>CM048744.1:647685409-649026409 GCA_026315105.1 Locusta migratoria | reverse complement strand
TGTTCATCTGGATATAATAGGACCTCTGCCAGCATCTTACTGCCTCACAGCCGTTGACAGGTTTACACGCTGGCCAGAAGTTTTCCCTATGTCAGACATAGCAGAGACGGTGCTACCACCCTTTATACGTGGTTGGGTCGCTCATTTTGGGGTTCCTCTACGCATCACCACTGATCAGAGTAGATAATTCAAGGCTCTCACCACCCTGTTGGGTACGAAAAGAATTAGAACAACAGCCTATCACCCAGCGGCAAACGAACTGGTGGAGCGATTACATCGGGAATTGACAGTGGCAATACGACGTCACAATTCGCAGCTCTGGACTGAAGCGCTACCCATCGTTCTACTGGGAATCCGTGCATCTATAAAATAAGATTTAGGAACCACAGTAGCCGAGATGGTATATGGTCAACCAATTCGCTTGCCAGGTGAATTTTTCGGAAAAATTGCAAGTGATATCATTGAAGCATCAGACTACATTTCTAAGCTGCGGACACACATAAGACAGTTACGCCCGGTGAAAAAGAGAGTACAACATTCTCAACATACTTTTGTCTTCAGAGAACTACCAAAGTGCAGGCAGGTCTTCGTTCGACACGATGTAGTACGTAAACCTCTACAGTCACCGTACGATGGACCCTACAATGTTCTCAGCAGAAGTGATAAAATGTTTAAGCTCGACATTGTAGGAATTCCGACTACAATATCAGTCGACAGATTAAATCCTGCTTACTGCACCAGCTCCGACAAAACACGTGAACCCTGCACAGATACATCAGCCTCACACCCTGCTTCACACCCTAACACTGGCGCACCAGAACCACAAGCCACCAGCGACGACGGTGACGCTGCTTCGGACACCAGAAAGGAAGTGATTACGCGGTCGGGGCGTCATGTGCGTTTCAACCGACGATATCGTTGACACTGGGGAGGGAGAAATGTAGCGGCCGCCTGAACAGTAAAAACTCTCGCAACAGAAACGTCCAGAAATAATATGTTGTAATGATTAGTTGTGTATCTTTGCTACTTTCAGTTGTTCGTTGTCGCTTTGTTTTGTTTTGTAGCGATAGCATTTGTCTCTGTATCATTCGTGTAAATGTTGGCAAGTAAATATGTTATAGTTTAACCCAACAATATAAACGTTTTCTGTAATTTAACGTTTTAGCGTAACAAGCTGCATAAAACCGGGCAGCTAAAAAACGTTTCCAATTGTAATCGAATGGAAATTGATTAAAGTAATTCTTATACACGCAGACGCTTGATAATGGCAAAAAGCTGAAACAGCTGTAGCGCTATTTAATAAAGTGTAAGCAGTGATCTGGAACTTTCATTACAATGCCATTGAACGACATTTATCACAATGCATGCCCAAGAATCAGGAATTCGTTTTTTATTGTCACGGTACAGGGGAGACAGCGTTACGGAAATGATACAGGATCTGCGATGGGAATCATTACAACAACGGCGCTTATCGGTGCGGCGTGGGCTACTTAAGAAACTCCAATCGCCAACATTGACTGCCACTTACATAGGTATAAAAGATCATCAGAGCTCGAACGGAGAGATTAAGGTGTTCTCTCTTTCCGCGCGCTATTCGAGAATGGGAAATAAATAGTATAAAGGTGGTTTGATGAACCCTCTGCCAGGCACTTGAATATTTGAGGAGTATCACATGTAGATGCAGAAACGTAGCCTTTGGTTCGCCTTAACTGCAATATTTTTTATGCGACCTTTCCAATTTAAGCTGTTCGTAATTGTTATTTCTAGATATTTAGTTGAATTTACGGCCTTTAGAGTTCTCTGATTTATCATTAAGTTAAATTTAAGGGGATTGTTTTAGTGCTCACACGGATGACTTCAAACTCATCTTTGGGCGACTGCCAATTTTTGCATCATGCAGTTATCTCATCTCATACTTCTTACAATTGCTTTTTTATCTTTTGGTGGCTTTACAAACCTATAAATGACAGCATCATCCGCGAACAGACTAAGAGAGCTGCTCACATTGTCTTCTATATCTTTCATGAAGGTTATGAACATTAGGAGCCCTATAACACTTCCGTGAGGAACGCCAGATGCCACTTCTGTTTTACTCGATGACTTTCCGTCAATTACAACGTACTGTGTCCTTTCTGACAGGAAATCACGAATCCAGTAGGACAACTGTGGCGAAATTCCGCAGGCACGTAATTTGTTTAGGGCACACTTGTGAGGCACAGTGACAAAAGCCTTGCGGAAATCGAAAATATGGAATCGATTTGAGGACCCTATAACGCCATTGCCCAATTTTGACCATTTTTTGGTAATAATATTTCATTTTTATGCTATGTAAGATACTAAATTTCATTCATGTTACAATCGATTCCACTATTGCATGGTATGTGATGTCTGTACTTCATGTGCTTTGTATGTTTTATGAATATCTATATTATGTTTATTTTTGCATAATATTTTTGTAATTTTAATTGTTTCGGTAATGTTCATTTTATTTTTGTTTCGTTTTATGTATGTCAGTATTATGTAAATTTGTAATATCTCACGACCAGCATGATATTTAAAAGGTGTAGTGATTCCAATGTGAACGAAATTCCGTGGTAAATAAAAAGGTGGTGTTGGCGCGCAGCTAACGGAGACAGAGTAGAGTCGAAGGTTGGCATTCACAGCAGTCAGTCTGTGGTGGGAGCTCACAGCAGTAGTGAGCCTGAGTTTGGAGTGCACAGCATGAAGACGTATTGGCAGACTCGTGCTACTGTATTCTGGCCCAAATATTTGTTTCATTTGAGGCAGAAGACCAATCTACTTACAGTTGCCTCGGTGAACGTGCAGATGCAATGGTAAAACTTATACTATCTGCATATGGAGCCAAATAGAAGCTACTGGAAACCGCTGTTATAATGTCGGCTCACAATCTGCATAAAGATGTAATCTGATCTGTATATGCTGCGCCGCCACTTCGCCACTACTCCGCATTAATATCAGGTCACAATATTTATTGTTACTGTTTATAAACTGGTCGTTGAGAGATTTAAGTTGAGTTTTGAATGTTTTTCAATAGCGGTTACATTTCTGTTAAAAGTAGGGTGTACGTAACCCTAATTTATCCCATGTCACATAACCTAATAGGGATCCTCTCCTGTAAAGAATTATTAACCGAGTCATCATTTTTTTTTTTCTAAAAGCATCAGACAATTTTAACAATGTAAATTTTTTTGGAGAATCATCTTAGTACAATGTACAGTGCTGCAGCTATAAATTTTCATTGCTCTTCCAAAATAGTATTGGTAAGAATAAGTTGCTGTTTTGCCACATAACTAATTTTAATCCGTTCATATAATTGAAATAGTTCAGACACGAACTTCTATTTGCGGTATCAGTGTTCCTATATCTTGTCAGTACAGTTTGACTGACCTCATTCTAGATTCCAGGCTAGCAGATTTAATTGATGAATCTATTCAGCAAAGTGTAACTAAAAAAATAGTTTACTGTAACAGAATCATTAGTTTCATGGTAGGGAGAAAGATTTCATTATTTTCAACAAAATGAAACATACTAGTTAGTGTTCTTTAAGTAGATTTTTGAATAGAGTTCTTAATCATAACCAATTTCTCACTTATTTACAAAGAACATTAGGAACAGCACTGGCCATAACATCAGTAGATTTTTATTATTTTTTTACCACTAATTATAAGCATTTCAGTAACTTTGTTACTGAGTGCCACTTGCACTGCAATACAGCATTCCACGCTATGTTCTATAGTAACAGAAAGTAACTGATGAGGTGAGTCATACCGTTACAATAATTTAAATAATTACTGCTTTTATTTAAATCTTTATTATTTTTGTGATTGGTATTTTTTTTTATCTTTTATGAAATTGTGACAAAGTTTTTTTTCCACCCTATATTTATTCTGCACCAAGCTTCTAAATTTAACTGCATTTTAATTTATCACTACTTGGTATTATTATGCCTCATTAGATGGCGACCGTGTATAAATTTTTATTAATGAAACATTTTGTTAATAATTTAATTAGCACAACAATAGTATTACAAGATTACCTAACTTAATTTTTTGTTTCATAGTAATCAGACGTGCGCCTCGGTTGCACAATGGAGCCGGGCGCCGTGGCTCAGCGCGCACGGTCAGGGGGCTCAACGCCCTCTGTAATAAAAAAAGCTGAGCCAAGAACACTTTGAACATCAACCAACAAATACGATCAGCATCCGCAATGAACAGAAAAACACATATGGGAAAAAAATGGTAGAGTGCCAGACTACGAATCCACAGGTCGCGGGTTCGATCCCCGCCAGGTCCTAGGATTTTTATCTGTCACTTTCCACTTCTTTCACCTCTGGCACTATTGCTCATGTGAAAAATACCGAGTAGCACCGTGGTTCGGAATCCACGTTAAACTGTAGGTCCCCCCTATTACTGGCTGGGTAAGTCAGTTAGAAGGTCGGAGGAAGGCAACGCCATACCATCTCCAAACAGGACCATTCCTAGTAAAGCACTGTGATGTTCAAACCAATCTTCGGATTGATGACTGTTTTACCTTTAGTAATCAACCTTTTTTTCCTACTATAAACTACGCCTATTTCAAACATAGTTATCGCTTTCCATAATTTATTTCGCGTTTGGGTAAATCTTTGGGGAGTTTCGGTCCAAGTCTTGCCCTTAGGCTAGCATGGGTGCCACACTTAGTGGCCCATGACCTTTCGATTGGTCGCGGTTGTGTCACAACCCTTGTCGATAGCACTCCATCACTTCAAGTGAGTAAAGAGCTAACTAAGTTTCACAAGAACGATACTTTCTGGATCCGTGTTGACTATGGGTCAATAGGTAGGGCATACCAATGTTACTGTCAAAACCGACGGAGATGACTTATATTCTCAGGAGAAATAGCTGATGTACGGTGCGTCTAGTCAATTGGGGGTAGCCATTAGGCGCCGTTATAGAGGAGTAGGTGATGTCGGAGTGAGATTAGTATGCAGTAGCGGCCCACGGCGCGCACGGCCGGCTAATTCGCGGTTGGGCGGGAGTCTTGGGCTGGGGTCGCAGGGGTCATCACCTGCTGGCTGCTCGCCGTGGCCGCTGGGTAGGGCAGGCGTAACGCGTGCGAGGGCGAGGGCGCCGGCCCGAGGCGAGGCGAGGGTCCCGTTGGAAAGTTCGCCGCAAGGGGGCCACGGCTATCTGCTAGCGCCGGATCCGAAGCCTATCTCTGCCGGCCAGAGATGAGAGATCGCTTTCACATTTTCTCCAACATTTAAGAGCTTTCATGTGTGCCGTTTTCATTCTTCAGATGGCTTGTATGATTCTGTGTGCTGTGGTCAAAAAAAGAAAGGCTCTCGCTACCGGATGGTATTGCTGGTGGTAAAACTACCCGGATGTAAGGTCAACGAAAATCTTCAGTTCCTAACGTTTCGTCTAGAACTGCGCTGGACATCTCCAGTGGCGCTGTTCTTCCTTTAAGTGTTGGTGACCGACGGGGCGGGCGTCTGAAAACACGTCTGCAGTAAAAGAGGGCTATGGCCAAAGTAGTAATCACGAATTATGTTGAAACTTCCTGGCAGATTAAAATTGTGTGTCGGAACCGGGACTCGAACCTGGGACCTTTGCAATTTCGCGGGGAAGCGCACTACCGACTGTGCTAACCCGACACGACTCACGATGCCGCCTCACAACTTCCGCCAGTACCTCGCCTCCTACTTTCCAAACTTCACAGAGGCTCTCCTGCGAATCATGCAAGACTAGCACTCCTGGAAGAAAGGATATGGTGGAGACATGGCTTAGCCACAGCCTAAGGGATGTTTCCAGAATGAATCTTTAACTCTGCAGCGGAGTGTGCGCTGATATGAAACTTCCTGGCAGATTAAAATTGTGTGTCAGAACCGGGACTCGAACCTGGGACCTTTGCCTTTCGCGGTCAAGCAAAGGCAAGCAAAGGTCCCAGGTTCGAGTCCCGGGTCCGACACACAATTTTAATCTGCCAGGAAGTTTCATATCAGCGCACACTCCGCTGCAGAGTGAAAGATTCATTCACGAATTATGTTGTTCTAACGAACTAGCGAGTAGAGTGCAGAATTATAACCAGTGAGATTGAGGGACGCATTTCTGTACCGAAAACAATTTATGAGAGGAGGAGCCCAGTTTTGGAGCAAGCAAAGCGCCGATCGCAGAGCACGTATATGAGGGGAAGGAAGATGTAGGAGGAGGAAAAGGAATGATTCAGGCTGCACTAGAGCACTGAAGTAAAGTAAAGTCGTATTGCTTGAATGGCTGGGAGACCACGAATGGAAGGTTCAGCTGCCTAATTGGAAAGGTTTTCCCTATCCTTTCTCCTGGCCGACACCTTTCCTTCGCAAACTGTGTTTCTAATGTCTGTATTAAGTGTGGGTACGTGTGTAGTCTGGTGTCGTGTTCCCGTTGAAGATGACGGGAGAAGGGAAAGTTTGAAACCCGGTGGCGGCACACAGCCTACTCCTCTCGGAAAGCACCTAGGGGGCCGCCGAGCTTAACGCCCCCATCCGACGGACGGATCACCATCAACAGTGTCCCATGCCCTCACTCCGCGAGACAACGTGGAGAGGATTGGATTTTAATCCAGGACATTGGTGCAAACACTGGCGATCAGGTATTTTCCACCACCACTGCTCCTGTCAACAGCCCGTGACGCACCCGGACGGATACGCACCCGTGTACTGGCCACACCCGACGGTTCTTCGGTGATATGGCCGGAACCTGAGTATCCACCTCAGCACCGCCAAGAAGATATGGGTATCGGACTTCTGTGTGAAATCCAGAACTCAAATAGCAATCAGCCAAAGACATTCGATGAAAGTAAAAAAATAAAAATCTTTGAAAATTTTTGGGGTGTTTAATTACTTGAATTATACAAATGATATCCATTTTTTTAATTCCTCATTAAAAAACGAAGGATTCATCGACCAGCACGGAACTAATACGATCCGGGACTGAGCCGTTGCGGCTCGTTCTTGTGTTTCTGCTACCTTCTCTTCCTGGTATCACAGCTTCTTGCGCGGAAGTTTTCGTTGCGCGCCGTACTTTCCTTAGTCGAGATCTTGCGCTTCCTCCACCTGTGGCGCTATTATCCTTTCGAATTCGATATAGCACCGACATCTTCGCCCGGTACGGTGAGGTGTCTGAAGAGGCCGACAGTTGCAGTTTTGCTGACAGAGTGAAGGTGATGTACGTTGAAGAAAATGCTCAGAAGTTTATAAACCTGTTGGTCCAAACTGCTATGCTCATCAGCCCCTAGCCTTTCAAACTACTTAAATGAACTTACACTAAGAACAACACATGCAGAGTGTTTCACTAAGTGTGTTTGCCTCTGTTACTTATAAAATAATAGGTGACGGGAAATTTTAATGCGGTAGGTCAACACAAGAAATGTTACACTTTCTGCGGAGCTATGAACATAGTTTGTTGTATCATTTTCCAAAGAGTTACAGCACAAAGATATAATTTTTTAAATGGTACAATAGTTTTTTCTATCGTGCATTGGATTCGTTGAAACCAGCTGCATCCAAATCAATTTAAACTACATTCCTGTCACTGTTAGTTTGGGAGTTACAAGCCTTCAAAGTTTCAGGGGCAGATACCACAAATGCTGCGCATAATGCAATGCGCCTTCTAAATGTGGTGGGGCCGAGTTGTAACGTCGCCGGTGTCACGGGGCGAGAAGCTTCCTCGATGCGCTGTTAGACTGCCGCACACAGCCGTATACCCGACAGTTGGAGCCACACAAACAACCGGGGCTCAATATACCACAGTTACTGACATTGAATGACGATGGCATACACGAACAACGAGTATGTTGACATGTTGCTGATTTCTGCGAGTGCCGACACGATGCCACTGAAGCTTCTCTCTCCGCGACACCGGCGACGTTACAACTCGGACGCACCACATTTAGAAGGCGCATTGCATTATGCGCAGCGCTTGTGGTATCTGCCCCTGAAACTTTGAAGGGTTGTAGCTCCCAAGCTAACAGTGACAGGAATGTAGTTTAAATTGATTTGGACGCAGCTGGTTTCAACGAATCCAATGCACGATAGAAAAAACTATTGTACCATTTAAAAAATTATATCTTTGTGCTGTAACTCTTTGGAAAATGATACAACAAACTATGTTCATAGCTCCGCAGAAAGTGTAACATTTCTTGACCTACTGCATTAAAATTTCCTGTCACCTATTATTTGATAAGTTACAGAGGCAAACACACTTCGTGAAACATCCTGTATATCCATGCGCGAATGAGGACTAGAACCTCCGGCGAGAGAGGCCGCCAAGTCCGTAGCATCATGCCTGAGAACACGCAGCGTCCAAGCTGGAGGGGCTTGCCGAACGCTTAGCAAAACAAGCCCCGCCGCCTCGTCACGTCTTTTCTCGGCGTGTTTTCCTTCTGACGTCACCTTCAGCCAGTGCGGGGAGACGGCAGTGGGCCGTGATTGCGGAAGCCGGCGAATCCTGTGGTGGGGAAGGCTACGCCGAACGATTAACTAGTTGGCTTTTCATGCCGTTTGATGGGCGCTCCGTCGGTGCTTGTGCCGATGACGAACGACGTTGAGATTTTTCGAAAATAAGTGTACATTTCTGTGCCATGATATTGCTTAACTGTTTGTTTGTAGTCGTTACGTCGTTGTTTCTATTTTTTGGAGTTATTACTGTCCGACAACCGAATGTTCATCCAGCTAGCAAGTTCTATCTGATTTGCGATTGGCTGGAAGTCTTCCTAAGTAATAGACCGCAGTGCGTTGTTCTCGACGGCGAGTGTTCATCAGACACGAGTGTATCGTCAGGGGAGCCCCACGGCAGTGTGATACGACCGTTATTATTTTCTATCCATATAAATGATCTGATGGACAGAGTAACTTGTAATCTGCGGATGTTTGCTGATGATGATGTTGTGTATGCGAGGGTGTCGTCATTAATTACCTGTAAATGCATACAGGATGACTTAGAGAAAATTTCTAGTTGGCGTAAAGAATGGCAGATAGCTCTAAATGTAGAAAAATATAAGGTTATGCACATGACTAGGACAAACAATCCCATAATGTTCGCAATGCTCGAATACATCATTAGTAATGAGTTTTTTTTTAATACAGTCGCATCGTTCAATTATTTAGGCGTAACATTGCAGAGCGATATGAAATGGAACGAACATGTAAAGACAGTTGTAAACCAGACAGGCGACTTCGGTTTATTGGGAGAATTTTGGGAAGATGTGCTTCACCTGTAAAGGAGACCGCGTATAAGACGCTTGTCTTGAGTATTGCTCAAATGTTTGGTGCCCGCAGCATATCAATTTAAAGGAAGAAACAGAAGCAGTTCAGAGGCGAGCAACTAGGTTCGTTACTGGTAGGTTCGACCAATGCGCGACTGTCACGGAAATGCTCCGGCAACTCAAATGGGGATCGCTGGAGGAAGTGCGACGTTCTTTTTATGAATTTATGTTGAGGAAATTTAGAGAGTCGAAATTTGAAGCTAACTGCAGAACGATCTTGCTGCCGTCTATTTACATTTCACGTAAAGATAAGAAAAATAAGAGAAATTAG
This sequence comes from Locusta migratoria, assembly GCA_026315105.1. NCBI lineage: Eukaryota > Metazoa > Arthropoda > Insecta > Orthoptera > Acrididae > Locusta > Locusta migratoria. The sequence continues at coordinate 649,016,835 of CM048744.1, read as the reverse complement.
GGCTCGTACAGAGGCATATAGACATTCTTTTTTTTCTTGTTCTAATTGGGAGTGGAATAGGAAAGGAAATGCCTAATAGTGTAGTGGTGAAGTGTACCCTCCGCCACGCACCTTACGGTGGATGGTGGAGTATATATGTATATGTAGAAGGTGTTCATCTGTTTTGTATTCTGTCGTGTCGTGCACTTATTTACACATCCTTTTGTGGTGTTGCTGATATTCAGCGTAGTAATTTTGTGTGAATTTTAATACTGTTCAATTCTTCAGTATTTGTTTCCTGCTTTGTTCCGTCTCGTGTCGTTGCTGCTGTTCAACGTTCAGAGATAATCTGCAAATATCAAGTTCCTGTTGTTCTTTAGTACTGCTTTGTATTCTCTCATATTGTCGTTATTCAACGCGCGGGAATAATGTAAAATAGCAAGAATGTAATTGTGTGTTGTCAGCTACTTTTCCCCCCACCCCCACTTTCTCTGTGTTTGTTAATTTGTTCCTCTTGCTTGGTGCATTTGCATCCTGGCTTTTATCAGACTTTTTGGAGTCCGTTTCCTATTTATCCTGATATGTTGCCAAGTGCACGGCCATTGTACGCACGCTGATCCTACTACTTGGCACCGATGTCACCTACTGATACGTGAATTAGTTCCGTAGTTGTGAGTCTGACTCTGTGTCTATATCCGTTGCTCGAGGTCTACGTTTGTTGATCACGCATGGGCCGCACGCTGGAGCAAGCCTGCTTTGAAATAAGAAGTGTGGCGCCATTGGGCCTATTATCAGAAATGCTGCATCGAAGTAATCGTTCTTATCTTGTCAACTTTTAATGTAATTATGCCCGGTGTTCTTATTTTATTCAAAATTAAAACTATAATGTAACCTTTAGTCAGTTTACCTGTTCCTGTGACAGAAAATATTCTTAAAGCTTTTAAGTAAGTGTTCACGGCTTCTGGTAAGGTGCGAGATAACAGCCGTCAAATATTTCATAAAATGCATCTTAAACCATCAGCTGTTTATTAATTCCTTAAAAATTGACAAGTTTCGGTCGTAGACCATCATCGTAGATCAGAAGGTATTAAAACGGATAAGGAAAATGAATTAGATGAAATTGTCTGATAACAGCAGAAGACAGTTTCATCAAAAATAAAATAGTCGTATTTGATTGTCCTACCAATCAAGGGAACGTAAAAGACGATAATCAAATATGACCATTTTATTTTTAGTGAAATTTACTTCTGATGTTATCCGCCTGATCTGTTTTTTAATACTCCTTTATCTACGATGATGTTCTACGGCCGAAACTAGTTTACTTTTAGAAATTAATGAACAGATGATGGTTTAAGACGCGTTTTATGAATTATTGTTCAAATTTCTACAATCTTATTCCGGAGGGTGGAGCCAGCGTTGCAATTGCCAATTGTGATTTAACGGGAGTCTTAATATTTAGCTAAATCATGTAACATTTTCGTTAATATATATATATATATATATATATATATATATATATATATATATATATATATATATATAGCTACACCTAGATTAAATTTTTATTTTGAGTCCTTTAATGTTCCACCTTACCTAAATCTTGCCTTTTGAAACTTATTGCAAATTATAATATACAGAGGTGTATAAAGCACGTAAACCTTAAAGAGTTATGAAAATTAAATGTCTGATGATGGCCTAAGAAGCCGAAAATCGATTAACAAAATAAACAAACCTGTAGAACAGACACTAAATTGTGTATTTTAATTTTCATAATGAATTCGTTCTACCGAGAAGCGACGGAAGAATCAGTTAACCTTAATGAGTTTTGTACTATAGAAACCTGATATATAATTTTCTTGTTGCAGATGCTGATACAGCTTAAGGTCCATTGCTGCAGTGAAAACTGTAATTCAAGACGGCTGTAAAGTAAATTGTATTGTAGTGTGTTTTTTTAATTGGTTTTAATCATTTATACCGCTGTAGTCGCAAATTGCTTGGAAGAGTTTTTAATCAACTTGGCATGTGACTGAATTTTATTATTAAAAACATTTTTTGGTCAAACCATTGTCAGTAAGTTGTGTTCAAGATGACAAATGGTAAATTAAAGCGGCCAGTCCTTCCGTGTACTATATCGTGTGAACTCTGTACCTGCACATAGCAACGACCCCAAAGAACAGATCAGTTAAAAGAAAGTTGGTAGCGTAGTACATAATCACTGAAGCGTTAGGTCTAGTGGTTCGATAGTAACATTTATGATTTTTTTTATTTATCATTTTAAAATTCACCACATATACAGGTTGTTTCACTGTGTTTGCCTCTGTAACTTATAAAATAATAGGTGACGGGAAATTTTAATGCGGTAGGTCAACAGGAGAAATGTTACACTTTCTGCAGAGCTATGAACATAGTTTATTGTATAATTTTTCCAAAGAGTTACAGCACAAAGACATAATTTTTTAAATAGAACAATAGTTTTTTTCTATCGTGCATTGGAATCGTTGAAACCAGCTGCGTCCAAATCAATTTAAACTACATTCCTATCACTGTTAGTTTGGGAGCTACAACCCTTCAAAGTTTCAGGGGCAGATATCACACGCTGTACATAGTACATGGCTGAGTGGTGGGTGATGGATGTTATGGCGGTGGGAAGTTGATTTACATGAGATGTTCAAATGTGTGTCCATGTTCCTCAATGCATAATGCAATGCGCCGTCGAAAGGATCTGCAGACGAGATGTAACATCCAATTAAGGAAATGTAAAGCCAATATAAAAGCTGCTAACTTTTTATAATAGCGGTTAAACTCCGTTAACATTTCTATTTATAGAGTTAAAAAGAAACATTACATTTTCACTGTAAAAATAATAACTTGAGTGACGGAGCGACATGCGTCCTCCATGCGCCGTTTTAGATCATCTGGGGATGTGGGCTCAGTGACATAAACACGATCCTTGCGATATCCCCACAAAAAGAAATCTACTGATGTTAAATCGGGCGACCTTGCGGGCCATGAATGAGGACTATGGCGCCCCAACCACCTTCCTGCAAACCTGTTGTTTAGTTCTTCCCCAGCAGCATGCGCAGAATGAGCTGGGTCACCATCGTGCCGCATCCACATATGGACTCTCGTGTGTAGACACACATGTTCAAGGAGACCACCCAAACTGTCGGCTATAAAAGCGCGATACAACTCACCTGTCAGTGTACCTGGGAAGTAGTGTGGAGCGGTAATTTCATCCCCAAGGATTCCACACCACACGCTAATAGACCACCTACGTTGACGGTCGACAGGTCGTACCCACCGAGGATTGTCTGCGGTACAGTAGTGCATGTTATGGCGATTCACTGTACCATAATTTGTGAACGTGGACTCATCAGAGAACATGACACTTTGTAAAGACTCCAACGAGAAATTACGCATGGCTCACTCACAATGTCATTCTTGCACGGAAATCGTTCCCATGCAGCTCATGGGTCAGTGACAGGCTGTATGGGTGAAACCTGTGGCCGTCTACTATACGCCACACACATGTGAGACTGACACCAGTGCCGGCCGCGGTGGCCGAGGGGACTGAGGTGCTCCAGTCACGGTCTGCACGGCCACTACGGTCGGGGGTTCGAATCCCCCCTCGGGCATGGATATTTGTGCCGTCCTTCGTTAGTTCATAAGTAGCTTGTAAGTTTAGGGACTGATGACCCCGTAGTTAAGTCCCATAAGCTATACAAACATTTGCATATTTGAATTGACACCAGCGACTGCAGCAACGGCTCGTAAGCTGACATGAGGATCGTGGTGTAGTGCAGCTAAAATAAACACCTCTGTTTCCTCATTGCGGCGCGTTACCGAGCTGTCTGTTTCCCGAAGTCGTTGTTCGGCACGTATGAACGTAATGGCTGCCGGGGCTCTTCGCCTAGGAGAACTCACGGCATACGCCGTGGCTGCATCAGTGGCATCGTGTCGGCACTCGCCGAGCATCAGCAACATGGCAAGGTACTCGTCATTCGTGTATTCCATCGTCATCCGATGTCAGTAACTGTGGTATATTGAGCCCCGGTTGTTTGTGTGGCACTGAATGTCGGGTATACGTCCGTGTGCAGCGACAGTCGGCAGTCTAACAGCGCATCGAGGAAGCTTCTCGCCCCGTGACACCGGCGACGTTACAACTCGGCCGCACCACATTTAGAAGGCGCATTGCATTATGCGCAGCGTTTGTGGTATCTGCCCCTGAAACTTTGAAGGGTTGTAGCTCCCAAACTAACAGTGATAGGAATGTAGTTTAAATTGATTTGGACGCAGCTGGTTTCAACGAATCCAATGCACGATAGAAAAAACTATTGTTCCATAAAAAAAAGGTTGTATGCCAGCCGCGGTGGCCGAGGGGACTGTGGCGCTCCAGTCACGGTCTGCACGGCCACTACGGTCGGGGGTTCGAATCCCCCCTCGGGCATGGATATTTGTGCCATCCTAGTTCGTAAGTAGTTCATAATATCGTTGCAGAATGTCAATGGGATCCGGCTGCACACCCGAAAATTACTGGAAGAAAAAAAAATTTTAGAAGTCAGTTCATAAGTAGTTTGTAAGTTTAGGGACTGATGACCCCTTAGTTAAATCCCATAGACTATACAAACATTTAAACATTTTTTTCATAGAAAGATATATTAGGTATATGAAAACAACGAAGAAAAAAAGGAAATATGTGACCAGATTCTAATTGGACATGCTTCGAATCGTTGATTATTAACTTAGAGCACTGACGATAAGCTAAGGCACTTGTCTGAAAGTCTGCTGATTTTATATGTAATAAAAGTACCTTTGTCGCGAATATTTGAAAGTAGCATTGAATGGATTTTTCTGTTGCCATTTGACTTTTTAACTTCGCTTACCGAAGATATAAAAAATGTAAAATTCTGAGGTCCACGTTGTCTCTTCTTTATTTTTCTCAAATTTTTCTTTTTAATTAGACAGACAAGCTAGACGCGTGCTGCTACCGCGCCAGCGACCATTACGACATCCGGGCTCGGTTCTCGTCCACCCCAAATGCCCATAAGTAACTCGCCCAAACGTCGTGGTCGTCAAATCGGAACTGGATCGAAATTGTATTTACGCCTGAATCCCTTTGCTCCATACTGCACCCCGATGATCGGACTACAACTTTTGCCTAATACGTGCCCATAATGTTCCTGTAGCCACTGTTATGTTTCTGGATGGTGTTCCAGTCCACTTTCTTTCCTTTAAAGTCCTGCTGCATTTTAATGTAAAGCAGGTCGTACATTTGCAATTTTACATGTAATATTACTGAACAGAATTGGGGAATTGGTGAGAAAAGAAATTTCTGGCATACCTTGACTAAAAGAAGGGATAGATTGGTAGGACACATTCTTAGACATCAAGGAATTGTGAATTTAGCATTAGAGGGAAGTGTGTGGGGTAAAAATGGCAGAGGAAGACCAAGAGATGGATACAGTAAGCAGATTCAGACAGATGTAGGTTGCCGTTCTTATGTGGAGATGAAGAGGCTTGCTCAGGATAGTGTATTGTGGAGAGCTGCATCAAACCAGTCTCCGGACTGAAGACCACAACAACAACAACATGTAATATTTTCAATTTAGGCGACCGTTCTTCCCGCCGCTATTAGAGAATGGAACGGTAGAGAATAGTTATGAAAGTGGTCAATGAACCCTCTGCCAGTCACTTAAATGTAGATGTAAATTTCGTCACAAAGTAAGTTCTTACATATTTTAAACACGCGATTACATTGTTTGCAAAAATCAGTCCAACTATTGTTCACATACAAAAAGAGTACATACTAAAAAGTAACTAAAATACCTTCTAATCGATTCACAAAAGCCTTCAAACAACAAAATCCCGAAAAGCGCAGCGAAGATATAAATCTTGGGAGACAAATGGCGTCGTAGCTCATTAGCCAATGACATATGATTTCATCTATGCCTTCTCTCTCCCTCAGTATATTGGTTTTCGACTCGCTTGTGGTTGAGGTTGACTTGTTAGCGCGGCTCATCACCTAAGCAGATTTTGAAGCCTGAAGCACAACGAATCGCCGGCACCGACTGACGAATTAATTCCGTGCTTGTCAGTGGCGTGTAGTTCGCGCGGTACGTCATCACAGCGTCAGACTTTCTTCCTCTCCGCAGCTGCTTTGTAATGGTTCTGCACGATGAATCTGAAAGCGTTTAAAATGTTTACTGAGTAGCGTTCTTCAGCAACGAGTCTCTAATACTTCCGGAGAAGGAAGAAAAGTGCAAGTCTCTGTAGGATGATTCGGAATTGGGACTACCCTATAATTAAAATTGGAAAGAATAAACTTGATGATAAAAAGTTAGCCGAGGGGACTGAGGCGCTCCAGTCACGGTCTGCACGGCCACTACGGTCAGGGGTTCGAATCCCCACTCGGTCATGGATATTTGTGCCGTCCTTAGTGTTAGCTAGTTCGTAAGTAGTTTCTAAGTTTAGGGACTGATGACCCCGTATTTAAATCCCATAAGCTATACAAACATTGATTAAATGTTAATTCAGGTAGTGCACAGCTTCTTAACAGAAAATGAGAAATCAGCCGGTTTAAGGAAAATGAGGTTTTTGTCACAACTAACGCAATTTTTCCTTCATTTTTGTCAGTGACATGTATTTTTATCAAAAAAACTTAATATCAAGAATGTTGAGGAACATTGAAAGTCACAGCAACCAGTACCTGTGCAAATTCTTTTCAAAAGACAGTCGGTGTACCCACCTAATATTGAAATTTATGCTTATCTGTCCAATATAAATTAAAAGTTTTGGCAAGTCAGCATATAAATACCAGGTATGTGTATGTGTGTATATTACAATTTGCAATTTTACAATTTATTTGTTCTCATTTTGTGAATACATTCCATTATATTCTCGGCTGTTGTTTTAATTGAAGGTGTACTGTTTCACGAGCATTCATATTGAGGTGCAAGGTCAGCGACTTTTTTCCGATTTTCATGCCTTCACTCAAAATTTTCTGTCATAGTCGTACTACTATAATTTCATTTCATTTTAGTGCTTCTTTCGGCCATTATTTGCCATTATCAAACGAGTCTCATTCGTAAATGCTAAAATACAGGACGTATCAACACTTCTTTGGCCATTAAAAATAAAACTATCTCGACTCATATTATGCGGCCGCTTGAATACTGCTAGAGTTGACGAGACGTCGGTCTCTTGTGATCTGAATTGTAATTTCTTAAAAAGCACCATTTCTTTGTTGTTGAGGGTACTTCATCAGTATTTTCATAATCAGTAAGTCATTTTTTCAGTTGTCTACTTTGAGCGTGTTTTATTACAATCACAAAAGGGATAACACATTGTATGCGGCTGCAGCAGGCCAACGGCAATGCCGCAGTGGCTACATCGGTTCACCGAAGTCAAGCGCTGTCGAGCTTGGATAGCATTTGTATGGGTAACCGTCAGATCTGCTGAGCGCTGTAGGAAAGTGGGTAGCAATTCGCCCTTGTGAGACTAATAGAGGTAGTACTTGATTAAGAAGTAGCGGCTTCGGTTTTGAAAACCGATGCAACTAGTCAACGAAATGTTGGGGGAAAATATTTACATAAATTTGAAACTTTGAGAAAACACTCTTAGGGGATGCAGAAAAGTTCCCTTCCCTACCGGAGGTGCTTTCCCTCACCCACCTTAATGTAGTTTCTGTCCCTTTTTTCCAAACTCCACGAGAAGGGACTCATGTAATGGAGTTTCTTGGGCCTATATGACAGAAAATATTTCTCATGAAACTCTACTCAGAGAAGGTCAAATGCGTGTTTCAGCAGGGTTATTAGTTTAAGAACGCTAAAATTTGAAGGTAAGATAAGTGAAATTTCTTTTAAAACAGACTTTTATTTATATGGAATAATTATACCTTTTAGTTCAAAAATGTTCAAATGTTTGTATAGCTTATGGGACTTAATTACGGGGTCATCAGTCCCTATACTTACAAACTACTTGTCAACTACCTTATACTAAGGACGGCACAAATATCCATGCCCGAGGGGGGATTCGAACCCCCGACCATAGTGGCCGTGCAGACCGTGACTGGAGCGCCTCAGTCCCCTTGGCCACCGCGGCCGGCTACCTTTTAGTGTTTTACTTTACATCTATTAATCTTAAATTATTGGTATAAAATAATTTTTCATGAAAATTAAGATCTGCAGAAAAACTAATTAACAATTATTTTTGTTATAATGTATGTACAGTCATATGTAGAGCATGTAGACAATTAAAATACCAAAATATCTATCAAACAAATACATTCTTGTATTTTTTTTGTCTTACATGAAACCATCATCTAAATCTTTTGTCAGATCACTACCAGGACGATTAGTGTATCTTTGTCCACAACAGTTTTTACACATTGTTGTGCTATGTAGGTCAGCCTTCACACCCGCACCTTCTTCCGCATCCTTGAGTGCAGCTGCATGAAATCAGGAGCAGTATTTTCTTTGGAGGAGTTGGTCGTTCCAGATGAATCGATGAGAGGTATTTGATTCCTTCCAGCCCCAGTTTATGGGATCCTTGTTGTTCCCCAGCCATAGTTGTAGGTAAATTCGGTAAGAGTGGAGGCGTACTGAATCCGCAGTGGGTGCCAAACGATAAAGTATGGCAGCAATTTTTTTCTGCATCTCCCACAAGTACATTAAAACATTTAAATCTAATGGCATTTATGTTGTCATCATAAGCACTCTCTACTGTTTTCGTTTGTTGAGAGAGAGTATAAATTTCTCTCCTGCTTTTACAATGGTATCAGGAGAGGAATCAGGATCGTTGAGTAACCGTGGAATATTATGGTCGGGGATAGCGGTTGAATAGTTAAAAAGCTTACAGCTTTCCTTTCCCAAACAAGGCTGAAGGGCTGTCGCAACCACTTCTACATGAAGAAACAGTATCGAATTCTTGCATTCATGAATAAGTAAGGACTTACGTATATCTTTGGAATTGTAACACCTTGTTCTGGTGCTGCCTTTACCATCCTTCATCAGGATTATGTCTGTCTAGTTTGGAGCAAGAGCGATAAGGAGCATGAAGAGATCTACATATTGACCAACTATAATAACTCTCTGGCAAAATTTCAAGGCATTTATTGCTTTTGCAACCATTTCAATGTCTGCATCGTCATCCACAATTCCGGTTTCAGTACCAGACCTGTCTAGTTTTTCCACAAGCTGTAACAAAGATCTTCGATTCATTACTGTCAATATTACTTTCATGTACGTGATTGAAAAGATGGTACAGCGATGAGGTTTCTGTTTCTGAAAAGCAGCATCAAATTTCGTACGTTTTCGGACAGAGGAGGGTTCGACACTAATTTAGCATAGCAATCTTGATAATAACGGGCACCTGAAGCAACTAAACAGGAAACATTGTTAAGCGTTTGGCAATCTTTCTACAGGAATGATCATCGTGTTTCTCTGCTTTCTCAAGTAGTGTATGATTCACGGTTAAACAGATAACTTCAACACTCCATGGCGTTCATGGGGTAGGTTTTTTATTTTTTTTATTTTTTTGTCTCTATGATACACTTTTCAGTTCAAATGAAACAATCTTTTTTGAATTTGAATGAATGGAAGAGGATCTCAGACTTTTATTGCTTGCTTGTGCAGCATTCCGATTAATTAGTTTCCTTATATTGCGTTCCTTAAAGTATTCACATCGACATACCTTATGCACTCCAATCAGTCGAGCGTTCTGTAGAAGATTGTGAGCCCCGTCCTTCGTACCATACCGACGCGTATGAGTTTCCAAGTCCTTCGTCACTATTAATGTGTCTCCTTGCGAAACACATTTGCCACAAAGAAAAGAGGTAGTAGGATCCAGAGTTATTGTTTTCTCACTCCACAAAAGAAACAAACAAAAGAAACACTCCACAAAAGAAACGGGACTAATACCACAAACTGATAAGTGCTGTCACAAAAACAGTCTCTAGCACTACTCTGACAGATCACCAAGTTAACTCAACTAATCTGGACACTGGGTAGGACGAAACGGCAGCGACAATAGTGCTTAGGGAACTTGACATTTTCATAGTTTTTAACGATACTGATCGCAAAAGAAATATCAAGTGAAATATATAGGCTCCGAAATATTTCATACACTTAATTACGCTTTTCATTTAAATTACTAAGTAAGAAAACTGCAAGCTATTACGTTAACAGAAATCCATTCCAATTCTCGTACCTCAAATACCAATCACATAAATGAAAAGATGCACAACATCTTTTTCGTGTACAATTTTTTGAGAATTATAATAAGAGCTCTGTTCGAAAATTGAGCCTTTTTTGCTTACGAATTTAAAATTTGTTACAAATTGATTTTTGGAGGGTATAAAAGGGGCTCCCCTAGGAAGGGGAACTTTTCTGTTTCTTATTACTACACCCTATGTGAGTAATTTACCGAAGTTTGAAAACCTTGTAAATCCCCCCCCCCATTTGATGATTTTCTTACTAATTTGCCTGGGATAAACGGCCGGGGGTGCGATGCGCTGACCACGTTCCCCTCGCATCCTGAGACGCCTTCGGGCAGAGGATGGCACGGCGGCCAGTCGGTACCCGTTGGGTCATCGAACCTGTGTCGGATGGATTTACAATTGTGGACATAAAGTGTTGAAATTGGTTAACTTGTGGGTATTCAGAGTGTTTCAGGGGGAATAGGGGGTGGTAGTACAGACGAATTGGAATTAAAAATGCCACATAACATGTGCTCACTTTTTTTGGTAGAATATACTGTTGTTGGTATGTAACCGAGAGTAACTTCAAAGCAGATGAGGACATTCTGACGGGTTCTTCCGTCGGTTCTTGGTAGGGCATCATTATATTTAATTAAAAGCTTTATTTTGTGAATGCCATTTTTATTTAGTTGAGGGGTTTTCGACTTTAAAGAGTGCAGATGACATTGTAAACCGGAAACCGGTTAACTAAATAAAAATAAATTCTTATGAAATACACGAAATTGAGCTTTTAGTTAAATATGATGATGTACTACGAAGAACCGATGAAAGGATCTAGTGAAAATGTCTTAAATGCCTTTGCTTTGAGTTTCTTTGGGTTGTATACTACCATCTGAATCTCTAAACTCAATAAAAATTCGACACATTTTATATGGTATTTTGTTTTGCAGTTATGTTATACTACCATGTCCTAAATTATTTATCATTCCTCCTGAAACGCCCTCTATACATAGGTCACCACTTTTTGTCCACGGCAGTAATAACGGCTCTAATCAGATACACAGTGAGGCAGTGGGGCAAAACGTCACGGAAATGTTGCACGATTTGAGGTGGAAATCATTAAAAGAACGACGTTATTCGTTGCGGCGAGATCTATTTGCGAAATTGCAATCAACAACTTCTACTTCTAGCACCATAGGGAGACATGACCATCCTAATAAAATAAGAGAAATCAGATCGAAAACGGAACGATTTAGGCGTTATTTATTATTGGAGAATGGAACGTTAGAGAAAGGTTATGAAAGTAGTTAATGAACCCTCTGCCAGGCACTTAAATATGATCTGCAGAATATCTATGTAGATGAAGAGGAAAATAAGTTTGGGTGACACATACCGTTACATGTAAATATCAAATAATAAATCATTGACCAGAGTCATATTTTGTCTTAATATTCAAGGTGAATCACTTAACACTTGTACCGCAAATATTGCGGAAACGGAAAGTGCGATTTATGTGCGGTTTCCACAGAATGGATTGGTAGTCAGGGGCTCGTATTTTTAGCCAACAAACAGATTGTAATATTAAAGTGTACCTTTTATGCAAAACATACAGTTTTTTAAATGCAACAATGGTTGTTTCTATCATGCACTGGAATTTTTGCCACCAGCTGTGTACAAAGAATTTTGAATGGGCGACTACGGTCGGGGGTTCGAATCCCCCCTCGGGCATGGATATTTGTGCCGTCCTTAGTATTAGCTAGTTTGTAAGTTTAGGGACTGATGACCCCGTAGTTAAGTCCCATAGACTTTACAAACATTTGAACATTTTTTATTTTTTTTATTTTTTATTTTGAATGACATTTTCATCACGTTTAGTTTGGCAGATACAACCGTTCAAATTTTCGGAGGCGGAGACTGCGATGGCGTAGCTCACTGGCTGGGTGGCTAGCTCCTGGGGCACGGCCCACTGTCTCATGACCACCAGCGAGTCAGCTACGCTATCGTTGCCTCCGTCCCCAAAATTTTGAATGATTGTAGCTGCCAAACTAAACATGATAAAAATTTCATTCAATATTCTTTGTACCCAGCTGGTGTCAAAGATTCCAGTGCATGACAGAAACAACCATTGTTCCATTTGAAAAATTGTATATTTGCATAAAAATTCACTTTCTAGGTATTTTTACGATCTGTTTATTGGCTAACAATACGAGTCCTCGTCTACCAACCCATTCTGTGAAAATCACACATCAATCGCACTTTCCGCATTTTAGGTGATTCACCCTGTGTAGCAGAGATATCAAACTGCCTGAGAAACAAGGCAGGATCGTTACCATTAACGTTTATTGCTGGGGTGCTATTGGAGAGGCTCGACAACATTGATACTTATTATATAGGAGAATATCATATAGAATTGAAGTTTGTGTTGTGAAGGGAGACGTGCCTTAAGATAATCCGTGCAGTCGCCGTAATCGCTAAGTCATGGTGACTTAGTGGTAGTCGAACGAAGGACACACAAAGGGAAAAATCCTATATTTAAAAAATATTGTGGAATAGAGTGGAATGTCGTGTGGCGAAATGTCTCTACGGGTGTACTGGCTTCTGCTCCCAGGTCTTATTGGTACAAAGCCATTAATGAGACCATAAGTACTAATGAGAGACTGTTTACAATTGGGAAGAGTGAGACCAACCTTTGCAGCCACTGCCAACTAATAGATAACGTCCTACACAGATACATATGTGGAGAAAGATTACATAACTGGAATTGGGTCAGAGAAAAAATAGCTCTGGTCATGAGAACAACACCGAACAATATTCCCACGACCATCTTGAACCGCCCGGATGTAACCTTCTTTCCAAAGACAAAAAAATAACGTAGTGATGTGGTTATTAGGTCATTATACAAATTATGTCTTTAACCACCTTGGTGGAGACAATCACGTAGAATTTAGAATGTATATGGATGTCGAATATTCCAACACGAAAAAATAGAAGAATTATGGAACGTTATTTGGCAAGATGTTAAACATACTGTTCGAAAGAACGGGAGTTGGATAGTACTGAGGAATTGTTGGGAAGCGGAGGTCGCAGGACACCACCATTGGAGGCGAAGACCTCTGTCTTTTGTGTTGTGTACTAGATAGCACATCACCGAATAAGTTAACTGACAGGTTACAAGTGAAATAAGTTACAAACTGGTTACAAGTAAGAAGAAGATAGTCAGTTATTCTTTCTTGCAAGGTTCATTGTTTAGAAGAACAATGTTTCGATTATTTGCTAAACATGTATTGTTATGTTTGAAAACTTCACTTCTCCATTTCCATTAACCAAGTTTGTTTTAGTTATTCCAGAAAGAACTGCGTACATATAGTAGTACGCTCCAATCTTTAAAAAGTACGAAGATTTTATTTTATTTGAAAGATGATGGAGACGATGGATAATATTTAGTCAGAAGAGCAATTTGAGTTTAAAAAAAAGTGGTATTGGGTCAAAGGAAATCACGTGTTATGTCAGCTTGTGGTAATGATCAGTCAAAGCAGCAGTGCGTCATTTGGCGGTGCAGTCTACCAGCGACGGCAACATTTAAACAGTCAAAGAGGCCGTCGGCAGGGCGTTATTTATACGCACGAATCAAGTCATTATGACACTGGAAACCGTGGGCAACATAGTCCGGCGAAGCCAGATAGCCTCCTCCGGCGATCCAAGATTTGCTTGTCAGGGCTTAAGGCTCACCACCACGGGCGTCGTATCCGGAGACTTGGGGGAAAGTGTAGTAAGGTGGCTTTCGTAAACGAAAATTATTTAAAACTCAGTGTAGGATAAGGTCGGAGATTTTTAACCTACTTGGAACTCTCGTGTCTCTTGCTCTGCATTGCCAGACTGTCCACGGATATCAGATGTTACATTTTCTGTCTGCAGTGAGATGGCCTGGAACACAGTTTGTCGACACATTCTCACATTACCAGATAGACAAATGTCGCGATGTGCACAACTGGAGATAGAAGCAACAACTTCTTCGATGGCATTGGGGCTATGTAGCAGCAAGTGTGTATTTTAACCACTCCCGGGTAATGTTTTTTTTCTTTCGTGGTTGTTATATCTGTTTTCTTCTAGAAATACAAGTAATATCTTAAGACTAAAGGTGGATGTATGTTGTGGAAATGCGAGGAGAGATCGAAAAATGACGCACATTAGTTTTATTAGTAAAAGTTCATTCAAAGATCGTAAATGAATTTATGTCTTTTGCCTACTTTGGTACATAGTCGTCAAGATTCACAGCACGTTGCTCTAATCGTGGCTCCAGTACCAGTACGCTCTGTTCTCAGAAATCATTTTGGTGGCAGTGTAGCCATTTGTGCACTGCGGGCGTAACTTCCGCATCTGTTGCAAGACGTTGGCCAGCCAGGAATTTCACGTGCTCAAAGAGATCAAAGTCCGACGCTGAAAGGTCCGCACTGGATGCTGGAGCAACTCAAGCCCAAATTTTGTGATTTTATCAAGAAACAGCAACAGGGGGTGCGAACACAATTATAAAAATAGTTCGACACCATCAGTATTAATGTTGTCGCGTTCGTCACGAAGAACACGACGCAAAATAAATAAATAAATTAATTAACTTGTGCTGCAGCATTCGTGTAACAGTGTATTCGTCAAAGTCCACCAGCCATATCCTAGAACACTAGCACATGCACTTTCCTAACAGATTGTGTCACCTCGAGCGTTTATCATCATCAAGACTGATTACGCCTTTCAGTGTTGAGTCTGGAGAATAGTACTACCCCTTATAAAATTTCTCCATGCTATGCAATGCTAACATTGATGAGTCGACTGATGTTAAGCCTCTTAGTTCATTCTTGAACTTTCTCCTTCGTCTACCTCGTCTCATCGTGCCCTCTATTTCCGAGTCTTAGGTAACCTTGCTTCTCCCACGCGTGTAGTATAACCCTACTGCTGTACCGATAGCTACGATACGGCTCCTGTTACGAGAGAAGTCGCACCGCATCAGTAACGTCTCCGCGGCCTACCACCAGAGGCCGCCCGCGGAGCAACATCCTTAGGAGCTCGACCATCATAGCACTCACTCTCCACCTTGTCCTACAGCTGCACACACCTTGGAAGGACACCTTACTAGTCTTAGTCTGCATGTATTCAGGACGTTATATTCAGATGTACTCCAGAGGAACTTATATTGTTCTCTATTGTAATGTATAATGAACTATTCGCGTATCTCCTCTTCTTACAGTCACCTTGCCGGCTACCAAGCCGCTAGAACCCTCTACTATTTTCTGTGTATTCGCTACTAATACAATACCCTCCATCTAAGCCTGTCCATTTGATTTTTCTATAATTTCTTCATCATGGGCACATTCCTGCCAAAGTTCCCATCTATTAGCACCTGCAATCATCCTTGCTACTTTCACATCTGTAACCTGAGCTTTAATAATAAGGTACTCTGTGTCCACCCAACTAGCACTCCCGCACAACAAAGTTGGTCGAAGTCTGAACGATCCACTGATAATTTAAACTTGGTACTTACTTCCTTCTTTCAGAAGAGATTAGATCGGAGCTGATGCTTACTGCATTAGCTTTGCTAACCTTGATTCCAGTTCCTTCGCTATGTTGCCATCATGTGAGAAAATACATCTTAAGAACCGCATTTACTCGTCTATACTACCCGCCACTTTTCCAATTTTTTTACTTCTGAAATTGGGGAGGATACAGTAGGCGCAAATTTCATAAAGTCAATAGTGCCTTCAGTTGGTTCAGGATGGGCTACATTTATTAATCATTATCGCATTATAACAAATATGTTATTCACTTGTTTGTTGCAAACTCAACAGCTCTTAATTTGAACGAAGGTGTAAAGCTGATCGCATGTTTTTCACAGTATAAATCTGAATTCAACATTAATTACAGGAAAATGGAATCCTGGCGATACTGAACGAAGAATGGGCGTTAGGGTAGTCAGCTATTTTTACCGTTAAGTTGTAAAAATATTATTGTTACAGAAGTCATCGGCAGGCAATATATTAGTGCTACGAAACTTCACGTAACTAACAAATTCATGCATTTTCGAGAATTTTTAAATATCGAATTTTGACGTCACAAATTAACAAGGGGTACTACAGCGGAGTAGATACGGTACGATACTTGAAACTTTCATCCCGTTCTAACTTTGTCCCTCCTACTTGGCACTTAACATGATTAAACATATATCCCATAGACATTCGTTTAGGAAATGCTGATGTTCATACCATAACCCTTACATCTCTAATCAAGCTCCAAAATATTGATTTTTAACCATTCAACCAAATCTGCCATCACCGCTAAGTCGTCCGTTTATTCGAGACTGCTTATTTTGTTTTCACCTATTTTAATCTCACCCTCGCAGTCTATCGTTTTCAACAGATGAGTGAAAACGTATTATGTCGCCTCAAAAATGTGATGTGTCAGAAATACAGGGCGAGCCAAAAGTCCTTGAACACCTCAATAAATTGGAAGATTATAGGGGGAAACTGAAACATGATGATGGGAACAGAAGTTTGATGTGGGGCCGCAACTTTGGGAGTGAATGTAATTCATGGCTGACAGCTTGAAATTCGCTATTTTTGATTCAAGTCATTTTTTTAAATGGGACGTGGGATGCATGACACATCAAATAACACTAGCTTGAGCTCAGGAATTTAATGGTGTAATTTGTTTTTGTATATCTTGTACAGTTTCGAAGTTATTAATGGTGAAAGTTACCTTCTTACTGACTAATGTCTCTCTTTGTCGGGCCCGGTGGTCTTTGGGTAAAGTGCTCGAATGGAAACCGGAGGGTCGCGGTTTCGAAACCCGGTCGGACCTCGGATTTTTTCATCCTGCACTTTAACCCGTCCTTCAACACTCAACGATGTTAGGAGTGGTTCGGATTCCAAGTTAAGCTGTAGGTCGCCTTTCCACAGTTGGATAACTGGGGTAGGCCAGGGACACGCAGGTCGCCGAAGTGGCGCTCAATTGAAAGACTTGCACCAGGCCAATGAGCCACACGAAATTATTATTATGTCTCTCTTTGCCGTGAATGGTTGGATGAACAACTGCCATTGAAGTGGATTGGTCGCCGTGGTCTGTGGAGTTGCCGCCCAGATCCCCTGACTTAATGCTTCTTGATTTTTATCCTTAACTAGATTGTGAATGCTGAGAGCATCCGTGATTTGAGACACTGGAGGAACGCATACAAGACGCCTGTAAGCAAATTTCAGGAGACACTCTAATATGTTCACATGTTTGTTTATGGGACTTACAAACTACTTATTAACTAGCTAACACTAAGGACGGCACAAATATCCATGCCCGAAGGGGGGGGGATTCGAACCCACAATCGTAGTGGCCGTGCAGTGGCGCGCCTCAGTCCCCTCGGCCACCACGGCCGGCCATGAGACACACTCCGTGTTCTGCCAGAGTGGTAGCGACGACTACAGCTGGGCATTGCACGGGGTGCACAACATGTAGAACATGTACAACTGTTGTAGTAGTTGGTATGAAGGTAATTTCCCAAATTTGAACATTAATAACTTCTTAACTGTACAAGATAGACAACAACAAATTACACAAATAAATTCCTGAGCTAAAGCGAGTCTTATTTGATGTAACATACACCACCCTTTCCATAAAAAAAAGGAAAAAAAAATTAAAAAACCCTTGACTCCATAATGGCGGATTGGAAGATGGGGGCCATGAATAGCATTCACTCCAAAAGTTGCGGTCACACATCAAACCTCTGTTCCAAGCATCGTTTTTCAATTTTCCTTTCATTCTTCAAGCACATTTGACTCGCCCTGTATATAGTTATAATCCGTGTCGTTGGTACTGGGGAAGGGAGCTCTTATTGGTAAGTAATAGCTCTACCGTGAATGTCAGGAGGAAGTGAACGCCTTGGGACTTGCTGCTTTCATAACACATCCTGCGCAGCGAGTAATTGGAGTAATTGGCCCTCCATATCCTGCAGTCTGGCGTGGACCAGCCCACGTGCCTCGCAGTCGGCCTGTGCTGGCTTAAGCGCCGGTCTGGTCCGGCAGTCGCTCCACTTCCTGCTGCAGCACGTGCCACAGCCGCAGGAAGCCCCTCCCTGCTGAAGGCGCTGTTACGTCAACGAGGGCGACCGCCTGCTTTCCGTGCCCCGCTGCCACGCCCCTTACGAGCGTATCCGCTGCTGAGTATTCGCTCTAAAGTGGGGCGGTGATGAATGAATTTTCTGTCTCCTTCCATTAGCAGCTAACTGCAACGTAATGCAGTGGGCAAAGTCTCGCCTCGCTCTTAGAGGAGGGGTCTGCATACCGATCCTTAAAGTGGCCTTCTTGTTGGGAAACAACAGGTTTCTACGACATTTTGTCACTCGGTGGTGCATGTATCCACTTCAGAGGCATTAAAATCTCCAACTTGGAGGCAGTGCTACTTTGCTGTCTATATTACGGTGAACAGATGTCCTGCATTTCGCAGGATACCCATTTTTTTTAGAAGAAAGTCTTGTTCTGAGGCCCGCCACGAGTTTAGAAAAACTAACAGATATCCTGCATTTGAACATTATGCGAAATTTCATTGTGGTCTCCTTCAAAGGAAATCAGTAATGACTCTTCTTGCGAAGGAAGTTTGGTTGAGAGTGTAGCGTCCGACACACGTGTCGTCTGCCATCATTGCAGACGCAAATGCCGCATGGTTTAACCCTTTCAGTCCCATATTATGAATCAGCCTCGGAAAAATTAAAATTCAGTGTTTTATGTATTGATACAGTGCAGTAAACATCAAAATATGTGTTTTAAAATTTTTGGTTGTGCTAATGATTTTTTATGTCATCTATTTCATGCACAACACAGACGTTTGTATCTAGGTAATTTATTACTTGGACGTTATTTTGTTGATAGTTAACACAACCAGAGCTTTGCCAGAGCACCAAAGACAAGACAATTCTCTGTTGGAATAAAATAAAAGGAACCACACTCACACACACATTCACAGCCACATAGAGACGGCAACGCAACACAACCTCCAAGATAATGCCTCAGAAGTGGCTACACGCCGTACCAATCTGCAAAATGTCGTTGTTCATCAACAAAAATGTAACTTTTGGGACTGATGACGAAATACGGTATAAATCAACATTTAATACGTTGTTGTCCAAGAACAACACTGGAAATGAAAGGGTTAAGGCGTCATGATACGGACTGGGCGGCCGCTCTCTCTGGAAGTTCGAGTGTTCCCTCGAGCATGACTATATGTGTTCTCCTTAGTGTAAGTTAGTTCAGGTAGTTTGTAAGTCTATGGACTGATGACCATAACAGTTTGGTCCAATAGGTTTACAAAAATTTGAGCATTTGCAGATGTAAACCTTGTCCACGGCGATGAGAAACTCATTGTATCCGACAATACTAATATTACGATAAAGGGCTGCTGGTAAAACTGATAGTCACAGATAACACAACAGATTTTTTATCTCTTTGTGTGATTTGAAATTCTATGCAATTCATTGGAGCTTGGGAGTTGTAATGAGTTGGAGTTGTAATGATGCCGAGGGTCAGAAAAATACGCGCTAATGCCGAACTGCGATCTTTGTATCAATTTATTGTAGGCGGTAAAGAGAGATAGGATTTTTCTGAATTGGAAGTACTGTGTTGGGCTTAACTAAATCCTGTTGGAGTGGTTTGATGTTGAAAGGTTTTTGGATTCTGTACTCAAATACAATGATACAAACTGTTTCGTAAAATGTCAAATATACGACTGTACTAATACTACAGTAAAGCAATGGAAAGCAAGACACAAACTAACTGATTAGATGTGGGTTAAAGCATATGCAAAACATTGAGTTAAATATGGATTATCGTATTGTTGGTAACATTTTTAACTTTCTTCTTTACCTGCCTGTTACAAACAAATGGGTTAGATTCTCATTGGTTACAAATGCGTCAACAGATCGTGTATGTTCTGTAATGAATGGTATAAGGACCTATGAAAAACTCAGAATTGAGACAGAAATATTTGATTGAAAGTGTGTAGAGGTCTATCTTACACTTCCGAGAAATTCTAAAATCTTATAGGTAATTCATTGAAGTGAAAATTACTCTTGATTATGTTTCGTCATACTCAGATAATTAATCATAATTTTATTTCATCATTTTTGTTTCACCATATTTAGAATGATAAGATGTTGAGTGGATTACTATTAAATTGTTGTATGTTCCGTTAATCAATTACAAAAAAATCAAATAAAACAAGTAAGGTAAATTTTGTGCTATTATCTTTAATTTATTAATATTATGTTGCGCATCTTATAGATCCTGCTTTTGTGTTGCGTCAGTGGCGGGTGGAGGATACAGAATTTTTTTCTGGGAGGGGGGGGGGGGGCGGCACAATACTGAGGAGGGTGAACATGTCTTTAAAAACGATGGCAGATTAATTTTAACACACGCACTAATATATATATATATTTCATTACAGTCACTACCACATATTACTGATATAGGAAACACCCAAAGTATGCTCCAAAGCCACAGTCGCTTCTTAGAAAAAACTTTATAATATACTTCCATCTAACTATTAGTACTATTATAATGCACTATTAGTTTCTGTGCTTTTTGGCATCATTTTCAAGTGCCCATGATAACAGAAATATTACAATAATTAAACAACATTAAATAGTGAAAAATTCAACATTTATATAAAAAAAAGAATAAATAAAATAAAATAAAAAAGAATTCAGACTCGGAATGCCCTGTGTTCAGTTGTGGGTAAATTTGTTTCATCCTTTAACACATAAAGGATAAAACACTTGCGCCGGCCGCGGTGGCCGAGGTGACTAAGGCGCTCCAGTCACGCTCAGCACGGCCACTACGGTCGGGGGTTCGAATCCCCCCTCGGGCATGGATATTTGTGCCGTCCTAGTTCGTAAGTAGTTCATAAGTAGTTTGTAAGTTCAGGGACTGATGACCCCGTAGTTAAGTCCCATAAGCTTTACAAACATTTGAACATCTGAACATTTGAATAAAACACTTGCCCACAGCTGAACACAGGATGTCCAGGCTCTGAATTTAATTAGATTTGTAAGTATTCCTCAACTTGGACAGATGGGTATATGCGAATCCATATACAGAGGAAGACATGAAAAAATGGCATTGGTTTCTCCAGATATTTGCTACTTTCGAATAATTGGACTATAAGTTTGAATAAGACTGAACACTTGAAAACTCAAAAAACTGTACAAAACAGTCGACAAATAAGTTTTGTACAACGATTCCCGGTCTCTAGTCTTCCAAACTACTTAAACTAACTCATACTAAGGACAACACGCGCACCTATTCCCGAGGGAGGACTCGACCCCCTGGCGCGAACGGCAGTGTACTCCGCGACGTTGCGCCCCACATCAAACGGACATTTCCGCGCGGCACACATGGCTTGATTGTCATTTTGATAAATGTTGAGTTCCATACTCCCGATACTCTTTTTCATTTTGTGATAAATTTTGAAACTTTTCACTGTTAATGAGTTTGAATCATTGTAATACTTTTTGTAATCATAGGCTGTTGAGAATGACGCCATAGTGCGCCGAACCTAGTAGTGCATTGGTAGTTAGATGGAAGTATATTAATTCGACAAGTGAAGACGAAGTATTATTGCAAACATTGTTATAGCCGTAACGTTTCCAACACTGCGACGCTGCCTTCCGCTCGCTGCTCCTTCCCTCCCGGCAGCCGTGGTGCACGCCTCCTGCCGCTGCCAACAGCCAGCGCACGAATCGTCAACTTACCGTGGACAAACAGTACTGTATCCGGCGTAGCTGTTTCATTATCAAACAGTGCACTGAACAAAAATCAAACAGCACGTAAATATGTCGCGTTAAGTTGAATATTCCCTCAAAAGCTAAAATCAGATTTCCTGTGTCGCGTTGTACTGAATCAATTTCTTCGTCGAGCTTTGTAAAGTTAATATGCAAAACGTGATGAGTTTTCGAGAAAGCTTCTCCGATCAACTAAATTACACTTGATTGTGTTTCTGGAAGAATTTGTACTAGCATACAAATCCTTTGTATCTGATGTGCGAAAAATTGTCACTGAAATTTCTTATTTCTTCCAATAACTGGAAAATCGAAACGTGTATATTTAAAGAAAACTGTTCATAATGCGTGGCAGCACTATTTCTAAGTGTCTGGGAATAGAATCCAGAGTGATAACCTGATTACCGAAAACACCAGAATGCGCCAGCCTGAACACAGCCCTAGAAATTCACGATTTTTCCACATCATTAAACTTTATTGACGTGTGAATAAAACGTACAAAATATCTCATTTACCTCCCAAGAAATCACAAAACAATAAACGACTTTTATTTAGTTTTATCGTCAATTACTGACAAAAAAGAAGTAAGAAGCAATTAAAATAAAGAATAACACAAAAAGTCAATTTACGTTATGTTAATTATAGGTATTTTACCCTTTTAAACTCACAGTTACCTACTGTCTGCAAGCAAAAGTTAATTATTCTTAACCTGAGATTCTCGACCTCCCTCCCTCCCTCCCTCTTCCCCCCTCTCTGTCGCCCATTCTCTCTCTCTCTCTCTCTCTCTCTCTCTCTCTTTCTCTCTATGTTTAAATGTTTGTCAAGCTTATGGGACTTAACTGCGGGGTCGTCAGTTCCTAAACTACTTATATACTAAAGACAGCACAAACATCCTTGCCCGAGAGGGGATTCGAACCCCCGACGGGAAGCGGCCGAGCGCAGCGGTCCAGGGCGCCTCAATGCTCTCGGCCACTTCGCCGCGGCTCTCTCTCTCTCTCTCTCTCTCTCTCACTCACTCTTTCTCTCTCTCTCTCTCACACACACAGATACACACACACACACACACACACTTTCTTTCTTTCTCTCTCTCTCTCAGTTTTTGTCAGGCTGTCTTGTGGGGAGGGGCGGGGATTCATTTGACCCGGTACCCCTCTGCCCCCCCCCCCCTAAATCCGCCGTTGGTTACCCTACTCTGTATGTGGCTGTGAGTGTGAGCAAGTGTATGTGTTCGAGTTGTAATATTGCAGCAGCGAATTGTGTTGTCTTTGGCCCTGTGCTGTGATGAGGATTATTCTAATATAATTGATCTGACAGTGCTAACAATAAACAAAATAACGTCCGAAGTAATAATATACTTAGACACAAAATTCATAATATAAAATATATATTTTTTATATTTAATGAATTGTATTAAGAGTATATACTTAATTATAATTTTTCCAAAGCTGAATTCATAATGTGGGAATGAAAGTATTATATGAGAATAATGGGGGCAGCTACGGTTCCTCATACTAGTCATTATGTATGTCACCAATTAACTGCAAGGATTTGGAAAACTGAGTAAATTGATTTAATAGACTAAATGCATTTCAAAGACCCAAAAAGACCCTCTTTCAATACAACCAGTTGGATTTTAAACTCGTTCCTCGCACGAGAAACTGCATTTCTTTTCCATAAAGGCTAGTTTACACGACGACACTACGTTTCATGAAACTGCGCTACTGGCCAATGCGCATGCGCAGCAGGCCTCCGCGCAACTCGTTGACGTAACTAAATAGTTTCGGTGCGTTCCAACTTTGGCGAAACTGATTGCGCGTGTTTTCAGGTTAGGTTATGACCAATACAGAACAAAATACAACATAAAGGGGGAAACGGGAGAAATAATTCTGTTTTTTAACATATATGCGTTGAGTAGGTGTTTGTGCGATTTTAACGGCGTGTTAGTGCTCTTCTGGCAATTATTTGTGAAATTAAATATTGATGGGTTGACGATTTGTGAATTGCAAACTAAAATACATCCAATTTGAAATACCTATACAAACGAAGTAAGGCAATTGTGGATTTCGGGACACGGTACAAGTACTCAGAGACGAATATGTACCTTAAGGCTAGTCTACACGACGACTCTAGGTTGCGAAACTCGTTGCATGAAATTAATTGCGTGCAACTAGTTTCGTGTATGTCTGTAGACACGGCGCCAATATCATACACTTCAGTTTAGTTGTTTCGTGAGTACCGTAGTCGCCGTAGAATGAAAGTTTTGGTAGCTGTAAGAGTTGTGGTGGAACTATTGCTTGTCTGTGTGAAGTCTCTGCGTAAGACTAAACATAGAAAGAATAAGAAACATGTTCGGGTTCGTGACTGGCTTAAAAAAGGACGTCAGATT
The DNA here is from genome assembly GCA_026315105.1 of Locusta migratoria. Classification (NCBI taxonomy): domain Eukaryota; kingdom Metazoa; phylum Arthropoda; class Insecta; order Orthoptera; family Acrididae; genus Locusta; species Locusta migratoria. Next base: position 648,992,472 of record CM048744.1, on the reverse strand, counting down.
TGTTGCTCAGCGACCGTTGCTGAAAGAAATTGTGATTTTAGACCCTAGCAGTTATTTTAATCAACTTAGAATGTCACCAGAGCAGTTAATGTTCCTTTAAACAGAGTTAGTAATGTAATAAAGAACCAAGTTACCGTTATGTGTGAAGCATTGTTACCAGAACTGAAATTACAAATTGCATTACGTTTCTTGTCAAGTAGATATTCGTCTCTGCAGTACTTGTACCGTGTTCCGAAATACACAATTGCCATACTTCGTTTGTATAGGTATTTCAAATTGGATGTATTTTAGTCTGCAATTCACTAATCGTCAACCCATCAATATTTAATTTCACAAATAATTGCCAGAAGAGCACTAACAACGCCGTTAAAATCGCACCGACACCTAATCAACGCATATATGTTCAAAAACAGAATTATTTCTCCCGTTTCCCCCTTTATGTTGTATTTTGTTCTGTATTGGTCATAACCTAACCTAAAAACACGGGCAATCAGTTTCGCCAAAGTTGGAACGTGCCGAAACAATTTAGTTTCGTCAACGAGTTGCGTGGAGGCCTACTGCGCATGCGCATTGGCCAGTAGCGCAGTTTCATGAAACGTGGTTCAAAATGTTCAAATGTTTGTAAAGCTTATGGGACTTAACTACGGGGTCATCAGTCCCTAAACTCACAAACTACTTATGAACTACTTACGAACTAGGACGGCACAAATATCCATGCCCGAGGGGGGATTCGAACCCCCGACCGTAGTGGCCTTGCTGACCGTGACTGGAGCGCCTCAGTCACCTCGGCCACCGCGGCATGAAACGTGGTGTCGTCGTGTAAACTAGCCTTTAAAGACGAACATTCATACATTATTTTGTATGGGCAATCGCTGGAAGATTCTAGAAAAGTGAAAACCGTAATCCTGAAATTCACTGTAGCACAACGAAAATGCGGGATCCCTACCGAGAGCAGTGGGATCACACCGGACTCGCATTCTGGCGGACGGTGGTTCAAATCCAACTCCGGCCATCCAGATTCAGGTCTTCTGTGTGTTCCCTTAGTCATTACAGGCAAATGCCTGGATGGTCCTTTTGAAAGGGCACGCCGCGGTGGAGTAGCCGAGCGGTCTAAGGCGCCTCGCTGCGGAGCGCGCGGTTGCTCGCCGTCGGAGGTTCGAGTCCTCCCTCGGGTGTGGATGTGTGTGTGTGTGTGTGTGTTGTAATTAGGTTAGTTTACCTTAGTTTAAGTAGTTTGGACTGATGACCACGCAGTTTGGTCCGATAGATTTACAAACATCTGAACATTTTTGAAAGGGCACGGCCGATTTCCTTCCCAATCCTTATTCAAACAACCCGAGCGGGAGATCCGTCTCTGATGACCACGCCGACGAAGTGGCGTTAAACGCAGAAATTTCTTCCTAATTTCTCTTTGCAAGATACGAGACAGCTTCTAATGAAATTGTGTGCTTATGGAAAATTGCCCTAATTGTGCGATTGGATTCACGATTTCCTATCAGAAAGGACACAGTTCGAAGTAACTGACGGTAAGTCATCGAGTAAGAAAGAAGTGATATCTGGCGTTCCCCGGGGAAGAATTAGAGGTCCCCTACCCTTCCTTGTGATTTTAAACGATTTAGCAGACAATCTTAATAGCCCCCTCAGACTGTTCGCGGAGGATGCTGTCTACTACATCTACATTGGATACTCTGTAAATCATATTCAAGTGCCTGGTAGAAGGTTAATCGAACCACCGTTATACTATTTATCCCCCATTCCATTCTCGAACAGCGCGCGGGAAAGAAGAACACCTGAATCTCTCCGTTAGAGCTCTGATTTCTCGTATTTTATTCTGATGATCTTTTCTACCTATGTAAGCGGGAGTCAACCATATATTTTCGCATACGGAGGAGAATGTTGGCGATTGGAGTTTCGTAAGTAGCCCACGCCGCAGCGATAAGCTCCGTTGCTGTAATGAATCCCATCCCAGACCCTGTATCATTTCCGTAACGCTGTCTCCCCTGTATCTTGACAATACATAATGAGCTGTCCTTCTCGTACGTGCATGGCTTGACTGGAACCGTCACAGGATCAACTGGAATGGTGGGCCGAGGTCTTCAGCGATGAAGGGCAGACTCTGCCTGCACGCAAGTAAAGGTCGTTTGCGCGTCCGACTTTGCCCTGGCGAGCGCTGTCTCGTACAGTGCATTCGTCCAAAAGACACTAGCTCCAAACCAGGGCTTAAGCCTTGGCGTGCACTCTACTACAACTGCCGTTCACCTTCGGTGTTTGTGCTATTCAGCGCTCGGTATGCGCAGAATATACTGAAATCCCTTCTTTCGCCATTCTTGCAATTGGAAGGTAACCGTTGTTCCAACAGGATAATGTTCGCCCACACATTGCGCGTGAATCTCAACCTGCTGTGCGAGGCGTGGTCCAAATTGCTTGTCAAGCACAATCTGCGGGAGAGCACATGTGGAATTTGGGGGAAGAGCAACTGACGCGTGCGACTCCTCAGCCCACACCTCTTGCAGAACTACGGGAACAGGTCGAGCAGGCGCGGTAGAATGTGTTGCAAGGTTATTCGCCATCTGCACATCACATGCATGGCTGCCCGTGGACGTTGCACTCAAAACTAATACGGGGAATTTCAGCACAGATCGACACCTGGAACCGCTGTCCAGCTTGAGCTGTTTACCTCGAAATGTAATCATTTCATGTAATCCATAGATTAGGATAGATTAATATTTCTTCCATAGATCATATACAAGACATTTCGTGTCAGTTTAGTAAATGTTGTATACGCATGACAATCAATATATTAAGGATATTTATTTTCATTTTTTATTATGTTTTATATATTTCTTTCTTTTTTTAATTTTAATTTTTTAATTTTAAGTTTTATCTAAATGTAGAAGGAGCTGCCATTCACAAATTCCTTTAATTTCTTTTTAAATTCTAGTTGGTTATCTGTCAGACTTTTGATGCTACTTGGTAAGTGAGCGAAGACTTTTGTGGCAGCATAATTATGTAATGTTTCAACAAAAAATATTGGGGAAACGCTTGTAAGAAAGAGGGCGGAGTTGAGTGAGTGAGTGAATAATATGAAGTAAGCTTAGGGTTTAACGTCATGTCGACGGCGCAGTCATTAGAGACGGAGCTCACGCTCCAGGTTTTGGGTAAGGATGGGGAAGGAAATCGGCCGTGCCCTTTGAAAGGAACCATCCCGGCATTTGTATGATTTAGAAAAATTACGGAAAACCTAAATCTGGATAGCCGGGGGTGGATTTGAAACACCGTCCTTCAGAATACGAGTCCAGTATGAATATGTTGTTGTTGTCGTTGTTGTTGTTGTTATGGTCTTCAGTCCGGAGACTGGTTTGATGCAGCTCTCCACCCTACTCTATCCTGAGCAAGCCTTTTCATCTCCTCATAAGAACGGCAACCCACATCCACTTGAATCTGCTTACTATACGCGTCTCTTGGTCTCCCTCTGCGATTTTTACCCCACACGCTTCCCTCCAATGCTAAATTTACGATTCCTCGATGTCTAAGAATGTGTCCTACCAAGCGATCCCTTCTTTTAGTCAGGGTATGCCAAAAATTCCTTTTCTCGCCAATTCTGTTCAGTACCTCTTCATTAGTTATGCGATCTACCCACCTAATCTTCAGCATTCTTCTGTAGCACCACATTTCAAAAGCCTCTATTCTCTTCCTGTCCGCACTGCTTATCGTCCATGTTTCACTCCCGTACAAGGCAACACTTCACACAAATGCCTTCAGAAAAGACTTCCTTACCCTTAAATTAATATTCGATGTTAGCAAATTTCTCTTTTTCAAAAATGCTTTTCTTCCCATTGCCATTCTGCACTTTATATCCTCTGTACTGCGACCATCGCATGTTATTTTACTACCCAAGTAACAAAACTCATCTACCACCTTCATTGTTTCGTTACCTAATCTAATTCATTCAGCATCGCCTGATTTTCTAAGACCGAATTCCATTATTTTTGTTTTGCTCTTGTTAATGTTCATTTTATACGCTCTCTTCAACACACTGTCCATTCCATTCAACTGCTCTTCCAGGTCCTTTGCTGTCTCTGACAGAATTACAATGTCATCAGCAAAACGCAATGTTTTTATTTCTTCCCCCTGAACTTTAATCTCTATTCCAAATTTTTCCTTGCTTTCCTTCACCGCCTGCTCGATGTACAAATTGAATAGCATCGGAGAAAGGCTACAACCCTGTCTTACTCCCTTCCCAACTGATGCTTCCCTTTCATGCCCTTCGAATCTAATAACTGCGGTCTGGCCTTTCTACAAGTTGTAAATAACTCTCCTTTCCCTGTATTTTACCCCTGCTGACTTCAGAATTTGAAAGAGTGTATTCCAATCAACATTGTCAAACGCTTTCTCCAAATCTACAAAAGCTAAAAATGTAGGTTTGCCTTTCCTTAATCTATCTTCTAAGATAAGACGTAAAGTGAGTATTGCCTCCCGGGGTCCTACGTTCCTCCTGAATCCAAATTGATCTTCCCCGACGTCAGCTTCTACCAGCTTTTCCATTCTCCTGTAGATAATTCGTGTTAAAATTTTGCAGCCATGACTTATCAAACTGATGGTTCTGTAGTTTTCACACCTGTCTGCGCCTGATTTCTTTGGAATGGGGATTATTACATTTTTCTTAAAGTCTGAGGGTATTTCGCCTGTCTCATACATCCTACACACCAGTTCAAATAGTTTTGTCATGGATGGCTCTCCCAGAGACTTTAGTAGCTCTGAGGGTATGAATATTATAAAGTATATTTGAGGATCGACGAGAAAACGTGTACAATGTGTATTTCGAAAAGTTCGGTAACGTGGCTTTTACTGATCTTAAACTTTTGATACAGTTACATTAAAGTCGTAAAATCAGCCAGTGAAAGTGGTTAAATTTAGATTTATTAAAGTGTACAATGTGTATTTCGAAAAGTTTGGTAACGTGGCTCTTACTGATCTTAAACTTTTGATACAGTTACATTAAAGTCGTAAAATCAGCCAGTGAAAGTAGTTAAATTTAGATTTATTAACAAAACGATTAGTGTTAGTTAGCAAAACTATGGCCCTATCTGACAACTTCACGAAAAGTCACTCATATATACTTCCCTACAATCTCCTTTCGGAGAACTGCACACACCTTAATGACCTCTCATCAGTTAAACTGCCAGAAGCAGTTTGTGTTGCTTGCAGATGATACAAGTATTGCAATAAATAGCATGCCGAGCATAGTTCTGGATACGTCTGCTAATCATATTTTCGTTAACATTAATAAATGGTTTAAAGAAAACTCATTGACATTAATCTTAGAAAAGACTCACTACATGCAGTTCAGAACATGTAAGAGATTCCCATCCACTATATGCATAAAGTATGAAGAAGAGCAGATAGAAGGGGTTGACAGTATAAAATTCCTGGGATTACAGCTTGATAATAAATTCAGTTGGGAGGAGCACACCACAGAACTGCAGAAATGACTTAACAAATCTGTATTTGCAATACGAATGATATCAGACATAGTAGACATAAAAATAAAAAAATAAAAACTTGCATACTTTGCTTACTTTCATTCCATAATTTCATATGGTATAATTTTTGGGGATACTCTTCAAGTAAAGCAAACGTTTTCAGAGTCCAAAAGCGTGTAAAACGTATTATTTGTGGTGTAAATTCACGGACATCCTACAGAAACCTCTTCAAAGAACTGGGAATACTAACTACTGCCTCTCAGTATATTTATTCCTTAATGAAATTTGCCATATATAATATATCCCTTTTCCCAACAAACAGCTCAGTTCATACGTACAATTCTAGGAACAAAGATGATCTAAAAAAGGACTTAAAAGCAGTTACTTTAGTTCAAAAAGGGGTCCACTACCCAGGAACACATATTTTCAATAACTTAGCAACAACCATAAAAATTTAGCTACAAATAAAGATCAGTTTGAGCCTAAAAGACTTTCTACTGGCCAACTCCTTCTATTCCACTGACGAATTCTTAAAAAGAACCAAAATTATGCTTTTATCTGTATTCATACTATTAGTATTATTATATTATCAGCGTGTAAAAAAATGTATGTACCTGTATTAGTATTATTATATTATCAACTTGTAAAAAAAAATTGACATGTTTCACATCCACGAGGATCTCCTCCACCCGGATTTACGGAACGAACCAACTAATCTAATCTATTCACACCAAATACCTGAAAATAGTTTCGCGCAAGTGTATTGCGTGCGACATGGGAGTAATTTGTAGTTTTATCGTTGTAATTTTGATTAGTGATTTACTTTAGTAATCGGTTTCACACGGTTGGTAGGCAGGTGCTAGCCAACCACTGCCCTTAATATTTCTCTGATTCAATTTCTCTTTGGAATAATTGCAAAATTACGTAAATTACACTTTAGAAATTACTTTGCTGTCATAAACTTGAAAAAAAATAATCTGTCATAAAAGTTTGATTTTTATTGGAGGTGGAAAGAATTGTTGAACTGAGACACTACTGTGTTCACTGAATGCCTATGCATTAATTCTGTCATAAATGATTTTAAATGAATAATTATCTTTGTATATTGCTTTGTCAAAATAGGTTGTCATCAAAGTCCTAACAGAATTAATTACTGTTGGTTAACTTAAGTCGAAATAATGGCTTATGCTGTACAATCTTCATGTGCAGTGAAATAATTAACTTCACAGTCAATATTTATGCTTTCCGATAAAGTTTTCAATTCAAAATATTATTCTCAAAGAAAAGACTGGTGTATGCAGTTACTATCAATTATTTTGCAAACCGAAGATAATGACCACTTATACAGTGTACATACGTTACAAAAATTGACATACATATACAGTTACTACGTATCTTATCTGAAGTAGTTTACAATACATCTTCTCCAATATGTGTATTCGTTTCGCGCGACAGTTCTCGACAACGCCATACCTTCTGTTCGATACGACAGAAACGTTTTCTACGTACGAAATTCTGCCACGAGCAGACAGAACACTGTATTTACTTGAATGTCACGTTCTTTCACCTTGATAACTTGTTTTTAGAATACTGATTTTGAAACGAACAGCAGTAATCCGCGAGACGTGCATGCGATAGATATCACAACGCGCTTCTTACTATTCTTAACTGCGCTCTCATCTGCCCATGCGCACAATCACTGCCTTCGTGAAATCAAGGCCGTAGCATAGCCGTGATGACGTCATGCATTGTGGCGGGATTGAGACTCCTCATTGGTAGGCCGACGTTTAGAATAATTTCAAAATCCATTCCATATGCCTACCTACCAATCAGGCGCCTCAATCCCGCCTCAATGCATGACGTCATCATGGCTATGCTACGGCCTTGATTTCACGAAGGCAGTGACACAATCACTTATTTTATACAACATGGTCTTCGGTCTGACATCCGAACAATTCTCGATTTTTCCATTTTTTACTACTAAACATTTCACGTAATCAAATAAAAGAAAACATAATGAGGTATGAAAAGCAAACAATACACTGGCAAAAGGAAATAAACATTAACATATGCATTGAACTATGGGGGTTCTGTATGGGGTGTTCGGGGCCACTGGAGCCAGTTTTGTCTTGGCTATCGATAGGGGTTTGCGTGTTATCTTTGGTGTGTGTTGGCTCGGTGCCGCGTGGACGTCGGAGGTAGAGGGTTGCGTAACGGACTCGTGGTGGAGAGGACGTGCTATGCGCCGCGGTGGAGTAGCCGAGCGGTCTGAAGCGTCTCGCAGCGAAGCGCGCGGTTGCTCGCCGTGGAGGTTCGAGTCCTCCCTAGGGCATGGGTGTGCGTGTTATTCAAGTGTTCAAATGTTTGTAGAACTTATGGGACTTAACTACGGGGTCATCAGTTCCTAAGCTTACAAACTACTTATGAATTAGCTAAGACTAAGGACGGCACAAATATCCATGCCCGAGGGGGGATTCGGACCCCCGACCATAGTGGCCGTGCAGACCGTGGCTGAAGCGCCTCAGTCTCCTCGGCCACCGCGGCCAGCTGTGTGTGTTGTCCTTAGGTTAGTTTACCTAGGTTTAAGTAGTCTGTAAGCTACAGACTGATGAACACGCAGTTTGGTCCGATAGATTTACAAACATTTGAACATTTGACGAGCTGTGCCCAGCGACGTGCAGTTGACAGTATTGTTGTCTTTGGCGCTGTGCTGGTCGTATGAAGCTGGTTTCCGGCCGAGCGACCGTTATGATTGAACGGCCATCAGAGAGCAACCGAGTTGGTTCAAAAAATGTTCAAATGTTTGTTAAGCTTATGGGACTTAACTACGGGGTCATCAGTCCCTAAACTTACAAACTACTTATGAACTACTTACGAACTAGGACGACACAAATATCCATGCCCGAGGGGGGATTCGAACCCCCGACCGTAGTGGCCGTGCTGACCGTGACTGGAGCGCCTCAGTCACCTCGGCCACCACGGCCGGCAACCGAGTTGGAAAACCAGTTCCTAGGAGCCCTGGATTGTGATTTTTTTCCTTCGTTCGTCTCGCCGACAGATCTGAAAGTTGAGTGTCTTTCCTTGTTGGATTATTAAGTTCCTGTATATTAATTTGTGTAGATTTTAATTTGTTTAGTAGCTTGAAGTGCACATGTCGGTTCTTGACGCTAGTGAATTTTTTTGTCTCTGGTTGTCAGTGGCTAAGTTAGCGCCTGCCAATCTGGTTGTTACTGCTTATCTCTTAAGTGCACGCATTCCCACATGTGTCAACACTCATTCTGGAAATGTACACGTGATTTAAAGAAACACGTCAGCGAGAAGGCGGAAGAGCACGGCAGCGGCAACGTGAGCATTATTGGCGCCGACTATTAAGAAATGTATGTACTGAGTTACGGACAGAGACCATAGACTGTGATACGGTTTGAAGGAATTTCATTAAGCTGGCAGCTGGTAGCCGTCAGCTCGGCTTGGACACCTGAAGAACCGTTTTCTCCAGTGTTCACGTGGTTCTAGTTTCTTATGCAGGGTGACGAGACTGTTAAAACCTTCTCCTGCGTTAGTGTGTCAATGCTGGGCTGGGCTTCCGGTTGTTGCTGTTGTTTATCTTCCTGCTAAACTTACCCGGATGTTAAATTTGAGTTTGACACAGGAGTTTCTGCAATTAATTATTTTTCAAAATTTAGATCTCATCCAGAATGTTCACACCTTTTGGTGTTATGTGTAATGCTTTCGTTGCGTCTGTGATACGATAGGCTTCGTGATTTTCTCTTTTTAAGTGATTAAAGAATGCTGAAAGATTTGTGTCGTAATTTTTCGTGTTCTCTGTATCGAATTTCGAAGTTTCTACCCGTTTGTCCTATATAAAATATCTCACAATCTTTATAATTAATTCTGTATACGCCTCGTAATTGGTATATTGGTATTTTGTCTTAGTGAAATGGATTAAGGTTTTCATGTTGTGTGCAGTTCTGTAAGCAAATTTGACTGCAGCCTATTTTAGTAATGCGTTCAGCTCATCAGACGTTAGTCCTATATAAGTTTGTGGCCTGTATTTAATTTTTTGTTTTGAGGACGTATCTTTCGATAGTTTAATGTCACTTAGAATTTTATTGGGTTTGTGGTTAGTGTGTTTGTCGTATACTTTCCTTACTATACTTGATTTAGAATCATTTTTTGGGCTATATACGTTAATACTGAAAGCTCGTTTTTTTATAACTACATCTGCAACTACATGAGATACTCTGAAAATCACATTTAAGTGCCTGGCAGAGGGTTCATCGAACCACCTACATATATTTTATCTCCCATTTCATTCTCGAATAGCGCGCGGGCAGAAAGAACACCTAAATCTCTTCGTTCGAGCTCTGATTTCTCGTATTTTATTCTGATGATCATTTCTACCTATGTAAGTGGCAGTCAAGAATATATTTTCGCATTCGGAGGAGAAAGTTGGCGATTGGAGTTTCGTAAGTAACCCACGCCGCAGCGATAAACGCCGTTGTTGTAATGATTCCCATCCCAGATCCTGTATCATTTCCGTAACGCTGTCTCCCCCGTATAGCGACAATACGAAACGATCTGCACTTCTTTGGACTTTTTCGATGTCCTCCGTCAAACATACCTGATAAGGATCCTACACTGGGCAGCTATACTCCAAAAAAGGACGGACAAGCGTAGTGTATGCAGTTTCTTTAGTAGTTCTGTTGCATCTTATAAGGGTTCTGCCAATGAAACGGTCTCTGGTTCGCTTTTCCCACGACATTATCTACGTTTTCTTTCCAGTTTAAGTCTGAAGTAATAGTAATTCCTAGGTATTTTGAGGAGTTTACGACCTTCACTTTTGATTGATTTATCTTTTTGTACTCATGTGGCCGACTTTACATTTCTCATTATTTAGAGTCATTTGTCAACTTTTACACCATAGTGATATCTTATTCAGATCGTTCTGCAGTTGGTTTTGCTCTTGAGATGATTTTACTAGACGGTAAATGACGGCAATATCTGCAAACAACCTAAGAGAGCTACTTAGATTTTCCCCTAAAACGTTTATGTAAATAAGGAACAGCAGAGGACCAATAACACTACCCTGTGGAACGCCCGATATCGCCTCTGTTTTAATCGAAGCCTTACCTTCGATTACTACGAACTGACAGGAAATCCCCCATCCAGTGGCAAATTTGGGGCGATATACCATAACCACGCAATTTGATTAAAAGCTGTTTGTGAGATACGGTGTCAAAAGGCTTCTGGAAATCAAGAAATACGGAATCGATTTGTGAACCCTTGTCGATAGCACCCATCACTTCGTGTAAGTAAAGAGCTAACTGTTTCTTCTGATTGTAGGTTTATTAGTCTATTAATCATTGTATTAAAATATGCATATTTTTGTGCTTTGGGGTGGCAAGAATTTGAGCTAATTCTATATATGTCGAATTTATAATTTATACACACTCGAAGAAAAGCCCTGACGAAATTATTTTTCATTCATGGTACGTTGTTCTTTGGTTATTATGATTCTAAATTTTAGTTTAGAGTATTCAATGCATTGTATTCTGTCTAATGGAATCCGATTCTGGTCCCGTGTTTGCGTGTTCGCAGGTAATTTCTGGCGAGAGAAGTGCTTGGGTCCCTGGATTGGAGTTACGTACGTTGGTTGGCGATTTCGACGGCGGCATTCTTGATAGCACTCAAGACCCAGGTCGTCTTCAACAGGGCACGTCATGGCGTGCTCGCTCTTAAGTATTTCTTGACATAGTCCTGCGCGGCAGAATACCGTGAAGTCAAAGGTCCCTCTCCCTTTAACGTACATGAAGTTTTAAAGTCTGTCTTGCTTTGGTGTAAAGCTCATTTTAGTTGCGTGCAATTTGAAAATCACTCCTGTGCAACCCACTGTGATAAACGTTGTTAACTGGTACCTTGGGGTAAATATTTCTCAATTTTCATGTACAAAGTGGTTTCCTTGTGATGTTTTCTTTAAAATCAGTGTACTTGTAAGTTTAATTTTCTCCTGTCTGAAGCGTGTGATTTAAACCGTTGCTTTACTTAAAGTTCTTAATGTCTAATGTTGAAATGAAAAGCCTTATATGGCGTAAGCCGTGAATCTACTATACAGGTTTGAAGGAATGTTAATCATTTATAAATTGTATGATGTTTGTTAATAAACACCTTACATTTTTAAACCAACCAAGGACGTCTATCGATGGGCGACCCTTTCATGTAGTTTTCCTTTAACCCAGATGGTGCGGAATTATTTTTGGTTTAATTTTTTTCTCAGAAACTATTAATTACCTTCAGATGACTGCTCAAGATCGTTATAACAGTTTTTTTTCACAATCACGCCATTAGTTTTGTAATAATGCCTTTTTTTCTGGAATGGCGTCAAAACGAATGTTTTGTAATTTTAATCTGACGAATCATTATTATTAAAGCAACATTTAAGATGAAATATATACATATAAATGTCTCAAAAATTGAAAAAAGTTCAAGAAATGTAAAACCAACTACTAGGAAGCCTTCAGTATCTTCCGTATGACCCTCAACTTTGCAGCTGTATCCAAGCAATCGACAGTACAAGCTAAAACTGATCTGCAATGTGAGCAGGCGATTCAGAGGAATGAAGTATGACACTGTACACGCATTCTTACAGACAACAATAAAAAGTAAGCTGCCGTTCTCATCCTTCTGGAAGAACGCCAGTGCTGTCTGGGTTAAGTAAATCCCGATCCTCTAGTGAGGACATATGAAAATGAAATGTAGTGGTTGCATTGAATACATACACATAAACAAGATGGATGACCTAAGAAATCAAAAGCAATACAAAATTTACAACAATATATATATATATATATATATATATATATATATATATATATATATATATATATATATATATATATAGGGTGTTTCACTAACTCTGTTTGCCTCTGTAACTTATAAAATAATAGGTGACAGGAAATTTTAATGCGGTAGGTCAACACAAGAAATGTTACACTTTCTGTGGAGCTATGAACATATTTTATTGTATAATTTTTCCAAAGAGTTACAGCACAAAGATATATTTTTTTAAATGGAGCAATAGTTTTTCTATCGTGAATTGGATTCGTTGAAACCAGATGCGTCCAAATCAATTCAAACTACATTCCTATCACTGTTAGTTTGGGACCTACAACCCTTCAAAGTTTCAGGGGCAGATACCACACACTGTACATAATACATAGCTGTGTGGTAAGTGATGGATGTTATGGCGGTGGGAAGTTGATTTACATGAGATGTTCAAATGTGTGTCCATGTTCCTCAATGCATAATGAAATGCGTCGTCGAAAGGATCTGCGGACGAGATGTAACAGCCGGTGACAAGAGCGAGAAGCTTCCTCGATGCGCGGTTAGACTGCCGACTGTCGCCGCACACGGCCTTATACCTGACAGTTGGAGCCACACAAACAACCGGGGCTCAATATACCACAGTTACTGACATCGGATGACGATGGCATACACGAACAACGAGGGGATATCTAGAGGATCGTGTTTATGTCACTGAGCCCACATCCCCAGATGATCTAAAACGGCTCATCGAGGACGCATGTCGCTCCGTCACACCGGCGATGTTACATCTGGATGACCTATCTCATGTAAATCAACTTCCCACCGCCATAACATCCATCACCCACCACACAGCCATGTATAATGTATAGCGTGTGGTATCTGCCCCTGAAACTTTTGAAGCGTTGTAGCACCCAAACTAACAGTGATAGCAATGTAGTTTAAATTGATTTGGAAGCATCTGGTTTCAACGAATCCAATTCACGATAGAAAAACTATTGCTCCATTTAAAAAATTATATCTTTGTGCTGTAACTTTTTTTAAAGTGATACAGTAAACTATGTTCATAGCTCCGCAGAAAGTGTAACATTTCTTGTGTTGACCTACCGCATTAAAATTTCCCGTCACCTATTATTTTATAATGAAACACCCTGTATATATGTAGGAATCAAATGTAAATGAATGACCGCAAAATATTCGTTTTATGGGTGTTCCGTGTAAGTGACATGTTACACTCTATGAATGTGTACTTATTTATACTTCCGGTGGTGTATGTATTTGATAAGTAATTTGAATCGTGCGCGTGACTTATCGCACACGGAGACGGTAGTGGTCTGCTGGTAGCTCGCGTCTCCGCATTCCTCGCCTAAGGAGAGACCGTTCTAGGTGTGATGTCAGCTTTTCGTTAATATGAGGGGAAGCACCCGCCGCATCCAAATGTGACCTCTGCACACAGCCGGTTTAAGGCTAATGGAAGAACGACAGCCACCGAAATGAACGGGGCCCCTCCAAGATTCCAGTCGAAACACGTTCTCTCTTAATTAACGGTCTCGTCTTCCGTTAAAAGCGTTCCAATTTAGAATATTTATAAAAAAAACTGAGGAAGGAAGATAAGCGTCCCGTCGACAGCGTAGTCCTTAGTGACGAACCACAAGCTAGGATTGTTTTTGATAACGATGGGCGAGGAAATCGAGCGTGCCGTTAAGCGAAACCATCCCGGCATTTCTCTGGAGTGATTTACGGAAATTACGGAAGACCTAAATCTAGAATAATCGGAGGCGGGTTTGAACAGTCGACCTCTCGAAAGTGACTCCGGGGTAGTGACCACTGTGCCTCCTATTGCCACTATTTCGGATGTCAAGAGCACCCAGGTTGATTTTACTTCAACTCACTAACATGAAGAATATGGTGGCAGTAGTAAAGTCGTGAATAGCCATGTCAATTTGTTTACCCAGTTGGCCTCCGTCTGGTGCCGCTACACTCAGAAGTGTTCGACGTCACCGACAGGTGAAGTGAGACAGCCAGTCAAAGTTCGGCGTACAGCCTCTTCACTCATTAGGAAGTAAATGGAAAAAATAGGGAAACTAAAAGACACACAGCCGCGGTGGAGTAGCCGAGCGGTCTAAAGCGTCTCGCTGCGGTGCGCGCGGTTGCTGGCCGTGCAGGTTCGAGTCCTCCCTGGGGCTTGGCTGTGTGTGTTGTCCTTAGGTTAGGTTAGTTTAAGTAGTTTGTAAGCTACGGACTGATGACGACGCAGTTTGGTCTGATAGAATTACAAACATTTAAATTTAAAAGACACTTTTTTTTCTTTTCATATTTTCCAAGAATGTAAAACACAATCGTGACAAAAATACAATGGAATGTTTTTATGATTCAGTAAACATAAATGGAGGTTGTGCTGAATACGTAAATTACTTACTTTGTATTTTCTTTTTATAGCTTATCCAGGTACTTAATGGATTTATTCAGAAATACATGCAATTCCGTAGTACATATAATCTAACTTGGCAGAAATTAGAACCTGAAAATCATGATGCCAATAAAGCTTAACCGAGGACTCTCATTCTGACACGCATCCCAAATAAATGCTACACTTTCTTCCACAGAAGTGATAATATAATCAGATCTAGTTTACGAGTCGAATATTAATTTGTTTGACGCGCATGTTCTTTCTGGAATATCGCAGGAAGAAACTCTAGGAATTTTTCTAAAATTCTCATCCTCGTAATATTCAAGATGAATATTAGTCCTACAAAAATTCAAATGCAATATTTGTTTCTTCTTCTACTTCACAGAACGTACTGGCAGAGAAGTTGAATCAAGAATTTCAGTCTTCAGAAATGTTTGATCGTTTATTTGTATAAAGTAAGAAATCTGCGTTATGACTTTCGGTCCACTAAGGGTGTAATTTCGGCAAACGAGGCAAACTGCATACTAGGACAAGTAGCCTTTCTTTCTAGATGCTGCACTCTTAACTAAGAACTATAAGTTCCTGATTTGCGTACCATTAATCTACAAGTGGAAAAATACACCCACTTATTGCTGGTTTTATTAAGATTACAACATATCGTTCTGTATTTATTTATATTGGTTGTTGTATTTCTTGTTGAGTTTGGTTATGATTTTTTCTCCTGGTTTTTTTTTTTTTTTTTTTGGTTTGTTTGTGAAGGTGCTTTAGGTCTTTCTATTTTGGTTTCAATAATTCTTTCTCATGGTAATTATTTTTTAATTCTTTCTTTTTGTGTTGTTTTTATTTTGAGGCATTTATTTATAATTGTTTTTTGGTCCCTATCTGTTTATTAACTAATCGTTAATGGTTAATTCATTCTTTAATGTTGTTCCTAAGCTTTATTTTATGATTTCATTGTATTCTTATTCAGATTTAAGAATAATTGGTTATTATTTTGATGTTGATTTTTATTCTTTTATATTGCTCTTATTGAGTTTTTGGATTTGTTGTTTAAAAATTACTGCAAGAAGATCAATTAATTTTTTGAGGGCCACACGTGAGGAACGAAGTACTGAAGCGGACAGGCCGAGACCAGCAGCTGTCGTGCAGTGGCGGCCCTCAGCAGCCGCGAAATCTAACAGCACTCTCTGGTTCCTTTACTTATATGAAAATTTTATAACTTCGTTTCTGAAAAAATAAATAATAATTACAAAATCGGTTGTATATTTCACCTGAAATATTGATTTCACTTCCATTTCGTAGGTTATTTTACTAGGGACATTGTAGGAATGGAGTTGTAATTCGAAATATAACGTGACACAGTGACAACTTTTGTAAATGTGAAAACTATTTTTTTTTAGATGTCAGAAGGGTCTAAGTGAATGATGTGGAAAAGTGTTTAGTAATTTACTGTCACAGACATATTGAAAACCAGTACCGATTGGTTTAGTGTTACTATAATGTTTGAAAGTCGTAATAAATGATATTCCTGTGTTTCTAGTTTTTTTCTGTCAGTTTTAGGCATAGGTTCGTTTGTTTCAACTGTATATTCGTGTGCTATTTGTGCATATTATCACTCTTTTACTGGTGATCCAACTAGCTCTTGAAGTTGAAATAAAAGATAAACGAATATACGAGGTATGTCCACAAAGTCCCGTTTGGTTATATAGACCAAATATGATACAGAAAAATATTTATTGTATAAAAATCTGCAACTGTTCAACTACTTTTCTACATAACTTCCGAAATTTTGTCCCATAGCGTGGAACAAGTTTTTGTGTGCCTTCTTCATAGAAGGTTGCCGCCTGTGTATTCAACCATGTGGCAAACATGTTCTTTCAGCTCATCATCGTTAAAGTGTTTACCACCAAGGACAGATTTTAGGTGTAAAAAGAGACGAAAGGAGTCTTCTTCTTCCCTTCACGTTGCCGCCCGACCTTACAAGGCGAATGTGACCAAACAACTCTTACGGGAATTTCACTGGGAAGTGTTTGATCATCCTCCGTACAGTCTCGCTCCTAGCAACTTTCTTCTTACACCTAAAACCTGTCCATGGTGGCACGATGACGAGCTGAAAGAACATGTGAGCACATGGTTGAATACACAGGCGGCAACCTTCTATGAAGAAGGCATACAAAGACTTCTGCCACGCTATGACAAATGCCTACAAAATTTCGGAAGCTATGTAGAAAAGTAGTTTACAAGTTGTGTATTATTGTACAATAAATATTTTTTCTGTATCTGTACACGTTTGTTTTATATAACCAAACGGAACTTACTTCGTGGACATACCTCGTATATATTTACGGGAGAGGCAAATAAACTGGCTCACCAGCCGAGGACCAATAACACTACCCAGTAAAACTACAAAAAACTTACAGCCTGGAAATCACCCATGTTGACCTCAGGTGAATTTCAGATAAACCATGTTCCTATATCCAACATGATAACCAAAGAAATACTGAATGTAAGAAAAGGAAGCGATTTTTTTAGTCAGATCACCATCTGCGGCAAATGAAAATTAGATATTAACATAAAAGGAAAAAACCACAAATGAACAAAACATTTAGAATCGATCCATAATACCTCGAAATCAACAAGAGAGAAATTCTCGAGGAAATTAAGCAATTAGACATCACGAAGTGGAAGGAACTCTCAGAAGTACTGAGAAAAACTGCGAGATTGGGCAAAACTCCAAGAGAGAGAAAACACAGTACCTGTGAACAAGCAATGGAAGAGAGAATAAAGACATGGAAAACTTTCAGCGACAACAAAAGTTCAGAGAAGTAGCAGGAATTTTTAAAAATCAGCCAAGGTTATACGAAGAGAGATACGTAGATTTGACATAAATCGTCTTAGAGAAATTGAATAAAAATTTATCAAGAATAACACCATAAATTTTACAAAATTTTTCGGGGAAAATCTACCTAGGTATCAGCCACCTAACTTGTGCTTTTGCCAGTGGAATTCATCACTGGAAACCAACACCAGAAATAGCTGTCATATTTTAGTCAAGGATTTTCAGACACTCCTCAAATGCGAGAGCTCCATAGAACAACTAGATTATGAAAAGCCTCCATCCAACCCCAATTCAAAACCATCACCTCTTAAGGATGCGAAGGAAATAATCAACTCTTTGAAAAGCAGCAAATCTCCTGGGGAAGACGGAATCATACATCTACATGCACTCTTCGCAATCACCCAAAGGTGTGTAGTGGAGGGTACTCAGTACGACTACTAGTTACTTACTGTCCTATTCCACTGACTTCTAGAACGACGGAAACACGCATATTTGTATGCATCCGTACAAACCCTAATCTCTTATCTAAGATCTTATCTTTGTGGTCTTTACGCGAAATGGAGGTTGGCGGCAGTAGATTCGTTCTACAGTCCGCCTCAAATTCTGGTTCTCTAAATATCTTCAACAGTATTTCTCGAAAACAATGGCGCATTCCCGTCAGCGACTGCCAGCGACACTCGCGCTTTGATCGAATCTACCAGTTCCAAACTGCCTCTGTATCCTCCTTTAAACCGATCTGATGGGAATCCCACACATTTGAGCAATACTCAAGACGTGGTTGTACAAGCATTTTATATGCTGTCTCGTTTTCAGACGAATCACATCTTCACCTAAGTCGACCATTTACTTTCCCCTTGACTGTCCTTACATCTCCGTTTCATTTCATATCGCTGTGCATCCTGCATCCTACTACACTCATTCAATGACGACATCGTCCTGTACACCACAGCATCATCAGCACCGCAGAATCATAGCAGAAATATGGAAATTAAATGACAGCAAACTCACACAAGCAACTCACAGAATTATAGCAATCATTTGGGAAAGCGAACGGCTTGCATTAATTTATCAACTTCAAAAAGTAAGTGATAAAAATGATCAAAACTATTACAGGTGTGGTGTCGCACAAGTCTAAGTGCGCGCCACGTACTTTCGCCGCGCGCCGCCATGCACGCACGGTGCGGCGTTCTTACGACGTCTAGAGCCCTATATTGGGCGAGTACCGCCAACCGTCGAGCGCCGCCATTGTAGGCCTATCTCGCAACAGCAGCGCTATGCACGGCGCTGTTAAATTAACAATTATGATGAAGGGAACCGGTCTGTATATCGACGTGGTATGACAATACGTTACGTAAACAATGAACTGAAGTTTTTAATCGCGTCATCACATCTACAGCGAATATTAAGGAAAAATTGGTAATCTGAGATCAAGACCTTTATCTTTGAGCAAACTAGTTGTAAAATTGTTTCGTGCTAAAATTTAAACCCTGTACCAAATGCACTGCTTTCGCAATAAGTGACGTTCCTGCTTTCAAATTAGCTAAGGACTGGCGTTTTTATATCTAATATATTGGTTTTTATCAAAGTAGATGTAATTAATACATGTTGCTTTCCATTAATCTAGTGCCTAAAGTTGATAGGTGTTGTGTGCTGACCTACATGTGATATTATCACATAACATTAACTGAGCTAACATTTTGGGAAGGTTTAAGTTTTTACACATTGTTATCGCACTGCTGGGTACTTCAGTAAATTAAACTTTTATCTTAAAATTCGAGTTTTGGAGAGCTATTTAATGGGCGGTTTTATTTACCGCCCAAACTTTCGTAATATGAAGGCTAAGTATAAATACGAAATTCGTCAAATACGGCACATTATGTTAGATTTTCATGTATTTGTATCTTTTAAAAATATCTTTTCTCTTACTTGTGTTGTCTGTCCACCATTGCTCGCAAGAAATTTGAACAGATAAACTTAGAAGTTTACTCGATATTTAAATACAAATTAAACTTACTTCGCAAAATTTTGCATTCTCGTATGGAAATGCATTTTTTCTTCCAATGCGGTGTACCCAGAATTCGCGTCTTTTCGCATCTCTTTCGCCTGTGTTATGCGTAAAACTTGCTACCTCGGACTGTCTTAGTATAACAATTCACTGCCAACAGTGCGGCATTTTTCATCATATAAAGTTGGAATATGCTATGTTAGGCTCTTAATTTAATACATAATGAGTCTACACATTTCCAACACCTCTAAATACTAAAATAACAGCTAGTTAAGCGAAATATGCCATTTACGCTGATGGATTGCTTAGGCCTAAAATGGTGAACGTGTCCACCCGCGCTCAACTGACCAATAGCAGCCGGCGGTTGTCGGCAAGCCACACATAACAGGTTGGCGCTACTCTCCCAATACAGGGCTCTAACGACGTCAGCCACGAGCGCCCTCTGCTGCAACTCCGCTCGTGGCCACGACTCCTGCATCGGTTACTTCGGAATCAGATAGGCACCAGTTAAGACTTGGCTATCGGATAGGCACTAGAAATCAGCAGCAGACACGCCTCTATCTAATCTATGTATCAGCATTCTGCAGTCAAGAACTATGTAAAAGTTAAGTATTACTAAGTCTCTGTGAAATATATATCTCGTTCTAATTTACTCTAGTGTTTCTAGTTTCTGCTGTCCCTCTGGCTGGTCACCTCCTACCTGCACAAGCGTGCATCCTTTATTCCTGTGTCGGTCTCTCTCTACTCGGCCACCGACACCCACGACAACCGACGGAAACGAGACACAAACGTGGCGACGAGGCTGGGATACAAAAGTGGCGACGAGGATGGGATACAAAAGTGGCGACGAGGATGGGATACAAAAACAGGGAAGTTTCTCTGCTCCCAGTAGTATCAAAATCCCTTCAAAAGATCTGATAGGTCGTCTAAAAGAACAGGAAGGTTCATTATTAGGAGAGTATTCAGCAGGATTTCGCAAAAGTCGATCTTGTGTAGGACAGATATTGAACATAAAGGCAATTTTACAAATAAGAAAGTGAGGCAACACTGTTTTGTTTTGTGGGCTTTTTATAAAGGCTTATGATTCCAAACACTATGCCATGTTTTAGAGAACTTCAGAATTGATAGAAAAAAAAGATTTATCATACACCACACGTTAACAGATACAACAGCCAAATTTAATATTAATGGGAGAAACATTTCATATCCATACCTGTTTTCGCCAAGGAGATGGGACAAAATTGTGAAGGCATGGAAAAAGGAATTTATCTCGGGATTAAAGTAGGCCGGCCGCGGTGGCCGAAGGAACTGAGGCGCTCCAGTCACGGTCTGCACGGCCACTACGGTCAGGGGTTCGAATCCCCCCTCGGGCATGGATATTTGTGCCGTCCTTAGTTTTAGCTAGTTCATAAGTAGTTTATAATCTTAGGGACTGATGACCCCGTAGTTAAGTCCCATAAGTTCTACAAACATTTGAACATTTGAATTTGATTAAAGTAGAGCAGATAATCAGCGTGAATGTCCGGTTTTCACAGACGATCTTGCCATCCTAACCAACGACAGAGGAGAAGCCAAACTTACACTGAATAAGCTTCACGACATAGTGCAAAAAGCTGGTCTACAAATTTGCTACTCCAAAACTAAGTACAGGGAAAGCAAGGCAGCAAACAATCTACACATCAACCCGGTACGCCAAAGTGGCACAATTACACACTTCAAATATCAGGGAGACATCATGTAACCATCGTGACTTTAACACGTTGACTGCCGCGATGACGTCAGAGGCGCGCCTCTTGTGGTCGCCGGCGGCCAATCAAGAAAGAATCTCCAAATTACAAAAAGCATATACGCTCATTTGGAATCATTGCAATAAAAATATATTTCTGTCAACACAAAAATAAAACATTACAGTGAGTAGTTATACACGAAGCACTGCGCGCCGCAGAAACTACAGTGATCCATGGTCAAAAGAAAATAAGAGAAATTGAAAGGCAGGAAAGGAAAATACTCGGACCAGTTTTTAGTGAAGGTATTTGGATAAAGAACAAAGAATAAAGACAACAGAGGTTTACAAACACACAGACTCAATAATTAAAATCTTTAGAAAGATGAGTCTGAAATATTACGCACATATCAGCAGGATTGGCAAGAAAAGACGTATAAGGCAAATCTTTGAGACAGTTAAAACTAGCAAAAACAAGAACAAATGGTAAATGAAACAGAAAACATCTAGGAACTGGGAATCACACAGGACGACGTAAATAATTGAGAGCCGTTCAGAAACATCATAAATAAACATACATTTAAACAGAATCACACCGAAAAGCGAAGAGCCCAAGAAAGAACATAGCGAGGATGTGATCAAAAATGTTCAAATGTTTGTATAGCTTATGGGACTTGCCTGCGGGGTCATCAGTCCCTAAACTTACCAACTAATTATGAACTAACTTACACTAAAGACGCCAAAACATCCATGACCGAAGGACGATTAGAACCTCCGACGCGGGAGGCCGCGCGATCCGCAACGTGGCGTTCCAGACCGCTCGCCTACTCCCGCGCGACTAGCGAGGGTATGAAGAGAATTTAGGAAGAAAGCAGGAAGAAGAAAACATCATGATTACTCAAATTCAATCGCTCTTTTAATAAGTAATGATTATACTCGAACCGGGGCGGCCAGAAATTGTCTGAAACGCTTGTAAGAATTCTGCAGACCTGGTTGTTCATTGAGGTAACTGTTAAGAAAAAAATGGCTACGTCAAGATGTTTGCGATACATTTCACTGTGACGTCTGCCATTTGTGTGCTCCTAGCCAGACAGTCTGCAAGATTCGTTGCTGCATCGCGTGTTGTGCAATTGGTTTCCTCAGTTCTCATTGGCTGACTTCAGTGTTAAGTATATTGGAAGCGGCGTAAGTCTTTTTCTCTACATTCGTGATTCCTTATAACTTGCACTGTAACATCCTTACAAGTGTTTTTGAGTCATACCGGTCCCATAAATCATGAATACGAGATTTCGTAATGATGTGGAACGTGATGGTTTAGTAAAAGATAACATGACATACCTTTTTTTTTTTTTTTTAATTACCCGTTTCTATGTAAGACTTAATCTACTGAGTAGAAGGACTTGTCATTCAAAAATGCTTCAATCTGTTTTAAATGCTGGTTGGCTATCTGTCAGACATTTGATGTTATTTGGCAAGTGCCCAAAGACTTGAGGCAAAATAATTCACCCCATTGTGTGCCAGAGTTAGATTGTTTGTAAATTTGTCGTACCAAAGTGCGTGGTTATCAGTCCGTAGCTTACAAAGTACTTAAACTAAGGTAAACTAAGGACAAACACACACACACACACGCATGCGACAGGGAGGACTCGAACCTCCGGCGGTAAGCAACCGCGCCTTAGACCGCTCGGCTACTTCACAGCGGCCCAAAGTTAGATTTAACCTTTGATGGTGTATAATATAAACGATATTTCTCCTAGTGTTGTAGCTATGCATACTGCTATTACTTTTGAATTGGGGTGGCTTATTAATAACAAATTTCATAAGTGAACATATAAATTATGAAGCAACTGTATAGATCCCTAGCTACTTAAATAAGTATCTGAAGGATCTTTGGAGGTTTTAGAAATTATTCAAATTACAAGTTTTTGGGCAATGAATACTATTTGCTCAATGGTATTGCTGTATTTATTAATGGTGTCATTTCGTTTACCGTGTGGAACTGTGTATACTGTGTTATAACAAAGTAATCAAAAATGTTTGTAGAGTTTATGGGACTTAACTACAGGCTCATCAGTCCCTAAACTTACAAACTACTTATGAACTAGCTAACACTAAGGACGGCACAAACATCCATGCCCGAAGGGGGATTCGAACCTCTGACCGTAGTGGCCGTGCAGACCGTAACTGGAGCGCCTCAGTCCCCTCGGCCACCGCGGCCGGCAACAAAGTAATCTTCTGAGAGACATCATTTACAGTTTCATCAGTTAATTCCTGTATGATGTCATACTGTACTTTGCATCTACGTGAATGTAGAATGTCAAGTCATTAATACGTACATATCAGTATATCAAGAACAACAATGGACTCAAGGCCGAACCCTGTGGTGGACCCCATTCTTGATAGGTCCCCAGTTTGAGGAATAAGCTGATTTTTGCAGTTTACTTGAACCACTTATTTCAACTTTGTCCACTCTTCCAATTAAGTACGAATTAAACAATATTACAAAAAACAGTCTTGATCGCAGAAATTAACAGGTTTCGACCTGATGTAGGTCATCTTCGGAATTAAAAGTAGCCCATGTGGCCAGTGCTGCACTCGGCTGGGCTGGGCTGTGCTGGGCTGTTCTGCTGCCAGCAGGTAACTGTTCATCTTAATTTCTGCGATCAAGACTGGTTTTTTTTTTTTTTTTTTTTTTTTTTTTTTTTTTTTTTTTTTTTTTTGGTTATATTGATCATACCAAATAGATCGCTGTTTTTCTCCTCTGACAATGTTGTCAAAATTAATGACGAATTAAACAATTTGGGCACTGCCTCACTAATACAACAATGCTTAAGAGTTCCATGATTTACACAACCAAAATCCTTTGAGAGATACAAACAATCCCAACACGTGATGTTTGGTTATTCCGAGCATTTACTATTTGAACAGTGAAAACATATCTAGCATTTTCTGTTGAGAGGCCTTGCTGAAAACCACACTGACAGTTTGATAGCACCTTATTTTTACAAATATGCGAACCTACTCTTCAATACATTACTTTCTCAAGAACTTAAAGCTATCAGAAGTGAGATTGGACGGTAGTGTTGACAGTGGACGTATCTTTCTTTATGCAATGTTTAGACAATAGCATATTTTAGTCTATCTGGGAAAAAACCCTCTTCCGAGAGCTATTACACATGTGTCAGTGAATCCTACTTACTGTTGGGAGCAGTCTTTTAGTATTCTGCTGAACCCCATACAAGCTTTTACTTTTAAGTGAGTTTATTATTTTCTCAATTTGGGAGGGTGAGAGGAATTTCGATTTTATCAGATTGCATAGGTATGGTTTCTTCTAATTTTATGATCACCCTGTATATACAGGGTATTTCACTAAGTGTGTTTGCCTCTGTAACTTATAAAATAATAGATGACGGGAAATTTTAATGCGGTAGGTCAACACAAGAAATGATACACTTTCTGCAGAGCTATGAACATAGTTTATTGTATCATTTTCCAAAGAGTTACAGCATAAAGATATAATTTTTTAAATGTAACAATAATTTTTTCTATCGTGCATTGGAATCGTTGAAACCAGCTGCGTCCAAATCAATTTAAACTACATTCCTATCACTGTTAGTTTGGGAGCTACAACTCTTCAAAGTTTCAGGGGCAGATACCACACGGTGTATATAATACATGGCTGTGTGGTGGGTGATGGATGTTATGGCGGTGGGAAATTGATTTACATGAGTTGTTCAAATGTGTGTCCATGTTCCACAATGCATAATGCAATGCGCCGTAGAAAGGATCTGCGGACGAGATGTAACATCGCCGGTGTGACGGAGCGACATGCGTCCCCGATGCGCCGTTTTAGATCATCTGGGGATGTGGGCTCAGTGACATAAACACGATCCTTTAGATATCCCCACAAAAAGAAATCCACTGGTGTTAAATCGGGTGACCTTGCGGGTCGTGTTTATGTCACTGAGCCCACATCCCCAGATGATCTAAAACGGCGCATCGAGGACGCATGTCGCTCCGTCACACCGGCGATGTTACATCTCGTCTGCAGATCCTATCGATGGCGTATTGCATTATGCGTTGAGGTACATGGACACACATTTGAACATATCATGTAAGTCAACTTCCCACCGCCATAACATCCATCACCCACCACACAGTCATGTATTATGGACAGCGTGTGGTATCTTGCCCCTGAAACTTTGAAGGGTTGTAGCCCCCAAACTAACAGTGATAGGAATGTCGTTTAAATTGATTTTCACGCAGCTGGTTTCAACAATACCAATGCACGATAGAAAAAAACTATTGTTCCATTTAAAATTTATATCTTTGTGCTGTAACTCTTTGGAAAATGATACAATAAACTATGTTCATAGTTCCGCAGAAAGTGTAATATTTCTTGTGTTGACCTACCGCATTAAAATTTCCCGTCGCCTATTATTTTATAAGTTACAGAGGCAAATACACTTAGTGAAACACCCTGTATATCAGGAATCACCTCATTTCCCATCTATGTTAGTGTGTTTGGTTGTGTACATGAGAAGTGCCGAATGTTTGTAGGAAGTTTTTCTCACAGAAAGTGTCCTGGTGTCTTTGGGCTATATTGCCAACTTCTTCGTCTACACGAGAGCAACTAGATGTCGCTAAGGGACTTTGTCCTGGTCTGAAGTGCGGATAGTGGCAGAATGAGGCTTTTTCCTGTCGCGCCTAGAAGCCCAGGGAACTGTTGCGCTAGAGGTTTTACTCGCTGTCTGGCCTGAATAGGAAGCAGTCGATATGTTTGCTTCGATCTCTGCATCAGGATCACAGTTTACTGTAAGCTACATTGTTTTGTTATCTCAATTTACTTAGATAGGATGTCAGAACAATGGTGGATAATATTCACGAAGTACTATTGATTCGTTAATTTATCTTGACGTTAAGTGCCTTCTATAGCTTGTACCGTGCTTTGTTACGAGAAGTGACCGTTAGGTCGTGAGTTTTTGGCAGGATCCAAGATGTGAAGACGAATGTAGTGGAGCGCCTGTGTAAAGGATTCGACGCTAATATCTAATTAGTAGAAGCCGTAGGCCAAGTAACCATAATGCCTGTGTGAACAGTGTTGGAGGGGGGGGGGTCTATTTGCTTTTACGGCTTTCTTTGGAACTAGTGCAACCATAGCTTAAGATATGCATTTTCTTTTAAGCATTTCTTAGAAAGTTACAAAAATGATGGTAAAAAGGTTTTAGAAATTAATGTTCTTTAATGAAATATTTTCATGAAATATTGGAAAAATACTTCGTGTCGCATAAACTGTTGTACTGAGATCGTTTATTTAGATCCACTACCGGTTCTAGGTTTATCCTCAGGTGGTTGTGTACGAAGACAACAAGACTGTCTGTACAGTTACATTACAACACATTAAAAAAGACATAAGAACTAGCATTTTTACTTCATTACTAGTTAGAAATTACAACCAAGTCCCAACGTTGAAGTTTTTTTTGGCAAATTATAAAATATTTGTTTTAAAAAATTGTTATCCTTGGTTCAAAGCAACGTAAAATGGTTGCTGTCGTCCAATCGTAAATTTCGTATAACGTTTCCCCAGGATGCTGTAGTTCAAGCAAACCTATGGACAAGCACACACAAGAATTCAGTTTTAAAGCCGTAGTCGAGTGTAATACGGCAAGTGTCAGGGCGAACATTGGCCCAGATTAACTGAGGAAATTAATGACTGAAATTTAAAAAAACTCATTAATCTGGAAACTTATCGGTAAAAGTGTTTTGTAACGGGAGCACCTACCTAGAAATTTAAAATGAAAGTCCTATGACGTATTCTTCCAGGAAACTGTAAACGCCGCAGTAAAGTGGCCGAGCGCTTTAAGAGGCCATGCTGCGGAGCGCGCGCCGGCCGCGGTGGTCGAGGGGACTAAGGCGCTCCAGTCACGGTCTGCACGGTCACTGCGGTCGGGGGTTCGAATCCCCCTTCGGGCATGGATATTTGTGCCGTCCTAGTTCGTAAGTAGTTCATAAGTAGTTTGTAAGTTTAGGGACTGATGACCCCGTAGTTAAGTCCCATAGACTATACAAACATCTGAACATCTGCGGAGCGCGCGGTTGCTCGCGTCGGAGGTTCGAGTCTTCCCTCGAGCTTGGGTGTGTGTTTGTGTGTTGTCCTCAGTGTCCGTTAGTTTAGGTAGTTTGTAAGCCTAAGTATCGATAACCGCAGCAGTTAACCCTTAAACCAAAACATCGGTCTGAGAGTTTTGTTTGTTTGTAAAGCTTATGGGACTTAACTACGGGGTCATCAGTCCCTAAACTTACAAACTACTTATCAACTAGGTTATCCTAAGGACGGCACAAATATCCATGCCCGAGGGGGGATTCGAACCCCCGACCGTAGTGGCCGTGAAGACCGTGACTGGAGCGCCTCAGTCTCCTCGGCCACCGCGGCCGGCCGGTCTGAGAGACCGTTAGAGATTTTCAAATTATCCTGTGGCTACACTGATCTGTTTGCCGCTATCCCCTCTGCACTACCTTCACATTGTTAAATTACAAACGCAGCAGAAGCATTATTGTTCTGCTTGGACCTTATGGTTGCAAGGTACGCATTAATTTCTTAAAACGTACAGGTCTCTCAGACCGGGTGTTTCGTATTACGTATGAAATGGCTCGGTCTTTGAGGCCGGATGTTTCGTATTATGTATAATTTAATTTTTCTTTTATGACGCTTCATTTTTCGTATTTTTTTTAGAAGACGCCGTGATGGATAATGCATCAGTGAGCGGTCGTAAACCAATAAGAGGTCGAAGAAATGAGTGTCTGCGGTGCAGTGATGCCAACTTTGAGGAAAAAATTCACAGTGGTTGCAGGAGAGCAGTGATGAATCCGAGGAGGAAAGTGATTACTCAGGTGCTGATCCTGACTTTGTAATTACCGACACGATGGAAGATGATCAGAGAAGAGAAAAGAATGGTAACAGACTGATAGTCAATGAAAGTAGTGATGATGATGCGATGATGAAGATGCTGTTGGCGAGCACGATGATGACTGTGAACAAGAAATAATTACTGACATTATACGTGGAGAGCAAGACAGCATGCCAGCAGTTTTTGTTGGAAAAAAGAACAAAAAAGATTTTATATGGAAAACACAAGAACCAACAAGAACAGTAAGAACGCCAAGACATAACATAGTGAGACAATTGCCTGGACTGACTAGGAAAGCTGCCAATTTACATAATCCAAACAATCTTGCAATTTGGGAGTGTTTCTTTGATGGATCCATGATTGACAGTTTTGTTTTGCATACAAATTGCAAATTTTCTTCAGCAAGAACCACGCTGAATGACAGAACAAACCAATCTAATTACCGCAACACAGATACTACAGAAATTCGTGCCTATATTGGTTTGCCAATGTTTGCATCCATTTTCTAATCCGGATATGAAAATGTGACCTCACTGTTTGCAAAGGACCTGAGTGAAAGACCAATATTTAGAGCAACTATGTCTGTCAAACGCTTTGAAATATTGACAAATTGCATACGGTTTGCCGCGGTGGAGTAACCGAGCGGTCTAAGGCACCTCGCTGCGGAGCGCGCGGTTGCTCGCCGTGGAGGTTCGATCCTCCCTGGGGCATGGGTGTGCTTAGTTTATCTAGGTTTAAGTAGTTTGTAAGCTACGGACTGATGACCACGCAGTTTGGTCCGATAGATTTACAGACATTTGAACATTTGATTTTTTCATACGGTTTGATGATTCTGCGACGCGTGAGGTGAGGAAAAAAAGTGATCGTGCAGCAGCCATTTCTGAAATATTCAACAAGTTCATACATAATTCCTAACAGATGTATTGCCTTAGTGAGAATGTTACAGTTGACGAAATGCTTTTTCCATTCAGAGGGAGGTGCATTTCGCATGTAGTGTACATAACAAAGAAACCCGCGAAATATGGCATCAAGGTGCAATGCATGGCTGACTCATTTAGTTCCTACGTTTTCAATGCTTATATTTACACTGGGAAGGACAGTGATGGCACTGGACTAAATGAAGAAGAAAATAAACTTTCGAAACCAACTCAAGCAACAGTGCGCCTATGCAAATGTATTGAGGGTTCGAATAGAAACGTTACAGCAAATAACTGGTTTTTATCCATGGAGCTGGTAGAAGAACTGAGAAAAAGATCTCTGACTTTTATTGGGACCATGAAAAAATCAAACTGCTATTCCGCCAGAATTCAAGTCTGATAAATCTAGACCAGTTGGATCAGTTGTCTATGGTTTTGCAAATAATTTACCTGTTACTTTGTTGTCTTTTGTTCCTAAGAAGAACAAAGCAGTTGTTCTGATATCTACTATGCATCACAGTATCGAAACGGATCCTGAGAAGAGGAAGCCAGAAATTATCTGCTATTATAATAAGGCAAAAGATGGGGTATACCTTCTGGACCAGAAGTATGCTCTATACACTTCCAATAGGAGAAGCAAGAGATGGCCATTAGGCATGTTTTACACACTTATATATATAAGTTGTGTTAACAGTTTCATACTTTATCTGTGCTATCGAGAAAACCCTATTGTCAAAAGGATGAGATTCATCAAAACATTGGCTCACTCTCTGATAGAACTACACATAAGACAACGGCTCACCATTCCCAATCTGCCCAGTGATATCAAGGAACTCATGCAGCAAGAAATCCATGAAGAGGAATTTATTGCTGGAGGAGATGGCCAAGTTCCAAGCGATAAACTTGAGAAGAGGAAGACCTGTTCGAAGTATCCATCTTACAAAGACCGGAAGACTTCTTACAAGTGTATTCAGTGCAATATTCCAATATGTTTGGAGTGTAGCAGGAAAGTGTGTATCACATGTGCAGTCAAAAAGTAATAAACGCTGGTTTTCACTAACAGTTACAACATTAGTCTTTTGAAACAAGGAACAACAATATCTGTGTAATTATGTTAGTTAATTTTTAATAAATTAAACTTAAACAATATAGAATTTGATGTTTCATTTAAAAAAAAATACAAAATATAATCCTAAATACATAAATAAATTGCTAGAAATGATAAATCTACGAAAAAAAAGAAGAAACGAACAGGGAAAATCAGGTCTCTCAGACCGGATGTTTCTAATTATGTACTATCGACCTATGTTTCTGTTTAAGGGTTAAGTACCTCAGATTTACAAACATTTGAACACTTGAAACTGTGAATCTTCCATCCTGTTTATAAATCATTATAGTAGGTTGTAAAACTGCAAAGTAATCTGACCGCGACGAGCAGGAAAAGAAGCCCGCGCTGAGTGCGCCGTCATGCGGAAACACGACCTTACTTTCACAGGAAAAACATCTCAAGGTTGGAGCTTGTATTATAGGAATTTACTTTCATTGTAAATAATGAATAGCAGGTAATTAAGGATTACGTGTTCGTTAAGTTACTTAATTTGAAACAAATATAGATGACTCCATTATGTATAATTATTATAGTATATGAGAAAAGTATATGTGAAGTGAAATTTATTGACATCCAATATTAGTGTAAATGTTAGGAAGTCCTTTCTGAAATCATTTTTCTGGAGTGTAGCTTGTATGAGAGTGAAACGTGGACGATAAGGAGTTCAACCTTTGGAATGTGGTGCTACAGACGAATGATGATTAGAAGGGTAGGTCATGTATCTAATGAGGAAGGCTCCACGTA
The DNA here is from genome assembly GCA_026315105.1 of Locusta migratoria. Lineage (NCBI taxonomy): Eukaryota > Metazoa > Arthropoda > Insecta > Orthoptera > Acrididae > Locusta > Locusta migratoria. The sequence continues at coordinate 648,961,516 of CM048744.1, read as the reverse complement.
AATGGGGAGAAAATTAGTTTCTGACATATCCTGACTACGAGAAGGGATAAGTTGGTGGGACACATTCTGAGACATCAAGGAATCGCCAACTTAGCATTAGAAGGAAGTATCTGCGGTAAAAATCTTAGATTGCCGTTCTTATTCTCAGATGAAGAGACTTGCGCAGGATAGTGTAGCGTGGAGAGCTGTATGAAACCAGTCTGCGGACTGAAGACCACAGTATGTGTAATTATTCACACAGAAATTAATCGGTGGTCAATAATATGAATAAGTGGTCAATGGAAGTTCAGATAATCAAAATTTACCAAAATGTTGCGGTGTTTCAACTCTGTCTCATTGTTCAATGTGTCTGTCTATTTTTAAATATTTTATAATCTCCACTTCTTCTAAAATCCTTAGAATGTTCCCCGTGCTTTCTTAGGACAATTTATTTTAGGATTTTCGCTATACTCTCCCGTTTCGTAAATAGAAATTCATATACCCTGAGACTACCCCCATGAACCACAGACATTGCCGAGGTGGGGTGGCTTGCGTGCCTCAACGATACAGATAGCCGTACCGTAGGTGCAACCACAGCGGAGGGGTATCTTTGGAGAGGCCAGACAAACGTGTGGTTCCTGAAGAGGGGCAGCAGCCTTTTCAGTAGTTACAGGGGCAACAGTCTGGATGATTGACTGAGCTGGCCTTGTAACATCAGCTAATGTGGCTTTGACACACAGCTACTGTGAACGGATGAAAGCAAGGGGAAACTACAGCCGTTACTTTTCCCGAGGACATGCAGCTCTACTGTATGGAAATATGATGATGGCATCCTCTCGGGTAAAATATTCCGGAGGTAAAGTAGTCCCCCATTCGGATCTCCGGGCGGGGACTACTCAGGAGGATGTTGTCACCAGGAAAGACAATACTGGCATTCTACGGATCGGAGCGTGGAATGTTAGATCTCTTAATCGGGTAGGAAAATTAGAAAATTTAAAAAGGGAAATGGATAGGTTGAAGTAAGATATAGTGGAGATTAGTGAAGTTCGGTGGCAGGATGAACAGGATTTCTGGTCAGGTGAGTATAGGATTATAAATACAAAATCAGTTGGGGGTATCACAGGAGTAGGACTGATACTGAATAAGAAAATAGGAATGCGGGTAAACTACTATGAGCAGAACAGTGATCGCATTATCATTGTCAAGATAGATACGAAGCCAACACCGACAACAGTAGTACAGGTTTATATGCCAACTAGCTCTGCCGATGATGAAGAGCTCGAAGAAATATATGAGGAGCTAAAGGATATTCAGACAGTTAAGGGAGAGGAAAACTTGTGATGGGAGACTGGAATTCGGTAGTAGGAAAAGGAAGAGAAGGAAAAATAGTAGGAGAATATGGACTGGGCAGGAGGAACGAAAGAGGAAGTCGCCTGGTAGAATTTTGCACGGAACATGATTTAATCGTAACAAACACGTGGTTTAAGAATCACAAAAGAAGGTTATATACGTGGAAGAGACCAGGAGACACCGGAAGGTATCAGATAGATTTTATAATGGTAAGACATAGGTACCGAAACCAGGTTATAAACTGCAGGACATACCCAGGGGCATGAACTGTAGGCTGAAGCTGAAAAAACTGCAGAAAGGTAGGAAAATATGGAGATGGGACTTAGATAAATTGAAGGAAAGCGAAGTTCTGGAGAATTTCAGAGGGAGATTTAGGCAACAATTGACAGAAACAGGGGGAAATAAAACAGTAGAAGAGGAATGGGTAGCATTGCGAGATGAAATAGTGAAGGCAGCAGAGGACAAAATAGGTAGAAAGGCAAGACCTACAAAAAATCCTTGGGTATCACAGGAAATACTAAATTTAATTGATGAAAGGAGAAAATATAAAAATGCAGTAAATGAAACAGGCAAAATGGAGTACAGACGACTAAAAAATGAGATTGACAGGAAGTGCAAAATGGCTAAGAAGGAGTGGCTAGAAGCCAAATGCAAATCTGTAGAAGAATGTATAACAAGGGGAAAAGTAGATACCGCCTACAGGAAAATAAAAGAGACATTTGGGGACAAGAAAAGCAACTCTACGAATATCAAGAACTCAGATGGGAAACCAGTTCTCAGCATAGAAGGGAAAGCTGAAAGGTGGAAAGAGTACATAAAGCAGCTCTACAAAGGAAATGAACTTAGAGACGATGTTGTAGAAAGGGAAGAGGAAGTAGATCAAGATGAAATAGGGGATACTATACTGAGAGATGAATTTGACAGAGCCCTGAAAGACCTAGGTCGGATCAAGGCCCCAGGAGTAGATGACATACCCTCAGAGCTACTAAAGTGCCTGGGAGAGCCAGCCATGACAAGACTATTTGAACTGTTGTGTAGGATGTACGAGACAGGCGAAATGCCCTCAGACTTTAAGAAAAATGTAATAATCCACATTCCAAAGAAATCAGGCGCAGACAGGTGTGAAAATTACAGAACCATCAGTTTGATAAGTCATGGTTGCAAAATTTTAACACGAATTATCTACAGGAGAATGGAAAAGCTGGTAGAAGCTGACCTCGGGGAAGATCAGTTTGGATTCAGGAGGAACATAGGAACCCGGGAGGCAATACTCACTTTACGTCTTATCTTAGAAGATAGATTAAGGAAAGGCAAACCAACATTTTTAGCTTTTGTGGATTTGGAGAAAGCATTTGACAATGTTGACTGGAATACACTCTTTCAAATTCTGAAGTCAGCAGGGGTAAAATACAGGGAAAGGAGAGTTATGTACAACTTGTACAAAAGCCAGACCGCAGTTATTAGACTCGATGGGCATGAAAGGGAAGCATCAGTTGGGAAGGGAGTGAGACAGGGTTGTAGCCATTCTTCGATGTTGTTCAATTTGTACATCGAGCAGGCGGTGAAGGAAAGCAAGGAAAAATTTGGAATAGGGATTAAAGTTCAGGGGGAAGAAATAAAAACATTGCGTTTTGCCGATGACATTGTAATTCTGTCAGAGACAGCAAAGGACCTGGAAGAGCTAGTTGAACGGAATGGACAGTGTGTTGAAGAGAGCGTATAAAATGAACATTAACAAGAGCAAAACAAAAATAATGGAATGCTGTCTTAGAAAATCAGGCGATGCTGAAGGAATGAGGTTAGGTAACGAAACAATGAAGGTGGTAGATGAGTTTTGTTACTTGGGTAGTAAAATAACATTCGATGGTCGCAGTACAGAGGATATAAAATGCAGAATGGCAATGGGAAGAAAAGCATTTTTGAAAAAGAGAAATTTGCTAACATCGAATATTAATTTAAGGGTAAGGAAGTCTTTTCTGAAGGCATTTGTGTGGAGTGTTGCCTTGTACGGGAGTGAAACATGGACGATAAGCAGTGTGGACAGGAAGAGAATAGAGGCTTTTGAAATGTGGTGCTACAGAACAATGCTGAAGATTAGGTGGGTAGATCGCATAACTAATGAAGAGGTACTGAACAGAATTGGCGAGAAAATGAATTTTTGGCATACCCTGACTAAAAGAAGGGATCGCTTGGTAGGACACATTCTTAGACATCGAGGAATTGTAAATTTAGCATTGGAGGGAAGTGTGTGGGGTAAAAATCGCAGAGGGAGACCAAGAGACGCGTATAGTAAGCAGATTCAAGTGGATGTGGGTTGCCGTTCTTATGAGGAGATGAAAAGGCTTGCACAGGATAGAGTAGTGTGGAGAGATGCATCAAACCAGTCTCCGGACTGAAGACCATAACAACAACATAACATACCCTGAGATGGTTTTTCGTCTCGAACATTTCAAACACATTAAAGATAAAGGTGAAGCCATGAATAAAAATATGTGTTGCGGCCGGGAATCGAACCCAGACCTCCATGGTTACGTGGCAGACGTCTTACCACTTTTTTTGTCTAAGGGTAGTTCCGTTCACTGCGACCGTTGATCCACTATGTTCGTTATTGTTCGTTGTGTTCTTGACTTTAATTCAGCTTCTGTGTTCCACAGAATATTGGCACCACTGCCAAGGCTCTCCATGCAACGGAATAGCACCTCGGCAATGGACATGTTGGAACAATCCTGCCTTTAACCTTAGGCTAAGGTGATATAAAATATCAATGTAAATAGATGTTCACATACCCTGAGACGGTTTATCATCTCGAACATGTCAAAGACATTAAAGATAAAGGTGAAGCAATGAATTAAAATTTGTGATGCTGCAGGGAATCTTTAATGTCTTTGAGATGTTCGAGACGAAAAACGGTCTCAGGGTATGTGTATTTCTATTTACATTGATATTTTATATCACCTTAGCATAAGGTTAAAGGCAGGATTGTTCCAACATGTCCATTCCCGAGGTGGTATTCCGCTGCATGGTGTGCCTTGGCAGTAGTGGTAATATACTATGGAACACACAAGCTGAATTAAAGTTTGTGATGTGGAGAGAAGTCGTACTTAGACTATTCCGAGGTACCTTAATCGTAGTGGTACGGTGGTCTTGTGGTAAGACTTCTGCCTAGTAAACATGGAGGTCCGGGTTCAATTCCCGCATCAGAAAATTTAATTCATTGCTTCACCTATATCTTTTATGTCTCCCGTTGTGATTAGGTAAGCAGTAATGGATACCTGTTCCACTGTGCCGGTTGTCTGTATTTGTCCCGATATTTTTAGGAATACAAAAATCTGGAACAATATTCTTCCTTTTATTTTATCTTCCCATCCGCTCTGATAATTTTCCAAAGTATGGAATTCTGTGAGAGGAGTACCCAATGGAGTCTGTACAGGAATGAGCCAAATGCGGCCATTTTGAATTTTTTTCCAGATGGTTAGAAGTTTGGTGTGTGTGGCTGTGTCGGATGGTTTGCGGAAAATGTATGAAAATGACTATTATTTCTTTATAGTAATAAGTAAATCTAGGCATATAAAATTCAGTGGCGAAGTGGATGTGTTCTGAATGAGCATTCCAATGGTTAAGAAAAGTTTCATAGTCCACATTTGACCCGTTGTTGTTGTTGTTGTGGTCCTCAGTCCGCAGACTGATTTGATGCAGCACTCCACGCTTGTGTAAGTCTCTTCATCAGAGGATAAGTTCGGCAACCTTCATCCTTTTGAATCTGCTTACTGTATTCGTCCCTCGGTCTTTACCCCCCACACTTCCTTTTAGTACCAAGTTGACGATTCCTTAATGTCTCAGAATGTGTCCCACCGACGTATCTCTTCTCCTTTTCTCCCCAATTTTGTTGAACACCACCTCATTAATTACGCGATCAATTCCTCTCTGCGATTTCTTCGCGTGGGTGACTCCTGAATGTCCGTATATTATTAGATATGAATTGCCTGACCTGGTCATTTGGATTTTACTTTTGCTGCTGTCTACGGGAATGCTGTCTGTCGATTGGGTGGAAATGGAGATTATCTCATGTTAAATGCTTGTTATATTTCTTAATGTTCTGAGACGATTTAATTTGTTGTTTAAAGGGAGTTTCAGACGAGGATGGTTTGTAGTGCATATCTCTGAGGGCCAGAAATAAGGAACGTCATTACAAAGGAAACAGCGCGGAAGACGAGAAAGGAAAAAAAAGTTACAGTATAATGAACATTTTGCCAGTGCAAGGGAAACAAGTACTTTGCGTTTTGTAAGCAGCAGCAAAACGCACACGGTAATTCTAGCTCTTTCCATAGCAGGCACTAGTGCAAAAGAAAGGCAGTTGGAAATAAAAGTACGTGGTTGTTAAAGTGGGCTGTATTTAGCATAACATTGTGCGCAGTTACAAGTGCGTCAGAGCAAGTAGGCAACTACAGCCAATCTCCCCGCATTATGGCTTGGATAGGCGTACCGCTGTGTTGGCAGCCACGTACTCACGCCTTTCTTACCTGCAACGACAGTGTCCGGTCGCTGCAGCGCACTTGCGCCGCCTCGCAGCAAAACAGAACAACGTCTATTGTTATTTGCAGTGGAGACCTTGGGCAGTTCATATTAATGCCCAGCTTTTGTTAGCACTTTTGTTGCAAGTGACTGTCGTACACATTCTATTGTTGAATCGAGAGATAAATAGTGGTTCACAGATACCCTGAAAGGACGAAGTATTTACTACGAGCAATGTGAAGGTTACCAATTGTAAAGAAAACGTATCTCTAGCTTGCACAAAGGCATGAATGCCACGCCCACTAGGTACGCACTGAGGTCGTGCTACTTTGGCCTAGTTGAGAGTCTAGAAATGAAAGGAGTCACTTATCACATGTGAGGCGAGAAGATATTGGGTTGCCACCTAAGACACCTGTGTTTGGAAGTTAACTTCCCCTCGAATGTAGCTGAAGTTTACCCAGTGACAAGAGTCGAATTTTTTTTTTTTTTTTTTTTTTTTTTTTTTTTTTTTTTTTTTTTTTTTTTTTTGACAGGAGCAACTGCTCAAAAATTGAAATTGTTTAGTGAATATAGTGATCAGTGAAGGATATTAAGAGTTTTTTTTAATGACAAACTGAGTACACCTTTCTGTTTTTTTATTCGTTTCCTACTGACAAAGAACTATTACTTAGATTACATTGATAACGTTCTTGTAACTTGTCAGTAAAGACTGTTCAAAATATTCTGGAACATTCGTAATTTCTCACTAGTGGAGTATTGGGGAAAAATTCGGTTGCACTGAAAATAACTTTAAGTGCCTTGACAACAATTGCACTTTATTAAGGCATTAAGGGTTTCGACATACGTCACTATAAAAGAGTATAAAAAGACAATGGTATTAATATTCCATATAACACTTTGACAAAACATAACGAATAAGAAACAATAACTTTACACTCGCCAAAACTCAATTAAAAAATCCTCTTAAAACCATTAGCGTCATAGTCATATGTCATACATAAAAGATGTTTACAATTGACCCATTGAAAATTGTATAACTTAGCAGAAAACAATTTTGTATAAATAGGATGAATCACCTAATGCTTTTAACGCAAATATTGCGGAAACGAAAAGTGTGATTTATGTGCGGTTTTCACAGAATGGATTCAAATGTTTGTTAAGCTTAAGGGACTTAACTGCGGGGTCAACAGCCCCTAAACTTACAAACTACTTATGAACTACCTTATACAAAAGAAGACACAAACATCCGTGCCCGAGGGGGATTCGAGCCCCGACCACAGCGGCCGCGCAGACTGTCACTGGCGCGTCGCAGACCGCTCGGCTACTACGGCCGGCTACAGAATGGATTGGTAGTCAAGGACTCGTATTGTTAGCCAATAAACAGATTGTACTATTACTTAGAAAGTGTATTTGCTATGCTAACATAAAATTTTTCAAATGGAACAGCTACAATCATTCAAAGTTTTGGGGGCGGAGGCTACTACAGCGTATCTAACTGGCTGGTGGTCATGAGACAGTGGGCTATGCTCCGGGGTCTAGCCGCTTGGCCAGTGAGCTACGGTATCGCAGCCTCCGCCCCTGAAACTTTGAACGGATGTAGCTGCCAAACTAAACGTGATAAACATGTCATTCAAAGTTGTTTGTACACAGCTGGTGTCAAAACTTCCAGTGCATGATAAAAACAATCATTGTTCCATTTAAAAAGTTTTTTTTTTTTTTTTTTTTTTTTTTTTTTTTTGGGAGGGAGAGTATGCATGTGTGGAGAGAGGGGGCAGCAGGAAGACAGTATTGCCATCTGGACGATTTTCCACATGGTCATAGACTGTTCAGTACAATTCAGTATGCACTTGACCATCGTACAGAGATGTTCTGGGGTGAATTCTAAACATGTTTTATGTATGACATATGTCTATAACACTAGAAGTTTTAAGGGGAATTTTTTAATTGAGTTTTGTTCAAAAATGTTGAAATGTTTGTATAACTTATGGGACTCGACTACGGGGCCATCAGCCCCTAAACTTCCAAACTACCTATGAACTACTTAATACTAAGGACGTCACAAATACCCATGCCCGAGGGGGGATTCCAACCCCCGACCGTAGTGGCCGTGCAGACCGTGACTGAAGCGCCTCAGTCCCCTCGGCCGCCGCGGCCGGCTGAGTTTTGTTAATTGTGAGATTGTTACTTATTAGTTATGTTTTATCGAAGTATTGGATGGAATATTAATACCACTGTATTTTTATAGCCTTTGATAATGACGTAGGTCGCAAGGCGTAAGGCCTTAGTAAAGTACAATTGTGGTCAAGACAGTTAATGTTATTTTCACTTGCATCAAAATGACCACCACGTCTCACAAACGTCTAATGTAGACAGCAAAAAAATTCGGTTTTCATCTCTGCCCCCGTCTGTGTTGAATGTGTATCTACCGGAAGATTCACTATTATATGTCTGTTGTTGTTCAGTACTCTATTCGAGCAGAGCGTTGTGTACCACAATTTGCGAATATCGAGATGGCGGAGCATCGCGTTTGCATTACATTTTCAAAAAAACTCAAGGAAAGACGTACAGAGACACACGGCGTAGGCAGCCTACGCCGATGATTGGTTAAACCGCATTCTGTGTTACGAACGTTGAAAATGGTCAAACGGAAGTTAAGGATGGACCTTGCTCAGGAAAGCCTTCGCCGTCTAACGACGACGCCCATCTCAGGAACGTCAACAAAACTGTGCGCGCCAAAAGGAAGACAGACTGTCCGAGAGAATGAAGAAGAGTGTAACATTTCAGAGGGACCATTTCATCAAATTCTGATACATCATCTTGGAATGCATCGTGATGCCGCCAAGTACTTCCGCTGCTCACGAGTCGAAACAGAAAAGACCTGTTGCGTGAAAAACGAAATCACCGTGCTGCCGAATCCTCAATACCATGCAACAGCTCGCCTATAGGTGTGGTGTCGCACAAGTACAAAGTGCGCGCCACCTACTTTCGCCGCGCGCCGCCATGCATGCACGGCGCGGCGTTCTCACGACGACAGCCACGAGCGCCCTCTGCGACAACGCCTCTCGTGGCCACGACTGAAGGACATCGTTCACTTCACACTTCGGACTGAGATAGCAACGAGTTAGGACCTTCGTAATCCGATAGGCACGAGTGAAGACTTTGCTATTGTACAGGCACTAGGCAGGCCTCTAACAACTATGTATCAACATTCTGCAGTAGTATGTAAAAGTTAAGTGTTGTTACATTCTGTGCAATATATCTCTTTCTAATTTACTCGAGTGTTTATAGTTTCTGGCTGCTCCCCTCCGTACCTGCATCAGCGTGTCGGTCTCATTCCACTCGGCCACCGACACCTACGACGAGGCTGGGACACAAAAGCGGCGACGAAGTCGGGACACAAAAATAGGGACTTTTACTTTATTTACAAAGTTGAAAACCCCGTTGATAGATTTAACAGAAAATTCACAGACTGCGACTTCGTGCGATCCAGTAAAACAAAACATATACGAAGACTGTTTCCGGAAGTGTAAACGGCTCTGGGAGCAGTGTAATTGTGAAGGACACTATTTCGAAGGAGAACATATACAATAAGTTAAAGATAAGCGCAGAACACTCGTGGATCAACTTGCGGTATTTTTTGAACCCACATTGTATCAACATTTACGTGGATACGGCAGAGGGTACATCGAACCACTTTTATGATATGAAACTTCCGGTCTGATTAAAATTGTGTGTCGGAACCGGGACTCGAACCTGGGACCTTTGCCTTGCGCGGGCAAGCGCACTACCGACTGTGCTATCCCGACACGACTCACGATGCCGCCTCACAACTTTACTTCCGCCAGTACCTCGCCTCCTACTTTCCAGACTTCACAGAAGCTCTCCTGCGAACCATGCTGGCACTTTTATGATATTTCTCTATAGTTCCACTCTCTAACAGCTTGCGGGAATAAGGAACAAATAAACCTTCCTGTTTTCGATCCGATTTCTCCTATTTTATTATGATGATCATTTCTCCCTATGTAGGTGGATGCTAATACTATATGTTCGCACTCTGAAGAGAAAGTTGGTGAAACAAAGTTCGCAAATAGATTTCGCACCAACAAATAACGCCTTTCTTTTAATGATTTGCACCCCATCTCGTGCATAATTTCCGTGACACTCTCTCGCCTATATCGCGATAATATAAAACGAGCTAACCTCAGAATTTTCTCTATATCGTCCGTCAGTCCCTCCTGGTGTACATCCCCAATAGGACGCACTAGTGTAGCCAGTTTCTTTAGTACAACTGTTGCATCTTCTAAAAGTTCTTCCAACGAAGCGTAGTCTTTGGTTCGCTTTCCCTACAATATTTTCTGTGTTTTCTTTCCACTTTAAGTCGTTCGTAATTGTTACTACTAGGTATTCAGTAGAATTAATGGCTTGTAGGTTTGATTTATCGTGTAACTGATGTTTGCGGATTTCTTTTAGTGGTCATATGGATGACCTGACACTTATCATTATTAACGGTCAATTTCCAATTTCTGCACCGTGCAGATATCTTATCTAGATGATTCTGCAGTTGCTTTTAATCTTCTGGATACTTTACTAAACGATGAATGACAGCATCATCCGCGAACAATCTAAATGATCTACCCAGATTGTCTCATATATATATATATATATATATGTGTGTGTGTGTGTGTGTTCATTCGATTGCAACGAAACTTTAGTGAACTGTTCACCGCACGCCCACAAAGGTTCCTGATCCAAATACAAAAATGCACGACACATAGCTCAGGAGATATGACTTCATAAATAATGAGAGACCACCGCGTGAGAATACCTAGATTTATGCGTCAATTATTGGAAAATGGGAGTAGTTAGGGACCTGCAACAAAGTTTGCATGTAATTTCGGACGTTTATGAAGAGTTTAGTAAGTGATCCCCCCCCCCCCCACACACACACACACACACACGCACAAAATGATGAAAAGAAGTCTACCGCTCACAACAGTTTAGCTGTAGATGCCGTAAAACTGTCGCATCAGACATGACCTTGTATCAAATAAAGTTAGCGTTAACGATTTGCATGTTACTATTTATTTTTGTCTCCAAGTTTCCCTTAATTCTCTTGCATCCAAAATTAAGCAATCTGTTTTCTTAATCTCTGTCTATATAACAGCGAAAGGACACTCACTCACTAACTGACTAAACACGAAATCTCGAGAGCTACTTCACCTATGAAGCTGAAATTTGGCATGAATATAGTTTATAGGTAGAAAGCGTCAACTAAGAAAGTATTCTGTGACGGGTGCATGGCGTACTGCTCCTACAGAAGCACGAAATCTACAGTTACATTGTGATATTTACGAAATTTCGCACACTTGACCTACAAAACAAGAGGAAAGTCACCGTCTACCTTACGTTCCATACGGTACATGGGGAGAGTACTTTGAAACATAGAAATGGATCACTAAATATCTTGGTCGCGCCATAACTTGAGAACGGTTCGACCAATTTCATAGATCCATTTTTGGTTGTTTTCGTTATTCCCAGTAGAAGGGTTGTATGAAAGAAAACTGGAATATTTGAGAACAACAAAGTGCGTTTTTCAATGTGATCCTGCGTTTCTATTGCATACAAATCTGTAGTTTTATTCCGATATTGAAGAAATTTTGGACACTCCACCTTAAAAACAAGAGGAATGTTACTGTATAAAATTTCGTTCGGTGCATGGTGGAGGGTACTTAACTTACGGAATTTTACAAAATACATAACTTTGTTCCAATCTTTCAAATTTTGACACACACGACCTTTAAACGAGGAGGAATATCACTAGATAAATAAATGTTTGTACGATACATGACAGAGGGTACCTTGCATGAAACTATGCCGAGAGAAGCGAAGGTGGAAACGAACAGAGAGATGGGAAAGATAGAGGTGGTTGCAGAGAAGGGGGGGGGGGGGATGTGGACTACGAGAGTGTAGGATAAATAAACACCCAGGCAACGCCGAGTTTACATCTCGTCGTTCATAAAAATAAGGAACAGTAGGGGGCTTATAACACTTCCCTGTGAAACGTTATTTATCACTTCTGTTCTAATCGATGACTTGCCGTCAGTTACAACGTACTGTGTCCTTTATGACAGAAAATCACGAATCCAGTCGCACAACTGTGGCGATATTCCATAAACACGCAATATGATTAGAAGACACTTGTAAGGTACGATGTCAAAAGATTTCCAGAAATCCAGAAATACGGAATCTATATGACATCCCTTGACGAAAGCACTCATCACATAGTGTGAATAAAGATCTAGTTGTTTTTCACAGGAGTGACACTTTCTGAATCCATGTTCAGTATGGGACAATAGTGCGTTCTCTTAGAGGTAGTTCATAATATTTGAGGTAAGTATATGTTCTAAAATATTGCTGAAAACCGATATCCTAATACCTTTCTTGAATATTGGAGTGACCTGTACAAATTTACAGTCTCTGGATACGGAACGTTCGCTGAGTGTGCGGTTGTATATGGTAGTTAGCTCTGGTGCTATTCATCAGCGTATTCTGAAAGGAACTTGATTGTAAACAGCTGGGACCGGGAGACTTGCTTTTGTTAAGTAATTTAAGTTACTATAATACCCTAGGGCTATCTACTTCTACATTACGCATGCTGGAAGCTGTTCTTGATAGGAATTCTGGAGTTTTTGCTTCGTCTTCTCTAATGAACGAATTTCATAAGGCTGTGTTAAGCAGTCCTGCTTTAGCAGAACTGTCATCAGGAGCATCACTATTTCTATCATGTATTGAAGGTATTGGTTGTGTTTTGCTGCTCGTATACTTGACGTGCAACCAGAATTTCTTAGGATTCTCTTCTAAATTACCTGACAGGGTTTCGTTGTGTTAACTAATGTAAGCCTCTCGGATTGAAGTTCGAGCTAAATTTCTAGTTTCTGTAAAAGACTGCCAGAGATGGTTTCTTTTGTAACAGTGGTATAACCTGTATTGTGTACCAAGACGGGTCAACCCCTCTATTGTCAATTTTTTTTTGGTATGATCTGTCAATGGTTGTCGACATCATTTCTTTGAATGTAAGTCACATCTGATCTATACTCACATTGTTAGTTTCGAAAGACCGGAAATCCTCACTAAGGAAAGGTTTAACCGAATTTTTATCTGCGTTTTTGAATAAGTATTAATTTTGGTGGATTTGGGAAGTCCGATATTCAGTCTCACTACTACAACACTGTGTTCACTAATCCCTGTGTCTGTTTTGATGCTCTTTATTAGCTCAGGATTATTTGTTGCTAGGAAGTCAAGTATGTTCTCACAACGAATTACTATTACATTGGGTTCATGAACTAACTATTCGAGATAATTTTCGGAGAATTCGTTCAGTACAATTTCGTACGATGTTTTACGCTTGACTCTTGTTTTGAACATGTATGTTTGCCAACATATCGAGTGTAAGTTTCAGTCGCCACCAATTACAATAGTATGCTTTGGGTATGTTTTTAAAATTTGATCCAAGGTTTTTTTTAACATTTCTACAATCGAATCATCTGACTCAGGGGATCGATATATATATACGAGGCGCGTCCAGAAAGTAAGTTCCGTTTCAATTTATCTTCGCTGCAGCGCTGCGATTGCAGTTCCGCACATGCGCCGTAGACGATGTGTATAAAGGAGAAGAACGTGCGCCATTTGGAGATCGCTGTCAGTTACGTACGCTTTGTTGTGCTTGCTTGAAATGTCGGCGTTGATTGAAAATCCCGCCGCCTGTGAAATCAGGTCGGTGATTCGGTTTCTGAATGCGAGGAAAGTGAAGCCAAGTGAAATTTGTCGGCAAATTTGCGATGTTTACGGACGGACCAAATGCGATGAGTGATTCGATGGTGAGAAGATGGGTCCGACAGTTCAATGGCGAGCGTAGCGATGGACACGACGAAGAACGAAGTGGGCGTCCACCTTTGGTTACAGAAGAACTGGTTCACGCGATTGATGACAAGATCCAGGAAAACCGTAGGTTTACTATTAGTGCTCTCGCTATGGACTTCCAAAAATGTTCAAATGTTTGTTAAGCTTATGGGAACTACGGGGTCATCAGTCCCTAAACTTACAAACTACTTATGAACTACTTACGAACTAGGACGGCACAAATATCCAAGCCCGAGGGGGGATTCGAACCCCCGACCGTAGTGACCGTGCTGACCGTGACTGGAGCGCCTGTCACCTCGGCCACCGCGGCCGGCTATGGACTTCCCCCTAATTTCACGAAAGAAACTGTTTCCAACTGGTTGAAGACACAGGCGGCAGATTTCTATGAAGAAGGTATACAAAACCTGGTGCCACGCTATGACAAATGCCTGCAAAATTTCGGCTGTTATGTGGAAAAGTAGTTTAAGAGTTGTAGAATTTTGTGCAATAAAAATTTCTTCTGTATCTGTGTACAATTTCATTTTTTTACCAAACGGAACTTACTTTATGGACGCGCCTCGTGTATTATATATATATATATATATATATATATATATATATATATATATATATATATATATCTGGTAGAACAGGGGCAATCTACTTCAATTTCGCTATATATCTGGTAGAACCTCTACACATACCAACTCACAGGAGCAATCTACTTCAATTTCGCTATATATCTGGTAGAACCTCTACACATACCAACTCACAGGAGCAATCTACTTCAATTTCGCTATATATCTGGTAGAACCTCTACACATACCAACTCACAGGAGCAATCTACTTCAATTTCGCTATATATCTGGTAGAACCTCTACACATACCAACTCACAGGAGCAATCTACTTCAATTTCGCTATATATCTGGTAGAACCTCTACACATACCAACTCACAGGAGCAATCTACTTCAATTTCGCTACAGGATAAACCGCCTGTTACAGAAATATATACGCCACCATCTATTTTATTTACTCTAAATATTCTGACCTCCATTTGCCCCTTTGTAAAAAATTCAACTTATCTCCGGCTTTAGCCAGCTTTCGGTACCTATAATGATTTGAGATTCAGTACTTTCTGTTAGTGCCGAGAGCTCCGGTACTTTTCCCACACAGCTACGACTATTTACAACTGTTACGCCAATGGTTTTTAAATTTGTGTTCGTCCTATCGTTGACCTTTATCCTTGAGATTTAGACCCTTTCTGTGTGTTCCCGAGACCCTCTACCCTAAAAAAAACCGCCTAGTCCACGCCACACAGCTCCCGCTACCCCTGTAGCTGCTTCCTGTGTGTAGTGATATAACTATTCAGTGGAACACAGAACCCCACCACCCGTTGGCGCAAGTCAAGACTCTGCAGCTCACACGTACGCACAACAGTCTGAGACTCTGACTTAGACCATCCACTCGGCTCTGTACCAGAGGTCCGCACTCGGTACTGCCAACTATACTGCATATGGTTAGCTCTGGTTGGATCTTACAAGCAATTCTGGTAGTCTTTGTCACTTCAGATAGTCACTCAAAACCTGAGAGAATCTCTTCAGATATTAAGCGACACATTGGTACCGACGTGAGCCACCACCTGCAGCTGGCTGCACGCCTTACTTGTCATGGTAACCGGGAGGACCAGTCTCAGTCTGGAGTGACTCCACCCGGTATGCATACGGAGTGCACGTTGTCCTTTTTCCCCTCTTTGGCAGCCATCTCTCTAAGGAGCTCCATTACCCGCCTAAAGTCGAGCTCCCAATTAAGAGCAAACCCACGCTCTGTGAAAGCCCGGATCTTCCAGATTGCGTGGCGACTTCAGGATGAACGACACCATCCGACTCAGGAACATTGTTCCGAACAGATAGCGCCTGAAACCTGTTTGCAAGACGAACCGGGGAGGCCTCACGATCGGTCCCCCGGACTGTCTTACGCTTCCTGCGTCGGACTGGCACAACCTCCCACGCAACTACCGGTGGGCTTTCTACCTCATTGCTGGCAGTATCAGGGCACGAAACTGCCGCAGGTCGATCGGTGGACACGTCGCACAACCGTTCGATTCCCACTACCGACCAACAACAACGACGCCCCTCGACCGCAGCCTCAAGCTGTGCAACCGAGTTTAACACAACTTGAAGCTGGAAGAAAAGTGTCACCAGCTCAAACTACATCCGCATACAGCACAGTCCCTATTCATGATTACAGAACCGAGAAAAACTGACAACTAGAAAGACGCGATCTAGTCTCGATAGAAAGTAATTATGGTAAATGAAGACGACTGAAGCTGCTACTAATCAACGCAAAACAAGACAGACGACTGTCGGGATTCACACGGCAGAAGAATACATTAACCAGATACTTCACGCGAATCTGAAAGTAATATACAAGAAAGCTCACGAGAAATGTAATAAATAGAAGCAAGAACCTCACTGAACAGTCAAAATGTGTCGCCTGTAATAGGAAGCCGGCTACACTTACAAGTAGCGGGTGTGCTCTTTACTGCGCTCAGAGGAAGACTACTCTGTTTCTTAATCGCGAATTTGAATATAACATGCACGTAATGATTCTGGTTGCCACTCACTGCTGGCCAGACCCCTTTTCTGTTGATAGTTGATGGATTGGAAAATTCTACCAGGCTTCAGGTTTCAGCAGTCCCAAGTCTCGAAGGGCAGCTCATGAATATAACGAGCAGTTCAAAAATATCTTTGACGAGTATCATCCACTATACGGCAGCTTTTGAAGATCCAAAAGGCTGGAATCAAGGCATCTGTTCCTCACCCTGTTGAATGCCCCATTTAAGAACATCTAACAAGCAGCACTGAATTAAACTTAATGTCAATGAAAATGCTAAATCGTACAAGAAGTGCTGTAGATCCTGTAATAACAAATGTAATAAAGCCTGACAACAAGAAATGCGAGTGTGGTGAGAAACGAAATACGGAACATCCTTTAACTTGCCGCAATTGTCCTGATCGTTGTTCCCTTGATGATCTTTCGCAAAGCAAGCCCAAACGCGTATAACCTGACTCAGTATTGGGCTGAAAAATTGACAGCTACGGAAACGAAAAAATAAAGTAAAGATCTAGGTTGAAGAAGACACATTCATAATCTTGTAAGGTCACAGATAATGACCTTACATCTGCAGGATTAATGCAGACAAGCACTACCAAGGGAAAGTTCAGACTTGTCATGTCGAAACCTGTGTTGCTATTTTTACCAATGTGAGTTAACATTGAAGAAAGTCTGTATGCAGACTGTTAGCTGCTGACATGACCTGGAAGTCTGTAAAAACTATTATGAAGTATGACATTATTGTCGCATGGTTTCCGCGCTTATAACTGCCTGTTGTACAACCCTGACCTCTCTCGCTACCTTATACCAACGCCATCTAGGGACAAGGTGGCGTTAGCTACGCGCCGCCTTCCTGCCACAGCAGTGAGAGAGCTGATTCGCCCAGTGAAAGCGATCGTACGGTAATTCATAAATACGATAATAACAAATTCATTGTCAAATGTAGCTGATATGTTATTTACAACATTCTTTCCAAATAGCTATGAAATAGACGCAAATAAATATACGGTTTAGAACACGTCAAACTTTTATTTCTTGTAATTACTGCAAAGATGCGAAATATTGATACAATGTTCAAAACATAGGTTTTTTTGTGCACCAAGAACATACAAACAAAGACGACATATGACAGCCCTGCGAATCACAGACGTTGTTAGTCGTCCGTAGACAAAACTCGGCCGGTGTTTGGAAGGAATCAGGTCTCAGTATATTTCGAGGCGTGCCACACATATTTAATCACATTTTGAAACCGTGGGGAGGAAAACTGATAATATACGACTGATTGCAACTTGAAAATATTGTCACGGTGATAGGAAACTACAGTGATTTGCACACAATAATTTTCTCTGTTAGTTTTCTGTAAAATGCATTCCACTGGCGGAAAAATTCTCTGTCTAACGGCTGAATTACGTTTGTCGTGCCGGGTGGAATCTGAAATATCTCTACTTCTTTGTCAGGCTGAGCTCGAAATACAGCTTTTAATAAATCAGAACTTT
Organism: Locusta migratoria; assembly: GCA_026315105.1. Lineage (NCBI taxonomy): Eukaryota > Metazoa > Arthropoda > Insecta > Orthoptera > Acrididae > Locusta > Locusta migratoria. The sequence continues at coordinate 648,943,665 of CM048744.1, read as the reverse complement.
TATGACCTGACCACGATTCTAGAAGGAGAAGAGATTTGTTCCTGCAGAACGGAAGAAAAGCATGACGCATGAAAAGTGTAATGTTATCATTTCCCATTTTTCCAGACTTCGATGCGTCTACCACAAGATTGTCTGCGTAGAACATTGTTTGACACCTGGTCCCAAACGTGCAGTTGGTTCTTGAAGACACACATATAGTTTAGGCAGTAATGAACCATCCAGACTGATTATGAGCATTAAAGTGTATGAATGGGTGAGTGCAGTCTTGGACTGCGCAATTGCCTTAATATTTCCCCCGTTTGAAATGACAGTGTTCTTTTCGCACGCATTTCTTTTTGAAAACCTGACTGATCTGCATTGTAAACGTAAGATTTACTAAAACTGGTGATTTTATTCTTTTGCAGTCGTGAGAGAAGCTTCTGTCATTTCCATTTCAGTCACTTCATTTTCCGACCTGTTTCTCGAAAACAAATTTTATTATCCGTGCCACAATTTTATGTGATCTTTTGAAGCGACTAATCCAACTTTGAGAAGCTGTAAATTCTTTAGCGTCTATCGCGTTGGCAATCTCTAACGCCCAACCAGGCAAAGTTGTGTAGATGACACTCAATGACTGTCGTCTGGCATCGGTAAATTGGTCAAAAAGTCGCGCATTTATCTCCGTCGCAATTTCCAGTTGACTCTTACGTCGTCCAGCGACTTCCTTGTTCCATCTATACAATTCACGTTCAGACCGGACAAAGCGATACCTATTTTGAACAGTACTGACACATAGGCGTTTCTGACCACTTTCGTTCAAACAATACTTCACCGTTTTTTCTTTGTCTGATAATGTAATTGCAGTTGCTGGTGTTGTTTTCGGAGATAATTGATGATGGTACGTGGCACTATCACTCGAAGAGTCTTCATGTGTGCAACTTTCTTCCGTTTTTCGCCGTCTGTAGATTGACAGTCTGCAATATCGAGTGTTTCAGTCGTTTCTAGCCACATGTCTGCGCTATTTACATGCTCGTCTAGAAGTTTAACTATCATGTCGCACATCACATAGTCCTCACGCGTGTTTTCTGCTGATTGCTTCATTTGGCGTCTGTGGTATATCCCCATGGCAAGCAGCAAACCATTTACAGGGTTTGCCATCACCTGTGAGGGGAGATTGAATGTTCACCGTAAAGTGCCTTGCGATGTATGGATGTAGATGTACAGAATACCTTTCACATCTCTAACCAGCTTCAGGACGGTATGTTCCGAAATAACGTACCAGAAATGAAAAGGAAGTGCATGTCACAGAAACGAATATTCATTTCCCCTTCCCACCAAAACGTGCAACGATATTCCTCTTTAGTGAATTCCGCTATAAGACGGCCGCACCTCCCGACCATGCGCACAACGCTCACCATAACAACAGCTTGCGACTCGCCATTTAAAGGGGTGGCCAGCCGTCACTGCAAGCGCCAAGCAGGAAAAACAGCCATTTTCGTGATTTTTTTTTTTTTTGGTGATTTCCAGCAGCTAACATTCTGCATACAGACTTCCTTCAATGTTAACTAACAGTGCTAAAAAAAAAAAAAAAAAAAAAAAAATATATATATATATATATATATATATATATATATATATATATATATATATATATTTCGGCATGACAAGTCAGACCATTATAAATTTTTACTTCGTGCATTTTTTTTGCAACAATGTCTGCAAGTGTCAGACTCGCTTTTCGCGTCGTACGGATTTGTAACGTGTCTCTGTCGTGAGACAAATTCGCATATCGCGGAATGGACACTTGATGAACATTTGTATAAATTTGTATTGCCTCGCAAGGAGAGCATGTTCAGCAGAGTTACTGTATGGATGGCTGTGATTGTTGGAGAATTCTCACCTAAAGATGAGTACTAAACTCTTTTTGTAATGTGAACTGATATAGCATTTGTGTTAAATAATAAGAGTTAAACAAGAGTTATAAACGTCTTTTCAAACGAAAATCCTTGGTCAACCTTACTAACGTTTTGATACTAAATTGCAACAATAATTTAAAGGTGTACAGATAAGAAAATAACTCGAGTAGTGAACTTCAAGTGGCTAAGATATTTGTTGTTCTTTCATTCAGTGTCGATTAAATTTGAACTGAGAGAACTTACATCAATCTTTATTGTGTGCTACGGAAATTTCAATTAATGACAGTATAGTCACTTTCGTATTAAAATGTTTAATGAGAGACCTGTGTACTGCAATTGTCATGGTATAACAAAAACCACAGCAAAGATCAAAAAGTTACTTTCAAAACGATTATCAAAGGTGTACATTTTCAATCACGATAAACCACACAGAATTTTTTTGTGTTAACACAATTACAGCTAAATCTAGTTTGCTTCACAATATATCCACTGGGATGACGTGAGGTGGTAAGTAGAATCTTCAGTGAAGTAATCAGATGCACTACAAATCACAGTTATTAATCAACTTGTACAGTTAAATTAATGAATTAATTAAGCTCTTCGATAGTAACAGGGTATATATTTAGAAGTGAACTGTATTTCTTACGTGAAGAGTTGACAGATAGTTACGATCCCCCCAATAATCAGAATAGAGTTTAGAGTTCCCTATCCCATTCTCAGAAGTAATGGAAACTTATGGTGAAATATGTAGCCCTTAATTTTCTCCTTTACTGTTATACCGATCGGTTACAGTTCTTACTAATTTCTTTTTGTGATAGTTGAAATAGTGTATGTAATGGCATGACTATTTCCTTATATTGTTGCTACAGGTTCATGATGCTCATGTTGTTCTTTTTTTAATGAGTCCAGTTTTGATTCTTGGTATGAAACAGACATGTCAAAGTGTGTGTGTGTGTGTGTGTGTGTGTGAGAGAGAGAGAGAGAGAGAGAGAGAGTTGTGTGCAGTTGTATCTCTTAACTCATAGGACGTACGGTCAAACAGTTTCTGCTGTACACACTTTCTTGTCAGTTTTGTAAGTAACTACTGTATTTGTCTCCCCATTGCTTCACGTGAAGGTTTAAACATGTATAAATGATGTCATTCCGCTTATTATCAGTGTTGGATATTAGTGTAATATTTCTGTGACGTTTACGGGTGATTAGTAACATGAGCGATTCTAAACAGTCCTGAAACATAGGTCACATCTACGTTTTCGACAAATGAAACAACTAGTCTATTTTCCTTCGTAATTTAATATTAAGCTATCCATATGTATTAACAACGATTTATTGTTTTTGAAAGTCAATCACAGAAAAGCAGAATTAGCTGTCGTAAGAACGATAGCTTTTTTAAGGGGCTTAATTACCTTAAGGGTGTGTGAAAACTTGTGGTAACTCCAGGAGAGATTGGTACCTTACCAGAAGCAGAAAAGAAGATTAGGGTTTAACGTCCAATCGAAAGCATTATTTGGGTAAAGATGAGGAAGGAAATCGGAAGTGCCTGAAGTAAATTAGGGGAAATTAGGGAACACCTAAATCTGAATGGACGGAAGTGGATCTGGAACAGCGTCCTCAAAAATGCGGGATCACAGTGATAACCACTGCGCCACCTCGCTCAGTTACCTAATCAAATCTGTCTAAACGCAGGTTAGCTTGTCCGCTGTTACCAGTAGTTGGCTAACATTGCGGTGGGCTGGGAGATACCTTGCTATTTTATATATTTTATTTTTACTGGTGAGTCTTATGACAGGTTTGACGAGGGCCAACAATAATTTCTCTTCTGATCCAACCACTTTATTTCAGAGTAGCTCATAGGCTGGAATGTATCCAGCAACGCGGTGGCCGAGGAGATTGAGGCGCTTCATTCACGGTCTGCACGGCCACTACGGTCGGGGGTTCGAATCCCCCCTCGGGCATGGTTATTTGTGCCGTCTTTAGTATAAGGTAGTTCATAAGTAGTATGTAAGTTTAGGGACTGATGACCCCGTAGTTAAGTCCCATAAGCTTAACACACATTTGAACATTTTCAAATGTTCAAATGTTTGTACAGCTTATGGGACCCAACTACGTGATCATCAGTCCCTAAACTTACAAACTACTTATGAACTACTTACGAACTAGGACGGCACAAATATCCATGCCCGAGGGGGGATGCGAACCCCCGACCGTAGTGGCCGTGCAGACCGTGACTGAAGCGCCTTAGTCCCCTCGGCCACCGCGGCCGGCTTGAACATTTTGTATCCAGCAAACAGTAAGGACCATCTACAGGGAAAAAAAGTTCAATTATTTGTAAATAGGCCTATATGGGACTTAACTACTGCGGATACCAGTCCCGAGGCTTACAAACTACTTAAAGTAACCTAAAGTCAACACACACACACACACACACACACACACACACACACACCCATGCCCGATGGAGGACTCGAACTCCGACGGCGAGTTACCGCGCGGTCTAAGGCGCAGTCTGCAGCAAGGCGCCTTAGACCGCTCGGCCACTCCACCGCGGCTCTGTACATGACCACCGAGGCTGTGGGCTGATGTCTTAACGTACGTCGTATCAGCCATCTCACTGTCACAAAATGAAATTTTTATTATAGTCGACATGATTAATGAATAATGGGCGTCTGAAGACATTGTCTGATACCAGATGGTCGTGCCGTGAGGAAGCAATATCAGCTGTTCGACAGAATTTAGATACCATTTACATATTACTTGAAGAAATAGCCAAAAACAAAGAAGAAAATAGAGACATGAATTGAAGCAGAGCCGCTACGTAAGAATCTTGTAAAACTGGAGACTGCTATATTAATTGTGTAATGGACTGGACTTGTTATCTCTAATTGACACAACTAAGAAAGATTTGCAAAAGATTTGATTTAATTAGCGGAACAATATTATTGAAGCCAACTTTTCTCAAAGTAGTTTTTCTTATAAGGCAATCAACACTTAAGGCTACAAATCTCTGAAAAGAGGTAACTAGATGAAGGCATCAAACACCTTGAGAATACGAGCAACATGAAAGTAGTCAACTGTCTTAAGGTCCATTTCATTAAGATTCGCATCCCTCCGAATGTAACCAATTCCCCTTAAAGTAGCTAAATCTAATATGAAAGTTTACCATTCCTTCATCCTTTCTTGATGCAAGATGCACTACAGCCATACGAAAACTGAATGTTATTTATTTTAATGAATTATCATTATTTGTTCTAATTTTCGAGACTCATTACAAGTTCTTAACAATTACTTTTGGTTCTACCGAAGTGGGATCTTAATTAAGTGAAAGATGAAAGACGCAACTTAGTTTACTACAATCAAGAATTTACACAAAATGGACGTGATTGCCCTACATAATTTAACTTGGTCTTTTGAAGTTCACATATTCAAGCAGCAGAGTCTTTCAGTAAATGGTGCATGAACATTTTTTTAAAAGAACTGCGCTGTCGGTTTCAAAGATGTGAGAAAGGGCATAACAAGCAAAGACCACTGAGGATTGATAATTATTCTTTACCGGAAAGGAAAACAAACAAGTATCCATTCTGCATATCAAAAAAACCTCGAAAGAATAAATCGTGCTGTCTGAAAATAGCCGTAGTGAATGAAATCGATATGTGTTATTTTAAAATATATATTTTATTTAATAGCATCGAGTGCAATTTTTTTCCTGTTATTTCTTCACTCGCGGATTCTTAAATTGTAGGTCAGTTCTCTGAAGGCCGTTAATTAGGAGAACGCTTTTACCGAAAGTCAAACCGGACTCGCTCCAGGTGCATTAATTTTAATTATGACTCAAAACCCAACTGTGAAGTGCATCGTAGCTCATTATTGAGAAAACTTCGAACACAGAGAGCACTGAGAATAAACAATAATTGCTATTGAGCGAAGAAAGCTGTGATGCTTCTAAGGTCAATGACTTGCAGACTATCAGGATGCATCGCGACTTAGCCTGATCCAGGAGACGCACAAGCTTACTGATCAGCCTCAGCTGCGACATCGGCGTCTCTCCCCTTGTTCGGAGAGGAGACGCTGCCTTTGTGAGTGCGCTGCATTGCCGCGAGAGCCGCTTGCTTGTTCTGGGGAGTTCCTGGAATGTAACAGGACGGCTCGTTATTGAAGATTGAGCCTAAGAAGAGGGGTATCTTGTCGTCAACTAGATGCTACTGACAGGGATATCCCAAGGTCGGTACATTTATTTGGTAGAGCAAGAAGAAGGATTTTTACCCTCCCCAGATGTTTCAACTAACTTGGCATTCCTCTTTAGGCACATACATAGCATGAACCATTTGATCGCCTGTTAATATTGTCGCGTTGAAATGGAAGCAGGCTTCGCTTCGAAGGCAGGCTTCTCAACTGAACACAGCACTTATACTGAAATGAGGTTTATTGCGAACTGAAACTTACACGCAGCACTGACTGCCTCTCGGGCAGAGTGCTCTGCTATTTATACACAGAATGTACCAGAAAATAGAAGAATAGTTAACATAAGAAACAACTAGAAATTACAAGTGAAAATAAGAAACATGTAGAACATTCTGGAAATGATAATTACAAAGAAATAAATTTTTGCCAGTGGATGCGATTGAACCAGCGACCTTCAGCACCGCAATCGGTGACGCCATCTCTTGCGCCACGCCGGCACTCGGTTAACGTAGGGTCTCTCGGCAATATAAGTAACAGAACTGAATAATATACAAAAATATGTAAAAGTGCGAATTGAAGCACGCCATTCAACCTCAAACAGAAAAAAAAATGAAAATATTACATCTAGAAAGGCAACTTCGATTAATCCACTGAGGCATAGAACATAAAACTATTGAATTTCAGGTGGAAACTGAGTTCAAATACGCTATAAGCAAATTAAAATAACAACTTATTAATTTTTTGGAAATTTGCTTATATATTAGAGACTGGCTTCAGTTGAAGCCATTGTTGCAAGTAATGACAATGCTCAAAATACATATGAAAACACACTACATTCCATGAATACCCTCAAAATAACTAAAAGAAGGGAAAGCAGTCATCAATCCGAAGATTGGTTTGAACACCACAGTGCTTTACTATGCATGGTCCTGTTTGGAGGTGGTATGCCGTTGCCTTCCTCCGACCTTCGAACTGACTTACCCAGCCAGTTATAGGGGGGCCTACAGTTTAACGTGGGTTCCGAACCACGGCGCTACTCGGTATTTTTCACTTGAGCAATACTGCCAGAGGTGAAAGAAGTGGAAAGTGACAGATGAAAATCCCAGGGCCTGGCGGGGATCGAACCTGGGACCTTCGGATTTATAGTCTGGTACTCTACCACTGCACAACCGAGGCGCACAATAACTACCTATGGAAAAGAATGAAACAGTTCCTGTCTGATGACAAAGATAAGCATACACCGCAGAATCTCTTAGGGGGTGGAGCACGTTCTGCATGATGGACCTGGTAAACCTGTCAGATTTCCAGTACCTAAGGACTAGGTGGCCTCTCCAGCCGGAGGTCGATTTCTCCCTCGGGCATGGGTGTGGGTGTGTGTGTTGTCCGTACTGTAAGTTTAAGTAGTTGGTACGTCTAGGGTCTGATGAGCAAAGCAGTTTGGTCCAACAGGTATACAGAAATTTGAATTAGTTGATACCATAGAGTGAAATGTGCCCATTTCTTAATTGCCCGTGTCGCAGCGGTTACAGTGCTCCTGTAGACTGCAACGAGTACGTCAGTGTAGCAGTACAGGCGTGTCAGAAGCGGCCGGCACAGGCGGCAATGGCACCAGGGTCAGAGCACCACCACCTAAAGAGAAGGCCGCGGCGCTCTCGTGTGACGTCAGGCAGAGTAGGCGAGCCAGGCCAACACCACCTGGAAGACAAGGCCTTACAACAGGCCGTGCCTACGTCAAACTTAGAGGCCCCGGCCGCCATCTGACTGGCCAGCCGCTGCGCGGCGGTGGGCGTGCCCCAGCCAACAGCCAGTGAGGTGGCGGCCGCGGCCTCTAAGTGAGACGTAGGCACGGCCTGTTGTAAGGCCTTGTCTTCTAGGTGGTGTTGGCCAGGCGCATAGCTCACTGGCTCGCCTACTCTGCCTGACGTCACACGAGAGCGCCGCGGCCTTCTCTTTAGGTGGTGGTGCTCTGAGTCACACACGCGACTGGCGCGCTGCAGCAAACACCTCCGCAGCGACAGGGTGAAAGGAAACACAGTGCTGAAACATGAATGGGTGAATCCCGCATTTCAAGATGGCTGTCGTGTCTCTGTAGTAAAATGTTGAATTTCACGGCCATTAAAATTATCAGGGCTGTTACGCCGTGGTCGGTTGATATTGTTGGCAAAACCCATGTTACGACCCCTCAGGAAGGTCTGTAGGATTGCAGGTGCAACACACACACTGTCTCGCTACCGACTGCCGCTAACTTCGGTGTCCGCGCGTTCCCGCGCCGAAGCGTGACGTCATGTATCTTGAAGACGTCAGTGCAATTGGCCGTTGTCCGCTGCTGCCAATTGCTGTTGCGTTCATACTGTAGTGGATGGATGGTACATCTCTTCTTCAGCACCTTCATCCATGTACCTTTTAGTGTCATGCCCTCTTCCTTACGATTGAAATTATTCGGATGTTCGCCGATTTCAGTTTCCTCCCTGTAGAGCCTTTCATAGCATCCGTTTGTGGCCGCTAGTACTTGCGTCTCGTCGAAGCGAATGTGGTGGTTACCTGGCTGTATAGCATTATCCGCAGCAGCTGATCGTTCTGTTTCTCCTCTTCTAAAATTGCCTTTGTGCTCTTCCAAACGTTTTGCGTCAGTTCTTTGGGTGGTACCCACATAAACATCTCCGCAACTGCACGGGATCCTGTACACTCCAGCTTTTTTGAATGGCTTGCGAGAGTCCTTGGCAGGCTTAAGGTGTTCCTGTATCTTACGGGTTGATTTGTAAATTACGGAAATATTCCGCTTCGTCAAAATTCTCCCAATTCTTTCCGTTACATTTTTAATGAACGGCAGAAACACCGTAGATTTTGCAGTGGCCTGTAAATTATGATGGTTTCTGAGTCGCTGTTTCAGCGCACGTATTATTTCTGCTAACTAGTATCCGTTCTTCGTTAACAAACTGTGTCAAGCAACTCAGGTTCACAGGGTTTCTAGCTCTATCCGTAATGTCTTGATAATCGTGTGAGCAATACCAAACTACCGGGCCATTCCAAAATCTAAGGTGTTTCTGCCGTTCGTTAAAAATGTAACGGAAAGAATTGGGAGAATTTTGTCGAAGCGGAATAGTTCCGAAATTTACAAACATACCCGTAAGATACATGAACATCTTAAGCCTGCCAAGCACTCTCGCAAGCCATTCAAAAACGTTGGAGTGCACAGGATCCCGTGCAGTTGCGGAGATGTTTATGTGGGTACCACCAAAAGAACTGTCACAAAACGTTTGGAAGAGCACAACGGCAATTGTAGAAGAGGAGAAACAGAACGATCAGCTGCTGCGGAGCATGCTTTCCAGCCAGGTAACCACCACATTCGCTTCGACGAGACGCAAGTACTAGCGGCCACAAGCGAATACTATGAAGGGCTCTACAGGGAGGGAATCGAAATCACCAAAGACCCGAATAATTTCAATCGCAAGGAAGAGGGCATGACACTAAAAGGTACATGGATACCGGTGCTGAAGAAGAGATGTACCACCCGTCCACTACGGTGTCATGGGAACGTCGATCGGCGCAAGCGGACGACGGCCAATTGCACTGACGTCTTCAAGACACGTGACTTCACGAGTCGGCGCGGGAACGCGGACACCGAAGTAAGCGGCAGTCAGTAGCGAGCCAGTGTGTGTGTTGCACCTGCAATTCTACACACCCCTCCCCCTTAAGATGTCCTTCGCATACGGGGACGAAACGTTGGGTTTGACAACAAATTCAACCGACCACGGCTTAACAGCGCGGATAATTTTAATGGGCGTGTATGAGAGGTAACATCAAACTGTCGTTCCAAAGTACGGCTGTGTGTTTCACATTTTGTACTTTACCTTGCGAGCTTACACGCCGATTTTCCGACACCTACAGGCTGCCCCTTAACAAGCCAATATGGATTAAGTACTCTTGCTGGCTTTCTCTGGTCAAATCAGTATATTATTTTCACAGAATTACCTCTTTTAGATAAAATACAAATGAAATAAATCCATGTGATTACAGTATTTAACGGAAATTTTTCACTGAAACAGAATATGGTATCGAAAACATTATACATATCAAAAAATTAAACTTTTAGTATTTAAACATAGGTTATTCACTATATTATTGATCCTGTGGTTTCATTAATTATTTACTTAAGTCTAATTTACTGCACTGTCACTAATGCAACTGTTATTATTGTTTATTTATTAAAAATCCAGCTACATATTAATAGTACACACTTATATCTATCGTTTGACACCTTGTACGCAATATTTTGTTGAGCCGTTTTCAAGATATATCGTTAGCAAAATTGTTATTTTCGATTTATTATCACTCAAAACCTATTAAAGTGACAGGAGGTGCGTTTATACCAGCGCATCCGTCTAGTCTTCAATTTCAAATGAGACTACGCGCTCCTTTCTATCATATCATATGGATCAATAGGTGCTAAATTTTAAGTGGTTTATTGCGTATTTCTTCAAGGTCAAACAGGGCTTAACCCGCAATTCGCCATTCACTGCATAACGGTCTGGATTTTTCAGTCACGTGTCTTTACACAAAAAAGCTTTTCAACTGAAAATGCTGTATATACCTTCACTGATGAAATATTAAATGCTTTGAATAACCGGACATCACCAGTTGGGATTTTTTGTGATCTCTCAAAGGCTTTTGATTGTGTAAATCATGGGATTCTTCTTGATAAGCTTAAGTATTGTGGTATGAGTGGGTAAAATGCACAAATGGTTTAAATCATAGTTAACTGGAAGAGCGCAGAAAGTTGAAATAAGCAGTTCACATGATATAGATGACACAATTAATTCTTCTAACTGGGGAGGTATCAAAAATGGGGTCCCACAAGGTTCGGTTTTGGGTCCTTTGCTGTTCTTAATATATATTAATGACTTGCCATTCTACATTCACGAAGATGCTAAGCTAGTACTTTTTGCTGATGATACAAGTATAGCTATCACACCTGGCAAACAGGAATTAACTAATGGAATTGTAAATATCTTCCAGAAAGTTATTAAGTGGTTCTCTACAAATGGACTCTCATTAAACTTTGATAAAACCCAGTATATACAGTTTCATACAGTAAATGGCATGACACCATTAATAAATTTAGACTTTGAACATAAATCTCTAGCTAAGGTAGAATATTAAAAAATTTTAGGTGTTTGCATTGACGAGGGACTGAATTGGAAGACACATATTGAAGATCTCCTGAAACGTTTGAGTTCAGCTACTTATACTATCAGAGTCATTGCAAAATTTGGTGATATACATCCCAGTAAATTAGCTTACTACGCCTATTTTCATTCACTGCTTTCATAAGGGATCATATTCTGGGGCAATTCAACATTGAGTAAAAAAGTATTCATTGCACAAAAGCGTGTAATCAGAATAATTGCTGGAGCCCACCCAAGAGCATCCTGCAGACATTTATTTAGGGATCTAAGGATATTCACTTTAGCTTCACAATATATATATATATATATATATATATATATATATATATATATATATATATATATATATATTCACTCATGAAATTTGTTATTAACAATCCGACCGAGTTCAATAGTAATAGCAGTGTGCATAGCTACAACACTAGGAGAAAGGATGATATTCACTATTCAAGGTTAAATCTAACTTTGGCTCAGAAAGGGGTGAATTATGCTGCCACAAAAGTCTTTGGTTACTTACCAAGTAGCATCAAAAGTCTGACAGATAGCCACCTAGTATTTAAAAAGAAATTAAAGGAATTTCTGAATGGCAAATCCTTTTACAATGTAGATGAATTTTTAGATAAAACTTAAAAAAAATTAAAAAAAATCATTAAAATATTGATTGTCAAGTATATACAACATTTACTAAACTGACACGTTCCACATCATTACGAAATGTCGTATATATGATTTATGGAACAAGTTCAAAAATGTTCAAATGTTTATACAGCTTATGGGACTTAACTACGGGGTAATCAGTCCCTAAATTTACTAACTAATTATGAACTAGCTATGACTAAGGACGGCACAAATATCCATGCCCGATGGGGGATTCGAACCCCCGTCCGTAGTGGCCGTGCAGACCGTGACTGGAGCGCCTCAATCCCCTCAGCCACCGCGGCCGGTATGGAACAAGTATCAATCTAATCTAATCTAATCCGAGCGATCAGACGCTCGTTTGACAGATGAGGGCTGCCGCTATCTACTGACTAACCCCTGAACTACGACGACCCAGTAGCTGTCAAAACACATCACGATTCCCGCGCATGTGCGCGATTTACCACAGAATTGCAGACTTCAAGTGACTCCACGAAACTGTCCCCTTACAACCTCGACATCGGAAGAAACAATGCACGACGGATCGGGTGCTGGCTCGTGTGACGAATGTGTGAAGCCGTCCTTTGCGGCGGACTCCCACGGCCGCGCCTGGCATTTTGTGTTCGCAGACGGAGACCAATCGCGATTGAGCGGGTTCCAGCGGGAGGCTGCTCCTTTCGCTGCACGGCCGCGGAACATCGTCTTTATCCGCGGAGAAAAGCACCGGCGAGGACACCACAGCCAGCCGCTCTCCTGCTGTTGAGCGCCCGGTATGGTAGCCTCGCGGTTGCGAAAGGCCCGTGTCACCTTCACCCGACACGCCTGTTTGGGCTACAATTGGAAATGACTTGCCACACCGGGATAATCGCAGAGCTCTGTAAGAGAGGAGGACGCTATTCACTGTGCTGGTAACAGGTGTCTAGCGAAACTGACCGCGTCTACCGCACGAGAACTTTACCGGTGCGGTCGATTCTCGTAACAAATTTCGGACAGAATAAAAGTAAGTCATTTTGTTTCTTTAATTCGTACAGTGGCCGAGGAGACTGAGGCGCTCCAGTCACGGTCTGCACGGCCACTACGGTCGGGGGTTCGAATCTCCCTCGGGCGTGGATATTTGTGTCGTCTTTAGTATAAGGTAGTTGATTAGTAGTTTGTAAGTTTAGGGACTGATAACCCCGTAGTTAAGTCCCATAAGCTTAACAAACATTTGAACATGAATTCGTACAGATCTACACTTAGAATGAAACTTTCACTCTGCAGCGGAGTGTGCGCTGATATGAAATTTCCTGGCAGATTAAAATTGTGTGCCGTAACCGGGACTCGAACCTGAGACCTTTGCCTTTAGCGGGCAAGCGCACTACCGACTGTGCTATCCCGACACGACTCACGACGCCGCCTCACAACTTTACTTCCGCCAGTACCTCGCCTCCTACTTTGCAAACTTCACAGAAGTTCTGCGAAACTTGCAAGACTAGCACTCCTGGAAGAAAGGATATGGTGGAGAGATGGTTTGGCCACAGCCTAAGGGATGTATCCAGAATGAACCTTTCACTCTGCAGCGGAGTGTGCGCTGATATGAAACTTCCTTGGAAAGTAGGAGTCGAGGTACTGGCGGAAGTAAAGTTGTGAGGCGGCATCGTGAGTCGTGCCGGGATAGCACAGTCGGTAGTGCGCTTGCCCGCGAAAGACAAAGGTCCCAGGTTCGAGTCCCGGTTCCGGCACAAAATTTTAATCTGCCAGGAAGATTCATATCAGCGCACACTCCGCTGCAGAGTGAAAGGTTCATTCTGGAAACATCCCTTAGGCTGTGGCCAAACTATCTCTCCACCATATCCTTTCTTCCAGGAGTGCTAGTCTTGCAACTTTCGCAAAACTTGTGTGAAGTTTGGAAAGTAGGAGACGAGGTACTGGCGGAAGTAAAGTTGTGAGGCGGCATCGTGAGTCGTGTCGGGATATCACAGCCGGTAGTGCGCTTCCCGCAAAAGGCAAAGGTCCCAGTTCGAGTCCGGGTTCCGGCACACAATATTAATCTGCCAGGAAGTTTCATATCAGCGCACACTTCGCTGCAGAGTGAAAGTTTCATTCTGGAAACATCCCTTAGGCTGTGGCTAAGCAATGTCTCCACCATATCCTTTCTTCCAGGAGTGCTAGTCTTGCCTGGTTCGCAGGAGAACTTCTGTGAAGTTTGGAAAGTAGGAGGCGTGGTACTGGCGGAAGTAAAGTTGTGAGGCGGCTTCGTTAGTCCTGTCAGGATAGCACAGTCGGTAGTGCGCTTGCCCGCGAAAGGCAAAGGTGCCAGGTTCGAGTCCCGGTTCCGGCATACAGTTTTAATCTTCCAGGAAGTTTCAAATCTACACCTGTCTTCCGATCATAGTGACATTGTGCATATTTGACCTTCAAACAAGAGAAAAACCACTGCATAGGATTTTCATTCATATGTTCAAATGTCTGTACAGCTTACTGGACTTAACTACGGGATCATCAGTCCCTAAACTTACAAACTACATATGAACTAGCCAGTGTTTCTAGTGAGATCGAGGTTGAAAGTAACTGTGAAGTTATCTGGGCACGTATAACAGGTCTAAAAGAAGTAAAGTTAATAGTTGGGTGTTTTTACCGGCCCCCCAGTGCTGCTGTAGCAGTTTTAGAATCATTCAAGGAAAGTCTACACCAGGTAGTGTTGAGTATAGATTGGGACCTCGCTAGTTACATTTCAGGCGGTACAGACAAGCAGTCTTGCGAGCTACTTTTGGACACATTCTCCGAAAACTGTCTTGAGCAGTTAAACCGGCAACCCACGCGCAATGGAAATATTCTAGACCTTATAGCCACAAACAGGCCTGACCTTATTAACGATGTCTGTGTAGAGACAGGAATTAGTGATCATGATATCGTCATAGCGTCGATGGTGACCAAATTTCATAGACCAATCAAGAAGGCTACGAACGTGTTTTTGTTGGGAAGAGCCGATAAGCAAATGTTACGATCGCACTTAGAAAATGAATGGGCATCGTTTAATTTTGGGACTATGGATGTAGAGGAATTGTGGACTAAATTTAAGTGCATTGTTAATAAAGGGTTAGAGAAATATGTGCCAGTAAAGACGATTAAGGATGGAAAAGATCCACCGTGGTATAATAATAATGTTAGAAAGCTGCTGAGAAAGCAAAGGCTGTTGCACTCTCGATTCAAAAAAGAACACGCAAATGATGACAGGCAAAAGTTAGTAGGGACTCATGCGTCTATAAAAAGATCGATGCGTGAAGCATACAATAATTATCACAGCCATACCTTAGCAAAAGATCTTTCCGAGAACCCGAAAAAATTCTGCTCCTATGTAAAATCGATAAGCGGGTCAAAACCCACTGTCCAGTCACTAGTTGATCATTCCGGGGCAGTATTAGAAGAAAGCAAACGGAAAGCTGAAGTTCTAAATTTAACCTTTAAGAAATCTTTCACGCAGGAGGACAGCACAATATACCATCATTTGATCAACGTACTAATTCCGAAATTGGGGCATAGCAATAGGTATTTCCGGTGTAGAGAAGCAGCTGAGAGAGCTAAATACGAAAAAGTCTGCTGGTCCGGATGGAATACCAGTTCGGTTTTACAAAGACTATTCTGCGGCATTTATAGCGAATCTTTAATTCAGCGCAATGTTCCTAGTGATTGGAAAAAAGCGCAGGTGACTCCCGTGTATAAGAAAGGAAAGAGAACTGACCCATACAATTACAGGCCAATATCGTTGACATCGGTTTCATGTAGAATTTTGGAGCATATTCTCAGTTCGAATATAGTAAATTTCCTTGAAACGGAAAAGCTTCTTTCCATGAATCAGCACGGGTTTAGGAAACATCGTTCATGTGAAACTCAGCTTGCCCTTTTCTCACATGACATCTTGCGAATAATGGACGAAGGGCAACAGGCGGAATGTGTTTTTCTCGACTTCAAAAAGGCGTTCGACGCGGTGCCACACTGCAGACTGCTAACGAAGATACGAGCTTATGGAATAGGTTCACAGAATTGTGACTGGCTGGAAGACTTACTAAATAATAGAACGCAGTACGTTGTTCTCGACGGCGAGTGTTCATCAGAGACGAGTGTATCGTCAGGCGTGCCCCAGGGGAGTGTGATAGGACCGCTATTATTTTCTACCTATATAAATGATCTGATGGACAGAGTAAGTTGTAATTTGCGGCTGTTTGCTGATGATGCTGTGGTGTATGGGAGGGTGTCGTCTGTAACTGACTGTAATAGCATACAGGTTGACTTAGACAAAATTTCTAGTTGGTGCGAAGAATGGCAGCTAGCTCTCAATGTAGAAAAATGTAAGGTGATGCGCATGAGTAGAAAAAACAATCCCATAATGTTCGAATACAGCATTAGTAGTGAGCTTCTTGATGTTGTCGCGTCGTTCAAATATCTAGGCGTAACATTGCAGAGCGATATGAAATGGAACGAGCATGTAAGGACAATTGTGAGTAAGACAGACAGCCGACTTCGGTTTATTTGGAGAATTTTGGGAAGATGCACTTCACCTGTAAAGGAGACCGCGTATAAAACGCTTGTACGACCACGTCTTGAGTATTGCTCAAGTATTTGAGCAGATCGGTTTGAAGGAAGACATAGAGGCGGTTCAGAGGCGAGCAGTTAGATTAGTTACCGGTAGGTTCGACCAATGCGCGAGTGTCACGGAAATGCTCCGGCAACTCAATTGGGGATCGCTGGAAGAAAGACGACGTTCTTTTCGTGAATTTATGTTAAGTAAATTTAGAGGGCCGGAATTTGAAGCTGAGTGTAGTACGATCTTGCTGCCGCCTACTTACATTTCGCGTAAAGATCACAAAGACAAGATAAGAGAAATTAGGGCTCGTACGGAGGCATATAGGCATTCTTTCTTTCCTCGTTCAATTTGGGAGTGGAATAGGAAAGCAAATGCCTAGTAGTGGTACAGTGTACCCTCCGTCACGCACCTTACGGTGAATTGCGGAGTATGTATGTAGATGTAGATGTACTAAGGACGGCACAAATATCCATGCCCGAGGGAGGATTCGAACCCTCCGACCGTAGTGACCGTGCAGAACGTGACTGGCGCGTCGCAGACCACTCGGCTACCGCGGCCGGCTAGAATTTTCGTGTGGTGCATGGCCGAGATATGTCAAATCGATTTCAAATTTCTAGATTTTCGGAAGAATTTCGTACCTCATTAGCGACTTCTAACCAAATTGCGCGATCATGGAATATCGCCTAAGTTGTGTGATTGAATTCGCGATTTCTTGTCAGAAAGGACACGGTACGTAGTAATTCATGGGGAAAGTCATCGCATGAAAAGGGGTGATATCTGGCGTTCCCCGCGGAAGTGTTATAGAGTTCCTACATTTCCATTCGCTGCGCGGTTGCTCGCCGTCGGAGGTTCGAGTCTTCCCTAGGGCATGGGTGTGTGTGTTGTCCTTACGTTAGTTTACCCTAGATAAAGTAGCTTGTAAGCTACGGACTGATGACCACGTAGTTTGGTCCGATACATTTACAAACATTTGAACATTTTTTGAACCTACATTTCCTTATCTTTATAAGCTATTTAGGAGACAATGTAAGTAACTCTCTTACAAGCACACCACATGGATTTTAGAATTTCTTTATTGGTACGTGAAGTTCAGAACTTAAATAACAATCAGCCAAAGCCATTCGACGCAACTCTCAAAAATTCTCGAGAAAATGACTCTGAAGTTTTTCAAGTACATGTAAGTATTTCTAATTATACATTTACATCATCTGTCGGTGCAGCTCAGGTAGTAGTGTTCTGGCATCACAACTATAGAGTCAGTGGTTCGAATCCCGCTGTCACAGAATTTTTTTCGTTATTTTCCAATTTAGTTATATAACACATTTTGGGATCTCTAATTCCACGTCTTGTGACAGTTTTTGTTTATGTGAATCTACATTCACATAAGCTCAATACCTTGTCGTCACCTAAATCGATGGTTGAGTAGCTTACTTGGTTGGAAAGCCATTAGTAGCTATGGAGATGACTTACCAAAAACAGCGTCATAGCTCTTCACAAACTGAACAATCAAAGAGTACTATCGTCAACTAATAATGAAGCCAGTACCGTAAAAATATAACAAATGTTTTTTGATTCAAACCATCCGTATTAACAACCTTTTATACAATGCAGAAAACTACGATTAAACAAAAATACGCGCATCTTTCGTAAAAATTACTATTAGATATTAAAATTGTGCAAGTATTCGAACATAACGAAAAAAAACCATGATACGGCAGGATTAGAACCACCGGCCCTATGGGTGTAAAGCCAGGACGCAACATTTTTTGTTTGAGTTCTGAACTTGACGTACCATAAATATTAAAAAATTCTAAAATCCGATATCCATGTGGTCTCCTTCTTAGATTGTTCGTGGATGATACGTGATTTATTGTTTAGTATAGTCACCACAAAAGTAAGTGAAAAATGGAAAAGAAAATTGCCGGCCGCGGTGGCCGAGGGGACTGAGGCGCTTCAGTCACGGTCTGCACGGCCACTACGGTCGTGGGTTCGAATCCCCCCTCGGGCATGAATATTTGTGCCGTCCTTAGTTGTAGGTAGTTCATAAGTAGTTTGTAAGTTTAGGGACTGATGACCCCGTAGTTAAGTCCCATAAGCTTAACAAACAATTGAACATTTTTCGAAAAGAAAATTGGCAACTGACCCTAAGAAATGAAAAGTGTGAAATCATCCATATGAGTACAAAAAGAAATTCGTTAAACTTCATTTACACGATAAATCAGTCAAATATACAGGACGTACATTCATCAAAATACCTAGGAGTTACATTTACGAACAAATTTAATTGAACACATACAAAATATTGTAGGCGAACAAAAAACTACTTTTTATTGGCTGAACACTCAAAAGATTACACTACTCCGTCGTATTTTGTAGAATTGCTGGACACTGTTAGATCCCCACCAACTGTGACTGACGGAGGACATAGAGAACGAAGTGCAGTTCGTTTTTTGTATTATCGCGATACTGGACAAATGGTGGCACGGAAATGATGCACAAGATGGACTGGACTTCGTTGTGACGAGATCTATTTGCGAAATTTCTTTCATTAACTGTCTCCTCCAATTGCGAACATATTTTGTTACCTTCCACCTACATAAGCAGACATAATCACCGAAATAAAATAAAAGAAATCTGATAGACCTAAGGATGTAGGAGTTCCTTTTCCTCGCGTGCTACTAGAGAATGGAACGGTAGAGAAATATCATGACAGCGGTTCGATAAACTCACTGCCACGCACTTAAATGTCACAGTAATATGTAGATGTGCAATAGACTTCGACGTTTGGCCAATCACCACGAAAATTAGCACTTGTATATTTTCATGGGAAGAGGTTTGCAAGTTGGTGTGTTACTTCCAGATCGTTTAAGCGATCATCATGAAAGCTGGTGAATACATGTAAATTTCCATAGGGGACGGGTTTGGGGACAGGAAGAGGCAGATAGTCAGAGAAGGGCGAGGAAATGTAAAAGAACGAGGAGAAGGTGGAGGAAATTTGCACAAGTGACAGAAGCAGATGAAGAGAGAACAGCAGCAGAAGCTGCAGGACAGAGGGAGGGAAGAGGTGGACTAATGGAAGGTTGTAATAAATACGAAGTGTAGGAAATGTTACTGTGAATTACATGTACCACCGTTCATATCGGGAGTAGGAAAGGAGAAGATGGAGAAGGAGTAGATGGACAGAGAGGGAAGAGGTGATAGACTAACAGATGATTAGAATAAATGGATCTCAGGACAGCGACCGATTTTCAGCAAGTATTTTACATATAGTTGCTGTCGAAGACATACACAAGAGCTGAAGTGAAACTCAAAGCTGAAAGGATCCTGCAAAAATATGTCTGTCAAAATATTTTCGTGCAATACAGTTAAGTCCTGCACTGATCCCATTACAAATATTGTAAGACTACTGCTAAGAAGGAGTAGAAAGATATTTATGGACACGTATCAATACACTCCTCCGCTTTCTGTGAGGTAGTCGTCGTCTTGTAGCGATACGTTGTCGTCGAATATGCAGTGTAGCCTGAAGGTGTGATAAATGATTTACAGGAAGTATACAGACAGTGTGCTTATTGCCTCCCTCAAGGAGGCGAATTAATTCCTACTACTGCTACTAACAACAAACAGCTTATGGACAAAATACTTCATCCTTTCAACATAAATATGTGTCATCAATCTAACGATAGTTGCAAGCTAACTAACTAGAGTAAATGACTACAGATTTCTGAGCATGCCAGCTAAAGTTGTTCATATTCTGCATTTTCACAAATTAAAACATGGCTGCTATGAAGTATTACAAGAAATCGAAAAGGAAATATGCTTCGATTCCGAACTCACGCTAGTCTGTTACTTCGTATATTGACATAAATTTCAAATCCAGTGGTAATTGTCACATAGTAAGTAATGGAAATTAGTTTGATTAATTAACACATCGCAGACAACGCCAATTCGTGTGCAAAAATATGAAAGTGCAGGCACGCTACAGTTCTATGCTCAGGTACCACAGTTATACATCTAGGTTATATAGAGATCACTGGAAGGAATGTATATAAACAAGAATGGTGAAATAAAGAAAGATGGCGTTATCTATGCCGAGCACATAAGCCAGTTGATGCCTGCCCACCATCTTGCTTAGTTGTGGAATGCTATTTCTCCGTTAATACTATGAATTAAGTCGTCCCTTTTACTGTTTATGCATTGAACTGACAGTCAGTGAAAATTATGTACTTCAAAACAATATGATTTCTTGAATAAATAGTAATACACTCCTGGCCATTAAAATTGCTACACAACGAAGATGACGTGCTACAGACGCGAAATTTAACCGACAGGAGTAACAAACATGCTGTGATAAGCAAATGATTCACACACAGTTGGAACCGGTGGCGACACCTACCAACGGCCTCGTATCACTAGCAGTCGAGATGACAGGCATCTTATTCGCATGGCTGTAATGGCCGGTGCAGCCACATCTCGATCCCTGAGTCAACAAATGGGGACGTTTGCAAGACAACAACCATCTGCACGAACAGTTCGACGACGTTTGCAGCAGCATGGACTATCAGCTAGGAGACCATGGTAGCGGTTACCCTTGGCGATGCATCAAAGACAGGAGCGCCTGTGATGGTGTACGCAACGACGAACCTGAGTGCACGAATGGCAAAATGTTTTCGGATGAATCCAGGTTCTGTTTACAGCATCACGATGGTCGCATCCGTGTTTGGCGACATCGCGGTGAACGCACATTGGAAGCGTGTATTCGTTATCGCCATATTGGCGTATCACCCGGCGTGATGGTATTTGGTGCCATTGGTTACACGTCTCGCTCACCTCTTGTTCGCATCGACGGCACTTTGAACAGTGGCCGTTACATTTCAGATGTGTTTCGACCTGTGACTCTACCCTTCATTCGATCCCTGCGCAACCCTACATTTCAGCAGGATAATGCATGACCGCATGTTGCAGGTACTGTATCGGCCTTTCTGGACACGGAAAATGTTCGACTGCTGCCCTGACCAGCACATTCTCCAGATCTCTCACCAATTAAAAACGTCTGGTCAATGTGGCCGTGCAACTGGCTCGTCACCATACCCCAGTGAATGAACTGTGGAATTGTGTTGAAGCTGCTTGGGCATCTGTACCTGTATACGCCATCCAAGCTCTGTTTGACTCAATTACCATGCATATCAAGGCCTTTATTACGGCCAGAGGTGGTTGTTCTGGGTACTGACTTCACAGCATCTATGCACCCAAATTGCATGAAAATGTAATCACATGTTAGTTCTAGTATCACATATTTGTCCAATGAATACCGTCTTATCATCTGCATTTCTTTTTGGTGTAGCAATTTTAATGGCCAGTAGTGTAGATTATTTGTAGAAGAATACTTGTCAGTTTACCGCATTTACATTGTACATGAGTAAACCTTGTGTACTAATGGTTTTAAAGAGAAGTGACCGGAATTTTCTAATTGTAAGTGAATACTTGTTTCTAGTAATTTTATTTCCTAATGAATCAATATTTATTCAGAACTAATTTAAAAACAGCTGGAAAGTTCCTCAGGGGAAAAGTGTTGTATTTGGGTATCGAAAATTCCCGACATTCTACCTGTTGGACACGAATCCTGGACCCTATCATTTTTTTATGGACTAGGCTGGCCATGTAGGACTCTAGACTCGTTTCACAGCTGCATTCCTCATAGTATCTTTCTCTTATTTTACAAATTTCTCAGAAGCTCTCCTTCCTGTAATGCCTCACCAACTCTCCTGGAAAAAAAAGGGCAAAGCGGAGAAACTGTTTAGCTACAGCTAAGGCTTTTATCCAGAACGAACCTGTTACTTTGCAGTGGACTTCCTAGTAGACCGGTCAAAACAATTAGGGATCAGTTGAGATATCTAGGTTCTGAAGTATTTTCGGCAGAATTGACTATAATTGTTCGAAGTCTTTCTGACGATTCTTCAATGTGGGGACAACAACATTGCGGCAACCAAGATAGAGGAAATAGCAGAAAGTTGCTGCAGAGGAGATTGGTGTTGACATGTGTCTACCTAATGAATTACAGAAGCTGCTGGATTGAGATAGTGTAGTGAACAGGTAGTGCGATGCAACAACAACGTGACTTATCTGAAGCTATGACATGGAGAGTCAAAGGAAGTTTGGAAGCGGGAGTACATAGGGACCTGGATGCGATTTCAGACAACAGAAACCGTTAAAAGAAGGTAAGGCCAAGGTAGTTCACGAATAACATCAAGAAGAGATGATCGTTATCTCCACTTATCAGTCCGTCGATATAGGAGGCTCAATGCAACTCAGTTGCAACGCATCCTCTATGTACGAACAAGACGCGAAATATCAGTGTGTGTGCCATTCAAACCACGACACCGTTTGGCCTGCAGACACTGGGCGGAGGAAC
The DNA here is from genome assembly GCA_026315105.1 of Locusta migratoria. NCBI lineage: Eukaryota > Metazoa > Arthropoda > Insecta > Orthoptera > Acrididae > Locusta > Locusta migratoria. Next base: position 648,920,796 of record CM048744.1, on the reverse strand, counting down.
ATCTGGGGCCGGCCGCGGTGGCCGAGGGGACTAAGGCGCTCCAGTCACGGTTTGCACGGCACTGCGGTCGGGGGTTCGAATCCCCCCTCGGGCATGGATATTTGTGCCGTCCTAGTTCGTAAGTAGTTCATAAGTAGTTTGTATGTTTAGGGACTGATGACCCCCGTAGTTAAGTCCCATAGACTATACAAACATTTGAAACATTTTTTTGAACATCTGGATTGGAGCCGTAACGAATGACCCCTGGTTCTGTTTACATATTCAAGATTTTGGGTTTAGGTGGACACTCGTCATTTCCTCATCTGGAGTGAACGTGGAACAATCATGCTTATGTGCAGAAAACATCGCAATATCTTGGTGGTGTTCGAATAGTGCGGGTAAGAGTCAGTAGACGTACGGACCTCTATGTCGTTTGGAATGACGCTTTGACTGTTCAGAGGTATAGAGATGCTTCGACCTCTTGTTCTGACCTATTCTGATGCCACAGGAGATGGTTTCCTTCTGGTGGATGCTAACTCTCGTCACCGTAGAGCTGCGCTAGTGGACAACTCGCTTGAAGCTGTGGCAATTGAAGGAATGGAGAGGCGGATGACTGGGATGCACATGGCAGACGCATTGCAGCCTGACAGCAGCTCCCACCACTATTTCAGAGGTGGATAATGCCAAATATCTGTCAAGTGCTGATAACCTGTCCATGCCACGCAGCTGTGCAACTGTACTGGCCGTCCGAGGTGATCACACTCCATATTAGAGGGCAACGAGATTGACTTATGGTAGCCCCATCTGCCTCGCTCAAAGTAAACATCATGTAAACTTGAGACAACAAATTATCGTATTGTATCACACACAAATTACAATTGTATGAGGTAACTCAGTAAAATACGGTATCACATGTATATTGTGTTTGATACCTCTAATTGTTTTAGTAGTGTAGATTAAGAGCGTGTGCTAGTCTTGCCCTCTAATTCGGAACTGCAAGACACGTGTTTGAATAGTTCAATCGGTAAGAACATTGAAGTCGGTTCTGAAAAAGGAAGGATAAGCCACGTTCCCTTTAGGTAACTATTCTACCTCGCTCGAAAAATGCTCGGTATCGTTATAAATACATGCTGAAGCCGCTATTCGAAATAACAGCACGAAAGAACAATTGTAATACGTGCACACTGCTCCTCTTTACGTAGCGTTAGCTGGTGCCTGTGGTGTGCGCCTGAACTGAAATGCGAAGCATGTGCACCTCTCGTCGCCAAAAACACACACTACACAGTTCGTCCAATATTAATGCTTCTTTAAGATATATTGAAACACTGGCTGTATGCCCGGGCTCCGCAGCGGATGTTAAAGAAGGGCCTCCGCATACCATCGCTTTTAAGAGTTCTGAATCTCAGTCAGTAAAAAAGGCATCCTTGTTGGATGGCTTTTCCAGCTGTACTAGCCAAGGAACCACACAATCCTTAGCCTTGTAGTTTGACCACTACATTCGCTTCGGCCATAAAAAAAGAAAAGAAATAATGAAACCTCTCCTTCCTCTCAGGTCAGTGATAATGATTTACTGCTCAGTCATCTGATTAGACAAGAAGAGAAGACCGGCATTCTTCTGGTTCGTCACTCTCGTTTTTGTTCCTCTAGCGTGAAGAAACAAGACTGTTGTGCCACGGATTTGTTCTGTATAAATGATGTAAGTGAGCTGCACCGTGGGCTTAAAAATCTCCAGCTCGTTAGTTCTCATGTAATTTTACTGACGCGTTGGAGTGGCCGAGCGATCCAAGCGCCTTAGCTGCGAAGCGTGCCGCCGCTCGCGGTCGGAGGTTCGAGTCCTCCGTCGAGCATGGTTGTATTTGTTGTTAATTTAAAGTCGGCCGCGGTGGCCGAGGAGACTAAGGCGCTTTAGTCACGGTCTGCTCGGCCACTACGGTCGGGGGTTCGGATCCCCCCTCGGGTATGGATATTTGTGCCGTCCTTAGTTGTAGGTAGTTCATAAGTAGTTTGTAAGTTTAGGGACTGATGACCACGTAGTTAAGCCCCTTAAGCTTCACAAACATTTGAACATTTTGTTAATTCAAGTAGTTTGTAAGCCTAGAGACTGATGGCCGGACTAGTCTCACAGATTTACAGACATTTGAACACTTGAATTTAATTTCTGTCTCTCCATCCCATCTCAGTAATTCTCTCTTAATTAATGTGTGTATGTGATTTTCGAGCCATTTTGGTAGTTTCGTTTCGTGCCCCCTCTACCAGTGAAATTGATCCTCTGCTTTGATATGAGACATTTTCACGGAACCTGCTGTCTTTGTATTATTTTTACTGAATCCGAATATTTACTCGTGAACAATGTTACGCTCCGCGGTGGCGATTTTAATTTATTGTAACGTACGGTCAAAGGGACCAAACCAGGCTGTCTTACAATAGCGATCTGGTTTTCAAACCATCAACTACGATAGGATTTGTACCTATTTTACAGTCTTTTTTTAGAAGTAGAAGAAACATATGCCCACACGAGCAACAAATAAAGGTAACAGGTACAGTCTCAACGTTTTATAGCGTTATCTGCTATTCTTTTCACAAATTGCCTGTTTTTTTTAATTATTTTCAATCAGTTCGCAGCATCAATTTCCTTTGTGTCATTCTACTGCTAAAAATAACTAACCATTTTCAGCTCGAACTGTAATTTATCATTATTAGATTACGTAAGAACTTTATTACTTACACATTTTGTCCCATTCTGTTCACGTACTGAGGCAGATTACGGAATAAGCTGGTCTAGAGTATTGCGAAAGACTCGACTGTTTTCTCCGCATGGTTATGCTTAAACAGAACGGATTCAAAATCTAATAATTACTCACCGAAATCACCAAGCAAACTATATAAATTCGATTGTCCTTGTGAAGAAGTCTTATTTAAATGAAAACATTGATAAAACCGAAGGAATGTCATTATGTTTTAAACACAAATGAAAGCTGTCAACAGAAGCAAAGAAAAGTCGCAAAGTTTGTAATGCACAAATACAAATCAGTCGCCCGCTCTTCAATGTTACTTAGTATTGCTAAAAATAAGATAGCGGCGATAAATTATTACATACGCTTACCAAAGTACTGCTGTTAATGAGGCAATACACGCAACAGGACCATATGCTGTTTCTTTGGAGCACTACGAAACTAGAAACGCCTCTTTTGGTTCTTTGCTGCGCAACGGCGTACTTGCACAGTCTAACACACACACAGTCGCTATACTCACTGCTGTGAAAGTTGTTACCAACTGACAGCTGTAACGACACTAGCGCTCCTAATGGTCGGCAAGGCTCCGTAAGAGTCATATCTGTTTATAATTACTTTTCTAAATAATGAACCAAATAGTTTTTGTAATTTTTGAGTTCCAAGAATTAGTGCAATATCGAGAGGCATAAACAATCGTGAAATAAATGTAAAAACAGCCGAATTTCGCTGACGGATTGATATAAACAACAACTTATTCATGAGGAAATGTTTACAAATATATGTATTATTAGTACTGCATATCTACAGCTTACTTATTCCGCTTAGAGTAATAGAATAAAAACATATATGAAACGTAAATTCCTGCTACAGTCTGTTCATACATGACAGGCACATTCTTTGACATGTAGCAATTCTGTATGGAGTCTAATGATTCGAACATTTTTGCACTTCACTCGTATTTCGTTGAAAAGCATATACTTTTGACTGAAATTACTGTTGCTTACAAAAGAAATGACTTGAAGGTTCTAGAGCTCCTGGTTCAGACGTAGCAACAAATATGGATTGCCTTCTTCTTTGGTGAGAAACTTTTTTTTTGTGTGTGTGTTTTATTGTCACGTTTGTGGAGTTTTTCCTTCAGTTGCCGCTATGGTGGTAATCTGGTACATTAAATAATGGAGGTACTGCATTGCGTGTAACATTCTTACGTTCAACAATTACTGATTGACTGGAATTGTAGTGAAGAAACCTTGACGTTTCTGAATAGAAAACCGACATCTTTCGTCGAAAGGTCAGGTCTTCCGTTGTTTTTTAGCCATTATTTCCTTAATAGAAACAGAAATTCTTAATTAAAATTGGTAGTTTTTAAGTAAATCTTTAGTAAACTGTCCTGCAAAGTACCGTTTTGTACCTTCCAATGTATCTTAGTAAGTCTAATGAAAAATGGGTATGTATTTTGTAGTTATCTTTTATGGCACTGCAGACGTTAAACTGCAAGTTTCCTTCCTTTATGGCATTGATACCTTCTCTGTTGTAAAAAGTATGTTACATCGGTTTAAACGGAACTATTAACACTTATCCGATATCGTATACATGAATGCACCTTGCCGGTCGCTTGTATTGATTCTCTACTGTACTACGCCCTTATTATTAGCATACGCTTAAAACTTCAATCTAAAGTATCTTCTCTTTCCCTGATCCGATTTTGATGAAATCAGTATGTTGCCCCAAGAAATACTCAATTTACCTATCAAACCCCGTGCAAGTTTATGTAGTACTTTTGGAAACTGGCCTGTACGAAAAGCCACACACGATTGCGTTTAGGGAAATGTATAAATCATCTTTACTTTTTCTGGTCCGAGTCTTTAGAAATAACGTCTATATCTAACGGACGATACCTGTGAAAATACCATGAAAACTCGTCTGGAGATAAATGTGTCCAATGAAACAGGCATGTCCATATGTTGATTGTAGATAAAATACTTTAAATTACGATATTGTTTTTTCGTGATCCAATTTTTATGAAACGAAGCCTTTTTGTTGCCTCATAATCCGCTCAAGTTATCTGTAAAACCCCATGAAATTCGTGAAGTAGTTTTTGATCGGTCGCACAACATTTCGATCCATCGTCTGGCACTCTACCACCCTGCCACCAAGCGAAACACATACAACACAATGCCTTTGTGAATAGATGCCTTATACATTCGCAAGTCAGATCCCATATGCACAAGAAAGTATTCGCAGCGTCCTTAGCAATGATCCATGATATTTAAGATCATTACTGTCGTCGTTGGTGTCGCTGATCGTTAAATTGTCAAAATATAAATCTACGCGGTAGACTTATTTATAGTTCAAGTTCTTTATTCAGCCTCTGTGTCCTCAGTAACTACTGTATGCTCATAATTTACGTTTGAAACTGCAGCGGAATTTAAATATCCTCGTAGCGAAAATAAGATATTTAGGGCTGTCTTCCCTAATTTCGGCCAGATGTACATTAAATCAATCGTCGGAAGAACCTGACAAGTCTTCGTACGACCATGTTGAATAACGTTGATTTGAGACATCGGCTGCAATACACTACTGGCCATTAAAATTTGCTACATCAAGAAGAAATGCAGATAATAAACGGGTATTCATTTGACACATAAAATGTTCAAATGTTTGTAAATCTTATGGGACTTAACTTACGATGTCATCAGTCCCTAAACTTACAAACTACTTATGAACTACTTACGAACTAGGACAGCACAAATATCCATGCCCGAGGGGGGATTCGAACCCCCGACCGTAGTGGCCGTGCAGACCGTGACTGACGCGCCTCAGTCCCCTCGGCCACCGCGGCCGGCCATTGGACACATATATTATACTAGTACTGACATGTAATTACATTTTCACGCAATTTGAGTGTATAGGTCCTGAGAAATCAGTACCCAGAACAACAACGTCTAGCCGTAATAACGGCTTGATACGCCTGGGCATTGAGTCAGAGCTTGGTTGGCGTGTACAGGTACAGATGCCCATGCAGCTTCAAAACGATACCACAGTTCATCAAGAGTAGTGACTGGCGTGTTGTGATGAGCCAGCTGCTCGACCACCATTGACCAGACGTTTTCAGTTGGTGAGAGATCTGGAGAATGTGCTGGCCAGGGCAGCAGTCGAACAATTTCCGTATGTAGAAAGGCTCTTAAGGACCTGCAACATAAGGTCGTGCATTATCCTGCTGAAATGTAGGGTTTCGCCACGGGTCGTAACACATCTGAAATGTAAGGTCACTGTTCAAAGTGCCATCGAGGCGAACAAGAGGTGACCCAGTTGTGTAACCAGTGGCACCCCATACCATCATGCCGGGTGATACGCCAGTATGGCGATGACGAATACACGCTTCCAATGTGCTTTCACCGCGATGTCGCCAAATACGGATGCGACCATCACGATGTTGTAAACAGAAACTGGATTCATCCGAGAAAATGACTTTTGCCGTTCTTGCACACAGGTTCGTCGTTGCGTACACCATAAAAAAAAAGTTCAAATGTTCGTAAAGCTTATGGGACTTAACTACGGGGTCATCAGTCCCTACACTTACAAACTACTTATGAACTACTTACGAACTAGGACGGCACAAATATCCATGCCCGAAGGGGGATTCGAGCCCCCGACCGTAGTGACCGTGCAGACCGTGACAGAAGCGCCTCAGTCCCCTCGGCCACCGCGGCCGGCGCGTACACCATCGCAGGCGCTCCTGTCTGTGATGCAGCGTCAAGGGTAACCTCAGCCATGGTCTCCGAGAAGATAGTCCATGTTGCTGCAAACGTCGTGGAACTGTTCATGCATATGGTTGTCTTGCAAACGTCCCCATCTGTCGACTCAGGGATCGAGACGTGGCTGCGCGATCGGTTACAGCCATGCAGATAAGATGCCTATCATCTCGACTGCTAGTGATGAGGCCGTTGGGATCCAGCACGGCGTTCCGTATTGCCCTCCTGAACCCACCGATTCCATATTCTGCTAACAGTCATTGGATCGCGACCAACGCGACCAGCAGTGTCGCGATACGATAAACTGCAATCGAGATAGGCTACAATCCGACCTTTATGAAAGTAGGAAACGTGATGGTACGTATTACTCCTGCTTACACGAGGCATCACAACAACGTTTCACCAGGCAACGCCGTCAACTGCTGTTTGTGTATGAGAAATCGGTTGGAAACTTTCCTCATGTCAGCACATTGTCAGTGTCGCCACCGGCGCCAACCTTGTGTGAATGGAAAGCTAATCACTTGCATATCACAGTATCTTCTTCCTGTCGGTTAAATTTCGCGTCTCTAGCATGTCATTTTCGTGGTGTAGCAATTTTAATGGCCCGGAATGTATTAGTGAAACACCTTCAGCCGTTAACGTTCTGAAATTTTAATTTGTCCAGTTTAAGTAATTAATTAACTATCAAAACTGTGACTCTTTGGAGAGACGTATCAACTGACAAAATCAGTAAAATGAGTTGTTACTGTGACAGGGTTATATGTGACTTCTGTGTCACAAATAATGTACTCGTACTGCTCTCTGTGCGAAAATGCGCGAGTTACGAGAATTCCGCAGTTGCAACTCAGATCGGTTTGTTTGATTCGTTGGGTTGGCAATGTTCGATTTGACAGATGGTACCTTGTCATACGATAGTGCTCTAATGGGTGATTTGAGAACCTTGTTTGTATATTTCAGTCCACCACTGTTTTCATTATTTGTGGGTCATGAACAGCATTGCTGTTCTGGTTGAGAGAGTAGTAACAAAATAACAGGAGTGCACTCAGATAAAGATTTTATATGTGTTTTATTCTATGTTCCCGTTACAGAACGGTTACTAACTACAGAAGATTGCAGATCCGATTGCTCCACTGATAGATAATGTGCATTCGCTTGTAGGTTAAGTTGCATATGGAACACCGGCCATGACATTAATATCTACTTTTCACATTGCAGAACCAAAACACAACAAGACAAAAATGTGGATGTTGCATCCATTTCTGATCGTTTCAGTACATTTTAAAGTTCAGTTCCAATCTGGATGTATTTGCATTCTATGCAGTTAATTTCTGCTTTGTGTTGTTGCAAAGCACAAACTGCAGGATTCAAAAAGCGAAAGGAAGTTCTGAAGAACATCAGTGGTCTGAGTTGAATACACAGTTATTTAAACCAAAACTACTGAGAAAAATAAAGCCACGTCGAAGATAAGATGGAAGATATCAAAGACGTAAATGCCTCCTCTGTAACAAGCGTATTTTGATGCTGTCATGGTGTTGTCATGAAAAAATGGTAATATTATAATGAATATTAAAATGAATTCAGTGCACTGAAATGTAAATAGACTTCAATGTTCATGTTTTTGTAAGTAATGATACATAAAGCTGATTATTTGTGTACATAATGGTTTTTATTAATTAGATCTGAAAAGCTAGTAAACATTAGCTTTTAATCAAGAAAAATATGTACATAAATTATTTATTGTGGCATGAAACTGAAACGAGATCAATCAACTTTGATCTTATAAACTGATGGAAGAAAAACAAGGCTAGAGTGAGAAGTGGCAGAGAAATGCATAGATTCATGCTTAAAGTGCATGATTAGAAGTTGTTTGAGGCTGTAGTTTTACAGAGAATGAGATATGGGAAAGGTTAATACAGTTTTTTTTATATTTATTGCAATCCATTTGTAAAAAATGATCTTAATGACCAGTTAACTGTCCTGCACAAAGTTACTACCAAAGGTGGTTATATAACCGAATTGTGAGCTAATAAAACTTAAACTTCAGTTTACTCGAAACTAACGAATTTCTAGTTGGAACATTGTCATCCAAAGACTGGTAAAAAGTTTCATGACGTCGAGGATGTTTTATTAATAAAATTCATATGACAAGTTGTGGCTGGCAAGCGTTCAATCATGCGCTACTTTCCTCAGACATGAGCCGTTGTTACTTCAATTTTCCTTAAATTGAAGGAAGCTCTTCATAGCATTCGCTTGATATTCATTGGAACATTAACTGGTCCAGTCGAAATGCATTCATGTTCAATAAAATAGGACACCTTGAGAGAGTACCGACAGGAAGTTCATATTCACAAGGCATGATAATTACTATGTTCTACAGAAATGATTAACATTGGAACTATGTCGGCCCGCCGGTTTCAAGAACAACATCGCCATGGCGGTGCAACACCACCCACTAGCACCATGTGCCTACGGATCACGTGGTAGCTTTAAGCCGAATGTAATGGGTAATTGTGACTTGAGCACACGTGTAGAATGTCTCGCAGACGTATGTACGGGATGAGCCTACACCGATTATGGTAGGAGCATTATTATTTTCTACCTATATAAATGATCTGACGGAAAGAGTGGGCAGCAATGTGCTGTTTTCTGATGATGCTGTCGTGTACAAAAGGGTGTCGAACACCGATTGGCTGTAGTGAGATGCAGGATGACTTGGACCATATTTGTATCTGGTGTGAGGAATGGCAACTAGCGGTAAATGTAGAAAAATGTAAAGTGGTGCAGATGAGTAGGAGAAACAATCCCATAATGTTCGAATACAGCAATAGTAGTGTGATACTTGACAGTCGCGTCAATTATCTAGGCGTAACGCTGTACAGCGATATGAAATGGAACGAGCATATAAGGATAGCAGTGGGAAAGGTGAATGGTCGACTTCGCTTTATTGGGAGAATTCTGGGAATGTAAACTTTCACGGCCGGAATGGTCAAAATTTCTAAAAATTTCCAGGCTGTTGTGCCGTGGTCTAGTGGATTTATTATTAAATAATAAATCCACCACGGCACAACAGCCCGGAAATTTTTAGTAATTTTAATTCTGGGAAGGTGTGATTCGTCTGTAACGGAGACCGCATATAAAACGCTTGTACGAGCCCGTCTTGAGTATTGCCCAAGTGTTTCGCATCCCCACCAGATCGTTTTGAAGGAGGCTATACAGGCAGTACACAGGCGTGCGGCGAGGTTTGTAACTAGCAGATTCCATCAATGCGCGAGTGTTACTGAAATGTTTCTGTAACTGGGAATCACTGGAGGGAAGGCGACGTTCTTTTCGAGAAGCACTGTTGAAGAAATTCAGAGGGCCGGAATTTGAAGCGGACTGCAGAACGATCCTACTGCCGCCAACCTAAGTTTCGCGTAAAGACCACAAGGACAACATTAGAGAGATTACAGCTTGTACTGATGCATACAACGTTTCCCCCCCTCGTTATACATGGAACAGGAAAGCAAGTAACTAGTAGTGGTACTGAGAACCCTCCGCCACGCATCTGTGGGTGGATTGCGGAGTATGTATGTAGATGTCGACAAATTAGTGATTTAGGCCTCATTATTGGCATGAGAGAATAAGAGGAACCCTTCTGAAAAAATTCCTGATCGTGTAACACTGTTTCTGAAGTGAAAGGGATGTGTGCAGAATGGTTCTCGGAAGGCCGTAGAATAAGCCGAGACGGTTCAGGTCGCACCACCCAACCTTCTCCCTCTCACCCCTCCGTCCGAGAAGATCAACACATTATTCGAATTGCACTGCAGAACAAATGTACAGTCTTAGACAAAAAAATTGATCATCGGCCGGCCGACGCAGAATGCTAAGTCCGCCGATGTGCACGATCTGGCAACACTGTAGAATGCGGTACTGTCAGGAGGAAGTGTTATGTCCTTCTAGAGACGTTTCTGTGATGTGTGAGCGCGTGGGCTGGCGGTAAGAGTCGCATTTACAAGCGTATGTGTAAGCAGTCGCGAGATCGAATCCACCCACATTCAAATTTTTTTTAAACCGCAAATCGGCTGTCTTCGTTGTCAGTGTGGAAGAACCTCAAATATAACAGCGAAAAGTCCCAGAAATATTACACAAAAGAACTCGCTGCTGCATCACAACTGAACTGTTTACTCTCGGCAGTAGTGGGCCCCGGCTACGGCGACGCGCCAGCGGCCGCATCGCGGCTGCCGCCTGCGGACTCAGTGACAGCGGCGCGCCGCTATGAGTCTATTTACCAGCTGTTATATCCTTACCTCAAGTTCTGGTACTTATATTACAGTCACGTATTGAATTTTTCTGACATATATGAACGTGATCTAAACGTCGTAAAGTAGAATCGGTATATAGGGTCATAGGGGTGACTATTACATTTTTCTTGAACGACATCAGGCCGCTCAATTAGGATTCCTACTCACGATTGTTACTAGTAACGAGTTATGATGCTCTCATGCTGACATCTTAAGAAGAAATTAATGACTGAGTACTAAAAGATTTTTATACTCAGCAAAATGCAACCACAACGCTAGGGTGCGCCCATTTTTTGCAAACAACTGAGACACCATTTAGTCACACTGTAAGGACAAACGACCTAAAAAATAACATCATGTGTTAGTACTACAACATAATATTTCCCGTTGATTTCACAAAGAATACATCGAATAGTGTGCTTTGGAAGTCACCGATTCCGCACCTACTCTTTCGATCATATGTTCTCAAATGCTTATCTTTCCTGCCCTACTCGAATAACCTTCGACAAAAACTATTTCCAGACGAAAATACACGTCGAACATCGATCGGCGTCAAAATTAGCCTGGAATCAGTTCGATTCTAAAGGGACAGATATGGTAAACTACCAGAAAGTTGTCAGACTATCGCATAATCTGATAGAACATAGCAAGTAACCACAAGAGGTTTCTTGTTGTTTTCGATGTGGATTCGTGCAACTCCTGTCACGGAAACACCTAAAAAATCCTACTCCAATGAGACCCGAACCAGTGACCAAACCCACCTCTCCGTGAAAGTCGACGACTTTACCTCACACCTTTTTTTTTTTTTTTTTTTTTTTTTTTTTTTTTTTTTTTTTCTTTTGGAGCTATGGGTAGTTCTGCTTGTTGCGGACGCTGATCAGGTTTGTTCGTTCTCGTTCGATGAGGTTTTGGCTCAGCTTTTTTTATTACAGAGAGCGTTCAGCTCTCTGACCGGGCGCGCTGAGCCACGGCGCCCGGCACACCTAGCGAGGAGCTGTGCATGACTGTTCTTTCCTACTGCCACATACATCAGTAGAACATATAACTCGCAACGTAAGAGAGGAGATTAGTTGGAATTTCGCCGTGTAAACAATTTTCTGGATCCAAAAGCATGAACAAATAGCTTCTGTCGCCTCTCGACTGAGAAACCTGTCAGTTTATGCAATTGACATTACAGGAAACATCAAGTGAATTTATGAGCATAGTTCTGTGCCAACCAGGAAGTAAGACCTCGGTACCAGCGTTGACAGACTTACACTCCAATGTTGCCAAGCTTCAGTCATACTATCAACAGGAAGAATAAGAGCCGAGGTGATTGCCAAGCGAGCTCGACAGAGACTTAGCTCGCGCGTCGTGCGCCTGCTGGGGGCCGAACACCTACAGTATATGTCAATGAGCCATGCTCGCAAGTCCGTAACTAGCTTTAATGAGTCGATCGTTGTCACTAATAAAATATACAGACGCACCGACCTCTAAAATAGTAATAAGTGTCTCAATTATTTGCGTATTCTGTCTTAAGCGCAATGACACAAAAGTCATTCACCAGTGCTGTTTTACATTTCTTCGAGCATTTCCATTGATTATACTGAAAACATTAGATGTAAGAGTCAGTTTCCTTTACAATTATAGACTCAGAAAGTATCTTTCTTGATATCGCTGTCAGAGGCACAAACGAACGAAGAGAGGCAAACAAACGAAGAGAAATCAATGCAGCATTGTTTTCAAGATGTGAACATTTCTGGGAAGGCTTCGTAACATGGTGTGCAAAATAAGAAGAGCTTCTGTTATCCAAACATATAATTAGGGATAAAAATGTATAGATTAAATTATCTTTAAGCCAAACTCTCATCCAGTCTACAAATATTGCAAAAATGATACTATCACCTGTAGTATAGAGTCCCATCAAATCCCCTAACAAAAGCGAGCAGCAGATATACTGAAAACCGTTTGATGACTGTGCAGAACATTCAGGCAGAAAGACCCCTAAATCCAAAATAACTATGGGTTAACGAAGCAGAGTACAGTGCAGATATTGTATGCGGCAGTCGCACCGTGTTTTATTTTTAATTATATTTTACCCCAGTCGTTTTCATATGAATACAAGCTCCCACAATATTCATATGAGAACCATTGGGCCGTAAGATGATGAAACAGTTGATCAGATTGTTATATAAATTTCAGTGACTTTCTCTATGGTGCCAATGGATAACGTCAGAATGTCACTATTTCGGAATATATCACAGTTCTGTTAAGTTCTGTTGCTCAACAGTTAGTGGACAGTATCAACACCGCTGCACGTAACACGAACCCATCAGATGCCATTTATACGCAGCTAAATTTTATAATTTGATCTTTCTACGAGCGATTTAATTTCTTTCACGACAGTGTTATTACTTACTGAAAGTGTTCAACAAGCATGAGTCTATTACTACTCGTTCACGTCCACTTCCTGCTCTCACCCCTACACCCACTGTATAGGTCTAATAAATGACACAAAGTACAGGTTTATATCTACATTAATGGGGCTATTGATGTCAGTTTTCCCGACAGTATTCTGCTATTGTTCTGAAGATGAATACTCAACGTTAATAGTAATATTCAGTTGTCTTAATATCTGAGGTGACGATTTCAGTTACACAGACCAAAAAATGATGGAATTAAGCGAATAAAAAGCGCCTGTATGAAAATAAATAAAAATGAAATAACAGTTAATGGAAATACTTTTTTGACCTACAGACCACTGCAATACAAATTCTTGGATTTCACAGAAATGAATTACTTACGCCCTACTTTTGTTTTGGTGCATTTCACTTGCACTAGAGAAGGGATAATAGATGCGAATATTTCATTAGTATTAGAGGTCCTGGAACTCCGTCGATTATTACCGAGTTGACAATCACTTTCAGTATGATATTCGTTGTTTGAGCCTGATTAAAGGGGCTTTACGACGTCATTTTATTAATCGAATTCTTTGAACTTTTCGATAGTTGCAGGAAAGTGAATTCAGGTAGACAGCGCTAATATTAAAATTTTTTACCGCAGTGGTAGTGGAACCCTGCTTTCTTTTTCCTAGTAGAGCTATTCTCTGCGGTCGTTGGATAGTTTTCGTTCTATGTTGATTGGTAAGATTGATCTCAGTTTCCCTCGCTTAAAAAAGACAACAACAAAAAATTACAGATGCGGTCACTCCTCAGGGCCGAGCGAGCTGCTAGAATCGCCTCGGCTATTTATGGAAATAATATTCAATATGCTTCAAGAGTTTCAAAACATGTTGTTACTGAGTCTCATATAGGTATGACAGCAGTGGAGATAGTTCGAAACGTATGTATGGTGCGATTACTTTTGTGCTAATCACGTCACAAAAGAGATTTCCCGTTTCAAGAAAGATATTTCCGGTATTCATGATTTTACACATGAAGGAAGACTCGATAACTCACGTAAGTCATGAACTATGATGAGTTGAACATCGTGCGACGTTGTCACTGGTCAGGCAGGATTCAAAAGTTGGGAGCATGAGTATTGCATACACACTTTCAAAGCGACAAAATCCATATTATTGCGTTTGCACATAAACGTCATTAGTTCACTCATTAAGTGTAATGCTGTTATTAATGACTAATTCTGTAGCCTTTATGTTATCTTCTTAAATGGCTGGTAGCTCTACTAAAATAGGGTTAAAATTCTGATCTACAGAGGGGCTGGTACCATAACCTAAAGCAGCCCTCGCTTAAGACGTAGACACGTCATCTCAGGGCTACTGACGCGCTGCTACGTCTCACTTCCTGCTTGTTCCATTGGTGGTTACAACTAATCGCCAATTTACGCATGGTATGACCTCCTTGCACTTGAAGTAGAAAGTAATTCGCCGACGTCGCACCGTTAAAGAAAGTAACTGAGATTATTCACCAAACAGACAGGTAAATATTAAGTGACTTTATCATGTTTCTGTGTCATACCGGAAGTAACTCGGCGGTCACGCCGGTGCCAAAGAGCTCTCAAACTTGCACTGCGCTCAAAACAGAGACTTACCGAGATTTCAATACGTGCAACTAGCTTAGCGTTGAGCTCATTTTCCATAGAGTGCTTCTGAGTCGGTGCACGGTGTAGTTACGAACGATGCCTCCACCCTGTCACAATATTCAAATGATTATTGTAGGCGTTTAGTACGACGGCACAGACAGGCAGACAGATCTTTTAGAGACTATCCATGCGCTACTAGTTCTTGACACTTAGCTACGTCGGTTTGTAGGACTTATTTTCTGCCCGTGAAAGAGTTTTGCAGTAGCGGGTAAATAAGCATTGACATTCCGGTACCACACACATAACCAGACAAATAATATGCCAGTTAATCGCAGTGAAATGCAATATGACCGTGTCTTTCTGGCAGCGACCATCTTTTCGGTTTTTCTATTTTCTGTAGTGCAGCAGTCTGCCACCTCGTTTTGGAAGTGAAAAACGATTTTTGCTGTCCACCACACCTTAATTCACACACACTCCATTCCCGGACAGGGACAATTGCATTTTTTTTTTTTTTTTTTTTTTTTTTGAGAGGTTATTGTACTTTTATTCTGAAGACATAAACGCCTCCATTCTCACAGCTCCACCAATCAAAATGCAGTTCAGTGACTGACATAAATTCGTATCTAACAGATAAACAATATTATAGTAGTAACTGGCAAGTGTGGCGAATTCTATAAGTCATCTGACGATTACGAACTCTGGTGTTTCGTAGGATTCTTGTAGTTGATGTTGCGGTCGTACCCATTTAAAATACAGGAATAGTAAAAGCCCCCGGCTGTAAACATACTTTGTGGTGGGATTTAACTGTATGGTTACAGTTGCAGCAGTACGCAGGTGGTGATATATTGTCGGGTCTGTGAAGATTCTCTCATTTCTTTAATGCAGGCTAAGTTAGGAAGCTGCTGTTAAAATTATTGAAATGATCATACGGCATTATTGTCCGAGACATCCCAGGCGGGATTGTTCGGCCGCATTACTATTTAATCTATCTCAAATTTAACATTCTGCAATAATAATAACAAAATAAAAAAAGATAGGAAACCACTCGCCTTAAAGACGAACGCTGAGTCACAGGCAGACACAAATAAGACATTCACATTCAGACAATTTAAATTTTAGGCCGCAGCCTTCTTCAGAAAGAGAAACATTCAAACACACAGTCACTCAGGCATAACTCATCCACGCACGTCAGCCATCGCTGGCAGCTCAGCACACCCTGACACACTACAACACATTTCAAGCTCGTTTTGCTCATCATTAGGCGTTTATGCGTTCTGATCCGTTAGTAAAAGAAATTGTCTTAGCATCGGTTTCGTTCACTCTCCCCTCTAGTGAGGCTATTTTAGTCTCAGACGGAAAGCGGTGCTACTGAGGGAACTTTGAGGCGTTATGCTACAAAGCCGAGGCCGTTCCCCGTCGGGGGCTCGAATCCTCCCTCGGGCATGTATGTGTGTGCCGTCTTTAGTATAAGCTAGTTCATAAGTAGTTTGTAAGTTTAGGGACTGATGACCCGCAGGTAACTCTCACAGGCTTTAGAAAAAGAAAAAAATGAGAGAGAACAGAAATCGATGCCCAGTGGTGCCTTCCACTAGCGTAAAGAAATGTCTCGTCATGTGTCCTGACTGAAATCATGGCCTAGATGGGTAGCGGATAGTGTAAATTTCTTCATTTTCGCGTGACATCGTATAATACACATTTTATAAGCCACTTGATCAATCATGATTACTAAATCCCAAACTTCATCTTCATCCATGGCATAACAAAGAATTACGAAAATAGGTTTTCCATGCTGTAAATTACGAGAGACATTGTAATTTACTCTTCAGATGAGCTCGTTGTAGACGAAGACGTAAATTTCCTATGATTATTGCCTATTACACACGAATTATATTTAACTGTTTGTCAGACAATAAAGGTTATGGCACTTCAACGGTATTCATTCGTCAGGCATTGTTTATGAAGAAGCCAAAACATGTCCAATACTTGTGTCTCGGAGTGGGAAGTGTATTTATTCAAATAAATAATGGGTCATACATTTCCTAACAGTGGAAATAATGCAGCATTCTGATTACTTAATTGTAACTTATAAACTTGTGTAATGGCTATCATTTCAACTGTGTAGCAGACGGTAATTTGCCTAAGCAATTATTTGCAGAATTCATTATTTACCATACGACTTTTTATCTCTTCTTATATCTATTCAGACAGGTGTATCCTATATTGGACTGGAGCAGACAAACGATTGTTTTGTTTCATATGTTAAGGGTTCTTGGTTCCATTCTCTGCATGTTCTTGATGGTCTGATGGTCATAAGAAGAGAAGACACCACCGACACTTACGATGTCAGCGCTAGATTAAGCCCACCAGGACTACCACGTTGTAAAGCCGGTAGACAGCATGACGCCGTGTCGCTCTCTAAGCATCCATACTTTTCTGATATAGAAATTCTACTGTCCAACATAGCGATGGTTACAATATAACTGCTGCGGATGCTTTGCCGCGAAACGTGAGAAGCGCTTTACAGATTAGAATTTTTGTTTCAGCATGCCTCGATTCTTGAGTTTGTTCTAAATAAATTCCAGGCAGCTCCACACTAACGAACATTTTCAGCTATCAAATTAAACGTATAGGAATTATCCAAGTGTAACTGCTGGATCTGATTTAAGTAATATTCAATCTTTGGGTGAATATGGCTCGGAAAGCAACGTCAATTTTATTACAGTCCATCTCCTGTCTCTGAATGATTTGACAATTGCGTTAATTCTGTAAAGCGTTGTGGCAACTGTGAGTCGGTGATCAACGAATACATGCGCAGCGATATTCACCGATGAAAGGAGGGGGCGGGTGTACTTCCCGTCTTAGGTCCCCACGTCTATATATAAAAATGTTAGGCGTATAGCTGTTAATCTCCGAAAGTTCTTGACCCATTGTTTTGAAATTCTGACTCAACGTTGCATTCTAGCCCAGTAAGGTTTTTAGGTACACATTTCTTGATATATTATATATAAACTATAAATGCGTTACTTTTGCGATTTTTAGTATAAGCCTTTTTCCAATTACAATGTTCATATAAATTCATATATGACACATATTGAAAAATTTGGTATATGAAAACATGCACATATCTTATTAGAACGTTGTGTCATCATTTCAAAGCTTTCGAAAATACACGATTTTTAACATAATACTAAACATGGCTCTAGGTTAGAAAGAGTTCTAAGAGGAAATAGAAGTGAGGAGACGAACAGGGAAAGCCTAATGATGAGATGTAGAGGGAGAGGGAGGCGTTGCAGATGCACAGAAAGAGGAGGGAGGAGGATCGGATAGACAAAGAGAGACGGGAGTGGGGAAGGAGGAAGTTATGGACAAAGAGGGGGGGGGACGAGGATAGGGGCAGAGAGAGAGGCGACAGAGATAAGGGGAGGTGAGAATGTAGAACGTATATCCAATTCTCTTCCACAAGGCAGTAGGAAATTACGTATATAAGAAATGTATGGTTCCTCTTGTCTTTCTTTTCCACTTAATCTGTAACAAGCCACAGCAACGCGTGGACGGGTACAACTGGTGTCATAGTAAGTAAAGAAACACATCGTTCAGTCACAAGAAAAATCTGATGTCCGCAGTTACATAAATAAAGGGTTGTGATGTGTAGTTATGTAGAAAGAAAAATCCTGGAGTTTATGATGTTTACGATCCAGACTACTATTACGGATAGGCAACATATCAGACTTCGTAACACTAGCATATTGATTTTATCACTTCACACTGACACAAGGGCTGTGATACGAGAGAAGGAAATTTATTATATGCTTCTCACAACAGGTTATTACTTGTGTACCACTATCGAGTGCAGGAAAGCTCCTCAATTATTTTCGTGTGTGTTGCATGAATTTTGGTCTCACATAGGTTGTCTTCTTGTGCGGGTAAGAAGAGAGACATCGGAATAGAGTCTGATTTTAGTTACGAGAAACCTGTGCAGATAGTGTCGGCACACTGCGTTCAGAACCAAGACGACGTCTTCCTCTTTGTGTCTTGGCGTGTACTGGAGTGGGGCGCTGTTTACAGCTGCACTTGTTGCGAGTCTCTACACCCGGAATGCACTGCCTTTGCCAAACATTTTATGTAATCTATAGGAAAATGTTTGGGTAATTTTGAATTTTGTAGCTTTAGAAGTCATTAAAACATTCCACATTGATATTTTATGCATTTTTATTGTTGCTTGTCTTTTACATACTCGCACACACGCACACACACACACACACACACACACACACACACACACACACACACACACACACACACACACACTGCTTGATTTTTTGAGAAGTGACTATTCCTATAACCTACCCATCCAGCATCATTTAGTAATATTTTTCTAAGGCGTCTTGGAACTGACTCTACTAACTCAAATGTTTGTAAATCTATCGGACTCAACTGCGTGGTATGCAGTCCGTAGCTTACAAACTACTTAACCCTAGGTAAACTAACCTGCGGACAACACACACACCCATGCCCCAGGGAGGACTCGAACCTCCACGGCGAGCAACCGCCGCGCTCCGCAGCGAGGCGCTTTAGACCGCTCGGCTACTCCACCGGGGCACTCTATTAACTACCTTGATAATGTTTCATAGTGGTTTATTTGCCACCAAGAATGTTCTATATTTTCCCGATAGTCGCTTCCGTTTTCTTGATCCAAGTAACAACGGCGCAGGTTTCATGGATGGGGCTGTAAATAAATAGGTATCAAGTTACTTCATCTATTTATATTTGAAGAACGTATTTGTAATTTACGCACTGTATTAATGTTTTGTATACGCTGTCTAACAAGTCGGGTTCAAATATCGCTAAGAGGCCTTTGTCAGTTAAACATTTCCGTGTCCATCATGTCAGATTGAGCATGGCTGGCTGAATCATACCAAACGATGCAGTTTGGAGCTGATGAGAAGACCATCGGATCAGTTACCCAACCTGGAGGAACCTCTACTGAATACCAGGCGTCGAACTGAAGTATTTTGCGTACCATCTATACCACTAACGTGATACCTATATTAAGCAACTAACAGAAGTGCAGCGGCTTTAGTCCGAAGTTACCATGCCGACAGTTCAGGTCAGAATCTGCATAAATATATGAGTAGCTTCTTATCCGTCGTTTACAAATAATTGAGATAAACGCCATTTTAATTACGAAACGTGTATTTCGATGCTGCTTTGATGATCATTTGCAACTAAGTGATGACCAGACTAACATGTATACGTATTAACTCCACTTTTCGAAATAAAAATGTTTTATCTCAGTTATTTACAAACGACAGATGTCCGCCTTTGATAACAAGCTACTCATATCATCGTACAGCAGGACCGCAGGGTAGTATACAATTTGTGCAAACGCCAGTCGGCTTTTGTAAGAGCCGAAAAGCATGAAAGGGACACAGTAGTTGGGAAGGGAGTAACACAGGCCTGTAGCTTTTCCCCAATGTTGTTCAATCTGTCCACTGAGTAGGCTGTGAAGGAGAGAAAGGAGAAATTTGGAGAAAAGGATTAGCCGATGACGTAGTAATTCTGTCAGAGACTGCAATGGACCTAGAAGAGCAATTCTATGGAATGGACAGTGTCTTGAAAAGAGGGTGTGAAATAAACATTAACAACAGTAAAAAAAAAAAAGAGTAATGAAATTTATTCTAAGAAAATCAGGTGATGTGGAAGGTAATAGTTTAGAAAACAAGACATTAAAATTTGTAGATGAGGTTTGTTGGTTGTGTGTGTGGGAGGAGGGTTGGCTTGGGTTGTGGTTTGGAGGCACTAGACGACTCAGGTCATCAATCCCTATTTCGGATAAGGATGGGGAAGTAAATCGGGCGTGCCCTTTGAAAGGACGCATCTTGACTTTCGCCTGGAGTGATGTAGGGAAATCGTGGCAAACGCAAATCAGGATGGCCGGAGGTGGATTTGAACCACCATCCTCCCGAATGCGGGTCCAGTGTGCTAACCACCGCCCTACCTCGCTACGCTGAGCTTTGTTATTTTGATTGTAAAATAACATCTGATGCCGGGAGTAGTGAAGACATAAAACGTAAAGAGTTATGCACGAGATAGGGTAGCGTGGAGGTGGAGAACTGCATCAAACCAGTCTACGGACTGAATACAACAACAACACCACCAACAACAACACACCACATCATTAAGTTGTTTATGTCGTGTAAGATTATTCAAAAATTGTCATTTTAGACACAGTAATTTCTTTAATAAAGCACCATCATTACAGCAGACTTTATTCAAATGTGTAGTCCGTTTATTACGGAATGTATTGCAGTATCTTCTTAGACATTTTCGTTTACTGTACCAGAAAAGAATTAGGAACAGAATTTGTCGCACAGGTAACTGAAACACCAATTCTTGGAGTACTGTCCACATTTCATGGAATATGCAGCTGATACCCGAAAACATAGTTTATTTAAATTCCAAAAATTATTATTATTTGATTAATGATGGAAATTCTCCTCAGAGTAGATTATATGCGTGCGCGCGCGCGCGCGCGCGCGCGTGTGTGTTCTGCTTGCTCTTTCCTCTTTGCTTATATATTCTCTCTGACTTGACTCAGTACTAAAATACAGTTTCTCTGACTTCCACACTCCTTAACAACATCCTCATGACCTAGGTCGTGATTTACCTTCCCTTTCCGTTCCCATCATTTTTTCTTCCCTTCACTCCCGCCTGAAGAAGGAACTGTGTTCCGAAAGCTTGTCCGTTTCGTATGTTTTCTTTTTTTATTCATTTGTGTCACTATTGGTGGTACAGCACACAGGTAAGCACTGGCCAGCCAATCTATCGCTTTGAAAAATAATTTAAAAATTATTATTACTGCGATCAATTTTTACGTTAATCACACAGATCTGATCATTACTGTGAAAGCAGGCACGTTAAACAGATGAAGAACAGAATGTTGTATTTCTATAGAAACTTCCCTCGAAATATTTTCTCCATTAGGCTTATGCAAGCTGCCTGCGTTATATATTTTTAGTGAAACCTTCAACCTGCCTGCAAAAAGAAACGTCCCAGTAAAGTGGAGTACCAGTTCGTGGAATAATTTTACACAGCAAAAGCCTATGTTTCTTCTCTCTACAAAGTTTTGATAGAAAAGTGCCTTATCAGTGTATACTCAAGCAAATGTTATCCACACACGTGAGACTCTAACTACCTACCAGAAATATAATTCATATTCGAAGAAAGTTTTTTTATTAATGCAACTGCTACGACAAAAGCACATGTCTGAATAATTTTCCATTGCATATTATAACGACATTCTGCACACGCCCGCATGACAACCGCAAACCATAGCCACAGCACCACCCTATATCTCAGAACAACGCTCACGTTAATGCTATAGGAGATGCGCAAAAACAATATCTATTTCGTCGGAAAAGCCACTTACTGATTTACGGGTCTAACGGTCTCCTTAGGAGGTATAAAAAACACTGGACAGTTTGATATTCTGTGTTTGCAACAACACTGAGCACGTAACTCCGATCGATGTCCTTACAGGTAACGACAGCACAAACGACGTTGAAAATTATAAATAGTGCCAGCATTGTATAAATTCTTATACATTATGATTATGTGATGCTAATACTAGAATGAATATTAAATATTAGTTTAAGTGTTGCAAATATACACCTTATCAAATGTGCAGACGACACAAAAAGAATAATAGACGGATTATAAGAAAGAAAATGGGTCCAAGAGAAAGTACAGACATTTGGAAAATCCGTAGTAATGTAACCTACAAAAATATGGAAAACAATATCAGTCGGAGTGGTTAAGTGAGGTTACCTTTTGTTGGACATATGTATTAAATAAATGATAAAAGGCTAAAGAAACAATTATTCGTATACTTCTGGAAGAATAAATGAACAATAGCATGAGCGAAGAAGAAAATAAATACTTAGAAAGGAACATAATCAAATAATCTGAACTAACCACATTAAAGAACGTAATAAAGTTAGCGGCTATCGAAAGAGGATGAAATAAGAAATTGGAAACAACCTGAAAAAAAGTAACATACAACGTGGGAGATTATGACGGATAAATTAATCTATACATTTTTATCCCTAATTATATGTTTGGATAACAGAAGCTCTTCTTATTTTGCACACCATGTTACGAAGCCTTCCCAGAAATGTTCACATCTTGAAAACAATGCTGCATTGATTTCTCTTCGTTTGTTTGCCTCTCTTCGTTCGTTTGTGCCTCTGACAGCGATATCAAGAAAGATACTTTCTGAGTCTATAATTGTAAAGGAAACTGACTCTTACATCTAATGTTTTCAGTATAATCAATGGAAATGCTCGAAGAAATGTAAAACAGCACTGGTGAATGACTTTTGTGTCATTGCGCTTAAGACAGAATACGCAAATAATTGAGACACTTATTACTATTTTAGAGGTCGGTGCGTCTGTATATTTTATTAGTGACAACGATCGACTCATTAAAGCTAGTTACGGACTTGCGAGCATGGCTCATTGACATATACTGTAGGTGTTCGGCCCCCAGCAGGCGCACGACGCGCGAGCTAAGTCTCTGTCGAGCTCGCTTGGCAATCACCTCGGCTCTTATTCTTCCTGTTGATAGTATGACTGAAGCTTGGCAACATTGGAGTGTAAGTCTGTCAACGCTGGTACCGAGGTCTTACTTCCTGGTTGGCACAGAACTATGCTCATAAATTCACTTGATGTTTCCTGTAATGTCAATTGCATAAACTGACAGGTTTCTCAGTCGAGAGGCGACAGAAGCTATTTGTTCATGCTTTTGGATCCAGAAAATTGTTTACACGGCGAAATTCCAACTAATCTCCTCTCTTACGTTGCGAGTTATATGTTCTACTGATGTATGTGGCAGTAGGAAAGAACAGTCATGCACAGCTCCTCGCTAGGTGTGAGGTAAAGTCGTCGACTTTCACGGAGAGGTGGGTTTGGTCACTGGTTCGGGTCTCATTGGAGTAGGATTTTTTAGGTGTTTCCGTGACAGGAGTTGCACGAATCCACATCGAAAACAACAAGAAACCTCTTGTGGTTACTTGCTATGTTCTATCAGATTATGCGATAGTCTGACAACTTTCTGGTAGTTTACCATATTTGTCCCTTTAGAATCGAACTGATTCCAGGCTAATTTTGACGCCGATCGATGTTCGACGTGTATTTTCGTCTGGAAATAGTTTTTGTCGAAGGTTATTCGAGTAGGGCAGGAAAGATAAGCATTTGAGAACATATGATCGAAAGAGTAGGTGCGGAATCGGTGACTTCCAAAGCACACTATTCGATGTATTCTTTGTGAAATCAACGGGAAATATTATGTTGTAGTACTAACACATGATGTTATTTTTTAGGTCGTTTGTCCTTACAGTGTGACTAAATGGTGTCTCAGTTGTTTGCAAAAAATGGGCGCACCCTAGCGTTGTGGTTGCATTTTGCTGAGTATAAAAATCTTTTAGTACTCAGTCATTAATTTCTTCTTAAGATGTCAGCATGAGAGCATCATAACTCGTTACTAGTAACAATCGTGAGTAGGAATCCTAATTGAGCGGCCTGATGTCGTTCAAGAAAAATGTAATAGTCACCCCTATGACCCTATATACCGATTCTACTTTACGACGTTTAGATCACGTTCATATATGTCAGAAAAATTCAATACGTGACTGTAATATAAGTACCAGAACTTGAGGTAAGGATATAACAGCTGGTAAATAGACTCATAGCGGCGCGCCGCTGTCACTGAGTCCGCAGGCGGCAGCCGCGATGCGGCCGCTGGCGCGTCGCCATAGCCGGGGCCCACTACTGCCGAGAGTAAACAGTTCAGTTGTGATGCAGCAGCGAGTTCTTTTGTGTAATATTTCTGGGACTTTTCGCTGTTATATTTGAGGTTCTTCCACACTGATAACGAAGACAGCCGATTTGCGGTTTAAAAAAAATTTGAATGTGGGTGGATTCGATCTCGCGACTGCTTACACATACGCTTGTAAATGCGACTCTTACCGCCAGACCACGCGCTCACATATCACAGAAACGTCTCTAGAAGGACATAACACTTCCTCCTGACAGTACCGCATTCTACAGTGTTGCCAGATCGTGCACATCGGCGGACTTAGCATTCTGCGTCGGCCGGCCGGCGATCAATTTTTTTGTCTAAGACTGTACATTTCCCTCAGCTGTGGCTTTACAGTGGAACGGTATAACAAGTGATTATATAACCTGGATGTATAACTCTGTTGTCTGAACATAGAACTGTAGCGTGCTCTCACATTCATATGTTTTGCACTCAATTTTGCAGTGTCCGCTATGTTGTAATTAGTCAAACGATTTTCCGTCAGTTAATACGTGACGAATAGCTGCTTGATTACCCCTGGATGTGAAATTTATGTCAATATGTGAACCAACAGACTCGTATGAGTACGGAAGGAAACGTAATTCCTTTTCACTTAGTTGTAACACTTCATAGCAGCCACGTTGGAATTAGGCAAGGAAGAGAATCTGAACATCTTCGGTTGGCCCACGCAGAAATCTGTAGCTCAACATCCAGGTAGTAAAAATATCGTTGGGTACAACACACCATACATTATCAGGGGTGACAACTTTGTTTACTGTGGCATGGGCTACGTGATGGTTATCCACTTTTCTTTCTATCTTTCACTGATGTGCAGAAACGTATTAGGCGCCAGTGGTAATGGAACGACGTCACTGGGGACAGGTATGACTTCAAGTAGTGTTTTAGGGTAAATCCAGATTCCTTTTATTTGAAAATGATGGCCGAATTGTGGTTCGTCGCAGACGGGGGCGTGGCATCAGACATACAGCTCCAGCGCCTACTCAAGGCCTTATGGTGTGGGGTGGTGTTGGGTACATTCAGAAATCACAGTGTCCAGAGAACAGTAACATTTGACTTACGTGAATGACAATCTTTCTGCGCGACACGCCACACACTATTTTCAGCAAGACAATGCACGACCACATGTTACTGCTCGAACTTTTGCCTTCTTGTTCAAATGTTTGTAATTCTGTGGGACCAAACTACGTTGACATCAATCTCCAGACTTACAAACTGATCCCAAAACGATCTGTCTAAGTTAAACTAAGCTAAGGACAACACACTCATCCATGCCCGAGGGAGGATACGAATATCCGACGCGAGAGGCCGCGCGATCCGATAAACTCTGGAAGCAGATGGCTGTACCACAGAGCGCCGTTTACGCCTCATACGCGTTGATGCTATTACGCAGGGAAGAAGTTATCAAAACCCATGATGGACTGTACCTACTTGACAACAGGACACGTGCTTAACATTTCTTTAGAACACGTTGATGAACATGCTCTGTGAATATGAAATTCATATCTCTAGTCTTTCAAGGTTTTCTATTTTTATTGGAGTGTATAAACACTGTTACATGTATCCTACGAATCGAGATCACCGCTAACAGGTTGTACAAACAGTTCCGGTTACTCCTTTAAAGGCCAGTAAAACTTGATAGATATATGTATTATGCATAAATTGAATATAAGTATGTGCCGTTATTAAAATTTCAAACTCATTAAAATATCGTCATCGATAAGATTACTAAACAGAATAATTATTTCAACAGTACTTATTAACTAATGAATATACGCACCGTCAATGAAATAAACATGTGTCATTATGGCCAGGCGGCTGCATCTGGAACTGTTTAATTGTCTAGTGTCTTTTTTTTGACACCACTTCGGCGAGTTGCTTGTTGATAATAACTAAATGGTGTTGAGTACAATACGACACCCATTACTCGAACGAATAAAATCTACAACCCATTGTACCGGGATCTCTTCGTGGAAGTCACCTAAGAAACAAGAAGGACAGTATTTTCGACGTCTACAGAACAGTCGACTCTTGTTATACACCTAATGTTTACATTTCGCCGGAGCTTGGCGTACGATGGAAAGTCGACCGTTCAAGCATGACGATCTCGAGGCCATTTCATTCTGCGGGTGTCGAAGCGTCGACAAGGAAGCAAGAGACGCGATGGAGTGTTTCGATTGCAGTGAGAGGCCGAATCGTGAACAGAAAACTCGATACTGATCATCTTTCCAGCGAATGTCTTTTGGAAAGTGAGAGTCGAAAATTCTTGTTAGCAATGGGTATTCTTGGAACATCTGTTTCTTCCGAGAATTAAATATATTTATTACCAGCTGACAAATACTGCTGTCGAAGCACAGAAAAGGCGAATGTGTTCGTTTAAACAACACTGACAGAAGAGAGGGGAACCAGCTGGTGAGTCCTCATTCCTCCTTCCTTATTGAAAAATGTTGGCGTGCGAACATATTCGCGTTCTTTCAACACAGTACATGCTGAATCATTCTACGTAGTCTCTCATCGTAGAGGAGGTTTCATAAATCTCTTTCTTACTGCCAGTCTAGATAAGTCCCACTGTCTCGTTTTCCTCCCTTTAGCACTTTCTTCTGTCTCTCTCTCACTACCACTGCCGGCATCTTTCTCTCCATTGTCTATGTCCCATTCTTTTCCTCTTATGTTCCTACTGCCTCTTTCTTTATCACAATCTGTTCTTTGTTTCTTCAATCACGATTATATCTCCTTCATACCTATCTTTGGGGATGCATTGCTCGCGCTTCTAACAAGGAGACCGCAAGGGTATAGCATTTTATATATTTTTTATATTTACGATACGTAAAGTTCAGAACTTAAATAACAATCAGCCGAAGCCATTCGACGCAACTCTCAAAAATTCTCGAGAAAATCGAAATTGAAGTTTCGGAAGTACATTTAAATACCAATAATTAAAAAACTTGCAGCTTCTGTCGGTTAACTAAGATAGTAGCGTTCTGGCCTCACAACCGTAGAGACGGTGGGTCGAATCCTGCTATGATAGATTTTTTGTATTTTCGAATTCACTTATATAAAACGCGTTAGAATCTCTAATTGGCGATTAACAATTTCGTGATCTCCGAACCAAAAACCCTTTCTGTTCACTCTCTGCGTAAGTTAAAACTACAAGTCAGAACGGATACAATGTGGATATTTTACATGCTTATCTACGGTAAATTGGAAAGTATGGCTATCAGTGACGCATGGTATTATGCAAAAAAACTTTCAAGGCTTCCTGGGATCATCATCTCAAGAACATATCGTAAAAACTGCGACGATTTACCGTGAATAGATGTGCTAATCCACAAAAATGGTACTTTTGAGAACGAAAATTTTTTTTCTGTATCGTGATGACGAATACAGTTTTTCGAATTCGGGAAACGTATTTTATAGATAACCTCTAAACAACGTGAAGATAACATTAGCGACATTTTCTACTCCTCAAGATACGACTCTTTAAAAATCCCTTGCGTACTTATTCCTACCGCGTGCTATCGTGCACTGTCGGATATCTAGTGAACCAAGTAAAATACGAGGTTTCGAACTTAAATAGTGACAACACTGCTGTGGAGACACTATGCAATGGAATCTACTATTGTCGCTGATAACACACTTTGTTGACATACCTACTTTACCTCCGAGCAACTGGACTCGCTCGTCCCACGTCATTGGCGTGTGCACAATCGAGGGAAACAGTCACTTGTGAGCGAGCAGTCTAACGTAACGGTGTCACTATGTTTTCGAAACAGGAACAACGGAGTTGTATTCAGATTGAATGTCAATGCACAGGACTACTGTTCGTTTTTGGAGATTTGCGAAAGAAGCAGCAACACTTTCTGCGCAACCCACTCGTCATTTTGTACGACAATGCGCAGGCGCAAACAGCGCAAGCTGTGGCTGCTCTGTTCGCTTGATGGGAATGGATAGTGCTCCAGGGACCATACTCCCTGGACGTAAGTCCTTGTGACTCTGATTTGACACCGAATATTGAAGGAGCCACTTCGTGGCATTCGCTTCATAACTGTTCCAGAGATTCAACAGGAAGTAGAGCGTTCATACCATCAAAGCTCTGCTAAAGATATATTATGCCTTCCACATTGCTGGCAACGGTTTCTACACAACGCTTGTGACTACTTTGAAGGACAGTAACAGGTTGTCAATATTTAAGTTCCAACACACATATCATTCTGTTCTCAAATTAAAATAAAATTACGATATGTTATCTACATTTCACACGCAGCTACGTATGACCTAAAATAATCATTCGAAAAGTCTACGCAATGTGTACCTCTGCAACCCGATACTTGATTAAACTGGATGCTATACATCAACAGTTATGAATAACGAAAATAAAATCACCCCTTCATCCAGCGAAGATATCAATCTGTAAGATACTTAAAACTCAAATTTTTTCGCCGAGTAGACTTTTCTAATCGGATAGTAAGTTCCAGAGCGGCCTGAACGCCGTATTTCAGTACAATGTGCACTTTTGTTATCGAGACAGCACCGTTTTCGTGTGAATCTTGTTAACGGAGAAAGAGTTTAGAAAACGGGAAAGTGCGGTTTCTACATAAATGTTTACAGGATGTATTGTAAATATTTCAAAAATTTCTTATGGTTAGTAATGTAAATAATTACCACTTACGGTGCAAAAACGGCTGAAAACAGGTTTTATAATTTCGTGCAAACGTACGATCAGTTTGAAGTTGAGGACTCGGTAATGGATTGAGATATCGAAGAATTTAAAAAGGGTTTTGCGACTATTAAGCCGATATGGTAAAAATTTCGAGGATTTGTAATACATAGAACATATCGAAGTTTCCATCAACACAATTACGGACTTTAGTACAGAAAAATTTTGGT
This sequence comes from Locusta migratoria, assembly GCA_026315105.1. Classification (NCBI taxonomy): domain Eukaryota; kingdom Metazoa; phylum Arthropoda; class Insecta; order Orthoptera; family Acrididae; genus Locusta; species Locusta migratoria. Next base: position 648,891,273 of record CM048744.1, on the reverse strand, counting down.
TTTTCGTGATTTTCCCAGGAACCTGCCATGAATAAACGGTGATACTGTAAGTCATATAAAGCCCACAATAAAGCATATGTAATGTGCAAAACCCAAGTGAGAACATAATTTGGATGGGTTCACCGCAGTGTGTAACATTCAAAATTTCGACGCTGTGCTGTAGGACAGCTACAGTGTTGCCCATCCTTTAATACTAGTATTGCCTGTGGTCGAAAATCGACCAACTATGTTTACAATGGTGACTGGGGGTAAAATTTTACCTATCATGTCTGCGGCCTCGCGTGATTATGTTGGCAACATCAACAACACGATAGAAAATCTTTGCCCATTTGTTCGAACTACATAGAATGACTAGATTAGTGTATCGTACAGACCATGAAGTAAACAAATAATGCTGTTCCTGCTTTATGGTTGACAGGTTCTTGTATGTACCCTCGTCCGCTCAGTAAAAATAATTGCCCTCGTAAAGCGAAGATTCCATGAGAAAACATCAGCGTTGTCAAACGATTGTCTAAAGTGAAGATTCACAGGATTCTGGCTTTTCAGCATCTGTTGCCAACATTATTATAGGAGGCCGCTGGGATATTTGGTAAAATTTAACCGGCACCGGGAGGTATGAAACGGTATCTTTTACGTGTTAAGGAAAATGCCTGACATAATAACAATAAATAAAAACGGAAGTATATACTTCTCATGCCATTTTCGAATTATATAACTCATTAGCCTAATATTTGAAATGGAACTACAATTTCGGTGTTCGTATATTTATACAACGCCAAGAAATAATGTTATTTCGATACTGCGATATTCAGAATTCCAGAGCTGACAACATGTCGACTTCGTAGTTCCACCCGTGCAGCGCTAGATGCCTCTCCCGGTGCATCATTATTTATATCGGCATTTTCGACTTCGTAGTTCCACCCGAGCATCGCTAGATGCCTCTCCCGGCGCATCGTCCTTTATATCGGCATTCATATGAAAACATCCATTTCCTTTAACCACTGTTAATCACTGCGAAAATGAAGCATTTGAACGGCACAAGAAAGTGAGTTGGGAGCACTCCATGTTTCGATATTCACTTATTTTAATACGTTATTTTAATACTGCAGATACGCTGCATTACAGCGTCTTTGGTCGAGGCGAATAGCCAATCAGTGAGCTGATTGTTGGAGAATGTAGAACTTGATCCAAGTTATAGAAATCTACGACAGATAATCTTTCGAGTTATGTAACTTTCATTGGCCTTCTTGTACGAATAAATTAGTGATCTGTACCACAATTTTCGTGTTAGCGTATTTATATAATGATGTACATAAATGATCACCGGGCCAAAGGCTGTTCAGAACGGTGTTGGAACAGTTGCCCGGAGTGACACTTGCCCGGGGACCGGGGCTTCTGCCGCGCTAACCGGCTTTCCACTGTACAGGCGCACTAACAAGTCCAGCAGTTCAGCAGAGCCACTCAGGCATGGTGGCTGGCGCTCACGCGATGTCCACGCTGGACACTTGCCACACCGGACATTTGCCACACTTTTACCTGCTCCGAAGGGTCGGGTGCCCTGTCTCGTCCCCCTCCCCCTCCACCCCCTCCTACCTCCCTACACTGGTCCTTTCCGTATTTCGTGGTGTGACCGTCAGTATGGAAGTTATTACAACGGCCGGTCATTACAATGGTTACGCGATAATAAGTGTGGATTTGCTTACGCCGAAAACAGGATAATTGCAAGGAAAATCTGCTTTCGAAAAACGGAAACGTACTGAACGTAGAGAACATCTGTGAGGACAACCTGACGATGAGACCTTTATTAGCTGCAAAAATAAAAAGAGTGTATCAGACCTCAGTATCCGAAAATCGGGTGGTGGAGTTCCAGTTTCCGTCGTATAAGTCCACTATACGGAGGAAACGGCTACACGGATAGTGGGGGCTGTGTGGCGTGGACTGGGCGGTTTTGGGGTAGAGCGCTTTAGAGAAACACTAAATGGGCTGGCTGTCTTAGAGGGTGCAGGTCGTTCACAGGAGAAATATAAATCTAGGAACTATCGGTATAACAGTGGTAAATTGTCGTAGCTGCGTCGGGAAAGTACCAGAACTCCAAGCGTTAACAGAAAGCACCGTAACACACATTATAGGTAGCAAAAGTTCGCTTCAGCTGGCAATAAGTTCAGCAGAAGTTTTTGCAAAAGATATCTGTGTTCAGAAAGGACAGATTAACCAAAATAGGTGGAGGCGTGTTTGTCGCCATCAAAAGTAGTCTATCGTGTAGTGAAGTTGAAGTTGATAGTTCCTGTGAGTTATTATGGGTAGAGATTGCACTCGAAAATCGTAAAAAGTTAATAATTGGTTCCTTTAACTGCGCCCCGACTCTGACGATAGAATAGCAGAAAGGTTCAAAGAAAACCTGCGTCTAATTGCAAACAATACCCGACTCACACAATAATAATAGGCGGTGATTTTAATTTACCCTCAATCTGTTGGCGAAATTATATTCTAAAATCAGGAGGTACGTATAAAACATCGCGCGAAATTTAACTCGACGCATTCTCTGAGAGTTACTTCAAACAATTAGTTCATGAGACAATTAGAATTGTAAATAGATGGAAAAACACACGTGATTTCTTAGCAACAAATAATCCTGAGCTCATAACGAGCATCAAAACGGATACAGGTATTAGTGAACACATAGAGATGTCTTAGCGAGATAGAATATCGAAAGTCCCAAAGTTACCAAAAAAGACGAAAAGTATATTTGTTCGGGAAAGCAGATAGAAATACAATAAATTGCTTCTTGAAAGGCAGTTTCCACTCGTTCCAAACACAAACCGTAAGTGTAGACCTGATGTGCCTCCAATTCAAAGAAATGATATCGACAGCAACTGACAGTTTTATACCAAATAAATTAATAAAAGAAGGTGAACCCCTTAGTACACAAAACAGGTCAGGACACTGTTGCAAAACCAACGGAAAAGGCATGCTAAATTTAAACGAACACAAAATGCCCAGGATTTGGCGATCCTACACAGAAGCTCGAAATTTAGCGTGGACTTCAATGCGACATGCCTACAATATTTTTCACAACGAAATTCTTTCTCGAAATTTGACTGTAAAACCAGAGAGATTTTGGTGATTTGTTAAATATACTAGGGGCAAAATACAAACGATGTCCTCACTACGTGATAGTAATGGCGGTCCTGCCGATGATAGCGCTACTAAAGCAGAGCTTTCCGAAACTCATTCACCAAAGAAGACGAAACCAATATTCCAGATTTCGAATTACGAACATAGGCCAGAATGAGTAACGCTGAAGTAGATATCCGCGGAGTAGTGAAGGAACTTAAATCACTTCACAAGAACAAGTCTTCTGGTCCGGACTGTATACCCACTAGATTTCTATTTGATTATGCTGAAGCGATAGCTCCTTACTTAACAGCCATATATAACCACTCGCTCAAAGAAGGATCTGTTCCAAAATAATGGAAAGTTGCACAGGTCATACCTATATTTAAGACAGGCATAGACTCTCTCATCTCCATTTTGTAAACGTATTTTCTGTCACTGTTTTGAACATTGTCCCAATACACTTTATTAACTAATGTTTCGCCGACCGAGAGTAAATTTAAGAAGTGTATTGTTCTTCTAACCTCTTTTTTTTACTTTTTTGTCATGAAACTGTAGCAATTAATATATGTACTAATGCAGTGATGACACTTGAATGATCAAAGAACATTCGAATGATCTTAATATCGTCCCTTTCGTGTTCCTTTCATGGCGATGGACTGTTTCTATCGCATCTATCGCAATCAGGAAATGTGGAAGACAGCTATCGTGCAGACGGAGGGAGAATGGGTCCATATTTGTGGTCAGAAAAACTAATTGCACACTGACATAGACAACGGTATTGCTTTCTAAGGGGCTTAACTGCGAGGTCATCAGTTCCTAAACTTACTAACTACTTATGAACTAACTTATACTAAAGACAACACAAATATCCATGCTCGACGGAGGATTCGAAACTCCGACGGGGAACGGATGCTCGCATCGGAGCATAGCGCCTGAATGCGTTCGGCCACTCCGCTGAGGCTGCGTGTCGTCCTTAGCATAAGTTAGTGTAAGTAGTTTGTCAGTCTAGGGACTGATGACTACTGCAGTTTGGTCACACAGCTTCACAAACATTTGATTTTAAAAACATCAATGAATCTGACTAAAGGCTAAATAAAAATCCGGGTATCTCAGCTAGATACAAATTTGTCTAAGAAATATTTGAAATACTGAATGAGTAAGGTACTGTGGCACTCCAAAAGACGCCAAAGATATTTTAATGCATGTATGTATTTGTAATAATTCATTGCCTACTTTTTATTATCGGTATTGACCAATCGGAATGAAAGTTTTGCAGGAAGTAGTTTTGATGTGTTTGCATACATCTATGCATTAAAACTATCGAACATTTAGTTTATTTTATAGTTACGTTTAAGTGCCAATAATTAAAGAAAATTTAAGGTTGAAATTTGAAATATACACAAAAAAGCAAGTGATTAATATTTCTCGTAAGATGAAAGCACAAAACCGTTCAACTGTCTTGTGAATATACCTACAAAACCTTCCGTGTGCAAACTGTGACGTGAGAACCCAAATTTAGTTTACTGTAATACCATTAAGAGCATATTAAAAATTCATAGCTAGAAAAACAATGAATTAATGTTTTTAAAACCTTGGGTATTGCTACATATTTACATATTAGATACCATTTCAAAATTTCGTTGCTATTGGCAAAGTAGAAGAAGAGTTAAATTTTTGGGTGTGTCCGTTTAAACTCTTCGCTGTATATACTACGATGAACCTAATTATAATCAATCACCTGAGGACGGCACATTGTTTGCACTTCGGCGCTTACACTCGGCGATGTTCCGTAACGACGTCGGCCCGTTCCATTTTACGCGAGCTCTCACAGCGCAGACGGCGAGCGAGCCCAAAGCTACCTGCGGTTCAGGCCGGTGTACCCTACTTGTGGAACACACTGTCCACTACCTGCAGTGTCCGGGGCTCCGGCCAAGTGTCAACAAATTTTCTCTCCGGTCAAGTGTCACTCTGGGCAACTGTCACAGTCTGATCCACAACACCTAACCCCTTCTCTACGATCAATAGATATGCGCCCCTGGAGAATCTGCAATTCGCCGTTTATGAACATATCAGTACTGCGCTCTGTGACGTTGCTTCTTCCCGACATCTGACGTAAATGTCTGAAAGTATCTGCTCGTAATCTTCGCTATAATACCTATTTCGTACCTCTTCTTTGAATTTCACGAAACTTGATATTAATGGTCAGTAAACCTATTGGACTATAAGGACAACACACACACACACACACACACACACACGGGACTCGAACCTCCGGCGGGAACAGCCGCCCGGTCCATTGCATGACGCCTTAGATCATGCAATGTGACACCATAATTAAATTTTTATGCCTATTTTATGATTTTTTTTGGTAATATTTATATGACAATTTATCGATTTAGTTTGATGTGCATATATCTGTAAACTTATTATCTATAGAGTCACGCTATTGAAAATTTGTAATCTACTAATGTAAAGTGTGTACAATTTACTATGTTAAATATTTTTGTAAATTAATAATATTGTAGAGGTTCTGGCTTCGGGCTTTTATAAATAATGTCCATGTATAAAAGATGGGGGTCGTCCCCACTTCAAAGGAGAGTGATGACGTGGAAGTAAAAGGTGGAAAAAGCGCGCCAGATGGCCGGTTTGCATTGCCGGCCGCGGTGGCCGAGGGGACTGAGGCGCTCCAGCCACGGTCTGCACGACCACTATGGTCGGGGGTTCGAATCCACCCTCGGGCATGGATCTTTGTACCGTCCTTAGTCTTAGTTAGTTCATAAGTAGTTTGTAAGTTTAGGGACTGATGACTCCGTAGTTAAGTCCCATAAGCTATACAAACATTTTCTGGCCGGTTTGCGCGGCGAAATAGGGAGTTTCGAGAGAGCCGTAGCTTGGACGCTAATAAGTGAACAGTGCTTGTATCTTGTGGCTATTTGCTTGAGGCTATACTTTTAAGAAGAGCTGTAAAATGGCCTCGGATGGAGAATATCTTTCAGAATGTTCACTGACATAATATTTGTGGCTTATTATTGAAATTATTCGACGCCAAGAAGACAAAATTTAGCCACATGCTTCAAGAGCCAGTGATGGAATGTATTAAGGCACAATTAACTGCACTGCAGCACCAACCTTCCACCACAGGCAAAGTAGACAGTTTTTTTAGTATTGTAATAACAGCCTGAACCTCACATTTGTGAAAATTTTAATAATCAATTTCATAAACTGTAAATAGTGCTGTTAACCTGTTATTGTCCTGTGCCATTAACCTATGTAGGTTCCTTTCCTTATCTATATATATAAATGTGACTGTCTGTTCGGTGTACGTTTATCACGTTTGAACCACAAGACATAAAGAGCTAACAATTTGTACAGTTACTAATGTCTACCCGGGGAAGGCTTTAGACACGGTTTTATGGCGATCGGATAGCTATTTGAATGTCTGTCCGGTGTACGCTTATCACGTCCGAACGACAAGACGCTGAGACATAAATATTTGTACAGTTACTAATTTATACCCTATGAAGGTTTTAGACACGGTTTTATAGCGATCTGATAGATATTTAGTAATTTGAAGAATCGCGGAACAATCATTACTCTTTGAAAAGGGTCTTATTGTTGCACAGTTGCTTGAGGGTTGATAATGACAAAAGGGTGGAGTATATTGGGATGGAAAGTTATCGGTGTATATAAAATTCTACGTGTTTGTGTTAATATTTCGCTCTGCAGAGAAAAGTACAGAACGCAAACGAATGGTATGTGTGTAATTGTATCCAGCTCTTTCTCTGTAAGGATAAGCATACGAATAAGGAAACATAAGAATAAATAAATAAAGCAGTAAAAAAGAAATTTATTTTAATACATCTCTTTAAAAAAATCGAGTTGACGTTTCGCGCATTATCTATCATAATCAAGTGATTATGAGCGGAGCCGCGGATTTGAGCTAGTTTAAAATGAAATACTTCCGAGTCAACTACTGAAATTATAAAATTAAAAATGTTATTAAGTGCAAGAAGTTGTAGTAATTTTTATTGCATAATCGTATAGTGGAGATTAACGTAAAGTGTAGGCTAATGTTCAATTTTATCTCCACTAAGCACAAACATTTTTTTAATCAGTGTTGCATCCTTCTTATGTTAACCTTAATCAAGCTTCATGATTGAAATAGGAAAGTGTATCGTTGTTTGAATTAATTGAAAGACTGCATATCAGATTCAGGTACCTCATTTCAAAGTGTGTTTGTTCTTAAAATAAAAACTTGTAATACTGAAAGATTATTATGATGATGCAAGTAACTCAATGAACAGAAAAATTTATCTTTATAGTTAAAAGAAAAGTGAAAATACCAGTGCTTAACTTACGTTTAGACTAGGTTTCTTAAAATATTTTCTGTTGCAATAATTATACAAAATTAATGCAGAATAGTAAACTTGCTGAAATTAATTCACTGTGTTTTGGGAGAGGCCTAAATGAAATATCTTATCATTTTAATTTTGATTCCAAAGAGTAATCTCATTATTTACAACTTTAATAAGATGTTATAGACTAAGATCCCATAGCAAGTAGACGAATGATGCTTCTGTTTTGTTCAATAACTGCATTCAAGTGTAGGTTGCTGTGATGTTGTCTAACATCCACAAAAGTGACCGTTTCAAGTAGTGTTGTTTTTAAACTCTGTTTTATCAATGCGATTTATTAGTTTACTAAAGAAACAATTTTTATTGCATGCTACTTTCAGGTCATGAATCAAATAATTAATTATTGTCCATAAGGACTGGCGACCGTAATACAAATAGTGGTGTTTTGTTCTTTAGGCAAAAACCTTCGAGTCCTTGCGGTTTCAACACTATCGTCTCTTCTGATACTGTACTATATCTTTGTGAAATGAAGGTTACTTCCGATGCTTTCCTCTATTACAATAACAAGCGGTCAAATTAAAAATCCTCTCGGAGGGGCACAATTCTGTAGGCGTAGGTTTGTAGTAGCAAGTCGGTTCAGATATTAATATTACAGTACGCATGACATATTTGTGGTGTCGCACAAGTACAAAGTGCGCGCCACCTACTTTCGCCGCGCGCCGCCAGACACGCACGGCGCGGCGTTCTTACGACGACAGCCACGAGCGCCCTCTGTGACAACGCCGCTCGTGGCCACCACGGAAAGACTTCGCACTTCGGACTGAGGTAGCAACGAGTTAGGACCTTCGTAATCAGATAGGCACCAGTGAAGACTTTGCTATTGTACAGGCACTAGGCAGGCCTCTAACAACTATGTATCAACATTCTGCAGTACTATATAAAAGTTAAGTATTGTTACATTCTGTGCAAAATATATCTCTTTCTAATTTACTCTAGTGTTTGTAGTTTCTGGCTGCTCCCCTCCGTACCTGCACCGGCGGGCTGTCTTGTTACTGTGTCGGTCTCGTTCCACTCGGCCACCGACACCTACGACGAGGCTGGGACACAAAAGCGGCGACGAAGTTGGGACACAAAAGTGGCGACGAGGATGGGATACAAAAGTGGCGACGAGGAGTGATAGAACCTTGGACCAGCCCCCTAGCAGCAGCCAGACAGCAGCAGTCGGAGCACGCAGAAATTGCTCCCGCCCACCCACCCTTATTATAAGAATTTTGGGAGAACATATTCAGTTACGTGTTTGTGGACTTTTTTGTTGGAGAGCGTCCTCTTTCATATTGCATTTGTGTTTTGTACTAATTTACTTGTATACGCGGCGCCTAATCGGTCAGCATGGCCACTACCCCGAACCCAAACTTAATGGAAATTATTCAGTTACAGACGGCGCAAATAACCCAGCTCCTCCAGGCTGTGTCCCAGCTCACAGCGCAGGCAGCTAACCAACAACAACACCCGTCGCATCAGCAGCCCACACCTGCCGCCGCACCGCTTCCGACGTTCCGCCAGTACAACGAACGTGAGGAAGAATGGAGCGACTACTTCGCACAGTTTCAAGAACTCGTCGCGGCTCATCAAATTACAGGTCAGAAAGTGAAGCATCTGCTATTATCTGTGGTGGGCCCCAAAACCTTCGTATTACTGCAGAAACTATTCCCGCAAGCATCTCCTCGTGATGTAGACTTTGAACAAATAGTAGAGGCACTAAATGCTCATTATGAGAGAAAAGTTCTTGTAGCCGCTGCACGATACCGATTTTTCAGACTTAAAAAATTACCGCAGCAGTCACACCAAGAGTGGATTACGGAATTGAAGGGCTTAACCCGCCAATGTAAATTTACTTGCTCTTGTGGACTTTCTTATAGTGACGTGATGTTGAGGGATGCGATTACGCAGAATATTCAGGATCCCAGAATTCGGGCAGCAATTCTAAAACAGTCCGACCCCTCATTAGACAGTGTACTGCAGCTTATTGAAGCGCATGATACTTTTGACTTAGCAGATGTAGAAATGCAAAGCCACAGTGTTCATTCAGTGCGCCGCAACGGACGCTTTCCTAGCCGTAGTTCTTCGTGTAGCCCTAGTGCTTCTTATTTTTCTACCGGCCGTGCTGAACAGACAGTGAACAGTAGCCAGAGTAAAAGTGCGACGCAAAGGTCGCCCCGTAGTGTTAGACACAGTAATTTGCATAACGGGCGCCAACGCTCATTTCAGAAAAATGTTCGTAAGTCTTGCCCCCGGTGTGTGTCTCGCCACAAGCGTGCTCATTGCCCTAGTCGCAACGCAACCTGTTATCAATGTGGCAAATCGGGACATGTGCAGTCTGTGTGTATGCAAATTCAAAACTCAAAGAACAGTAACGTTAGAAACGGTGCTTCGCAAAGTGCGAGAACAGTTCATTCTGTAAATGTTATACGGGCTGTGGAATTGAACAGTGCTTTCCTTGGATCTCAATTGCAAGAAAGTAGTTCTGCGCCTATGGCAAAACTATATAGTGCACCACGTAGCAAGCGCCGACGGGCGCGTAAAACAGTGCAACGGAAAAGGGTTCGGGACAAGCAAAGTGACAATGTACAGTGCAATCCTGTAGTGAACCTAGTGCCTTCTGCAACTTCTTATTGTAAAAGTGCCCAGTACTGTGTAGATAGTGCCAGTAGACTTGTTGTAGATACTGAAAGTAATTTTAGTGCAGTAGCCTCGCATTGCGCGGACGCCGATCCGGCGGTAGTGTCATCTAGTGACAGTGTTGTTAATCCGCTGCGTGCCGAGTCTGCGCCGCTTCCTTCACTACGCGGCCCGCGCAAGCGCAGTAAACAAACCGTAACAGACGTTGCCCACATTCGCGCACCTGTCGAGCGCCGAAAGCAAAAACTTTTTGTGAATCTTTCCATTGACAATAAGACTGTGCAATTTCAGCTCGACACTGGTTCCGCTGTTACCTTAATTAATAAAGATACTTATGAACTTCTGGGTTCGCCAAAATTATCGCTGTGTCAACAAGTGTTAACTGCTTATACAGATCAAAATATTCCCGTGCTAGGAACGTGTAGCCTGCCTGCCTCTTTTCAAGGTGTTACGAAAACAGTTGCTTTTGTTGTTCTTCAGGCCAAATCTACGCAGAACATTTTTGGACTAGATGCTTTTGACTTGTTTGGTTTATCAATTCAAAGAGATGTGCTTCAAATTTCGTCAATAGTGCCTCAGGATAAAATCAATGCATTGTGTGACAAATATAGTGACTTGTTTTCGCCGGAACTAGGTTGTGCAAAAGACTTCGTGGCACATGTAACTTTAAAAGAATCTGCAGTTCCAAAATTTCGTAAAGCCAGACCAGTGCCTATCGCCTTGCGTGATACAGTTGCCGAAGAACTTAAACGTTGGCAAGATAGTGGGGTGATTTCTCCTGTTTCTGCGAGTCAGTGGGCCTCGCCTATAGTAATTATACCCAAGCCGTCAGGAAAACTTCGTCTCTGTGCGGACTTCAAATCAACAGTGAACAGTCAAACAATTGTAGACACTTATCCCCTGCCCAGACCTGACGAACTAATGGACAAATTAGGACAGTCTCGTTTCTTTTCTAAGATTGATTTAGCAGAGGCATACTTACAGATTCCACTTGATGACGAGTCAAAAAAGTTTTTCGTCATTAATACTCACATGGGCCTTTTTCAATTTCAACGCCTACCTTTTGGCAGTTCTTCCGCCCCCGCTATTTTTCAGCGTTTTTTGGAACAGCTGACAGTTTCTGTACCGTGTTGTTCGAAATATTTAGATGATATTGTGGTATCCGGACGTACAGTTGACGAACATTTAGCAAACCTGGAGTGCCTTTTCAAAGTTTTGACTGCAGCAGGTCTACGTTGCGATAAAGCAAAGTGTTCGTTTTTTCAAACTGAAATAGAGTACCTAGGCCATGTGATTAATGCCCAAGGAATTCATCCCTTACAGTCACATCTTCGAGCAATCAAAGACTTGCCTCCTCCTAAGAATGTGCATGAATTGCAGGCAGTGATGGGAAAGCTTAACTATTATTTCAGATTTATTCCCAATGCCTCTCAGATTGCAGCTCCACTGCATCACTTACGTAGGAAGAATGTTCCTTTTGTATGGTCTAAAGATTGTCAGGTTGCCTTTGACAAATTAAAGTCTGCACTACTCAGTGATGCATGTTTGATTCCCTTTGACCCACAGAAGCCTGTAGTGTTAGCAGTTGACGCCTCGTCGTACGGTCTGGGCGCTGTAATCTCACATCGTATTGGATGTCACGATCGTCCTATTGCCTTTGCATCCAAGCTACTGACGCCGACGCAACAGAATTACAGTCAGATAGAAAAGGAGGCCTTAGCAATCATTTACGGCGTCGCAAAGTTTCATCATTATCTCTATGGCAGAAAATTCTATTTGTTGACAGACCACAAGCCTCTCACGTCGTTGTTCTCACCCACAAAGCCAATTCCGCCACGTACGGCACAAAAGCTTCAGAGATGGTCCTTGATATTGTCAAATTATCGGTATGAGATTTTGTACCGACCTACCACTAAACATGCCAACGCGGACACACTTTCCCGACTTCCGGTTGGCCAGAATGTATCATTTGATTCTTCAGAAATGGCATGTTGTCAGATAGACTCCAGAGATGCTTCCGCTGTCGCAGACTTTCCTTTGAACTCTCGTCGGGTTGCACAGGAAACAGCTGCGGATGCAGACCTAAGTGTGGTAGCACGTTTTGTTCGCTCAGGGTGGCCTGCCAGAGCCAAAGACATTGATCGGCCTCTGGTTCGACGTTATTTTGCACAACGTCATGCATTATCTTTAAGTCAGGGTGTACTGTTGTTGCATACCGACAACGACCAAGCAAGAGTGATTGTTCCTCGTTCCCTGCAACGAGAAGTGTTACGCCTCCTGCATCAAGGACATTGGGGCATTGTTAGGACAAAGCAATTGGCCAGACGTCATTGTACCTGGGTTGGTATGGACGCTCAGATAGAGAGCATGACATCACAGTGTACAGTTTGTGCGGAGCATCAGGCGGCTCCTCCACAGCGTTTCTCAGACTGGCCACGCCCCAAGGGACCATGGCAACGTTTACATATTGACTTTGCCGGACCATTCTGGAATACGCGCTGGTTAATTGTTGTAGACGCTTTCAGCAAGTTTCCTTTCGTGATTGCCATGAACTCAACGACGGCGTCTAGTACAATCAGTGCCTTAACATCAGTGTTTTGCATCGAAGGCTTGCCTGAAACTGTCGTCAGTGACAATGGACCTCAGTTTGTTAGTGCGGAATTTCAACAGTTTTGTCGTGTGAATGGCATTCAGCATATCACCACCGCACCTTTTCATCCTCAGTCCAATGGTGAAGCAGAACGTTTCGTTCGAACATTCAAGTCTCACATGGAGAAGATGAAAGGTCAGCACTCCAGGCAGCAAGCTCTTCAAATTTTCCTGTCTACGTATCGGTGCATGCCACGTGACGGCCCGTCTCCTGCCGAGCTGCTACACGGCCGCCGTCACCGCACTCTCCTTCACCTGCTGCAGCCTCCCACGCACCGAGTCGGTTCGTATGGCGCTACGCGTTTTCAGGTTTCTACGCCGGTGCTGTACAGGGTGTTTGCTGGAAACAAGAAGACATGGTTGCCGGGCACCATTCATCGCGTGCTCGGTAGCAATATGTATGTTGTACGTTCTTCCACAGGGTCGGAGCTACGGCGCCACGCAAACCAATTGCGTCTGCATAGGCCGCGCGATCCTGTCTCCGGTTTCTTGATTCCAGACCCAGTTCACCGCCAGGGAGCACAACCACATCGTTCGTCCCCGGACTACGAGATCGTCCCGATGGAGATCGACGCGACGCCGCCGCTGTCGACGCCGCAGATGACAGCGTCACCGAGAGGGACTCCGGGACCGTGCGTGCCGCCGCCGCCTGGGCCACGCACCTCAGAAGAAGATGACCAGCTCCCTCTGGGCGGGGGCGGGCGCCCTTCCCCAGGTTTCGGCGGGTTCCCTGGAGGATCTCAAGGCAGATGCCGGGGCGCGGACGGCGTCTCGATCCCGGCCTCAGCTACGACGCCCGTCCCAACAGTAACGCCCCCGCCCAGGCCCTCCTCCCAGTGCCGTCGCCGTGGCCCTCAGCCCTACGCCACGACGGCGCGGCGGTTTGGGGGGGAGGGGTGTGGTGTCGCACAAGTACAAAGTGCGCGCCACCTACTTTCGCCGCGCGCCGCCAGACACGCACGGCGCGGCGTTCTTACGACGACAGCCACGAGCGCCCTCTGTGACAACGCCGCTCGTGGCCACCACGGAAAGACTTCGCACTTCGGACTGAGATAGCAACGAGTTAGGACCTTCGTAATCAGATAGGCACCAGTGAAGACTTTGCTATTGTACAGGCACTAGGCAGGCCTCTAACAACTATGTATCAACATTCTGCAGTACTATATAAAAGTTAAGTATTGTTACATTCTGTGCAAAATATATCTCTTTCTAATTTACTCTAGTGTTTGTAGTTTCTGGCTGCTCCCCTCCGTACCTGCACCGGCGTGCTGTCTTGTTACTGTGTCGGTCTCGTTCCACTCGGCCACCGACACCTACGACGAGGCTGGGACACAAAAGCGGCGACGAAGTTGGGACACAAAAATATTAGGTTCAATTTATTGTATATTGATAACTGCTGTAAGCGGCTACAGAGCTTCAGCAACCGACAGGAGTGTTGAGTGTTAATAAAAGAGGGGGCTGACCCCCCGTGGTACACAAAACAGGTCAGATCACTGTTGCAGAAACAAAGAAAAACGCATGCAAAATTTAAAAAGACACAGAATCCGCAAGACTGGCAATCTTTTACTGAAACTCGCAACCTAGCGCGGACTTCAATGCGAGAATCTTATAGTAGTTACTACAACGAAATCCTGTCTCGTAATCTTGCAGAAAATCCAAAGAAATTCTGGTCATATGTGAAGTACACTAGCGGAAAAACACAGACAATATCTTCACTATGCGAATTCAATGGTAATACTACCGATGACAGTACTACTAAGACAGAATTAGTAAACACGGCTTTCCGAAATTCGTTCACCAAAGAAGACGAAGTGAACACTCCAGTATTCAATCCAAGAACAGCTGCCAGCATGCGAAACTTAGAAGTAGATGTTGCTGGAGTCGAATAACAACTTAAGTCACTAAACAAAAATAAATCTTCCGGGCCAGATTGTATACCAACTAGATTCCTCTCAGAGGATGCTGATGCAATAGCTCCGTACTTAGCTACAATTTACAACCGATCACTCAGAGAAAGATCCGTACCCAAAGACTGGAAAGTTGCCCAAGTTACTCCAATATTCAAGAAAGGCAATAGGAGTGATCCCCAAAATTACTGGCCAATTTCATTGACGTCGATTTGCAGTAGGATTTTGGAACATATACTTTGTTCCAATATTATGAACTACCTCGAAGAGAACGACCTATTAACCAATAGTCAACACGGATTCAGAAAGTATCGCTCTTGCGAAACACAGCTTGCCCTTTATTCACGTGAAGTGTTAAGTGCCATCGACAAGGGATCTCAAATCTATTCCATATTTCTGTATTTCCGGAAGGCTTTTGACACTGTACCCCACAAGCGGCTTCTAATGAAATTGCGTGCTTCTGAAATATCTCCCCAATTGTGCGGTTCGATTCATGATTTCCTATCAGAAACGACACAGATCGTTGTAATTGACGGTAAGTCATCGAGTGAAACAGAAGTGATATCTGGCACTCCACATGGAAGCGTTATGGTCCCCTATTATTCCTCTTGTTTATAAACGATTTAGGAGACAATCTGAATAGCTCCCTTAGACTGTTCGCGGATGATGCTGTCGTTTATTGATTAGTGAAGTCAACAGAGGATCAAAAGCAACTGCAAAGCGATTTAGACAATGTTTCTACATGGTGCGAAAATTGGCAATTGACACTAAATAAAGAAAAGTGTGAAGTAATACACATGACCACTAAACGAAATCCGCTGAACATCAATTACGCGATAAATCAGTCAGACCTTAAGGTCATAAATTCTACCAAATACCTAGGAGTTACAATTACGAACAACTTAGACTGGAGAGCACACATATAAAATATTGTGGGGAAGGCGAACCAAAGGTTACGTGTCATTGGCAAACATCTTCGAAGATGCACCAGCTCCACCAAAGAGACTGCCTACATCACACTTGTGCGTCCTCTCCTGGAGTACTGTTGCCCCTTGTGGGAGCCTCACCAAGTGGGACTGACGGAAGACATTGAGAAGGTTCAGAGAAGGGCAGCTCGTTTTGTTTTATCACGTTATGGGGGGGAAGCGTCACGGAAATTTTGTACGAATTGCCGTGGAAATCATTAAAAAAAGAAGTTATACATTGCGGCGTGACCTGTTTGCGAAGTTTCAATCACCGACTTTTACATCTGAATGTGAAAATATTTTGCTAGCACCCACCTACTTAGGGAGACATGACCATCCCAATAAAATAAGAGAAATCAGATCGAAAAAGGAACGATTTAGGTGTTATTTCTTCCCACCACTCGCTATTAGAGAATGGAACGGTAGAGAAAAGTTATGAAAGTGGTTAATGAACCCTCTGCCAGGCACTTAAATGTGATTTGCAGAGTATCTATGTAGATTACGCGCTGTTCCACATTTTACATTCAGAGCAATGAAGAACTGCACTGCTCTGGCACCTCATGTAATACGGAGGAAACTATTTATGACATAATTTTCATCAACCGTGAACTGAACTGCGATGTATGAATATCAAATAAACATTAGCCAGAGACGTATTTTGTCTCGATATCTATTAAAGATATTAAACTGAAGCAGAGACATAGAATTAAAATTTATGCCGCGGCCGGGATTCGAACCGGTACCTCCTGCTTACTTAGGCAGACGCCGTAACTCCAGTTTAATAACTTTAATGGATATCGGGACGAAATATGTCTCACAACAATGTTTTATATTTGTGTATCACTTGTGTCTCAGGTATAAGGCAGGATTTCCCGTTAACGTTCTTTGCTGGCGTGCTATTCCAGTGTTGGAGAACCTCGGCAATTTGATATCTACACCTACGTCCGTGTAAGGGAAAACGAGGCAGCGTTGAAATTTACGAAGTGGAGGGGGACGTGCAGTAAGACCCGTCTGTGCAGGCGCTGTATCTATTAAGTCTCGGTAACCTAATGGTTATGGCGTCTGCGTAGACGACAGGAGGTCACGGGTTCGAACTCCGGCCGCGCCATAAATTGTAATTCAATGCTTCTGTAGTATAATATCGTTAATAGATTTCGAGACAAAATGTGTCTCTGGGCATTGTTTAGTTGATATTTATATATCACCTGTGCCTGAGTTATAAGGCAGGACTTCCCTTTAACGTTTCTTTTCTGGTGTGCTATTCTGCAGTTGGAGAGCCTTGGCAATGTGATACTTACGTGTAAGGGAACACGAGGCAGAGCTGAAATTTAGGGATTGGAACACTTGCGGGGAGTGATACTTGCGGGGAGTGATACTTGCGGGGAGTGATACTTGCGGGGAGTGACACTTACGGGGAACCCGGGGCCCTTGGGGCGGCTAATGGATTTTCCTGGGTACAGGCACACCAAGACGTCTAGCACTACTGTTGTCAAGTTTCCACACTGTCAACATAACACTAAACTCAGAGAAATTGCACAACCCTTTGCAAGCTGAAGAGCAATATAGTAACTTTTTCTAACTACATATTAATTCGTTGAGTGTTCCTCCTGAAAACAAAAAAGTATTTTAATAGTGATAATGTTTGGAGAGTTATTAAAACATTCTCTGCTACTACAAGACGATGACTTACCACAGTCATACCTCCTAAAAGCATATTATTCAGAACACTAAGCATATCAAGACACCTGCGCAAGCAATAAATATATTAGGCATCCTGCACAGATACGTTGATGTAAATGACCGCTATGTAGTTAACCCCACTATCACGCAACTTCCATCTCTTTAAAAATAGCTACTATGCTTTTTAATAGGAGACGCAACCTTAAACCTTCACTTAAAAACTTTAATAATAAATCAATGAGTATTTTACATACTTGAAGCGTTTATTCGTAGACTCCAAAACGATTTGGCTGTATTCGAATTACAAATACATCTAAGAAATGTATAAAATACGGAATGTGTAAGGGAATGTCACACGCTACTGCTCCACCTCCCTCGGTGGGCCTTTCCGTGAATATGCCACAGGTAGCGGCTGGAGGGCGTGGAGTAGGGGTGGTGTATCCCTACTTCTGGAACACCCTGTTCACTATCTGCAGCGTCCTGGTCTCCCCGCAAGTGTCTACACATTCCCTTTCCCCGCAATTGTCACTCCCCGCAAGTTTCACAAACTCGAAATTTATTTAGTGGAGGGGGGCGTGCGTTAACACCGTCCGTGCACTCTCTGCATCAATGAATTCTCGTTGGCCTGATGATTGCCGGGCGCAATGGCTCAGCGCGCCCGGTCAGGAGGCTAAACACACACTGCAATAAAAAAGAAACTGAGCCAAATATACTACGAACAAACGAGAACGAATTGAAACAACAACGACCGCAAAAGTTAGATCCACTTCAAGGAAAAAGGAAAAAAAAATGGTTATGGCATCTACCTAGTAAGCAAGAGGTCCTGGGTTAGAATCCCGGCCGCGGCATATAGTTCAATGACTCTTCTCCAGTTTAATATCTATGAACAGGGCCGCTGACAGCCAGCACCGGGCAGGAAGCAAGATTGGGCCCCCTACTCGAAATATAGCGTCAATTTTTAAAAGAAGGTTTTACGTTGTTTTTAACACTTTATTTCCTAATGGCGCAACTTCGCATCATACCGTTGTAACCTTTATATGTGGAAGAATAAGTATGTTCGAGAGCCAGGAGCGACTGAAACAGATTCTACACGAACGGGCCCAGTGCGTGTGACGTGTGATGCCATTAACTGAATGTTGACTATACTTGTCGACGATCCTCGTTTATCGTGCTCGTGTTGCATACAAAGAGCCGAGTTTATGTTCAAATGTTCAAATGTTTGTTAAGCTTAAGGGACTTAACTACGGGGTCATCAGTCCCTAAACTTACAAACTACTTATGAGCTACCTACAACTAAGAACGGCACAAATATCCATGCCCGAGGGGGGATTCGAACCCTCGACCGCAGTGGCCATGCAGACCGTGACTGAAGTGCCTCAGTCCCCTCGGCCACTAAGGCCGGCCCGAGTTTGTGTTCATTCCGTATGAGATAAAGCTAAATACATAGGGAAGTTTAAATCTGGAAATATTTTGTTTTGTTAAGTGTTGCAATTCAGTTTCAGATGTGATGAAGTAGCTAAAACTTTCAAAACTGTTCGAATGTTTGTAAGCTTATGGGACTTAACTGCGTGGTCATCAGTCCCTAAACTTACAAACTACCTATGAACTACCTTATACTAAAGACGGCACAAACATCCATGCCCGAGGGGGGATACGATCCCCCGACGGGGAGCGGCCTCTTGCATCGCTGTTTAGCACCTCAATGCACTCGGTCGATCCGCCGCGGCAAACTTTCAGTGCACACGAAAATGATATTATGTGAAAATACTATCAGGGACTTAGGCATCATTATATGCACTTTCAAGAGATAAAATAAAATGCATTAATCCTTGGTGCTAACATACTTCATTGCCAGATTTTGTTTGTTACTGACGTTTTTGCAGTTTTCAATACAAGAAGCGTCGGGCTCCAACAAAACCAGCCGCGGGTAAGTCTCCCGTTATTGATGGAGTAAGTCATTGGTCCTGTGTAACAGGAATGCAAAGATGCAGAAGATACGGCTGTAAAGGGCAGACAGTCGTTATGTGTACAAAAATTGTTTCAAGCGATTAGATGAGTAAAGTAACCTTTATCCCATGCATTAGGTTTAGACATAGGCACACATGTAATTCAGACATACGTTAATTATTTTTTCTCTTCTTATAAGAAAGTTCAATAAAAATTTCTCTCATTGAAGAGTTGTAAGCCTTTTATTTCTCAAATACCTGTTGCCACAAATTTGAGGTACCTAACAATATCAACTACATACAGGGTGTGTTTGCCTGTGTAACTTATAAAATAATAGGTGACGGGAAATTTTAATGCGGTAGGTCAACACAAGAAATGTTACAGTTTCTGCGGAGCTATGAAAATGGTTTATTGTATCATTTTACAAAGAGTTACTGCACAAAGATACAATTTTTTAAATGGAACAATAGTTTTTTTTCTATCGTGCATTGGATTCGTTGAAACCAGCTGCGCCCAAATCAATTTAAACTACATTCCTATCACTGTTAGTTTGGAAGCTACAGCCCTTCAAAGTTTCAGGGGCAGATACCACACGCTGTACATATTACATGGCTGTGTGGTGGGTGATTGATGTTATGGCGGTGGGAAGTTGATTTACATGAGATGTTCACTGGGGTAAAATTTTACGTATTATGTCGGCGGTCTCGCGTTGTTGTGTTGGCAACATCAACAACACGATAGAAAATCTTTGCCCATTTGTTCGAACCACATAGAATGACTCGATTAGTTTATCGTACAGACCATGAAGTAAACAAATAATGCTGTTCCTGCTTTATGGTTGACAGGTTCTTGTATGTACCCTCGTCCACTAAGTAAAAATAATTGCCCTCGTAAAGCGAAGATTTCATGAGAAAACATCAGCGTTTTCAAGCAATTGGCTAAAATGAAGACACACGGTATTCTCAGTATTCCACATCTGTTGCCAACTTTATCATAGGAGGCCGCTGGGATATTTGGTAAAATTTAACCGGCACTGGAAGGTATCAAACGGTATCTTTTACGTGTTAACGAAAATGCTTGACACAATAAAAACAGATTAAAACGGAAGTATATAATCTCATGCCATTTTCTAATTACATAACTTTCATTAGCCTAATATTTGAAACGGACCTACAATTTCGGTGTTCGTATAGTTATACAACGCCAAGAAATAATGTTATTTCGATACTGCGATATTCAGAATTCCAGAGCTGACAACTTGTAGACTTCGTAGTTCCACCCGTGCACCGCTACATGCCTCTCCCGGCGCATCATCCTTTATATCAGCATTCTCGACTTCGTAGTTCCACCCGAGCACCGCTAGATGCCTCTCCCACTTAATCATTACGAAAATAAAGCATTTGAACGGCACAAGAAAGTGAGGTGGGAGGACTCCTTGTTTCGATATTCACTTATTTTAATACTGCAGATGCACTGCATTACAGCGTCTTTATATTCGTGAAATCTACGACAAACAATCTTTCGAAATATGTAACTTTCATTGGGCTTCTTGTACGAATAAATTAGTAATCTGTATCACAATTTTCGTGTTAGCGTATTTATTTAATGATTTATTTATTTATTTATTCATTTATACCGCCACAGCGTAGTTTGGTAATTAGCCGATAGCGCTAGTCGCAAACATTGCGTCTTCAGGAGCGGGGCAAGCTTTCTGTTTGTTGGAGTTCCACAAAAACAAGTGTGCTACAGCTGCTCATCAGATGTTTAGAACTATGTACGGTCAGAACCCACTAAAAAGAAAGGCCATTTACCACTGGCACTACAAATGCGTTGCTTGTGCTCGACAAAGTGGAGCGTACGTCCCGACGTGAGTGACGTGAACGTGGAGCGCGTACGAGTGACATTCATAGTAACCCAATAATTCTCTTACGGCGTAATGTTAAATTACCTGTAAAAATATGAACGTATAGGAAATTACATTTTAAACTAAGTTTTCTATTTCATGAAACTCGAGCTGAGATGGCAACTTGCCAACTTTAAATTTTTTTAATAAATAAAAAAATGATAACTTCGATGGTAAAATGTTAAATTATAAGTTTATAGGCCTTATGATTATCTGTCCATTGTTTGTTGTTAGTATCGATTCCTTTGTTACTTTCAGCGATGTATCGAAAAAACACTTAAAAACCTCTGAAAATTCCATTCCTTAGAATGTTTGCAAACTTATTATTTGGCGTAAGTATGGCACGAAATAAGTGAAAAAAAGGACTTGTTCGAAAAACTTAAAATTATTCAGTATGTTTCGAGAACAACAATTTTTTGAAAAGAAGACCAACTCGAAAATTGGCTGAAGTTGCTCTGGTAATCGACCTAGGCTAACGTTTCTTGATCTGTTTTCTTCATGATGAGTTGTAATATCATTCTGTATATTTTTTTTATTTAGATTTTCTTAAGTATGAAAGAATGACTGAAAAACTAGGAAACAGTGCAATGTAGCCAAGTATTTCTTTCTTACTGGTATAAGCATTCAATATTAAGCTCCATGGAGTACATGCTGTAAAATATTAATTACGTACACTACATTTTATTGTATGAAAAATATCTGGGCTTCAGAAGGTGCTAGAGCATTATTTGTTTGAAAATATGTGAAAAAGTGTCAGGAACACGTTTCTTTAACAATTTCTTTCATAACATAAGAAATAGAAAAAAAGACCCAAAAAGTGTAAGTTTCTCGAAGTCATTCTTGGATACTTACAATTAACAAAATCTAAAAAATAAAAAAATAATTTAACAGCATAAGATTACAACTCTTCATGAAGAAAATAGATCAAGAACAAATTAGTCTAGGTCGATCCTTTGACTAATTCTAGCTAATTTTCAAGAAGGCCTTTTTTATTAAAGTCGATATCTACACCTACTACGTATTGAATACTTTCAATTTTCTCGAACGAGTTCGTTTTTAATTTTTTTTTCTTGCCATAGTTACGGCAAATATTAAATGTGGAAGCGTGAATGTTGAAGAGTTATAAGAAAACTAGTTTTTAAAGGTTCTGAAGAGTGTTTTCAGATACAGCACGAAAAGTAAGAAAGCAATCAATATGAACAAAACAAGGAATCGATAGCTAATCATAAGGCCTAAACTTTACAATGTAACATTTTTCCAATCGGAGTTATCGTTTTTTGTATGTTGCAGAATAACCTTTTCTTGAAATTTTGCGAAATTTCCTGGCAAATGTTGCCATCTCGATTCGAGTTTCGTGAAATATGAACTCTATTTAAAAGTTAGTTTCCTATACGCTCATAATTATTGTTTTCAGGTAACAATTTTTGCACCCACTTCTCCTTAACTCTTGAACTATAAAAAGTCCAAAGAACTCAGTGTGTTGTGCATCCAGTGAATTCGAAATGGCAGTAATGACAGTGTGGAAAGTACTTCGACTGAAGCTGTCCGCGAATCCATTGAAATTAGTGCCTCCTGGGTGTGTTTCCCGGTATACCACTGTGCCATGAGTGTTGCCTGTCTATAGGGGCCGCTCCATGGTAGGTATAGCCCCTGAACTAGCCATATTTGCGGCTAGCGCTATCGGAAAATTACCAACCTATGCTATTGGGTTATAATCAAAAAATAAAAATAATAAAAAAACTTCCAGGGTTTCTCTATAAAATGAGATACGTATGATATCTGTACGATGTTTGGTTGTTGTGCAATAAATAATTGTAAGTGCTCACGGACTTTATTTACAGCCTGTATATATGACGTGGTGTCTGGTCTTTCAGACACCATCTGCATATTTCACCGCAGATGTGGTTATGCCGTTGGACCTCGTGCGGGAATAGGTGTGCACACATAAGAGGACACGGATAACGGGGGCGCTACTGCCGTAGAGTGACACTTGTGGGAAATTGGGACGAACGGGAGGCGTGCTTCGGGTAGCCAAGTGATTAAGGAAACCACCAGCCCAAAGCGGGAGCCGTGGGTTCGAATCCCAGCCTCGCACAAGTCTCTTGTTGCCATTTCATACTACAGCCACCATTCTTTTCCTTCACCTTCCTTCATCAGTCCTGTAATTAAAAGTGCATTTGGGGATACTAATATTAGCATTATTAGAGAAAGTCGCTGGACGAAAAAGTGTATTGCAACAAATAAAATAAATACTTGACAATAAATTCAGTATTTTTGATTTTGAATATATTGTTTTGTGCGATTTATTCAAAATGAATATTCTATCAAGAAAGGGTGGTACAGCCAGTTAATGCAACTTGAATTATTCCTCGGGAATTACATATATTACGTATACCTATTTTTACTCCATTTTGCAGAAATGCTATCATCTGAGGCGTTATATGACTCAACAGATATACGTCTTTCTGTAGTGCTCGAGCTTGAAGCAAACAGTGAACGAAATGATGTATTCATTCACTGACAATACTTTTAACATATGAAGTGGTAGCATGCTCTTAAATCTTTTGTGTTTGCGTTACCTTAGACTGTACTGGCGGTGTGCTTTCGACAGGACCTTTATTTTCATTCGTAAAATGAATCAATGATCCATAAAAAAATTACAAAAATCGAATTGTTATGAATCTAGTAAGAAAATTAAATTATCTGATCAACAGCCTAACAAACCGTACAACATTTACAACTTGCCGCTTTTCTTCTAGCTACTGTATTTAATTTATTGTTGTGAAGTTTTTCCATATGTTATTATTGTTTGCGGGCAATCTGTTATAATTAGATTAGATTTGATTAGTACTTGTTCATAGACCATGAATACGACACTTCGTAATGATGTGGAACGTGTCAAGTTAGCGAAAAGTGTCTTTACAAATTACTAATTTGTACTAAATATTACATGACACAATTTTTTTTGTATTTTTTTTCAAATTTACTAATTTATATCTAAAAATTCATATCTAAAATTTATATCTAAAAATTAATCTATAGTGTAGAAGGAGTCGCCATGCAGAAATTCTTTTAATTTATTTTTAAATGCTTGTTGGCTATCTGTCAGGCTTTTGACGCTATTTGGTAAGTGACCAAACCAAGTGGCAGCAAAATTCATCCCTTTCTGTGCCAAAGCTAGATTTAACCTTGAATAGTGAAGATCATTCTTTCTCCTAGTGTTGTAGTTATGTACACTGCTATCGCTTTTGAATTCGGTGGGATTGGTAATAACAAATTTCATAAGTGAATATGTATACTGTGAAGCTACAGTGAAGATCCCTTGCTCTTTAAATAAGTGTCTGCAGGATGATCATGGTTGGGCTACAGCAATTATTCTGATTACACGCTTTTGTGCCATGAATACTTCTTTACTCAATGATGAATTACCACAGAAAATGATGCCATGCGAAAGCAGAGAATGAAAATAGGCACAGTAAGCTAATTTACTGCGATGTATATCACCAAAATTTGCAATTACCCTAATAGCATAAGTAGCTGAACTCAAACGTTTCAGCAGATCTTCAATGTGTTTTTTCCAGTTGAGCCCCTCATCAATGCTTACACCTAAAATTTTGAATATTCTACCTTTGCTATAGATTTCTGATCAAAGTCTATATTTATTAATGGTGTCATTCCATTTACTGTGCGGAACTGTATGTACTGTGTTTTATCAAAATTTAATGATAGTCCATTTGCTGATAACCACTTAATGACTTTCTGAAAGACGTCGTTTACTATTTCATCAGTTAGTTCTTGTCTGTCAGGTGTTATAACTATAATTGTACCATCAGCAAAAAGAACCAGCTTTGCATCTTCATGAATATAGAATGGCAAGTCATTAATACATATTAAGAACAGCAAAGGGCCCAACACCGAACCTTGTGGCACCCCATTTTGGATTGCTCCCCAGTTTGAGAATTCAGTTGTGTTTTGGATATTATGAGAACTACTAATGTCAATTTTCTGCACTCTTCTTGTTAGGTATGATTTAAACCATTTGTACACTGTCCCATTCATACCACAATACTTTAGTTTATCTAGAAGATAAAAGAAGATCACAAAATATCCCAACGGGTGATGTCCGATTATTCAGAGCATTTAATATTTCGTTGTTGAAAGTATATATAGCATTTTCTGTTGAATAGCCTTTCTGAAAACCAAACTGACATTTTGTTAGAACTTTATTTTTACCTATGTGCGAAACTACTCTAGAATACATTACTTTTTCAAGAATTTTGGATAAGGCTGTAAGAAGTGAGATTGGGCGGTAGTTGTTGACATCAGACGTATCCCCTTTTTTGTGTAGTGGTTTAACTGTAGCATATCAGGAAAGTGTATCGTTGTTTGAATTAACTTTTCTTAATGTAGCGCAGTAGTTTTTATAATATTTGACTGTTTCTGGGTCATTACTCTTTCTTGCTGTTAGATACAGTTCCCTTTTTCGGTTACAAGATATTCTTATTCCTTTAGTAAGTCATGGTTTCTTTCTTGGTTTCTTATCATTACATTTAACTATTTTATCGGGGAAATAATTTTCAAATGATCTTACAAAAGTATCATGAAATAAGGTATATTTTAAATTAACATTAGCTTCTTTATACATCTCATCCCAGTCTAACTGCTGAAGATTTTCCCTGAAATTTCTGATTGTTGAATCGTTAACTGAATGTACAACTTTCGATGTTGTTGTTGTTATTGGAGCTTTAGGGTGCTCAACAGCGTGGTCATCAGCGCCCTACACAACTTTGGAGGACTGTTTTGAATTACATAGAGGAACTAAGTCATTTATTGTAAATAGCTGTGCACCATGAAC
Source organism: Locusta migratoria (assembly GCA_026315105.1). NCBI lineage: Eukaryota > Metazoa > Arthropoda > Insecta > Orthoptera > Acrididae > Locusta > Locusta migratoria. Next base: position 648,865,216 of record CM048744.1, on the reverse strand, counting down.
CGAAAGACCATTCTCAACAGGACAAGGACAAGCATTTATGTTCCTAGACTTATCTTGGTCTATAAAAAAGTTATCTATCAGTGTGCTGCTGTCTTTTACTACCCGAGTAGGAAAATCAATTACAGATGACAAATTGAAATAACCGAGTAAGACTTCCAGGTCATTCTACCTATTACACTCCTTTAGTGAGTCAACATTGAAATGCCCACAAGTAATAATTAATACGCACCTAATCAGTTGCTATTTTAGATTACTGGTCTGTTTTGTAATAGTATTGAATATTTAAGTAATGATTCTTTTATTTATTTTTCTTGTCTTTTGAAATTTATATTTTCTGTCGTTTGACGCTGATTTCACTTATTCTAAAGTAATTATCAGAGAAAGAGAGATATGATTCCATAAAACTCCTTGAAACATTGTACTGACAATCGATTATATGGTTGTATTGTGTTGTGTATAACCGTAATGTAACGCATTTCACTCTACCTTCGACCGACCATTCCGCCATCCTTCAGATCTCTGCTAGCTCGTTTTCCGCGCGGGAATTTCTCTGATTCAGTCACGGTTTACTAGAGTTTCGCCCCTCTGAGCACCTAGAATTGGTTCTCTAGCTTCTACAGTCTCAAGCACCATTGTCGAAATATAGTGTAGAAAATCTCTTTTAAATTTTCCCATTCGCTTAAGATTCACTAACGAACCAGTGTATATGGAGTGCATCAAACAATTAAATTCTTAGACCAATAGTTAAAGCGGTGCTGAGTTACCAAACGTCGATCTATGTCTGGTAGGGACACAGAACTGTTACTCTCAATTTCTTCTTAAATTGTAAGAGTCTATTACTAGCTGTTGATGTTTTAACTCCATGTACTTATATATATAGGCGAAGTGCTAAGTTGCACATACTATTTAATCTCCAATTTTAAATAAGAGGACCAACTTGTATAATTTCTGATGACCAGATGTTGGTGGCATAGTCCACTGAAACCGATAGTCATAAAATAAGTAAGATCTTGCGATCTTGGCTTTTCACTTTTGAAGATTATCAATCTTCAGATCGCCTCCACAGCCTGCTATGTCAGGTAATGTCAAAATTTAAATCTGTGTTTACTGTGTTTACGTAATTTTCTAAGGGGAAATAGCCGCTGTTTTGTTAACTTGTGTTTTGCATTGCCCTTATCGTATTTAGGTATATTTTTTCCTAACACAGCAAGGCCCACTATTGCCTTACAAGTCCATGTCCGTTTCAAATCCTTAAAGGACAAAACTGAATGAAACTTGCATCCATCCTGGATGTGTGGAATCTGCGTCTGTGATGATTAAAGGTATTAGCGAATACAGCAACCAGTCACCTTTCTTATGTATTTATTTACCACGTACGGTTTCGAACTGCCTGGCAGTTCATCATCAGGTTGTATATATTTTTATAGGTTGTTCACAACATTATGGAACTCGTTTGCCTGTGGTGAGATACAAAATGATGTGTGAGCGACGTGTTTGGCACTAAGTTACGGTATTTATTCATGTACAGTAATCTGAAATAGTTTGACTTTTTAAAGTTTTCAGAACTGTTCCTATTTTGTGTCAGTTAATGCAGCTGATTATTTTCAGAAATAAATTAAATACATTCTTAACCTGCATCTCATTCAGTAGTTAGATTCCCCAATTTTCATTACATTTTGGTGGGTATTTGTTTGTCAAGAGGCCAGATCTCTTTTAGGGCACATTTCAGTAATCGTTAGGAGGGGTCTGCCAATGCATCCCCTTCCCTGCGCTTCCAATTTTCCACATACCTGCGCCTCGCAAACCACCCAAACCCGACCATCAACCTCGTAACTTTACATAGCACTGTTGAATAATTCTTTTGTAGTAGATGTGTTTCAGTTTTACAGTTTAGGAAAACGTTACGGATTTGTAAGTAGGGTAAAGTGGTACAATTTCGATCATTTCGGACAAATGTTATCATAACTGGAAATAAATTGAGAAAAGGAATAATTTTAACTATGGCACTTGTTCTTGGATGTTTAATGAATATGTAACACAAATATTATACAGTTACGAATGTTGGTATAAACACAAAAAAAGGTTATGGAATTGAGAAAAATCGATCGAAAATGTACCACACTAGGTACAATAGTGATCACTTCCTCGTACAATTTTGATTACGGCCATCTTCCACATAAAAAAAAAAAAAAAAAAAAAAAAAAAAAATTTTTTCTGTCATGCACCAACGCATACTTCGTGGTACCAAACATTGCATTTTTGGCAGCGAATCCAGTCACCCTCAACTAGATGATTTATGAGAGTGCGTTAGACTAAGTAGCTTCACTTACCTCTTTAAATGGAAAGACAGAAGGAGCTGTAGAAACCTGCTACTCTACAACGCGACACAACGAGACACTTCGAGACAGACAAATGGCGCGTAAACTTATGTTAATCGGAATTGTACCTATATCGAATTGGTATCACCTTACCCTAATTTAGTTTGTGTTACTGCCTTTGATTTGAATAATTTGAAGTCAATATTTTCAATATCTGTCGTGTTAAACCAGAGTGCAGTGATCACTTTACTCTTCGTGGAGCGTCACTATTGCTCGAGGAAAGGATTGCATTTGGAGAAAGGTATAGAAAAGTAAATGCAGATTTATTCTGAGTAAATTACACCCGTATTTCATAAAGTCTTCATAACGGAAGCACGTAGATAATGCATTTTATGCACAGCAATGAGGTACAGATTTTCTCTGGAAGTTCGCTTATTTCACTGTACTGAGCTTCAAACTCAAAAAACTGCAGAATCACTTCATCTAACGACCTCTCACGTAATTTATCCCACCAGCAGGCTCTTCATAAGTCAGTACGCCTCCATAGCCGAGTGGTCACCGCGTCCGACTTGCAGCTAATGCCAAGGATTTTTCCCTGATGGGAGGCTGGAGCGTGGTGCAGCCTCGTACAGCTAGCTACCTTACCTAGAAGCAACGGCGCCAGCTCGAGAAACCCGACAACGACAGACAGATTTCAATAAGCTCCAGTTTGAATAAAGAAGATCAAGCATAAATCTTTCAGTGTTACGGAATTTCCATTCCGTAACCCCGTTCAAGTTGAAAACTGTCGATTAAAACGTCATTAATTCACGGTATGTCCCCGCCAAGCTAAGTGCACGGCCCTACCGTAGTTTTCTCTAAAATACTCGTCACTTTTGATTCCCCACGTAATTTCGCTTTGGATAAAGCTAGAAACCTGAACTTTCACTGACGATGAGGACGTTTTCTGTAACTAGCTATACGAAGTGTGTAAGTAATGAGACTAATTAGTAGCCTATTATCAAAGACGGACATCTGTCGTTTGCCAGAAACTGAGATAAACGTCACTTTTATAGAGAAACGTAGAGCTAATATATTTATAAGGTGATTTGAGCATTATCAACTTTAATACTCGAGGATTTATACCTGGAAGTTGCTAATATCAATTTGATTACTCAAGCACCATCAAATTGTGTTTGAAAATACACATGTCCGTCTTTGAAACCAAAACGTGTAGTTGTCCGCTTTTGATGTGAACACGCTTTCAGATGTCCGTTTTTGATACACAGAGATTCGCTTAGTGCTGACGAGAATCTTTTACAGGTGCATAATCTGGGGAATTATAGAATATCGACATAAAGTGGAAAACATTAAATTCTGAACTCTATTACATATTGGAAAAATGAAAACTATAATAATCATAATAATCTTTTTAATTTTATATACAAAATGAAATGCTACGGCACTGAATCTCTAAAATTATTAGCGTAAGGCCTGTCGCCAGATTTTTCCGTAAACATCCGTACGTTATTTCTGACATCGAACTTCTTTCCAACAAGTGATAATTTCGTACAACACACCTTACAATAGAACAGTGTAGTTTACAAGTTAGTCTTGCCTTTGTTTATTTTCAATGTTTATTTTCCACTTTTCAGGTTGTCTCAACCGCTTCCTAGCTTTTCCTTCGGACCCTGGTGATATATTATGTTCCATCTTACTCGCTTTATGATTATTAGTAATAACACTATAAAAATTACTGAAGAACTTAAGTACAAGCCAATACGTCTTAGTACCTGCCACATAACGTCGCCATGTCTGATTTTCGAGGTCATATGATCATATACTGTGTCCCCATTGGTGCACACTGCTTCATGAACAAGTGTCCGAATTTTATATCAAGCTCTTATGTAGTTGACCGCTTTTGATGTGAACAGTTAAATTCAACGTGTGATTTATCACATTTACGTCAATGTTTGGAAAAACGGATTTTACCAACGAAAAGAGCGAAAAAACGTCCTTTAGGATCGACTGCTAACTAAATTTCGGCCATTGCGTCAGATGTCTAGGTTTGATATTAGGGTACTCAATTATCTTGTCACCGTTTATTCACATACCCTTACAATGGTACATTTTCCCCTTCAAAGTAACTGCCTTCGTACGTCACTCAGCGCTGGAGGCGTTTCAAAATCTTCAAATGTTTATAAACCATCGGGCCAAACTGGTAAGGTCCTTAGCCTCTAGACTTACAAACTACTTAGACTAAAATACACACATCCATGAGCGAGGGAGGACTCGAACCTCCGGTGGTGAGCGACCGCGCGCTCTTCAGAAAGGCGCCTAAGACCGCTCGAACACTCCACCGCGGCTGGAGACATTTCTTCCACTCCTCGTGGTAGTGGTGGAATGAGGATATGGGAATCGCCTTCGGTTGGTCGGTCACAGCCTTCTGAATGACGTCTAGAGTCTCAAAACGATGTCCCTTGAGATTGTTCTTCAAACTCGGGAGGAGAAAAAGTCATAAGGACACAAATCGGGCAAATTAGGAGGCTGTAGAGCAGAGCTTTCTAAACTAAGTGTCGCGACACCCTGGGGTGTCGCGTAGTAGTGTCAAGGGTGTCGCATGACTAACATTTTTAGACTATAAACAAAAAAAAATTTGTTATCAATAATGACAGGAGCAGCATTAGCCGTAAAAATCTTTTGCTTTATTTAGGCAAATCGATTTCGGTTTTCTAAGTAACAATCTTCAGTTCTGTCAGCAAGTTCAAAACAGCATATTTGTAAAATGTACAATGACATTTACGTCTAACATATCCATTGACATAGCTAAATACATACAAAGTCAAACTCAATTCATTAGTTAACGGTGTTATGCCTCAACTTGTCCCCAGTCACTCTATCAGGCGATGAGCCGAACGAACAACATCCCTGGATCTGGCGATATGTTAAGCGGTTTTTTGGCTACTGCAGGCCTTCCGCTGCAAGGTTTCTTCGTAAATCGATTCCCATCCTTCTGAAGATGCCTTAAACCACCGAAACGCCTGAGATCTTGACAAAATACTATCTCTGTAGCTTTGCAAATGTTTCCGTTGCACTGTGCCCAAGTTTGAAGCACAGCTGGGTGGCACAGCGTTGCTCGATCTTGTTGATATTCGTTGCAGCCTACGAAAACCTTGTTTCACGAAACAACGCACTACTAAAAATCTCCGTTTCATACTGACGGCGCATCACAACTCCATCTGCCTTCGCTCCACATCGCGCTGCCCCAGTGTTGCCCGACCGAACGCTATGTGGCCAATTTCTTAATTTAGACACCTCGTATTTCCAAGTCACTGTCTCTTATAACCTAAGATTACGAACTATTACCCGTAAAAATTCTTCAATTTCGTCACTGATACATAACTTATCTGTTTGTATCGTACAAGGAGTAAAGGATGATCCTGAATATATAATAAAATATAAAATGAAATAAACTAAAATAATTACATATTTCAATTAATAATAAACACTTTTAAGAGTATAGTCCAGCCAGAGTGAATATGAAATATGCTCATCGTGGACAGTTTCCGATATTGGTTTTTAAAACATCAGCGACCAGTTACACTTAAATTGCTTTAGTTGACCGGTTTCGGGGACAGTGTATTTCTTCGGACATATTCCTGAATAACCGGCTAATAAGGCTAATTTAAATGGAACCAGTTGTTCCTGTTTTAAAAACCAAGTGTATAACAGTTACTGGACGTACAAAATACTAAAGTTTGCGATAAGTATAGGCAGAGAAGTCGGCACCTAAGTCTAAACAGTACCCTGCTGATATCGATTCTTCGGTATTCACATGTCAGCAATCGTCTTCGAGAGTGACAAGTCTGGAAGAATTAATTCTAAATAATGCCGATTTCGGTAGTATCAAAGCAAAGTTTATGTATGTTATCTAATTAGAACCACTTACTGTCCACAATTATCAAAAACTGATACATCGAAGCTTCTGAGAATCACTTTGTTTACACGAAGCCTACAAAATGGAAAGCACGTTATATTTAATAATGAACATTTATACTGAAGTTGCTGACTAAAGATGATCACATAAAAATAAACTATTGTGATCAGTGGATTGTGTTTCCGCGCGATTGCGAAGTCATATTTACAATGGAAATAAAGGCCTTTCAAGTGTTCAAATGTTTGTAAATCTATCGGACCAAACTGCGTTGTCATCAGTCCGTAACTTACAAACTACTTAAACTTAGGTAAACTAATCTAAACACACACACACACACACACATGATCCAGGGAGGACTCTAACCCTCCGACTGCGAGCAACCACACGGTCCGCAGCTAGGCGCCTTAGACCGCTCGGCTACTCCAACGCGGCTAAAGATGTTTAATATTGATATTGAACTATAAATGTTGGTAGGTAACTATATAAAAATTCATGGCAATGTTATTGAATAGGTGCTTCCATTGACGCGCGGGAGTTTCCTAGCGGTCTGGAGCGCCACGTTGCGGATGGCGCAGTCTCCCGCGTCGGAGGTTCGAATCCTCCCTCGGGCTAGATGATTGTGCTGTTTTTAGCATAAGTTAGTTCATAAGTATTTTGTAAGTTTAGGAACTGATGACCCCGCAGTTAAGTTCAAATGTTTGTATAGCTTATGGGACTTAACTACGGGGTCATCAGTCCCTAAACTTACACACTACTTATGAACTTACTAATCCTAAGGACTGCACAAATATCCATGCCCGAGGGGGGATTCGAACCCCCGACCGTAGTGGCCGTGCAGACCGTGACTGGAGCGCCTCAGTCCCCTCGGCCACCGCGGCCGGCCCGCACTTAAGTCCCATAAGCTTTACAAACATTTGAAAACTTTTTTAATTTGCTGACTTGGTTTTACATGAGATCTCAGAACATTTTTGTAGTGGAAAGACTACCTTGTGAGAGCAGATTTTAATTTTTTAATTTAATTTAATTTATCATATTTTGTGTTTTTTCAAGAGATATAAAGTATTGCTGTGCTACTTGTAACTCGCTAGTATAGCGTAAAGCCCCTCTGTGCATTGTTCTAGTTAGCTATGCCAGTCATATCCTTGGCTGTAAAGTAAAAGCATATCCGCACGATGCACTTTGAGTGCGAGTCCTGCTGAGTAATCAGATAATTGGGCGACTGGAGTTGAGTTTGCTTGGCCATACACTCTTCCTCTGACCCTGGGCCTTTCTGCACGCTCTTTCTTCCAGAGGACGCCACTTCCAGCTAACATGATTCTGTTTCTCGAGGTTAGACACTCGTGTTTTGTATTTTGCCGAGAAGACCACTTATAAGGCACAAAACTCGGGGTGTTTTACAGCTATGCACATCCGTTGTTCCAACATCGGTCTTTCATTGTCATCCGTAAACATACGTTATGGTTCGCATTATTTACACCACTCATTTTATAATATCATAGAGATACGAGAATACATTGAGTTACTTAGTTTGGTTTTGCTAGTATGTGGTGCTCTATTCCCATGTTGGTTCTGGGAGAAGGTATTGTTCTTGAATAAAAATAATAAGAGATCACTTTAATTTCTCCTTAATCGTACCGGCAGTGCGCGGTATCAATATGTTCGTAAACGGCACGTGCGAATTTGCGATTCTTTAGGGGCCCATTCCTCAGGTTCTATTCATCTCAGAGTAAAGGGGTAAAGTGTTCTAGATAGATGTTGGCCTAGTGATCATTTGTGTACATATTAGAAGAATGGGTATACTATAACTATCATACAGTACATCGTAAAAATTTTCGAAGTTACTCACTTCCTGAAGCCCATCCAAATTGAGCAAATCAGTTGGTTTTTGTACATGACGTGTAGTCTATTGTGGGCTTTAAACGGCTTACAAAAGCACCATTCATTCATGGGCGGTTCCTGAGAATATATATATATATATATATAAACAAAAAAAACAAAAAAAAACCATGATTTTTTGGGTACCAAAAAAAAAACCGAATTACTTCGATACTTTCTACTCATTGCAAATCTTCGAAATTTTTACCATATATTCTTATGATTATATTCCCGAGGTCGCTTTTAAATTTTTTCGATATCGTTATCTGTTACCGACATCCAGAGGTTGAAACTTATCATAGTTTTACACAAAATCGCAAAACCCGATTTTAGCTGTTTTAGCACCGCGAATCGAAAATATGTAAATAACTAAGCACAGAAAATTTTTCAAATATTTGCAATACATCCTGTAGACATTTACCTATAAACGGCATTTTTCAATTTTCGTAAATCTTAGTCCGTTAGCAAGATACGGCCGAGAAACCGCGATATTTTGCTAGAAAAAGTGCGTCTTGTGCTGAAAGACGGCGTTCGGACAGTTCTTGAAACTGATGCGATTTGAAAAAAGGTACTCGGCGGAAAAATTTGATTTTTGTACATCTTAAAGATTTATATCTTCGGTCGATAAAGCGGTGATTTTTGTTTTCGTTTCCTTCACAGTTAATATGCAGCATCCGGGTTAGTGAACTATTGCAACATATTTTAAAGAGTTTGCAGAGATAAAAACACATTGCATAGACTTTTCGTATGGTTTATTTTAGGTTACACATAGCTGCGTATGAAATGTAGATAATATACCGAAATTTTATGTAAAGATTAGAGCAGAATGATACGTGGTTCTTGAGATATCGGTCCATGAATGATAGCACGCGACAGTAATAGGTTCGAAAACGCTATTTCTGATTGTGAGGTAACTTATCTTGAGGAACAGGAAATGACTAAAATGTTATGTGTATGTTGTTTAGGTGTTTATCTGGAAAATCCGTTTCCCGTTTTTGGAAATGTGTATTCGTTATCGCGATACCCTACAAAAATCATAATTTTTGGTGTCAAAAGATCCAGCTGTGTGCATTGGCAAATCTACACTTCTATTCATGGCAAATCGTCTAATTTTTACTATGCGTTCTAATATTATGGTTCCTAAAAGCTTTGAAAGTTTTTCCAATAATACTATCCATTACCGAGATCTGTAGATTCCAAGTTACCGCACATATTCATGACAAATATGCAGTGTTATTAATCCCTTGATATTTCATCAACATTCACGTCTTTCAGGCCAGTGGACGTGCAAAATTCGTCATCGTAATGGTTGGATCAACGTGAACGACTTGAATTATTGTGAAATAGCAACACCATGTAAAACTAAATTCTCAGCTGGTCTCGAAAATATTTACATGCTTTTTATGGAACGATATTGATAGTTTAGCAATCTCTGAAAGTGAAGCTCTTTTTAGAAAGTAAAGTACTACATAGTCAATTTCGTCTGACGTTTGTACAAATGTATCGAGGTATATAAAATACTATCCAACTTTTACTCACCATTGATTTCATGTTATATAAGAAGTACACTCTGATGTAACAAGAAAAAGACGGGAACCAGCTGAAAAATGCTCCTGCCGGAGCACAGAAAAGGCAAATATGTTCTCTGACACAAAGGTGTGGAACCAGCTGCCTCAGTCCTCATTCCGACTTCCTCACCAAAATTTTTGTCATGCGAACGACGGGACTGGGGCGCTCCAGTCACGGTCTGCACGGCCACTACGGTCGGGCGTTCGAATCCCCCCTCGGGCGTCGATATTTGTGCCGTCCTTAGGATTAACTAGTTCATAAGTAGTAAGTTTACGGACTGATGACCCCGTAGTTAAGTCCCATAAGCTTAACAAACATTTGAACATTTTTGAGCCATATATAATGGAACAGAGAAAGTGTCAGTTCAGGAGAAAGGCATATCCATGAAAACAGCAGTGGGAATCGAAGCGAGATGTCTGAAGTCAGGAACAGTGGCAGTAACAAACTACGACAGATGTAGATAGTAGCAATTGCAGCAAAAGTAAAAACAGTAGGAAACTGAGACGAATGGAGACCATACATAAAACTTGAGCGTACGGCTCTCCAATACTATAGCACAAAACAATTTATCCAATTTTTCCCATCCCCAGTATCCGCGTGCTAAAGTTTTACGGTCTACAGGTCAAACCCAAGCAAACCATCCCCATGAACATATGTGTAAAGGAGACAATCGTGACTGAAGACAATGAAAGCCGACTCTAAGTGAGAAAGAAAGGATACTGGCAACAGGACAGGAAGTGAATGGGACAACGTCAGTGGGGCAGAGAGACGACGAAAGTAGCGGTGAGGAATCGCGAGCGAAAGGGATGAAGACATTGAAAGTTTGACACTGAAAGCGGCAGTGGGAGAGACAGCAAACAAACGGACAAAGACATGTATAGACACTGACAGTGAGATGACATTATGACGGCGTAACTGGGCAAAAGTATTTACAAAGTTATGCGCTAAAATTGCGCGAATATGTTCGCAAAACCAAAATTTTTGGTGAGGAAATCGGAATGAGGCAGTTGGTTCCACACTTTTGTGTCAGAGAACGTATTTGCCTTTTCTGTGCTCCGGCAGGAGCATTTTTCAGCTGGTTATTTCATCCTGGTTGCTCGATACAAGAAAACGTTCAGTACTGTTTTAGATATCGATGTATAGTGGGATAGGAATGACGATAATATCACATTTGAAGAAGTGGAGAGAATAGTCAATAATCGCAGTGCAATAAAGCGACTAAGATAGACAGAACTCACCAAATACAATGCATTGTTAGGTCTCAACTGGTTACATAGGGTGATAGAAATGGCATGGGAGTCGGTACAGGACGATATCAGTAATTACACCAATTTTGAAGATTCCAAACAACTATAACACAACAAGACTATATCACGTACAGAGGTATTAGCATTATGGGCAAAATCTCCTCAGGTGATGTTGAAAGGAGAGTGCGAATATTAGTTAAAGTTGGAGGAAAATCTCTGTGGGTCTCGGCCTCGTAGAGATTGTCAGACCCTCATCTATAGCTTACGAGAGAAAATTAAGAAGTGCTGCGTGTGGAACAGGGAGTTGTATTTACGTTTTATAGATCAAGAAAACGTGTTTCTAGGAGGAAGCTATTGACAGTTTTGCAACATTACGGAACAGGATGCAAACTTCTTCAGGCAATTAAAGGCCTTAACGTAGGTAGGCAGCAGTTAGAATTGATGGTAAATTGAGTTCATGGTAGTTTCAAGGGTAAGCCAAGGCTGTGTAACCTGTCAGCACTGTTGTTCATGTTATTTGTAGATAATTGAAAACTGGCAGGGTCAGATTAAAGTAGGTAAAAACAAAATTAGAAGTCTCACATATGCGGCGACTTAACTGTGATGCCAGATTCGATTGAAAGGTTGCAAAATAATATTTGACTGCTAGATCATATATTTAAGGGTTGTGGTCTGAAGATCAGCATTTTAGCATTTCTAAAACGAAAGTAGTATCCGTGAGAAAGATATTTAAACAGACTGAATTTCAAATAGGAGGAACAAAGAACAAGTGGACAGTTTCAAGTACTTAGGATGCATTTTCTCACAGGAAGCCAATATAGTGAAAGAACTGGATTCAAGGTGTGACAATGCTAATGCAGTGAGCGCTCAGCTACGAACTATTCTCTTTTACAAGAAGGAAGTCAGAACCAAGACTGAATTATCAGTACACCGTACACAGTTCAATCTTTCAACCAACTTTGCTGTATTGGAGTGAAATATGGGTGGATACAGGTTACCTTTCAATAAGGTTGAGGTTACATATACGAAAGTAGCAAGGATGATTGCAGGTACTAATAGATGGGAACAATGACAACAGGGTGTCCATAATGAAAGAATCAAACCCAAACTGGAAATAAACACCACAGATGAAGCAGAGCAAACAGGCTAAGATGGCAGGGGCATGTAAGTACATGAATCGCAGAAGCAAAGCTACATATGAGACTCATGAAGACCAAGGAGAAATCATTTGGATTCTTTTAAGAATGATTTTGAAATAACAGGCTTACATCAGACGAGGTCTTGTTAGCATTGAATAGAGGATCATGACGAATTTTAAAAGTGGTTTCATGCTCCAGAGTGAACACTGAAATCATAATGTCTTAAATGATGATGCTGATATTTCATTTACACTATTTTGATACTAAATTCCCGTGTGCTCACTTTCGCTGTTCACTCACATGTACAACATTCAAAGGATCTGCTCTCGCCATGAACTGACACTATCACACACAGTTTACTTTTTTTCCATGTATGATACAGGCAACAATAGCTACATGTGAACTGCTGAGAACGTAAGAGACGTGTTAAAAACCTGAATGTAATGAGAGTGGTTCTTTTGACTCATGATTCTTGAGAATAGAGGATGGGCCTTACAAAGCGGAGACTACATCTACATCACACAAGTTTTCTATGTAACACACTTTATACTTTCAGACAGAGTTAGAAACAACTTTATCGTAATTTTGCATCACTTATACACATGTTATAGATCCTTTTATGTTTCCCGTTAGTATAGGAAACTTTAGTCTGCTACTTATTATTACATCAATAGCAGTCAAATAACATTGTTGTCCATTCACTGGTTCAAATTTTGTATAAGAATGGGATTAATTGCAGTTCATCAGTAGTGGGATCTTTCGTGTTAAATAATTTACATTATGATCTAAACGATAATATATGACTTCTAATCTGAACCTGGACGCGGCGGAGTGGCCGAGCGCATTGATGCACTATGCTCCGATGCGCGGGCCGTGCTATAAGTAGTTTATAAGTTCAGGGACTGATGACCCCGCAGTTAAGGATACATGATTTAGAGGCATACAATGGGATGAACTTGGCCTCCAGATGGACTTCAAAACCACTCAGCTGCAGTTCTTCAAGGTAACACGCTGGACAGGACTTCAAAGTCAGACATCAACAGCTTCACAAGTTCATGTATTTTGTAATTCCTCAGAAAGGGCATATGGAACAGTGCTCTACGTTAGAACTACCGAAATTAGAAAAATGTCTGTTCATTTGGTTGTTAGTAAGAATAGACTTCCCCCGATCAAAAGGGTAACACATCCACGGCTTGAGCTATTAGCTCCCATACTGGGTTCGCGACTTATAAGGTACACTACTGGCCATTAAAACTGCTACACCAAGAAGAAATGCAGATGATAAACGGGTATTCATCGGAGAAATATATTATACAAAAACTGACATGTGATTACATTCTCATGCCGTTTGGGTGCATAGATCCTGAGAAATCAGTACCCAGAACAACCACCTCTGGCCGTAATAACGGACTTGATAAGCCTGGGCATTGAGTCAAACAGACCGTGGATGACGTGTACAGGTACAGATGCCCATGCAGCTTCAACACGATACAACAGTTCATCAAGAGTAGTCACTGGCGTATTGTGACGAGCCAGTTGCTCGACCACCATTGACTACATGTTTTTAATTGGTGAGACACCTGGAGAATGTGCTGGCCAGGGCAGCAGTCGAACATTTTCTGTATCCACAAAGGCAACATGTACAGGACCTGCAACATGCGGTTATGCATTATCCTGCTGAAATGTCGAATGAAGGGTAGAGTCACCGGTTGTAACACATCTGAAATGTAACGGCCACTGTTCAAAGTGCCGTCGATGCGAACAAGAGGTGACCGAGGCGTGTAATATCATCACGCCGGGTGATACGCCAGTATGGCGATGACGAATAATCGCTTCCAATGTGCGATCACCGCGATGTTGCCAAACCCGGATGCGACATTTCTGTAGAGTAGATATGGAGGGAGGAGAAGTTGCCACATTCATTAAAATCTGCTATAAATTCAAGAATATTGATATAGATAAATTCTGTCTAGAGCAGCATTTGGAAACTTGTGCAACAGAAGTAGAATACAATAACAGATGCTATATAATAGTATCTATTTACCAATCAACTGCAGGAAATTATAATCTATTCCTAACTATCTAGAAGCTCTATTGGGTTATTTAACAGGAAGAAATAAAGAAATCCTGGTTGTGGTGACTTTAATCCAGATTTTCTTATGCAGTCCTCCAGTAAAAATTTATTGCAGTCAGTAACTTTGTCTTTCAACCTAACACGTACCGTAAACATTCCAACTAGTATAACTAAAACCTCTAGGACAGTAATTGTTAATATTTTTATAGACAAATTAAAGGAACAAAATCATATCATAAAACCAATAATAAATGTCCTATCAGATCACGATATGCAGCTCCTTGTTTTAGGTATAGATTCTAAGCAGATTATGGAGACTGCAAAATCTACATACAGGAGAGTACTCAATCAAACAAAAATTGAAAATTTTAGAAAACTCCTCAAAGACATGAACTGAAAAGATGTATATAGTGCTCATGGCATGAATCAAAAATATAACGTATTCATTAATAATGTTAGTACTGTATCATGTTTGGAAACTGTTTTCCTCTAAAAGTTACTCCAATTAAACAGAAGTCTATAATAAAACCATTGATTACACATGGAATAAAGATTTCATGTAAGACAAAAAGAAAAATGTATCTATCAGCCAAGAGTAGTGGCAATGATGATGTTTTAGCTAAATATAAGGAATACTGTAAAATATTTAAAAAAAGTTATTCAGGCATCTAAACAAATGCACTATGAGAAGAAGATATCAACATTAGGAAACCAAATAAAACCAACATGGGATATAGTGAAAGACGAGACTTTTAGAAACAGAAAGGAACAAGAGCAGGTAGCATTAAGAGTAGATGAGACATTAGTAACTGATGGGCATAGTGTAGCAAATCTGTTTAGCAAGTACTTTATATCTGTTACTGATAGTATGGGATCGTCTGGGTCAATAAATAATGCCCTTGAATATTTGAAACTAGCATTTACAAATAACTTCACGTACATAAATATGTCACTCACTTCACCACAAAAATAACTTCCATAATAAAAACCAAACAGCGGTTATTAGAGTCGAAGGGCATGAAAGAGACGCAGAGGTTGGGAGTAAGACAGTGTTGTAGCCTTTCGCCATTGTTGTTCAATCTGTACATTGAGCAAGCAGTGAAGGAATGCAAGAAGAAATTTGGAGAGGGAATTAAAGTTCAGGGAGAAGAAATAAAAACTTTGCGGTTTGCCGATGACATAGTAATCCTGTCAGAGACCGTAAAGGATCTACACATTCATTGAATGGAATGAACAATGTCTTGAAAAAAGGTTATAAGATGAACATCAACAAGAGTAAAACAAGGATAATGGAATGTAGCCTCAGAAAATCAGGCAATGCTGAAGGAATTAAATTAGATAATGAGGCAATAAAAAGTAGTAGACGAGTTTTGTTATCTGGATAGCCAAATAACTTCTGATGACCGAAGTAGAGAAGATATAAAACGCAGAATGGCTATGGGGAGAAAAGCGTTTATGAAGAAGCGAAACTTGTTGACATCCAATATTAGTTTAAATGTTAGGAAGTCCTTTCTGAAGGCATTTATCTGGAGTGTAGCATTGAATGGAAGTGAAGCGTGGACAGTAAGTTCAGACAAAAAGATGATGGAAGATTTTGAAATTTGGTGCTACAGACGAATGATGAAAATTAGATGGGTCGATAGCGTAACTAATGAGGAGGTGCTCAACAGAATTGGGGAGAAAAGGAATTTTTGGCGTATTCTGACTAAGAGAAGGGATAGGTTAGTGGGACATATCCTGAGACATCAAGGAATCGTGAACTTAGCATTAGAAGGAAGTATGTGGGGTAAAAATCGTAGAGGGAGACCGAGGGACGAATACAGTAAGCAGATTCAAAGGGATGTAGGTTGCCGAAAGTATTCTCAGATGAAGAGACTTGCACAGGACAGGTTAGCGTGGAGAGCTGCATCAAACCAGTCTGCGGACTGAAGACAACAACAACAGCAATAAAATATTTAAAAACAAAGAATTCTACAGGTTACGATGAAATATCAACAAAGTTAATTAGAGCGTGTTCTTATGAACTTAGCACTATTTTAAGTTATTTGTGTAACCAGTCTATTATAACTGGAACATTTCCTGTTTGGCTAAAATATGCGGATATTAAACCTCTATTCAAGAAAGGGGATAAAGAGATACGATCAAACTACAGACCGATTTTACTTTTGCCAGCATTCTAAAAAATTTTAGAAACGTTAATGTACAAGCAGCTTGTCAACCACCTAGCCACGAATGAAATATTGTCCAAAACACAGTTTGGATTTCTGAAAGGTTCCGATATTGATAAGGCTATTTACACCTACAGTGAGAATGTACTTAATTCATTAGATAATAAATTGCTAGCAGCAGGTATTTTCTGTGATTTGTCAAAGGCCTTTGATTATGTGACCCATAACATCCTTTTAAGTAAATTAGAATTCTATGGGGTCACGGGAAATGCTGCTGCTAAATGGTTCAAGTCGTACCTCACTAACAGGAGACAAAGGGTGTCAGTGCAAGTGACTAGTGAATTAAGCCAACAGTCATCATCGAAATGGGAAGAAATTGCATGTGGTATCCCACAAGGATCCATCTTAGGGCCATTGCTTTTTCTTGTGTACATTAAGGACCTCTCATCAGTTACACTACCAGAAGCAGAGTTTGTTTTGTTTGCAGATGATACAAGTATTGTAATAAAAAGTACGTCAAGCATAGTTATAGAAAGGTCTGCTAATGATATTTTCATGAATATTAATAAATGGTTTAAAGCCAACTCATTGACATTAAACTTTTAAAAGACTCACTACATGCAGTTCAGAACAT
This sequence comes from Locusta migratoria, assembly GCA_026315105.1. Classification (NCBI taxonomy): domain Eukaryota; kingdom Metazoa; phylum Arthropoda; class Insecta; order Orthoptera; family Acrididae; genus Locusta; species Locusta migratoria. The sequence goes on along the minus strand of CM048744.1, from coordinate 648,848,276 downwards.
GTAAGGGATTTCCCACCAGCATATGCATTAAGTATGATGAAGAGCAGATTGAAGAGTTTGACAGTATTAAATTCCTGGGATTACAGCTTGATAATAAATTTAGTTGGGAGGAGCACACCACAGAACCGCAAAAAACTACTCAACAAAGCTGTATTTTCAATACGAGTGTTATCAGACATAGGAGGCATAAAAATAACAAAGCTTGCATACTTTGCTTACTTTCATTCCATGATGTCGTATGGTACAATCTTTTGGGGTAACTGTTCAAGTCAGTCAAAAGTCTTCAGAGTCCAAAAGCGTGTAATACGTATTATTTGTGGAGTACATTCACGGACATCCTGTAGAAGCCTCTTCAAAGAACTGGGTATATTAACTACTGCCTCTCAGGATATTTATTCCTTAATGAAATTTGTCATAAATAATAGCTCAATTCATACATACAATACTAGGAATAAAAATGATCTACACGAGAACTTAAAAGCACTTACTTTAGTTCAAAAAGGGGTCCACTACTCAGGAACACATTTTCAATAATTTACCATCAAGTATAAAGAATTTAGTTGCAAATAAAGATCAGTTTAAGAGGAACCTAAAAGACGTTCTAGTGGCCAACTCCTTCTACTCCATTAGTGAATTTCTAAATTGTACCAAATGATGCATGTACTCATACTATATTAATACTTAAAAATGTATGTATCTGTATTTATATTATTAGTATTATCTATTATTCAGCTTGTAAATTTTGTTTCTTGACATGTTCCACATCCACGAGGATCTCCTCAACATGGATCTATGGAAAGAAAAACAAATCTAATCTAATCGTGAGGCTGTTAACAGAACCTGAATTCATTCGAAAAAATTACGTTTTGCCATTCGTGGACGCAGGTTCTTTGTTGCGTACACCATCGCAGGCGTTCCTGTCTGTGATGCAGCGTCAAGGGTAACCACATACATGGTCTCCGAGCTGATAATCTATGCTGCTACAAACGTCGTCGAACTGTTCGTGTAGATGGTTGTTGTCTTGCAAACGTCCCCATCTGTTGACTCAGGGATCGAGACGTGGCTGCACGATGCGTTACAGCCATGCGGATAAGATGCCTGTCAACTCGACTTCGTGATACGTGGCCGTTGGGATCCAGCACGGCGTTCCGTATTGTCCTCCTGACCCCACCGATTCCATATTCTGCTAACAGTCATTGAACCGCGACCAACGCGAGCAGCAATGTCGCGATACGATAAAACGCAATCGCGATTAGCAACAATCCGACCTTTATCAAAGTCGGTAACGTGATGGTGTGCATTTCTCCTCCATAACAACGTTTCACGAGCCAGCGTCGGTCAACTTCAGTTTGTGTATGAGAAATCGGTTGGAAACTTTCCTCATGTCAGCACGTTGTAGGTGTCGCCGTTGGCGCCTACCTTGTGTGAATGCTCTGAAAAGTTAATCATTTACATATCACAGCATCTTCTTCCTGTCGGTTAAATTTCGCGTCTGCAGCACGTCATCTCCGTGGTGTAGCAAATTTGATGGTCAGGAGTGTATTTCTGCCAGTCTTCGGGATTTGACATCGCTAATGCAATAATGTGGAACGATTCCATGGTAGTACTGGGCTGGATAGAAGGTGATACAAATCGCTGGAAGACGTTTGTCTGCAACAGAGTAACTGAAATCCACGAGACTTTGACGCCATCGCAGCGGCGGCACTTTCCCACCGCAGCTAATCCTGCTGATTTGTTATCACTAGGAAACTCATTAGAAAAGTTACAGTCTTCCACGCTATGGTGGAACGGGCCTTCATGGTTAACTCATACTTGGCCTCAACATGTTCTCTTCCAGAAACACGACTGGAATACAAGCAAAATTTTATTATCAGTGCATGTGTGTGTCCGCTTGATGCCTCAAAATACTGAATGGCATGGTTTCTACGTTTCATCCACAATATCAAACATTCTGAAAAAGTTAAAGGTCCATTGACTGCCCATGAACTAGACTCAGCTAAACGCACTTGGATATTCATGGCTCAGCAGGAAAGCTATCCAGCGGAATACCATTCGCTTAAAAACAAGACCGATTTTCCAACGAATTCTAAAATTCATCGTTACAACCCGTTCCTTCAAGATAGACTGATACGACTTGGAGGACGACTTCACTTTGTTGACTTGAATGTATCTTAGAGGATACCATCCATTTAGAAGGTCCTCATTCGATGGACGCCCTTACGTTTACACCACTTAGGAACTGACATAGTACTAGCTGAATTACGAAATGAATTTTGGATTTTGAAGGGAAGACAACCAGTAAAAAAGGTGATTCATAGGTGTCTCCCTTGCAAAATATCTAGAAGCCAGATAAAACCGCCACTACACCTGACCGCTTTCAATTCACCAAGCCATTTGCGGTAACAGCCGTAGACTTTGCAGAACCGCTTTTTGTCAAATTAGGTACACTGTTACAGAAATGCTACATCTTACTCTTCATATGCGAACTAGTATCATAGATGAGCACAGATATATTTTTGATTGCCTTTAGAAGATATGCTGCACGAAGAGGATAGCCGAATACTGTTTACTCAGATGTTGTTAAAATATTTCAAGCAGCGAACTTATTCGCTTATTTGAGGACACGGAAATTGGTCAACACTTCGCCCACCAAGGTGTTTCTTGGAAGTTTATTGCACCACGGTCGGCTTGGTGGGGAGGAACGACGAACAACGAAATGTTGCCTCAGAAAGGTACTGGGAAGATCGCCAGTAGATGATCGCCAGTAGAAATATAAGCCGCCATCAATTCGAGGCCACTCGTACAGGGAGACTCAGATGTACTGACACCAAGCCATTTTTAATAGAAGAACGACTAACTACAATACCGTCCGGTCACGAACCAAGTATAAAGAAGAATCTGATAAAAATTTTCAAAACAAAGGGAAAAACTGCAAAATGATTTTCTGAAAAGATGTAAGAAGGAGTATCTCCTGGAATTAAGAAACTTTCATGAAGTCCAACGGCCTAAAGGGAAACCCTGCTAATTACCATGTGGGAGACATTGCACTCTTACAGGACGGCAGACAGCTGAGGCATATGTGGAAGAAAGCCCGCATTGTGGAAAGAAGACCTGGGAGAGATGGAATTGTGCGGACCTTAATTCTTCAAACACCAGACGGGAGACGTATTACTCGAACAGTGCAACTGGTCATCCTACTTGAGATTGACCTGAGTGGGATGGACCAGGGTGGGGAAGATGTTAAGGATCAATAAAGTATTTTCTTTTATCTCTGTACATGTATATCTCTGGCTAAAGTAAATAAATTTGTGGAAAGTACACCCGTCTATGCTGTCTGTTGAGTGTATGACGTGCAAAATCCCTAGACTTACAAACGAATTAACGTATGCTAAGGACAATACACACAAAACAATGCCCGAGGAAGGACTTGTAAACTGAACAGTCTGTTGCCTGTGTTATTGGCATGGCGCGTATGTTCGCAAATTTGCCGCGAGTTTTTATTTATTATAGGCTATAAGCGGCTATACCTCACATGAAAAATAATTTAGTAGAAATAATTGCCCTAGTAGAATGAAGATTCACTTGATCACTGTTTCGTACAGATCATAAAATAAATAAAACATGCTCTACCTGCTCTACCTCTACCCTTGTTCGGTCAGTAAAAGTAATTGATTTTTTTTTTTTTTTTTTTTTTTTTTTTTTTTTTTTTTTTTTTTTTTTTTTTTTACGACGTTACAGCGTTCATCAAGAGTAGTGACTGGCGTAATGTGACAAGTCAGTTGCTCGGCCACCGTTGACCAGACGTTTTCAGTTAGTGAGAGATCGGGAGAATGTGCTGGTAGTCGGACATTTTCCGTATCCAGGAAGGCCTGTACAGGACCTGCAACATACGGTCGTGCATTATCGTGCTGAAAAGTAGGGTTTCGCAGGGATCGAATGAAGGGTAGAGCCACGGGTCGTAACACATCTGAAATGTAACGGCCACTGTTCAGTGCTGTCGATGCGAACGACATTATCACGTTTAAATGGAAGCAGGCGTGACTTCGAAAGCAACTGAACACAGCACTTATACTGAAAGCACGTTTATTACGAACTTAACATACATGTAGCACTGACTGCCTCGCGGGCAGAGTGCTCTGCTATTTATACACAGACAGAATGTACCAGAAATTACAAGAACAGTTAACATAAGAAACAAGTAGAATTTACAAGTGAACATAAGAAAGATGTAGAACATTCTGGAATTGTTAATTACAAAGAAATAAATTTTCGCCGGTGGGCGCGACTGAACCAGTGACCGTCAGCACCGGAGTCAGTGACGCTATCCCCTGCGCCACGCCGGCAGTCGGTGTACGCGGTCTCTCGCGGCAATATGTGGCCGAGACGTGTAACCAATGGCAATCCATACCATCACGCTGGGTGATACGCCAGTATGGCGATGACGAATACACGCTTCCAATATGCGTTCACCGCGATGTCGCCACACACGGATGCGACCATCATGATGCTGTAAACAGAACCTGGATTCATCCGAAAAGATGACGTTTTGTCATTCCTGCACCCAGGTTCGTCGTTTCGAACACCATCGTAGGCGCTCCTGTCCGTGATGCAGCGTCGAGAGTAACAGCATCCATGGTCTCCGAGCTGATAGTGGATGCTGCTGAAAACGTCGTCGAACTGTTCGTGCAAATGGTTGTTGTCTTGCAAACGTCCCCATCTTTTGACTCAGGGATCGATACGTGGCTGCACGATCCGTTACAGCCATGCGGATAAGATGCCTGTCATCTCGACTGCTAGTTATACGTGGCCGTTGGAATACAGCATGGCGTTCCGTATTGCCCTCCTGAACCCACCGATTTCATATTCTGTTAAGTAATTGGATCGCGACGAACGCGAGCAGCAATGTCGCGATACGATAAACCGCAATAGCTATAGGCTACAATCCGACCTTTATCATGTTGTATCGTTCGTTACCATATTGTGTGAGTACACACTATCCATTACACCATTCCCGTCTTCATAACTTTGTACTGGACTGGCGACGCATGCAAATTTTCTTATTTGAAATGCCCCCCCCCCCCCCACTTTGCCTAAAAGTACGCATCAGAGTTCCTCACTGAGGTCTATGATAGATGGCGTCATTTCCACTTCTGATGGTAGCGCAGGACGTAGCAGGTTAGATGACTCGGAAAAATTTGGAATGTTGAGTGAAAATTAGCAAGGAAACTACGTTGTCGTTAAGTGAAAAGTTATTGTCAATAGATGCCACTAATCTATTAGTACACAGACTCAATTATTAGATTGCACAAACATACTATATCATTGTTAGCCATCATTAAATCACGATTTTACTTTCATCGCTCTTTACATTTAACATCATTGTTATCGTTACCAGAAGTACATAAACCGTAATTTAACAACATTTGTATACTTTTACTACACCGCTGACATACGATGCGCCCTCTGCGTACAAGTTAGGTTCTTATCGCGCCCCTCTCGAAAAATCCTCCACCAGTCAGACGCGATTTCTTACGATACGTTAAATGGCTTACCCCGCTCCTCTCATCAGCTAATGAGAAGTGCCGTTTCGGCATCACTCCGTAGCCGTATCCAGTGCTGGGTACTTCTACATGATAGGATACCAATATGAAAAATTTAAATAAAATTGTTTTATACCGAATATGTTATTTGACATATAGTGTTACACCATCTACAATCATAAACTCAATTAAATTAGCGTCTGGCAACATTACCGCAGTTCCTACTCACCATCCAAACAGAAATGTTAATCACCGTGTTTAATACAACTATACCCATAGTTCTACTAAATATTTTGTAACTGATGTAGACGGTTTTCATTTCATTACTTGCCACTCCAATTTTAGTTTTTCTTAGTAATCCATTTTGTGTGGAGTAACACCTTCCCCCTATTTTTTTGTAGTCTCAGATGTCAGTTGTGAAAGGATCCCGTTCGTATGCGCAGTAAACTGGCACGCTCTCTTCCTCAAGTTGGCGACGCGCAGTCGATGGACTTGTAGCGGTATTCTCTTTTACTGAAACGTTCAAGTATCTCCATGGCTACTCGACTATTGTACTTCTTCAGCATCGTGTAAAGATTAAAGGTAATTTCTAACAGCAATTTCTTATTTTCACGTCATTTATTATTTATTTAATTTAGTACCGTTATTAATATGCAAATAATGTAAAACTTTAAATTGGTTATCTATCCTTCAGAAGAAGATATTTAAAAAACATCGAAAGATAGTTCAAGGTGTTTTCATAAATCTTTTATTTCGCAACTGGTTGGATCAGAGGCATTCTCGCTAACCATCATACAATGGGCTCAGGTTCGATTACAGGCAGGGGAATGGGTGCTCATTACTTTATAATGGAATCGCAAGACGTGGAAGTAGCGTCAGTGAATAATAATAATAATAATAATTGCAGTACCCGCCGAACCCCGATGGGGATATCTCAAGCACTAAAAGTCATATGATCAACTAATTACCTTCTTCGCAAAGTTCTTCTAAATGTGGGAGGGAGAAGGACTGGTTTTAACGTCTGGAGTGGTCATTTGAGACAGTCTAAATGTGACTGCGTGTGTGTGTGCTCACTGCGGGAATCATGGTAATATAGAAAGAAGTATTTTAAATTTTCATAACTCGGTTGAGGTACTTTTCCATTGCTGACTTTTTACGAGTGATCCATTAATCAAGTTTGTAAGTGCTGTAAGAACTTCAATGATGAGTTCCTGCGTAGAATTTTTTGACGTTGATATCGATAATGAAGAACGATAAAAGCTCGAGCTCCATTGATGTCTCGAAATATAGAGATGGTAGACTAGCTTAGTTTGTTCAGGGTAAGGAAAATAATCCGGTCCCGTGTATCTCAAACGAACACCCCCAGTTAACCACTTCAGAGGATCTATGTAAACTGTAAGCTGCGGCCCACTGGGTACTGACCGGTCGCCGTGTCATCCTTCTCCGGAGGCGTCAACGGATGCAGTATGGAGGGGGAGGTGGTCAGCGTCCCGCACTCCCGGCCGTTAAATCAGTTTTCGTGACCGGAGCCGCTAATCCTCAAGCAAGTAGCTCCTCAGTTGGTCTCACAATAGCTGAGTGCACCCCACTTGGCAACAGCACTCGGCAGACCAGGACGGTAACCCAACCGAGTACTAGCCAACCCCAACAGTGTTTAACTTCGGTTATCTAACGGAAACTGGTGCATCCACTGTGGCACGGCTGTTGGCTTAAAGGAACTATATCGAAGTAACATTTGAATAATCAGATACAGAACATTAACAGTCCAGTGCTTTGAGTAGTAAACACGTGAGTGTCGATCATTTATGGTAACACAAGGATGAGACAATATACACCACTTCTCTGTCATAAACAGCGTGAAGGAAAGTACCTTTCCACAAGTACCGAAAGTTACATGTCGTCAGTACAAGACAGTGCAACTATTATTGAGGTTCTAGGGTTTTCTCGCATGACTGATGGGATTAAAAGTTTTGGGTGTTGATAATATTGTCGTCTTATATGAGTCAACGACTAATAACGACACAATTTTTTTGAGAAAGCGTAACTAAGAAAGCTTCTTCCGCATTTATAATACGAGGGTTGGAACTTAAATATGCCGCGGTGGCCGAGGAGACTAAGGCGCTCCAGTCACGGTCTGCACGGCCACTACGGTCGGGGGTTCGAATCCCCCCTCGGGCATGGATATTTGTGCCGTCCTAGTTCGTAAGTATCTCATAAGTAGTTTGTAAGTTTAGAGACTGATGACACCGTAGTTAAGTCCCATAGACTATACAAACATTTGAACATTTTCAACTTAAATAGTGCCAACAGTGCTGTGGAGACACTATGTAATGGAATCTGCTATTGTTGCTGGTAGAACACATTGTTGACATACCTACCTTACCTCCGAGCAAATGGACTCGCCCGTCCTACGTCACCAGCGTTGTGAGCGAGCGGTCTAACGTTACGGTGCCAATAAGTTTTAAAAACAGAAACAACGGAGTTGAATCAAGATTGAATATGCCAGAGGTCGTACAGAACGACAGTGTAATCAAGTCTTCAACAGGCGTGCGGGAAATCCGCATTGCCGTACAGAACAGTGGCACGCTGGGGAAAAACCTTCTACGAAGGGCGGTAAACTGTGGCAGACATGCACCGGATAGGTCGTCCTAGCGTCTCTGAAGAAGTGCAAACTGTTGCCGCGTTGATTCCGAAGATGAAGCATTCGCTTCAGAACTGTTCCAGAGATTCGACAGGCAGTAGACTGCGCCATTCGTACTATCAAAAGAACAGGCTCTGTTAAGTGTATACTACGCCTTCCACATCGCTGCCACCAAGTTCTATACAACGCTGATGACTAGTTTGAAGGGAAGTAACAGGTGCAAACATGTGACGCTTTTGTATTGATTGTGAATAAGTAGTTGCCACTGTTTAAATTGCAGAACAAAGTATGTGAGCAGTCACTTCCATAAAATATCAGAGAGTATGCGTAAGGAGCCATCTGAAACATATAAAATTATCCGAGCGTAAGGCCAGACTGAGATTCATTGGAAGAATGGTAGTATAATTCATCACCAAAGAAAGTAACATACAAAACACTATTTCGAGCGATACTTGAATACCGTTCATCATTTTGGGATCAGTACCATCTCGCTGCGGAGCGCGCGGTTGCTCGCCGTGGAGGTTCGAGTCCTCCCTGGGGCATGGGTCTGTGTGTTTGTCCTTAGCTTAGTTTAGCTAGGTTTTAGTAGTTTGTAAGCTACGGACTGATGACCACGCAGTTTGGTCCGATAGATTTACAAACATTTGAACATTTTTGATCAGTACCAGTTGGAGGAGACAGAGAATACCTAAAGCAGTACAGTTCGTCACTGGCTCATTTAGTAAGCGCTAAATAATCACGAAGAAGATCGGAAAACTCCAATGGCAGGTGCTATAGGAAGGACGTTTAGTGTCACGGTATGGGCTTCTGTAAAGTTTCTCCTAAGCGTTCTCATAAAATAGCACGAGGGTGAAATTATATTAGATTAGGGGTGATATCTGCGATCTTTCCCGCGGGCCGTACGCGACTTGGAATAGTAAAAGGAGGAAGTGACAGTGGCCACCCGTCGTGAGGTGGCTTACGGGGTTCGGATACAGAAATTGCGGAGCTGAAACAGAAGTGTCGGGACTTTCTCCGATGTCAGGTTGTGCAGTGAACGTCGGTTGCGACGGTTGCCGTACATGGCACGACCACGACTTGCTGGGCGTACACAGCGCCGCGACGCTGGTTAGTGACGGTCAGTTAGATCGTCGGCGTCCCACAGGCAGCCCTTCTGTCCGACTGCGGCTTTCACCGGCGGACAAATTGGGCATGCGGGGGAATTGGTCACAATTACAGAAGTGGAGTGGCGCACCGTTACCGCAGCGACGACGCCGACGGGCTCGGCTGGTCTCCCGTGGCGACGCGCAGCGGCGAAAGCGATCCGCCATATTACGGCGGCCCACGACGCTTCCGGCGCGCCGTGCCGGCAGAATGGGCCTGTCAGTGAAAGGAGTCGTCGAGCCACTTGCCGCGGCCTTCGACCGCCTTCCGCTCGGCCGGTGCAGAACGCCGCCATGACGACGACCAACAGCCGTACTAATGAGGATTACCGCGAGTCCTCCCGAATTTGCCCGGTCCGTCTGGCAGCTTCACGACCGAGCGAGCAGTCAGCGCGGAAGGAGGAAGCCGTTCCCTGCGGGTGTGTGCGCGCCATCTTCTTCCCACACTTTCCTCCTGGCGGGGCCGCCATTTTTGTGCTCTCTGACCAGAACCGCAAATGACTCGGTTTTCGCTCCGTTTGAGGTGATGTTGTAAGAGACACTAGAACTGACACGGAATGAAGGATCGGCGGTGTGGACGAGCGAGCATTTCGCCGCACTACTGACACCTGCTGATTTCACGAATCTCTCGCGAGGAGAATTCTGCAGTGAGCAGTTTAACTGATTCACTGCAGTAGATGTCACTCTGCTACGCTTTTGAAATGCATAAAATTACTTTCTTCCGTAACGCTCATTACAGGGTGTAACTAATTATGTGGGAAAGCTACGGGGATTCCATTGAGAACCTCACACCAAGCAGAACCGGAGCTGTACACATATGGTTTATTTGATTTCACTACCGTATGACAGACATACCTTTTTCGTGTAACAATGCGACTTCCCTATCGGTACTCACCAATAAGAATTGGGCAATACATAACTCAGGGCAGTAAAAGGTTTATGGTTCGTTGTAAATTCGTAAATTTGTAGAACTTATGGGACTTAACTACGGGGTCATCAGTCCCTAAGCTTACAAACTACTTACGAACTAGCTAATCCTAAGGACGGCACAAATATCCATGCCCGAGGGGGGATTCGAACCCTCGACCGTAGTGGCCGTGCAGACCGTGAGTGGAGCGCCTCAGTCCCCTCGGCCACCGCGGCCGGAATGGCTCGTTGTCTCTGTTCATAGGGATGACTTAAGTATGTCAGCTTTTTTTGCCCTAAACAGCTACCCAATCTTTTTAAAAAAGTTCAATAATTAATTTGTATAGTTTTCAAAATGAAAAGACAAGATCGTACATTAATATTTTATTAAATGACGACCGGTTTCGGTGCACTGTGTCACCATCATCTGGTCACATATATGTAATTTTGTAAGCTGTTATGTTTTTAACTTGTGTATTTTTTACATAGTGACTAAGTGCAATGTTGCACTTGTTATTTTATAACCAATATTTTAACAAGATGACCAGCTTATAACACATATGAGGCCAGATGATGGTGACACAGTGCACCGAAACCGGTCATCATTTCATTTTGAAAACTATATAACGATCAGCTCGCCTCCAAACCCGACTATGTCAGGTAACCTTAATTAATCTGTAGTTCAGCCAGTCTATCAATCTGCATAAGATGACGCGAAAATATATTTAAACAAACATAAATTAAACCTCTGAATAAGCAACAAAATTGATTTTTACATAAAGAAGTGATTCACTCACGAAGTAATTCTTTATAAATGAAGTTTATTACTCATTTTGTACATGAAAATTCGGAGGTGATCCTACTTTATACATCGGTAAATAACTGAATATTTCCCCGACTATTGTTCATGAGAGGCACAATAAGTATCACACGCACTCCAGAGTAAAAGTTCCAAATTATCACTGGTATGTTAGTGAAGTCCATCTAATATTGCAGTTCCAAATTAATACGCGATTAATTACAGTATTTGTTATAAAACACAGTTTGCCATCACTCGAGTACACGATAGCTGAATTATCACAGTTCCACAGCCCTACTACCATGCATAGTTTACTACTTTTCACCAGAAAGTAAATTCTGCAGTCACAGTCCCGTAAATAAGTCCACACATGCCTATCTCTTCAAATCACAAGTTCGTAACACGGCTTCAGACCACCCAGTAGCAACCTCTCACCACCACGTCCAAGTTACGAGTCTCTTCCTAAGCGTTCGAAAGCGTGCTCTGCCTGCTCCCAAAATTGTATACTTCCGCGCATCGCGCATCCTAACGCCTCATCTTTAAAATACAATTTACCTTCCAAAATATTATACATTTGAATATCACAAAATTAAATGCTTTGACCACCTCCCTGCAAATGATGTTTACATTAACAAACAAATACATATTTAACAACACTAAAAACGTTTGAGACTGAAGCTCTTTGCTCAGGTAGCTATTAAGCACGACGTCTCACTGTTCAAATATACTGCCGCCGCCGAAATATAGTTACACAATTAATATTTAATTTATCATGGCTTTTATGCAAATATATTCAGTTCTTCTTCAAAAATACATATAATTGTTTATATACACATTATCTGCTGCATATCTACTATTTTTAGTCGGCCATGAAATATTTAAGTGGCAGTCTACAACATAAAACGAACGTAACTAAGAATAATATTACATATAATATAATACATATATAAATGTAATGCGCTTTGCTGGGTTCATGTGTTTCTGTGGTGGAATCTATGTTCTGACACAAGAATGGTACTATCTCAATGAAAAGCAGGCAAGAGAGGAAAATAAAGCTTATTGAAAGAATACGGAAACAATGTGATGCGTCTTTTAAGATAGGTAGCGTGGTTCAATGCTCCCCATTTGCTTCTTAAACTGTTACTCATAAACGCTACGTATCAATAATTGTACATATAAGTCTTATGATATCATTATTGTAGTACTGAAATTTATCGACTTTTTATCTGTAAGGGATAATGAAATTGTGATTATGGTGTTTGATTCTCACAAGTCTCCTGAATCGGTACATATAATTATATTTGTCGTATGATCATTCCGTGATTTTATATGGATTTTTAGAATAATGTGTGTGGATATATCGCTTTTCAGTTGCAATCTGGGAGAGCCGCCCTCGCCCAGCCAAGAGCGCCGTTTCCGATTTCCTAGCAGATGAGGAAAATCCTAATTACCTGTATTCCGTTCACTAGGTCCAAACAGTTAGCCAGCCGGCTGGGGAGCTCAACAGCTTGACAAAACCCGCCTTTGACATGGAAACAATCAGCTCCCTCCCTGTATCTGTAATGTCACAACAAGACCGTCTAGGACGCAATTTCTTTTATTTCTCTGGTAACCGGTTTATCATCAGACAACAACCGTAATGTTGGCCAGCTGGATCTGCCTAAAGGTTTAATGTGGAATGCTGCAGATTTAGGTGCAGCAATTCTTTAAATACTGGAAGGATGACTGCTCCTACATCTACAGCAGTCAACATTAAATCTTTAGCAGCTCAAGGTGAAAACAACCGGTGGTCAACTTACGGTTGTGGACAGGTGATAAACCGAGTCCCAGAGAAAAGAAACTGCGAGGTAGACTGTCTTCTTACGTGAATTAATAATTAGTTGTAAGATCGCCATTATCCATAATGTTCTCAAAAATAAGACATTTGTTTGGTGTACCGGTACTTTAACACAAAATGTTCAAATGTTCGTAATCATAACAGATCAAACTTATAATGAGAACAACACACACACACACACACACACATGTCCGAGGGAGGACTCGAATCTCCAACATGGAGGTGCAGAACGTAGACCACTTAACACACTTCACTATGCAGGTTTGTCATTTGTGGTGATACAGTGTCATTTCCGATGTAAAGGCCTCTACGGAAAATGCTATAAAGGGCTACCACGAGCTGTAATTTAGGCGTCTATGCGCCGTATCATTCACTATCTCACTAGACCCCATATTCGAGGCGTTTGTCGTATCTGCTGACAACCTGGCTCTGTGCGCTGACACAGCAGTTCCACTTTATGAATAGGCGTACCACTACCGTCTCTACCACAAGGGGCACAGGCCGAGGGCCCCCAGCCTGACGTGGTCCCCGAGAAACTAGTTCCTTTCTCCTAGGCAATGACTTTTTCTAAGTGAATTTTTGTCGCGCTTATTCCCTATAAGGACCCAGAAATTGTCTCGAAATGTGTCATATATGGTGCGGAAAGTGACTTGGTTTGCTACCTGCATGCAAAATCGTAGATATCACTGCGGGCCTTAGCTACAGAATACACGGCGACACTGTTGTAGTAGACCTTGTACAGTCTCTTTCAGTTATAACTTGGTGGAACATTGCATCCAATAGCGACCTTCTCACGACGGGGTTGCTGTTGACCGGCCAAGCAGCGGGTAGGCGCTTACGTCACGACACGTCAGCGATTTTACAATAGTTAATTCCCTACAGTCGATGGAGCACCGGTATATATCGCTGTTCCTTCCATAATATTGGGCATAGATTGATACTGAGTTGGAACTGCAACTTTCTACCGAAAAGGGAACAGCTGAGCGGCTACCATGGAGCTGGAACGGCCACGCGACCGTGACCGCCAATGTGAACGTTCCTTGTAACCAGTTCCTCAGTCCTTCGGTTCACTCTTGTGAACCGACCCGTTCTATCGCGAACGACCCATCTCTACTGTGTTCAGAGAAGTGGCATTTGATGGTAGAGCCAGTTACTGGAACGATGAGTAAAGGATGAACTCAATATTTTGGAGTACAGTAGTTTCCAATACTCAAACACACAAAAATAAACAATTAAAAAATCCAATGCTTTGAAAACCGGGCCAAACGGTGAGAAAGGAAGGATTTCAGATGTGGAATAAAGACTACAGACTTGCTTTTGACAAAAGCATGCAGCCAACAAACCTATTTCGAGGGCAGTAATGAAAGTTTCATTTCAGCATTAATCTCATTTGTACATTTAATTTTAGCAGCCCCCTACAAAAACGTATAAATGAGGTTTCACTGCATGTCATTGTAACTTCCTGGTGACATTGAAAATTATGAGCATTTAGCCAATATGGCATTTCATTATTCCCCATATGTATTACTGCTGGTTTTTCAAACCGAACGTCAACAACAACGAGTCGCTCGACAAGTTTTGTGTCAGTTTATGTTCTGGGAACCTGATAATATATATTTGTTACGTCCATGTGTAACATATGAGTGTACCTCAATCAGGTTGTAAAAGATACAGTAATTGACCTGAAACATTTGCAGCATTCGTCTCTTCATGGTAATTTTCCCTTTTAGCTCTGAATTTGAAAATTAAAAATTTATCTAGGCCAAGAACTACTACATTTAATGACATGCAATAATTTGTTACAGGAACATTACCATCAATTTTTATTAACGCATTTATAAAATGTTTGTGGACATTGGAAGTAAATTAGGATTTGTTATCTGCGCGTGCTCTAATTAGACGTTGTACTACTTTTACAGGGTGTAGTATGTGAACTGCCCGAATATGTATCATTGACATATATGATATACCTAGCTTGTTCATAGTACATTTTTATTTTACTTAGCCAATGCATGTACTACATACATGTACACGTTTCACAAGCACAGTACCGTTTTGTGTTGCTTTGAGCACAGCTGGTAAATAACTGAAGTGTTACTTGTACTAAGATTTCAACGTGTAAACAACAGGTGGGCATTAAAAAAATGTTCTGACATACCAAAGTCTAACTTGTGGAGAAGGTACTTCAATTAAAAGACGTATTTTCTCTTATTCCGGAAGAAGTGACTGCTTGTCATGTGGAAGTTGCGTATCAGTCTCTTCTTTTTTTTTATTCCGCTTTTTCCTGGAGTAAGGAAAAAAATAAGCTACCGGCACATACTTTTTCTCCCACTTCCTTTACTCTTCTCGTAGTCCCAAGTGACACCCCAATAGTAGCTAGAACTTTATCAAGGGAACTCTTATGTGATTTTATCCTGTCTTTTACGTCTTCTGACATAAGATGTGGTGTATAGCGTAATTAAGTATGTGTCTGGTTATGCAGAACCCTTCCTGCACTAACTGGTGGAGACTGCAATGCCGCGCTATGTTAATTTTTTTTTAACATGTGGAAGCAACACATGAACTTATATAACCAAATGGGTCTGAAGCAGACTGATGCGGCCTCCCCTTAGAACAAAGTAATGGACTCGCCCGGCCCTTAGGACGACAATGCGCAACGGTCTCCCCTACGAAGAAACCAATGGACTCACCCGGTGCTTAGGACGGCACTGCGCATCGGCCAATGCACCCAGTCCTGGTGAATTTGGCATTGTTACGAAGTAATAGTTCGTTATCAGGGTGCTTCGAAGCGCCATTTGATTGTATGCGATGCACTGTTTTCTTGGCAGTGTCTACTAGATATTTTTGTGGTGTCTTTCAACAATGTCAACATACTTAACATGCTTAAGTGATTCAGAGAAAAGAAAAAACTTGCATTTCAAAAAGGAACCATCAGCAGACTTTCGAAACTTACTTCATTTTTCACTTTTCAAGAAACTAACAGGCAGAGTGATTCATCTATATCATCATTGCAATATATCTCTAGATCTCAAAGCTTAGAAACGGTGCCCATGTTTAACATAGAGGATAACATTTGTGTTTCGAGTTCATCAGTTCCAGTTATGACATAATATCCTTCTTCCATCTCAAGCCATTTGAATTCACAAGACAGAAGTACGTAAAAAAATGTCACGATCCTGATGAAATTTTAACGAAAGAAGTCCGTGATATTTGAATTCAAAGGACCCACAGTTTTTCCAAAACAAAAATAACGACTTCTCAGAAACCACAACACATTTTGCTTATGTAAGTGGTAAAACAAAAACTAGAAAACTAGCTAGGACTGATTTCACTCGCAAATTGACAAATGTTGAGTGTGTGGAAAGAAAGTGGCTTCTGTAGTCACCATCCATTAAATCTGTGTATGGTTATTGTTGCCGTCTATTCAGTTAAACTGTCAGCAATAATTTGAGTTCTACCATGGGATACAAAGATTGGAAGCATATAAACTACTTATTAAACGAGTATGAGAACAGTTTACAGTACAGGAAATCAGGGGATCAATTGAGATATCTAAATTCTGAAGTATTTCCGTTGGCAGAATGAAATGGTTCGACATCTATGTATTGGTTCTGTGGAGTGGCGACAACAACATTATGGTAAACGAGATGTAATGACATCAAACTGCTGCAAAGGGGGTTGGTGTTCTGCTTACTCTACCTAACGAATTACACAGGCAGTTTGATGAGATGCTGTAGTGAGAAGGTGTGTTTTACAGTAAAACCACGAAACCGTTTAGCCCACAGAAACTGAGCGGAGGAACATCAAGATTGGAGCCGGTAACGATTGGCGCCGGGTCCTGTTCACAGATGAGTCAACATCTTGTATTCAGCCGGTTCCTCATCAGGAGGGATCGTGGAACTCGGAACAATCCTGCTTACGTTCAGAAAATATCACCCTAGCGAACGAATTGTGTGGGAAGAGTCAATATTAATGGGCGAACCTTTATGGCGCTTTTGTTGTCCCTTAGTCTGGTTCCAGAGGAGATGGATTCCTTCTAGTGACCAACAGAGCTGCACAACTGGTGGTCAAAATCCAAAATTTTTGAAAAAGTTATGTATTCTCGAGTTGCTTCACATATTAGTAAAAATAAAGTTCTAACAAAATGTCAGTTTGCATTTCTAAACAGCTTTTCAACAGAAAATGCTATATATACCTTCACTGATGATATATTAAATGCTTTGAATAACCGGATATCACCAGTTGGGATTTTTTGTGATCTCTCAAAGGCTTTTGATAGTGTAAAACATGGGATTATTCTAGATAAGCTTCAGTATTATGGTATGAGTGGCACAGTGCACAAATGGTTTAAATCGTACTTATCTGGAAGGGTGCAAAAAGTTGAAATAAGCAGTTCACTTGGTATAGAAGAAACAATTAATTCCTCTAACTGGGGAGTTATCAAAAATGGTTCCCACGAGGTTCGATCTTGGGTTCTTTGCTCTTCTTAATAAATATTATGACTTGCCATTCTATATTCACGAAGATAATATGCTAGCTCTTTTTGCTGATGATACAAGAATAGCTATCACGCCCGACAAACAGGAATTAACTGACGAAATTGTAAATGATATCTTTCAGAAAATTATTATATGGCTTTCTACAAATGGACTCTCATTAAACTTTGATAAATCCCAGTATATACAGTTTCATACATTAAATGGCATGACACCATTAATAAATTTAGACTTTGAATAGAAATCTGTAGCTAAGGTAAAATATTCAAAAACTTTTAGGTGTTTACATTGACGAGGGATTAAATTGGAAGAAACACAATGAAGATATGCTGAAACGTTTGAGTTCAGTTACTTATGCTATCAGGGTGATTGCAAAATTTGGTGATATACATCTTAGTAAATTTGCTTACTATGCCTATTTTCATTCACTGCTTTCATATGGGATCATATTCTGGGGCTATTCAACATTGAGTATAAAAGTATTCATTGCACAAAAGCGTGTAATCAGAATAATTGCTGGAGCCCACCCAAGATCATCCTGCAGACATTTATTTAGGGATCTAGGGATCTTCCCTGTATCTTCATAATATATATATTCACTCATGAAATGTGTTATTAACAATCCGACCCAATTCAAAAGTTATAGCAGTGTGCATAGTTACAACACCAGTAGACTGGGTGATATTCACTATTCAAGGTTAAATATAACTTTGGCAGAGAAAGGGGTGAATTATGCTGCCACAAAACTCTTCGGTCACTTACCAAGTAGCAGCAAAAGTCTCGCAGATAGCCAACTAGTATATAAAAAGATATTAAAGGAATTTTTGAATGGCAACTCCTTCTACAATGTAAATGAATTTTTAGATGAAACTTAAAAAAATAAAAAATAATAATAACAATAGCAATAAAAAAGAAAAAATGTAAATAAATAATCCTTTAAATATTGTCATATATAGACAACATTTACTAAACTGACACGTTCCACATAATTACAAAATGTCGTATATATGATCTATGGAACAAGTCTTAATCTAATCTAATCTAATCATGCTTTAATTGAACATATTGAGTGGATAGCTTGCCGTACTTAAACCCATTGAGCATGTCTGGGATGCACTTAACAGACGCAATAAGCCAGACCAGCACCTCCGACATCGGTTGCAGAGCTGGATTTTGCATTCATGAAAGAATGACCAAATACCTCACAAGAGACGATTGACAACCGAGGTGATCACACACCATGTTAGAGGGGTAACGAGAAATTCACTATTAAGGTAGTCACTTGGTATCTCGCTCTAAGTAAATGACATGTAAAAATTCCGTTAAATACCCTCCACCATGCACAGAGAGAAATTTTATATAGAAAGTGACATTCCTGTTGTTTTTAAGGTAGAGTGTGCAAAATTTCATCAATATCGGAACAAAAATATAGATTACTATGCAATAGAAACGCAGGGTCATATTGAAAAACGCACATTGTTGTTCTCAAATATTCCAGTTTTATTTCGTACAACCTTTGTTCTGAGAATAACGAAAACAACAAAAAAAGGATCTGTGAAATCAGTCGAACCGTTCTCAAGTTATGGTGCGATCAAAGTATTTAGGGATCCATTTTTATGTTGCAAAGTACGCTCCCCCATGCACCGTATGAAACTTAAGGTAGACGGTGACCTTCCTCTTGTTTTGAACATCAACCCTGCGAAATTTCGTGAAGATAGGAATGAAACAGCAGATTTCGTGAATCTGTAGGAGAAGTATGCTCCGCCGTGCACCTATCACAAAATACGTTCTTAGCTGACGTTTTCTACATATAAACAACATTCTTGCCAAATTTAAGCTTCATAGGTGAAGTAGTTTTCGAGATTTCGTGTTTAGTGAGTGAGTGTCCTTTCGCTCTTATATAGACTGAAATTAAGAAAACAAATTGCTTAATTTTGGATGCAAGAGAATTAAGGGAGACTTGCAGACAAAAATAAATAATAACTTGCAAATGTCTAATACTAACTTTTTTTATACAAGGTCATGCCTGATGCGACAGTTTTTCGGCATATACAGAGAATCTGTTGTGAGCGGTAGACTTTTGTGTGTGTGTGTGTGTTTGGTGGTGGGGGGGGGGGGGAGCTGTCAGTTACAAAACGCTTCACAGTCGTCCGAAATTACATGCAAACTTTGTTGCAGGTCCCTAACTAATCCTAATTGATGCATAAATCTGGGTATTCTCAGGCGGTGGCCTCTCATTATTTATGACGTCATATCTACTTTGTGTCATGCTCTTTTATTTTTGGGTCAGGAACCTTCGTGTGTGTACGGTGAACAGTTCACCTAAGTTTCATTGCAATCGAATGAATGGTTTACGAACACATAGAGGACATACAGACAAACATTCATTTTTTTTAAATATATATATATATATATATATATATATATATATATAGCATTCACCTAATCCCCAGTGTACAAGTGATGAGCTTAAAATCCTCGTGCTCCATAGAATTGTTCACAAAACAAAACAAGATGTACTTTTCAAAGACAAATTCGAAAACTAAAACATCAAAGAAAGTCTTCTGTGTGGAAAAAAGTACGCAGCAACGCAGTGTGAAGGGGCGCCTGCTCACATTGTTCGTTGGGAAGGATCGCGGGCGCAGTAACATCGCACTTAAAGGGTTAATTAACGCATGTGGCAAATTTGAAACTGTAAAATTAAATGATATCTTTCTATTAACGATAATATATTTATTTTGAATCTATATTCCTTATATATATATATATATATATATATATATATATATATATATATATATGTGTGTGTGTGTGTGTGTGTGTGTGTGTGTGTGTTTGTCTGTATGTCCTATACATAAACCATTCATTCGATTGCAATGAAACTTTGGTGAACTGTTCACCGTACGCCCATAAAGGTTTCTGACCCAAAAACAAAAGAGCACGACACACAGCTCAGGAGATATGACGTCATAAATAATGAGGGGCCAACGCGTGAGAATACCCAGACTTATGCGACAATTATTGGAAAATTGGAGTATTTAAGGACCTGCAACAAAATCTGCATGTAATTTCGGACGTTTATGAAGCGTTTTATAACCAACCTCCCCTCCCCCCCCCCTCGACACACACAAAAATGATGAAGTCTACAGCTCACAACAGTTTCGCTGTAGTGCCATAAATCTGTCCCATCAGGCATGGCCTTCCGATGATTTACTTGATTACTGCTGACTGTCTTCGCATATAGCATTTATATGAATCACTAAATGAGCCATCAAATTTGAATTACTGTACGACACATACCTCAGGACATATCTAATATATAAAAATTGTTCGTTTGTTTTTGATCCTATTGTATGCACCGCTACCCCGTACATCCGATTGCGATAAAACTTTGTTAACTCATTTCTTGCACGCGCACGAAGGTTATACGTATACTAAAGGTAAATTCGTATGGTGCATGGCGGAGGGTGTTGCAGTTAGTAATTCGTTTCTTATACCTTCACGCTCAAATGGCTGGACGGATGTGAATTAAATGTAGAACAAGAGGTAGCTTATACCCCGAATTAATACGAGGTCTACCTTTCGTAACCCTACGTAGGTGCATGACGGAGGGTACGTTACACCAAACATCCAAATTGTTTGACTGCTCATGAAAGTCAGCACATAGATCTATAGCGGAGGGTACCTTGCGACTTTGACACCATTTGACCTATCACCATGAATCTTGCCGCACATGTATGTTTCCATACATCGGAGGGAGAGGAGTAGGTGGAGGAGGAGAGGGACAAAAGGGGGAGAAGAATAAGATAGCGGAGAGGAGGTGTATGAGAGAGGGAGGAGAAAGGGTGAGCGGAGATGGTGGCAGACAAGTGGAAGAAAATGCATTTTACACTTTGCTGTCATGTAAGGTATCTCTATCCAGGTATCTCTATAATAGTACAAAAATTAGTTAAGCTTCAATATGACACAACTATAAAATATACATATCTTCATCCATGGTAGAAGAACTTACAAAATTACATGAGCAGTTCAGTTTTATACATTTTCTGAATAAGTTGAAAGTGTCGTCATATCTATAAAACCAATTAAAATTCAAGTTAAAAGTGATAGTGATAACGACAACATCAAGGGGTTCCTGCACTTAAGGTAAAGAAAAACCGTACTATTTCGTAATACAACAAGTCAAAGAAAAAATGTGACAGACTCAGAGAACAGGGTATGTCAAAGATGTAACAAATTTCCAATGTGCTCGCTCCTTGTATCGTGTAACGAAATTTACACAGTAACAGTAATAGTTTATTTATATACGATTCGAACAAATGAAAGCAATCACATTCCAAAAGGTACACGTAAGTATAAAAAAAACTGTTATTCTACGGCAGAAACGCGCCGGGTACCAGCTAGTGTCAGATAAATAAAATTCTAAGCTTCTTTTTATGCTTTTTCCCTCGCGCTGTTAGACAATAGAACGAAAGAGAAATATTATGAAAGTGGTTCGATAAACCCTGTATCAAGGAATTAAATGTGATTAGTAGAGTATATAATATGTAGATGTCTAAAACGACGACCTCTTACTTAAACAGTGTAACCTAGAGTGCTCTGTCTCCAGCCGAACTATATTATTGCCTGCTGTGTATCTTTGGCAGGTAGTGTCAACCTACTACCAACTTCCATTATTTCTCTAGATCAAAGAAGTTGTGTTTCAAACAAGGAACACGGAACACCTAAATAGTGACGGTAGAAATGATATTTCATAACTGCCGCCGTAAACGAAGACAGTGTATTGACTTCTGTGTCGCTACAATTTAAAAATCGACCTTCAATCTTAATATGTAATGTAGTAGGGTTCCAAGCAATTTTCTAAAAAAACAACAAAAATTATTTATTTCTTGGGAATCGACGAAAAGGAGCGCTTTGGATAAGTAAGGTACAAACTACCAACCAGAAACTGTTTTGTATCTGTGTGGAGGAAGTCTACACTTAGCAGCAATTAGCTTGCATAATCCGTGATGAAAGGCGATAATTAGTGGATGAGAGGTGTACTTTCTGTTGGCTGGCAGATAGCATCGTTTATTGGCTGCGGCAGTGATTGCTATCGCAGTAACAGAAGCCTTTCTACAGACCACTTAGTGTCCCCAGAATGAGAACAAAAGGTCCCTAATGAAAGTGGTCACCATGTAAGGAAGCTGAACGAGGCCGGTGTGATGATTTATCACCTCCTTATTATTCCCGTATTTCGTTATGGATTTTTCTAAGTACTACAGGTGAGAGTACCGGATTCACTAGACTATTGATGTGCAGCTAATGACGGCCAGATAACTGTTGGACGCAATACAGCATCGATCTCAATTTTCAGCTTAAATAACGCGCAAAAGAACCAGCACGGGTTCAGGAAACATCGTTCACGTGAAACTCAGCTTGCCCTTTTCTCACATGACATCTTGCGAGCCATGGACGAAGGGCAACAGGCGGATTGTGTTTTTCTCGACTTCAAAAAGGCGTTCGACGCGGTGCCACACTGCAGACTGCTAACGAAGATACGAGCTTATGGAATAGGTTCACAGATTTGTGACTGGCTGCAAGACTTCCTAAGTAATAGAACGCAGTACGTTGCTCTCGACGGCGAGTGTTCATCAGAGACGAGTGTATCGTCAGGAGTGCCCCAGGGAGTGTGATAGGACCGCTATTATTTTCTATCTGTATAAATGATCTGATGGACAGACTAACTTGTAATTTGCGGCTGTTTGCTGACGATGCTGTGGTGTATGGGAGGGTGTCGTCTGTAACTGACTGTAATAGCATACAGGTTGACTTAGACAAAATTTCTAGTTGGTGCGAAGAATGGCAGCTAGCTCTCAATGTAGAAAAATGTAAGGTGATGCGCATGAGTAGGAAAAAGAATCCCATAATGTTCGAATACATCATTAGTAGTGAGCTTCTTGATGCTGTCGCGTCGTTCAAATATCAAGGCGTAACATTGCAGAGCGATATGAAATGGAACGAACATGAAAGGACAGTTGTGAGTAAGGCGGATAGCCGACTTCGGTTTATTGGGATAATTTTGGGAAGATTGACTTTATCTGTAAAGGTTATCGCATATAAAACTCTTGTACGACCACGTCTTGAGTATTGCTCAAGTATTTGGGACCCGCAGCAGATCAGTTTATAGGAAGACCTAGAAGCAGTTCAGAGGCGAGCAGCTAGGTTTGTTACTGGTAGGTTCGACCAATGTGCGATTGTCACGGAAATGCTCCGGCAACTCAATTGGGGATCGCTGGAAGAAAGACGACGTTCTTTTCGTGAATTTCTGTTGAGGATATTTAGAGGGCCGGAATTTGAAGCTGAGTGTAGTACGATCTTGCTGCCACCTACTTACATTTCGCGTAGTGATCACAATGACAAGGATAAGAGAATTTAGGGCTCGTACGGAGGCATATAAGCATTTTTTTTTCTCGTTCTGTTTGGGAATGGAATAGGAAAGGAAATACCTAGTAGTGGTATAGTGTACCTTCCGTCACGCACCTTACGGTGGATTGCGGAGTATGTATGTAGATGTAGATGTAGAGAGAGAGAGAGAGAGTGGAAAAATAAAAAAAAAAAAATAAAAAAAAATAAAAAAACATGAAAATGTGCTAGTTGAAGATGTGGCTGAATAAAAATGGACATGCACACAGTGTAAAAATTCTGTTCCGCCATAGCTTCGTAAGAATTTTGAATCGCAGGGAAAGCAATACACAGATAAACCAAAAAATTGTAATAGTAAACCTGAAATGTTCAAAGACAAGGAGGGGAAAGCACTGCGATGGGTTACACATCGTTGGTGCTAGAGAGGTTGTACAGCGGTGTGGTAATACAGGGCTCTTTTGCCGATGTCTCCAGCTAGAGAGTGTCACGGGAGAAACCAAGGCGTGCATCGGGGATGGCGGGCGAGAAACCGCCCCGCTGCCCAAGGGAAACCCGGCGTTCCACACGCTGCGTCGCCTCGCCTCGCGCGGGTTCAACGGATCGCACACCAGACTTGGCGCATAGTTTCGGTGAAGACTGAAGAAAAGATCTACGGATACTACGAAAAGTGACACGAACATGAAAAATTACTATAGGCATACAGGAAAAGCGAGGTAGTTTCTTGTAACAACTGAGATCGTCAAGTGAGGAAGACACAGCGATCTGTTATTATCTATTATAAGTGGTCTCGATCGCAATACAATAATAACTACTAGGTGAAAACCAGTTTAGAGTATCAACCATATTAGGTTATACCAAAATGCAAGAAAAATGACTTGTTTTGTATGAAACCGTAATAACACCGGACACCAAATATTTGTTCGTGAACTTCAGGATTAATAACAGAGGGTGCATATGAAGCCAATAAGTTTTATTATAGACTAACGTCCCGCTCCGGCTTTCCTCGGGACACCACTAATTATTATAATTAGATGGCGCCTTGTGGATGACAGAGAAGATCGTGTGACGAAATTTTACTACATATATCTATAGATAAATTGTTCCATCTGCTATGCAAGATGTATGAGACTGGGAAAATACCCTAAGACTTCAAGGGGAAGGGGACTTGGGGGACATAGCAATAGGTATTTCCGGTGTAGAGAAGCAGCTGAGAGAGCTAAATACGAAAAAGTCTGCTGGTCCGGATGGAATACCAGTTCGGTTTTACAAAGACTATTCTGCGGCATTGGCCCCCTACTTACCTTGCATTTATAGCGAATCTTTAATTCAGCGCAAAGTTCCTAGTGATTGGAAAAAAGCGCAGGTGACTCCTGTGTATAAGAAAGGAAAGAGAACTGACCCATACAATTACAGGCCAATATCGTTGACATCGGTTTCATGTAGAATTTTGGAGCATATTCTCAGTTCGAATATAGTAAATTTCCTCGAAACGGGAAAGCTTCTTTCCATGAATCAGCACGGGTTTAGGAAACATCGTTCATGTGAAACTCAGCTTGCCCATTTCTCACATGACATCTTGCGTGCCATGGACGTAGGGCAACAGGCGGATTGTGTTTTTCTCGACTTCAAAAAGGCGTTCGACGCGGTGCCACACTGCAGACTGTTAACGAAGATACGAGCTTATGGAATAGGTTCACAGATTTGTGACTGGCTGGAAGACTTCCTAAGTAATAGAAGCAGTACGTTGTTCTCGACGGCGAGTGTTCATCAGAGACGAGTGTATCGTCAGGCGTGCCCCAGGGGAGTGTGATAGGACCGCTATTATTTTCCATCTATATAAATGATCTGATGGACAGAGTAAGTTGTAATTTGCGGCTGTTTGCTGATGATGCTGTGGTGTATGGGAGGGTGTCGTCTGTAACTGACTGTAATAGCATACAGGTTGACTTAGACAAAATTTCTAGTTGGTGCGAAGAATGGCAGCTAGCTCTCAATGTAGAAAAATGTAAGGTGATGCGCATGAGTAGAAAAAACAATCCCATAATGTTCGAATACAGCATTAGTAGTGAGCTTCTTGATGTCGCGTCGTTCAAATATCTAGGCGTAACATTGCAGAGCGATATGAAATGGAACGAGCATGTAAGAACAGTTGTGAGTAAGGCAGACAGCCGACTTCGGTTTATTGGGAGAATTTTGGGAAGATGTACTTCACCTGTTAAGGAGACCGCGTATAAAACGCTTGTACGACCACGTCTTGAGTATTGCTCAAGTATTTGGGACCCGCAGCAGATCGGTTTGAAGGAAGACATAGAGGCGGTTCAGAGGCGAGCAGCTAGATTTGTTACCGGTAGGTTCGACCAATGCGCGAGTGTCACGGAAATGCTCCGTCAACTCAATTGGGAATCGCTGGAAGAAAGACGACGTTCTTTTTGTGAATTTCTGTTAAGTAAATTTAGAGGGCCGGAATTTGAAGCTGAGTGTAGTACGATCTTGCTGATGCCTACTTACATTTCGCGTAAAGATCACAAAGACAAGATAAGAGAAATTAGGGCTCGTACGGAGGCATATAGGCATTCTTTCTTTCCTCGTTCAATTTGGAAGTGGAATAGGAAAGGAAATGCCTAGTAGTGGTACAGTGTACCCACCGCCACGCACCTTACGGTGAATTGCGGAGTATGTATGTAGATGTAGATAGTGATTCCAATTCGGAAGAAATCAAATGCAGACAAATGTGAAAATTACAGAACTATGTTTAATAAATCATGGTGGCAAAATACTAACACAAATTATTTACAGACGAATGAAAAAACTGGTGGAATCCGACCTTGGGGAAGATCAGTTTGGATTTAAGAGAAATGTGGCAATACCGAGGCAATACTCACATTACCACTTATCTTAGAAAATAGGTTAAGGAAAAGGAAACCTACAATTTTAGCATTTGTGTATCTGGCAACAGGTTTTGATAATGTTGACTAGAATACTCTCTTTCAAATTCTGAAGGTAGAAGGGATAAAATATAGGGAGCGAAGAGTTATATTCGACTTGTACAAAAATCAGACAGCAATTATTAGACTCGAAGGACAAGAAAGCGTCACAGAGGTTGGAAAGGCAGCAGGACAGGTTTGTAGCATTTCCTCAATATTGTTCAATCTGTCCATTGAGCAACCTGTGAAGGAATATAAGGAGATATTTGGAGAGGGAATTCGAGGACTAGGTAATAAAAACCTGGCTGTTTGCTGACAACATAATAATTCTATCAGAGGCAGCAAGAGACCTGGAAGAGAAATTAAGAAAAGAAAGATGAACAGTAACAAGAATAAAACGAGGGTAATGGCATGTAGTGTCAGAAAGGCAATGCTGAAAAAATTAGGTAAGGAGACGATAAAAGTAGTAAATTAGTTTTGTTATTTGGGTAGCGAGGTAACTTCTGATGCCCTTTGTAAAGAAGATATAAAATGCAGAATGGCTATGGGAAAGAAAAGCTTTTCTGAAGAATCGAAATTTGTTGACATCTATATTAGTTTAAATGTTAGGGAGTCCGTTCTGAAAGCATTTTTCTGCAGTGTAGCGTTGTATGGGAGTGAAACGTAGCCGATAAGAAGACAAAAATACCATAGAAGCTTTCGAAATGTAGTACTACAGACGAATGAAGATTAGGTGGGTTGATATAAATAATGATGATGTACTCAACAGAAATGGGGGGAAAAGGAGTTCCTTGCAAATCCTGACTATAAGGGACAGGTTGATGGGATACATGCTGAAACATCAAGGAATTGTCAACTTAGCATTAGAAGGAAGTTTGTGGGGTAAAAGTCATACAGGAAGACCGACGGACGAATACGGTAATCAGATTCAAAAGGATGACGGTTTCTGTTCGTATTCTCAGATGAAGAGACTTGCACATGGCAGGGTAGCGTGGAGAGCTGCATCAAAAAAGTCTCGGAACTGAAGACAACTACAAAAAACAACAACTTGGCCTTGCTATGCTAAAGGAAAAAAATCACTAGTATTTCACACAAATGGGAAATTATACGAACCTGTGGTCGTATGTTATAGAAATAACGAGACATTTGCCTTAACGAGGTGCAAAGTAGGAGGCAAATGTCGCAGTGATACATACGTGATCGCAATGTTGAATCTAGGAATATTGAAATCAACAATATCTTCCTGTTGTAAACGTAACGTCATTAGGAGGAGACAGTTTAGATCAAAATAAATGGAAATTATCTCAATGGGGATCATAGATGAGACACAAATAAATATCCAGTCTGTCCGTAAGGTCAAGGGACAGTTTCAATTTATCACAGAAAGCCAACGAAACAAGATAGAAATGTGAAACTTAACCAAGTGAAATAAAAACTCCCCGTGTTTGTATTACGCGGTTTTCCGTTGCCCTGTGTGTGAAAGTAATGACGCAGCCATCGAATAAAGTGAATTACGTATCTGTGGCAAGGAAGGCTGCTTCAGTGAAGATGTGGACTGTGGGTTGCTTAATTTGAATCTGCGACACATGTTCAGCGTGAGTATCGTCGTGTATACAGCAAAGTCCCGACTCACAGGAATAAGAAGGTGGATCAGCTGTTCCTGTAGGCCTTCGGTTAGAGACGACATTCTATAAGGTACCCTGGACACCCAAATCAGGAGTCCCAACAATTCGGTGCGTACAGGGCAGAAGTTAGGATTTATAAACAAAAGTGACTCATTAGATCTATAGTAAATCCCACTGCCACAAAATATACTTATAGTGGTCCAAAAACTCTATTCTTGTGTCATTTGATAATAAAAATTTATATTTTAATGTGCGTGCTATGGAAACTATTCACATTACTGAGAACAACTTTAAAGCACAAACTATTTTCAGTAATGATGAAATTGATGAATCGGCTAGTTTATTACAGACAGAACTTAAATTCTCCTTGAATGGTAAACTACACCAACAAGAAGTGGCTGTATGGCCAGCATTTTTATTAACATTTTAGAAAATAAATTTTTCAGTGAGTTCCCCAACAGCTGAAAACGTTCTATAAGCGGTACATGCATGATTTTTTCTGATATATCAAGAGCCACCTGCAGACATTCCTCATATTCAGGACACTGAATGGTCTGCATAAAAATATAAACATATGAATTAGAAGATAACAGTGGCATTATTAATTAGACTAGTATTGCCTGTGGTCGAAAATCGACCAATTGTGTTTATAATGGTCACTGGTGGTAAAATTTTACGTATCATATCGGCGGCCTCGCGTGATTATGTTGGCAACATCAACAACACGATAGAAAATCTTTGTCCATTTGTTGGAAACACATAGAATGACTCGATAAGTGTATCGTACAGACCATGAAGTAAACAAATAATGCTGTTCCTGCTTTATGGTTGACAGGTTCTTGTATGTACCCTCGTCCGCTCAGTAAAAATAATTGCCTTCGTAAAGCGAAAATTCCGTGAGAAAATATCAGCGTTGTCAAGCGATTGGATAAAATGCTCACAGGGTTCTCACTATTCATCATCTGTTACAAACATTATCATAGGAGGCCTCTGGGATATTTAGTAAAATTTAACCGGAACTGGGAGGTATGAAACTTTATCTTTTACGTGTTAAGGAAAATGCCTGACACAATAACAACAAATAAAAACGTAAGTATATACTAATCATGCCATTTTCGAATCATATAACTTTCATTAGCCTAATATTTGAAATGGAACTACAATTTCGGTGTTCGTATATTTATACAAAGCCAATAAATAATGTTATTTCGATACTGCGATATTCAGAATTCCAGAGCTGACAACATGTGGACTTCGTAGTTCCACCCGTGCACCGCTACATGCCTCTCCCGGCGCATCATCCTTTATATCGGCACTCATATGAAAACATCCGGTTAACTACTCTTAATCACTGCAAAATGAAGCATTTGACCGGCACAAGAAAGTGAGCTGGAAGAACTCCATGTTTCGATACTCACTTATTTTAATACTGCAGATGCGCTGCATTACTGCGTCCTTGGTCGAGGCGAATAGCCAATCAGTGAGCTGATAGTTGGAGAATGTACAACTTGATCCAAGCTGTAGATAGGAAAATTTCTACTTCCTTTTACCATTTTTAATGGCTAAATGCACACATAATATTTATATTCGTGAAACCTACGACAAACAAACTTTCGAATTATGTAACTTTCATTGGCCTTCTTGTAAGAATAAATTTGTAATGCCGGCCGCGGTGGCCGAGGAGACTGAGGCACTCCAGTCACGGTCTGCACGGCCACTACGGTCGGGGTTCGAATCCCCCCTCGGGCATGGATATTTGTGCCGTCCTTAGTATAAGGTAGTTGATAAGTAGTTTGTAAGTTTAGGGTGTGAGTGTGTATGATCCCAGACTTTTCGATGTTTAGTGTGTGTGTGAATAGAAATCGAATACTCTGTTAACTCTGCCATCTTAATTTACTTCACTGCAGTTTTTTTGACTGTTTGCTGCAATTATTTATGAGTCAAAGGTTCGCAGTGTTTATAGTGAGTGGAAGTGCAGACAATTAGTACATATGACCTCGGAGAGTAAGTATGTTTTTATGTAATTGTTTATAAATCGAATCTGCATCCAACCAGTTTGCTTGATTTTTTTAAATCATCTGACAATTGGGTATCCAAATCCAAGAGATGGCGACGTGGTCCATCCGAAATTCACCCAGGGAGTGATTTCCATGTTGTCAGTTTCCGAAAGGGTTTCTCAAATGTGGACATGATTTTGAGGTTGTAATTTTTACAGAGATTGATCAGCTTTTCGCCGTGTTTGTTTGTGCGTTTGTGGGCGGTGTATTATTCTGTGATGATAATCAATTTCTTTCCCTTGTCCAACTGGGCGTTAATATCACCTAGAAGAATTTTCACGTGTTTTGCAGGGGTTTTATTCATGTTCTCTTCAAGGTCTTCCCAGAATTTTTCTACCATTTCTGGGTTTTCCCTGTTCTTATCAATTGTTGGTGCATGTACACTGGTTATTGTGTACGTTTTGTTTTCTGACTTTATTGTGAGAGTGGATATTTTCTCGTACTTGGAGTGGAGATTTATTATGGAATCTTTGAATTTATGTACGACGTATTCTGTACCAAAGATATATCGGTTTGAATTGGGAATTTTAGTGGCGAATTTTCCTTTGAAAGTGGTATAGTTTTCCGAGACGAAGTGATTTTCGTCTCTGAATAGTGTTTCTTGCATAGCACAAATTTTTATGTCAAATTGATCAAGGTAGTTGTGCACAGAACTTGTGTGGCTACTGCAAGAATTCTTTCGGGCAAATTCCGCCTCCTAGTGATGAAGGGTACAACATATATATTCATTTTGAGCCCCAGAGAAACAAATCTAATGCCGTGAGGTCGGCATTGTAAACACAGTGCCGTGCTGGAGTAGCCGAGCGGTATAAAGCGTCTCGCTGCGGAGCGCGCGGTTGCTTGCCGTGGAGGTTCGAGTCCTTCCTGGGGCATGGGTGTGTGTGTTTGTCCTTAGGTTAGTTTACCTAGGTTTAAGTAGTTTGTAAGCTACGGACTGATGACCACGCATTTTAGTCCGATAGATTAAAACGAAAAAAAAAAAAATAAGAAAAAATAAAATAAATAAAATAAACACAGTGTCTGTTAACCGTTCTCACCATGTGTAGTGCCACATATTTACACTGCAACTGTTCTGTAGGTAGTAGTGCTACCTGCTGTGTACTGAGTGTCGTGAACCATGATGGCACAACATTGTACCTATCTCGATTTGGCGTAACAGCGTTAAATGAGACGACTTATACGCATTGCACTCCTGTATTACATATGGGTATCAGTGGTCACAAATTATGGGCTCCAGACACATGGCTGCTTTACAGAAGACATTTGTATTCATCGCAGTATTGTCGCCGTTAGTATGGCCAATGAATTTTTGAACACCCCGAGTACACTGAGTTAGCATATGTCATGGGATAGTGGCTCACATTTGGTGTAGGTGTGTTCTTCACCACTCTCGGAATGTGTCAGCTGCAGTAGTATAGGAGACCTTCTGAGAAGTGGCTGAGCATGTTATTTGTGCAGAGGGGGAATTGAAGTAAATCAAAAATGTTCAAATGTTTGTATAGCTTATGGGACTTAACTACGGGGTCATCAGTCCCTAAACTTACAAACTACTTATGAAGTAACTAAGACTAACGACGTCACAAATATCCATGTCCGAGGGAGGATTCGAACCCCTGACCGTAGTGGCCGTGCAGACCGTGACTGGAGCGCCTCAGTCCCCTCGGCCGCCGCGGCCGGCTGAAGTAAATCCATAGGAGCAGAACAAAAAGGTGCCCTGCCGGGATTCGAACCCAGGTCCTCCTGCTTAATAGGGAGTCAGTCGACCAGAACGCCAGAGACGTCGCAGTGATCACTACTGCCGCGTGTTCTACTGTTGCACATCTACAGTCAAGCGCAGATTCTCAACTTATCCACACATCACTAACGTTGTGCTGCTATCCAGTATAACTCACTGTTTTTGTTGAGGTCTTCAGAGACTGATTTGTTGTAGCTCTCCACCCTACACCATCCTGATCAAACCTCATAAGAACGACAACCCACATCTATTTCAGTCTGCTTACCATTCGTCTTGGTCTCCCTCTACAATTTGTAATCCACACACTTCCTTCCAATGCTACATTCACGTAACCTTGATGTCTAAGAATGTGTCCTACCAATCTAGCCCAGCTTTTACTCGTTCTATGATAGAAATTTATTTTCTTCCCAGTTCTGTTCAGTGCCTCCTCACTATTTATACTATCTACCCATCTAATCTTCAGCATTCGTCTGTAGCACCACATTTCAAAAGCTTCTATCCTCTTCCAGTCTGAACTGTTAATCGTCCATGTTTCATTACCATACAGAGCAACATTCCTCTGAAATGTTCTAAGAAAAGACTTCCTAACAATTAAGTTAATATTCGATGTTAACAAATTCATCTTTTTCAGAAACGCTTTTCTTCCTATTCTTATGTACTGCGACCATAGTGTGTTGTTTTGCTGCTCATGTAACAAAACTCATCTACCACCTATATTGTCTCGTTACCTAATCTAATTCCTTCAGCATTGTCTGATTTTTCTTACACTACATTCCGTTACCCTTGTTCTTCTTCTGTTAATGTTCATCTTATTCGCTGCTTTCAAGATGGTGATCATTCCTCTTCCAGGTCCTTTGCTGTCTCTGACAGAATACAATGCTATCAGCAAAACCCAATGTTTTTATTTCTTAACGATTAACTGTAATTACTCCTCGAAATTTCTCCTTGATTTTTATTCGTAGATTTTTCAATGTACAAATCGAATCGAATAACATTGGAGAAGGGGGACAACCCTGTCTTAGTCCCTTCCCAACGACTGCGTTCCTTGCATGTCCTTCAACTCAAATAACTGCTGTCTGATTTTTGTACAAATAGTAAATAACCTTTCTCTATATTTTTATCGCTGCCGATTTCAGAGATTGAAAGAGTGTATTCCAGTCAATACTGTGTAAGCTTTCTCCAAATTTATAAAAGCTAAAAATATAGGTTTGTCTTTTCTTAGCGTATCATCTATATCTATAAATGTGAATGTCTGTTCGGTGTACGTTTATCACACGTCTGAACCACAAGACATAAAGAGTTAAAAATTTGTACAGTTACTAATGTCTACCCAGGGAAGGCTTTAGGCACGGTTTTATGGCGATCGGATAGCTATTTATCTCTCTCTCTCTCTCTCTCTCTCTCTCTCTCTCTCTCTCTCTCTCTCTAATATGAATGTCTGTTCGGTGTACGCTTATCACGTCCGAACGACAAGACGCAGAGACTTAAATATTTGTACAGTTATCAGTTTATACCCGAGGAAGGTTTTACGCACGGTTTTATAGCGTTCTGATGGATATTTAGTATTTTGAAGAATATAACGCGAAATGCGGAACAATTATTACTCTTCGAAAATTATATTTACTCTTTGAATATGGTTTTATTGGTTGCATTGTTGCTTGAGGGTTGATAATAATAAAAGGGTGAAGTATATTGGGATGGAAAGTTATCGGAGTATATAAAATTCTAAGTGTGTGTTAATATTTCGCTCTGCAGCGAAAACTACAGAACGCAAACGAATGGTCTATGTGTAGTTGTTGTCCAAAGTCTCCCGTTGTACACCATAACAGTTTCATGCCGATAGCTAGAAGGGGGTGGAAGATATGGTCGTTGAAAGTCGTCAAATTATAAAAACATTCGGACTGAAGGCCAGCGATGACGTTTGCGACTCTATAGCAAGGAGGTTACATTCAGCGAAACGTGATGCTACAGACCATATATTTGGTCTATGTGTGCTAAAATGTCTTCAGGTCTTTCTCTGTAAGGATAAGCATACGAATAAGGAAATATAAGAATAAATAAATAAAGCAGTAAAAAAGAAATTTCTTTTAATACATCTCATTAACAACCGTTGGGAAGCACGGACATATAAGCTAGTCTTACATAAGTCGTTAGTATAGCCTCTCGTTTTACTATATTTCCGATATGAGTTCGGCCTAGAGTATACATGATTAACATGCAGCGTCATTGTTAGCTAACGCCGTTCGAAACTGGGTGCTAGACGCTGCCCGACGCATGAGAATATTTTGACAGTGGTGAAGGAATCCGGCTTCATGGGTTCAACCGCGTCGAGGTTGCATGGCGAATGATTTAATAAGGGTGTTCACAACAGGCGAGCTACCACCCGTCCTGCCACCCTTCATGACTGGGCATCTAAGATGGATCGTCAATAGTGACAGAAGAGCTACAGTGTAACGTCAAATATTAACAGAGTATGAGATTGTCTACCATTGGACATCAGGGACTCCATACAGCCCACTGCTAATGGAACCTTCCAGTCTGGGAGATGTTGATGGAAGTAACTGTAGCTGCAGTCTCTCGCTTTACGAGAAATATTGACTTAATGAACGATGGAAGAATTAATTTTCACCAATTTTCACCATCATTTTCCTCTAAAAATCTCTGACCTGCAGATCTTCTGTCCAAGGCGATTGGACATTATTTCTTCAGCAGCTGTTTCGGCTTGCATTTGTCGTCAATCACCAGGGAAGGACACTGGATCAATAGTGGAACGCGATTTGGTCGGACGGACCACCATTACAATTGCATCATACCCATGGAACGCAGGCAGAATGTGTGGGGCAGAGCGCAGGAATCTATGGTTCTCTCCTACTAGACGGTGTCGTCGAAACGGTTGTCATGGCCTGGAGTGCTTTTTCCCTTATGCAAGGGAGTTTGAATGGTCCGCGGTATGCTAAGCTGCTCACGAACCACCACCAGTCATTTTCGTCCTTCCATCACCCTGACTGTTCTGGAGACGCAGGTACATCGCTTCCACGTCGCCAGGCTATGGTTCCACGAACATGCAGCGCAGGTCCAAAGATTTTCAAGAAAATGTTGATAACGGTCTCCTGTAAGACGATGCGGTAACACAATAGCCCATTCAACTGATTCTCTATCAAACTGCACCACTCATTTTCATGAAAGCGTTCTAGAAAGTGTGTCTCCACAGTGGCTCGTGGGTTTTCTTCAGAAGACTGATGAGTGACGAGTGTTGTCGACACCGTGATAGTGAAAGTTGCTTCACTACTGATGCAGGCATGTCCGCATAATCGACGTTTAACGTGGAGTCCGCATTTACCTTTATGACTTTTGCTGATGTCCGCGTTTATTAAATTTTGGAATGAAGATCCTTCGATTTTTGTATTCTTGTTGCATTATCAAAAATGTTTATGCTTTATACTTTCGTTACTGAATTACATAGTTTTTTATTTGCTCATAATCGATCTGTTTTGCTTGGAAAACTGTAGTCTGACATGTGAAACGGGAAGTATCGATTTATAATGCTCATAATCTATGTTTCCCTGTAAATATCTGCATATGTGGATGCAACAATTTAGTGAAGTTTTAAGAAGCTTGATTTTCAAGAAGTATACTCGACTTACGGCGAAGAATATGTAAAACTTTTTTGGACCCAAATATTGCAATTGATGACAATTGACGTGGCCAAATATCAAATAAAAAAATAAAAACAATAAAAAAACTTCACAGCCACAAGCGATGGAAAATCTGAACCGAGCCAAAAGAAGTGGTGCAAGTGCATTAGTAATAGAGAAATTATGCCAAAGATAACAAATTTGCAATTTTTATTACTGCACAACTGGTTGCAGCCATCTTCAGATGCTATTGTAAACATACAAGGAAGAATGTAACAACTATATATAAATTTTTACAAATTGTCTTATTTACCTAATATATATATATATATATATATATATATATATATATATATATATATATATATACAGGTGAGTCACCTGACATTACCGCTGTATATATTTCGTAAACCACATCAAATACTGACGAAACGATTCCACAGACCGAACGTGAGGAGAGGGGCTAGTGTATTTGGTTAATACAAACCATAAAAAAATGCACGGAAGTATGTTTTTAACACAAACCTACGTTTTTTTAAATGGAACCCCGTTAGTTTTGTTAGCACATCTGAACATATAAACAAATACGTAATCAGTATCCGGAGATATTGTAACCTAAAGTTGACACTTGAGTACCACTCCTCGACTGTTCATTTGTGTGTTTCGGAGGGCACCGAATTAAGTAGGGATCCAAAGGAAACGGTGATGTACCTTAGGTACAGAAGAGACGAGAACAGCACATTACGTTCACATGCTAACACCTTTATTGGTATTTTCCACTGACGCACATGTACATTACCATGAGGGGTGAGGTACACGCACACACGTGGTTTCCGTTTTCAATTACGGAGTGGAATAGAGTGTGTCCCGACATGCCAGGCCAGTAGATGTTCAAAGTGGTGGCCATTATTTGCTGCACACAATTGCAATCTATGGCCTAATGAATGTCGTACTCGCCGCAGTACACCTGGTGTAATGTCGCCGCAGGCTGCCACAATACATTGTTTCATATCCTCTCTGGTTGTAGGCACATCACGGTACACATTCTCCTTTAATGTACACCACAGAAAGAAGTCCAGAAGTGTAAGATCAGGAGAACGGACTGGGCAATTTATACGTCCTCCACATCCTATGAAACGCCCGTCGAACATCCTGTCAAGGGTCAGCCTAGTGTTAATTGCGGAATGTGCAGGTGCACCATCATGCTGATACATCGTACGTCGACACGTTTCCAGTGGGACATTTTCGAGCAACGTTGGCAGGTTATTCTGTAGAAACGCGATGTATGTTGCAGCTGTTTGGGCCCCTGCAATGAAGTGAGGAAGAATGAAGTGATCGCCAGTGATTCCGCAACATACATGTACAGTCCACGGTCGCAGTCGCTCTACCTGCCGGAGCCAGCGAGGATTGTCTACGGACCAGTAATGCATGTTCCGTAGATTCACTGCCCCGAGGTTTGTGAAACCCGCTTCATTGGTAAACAACGCATTCTCTGTTAATGCTCATTGAAAGAATTGCACTCGATGATTAAAGTCATCACCATGTAATTGCTGATGTAGCGACACATGAAACGGGTGACAGCGGTGACGATGCAGTATGCGCATGACACTACTTTGACTCAGTCCACCGGCTCTCGCAATGTCCCGTGTTCTCCTGTGTGGGTTCACGGCAACAGCAGCTAACACACCAACTGCACCCGCTTCTCCTGTGACGGGCCTGTTACACACCCGTTTGCGTTCTACGACCATACCTGTTGCATACAGTTGGCGGTAGATGTTTTGGAATGTGCGGCACGTTGGATGCTCTCTGTCCGGGTACCATTCTGCATACACCCTGCAGGCTTCAGCTGCATTTTGTCGACACTCGCCATAGAAGAGTATCATCTTCGTCTTTTCAGAGTTCGAATGCATCATGGTCACAGTTCCTACAACACTACACTATCACAGACGTCTGGTAACACAGTGTACTACGGTTAGTCTGCATGCAAAGACGAATGCAGAATAACAATAGCAGCAAGCGTTACATGTGGACAATGCGACAGCTAGATCAAACCACAACAGTGCACTACAGCCACACTCATAAACACGGACGTCATCGTAAACATGTCCCTGCAGATTATGCTCGCCGACCGTGGCCCGTGTTTGTTACAACACGCAACTGAACGTCAGAGGTTTCAAGCGTCAACCTTAGCTTACAATATTTCCGGATGTAATTAACATTTTACAATGCAACAAACGGCACTGATTATGTGTTTGGTGTATGTTCAGATGTGCTAATAAAACTATCGGTTTTCCATTAAAAAAAGGTAGGTTTTTGTTAAAAAAAACATACTTCCGTGCATTTTTTTATGGTTTGTATTAACCAAATACACTAGCCCCTCTCCTAACGTTCGGTCTGTGGAATCGGTTCGTCAGTATTTGATGTGGTTTACGAAATATATCCAGCGGTAACGTTAGGCGACTCACTATATATACAGGGTGTCCCAGCTATCTTGTCCACCCAAAATATCTCTGGAACAATAACGGCTATAGGAAGACGACTTTCACCGGTATGAATGATGGCGGGGCCCATGAAAGTACATATTTGGAAACATTCTAAAATGAAAGTAAATGTGTTTTTTTTAAATGGACACCCTATATTTTTTCTTCAGCGGTCCATAGCAAGACAAATCACATAAACAATGGAGTTGATTGCATCGCAATATTCCAATTACATCCCGAGATATTGCGACACGAAGCTGACGCTTGAAAAAACCCGAAATGCGCTGCTAGCGCACGTCCTGAGGCTCATGCTGCCCGTAATCGCGATGTGATTCACATGTGTAATCCCACTTCCATACTTACCAAGAGGTCCGAAACGAATAACACGGTCTGCTGCCATCCTGCATTAAAGTCGTACAATCCAGCAGGTATTTATCCCATAGGCTAGCGGTTCTGTAACATATCTGTATACCGCAACGTTAGTCACAAAGTTAACTTCGCTTATCGTTAATCCGTTACTAAAAAGGTAACGTTAAAACTTTACTTTACTGTAGATCTAGCGCAAGTGACAGTGAATCATTCACTCATAATAGTAAAATTCATGTTGAGGTTTTAGTGAAACGAGCAAGTGGACTAAAGGTTTTACCGTTGTTTAGGTAAAAATGTTTTGATTTGGGAAGTTCAGGTAAGACATAGGAGATGAATTTAAACATGTTTAACCAATCAGTTTTATTATCACATAATTATAAATGTTATGTTTATCTAATGCGTTACATGACAAATTGTTTCAAACAAATGTTTCTGAACATCACTTGGTAAAATGGCCCTTTGTTGAAACTTGCACTGTGATACCAGCACTACATACTAAAGATAGTGTTCACATATCATGCTCAAAGTGATAACCAGTGGCTTGCATACATAGGGTCACTCTGCGGAATAAGGATGCCCTACTTCGTGCTACTGTTTCCTCTTTGATGGCTGTACAAGCATCAATAATGCGTTGCTACATGTCCTCTGGTGTTGTTTGTTCATGCTGGTAAACAGCATCCTTAACTGCTCCCCAAAGAAAAAAATCCAGCGGGTAAGGTCCGGAAATAGGGGCAGACCACCTAACTGGGCCACCACGTCCAATCCACCTACCAGGGAACTTACGGTTCAGAAGTCGTCGTGCTCTTAAGTCGTTATGTGCAGGGCATCCGTTATGCTGATATCACATGACCTCCTATTCAGAGGTACGGTGTCCAAGAGAACAGGAAGATTGCGTCGTATAAATCTGGAGTACTTTCTGTCATTTTGATCGCCATTTAGAAAGAAAGGTCCGATAATGGTATCTCCAATAATCCCACACCAAACATTTACTTTCCACGGACGTTGATGCTCTACCTGACGGAGTCATTTTGGATTGTCTGCGGACCAATAATGCATATACCTCATATTGACAATTCCTTTGTTGGAGAATGATGCCTCGTCGGTAAAGAGAACATCTGCGAAAAAATTTGGATTAGTCAGACGTTTTTGCTGAGCCCACCGACAAAATGTTACCCTGTTGCTGCAGTCATTTCCATGATGATCCTGGTGTTAATGAACATGGTAAGGATGAAATTTATGACGTTGAAGAATACGCTGTCCACTTGATTTCGACACACCAACTTCACGTTCAGTTTGACGTGTGCTGGTGTGAGGATTCACAGCTACGGTAGCGAGCACAGCAACTTCAGCACGTTCATCTGTGCGTGTTCTAGGACGACGTCTAGGTCTTGGATTTAAGCTTCCCGTTTCACGTAGACGAGATGTGAGACGACCAAACATCCGGCGCGAAGGCGATGGCTTGTCAGGGAATCGTCTTCTGTACAGTCGTTCTGCCTGAATAGAATTTCGCCCGCCTACAACAGGGTACAGTACAGGTATGTAGAGTAGGGTAGAAAACATATGTACGTAATAATCATAATGTTCTCTAACAGGACTATAAACAAACAAGCACTCTAATAACGTATTTCCCGTCAACGTACATTATCCATAGATCAGCAGCATTTCTACCATATCTTCATGTGTGTACATAATACAGTATAAGTTCCACAACACAACGTTTATTCACAATGTGCACTACCTCCATGCCTTCACTAGATTACTACACTGGCAAGCGGTGTACTGCACCCCAAAGCAACAACAAATGGGATCCTCGGAGGGTAGTGGAGTGCAGGAGTTTGCATGGGTCGCAAATCACAAACAAGGCGAATTGGTAACTGTGGCTGTAGAGGGAACTTCGTTGGACACGTGTCTAGGTAGAGCTAGGCCCTGGATGAACTAGTGGGCGAAAGGCACAATGGGTCGTTTAACGCATTCGATAAAACTTATATTGGGTGTGCAGGATAAATAAGACAACCTGACTGCTGTACACCGATCGGTACTGGTTCATATTGTGTACGTAGATACATAAAACGAGCAAGAGGGAAACCATTATGTGCTTATGAGAGTTGATGGCAGCAGACCGTATTATTTGTTTCGGACCTCTTGATAAGAATGGAAGTGCGATTACGCATGTCAATCACATTGCGATTACGGGCAGCATGGGGTTCACGCCTGAGCCTCAGGACGTGCGCTAGCAGCGCATTTCGGGTGTTTCAAGCGTCAACTTTGCGTCACAATTTCTCGAGATCTAATTGGAATATTGCGATGCAATCAACGCCATTGTTTATGTGACTTGTAATGCTATGGATTGCTGAAGAAAAAATATAGGGTGTTCATTTAAAAAAAAAAAATAAAAAAAAACACATAAGTTTGTGTTACAAAAACACATTTGCTTTCGTTTTAGAATGTTTCCAAATATGTACATTCATGGGCCCCAGCCGTACATTGATACCGGTGAAAGTCGTTTTCCAATAGCTGTTATTGTTCCAGAGATATTTTGGATGGACAAGATAGCTGGGACACCCTGTATATACAGGGTGTTTCACTAAGTGTGTTTGCCTCTGTAACTTATAAAATAATAGGTGACGTGAAATTTTAATGCGGTAGGTCAACACAAATGTTACACTTGCTGCGGAGCTATGAACATAGTTTATTGTATCATTTTCCAAAGAGTTACAGAAAAAAGATATATTTTCTTTTAATGGAACAATAGTTTATTCTCTCGTGCATTGGAATCGTTGAAACCAGCTGCGTCCAAATCAATTTAAACTACATTCCTGTCACTATTAGTTTGGGAGCTACAACCCTTCAAAGTTTCAGGGGCAGATACCACACGCTGTACATAATACATGGCTGTGTGGTGGGTGATGGATGTTATGGCGGTGGGAAGTTGACTTACAGGAGATGTTCAAATGTGTGTCCATGTTCCTCAATGCATAATGCAATGCGCCGTCGAAAGGATCTGCGGACGAGATGTAACATCGCCGATGTGACGGAGCGACATGCGTCCCCGATGCGCCGTTTTAGATCATCTGGGGATATGGGCTCAGTGACATAAACACGATCCTTTAGATATCCCCACAAAAAGAAATCTAATGGTGTTAAATCGGGCGACCTTGTGGGCCATGAATGAGGACCATGGCGCCCCAAACCTGTTGTTTAGTTCTTCCACAACAGCACGCGCAGAATGGGCTGGGTGACCATCATGCTGCATCCACATGTGGACTCTCGTGTGTAGACACACATGTTCAAGTAGACCACCCAAACTGTTGGCTATAAAAGCGCGATATAACTCACCTGTCAGTGTACCTGGGAAATAGTGTGGACCGATGATTTCATCCCCAAGGATTCCAAACCACACGTTAATAGACCACCTACGTTGACGGTCGACAGGTCGTACCCACCGGCCCAGTAGTGCATGTTATGACGATTCACTGCACCATAATTTGTGAACGTGGACTCATCAGAGAACATAACACTTTGTAAAGACTCCAGCGTGAATTACGCATGGACCACTCACAGAATGTCGGATATACGGCCGTGTGCGGCAACAGTCGACAGTCCAACAGCGCATCGAGGAAGCTTCTCGCTCCGTGACACCGGCAACGTTACAACTCGGCCGCACCACATTTAGAAGGCGCATTGCATTATGCGCAGCGTTTGTGGTATCTGCCCCTGAAACTTTGAAGGGTTGTAGCTCCCAAACTAACAGTGATAGGAAGGTAGTTTAAATTGATTTGGACGCAGCTGGTTTCAACGAATCCAATACACGATAGAAAAACTATTGTTCCATTTAAAAAAATTATATCCTTGAGCTGTAACTCTTTGGAAAATGATACAAAAAACTATGTTCATAGCTCCGCAGAAAGTGTAACATTTCTTGTGTTGACCACCGCATGAAAATTTCCCGTCACCTGTTATTTTATAAGGCAAACACACTAAGTGAAACTCCCTGTAAATATATATATATATATATATATATATATATATATATATATATATATATATATAGGGAGTTTCACATAGTGTGTTTGCCTCTGTAACTTATAAAATAATAGGC
This sequence comes from Locusta migratoria, assembly GCA_026315105.1. NCBI lineage: Eukaryota > Metazoa > Arthropoda > Insecta > Orthoptera > Acrididae > Locusta > Locusta migratoria. The sequence goes on along the minus strand of CM048744.1, from coordinate 648,805,586 downwards.
GACGGGAAATAAGCTTTTGGCCGCTTATTGTGAGTGCCGTAGTTTAAAAATTTGCTTGTTTCACCTTACATCTTAAGCTACTACTAAACTTCAGCACTCTCAATAAGCGGGCACAAGCTTATTTTATGTAAATTGTATGTATATAATAATAGGCAAATAAGACTTTTATAAAATTTTGCATGCTGTTGTTACATTCCTCCTTGAATGTTTGTAGAAGCATCTGAAGATGGCAGATAGGCTGCTGAAACCATTTGTGCAGTAATAAAGAAAATACAAGTAAGCAATGTTTGCCATCATGTCTCTTTCAAAGCAGATCGCGCCCTCAAGATGTGCAAGCATTGAGTAAAGCTGTAGTGAGCAATAGTTTAGTGAACTGATTGAAACTGCAGAGTATGTCTTCATAGGGAGTCCCCCATAACACAGGTTCATTGCACAACTGTCTCTGTACTTCAGAAAAGCTTACGATACAGTGGACCGTGAAACCCTGTTTAAAATCATCAAAGAATTTGGGATGGACCGAAAGATACGAAAAATCACAGAAGAGACAGGGAACAACATCCCCCCCCCCTCACACACCCATACACATAAACACATCCGAAATATTTGGATTCCTAGTTTACGACCTAATAAATATGGTTTTGGTTTTTAATAAAGATCTTACACTTCTTTTCGTTTTGTAAATTGTTTTATAAAGTCCCCCCCCCCTTCCCAGGCTGACCAAAAGTACCAAACGTACTCATTTTCCACCCCCTGTCCAGAACAATGATGCAGTTGGCGTCATGGGCACTCCCTGTGGGCACCTCTTCGGAAACTAATAGTACTTTTTGCACGGACTTTCCAATCGCCCCTCCTATATATATATGGCAGCAAGGGATTTAAGGGATGGGGGCAGGGGCACTTGCCTCCCCCCCCCCTCTCCCCCCCCCTGGACAGCATGCCAAAAAATGAGAGAGAGAGAGAGAAGGGGGGAGAGAGATTGAGTGGGAGGGAGGTAGAGAATCTCAGGTTAAGAATAGTTAGCTTTTTCTTACAGACAGCATGTGACTGTGGGTTTAAAAAGGCAGAATCCCTGTAATTGACATAACGTAAATTGTCTTTTTTGTGTTATGCTTATTTTAATTGCTTCTTGTTCCTTTTTGTCAGTAATTTACGATAAAACTTAAAAAATAGTCGTTTATAGTTTTGTGATTGCTTTTGTACGTTTTATTCAAACGTTAATAAAAGTAAAGGATTTAACTGAGAGAAAACGTGAGTTTTTAGGGCTGTGTTCAGTCTGGCGCATTAAGGTGTTTTCGGTAATCAGCTTTTCACTCTGGATTCTATTCCTAGACACTAACAAATTGTACTGCCACGAATTATAAACAGTATTATTTGAAGCTACATGTTTCATTTTCCAGTTATTGGAGGAAATTAGAAATTTCAATGGCATTTTTTCACACATCAAATAGAAAGGATTTTTATGCTAGTAGAAATACTTATAGAAACACAGTCAAGTCAAATTTTGTTGATCGGGAAAGTTTTCTTGAAAACTCATCACCTTTTGAGTAGTAACTTTACAAAGCACGAAGCAGCTGAACGCGACACAGGAAATCTGATTTTAGGTTTTGAGGGAATATCAAACTTAGTGCGACATATTTACTAGCTGTTTGATTGTTGTTCAGTGCACTGTTTGATAATGAAACTGCTACGCCGGATACCGTACTGTTTGTCCACGGTAAGTTGACGATTCGTGCGCTGGCTGTTGGCAGCGGCAGGAGGCGTGCAACATGGCTGCCGGGAGGCAAGCAGAAGTGAGAGGAAGACAGCGTCACAGTGTTGGAAACGTTACCCGTAACAATGTGTGTAGTAATATTTTGTGTCTAGGGGCAGCGTAACGTTGGCAGCTCTCTGAAATAAATGAATGCCCTGCAACTAGTGCAGTTGTTTTCTGCTCCTGGCATCTCTTGTCGGATTAATATATTTCCATCTAACTACCAATGCACTACTAGTTTTGGCGCACTATGGCGTCATTCTCGAGAGGATTGTAATATATTTTGGAATGATTCAGCTACATTAAACAGTAAAAAGTTTAAAAATTTACCACAAAATAAAAAAGAGTATCGGGAGCATGGAACTCTACATTTAACAAAATGACGATCAAACCATGTGCGGCACGCGGAAATGGCCATATGATATGGCGCCCATCGTTACGAAGTCCACTGCCGCTCCCGCCAGGGTTTCGAGACCTCCCTCGGAAATGGGTGTGGGTGTTGTCATTAGAATGATTTGGTTAAAGTAGTTTGTAAGACTAGCGACCGGAATCTTAGCAAAAATGTTCAAATGTTTGTAAAGCTTATGGGACTAAACTACGGGGTCATCAGTCCCTAAACTTACAAACTACTTATGAACTACTTACGAACTAGGACGGCACAAATATCCATGCCCGAGGGGGATTCGAACCCCGACCGTAGTGACCGTGCAGACCGTGACTGAAGCGCCTCAGTCCCCTCGGCCACCGCGGCCGGCGAACCTTAGCAGTTCTGTTACTTAGGATTACAAACATTTGAACATTTTTTCATATAACCTAGGTTTTTGTTCAATCATCATTAATTCATTTAGCAGATTTAATATCGTAGGCATCATTGTACGAAACTTATTTTTCGACCGCATTGTACAATTGCTTGAGTTTTCAAGTGGTTAGTCTCATTCAATGTTATCGTCCAATTATTCGAAAGTTGCAGTGCTTTAGTTGGGAAAAAAATTTAGGCAGTACTCTGCTCTGCGGAAAAAAATTTTATGCGATGCTCTGCTCATTCCACATGAAATGAGTCAAATGGACATTTTTAGAAAATAAGATTAAATGTTTGTAAATCTGACTCAACTGCTTGGTCATTAGTCCGTAGCTTACAAACTACTTAAACTAAGGTAAACTAACCTAAGGACAACAGAAACACCCATGCCCGAGGGCGGGGGGGGGGGAGGGGGGGAACTCGAACCCCCGACGTCGAATGCCCACGCGCACCGCAGCACGGCGCCCCAGTGCGCACGGTTAATACGTGTGGTGACATTTTAAGAAAATCAAGAAAGGCATATGAATACACTATCAAAATATAGCTATAATTTACAGATTCGAAATTCATTGTAATGTATTCAATGGTTTAGTGTATGAGGATACCACCCATCAGCTTTGGACAACGACATCTTCTCGTAACTAATCAGGAGTGCCGTTCCAAAAAACAATACGAGTGTGTGTTGCTGCCGGTAATTAAAAGCAGACTTGTATCACTCCAAAACCACTACAAAATTCGGACAATAGAACTGTGTGGAACTTTTAAAGACGGAACCAAGCGTTTACCGCCGGAAGAAGCAAAACTGGCAGTGTTACCAACAGTTGAACATGTACACATCCAGTCGGGTGAAGAAGCATAGGTCAAAGACATTAAAATTCGCTTCTATTTTATTTCTTACTAGTGCTACGACACACTATATTATAATCTTAAACTGTCTACAGTTTGAAAAGACTTGGGTAAACATAATATTTACGGTAAATATTTTATCTTGACAGTGAGTGTTCTAAAAACGTGTCGTGCTAAGCATACGTAACTTGTGCAGTGTTGCACGATTTGACCAAAGGAAATTAAGTCAATTTGTTGCTCTTTGGAGCAAGGTTTTTAAATGCTTTGGAGTTGGTTTTTCTGATAAGCGACTGTGGCTTAGGGGCATTATTTGAGTGTTTCCTGTATCAGTTACAGGCTATGTGATAAAGACTGTAATAAAATTCATTTCTAATATGTGCCCCACTGGCCAGCCATTCAGCTGCCGGCCGCGGTCTGGTCAGTACGACCTAGGACGGCCAGTTGTGAGGCCTTGTCTTCTAGGTGGTGTTGGCGAGTCTCGCTTCAGTCTCGGACACGCGCTAGCACCGCGCCTCATGTGTTTCAAACGTCAACTTCGCTTCGCAGTTTCTCCGTATGTAATTGACGAATCGCGATGCAACCAACGCCATTATTTTTGTGATTTTTCATTCTATCGATTGCTTAAGAAATAATATAGGGTATCCGTTAAAAAAAAAAAAAAAAAAAAAAAAAAAAAAAACATAAGTTTGTGTTGAAAATAATATTTCTTCACATTTTAGAGTGTCTCATAGTACCTACTTTCATAAGCCCGTGCCGTACGTTCATGACAGTGAATGTGGCTTTTCAGTGTCCGGCCGCGGTGGCCGAGGGGACTGAGGCGCTCCAGTGACGGTCTGCACGGCCACTACGGTCGGGGGTTCGAATCCCCCTCGGGCATGGATATGGACTGATAACCCCGTAGTTGAGTCCCATAGACTATACAAACATTCGAATTCGCTTTTCAGTATCTCTTGTAGTTTCAGAGATATCTGGGGTGTAACAGTTGAGTGGGACACCCTATATATCATCAGCCATTTCAATCATTCAATGATGTGGCCTCTTCGAGTCGTGGATTTTGGTAGGCTTTCAGCAGTCTTCTCCAAGTGGAACGGTCTTGAGCAGTTCTCTGCCAGGTGCTACCAGCGATCTTCCTGATATCTTTCTCCCATCTGCCCGGTGGTCTTCCTCTACGCCTCCGGTGCTCTGTCGGACTCCACTCCAGACTATCTTCGTCCATCTGTTGTCTTTTCTTCTTGCGATGTGGCCGGACCACTGCCATTTCAAGGAGTTTACGGTCTCTAAGATGTCCTTAACTTTGGTCACAGATCGGATGTCATCTGCCCTTTTCCACACCTTTCTTTTATAGCCCAACATTGCTCTTTCCATGGCTCTCTGTGCTGTCCTAAGTTTCCCTTTTTGTAAATGAGTTCAGTGTCCATGTCTTGCAGCCATACTTCTGCACAGGAAGAATGGATTGACCAAACACTTTTTCAGATTTAACGGCATTTTTTATCGGAATATTGTAGAATTCCTCCGAAATGCTTGCCAGCCAAGCTTGATGCGCCGATAGATTTCGGGCCTTACATCTCCCTTCATGTTTATAATCCGGCCAAGGTAGATATATTCACTGACCTCTTCTAATGGACTGTCCTTGACTTTCACATCAGCAGCTGGGACCCATTTGTTTGACATTACTTTTGTTTTGTGTGTGTATTTTAGAATTAGTCTCACAACGCCTTTAAGGATATGTGCACCACCCTCCTCAGCCTTGTGCTCCCCCCCCCCCTCTGCCCCAGAAAAAAATTCTATAATCCTTCAAACAGTCTTGATTGCAAATTTTTTTACTAGTCAATAACGCGTTTCGCCCTTTAGCAGGGCATCTTCAGATTATAATGCGCTCTCCGTGGTGTGACACCGTAAGTTGTTATTGCGGTGTTTCTATTTTCCTGGAATGTTTTTTGGTTTTCATTGTGCCCCTTAATCGAAGCGGTGGTCTCTGATGACATAAGATAAGCCCATGTTTACAATTGCGCTTACGGGCGGTGGGCGGGCGTGGTGTGCTGCTCCGCCGACTTGTACAGACATGGGCTTATCTTGTGTCATCAGAGACACTGCAATAACAACTTACGGTGTCACACCACGGAGAGCGCATTATAATCTGAAGATGCCCTGCTAAAGGGCGAAACGCGTCATTGACTAGTAAAAGAATTTGCAATCAAGACTGTTTGAAGGATTATTTATTCTAACTGATTGCTGTTGTACACCATGGATTGGAAATCATGTTATATGAAAAAAATTCTGTTTCCGCCAGTGTGTGTCAGGTGCACTACCTGCGTGTGTTGCCCTGCAGTGCTGCAGCGGGCACGCACGAGCAGCCGCGAGAGCAGCAGGATGTGACAGCGCGGACCAAAAAACCGCGGCTGCCTCCCGGCTTCTTCTGGAGCCGCGCGGCCGGTTGCGCACGCCGGTCGCGTAGCGGCGCTGCCGTCGCCCAACATGGCGGCCGCACTTTAGCGCGCCGCGAGGGCCCAAACCGGCTCCAGTACTCCGCGGCGCGCCGCCCCGTCCACACACAGTGCCCTGCCTACCCGTGCTGCGACAAGCTTTCGCCGACAACAATCGCGAGCGTCCCCCAGTGTTGACGCCGCCCGGACATCGCCGCTTCGGTTCCCTCGTCTCATGGCTCCGGCCGTCCCTTCTGCGATTTTCCACTAACGCTGGTGAGTGATGAGCACGTTATTCGGATTTAGTGCAGCTGACGCCGTGTAAACATTGTGACTCCCTCGCCGACATTCGGCTTCGGTGTTCGGTAGGAGATGCAATGACGTGTTTCCTCGATAAATTACGGCTGTTAAAGACCGCCATCTGTGTTGCCCCATCTTTTGACTGCTAAGAAATAATAATACTAACGGCGATTGTTGTGGATTTCTGAAATACGGAAAAATTTCAGTTATCAACAGAGAACACAAATTTGCAAATGTTAGTCAGCAGCGCATTGCAAGAGTACCTGAGAATTTATGATGCAATATTAACTATTCAAAGCGAAACAAAACGAATGCTCAGTGTATCTCAATGTAATACAAGAAAATACTGTGAGTTTTCGCAAAAATAGGACATGGATGTACATTGTTGAACGAAAACTTAATAATGCGTGTATTAATTTACAGTGTTTTGAAATAAATTATTTAAATTGTTAAACAGAGAGCTGCAGTTTTTAGAACTACGAGCAAATTCTGATTTCGGTGTTTGTCAAATAACCATTCAAATAGAATAATTTCGGCAAGCTTTCGATTTCAAACTTGAATTTTTTTTTTTTTGTCATTTGCTTTGTGTTTTAGTCATCCTATATGACAGGAGAATCAATAATTTCGTTTTTACTTTATCAAGTAATTATTGACTGATTTCAATAGGCTGTCATAATAAAAATTAAGAGCCTGAATCTAGTATTAAATTTAACATGATAAAGCAAGTATTAAAATTTCTTTATTTTTTTTATTTTATTTTTTTGAGAATGTCGGCAATCACAAATTCCAATTTTTCTTATCCATTACTCGAAAATTTTTACAGTCAACATCTTCCGAGAAAACTTCACACATCAAATTCAAACCTTTACAAAACTTTTTCTCGCTGACGCTACCCGCAAAATGATGAATGCAAAAAACGTTTTCTGTGTTCATGAAATCAAACTGAAACATTGCTTCTTAACTGGCAACAATATTCTCAATACACTCTGCAGAGAATATTTTCATGTCACATATCTGAATATGCCACACAGTAGAGGAGATAACGTGGTATTTACATACATCAAAAACTACTTGTTCGTACATTGGTCTGCAGTTTTTATTTTGAAGTTTCTTGTTATGTGGAAATACCACGTGACTGTCGCGCCTAGAGATTTATATAGATTGTAGACAAATGTGATTGGGGTACGATAAGATTCATTGTTATGCAGCCTCGTTTAATATCGCTTTTTCTTGTATTTATTTGTGTAGTTCGCAAATGGTATGATTTTTTTTTTTTTTTTTTTTTTTTTTTCGAAGGTGAAAAGCAGAATAAGTAATTTCATCTGTCTCGGACTGCACATTATCCGTACACTATGAATATGTACGGTTATGCATCTGAAATTATTTTCCTGACAATTAAATGCGTTTTTCTGGAGTGCATACATTCTAATATTACATCATAAATATTTGTTTCTGTAATTGTAATTGCTAGGAAGAAAAGTAGCATTGATCGTAATTTTTGATTTTATGAAACTGCAAATCAATTTCAGTCTAAGTAACCATCTTCAGTGCTGTAAATGAATTAATAAAAATGAACACATAATAACAACGATAAACAAAAATTGTTTCATAATGAGTACAATTTTTGTATAATTATTTTCATATCGTCAGTATCACTATTGGTAGTAATTAAACCGTAAAACTTGCAAATACTATGAACAGTGGAATCGATTTTATGTACGAATAAAGTATTTTGTAGGCTACAACCATTGGTAATGAAATAAATCACAATTTGCGATCACATATGGCTTCACTGTACTAGGTTCAGGTGTAATAGCATTGTGCGGCGAATGAAAATTTGTACACGGCCGGTATTCGAACCTGGGATCTCCTGCTTACTAGGCAGACGCGTAGGCAGACTGCCTAGTAAGCAGGAGATCCCAGGTTCGAATACCGGCCGTGTACAAATTTTGATTCGCCGCACGTTGCTATTACACCTGAACCTAGTGATCGCAAATTGTGATTTATTTCAATAAGAATGAACACTGTAACGTCGTCAAAAATATATAGTTAAAAACATTTGTGGTCGTCGTTACACTTCACATCCAGCGAGCTACTTACACGGCCTGTGCAACTGTCTCGTTATCACGCACTAGATGCGAGCAGAGTCCTCTTTATTACATACCGACATGAGACAATATACAAGTTTAATCAATGTATGTATTTGTTTCTGTGATTGTTTTATGTCGCAGCATAATAAAACACATCTTCTACGATCCAGGTGACAGATGATAATCCCAAGTTAAAACAGGTGGAAGGACAAGGATAACGAAAGAAAACAGTCTTTATCGTGTTGAAAAATTGTGCTGGGGTTATTTAGGTGAACCACAAACGACCTAAACTGTAACGGGCTTCCGGAAATTGGAAATCCGGTCCGGTGAAATCTGAACAGTGATAAAATTCGTTTGGTAAAGTGACCCCAAAGAAACCAGTTCGATTAGTCGCGGATTGTAGGGTTATTTTGCATTTCTTTTTTCTTCTAGAAAGTGCATCTGTTTTGGGATAATCCGTTACATGAGTGATGAGCAGAGGTGTTTGGGGCTGCGGACAGCAGGGCACGTGCGAATTAATGGCGGTCATCAGAGGCACTTTTGTTGACTCGCGGCTACCCTCGGCTGTGGAATGTCGGTCGGCCCCTGGTGCACACGGAACGCGATTTATATTCGTGAGCATACGTCTTCTTAATGGGGGTCTCGCCTTCCGTATTAACCCTCGTAATAACACTGTATTTATCATAACGCGGATCACCGAGGGGTGTGAAGAAATATCAGCGGTGTTTTGGTTAATTAATCGTAACGGCATACTTTAAAAAGGTTACTGATGTAAGTATTGGTTAGAACATCTACATAAAATGGGAATAACAGAAGAGGACCCTAAATGTAGGATCTGAGATGACGGCGATGAAAATGCATCACATCTAATATTCGAATGCATTGCATTGGAAATTAAAAGGCACAGAACATTTGGGACAACCAGACCCGAAGAAATTGTGTCTAATAAAGAACTGGTAAAGGGACTCCTTGCACTGTTCAAGGGCACTGGTTGGCTTTACTAGATATACAGGGAGCGATACCGCACAATAAACTTAGTTTCGGTACGGGAAGTGGCGGGTTGGACCAAGACTGTTTTGGCTTCCCTGAGAAAATCAAATCCAACCAAATCAGTGGGTTAGAAATTAAAATATCTTTTTTTACTCCTCCCAAGCCGCGGTAGAGTATCCGAGCGGTCTCAGACGCCTCGCTGCGGAGCGCGCGGCTGCTCGCCGTCGGAGGTTCGAGTCCTCCCTAGAGCATGGGTGTGTGTGTTGTCCTTAGGTTAGTTTACCTAGGTTTAAGTAGTTTGTAAGCTTCGGATTGATGACGACGCAGTTTGGTCCGATAGATTTACAAATGTTTGAACATTTGAACTCCTCCGAAAAATAGCGACATCCGTAAAGTTTCTATAATGTTTACTACTTACAAGGGACACGATTATCCTCGAACGCTCAGTACCGCTTTAATACATGCTTAGAATCACAAGAAAACACAAACAAAACAGTGGTGTGCGTCATTTCCATGCAAAACGTGTCTGCTAGCACCACTAGATGGAGTCATACTGTAGCTGCACTAACCAGAGCTCTAGCTGCGTGAATCGTACAGGTGCAGTACGTATTTATCTCCAGTAGTGTTAACGAGAGAGTTACAGTGCAAAGTGTGTACAGTGTAAGAATACCAGTTTGGTATCCAGGGGGGGGGGGTTGTTGGGCTATCTTTTTAGAAATCACGTCCACTCGATGTTTGACGTCAGCCCCCCCCCCCCCCCCCCTGAGAACACAATTTGACGTCAGTTCCCCCCCCCCCCCGTCACCGCAGGAACCAGAACACGACCCTGGATACGCCACTGATACCATGAACAGAAATAATACTACGCATATGTTCCAAATAGCCGGCCGCGGTGGCCGAGCTGTCTGCGGCGCGCCAGTCACGTTCAGCACGGCCACTACGGTCGGGGGTTCGAATCCCCCCTCGCGCATGGATATTTGTGCCGTACTTAGTATTAGCTAGTTCATAAGTAGTTTGTAAGTTTAGGGACTCATGACCCCGAAGTTAAGTCCCATAAGCTCTACGAACATTTGAACATTTTTGTTCCTAATATTAAGGGCTATGTTGCGACGTGACGAATACGGAAACGACATTGGGGCCGAGGATACGGATATATTATTTAACATAATAATTCAGAAATATAATTGTTTTAGTGAGGTGTGCACATTGTTCTCTCCCACTTCGTTGTAACCACTTCATCGAAATTCCGCATCTCCACAGTGAGAACCAATATAAGCAGTTTCAGTTGTGTGCCGCTGTTGTATGTGTGTGTTTACGCTATTATAGGTACTTTAAGCAGATAGGTTTTGGCGTTACAGATTGAATGTGTAATGATACACTGACCTCTTTAAATTACATATAATTTCCTTCCTATGGTATTGATATCTTGTTACTTTTTTTCTCTCTGTTAAAATGTTACTTGAGGTACAATGTAACGTTTTGCATGGAAATGATGCACAGCACTATCCTGTTTTAAGCATGGTTTCATGCGGTTCCTGGCGTTCGAGGTCAAAGGTGTCCCTTGTTAGAGAGAGAGGGAGAGAGAGAAGGGGGAGGCACATTACAAACACCACCATTTTTGATACGATTATCGTGGATTGTTTTTTATGTTTATCCACAATACACTTTTTAAAGAGTTGTTCTCTAAATATAGTCCTGTGCCAAAAATAGGGAAAATTACATTCACTATCAAAAGTAAAACGCCGGCCGCGGTGACCGAGGGGACTGAGGCGCTCCAGTAACGGTCTGCACGGCCATACCCCCTCGGGCATGGATATTTGTGCCGTCCTTAGTATAAGTTAGTTGATAAGTAGTTTGTAAGTTTAGGGACTGATGACCCCGTAGTTAAGTCCCATAAGCTTAACAAACATTTGAACATTTGAAAAGTAAAACGGCCGCGCCGGGCGCTGTGGCTCAGCGCGCCCGGTCAGAGGGCTGAACGCTCTCTGTAATAGAAAAGCTGAGCCAACAACCCATCGAACCAGAACGAACAAATACGATCAGCGTCCGCAGGGACAAGAACTACCCATAGAGCAAAAAAATGAATAAATAAAAATAATTTAAAAAAATGTGGATACACCGGTTTCCGTTAGATCACTGAAGTCAAGCACTGCTGGGCTCGGCTAGCACTTGGATGGGTTACCGTCCGGGTCTGCCGTGTGCTGTTGGCAAGCGGGGTGTATTCAGCCCTTGTGATGCCAACTGAGGACCTACTTATTAATTTCGACACCATTGTCAGAGGAGAAAACAGTGATCTATTTGGTATCATTAATATTACAAAAGACAGTCTTGATCGCAGAAATTAACAGTTCCTATTTTCCGGTTTCGACCTGATGTAGGTCATCTTCGGAATTACAAACAGCCCATGTGGCCAGTGCTGGTCTCGGCTTGGCTGGGCTGTCCTGGGCTGCTCTGCTGCCAGCAGGTAACTTGACTGGGAAGTACAGGCTCCGGTCACGAAAACTGGCATAACTGCGGGACGCTGACCACGTCCCCCACCAAACCGCATCCGTTGATGCCTTCAGGTAGCGGATGACACGGCGGCTGGTCGGTACCCAGTGGCCTCTCGAGGCCTGTCGGACGTAGTTGGTTAATTAAAAAGTAAATTTTTAATGAGAGATATTTATGGAATTTTCTCAGTCAACAATCCGAAGATTGGTTTGAACACCACAGTGCTTTACTAGGCATGGTACTGTTTGGAGGTGGTATGCCGTTGCCTTCCTCCAGCGTTCGAACTGACTTACCCAGTGGGACTGATGACCTAGATCTACATCTACATGGGATAGTCCGCAAATTACACCTAAGTGCCTGGCAGAGGGTTCATCGAACCACAATTATACTATTTATCTCCCATTCAATTCTCGAATAGCGCGCGGGAAGAAAGAACACCTGAATCTCTCTGTTCGAGCTCAGATTTCTCGTATTTTATTCTGATGATCATTTCTACCTATGTAAGTGGGAGTCAACAATATATTTTCGCATTCGGGGGAGAATGTTGGCGATTGGAGTTTCGTAAGTAGTCCACGCCGCAGCGATAAGCGCCGTTGTTGTAATGATTCCCTTTCCAGATCCTGCATCATTTGCGTAACGGTGTCTCCCCTGTATCGCGACAATACGAAACGAGCTGCCCTTCTTTGGATTCTTTCGATGTCCTCCGTCCAACCCACCTGATAAGGATCCCACACTGGGCAGCAATATTCCATAAAAGGACGGACAAGCGTAGTGTACGCAGTTACTTTAGTAGTTCTGTTGCATCTTTTAAGGGTTCTGCCAATAAAACGCAGTCTCTGGTTCTCCTTTCCCACGACACTATCTACGTGTTTATTCCAATTTAAGTCAGAAGTAATTGTAATTCCTAGGTATTTTGTGGACTTTACGGCCTTTACATTTGATTGATTTATCATGTAAACATAGTTTAACGGATTTCCTTTCGTACTCATGTGGACGACTTCACATTTCTCATTATTTAGACCCAATTGCCAATTCTTACACCATACAGATATCTTATTCAGATCATTCTGCAGTTGGTTTTGATCTTCAGATGATTTTACTAGATGGTAAATGATGGCGTTATCTGCAAATAACCTAAGAGAGCTACTTAGATTTTCCCCTAAATCGTTTATGTAGATAAGGAACAGCAGAGGACCATTAACACTACCCCGTAGAACGACCGATGTCACCTCTGTTTTAGTCGATGCCTCTCAGGACCCTTCTCTAACCAAATCTCCTCCCTCTCTCTCGGCCCATCTCCTCCTCTTTGTCCATTTCCTCCTCAGTCCATTTCCTCCTCCCTACATCGATGAATAATTGCATATAACTGACGGCATACATGTGGTCGATGAAACGTATCAAAGTTGACAACACAACACGCGAGCGTCACAAGTAAGCAACTGCCGCTGCGCGGCCCACGGCCAGCAGGAGAGAAACGGAAGCGCTCACCCCATTCGCCGATGAACACCAATCATGTCTCGTTATGGAAGAAGCAACGGCTAACCCCCACTCCTCCCACCTCAGCATCCTATCAAATTAAAGTTCCATTCTTCCGCCAAAAATTCACCAATAACTGCGCTTATTTTAAAAAATTATGACGTAATGTCTAACTGAAAGCAATATAAAGTGTAGTTACAACCAGCTCACATCAGTATACCCAGATGAAGGCCACTGTAACGTTGGCCGAAACGTCGGTTATTTAAGTAATAGCCTTACATCATGACGTGGTAAAATACCCAGAAAACTGTTATGTCATCGTATCAAAGTTGGTTACAAGGTACCCACCGCCAAGTACCGCATGGGGTCTGTCGATTACGGAAGACATACATGCATGTGATAACTTTTGCGATGATTGGTCAAACGCTAAGATACCCTTCACCATCCACGATATGAAATACGAGGTATACCCACAAAGTAAGTTCCGTGTGGTTATATTACAAAATTTCTACAGAAATCTACAACTGTTATACTAATTTTCTACATAGCTGTTGGGCACGGACGTATTGGGGTAAAGCGCTCGACTGGAAACTGTAGAGTCGCCAGAAACTACATGTGGTTCGGATTCCACGTCAAGCTGTAGGCCCCTTTACCCCTGTTGGGTTGCTGGGATAGGTTAGGGACACGCAAGTCGCCGAAGTGGCGTCCAATTGAAAGACTTGCACTAGGTCAATGAGACACAATTATTATTATTCTACGTAGCTTTCGAAATTTTGAAGTCAATTGTCACAGCATGACAGTAACCATGTGCATAGATTGTTTGGCCTCTACATTACGGATCGCGCGGTCTCCCGCGTCGGAGGTTCGAATCCTCCCTCGGGCATGGTTGTCTGTGTTGCATTTAGGTTGTTTTAACTTAGTTTAAGTAGTTTGTAAAACTAGAGACTGCCGCGGTGGAGTAGCCGAGTAGTCTAAAGCGCCTCGCTGCGGAGCGCGCGGTTGCTCGTCGTGGAGGTTCGAGTCCTCCCTGGGGCATGGCTGTGTGTGTTGTCCTTAGGTTAGTTTACGTAGGTTGAAGTAGTTTGTAAGCTACAGATGACCACGCAGTTTGGTGCAATAGATTTACAGACATTTGAACCATTTTTTTTTTTTTTTCTAGGGACTGATGACCAACGTAGTTTGGACCCATATAATTACAAACATTTGAAATTATTTTTTTTGGTCTTGTGGTAACAAATCAATCAGCAAACTGCCTTTTCTGTCCCAAAAAACGGTTCACCATGACTTTTCTAAGTGTCAAGATCATTCGGCATGTAGTGTGCCTCCATTCCATTGATTTCCGTTTTGTTTCAGGGTGTCGTACGATAACCAAGTTTCAGCCTCCGTGACTATCCGAGAAAGAAAACCATCGCCTTCTTCATTGTAACGAGTCAAAAACTAAAGTGCACTGCCCATCGGTTGTTTTTTATGTTAGTCAGTAAGAATTTTTGGTACCCAGCGCGAGCAAACTTTTCGAAATTTCAGTTTTCCAGGAACAATTTCATGAATTAGTGATCGTGAGATTTGTGGAACTTACATAACATGGACACTAATGTAAACTTACGGTTGTGGTTAATATTTTCTTCATTTACGTAAACCAGTTCATCAGTAACCACAGACGGGCGTCCTCTTCGTGCACTTGATCACGTCCTTCATTGAAAAGTCTGACCCATCTTATAACCATTGAATCACTCATAGCATTTTGTCCGTAAACTTCGCAAAATTGTCGCTGAATTTCCTTTGGTTTAACTTTCTTTGCAATTATAAAACGAATCACAGGTATGATTTCACACGCGGCGGCATTTCCAATTATAAAGAAGTACTACAAAGCACAAAGCAGCGATCTGAAAGTAGCGTACATGTTTTCTCCTTGAGCCAGAGTAAATGCCGCACATGCTCGGAACGGCGAACTTAGCGCTGCCGTGAATAGAAATAGGAACGGAACTTACTTTGTAGACGACACTGGTATTGCGTACACAATGTTCGGAGCGTAAAGTGTGCAAGATGGGAATGAAAGTGTAGAACAGGGGGCGAAATTTACGGTCGGCAGCATGCCATTGGCGATCGAAAAATGGCAGATGGTGAATTAGGTTCACATATAAAATTTATTTTATTTTCTGAAAACATTACAGCTTGACCAGAATTGTATATTCACAAGCTTGAAGAGGTAAGGGGTAATTACACTGATGAAGAAGACAAGCCTACATTTCCAGGTAATTGTATCAATATTTTTTGACATCCTTTCTCTGTATTAGTGTTAACAACACATCTCACTGAAAGCTAGTTATTTCGACATCACAGGTACCGTACATTATCGCAACATTTCAGGTTCTTTCAAGCAGCTGCCAGCGGTTACGCGTTCATGCATATAGCAGAAAGTGTGTAAGAAGCGCCTTGTCCTGTTTGTGGCGACTAGAAGTGTGGCTGCTGGCTGCACAGGTGATGACAACAAGCAACCATACCCGGAAACTATTTCTTTTTTTTTTTTTCTGTCGCTTCTGAATTGCCTCAGTTGCACAGTGGTAGAGTGCCAGACCAAAAATCCGAAGGTCGCGGGTTCGATCCCCGCCAGGTCCTGGGATTTTTATCTGTCACTTTCCACTTCTTTCACCTCTGGCAGTATTGCTCATGTGAAACACACCGAGTAGCACCGTGGTTGGGAACCCACGTTAAACTGTAGGTCCCCCTATAACTGACTGGGTAAGTCAGCTAGAAGGTCGGAGGAAGGCAACGGCATACCGTCTCCAAACAGGGCCATGCCTAGTAAAGCACTGTGTTGTTCAAACCAATCTCCGGATTTTTTACCTATTTTTACCTGAATAGCCAGTTTCGCGCATGAGCAGAGATGTCTTGAGTTGGAGTTGGGGTAGACTCACGCAATTCGCGTTTTTATTTGCGGCGGGTTCTTTAAAGTTTTAAAAGCTGTTACTATTTCAGTGTTCATATATCATCGTCAGTTGTAAAGTAAGCATTTTGTTTAATCCTTTAAAAACACTTTTGATGAGGAAGTCGTTATTCTGATAGTAGAGCGGACAGAATACAAACTTAAGTTTTTTTCCTCAAATGACATTGAATAAGGCGCTTCATAAGATCTACAGTGAATTCATTTCTGCAAGATTCACTTATCTGCTTTAGGTACTCACAGTCTGTACAGTTCTACCACTACGTACAACTTCATGTGAGACACATTTCACCGCGGTGGAGTAGCCGAGCGGTCTAAAGCGCCTCGCTGCGGAGCGCACGGTTGCTGGCCGTCTGGCCGTCGAGGTTTGAGTCCTCCCTGGGGCATGGGTGTGTGTGTTTGTCCTTAGGTTAGTTTACCTAGGTTTAAGTAGTTTGTAAGCTACGGACTGATGACCACGCAGTTTGGTCCGATAGATTTACAAACATTTGAACTTTTTTTTTGTTATGTGTAAAGATAGTGTTTGATTAATTTGTTTCTCAAACTAACTCCATAAAGAGAGGCAGAGTGGTGGTGTGGTGGTGGTGGGGGACGGGGGGTGGAGTTTGTCATATTCAGATACAGGGGTTGTGGCGACCAAAGTTGTTAGACTGACTAGTGGCTTCATAACTGAAATTTCACACCCTGGCGTAGAAAAAATCTGCAAGCAAAATTGCCCTCTTCCATTCACTACATGGAATATTACGTAGACATTACTCGTCCTCTTGTTTCGAAGATCTGCATGTAGCAAGCGCTGGTGGCGTTGTAAGAAAATTGCCTGTTGGAGGTCGTCAAAAAATCTCAAAATTCAGAATGCGTAATGATATGCATTAGTAATAATAATTTTGTTATTGAATCTTGTAGCAAATCACAACTAATGGGTCGCAACAACACTTTCGCAGTGTAAGTTAGAATTTTGAATAAATAAAAAAATTGATATTAATTAACTTAAAACAGTCACTGTAGTAATTAATTCAGCTTGGCCCTATCTGAGTTAGCATTGACTACAGCCTCCAACTAGCACCTCTTACGATTCACGAACAGCACAACTTCACTAACAAATGTGTGAGAATTCATGTAGTGGTGATGGCGTATTCGTGTTATAATCAAAATCGTAATAGCTGATAGCCTCTGATTGCAGTACTGTGAAACTCCATGGTGCAATGGGCTTCACAAATACTGCAGTCAAAGTTCGCAATAATTTTGATAATATTGTTTAATGCATTCAAGTGCCTAAGTGCCTTATAAAATTTTACGTGAACTATTATTATTATTTTTTTAATTGGTTCCAGGGCCTGGGTAGCGTACGCGTGTAACTGGCTGAGAAGAGTTTGGCATTTAACGTATTTCATAAAAAAATTACTTCAGTCAAGTCTGGTTAATCAACTATGATACTTTGACTACTGTTAGCCTGGTTACTTTCTACATAAATGAAACCAACTTTACTTTACTTGCCAACTCTCTTGCACTCTCTTGCACTTTAATTACTAGTCTCTGTGGTTGTAACACGTTTAGCAATTCTTTAACTCGTCTAGCAATTTCTTTTAAACTGATCGTAATTACTTTGAAAATGATTGAACTTATTAGTCAATGTACAGGCTTGCATAATCAACATAATCTAATGATGGTGATAATGGGGTGACTACAACTACTTACAAAATTAAGACTGGTTTCAAAATAAGTCATGTATAATTGAACCAAAGTTCTGATTGGGTTGACACTACATTTACATGCATACAAAATAAAATGTTACAAAAGTACTCATCTGCTTTCGTCGTCTTCGTCGTGAAGTCCAAACAAGACAGATATGATTACAATAGGTACTCTTACTACAACAACGATCACACTCGGTGACAATAGACTTGATACCAAACAATTACTTTTCTTGCACACATGAAAAAACATTACTCTGATCACTTTCGAGTATAAATAAGCTTATTTCGCACTTCGTTCAATACATTAAACAGTACGCCTCTCAGGCTTATTGCAATTGCATAAAACTCGCGCCACACTGCGCCTACTGTGCCTCTGCACCATCAACAAAACATTTACGTGTTTACTATAGCGAGTCCGCTCCGCGACCGCTTCAGCAGCGCGACACTCACAGCTACTACTTCTGTACCAAAGACAGTCTTTACAACAGGTTCAACATTTTCTCTGGCGCATTGCTAACTTACAGCATAAGAATGTCCGTGCATTCATGCGGGTTTACACATACAGTATATGTTTAGACTAAATGATTAAATATAGAAAATGACGTTACATAAGAAATATATGTAGCATACAAGAAATGAAAAATACATGAAATAAACAAATTTAAGACAATATATACATTACGTTAAATCAAACTGTAAGAAACAACGACAGGTGTACTCTTACAGCGTCCTCTGCAAAATCAGCAAAGGCGAATGAGCTTACCACAACTCGCACCGTAAGGCCTGCGGTGCGGCCGTGCGACTGCACTCTACCAGACAGCGCTCGCCAGGTCTCCGTCTACGCGCGAACGACCATCACTTGCATGCTGATGGAGTCTGCTTTCATTGCTGGAGACCACGGTTCGCCGTTCCAAGAGACCCTCTGAGGGCACCACTTCAGTGCTGTGAATGGAAGACGAGCTTGCTGGTAGCCCCACTGCTAGTGACCAGATGGCAGCAGTTCGAGTTGACACTCCAGGACTAACATACCCTCTTAATTTCCTTGAAACGGAAAAGCTTCTTTCCATGAATCAGCACGGGTTTAGGAAACATCGTTCATGTGAAACTCAGCTTGCCCTTTTCTCACATGACATCTTGCGAGCCATGGACGAAGGGCAACAGGCGGATTGTGTTTTTCTCGACTTCAAAAAGGCGTTCGACGCGGTGCCACACTGCAGACTGCTAACGAAGATACTAGCTTATGGAATAGGTTCACAGATTTGTGACTGGCTGGAAGACTTCCTAAGTAAAAGAAAGCAGTACGTTGTTCTCGACGGCGAGTGTTCATCAGAGACGAGTGTATCGTCAGGAGTGCCCCAGGGGAGTGTGATAGGACCGCTATTATTTTCTACCTCTATAAATGATCTGATTGACAGAGTAAGTTGTAATTTGCGGCTGTTTGCTGATGATGCTGTGGTGTATGGGAGGGTGTCGTCTGTAACTGACTGTAATTGCATACAGGATGACTTAGACAAAATTTCTAGTTGGTGCGAAGAATGGCAGCTAGCTCTCAATTTAGAAAAATGTAAAGTGATGCGCATGAGTAGAAAAAACAATCCCATAATGTTCGAATACAGCATTAGTAGTGAGCTTGTTGATGCTGTCGCGTCGTTCAAATATCTAGGCGTAACATTGCAGAGCGATATGAAATGGAACGAGCATGTAAGGACAGTTGTGAGTAAGGCAGACAGCCGACTTCGGTTTATTGGGAGAATTTTGGGAAGATGTACTTCACCTGTAAAGGAGACCGCGTATAAAACGCTTGTACGACCACGTCTTGAGTATTGCTCAAGTATTTGGGACCCGAAGCAGATCGGTTTGAAGGAAGATATAGAGGCGGTTAAGAGGCGAGCAGCTAGATTTGTCACCGGTAGGTTCGACCAATGCGCGAGTGTCACGGACATGCTCCGGCAACTCAATTGGGGATCACTGGAAGAAAGACGACGTTCTTTTCGTGAATTTCTGTTAAGTAAATTTAGAGGGCCGGAATTTGAAGCTGAGTGTAGTACGTTCTTGCTACCGCCTACTTATATTTCTTGTAGTCATCACAAAGACAAGATAAGAGAAATTAGGGCTCGTACAGAGGCATGTGGGTAGTCTTTTGTTCCTCGTTCTATTTGGGATTGGAATAGGAAAGGAAATGCCTAGTAGTGGTACAGTGTATCCTCCGCCACGCACCTTACGGTGGATTGCGGAGTATGTATGTAGATGTAGAGTGGAGGTGGAGGGGGTGAGGGGGGAAGGGGGAGTTTGTCATACTGAGATACAGGGGTTGTGGCGACCAAAGTTATTAGACTGACTAGTGGCTTCATAACTGAAATTTCACACCCTGGTGTAGAAAAAACCTGCAAGCAAAATTGCCCTCTTCCACTCAATACATGGAATTTTATGTAGACATTTCTCGTTCTCTTGTTTCGGAGATCAACATGTAGCGAGCGCTGGTGGCGTTCTCTGCAAAAGCAGCAAAGGCGAATGAGCTTACCACAGCCCGGACTGTGAGGCCTGCGGTGCGGCCACTGCGACTTCGACGAATGCACTCTACCAGACAGCGCTCGCCAGGTCTCCGTCTGCGCGCGCACGACCCTCAAATCAAATGTTCAAATGTTTGTTAAGCTTATGGGACTTAACTACGGGGTCATCAGTCCCTAAACTTACAAACTACTTATGAACTACTTACGAACTAGGACGGCACAAATATCCATGCCCTAGGGGGGATTCGAACCCCCGACCGTAGTGGCCGTGCAGACCGTGACTGGGAACGACCCTCACTTGTATGCTGGTGGAGTCTGCTTTCATTGCCGGAGACCACGGTCTGCCATTCCAAGAGACCCTCTGAAGGCCCCACTTCGGTGCTGTGAATGGAAGACGATGTAAAGGTGTGCTTGCCCGCAGCCCCACTGCTAGTAACCAGATGGCAACAGTTGGTGTTGACACTTCAGGACTAACAGACCCTCTTATCTGTGCTGAGGGAGCTCTATTCTTGCCCATAGAGTACGACGATCGCGGAGGCGGTCTGTGCTGCGTGGACATACAGAGTGTTCACGTGACCAATGCAACCAGCACTTCCGTCTAGGGTAACAGATCTGGGACAGGACGTTCCCGCCGCTCTTAAGGCCACAGATTGACCCTCTCAAAGCCTCTCATTTGCCTGAAGAAAGCACGAGTGTTTCTTCGTGGCATGGCGTCTGTGTGCTTCGCACGTTGAGCCTTATCGCTGTAAAGATGCAGATGGCGCTCTGCAAGTTACGCCGCTACGCTCTTTGGCAGGCGACGTTGAAACCATCACCACCCATACCCCCAAGGTGCCATCATCCGATCGAAATCTACGTCGTCCTTCCAGATGCAGTAATTCTTTTCCGGCAGTATACAGTAAATATACTGCCTGTTCACTTCACTGCAATATGGAACACACATGTTATTAAGTCTCGTTTGTGTTAAATCCCTAAATGTAAAAATAACATCTTCTGCAAGCACTGCATAGGCTGCATATATACATCAGTATCCATTTTAGTCACTTGACTTTCTTCACAGTAGCATGATGAACTGTATTTTGTTTTTATATGTTATGGGTGTTATATGAAAGTACTGACGATGATTTTAATGATCCAAATATGGCTCGAATGAAGTCGAGTCTAGTCAAAAAATAAAATAATGATTTGTGCGATCTTTACTGTGAGGTTTTAAGTCACTATATATAAAATACGAAAGATCGCTGTCTCCTCAGTTGACAACGTCGGTAAGCACAATAATTTCAAGCTATTATTCAGGTGCAGCTGTGCTCAGTACTGCTAGGATTTAGGGAAGAAGACTGTGACTATCAACGATTCCCCCACATTATTTTCGTGAAACCTGCGATTCAGATCGTGCTTTGAATTGCATTTTGGCGCTCTAAGACGCCTTGCTGTGGAGCTCGCGATTGCTTACTGTCGGAGGTTTGAGTCCTTCCTGGGGCATGTCTGTTTGGGTCGTCCTTAGGTTAGTTTCGTTTAAGTAGTTTGTAACTCTAGTAAGTGATGACCATAGCAGTTTGGTCCAATAGGTTTACAAACATTTGGACATTTGAACTGTATGTCGTATTCTTCGACTACACGATCTCTGACACACAGACGTCTCGTCACACGATGTCGCCGCGGTGGAGTAGCCGAGCGGTCTACATCGTCTCGCTGAGGAGCGCGCAGTTGCTCGCCGTGGAAGTTCGAGTCCTCCCTGGGGCATGGGTGTGCGTGTTCTCCTTAGGTTAGTTTACCTAGGTTTAAGTAGTTTGTAAGCTTCGGACATGACCACGCAGTTTGGTCCGATTAGATTTATAAACATTTGAACATTTTCACACGATGTCCATATCTGCTGCCTCAGTGTAATGTTGCACATCGACAGCAAAGCGGACTGTTATCATATCTAAAGACTTCCACTTACAGCTACGTAATGGATACGGTCCACTGACTACAACAGTTGATGGAAAGGCCGTGTGTTACTTGTGAATTGTCTGAAGTAACGGTTAGCCTGTTGAACAAGCTACAGTCTTTCACTCGCAGCGTTAAGATGGTATCTGAGAACTTTGCACTGCGTGGTCGTTACATAGCTTCAGAGCAGTGACTTGGCTCATGAGGCACTCCCGTTACTTGGGTTCTCCATACTCGCTTTAACTGTGTATTTATTGTGTCCTCGGTTGCAGTAGTCCGTATGTCATACGAAGCCAGCCGCAGTGGCCGACCGGTCTGCGGCGCGCCAGTCACAGTCTGCACGGCCGCTGCGGTCGGGCGTTCGAATCCCCCCTCGGGCATGGATATTTGTGCCGTCCTTAGTATAAGGTAGTTCATAAGTACTTTGAAAGTTTAGGGACTGATGACTCCGCAATTAAGTCCCTTAAGCTTAACAAACATTTGAACATTTTGTCATTCGAATATCTTGTGTACTGCAACTTTAATTATTGCGACAAAGACCTAGTAATTGGAATTTGCTATTGTAGCAACTTCTCCCGGCTCGTTTGTGGATGGATGTTTACTGGGGACATTTTTGCTTCTATTATCGTGTACTTTCAACCGCGCAAGTTTGCGCCATACTTTTCGATACTCCCTATATAACGGCAAGGCAACGACGGTGCAGCAGTCATTTACCACTTGACAATGGGCCAAGGAGAGTTTGGCCGAACGCTCGTGGGATTCTGAGACGGCTGGAGGCCAGAGAAGATTTTAATCATCCATTTCTCCTCGAGAACATGCACTCATATACTAATGTTTCATGTATTCACAGTTTTGATTTATATTAGGTGATCGTATTTGTCTTATGCCGATCTGACCCCAAGCTAAATTCTGTGATAATTATCTTTTAGAGTGTATTCACTATTGTTTCCTCTTCAAGAACGACGAAAAGCAATAGCATCAGGTTGTCAACTATAGGAAAAGTGGCTTCCGAAAAGCATCGTGTTATTCGCGCCCCTAAAAGGCAGGTGGTGGTACCACAGTCTAACATAGCAGTCGCGACACTCGCTGGTATAAAATCTGTTACCGCCTGACAGCTAAGACGACACTAGCGGTGAGCAAGGGAGCCACCTGTCATATATTTGGTATGAAAAACACTTTATTCTCGACACGAATGTTTGATTTTAGACACAAAGGTTTTAGTCTAATATCAGACGAAACGGATAATGTTTAAATAAACGGTAGTGGAGATAAAACAGATGAATGAAATGATGAAAGCTATAACCTACTCACGCAGATACATGTGCCTCCGAATATTTTTCCAGCTTTGTCCAGCTTTGTCCATTGAAACGGAAGTAATGTACGCCTAAGAAGCGTAGCCGTGTAGCTTCAAAGTAAACGGGTATGTCAGACAATTTCATTTCCAAATGTTCAAATGTTTGTAAATCTATTAGACCAAACTGCGTGGTCATCACTCCGCAACTTACAAGCTACTTAAACTAAGGTAAACTAACCTAAGGACAACACACACACACACACACTCACACACACACACACACACACACACACACACACACACACACACACACACACACGCACACACACACACACACACACATGCCCCAGGGAGGACTCGAACCTCCGACGGCGAACAACCGCGCGCTCCGCAGTGAGGCGCATTAGACCACTCGGCTACTCCACCGCGGCTTTTCATTTCGTTTTGTGTTTTAGTTTTTAGAACAACCTTTAGCAAAACTACGACTTTCGTCTTTCTTATTGTTCTGTGACGGACGAGATGCTTTCAACTAGTCGTTGAAATTCGTTGAAAACTTGAAAAGTTGAAAGTTTACGAATTGTCCTCTTTACATTTACGTTCATATTTGCGAGAAAAAAAAATAAAATAAAAAAGGAAGAGTATGACCACTGACGCACAGATTTGAGTTTCGTGTTAATATTTTCTAAAAACATTGGACATATGCATACGTCACTAGATAGTTTCCATCTTACTTTCTGAATTTTCAATGTTTCAGAGTTTTGTAGCATATTCACTATAGCTAGGCATATCATACGAATTTTTTATGGTCCATGTTGACCACAAACTGCTAGCAGTTTAAAACTTGTTCGAATGAAAAAAAAATTCTAATTTCCAAAATCTTTAACAAGAATAACAAGCCGAGCGGGAATATCCGAGCGGTCTGGAGCTCCAAGTTACGGATCGCACTGCCTCCCGTGTCGGACGTTCGTGTCCTCCCTCGGGTTTGTTTAAGTAATTTGTAAGTCTAAAGTGTGATAACCGCAGTAGTTTTGTCCCACAGAATTACAAACATTTGAAGAAGAATACGTTTACAGCGATGATGGAGGCAATACTGATTGTATACACGGTGAAGCGAAATTCGTGCCCTCGGGCTTCACCGAACGATTCCTGACATAGCAGCAATAAAAAAAAAAAGTGTATTGCATAATTATTTCTTGCCTATATTTTCGGCAGTAAATGCATGTCGAAAACTGAAATGGATGTGTGTTCCATACGTTAGTGTGTTTCAAAAGTACACTAACAAACCTTTAGAGATTTAAAAGGCTCCTTGAGGAACATAGCGTTTGAGTTGCTTGATGGGATGTCTAGTGGCAGGCTCCGGTGCCTGTAACTTCAACTCTCCGCAGCGTAGTTGAATGGCGTTTCTGGGCTTGGGTTCCTATGCTCATTTTGTTCTTCAAAACGCCTATCTCCTAGAAAATTTTGGTGTAATTGTATTATTCTGAAACACACCCATCTCAGTCTTCGATGTCAATCTAATGCCGGAAATATATACGCAGGACGGAATTTAGTCTTTTTTTACTGATGCCATTTGAGGAATCGCGTAGCGAAATCCCAGTGCTCGAATTTCGCTTCACTCTGTATATCGACAATACCAAGGATGTTGTTGTAACAACAGTTAATCTTATCATAACGGTTGATTTTGACAGTCCATTGGCGGAAACTTGCAGGTTCGATTACAGTCGACTTCTACGAAGTCGTCCTCAGTCAAAGGGTTGGTCATTTCCTCACTAGTCAATTTGGAGCATTGGTGTAGAAATGACACTATGCGGGCAAATAACTACCGCGAACGAGATGGATTGCATTGTAATCGTGTGTCAGCTGTTGCTACAGTATGGAATCACAACACTAAGACGGGTCAAAGTTCTTACTTGACGGAAGACAGACAGTTGCTTTCATGTTTCCCTTTGTTGACGACCATACCTGAATGAAGTTGACCGCTTAGTCGGTTTAGCGTCGACAGTCAAATGTGTCCCCAAAGAAGGGCCTACAGGTCACAGTGACGTACGACGTCTCAGAGAGAACCTAACGGACAAGAACCGGCCACGAGCGTCACGCCTTTTGACATCCGGTTTCACTTGCTGCCGCCAGCGAATTCAGGTCCGTCTCAACCAGTTTCCGAATGAGTATCACGGAGGGAAAGGCATACAGTAGCCAGGAGGAGTAGTGAACCTCGAAAGAGTCCGGTGACCACTACAGCATTTACAACTCCAGCTACTCACGGGCGAAACATCACATAAAGTAAGCAACAGCTAGCTGCGGACGTAGGTGTGTAATGTGGACCGACGAGCTGCTCATTTTTCAAATGGCACAGGTGTAGAGTTCATCGCGATACAATAACAATGTTAACCTGTAGTGTGATAGGTGCTGTTGCTGGGGGAGGCTACTCTATGATATTTTGCGAGATTTTTCGTACCGTGAACACAAGTAAAACAGAAGTGATATCTGGCGTTCTCCAGAGAAGCGTTAAAGGTCCCCGACTCATCCTTTTGTTTATAAACGATTTAGGAGACAATCTGAATAGCTTCCTTAGACCGCGGATGATGCTGTCGTTTATCGGTTAGTGAAGTCAACAGAGGATCAAAAGCTACTTCAAAGCGATTTTGACAAAATTTCTACATGGTGCGAAAATTGGCAATTAACAAAATGTTCAAATGTTTGTTAAGCTTATGGGACTTAACTACGGGGTCATCAGTCCCTAAACTTACAAACTACTTACGAACTACCTTATACTAAGGACGGTACAAATATCCATGCCCGAGGGGGGGATACGAACCCCCGACCGTAGTGACCGTACAGACCGTGACTGGAGCGCCTCAGTCCTCGCGGCCACCGCGGTCGGCGGCAATTAACACTAAATAAAGAAAAGTGTTAAGTAATACACAAGACCATCAAAAGAAATCAGCTGAACTTCAATTACATGATAAATCAGTCAAACCTTAAGGTTGTAAATTCTACCAAATATCTAGGAGCTACAATTACGAACACCACAAAGAAAATATTGTGGGAAAGGCGAACCAAAGGTTACGTTTCATTGGCAGAACGCATCGAAGATGCAACAGCTCCACCAAAGAGACTGCCTACATTAAAGTCCTTTCGTGGACTGCTGTTGCCCATTGTGGGACCCTCACCAGGTGCGAGTGATGGAAGACATTGAGAAGAGCCAGAGAAGGGCAGTTCGTTTTGTTTTATCACCTTACAGGAGGAAAAGCGTCACGGAAATGTTGCACGATTTGAGGTGGAAATCATTAAAAGAACGACGTTATTCGTTGCGGCGAGATCTCGGAAGTCCCGACGTATTCGGGAAAAAAATGGATAGATATTTGTGACAAGTAGGAATATGAATGTCATTTCTGGTCCCAGAATCTGTTACATACAGTGAGATAAAAAAATATTAATGCATACGAGGGTTCGAACCAAGGCTCACTGCATTTAAAATACTACTCTCCTTTAATCACCTGGCCATACTCAAATGTTCAAATGTTTGTAGAGTCTATGGGACTTAACTACGGGGTCATCAGTCCCTAAACTTACAAACTACTTAAGAGCTAGCTAACACTAAGGACGGCACAAATATCCATGCCCGAGGGGGGGGGATTCGAACCCCCGACCGTAGTGGCCGTGCAGACCGTGACTGGAGCGCCTCAGTCTCTTCGGCCACCGCGGCCGGCGGCCATACTCCCTACTAAACACCGCTACTGAATACCTTTGTGACTGCTTTTACAATCTGTAATAGCTTTTACAGCCACTGTGTCATTGATTGACATTTAATTGTAAGAAACGCTACTGAGGGTGACGTGGCTTTGATAAAACCATTAAAAACTGTTCAGGTGCAGCTTTTTGAGAAGGAAGGCAAACTACAGTGAAGGTTCGTTCGTTCAAGCAGCTGCCAGTTCCAGCAACTGGCAACTGGCATCTGCTTGAACGAACCCTGAGTGTCTACTGCTGCTGAGGCAGAGCTGCCGCCTAGCGGCTGAGCACGCAATTAATGGGCACCGATCATTCCTTTAACACGTTCGCTGCCGTTCAGGCTCTGGCGTGATGATCTAGGTGCCACTTCAAGCTCTGGCGCGTGATCGTATTTTGACAGTATCTTCTCATAGTTTTGAGCCACTGAATGTTTTGGTTTCAGTTTTCAGTTTTATTGATATGGTTTTTTATTTGCATTTGAATTTTTGTGAAAACAACAAATGAATAATATAAACATTACATACAAGGTATTTTATAAAACATATGCTTATTTGTGTATCATCAGCAATATAAGTATGAATAATATCAAAACTAAGAAGTATTTTTTATAAACTGGTAACTAATCGAAATAAAATTAAAGTAATCAAAAGCTTGCTTGCTTGTTTACATAAGAATCCAATAAATCTATCATGACATCATGAGGAGCTCGTAGCCAGTAATGCAAACGCGGAAATCTGGAACCACGTACGTGTGCATATCACTTATACTCTTCCCTGATTGCCTACCAGAGTATACAGCTTTATTACACGATGCCAGTTTACACCAACCCATAATAGGACGCTAGGTCGCAGAACGCGCCTCACTCAAGTAACGTTTACACGTAACGTTTACACGCGCCAGAGCGTGAACGGCAGCGAACGTGTTAATACGTGATCTGTGGTGCACTGAATGAAGAGAAGAATGATTAGCCGCAGGCGAGTCTTCAGGGTAGTATGAAGAGAAGGATATTTTCTGTTTTTTATGATAAGTTTTTTTGTTTAGATTCTAAATTTGTTAGTCTCGCGACACCCTTGATACTACTATGCGACACCCAGTTTGGAAAGCTCTGGCCTAGGGACTAATAATCAAAGAAGTTGAGTCCTATAGCTTTGCAAACACTTGCTAGACAGCCTGGCAGCTTAGCGCGGCTGCCGTGGCTTTTGGCTTCCGTTTCTCGGTCCGGCTGTCGCAAGCGTCGCGTTTCTCCCGATTGTGCTCGGTGGTTTTCCCGCTACCGTGCAGCTCCGGCGCTCTCCTGTGGCTGCTCGCTCTGGGTTATCTGGCCGCGAGGCGACTAATCTAATCTCTCCGTTACCTGCCGCGGCACAGCCACTGGCCAGAGACCGCCGAGCGAAAGCACAAGGGACCGAGCCGGCGAACCGACGAACCGGCGTCTCTGCGCACAGGAGAAACTGACAGGACAGCTACTTGTCTCTCTCGTTTACTAAGGCTGTCCTCTCTGAGACATGTGTCAAAAAAAAAAAAAAAATCGCACTGACGTGTTTTACGGCCCACTTTGTCGTGTTGTTGTGGTTTTCAATGCGGAGCCTGGTTTGATGCAGCTCTCCAATCTATCCTGAGCAAGCCTCTTCATCTCAAGAACGGCAAACTGCATCCATTTAAATTTGCTTACTATATTCATCTCTTGGTCTCCCTCTGCGATTTTTACCCACACACTTCCCTCCAACGCTAAATTCACAATTCCTTGATGTCTAAGAATGTGCCCTACCAATCTATCCCTTCTTTTAGTCAAGTTATGCCAGAAATTTCTTTTCTCCCCAATTCTGTTCAGTACTTCCTCATTAGTTACACGATCCACCCACCTAATTTTCAGAATTCTTCTGTAACACCACATTTCAAAAGCCTCTATCCTCTATCGTACGAAGAAGAATGTGTTTTTTGTTAATTCTTCAGTACGCCATTGCTTTGAAATGACGACGTGTAAGTTACAATAAGAAAATCATCAAATACGCAACGCAAGATGGCGTATGCCAGAGAGAGTTCTGGGCCAGGAATGTCACGTGACATCTGCGAACGGCTGGTTTTCGTTAATTCAATGGAGGGTGTCGAATCTCCGTTATTTTTGCAAATATGTCTCAAACGATACGAGATATGAAAGAAACATAAGTCAGCTAAGTTGTAGAGAATTTTCTCCTCTGCCTATTAGGTTATTCAATTTCGTGTCAGATGAATAATTAAGCCGTTATTTTCATTTAAATTTCGAGCTGTCAAAAGACGATCGCAAAGGCCCACTTTCAGTTTTACTACCGTAACCTAAAGTGGGCCAAAAGGTGGTGTTATAGTTTTAAAAATGAAATGCCAAGATCACACATTAATAATTTATTTACTAACGACCATCATCTGGTCACATACACATTACAAGCTGGTCATCTTGTTAAAACATTGGGTGTAAAATAACAAGTGCGAAATTGCACTCAGTGACTACACCCAATTTTTTAACAAGATGACCAGCTTGTAATATCTATGTGACCGGATGATGGTGACACAGTTCACCGAAACTGGTCGTCATTCAATAAATTATTAATGTGCGATTTTAGCTTTTCATTTTGAAAACTATAAAACGATCAGATCACCTCCAAACCCGACTATGTCAGGTAATCTTGAAAACGTAATGTTTTAGCACAACACCAGAACTAATCAATGCACATCTTCAAGAACGATATAAAATTTCAGTAGAGGTATAAAGATTCGTTTGGGCGTAACGGCCAGTGGATGGTGTTCACGTGTGCTTGAGCTCTGTCTGAAGCATTATGTGTGTGAATGTGTCTGTCGGCCGCTCAACAATCGTAGAGTTGCTGCTTATCTTGCATTTTGCTTTTCTTTCCAAACGGATCATTCCATTATTAGTTCACTTTTAATGTTTGTACGTTAATGTTTACGTGACGATATGGGAAAATTTTTATAATAAAATTTATATAACAGCTACAACTGAAATAATAATTAATTGGCGGTCCATCTGGACTCAGGAAAAGGAATTCTCAAATACGACAACACCTCTGCATTATAAAACATCTATCAGATCGAAACTTCCTGGAAGATTAAAATTGTGTGCTGGAACAGGGACTCGAACCTGGGACCTTTACCTTTCGCGGGCAAGCGCTCTACCGACTGTGCTATCCCGACACGACTCACGATGCCGCCTCAAACTTTACTTCCGCCAGTACCTCGCCTCCTACTTTCCAAACTTCACAGAAGCTCTCTAGCGAAACGTGAAATACTAGCACTCCTGGAAGAAAGGATATGGTGGACACATGGCTTAGCCACAACCTAAGGGATGTTTCCAGAATGAAACTTTCACTCTGCAGCGGAGTGTGCGCTGATATGAAATCTCCTGGCAGATTAAAATTGTGAAAGAGAGCTTCTGTGAAGTCTGGAAAGTAGGAGCGAGATACCGGCGGAAGTAAAGTTGTGAGGCGGCATCGTGAGTCATGTAGAGGTAGCTCCGTCGGTAGAGCGTTTGCCCGCGAAAGGCAAAGCTCCCAGGATCGAGTCCCGGTTCCGGCACACAATTTTAATCTGCCAGAAAGTTTCATATCAGCGCACACTCCGCTGCAGAGTGAAAAGTTTCATTCTGGATCTATCAGATCGCTGGATTGTGATACTGTGAAATTCTTCTATTACATTTCGCATAATTTCCATAGCCTTTCACATTTCACTAATAGGAAACTGAAAAATTTCGACAGTTTCAGGGCATTGACATACGTTCGACTGCAAAGTTGATAATTTCTGATCGACATAAATGAATTCTAAATACAACACACGAATCTGTCGAAATAGTAAAAATCTAATTTTAATAACCGGGATCAGAACCGGGATTTTCCGCTTCCGGATTCGAATCCCGGTCCAACAGATATTTTCAATTTCGCCATCGAATTTATTTCAGTGCCCTCTGACCATCTAAATGTTTCAGAATTTCGAATTCGAAAAATTACGGCCGTCAGTGGGTTATCGCAAGCAACGGAGTCTGTTCTCTGTAACGCTAGACGGGGTGCCGCGGTGGAGTGGCCGAGCGATCTAAAGCGCCTTGCTGCGGATACGTCCGGAAGAACAGATTATACTTACATTATAATTTATGTTTAAATGCTGCAATTTTAAAATTTCTAAAAGTGGTATTATCAAAGATAATTTCTTTTCCTAGCAGTGAAAGTTGCAAAAACAGTCCGTCTTCGGAAGAAACTGGAAAACTTGGCTTAGAGCGTGTCTGCAACTACAACAGCTAGCAATGCATTTCAGACTGTTCTTACAATTCTATAGCAACAAACCCATTAGCGTTACGGTCTAATATAAGTACTTTTGTGAGTATCGTTTGTTCAGTAACATATGAAGGGGCAAGTAGTAAAACGCCGTAATAATGTGTTGTGCGCCTGAACACGGCAACTGGCACTACACATGCGTTCGGCGGGCAGAACTTTCCGCTAGGCTCAAAAACGCATGTGATAGAACAGTCGTAGTTTCACACGCTGTCAGAATAAAGGCAGCTTAAGGCTCTTATGATTGTCCGTAGTATCAGTTATCGGATTAAGTATGGCATTTATCGAATATTATTGAATCCATCGTCGGTGGTGGAAGCGGGACAGCGGCTGGTCAAGAGTCTTAACAGGTTGCATATAGGGATGGCTCAATACATCTCGTACTACGGTGTGACCCTTGATCGCGAACATACTACCAGCTACTATCTGTTGACAGGAAAAATATACTTTCCAGATTTTTTAAGGATTCTCAGTAAGAAAAAAAAATTCAAATGTTTGTAAAGTCTATGGGACTTAACTACGGGGTCATCAGTCCCTAAACTGACAAACTACTTATGAACTACTTACGAACTAGGACGGCACAAATATTCATGTCCGAGGGGGGATTCGAACCCCCGACCGTAGTGGCCGTGCAGACCGTGAATGGAGCGCCTCAGTCTCCTCGGCTACCGCAGCCGGCTCTCAGTAAGATCTTTCGCTGAAATATTGCCTGGAAACAAGCGATAGGTGTTCTCTCTCTCCCGCATTCGTAGCAACCCTTATCTGGGGTACTGAATGTCGATATACATCACTGAAAATCTTTGAAACAATGTGAGCTGATGGATAAACTCAACTCAGGCTTCGAATGAAGTATTGTGTATTGACTGAACCAATTCATTTTCATACTCGAAGCATTTTCTAGCTGCAAAGCTGTCGATAAACAACTTACATTTGCCAAATTTGTTAGGTGAGAAATGTGTATTTTTCAATTAATTAGAAGAAGAGATTTTGAACAAGAAAGCATTCGTTGAAATACATTTTAATTTCTGTATTATACTACTTATATCGTACTGTGGAAGCGTAAATAATAATGAAGTAATCTTCTTATCACGAAAGTAAGTTCTCTTACGTTTTCCATATTTTTTATGGAAACCTGAATTTCCTGGGCCTGGTATTTTGGAAGGTGAGACTGGGAGAGGTTGGGGGAGGGGACGCCGCTTGAAAGACACCTCGGCTGCTCTCCCACGAGTGATGCGGAAGAAGAGCCAATTACGACGGCTGTTTGCTGTTTGACTGTACGCACTTTCTTCAGAACGGTATCCTATTTCACAGCGTGCTTACCTCGCTCGCTATTGAAGCGAACGTCGTAACCAGATGGAGTGCTTTACGCAACTGCAATGAATTATGTTAGTGACCCATGAAAGGGAGGCCACGAGGTTGGCCTTACATCACCCTGTGGCAGAGTAAAGATGGAATTGCGAAGCGGAAAGGATACATTTTACGAGGGGCGCCCCTAATTAGTTTGCTTCTGCGACGAATAAAGTAATGAAAGAGAGGGAGAGAGAGAGAGAGAGAGAGAGAGAGAGAGAGAGAGAGAGAGAGAGAGAGAGAGAGAGAGAGATAGAAGTAAGTACTACGAGAAAGCTTTCGTTTAATGGTTTAAGAATTTGTTGACATCGTTTGCGTGTTACATTTGTATTTAAATGTCAAGGCGACGAGACGTTGTAACGTCACAACTGCGTCCACCTAATCCTCGATGGGCGAAGGAGCCGTTATGTTGTATTTGCTGTTTAATTAATCCTTAATCATTGTTCCAATGGTATGACGGTATGGGATACGGACAATTACTGGGTTGACCCATAACAATAAACTTTTTTACTTCCTTTATTACGGAACGTTAAATGTTAATAACTCTTTCTTTAAATACACCGATTAAATAACCGCGTGCCACTACGATGGATGTCTACAAGTCCACACTGAAACATTTCAATACGCAACTGCAACCGAAACTCATGTGCGATACGACTGAACGGCAAAAACTTTAGCCACCGCTAAACGCGGGTTACGGTCGCACTGTCAACATGCTACTGCCTCGCTCTGCAGTCGGCGGGAGACTACCGCACAGTGTTGCCAACTATCAGTCAGAGAAAATGGCAAAACAGTCCAACAAAATGGCCAGAAATGGCTAAATTATAATTTATATGTTTTATGCATAAAAATTAAAATGTGAAAAACACTCACCTAGCAAAAGTAAATATCATCGTCCTCGTCCTCATCCTCATTTTCTTTGCGACTGCTGCTGCAGATTTCACTGGTCTCCCTCGTGTATGTAGCATTCGTACCAACAAGCTTTAGTATTTCTTCTGGGATTTCATATGAAAAACAACACTTACGTTCGCATCTAAATCCATATCTTACACTCAGAATAGCAGAGAGTGTATGAGTTTTAAGTCTGTTTCTGAGTTTGTTTTTCACCAATTTCACTTGGCTAAAATTCTCTCGACTTGTCTGTTGAAACTGGCTGTGCCCATTCCTTGAAGTCAGACATATTTTCCCATTCCTTCCTGTAACTTTGTGTATATTGCGGTTTCGGCATGGTTAGATAATTAACTATCACAGTCACAAAACACGGATACAGCACACGGTATTCTTCCAACACTCAATGTTGAAGGTAAAGCAGTCCACAATCCGAAGTTGGTTTGAACACAGTTCAGACAACACTGTTGTAACTTGTACAGCGTTTCCAAGCAAGTGCAACTACATAGTGTTGGCCATTGTTTGTATGTTGCAAAACAATGAATCGATATGCAGAACTGTTTCACTGTCTCGAAACTTCCAGGTATCACTGTTTCGATACAGTGGTGTTTCATTTGTGGTACTTTGGAGGAACGTTAAAATAATAAATCAATAAATACATTTCTATTCATAATAAAAACTTCAGTTTTGCATTTTTGTTGTGAAAATTATCGAATAATAAAAATGGCTAGAAATGGCTATATAATATCACCAAAATGGCTAGGAATGCCAGCAGTAGCTTTTTTTTTCAAAAACAGTGGCTAGACGCCATTTCAAAATGGCCAGATCTAGCCATAAAATGGCTAAGTTGACATCTCTGCTACCGCACACCAACAAACAAAAAGCATTCCAACCTAATCATTGTCGCCCAGTCGCTATAGCTGCACGCCAACGATAACTACTGTTCGACCAAAACGTACCAAAGAGGTTACTAAACTAAAACCCTGTATCCTCAAAACGCGATGTTCAAGGCACTTGACTGGACCTACGTTCAGCCTGTTTTACACGAGCGACTTTCCGCTGTAAATCGACTGCTCCAAGTGCGTACGCTTCGCGCCTGCGTGTAAATCAACCGTCAACCGCATCGCGAGTGCGTCTATGACGTCAGTGATCAATAGATTGGGCCGATTGCGGAGCTCTAAATATCTCAGTGTGCTGCAGAATGCGCATGCGCAGAAGCAAGGAGCTGTAGTGGCGTCTGCTAATATCGGGAGTTAACCCTTTCTGGGCGAGCTCATTCCTTTTATAGAAATGCTTTCGCATCTTCAACTATTTTCCATTATTTTCTTTGTGTTCTCATCAAACCGAAAAAGGTTGCAGTGGAACCTAAAATTCTTTTTTCTGCTATCGTTCACCTACAGAAGAGGAGAAATATCTGAAAACAGAAAGATATTAACGTTTTACATGGAAACAAGCTGCACTATGCATAAATACGAATGAAACATATAAACGTGTTTCAATGAAAATTACTTCAACATTGAAACACTCAGATTTATTAGGAGAGGAAATTATTTTCTACAAAATCTAACCGTTAGCAAGAAAACAAGATAAGAAAACTAGAAAAAAAAACTACGTGTTTTTTTACTTCATTTTCGGAATTGTTTTATGCGCTGCAAGTATAAATTTTCTACGGCTAATAAATTTATAGCCGCGGTGGAGTAGCCGAGCGGTCTAAAGCGTCTCGCTGCGGAGCGCGCGGTTGCTCGCCATGGAGGTTCGAGTCCTCCCTGGGGCATGGGTGTGTGTATTTGTCCTTCTGTTAGTGTACCTAGGTTTAAGTAGTTTGTAAGCTACGGTCTGATGACCACGTAGTTAGGACCGATAGATTTACAGACGTTTGAACGTTTGAAATTTATAAGTTTTGAAGTTTTTCCATGATACTTTTGTATTTTTAGGTCATAAATAGAGTACAGAATTTGACATATGGTATTAGACGATAATGACAAATACGTATAACCCTCCAGTCTTCAGTAAACGCAATATCTTTTCCTTTTCGCACCTCACTTCGTCATTCAGATAAGAAAATATGCAGCAGACAGCTGTACAATTTTATTGCTATCGTCTAAATGAAAACGAGTTCTCGAAACAAACGAGACGCAGTACGCGAATAACACGCCAGGGGCGCTGCAGTAGACACAGTCGGCTCGAGTAGTCAACTGAGACAAGAACGTCGCTCGTGTGAAAGGGGCTTGAGGCATATAAAGTTTCACATCGCAGAGCCCCAAAACTAGTTCTGGTGGCCTCCACTCGTTCCTGCCTCTTCGTTGGTTTCACACATAACTTGTTTTTCGCTAGATCGTATGTTTGGAAAGACAGTGTTTTTTCCTTAAGTTGACTGAAATCTGTTGCAGTTTAAAGAAGTAATCTCCTTGTCGGAACTTCGGCGTAAGTGAAATTCTCGTTTGGAATGGAAAAATATGAAAGGTGACGAATACATCTAAATATGTATAGTAAATAAGACCCAATCTCAAGAAATCCATGTACTGTTACTATCCAAACCGAAAAATGTACTTTTGTTATGTGCATAAAAATACAGTAATGTCAGTATTCAGTGATGTAGATTGTTGTTGTGTTACATACATTATATTCCAGACTTGTATCAGCTACTGTGGGCGATCTAGTTTGTTTAACAATCGGCAAAAGTGGTGTGATAATCATGAACACCTTGTCAGAATGATTTTATAAGATTTTGAACATAGCTTCTATTGTCAGCGACCGTTACAACGTCAAATGATAAAAATGCAGTCGTCTGCCGCAAAAATAAAATTATTTAACCTGGTTTCGGCAGAAACTATGATTGCCTTCATCAGTAATTATAAATAAAAACAAATCACGTAGTGAAAGTTACAACTCAGCTGTAAAGCTTACAAAATTTAAAAAGAATTTTTTAGAAAAAGCTAGCCACTATGGGCTGTTCGCCTGCACGGAGGCAGGTCATAGTGGCTAGCTTTTTCTAAAAAAATTCTTTTTAAATTTTGTAAGCTTTACAGCTGAGTTGTAACTTTCACTACGTGATTTGTTTTTATTTATAATTTCTTATGAAGGCAATCATAGTTTCTGCCGAAACCAGGTTAAATAATTTTATTTTTGCGACCGAGGGCTGCATGTGACATTTGACGAAATGAAAACATAAAGAAAACACAGATGAGAGAAATCCTTGACGGGGGTTGAACGGAAATAAGCACTGCACCGAAACACACAGGAGTGCACAAAATGGATAAAATTACTGGTGTAGGAGACTAAAATTTCACAGCAGAATACAATGGCTGACTGATCCCTAGGATAAAAACGGATGAGCGAGCCATTCTGTACACACTAAAAATCACCTCAACCGAAAAGGGAGAGGCTATCAATAACTTAAAAGCACTGTAAGAATGAGGGCCTTATAATCAGGCATAATCGCCTTCTATTGAATGGAATGGTAAAAACCAGATGCGCGATTGAAATGTAAAACGGTAGTAGCCGTGGAGGTATTGGTACCTAAAACTAAAGGCAGTGTACCTGGTAGATTAAAGGACTGCCTGAAAGCGGCTAAAGGTGGACAATGCAGCAGCATGTGGACCACGGTCAGCAGGGCGCCACAACGGCAAACTGGCGGGCCCTCTCGACGCAAGAGGTGGCCGTGCGGTAACCACGTATGGCCAATGCGCAGTCGGCGGAGTACAACAGAGTCCCTACGAGATGCTCGCTTTCAAGTCCCAGTAAATGGCGAAAACCGTAGTGTTGTCCCGCCTGGAACATCTGCAACTATGCCGACCACAGCGTTTGCAAATAAAGGTCATCAACCTTCAAACCGACGTATCTTTTACCTTAGTGTCACAAATACAGGGTGTACTTAAAGTCCGGGACCACTTTCAATTTTTTATTGCACGACAACCAAACATTGTGCAGATGTCATACATATGTCATTTGAAGACAAATCCTGGAAGACTTTTTTTTATGTATACCGCCGCAGCGTAATTTGGTAATTTGCCGATAGTTAGCGTTAGTCGCAAACATGGCGACTTACGGTGCGGATCTTCACAAACTGAACAATCAAAGACCACTGTCGTCAACTAATAGTGAAGCCAATACTGTAAAAAAATATAACTTATGTTTTTTTTTATTGAAACCTTCATTATCAACAACCGTCTATAAAATGTAGAAAATTACGAATAAACAAAAATACATACACTTTTCGTGAAAATTACCATTAGATATTAAAATTGTGTAAGTATTCGAACACAATGTAAAAAGAAATATCTGTCACGACAGGAATAGAACCACCGACCTTAGGGTTGTAAGAAAAGAATGCTACCACCCGAGCTACACCGACAGATGTTGGAAATAATTTGATGATTGGTACTTACGTGCAGTTACGAAACTTCCATTTTCTCGATAATTTTTAAGAGTTGCGTTGAATGGCTTTGGCTGATATTTATTTTAGTTCCGCACTTCACGTACTATAAATATAAAATAATTCTAAAATCCGATACGCATGTCATTAATTTTGACGACATTGTCAGAGGAGAAAACAGCG
Organism: Locusta migratoria; assembly: GCA_026315105.1. Lineage (NCBI taxonomy): Eukaryota > Metazoa > Arthropoda > Insecta > Orthoptera > Acrididae > Locusta > Locusta migratoria. The sequence continues at coordinate 648,767,222 of CM048744.1, read as the reverse complement.
ATCTATTTGGTATGATCAATATACAAAAAACAATCATGATCGCAGAATTTAACAGTTTCAATTAACCGGTTTCGACCTGATGTAGGTCATAAATACAAGTAGCCTGCAAGGATTAATGGAAGTAATTACAAAAACGCCTAAGTATGACTTAAGATGTAACATAAAATATATACAGAGTAATGCTTATGGCGTTTACCCACGTGCCCAGTGCTGCACTCGGCTGGGCTGGGCTGTCCTGCGCTGTTCTGCTGCCATCAGGTAACTGTTGACTAGTGTCAAATGTTTGTAAAGCTTATGGAACTTAACTACGGGGTCATCAGTCTCTAAACTTACAAACTACTTATGAACTACTTACGAATTAGGACGGCACAAATATCCATGCCCGAGGGGGGATTCGAACCCCCGACCGTAGTGGCCGTGCAGACTGTGACTGGAGCGCCTCAGTCCCCTCGGCCACCGCGGCCGGCTTGACTAGTGCCCATAAGGCCTCTGGTTAAATAGTGTATGATTTTGGCGCCAAGTCAGCAGCAGTCAATGGGAAAAGGCTTACAAAGAGCTTCTTAATTCTATTTATATATTTTTATTATCAAACTACGTATTAATTTATATATTACTCAGAACGTACTCTTTGTAAGCCTTTTCGCATTGACTGCTGCTGAATTGGCGCCAAAATCATACACTATTTAACCAGAGGCCTTATGGGCACTACTGAACAGTTACCTGCTGGCAGCAGAACAGCGCAGGACAGCCCAGCCCAGCCGAGTGCAGCACTGGCCACAAGGGTAAACGCAATAAACATTACTCTGTATATATTTTATGTTACATCTATAGTCATACTTAGGCGTTTTTGTAATTATTTCCATTAATCCTTGCAGGCTACTTGATTTCCGAAGATGACCTACATCAGGTCGAAATCGATTAAATGAATCTGTTAATTTCTGCGATCAAGACTGTTTTTTGTATATTGACGATATCATTATAGAGCTTCTGCAGCAGCAGCCTGTGGTTAATTGTATGATACGCAGAGCTAAGGTCGAACAGTGGTAGCCCGCACTGTATTGGCCGGCCGCGGTGGCCGAGGGGACTGAGGCGCTCCAGTCACGGTCTGCACGGCCACTACGATCGGGGGTTCGAATCCCCCCTCGAGCATGAATATTTGTGCCGTCCTACTTCGTAAGTAGTTCATAAGTAGTTTGTAAGTTTAGGGACTGATGACCGCGTAGTTAAGTCCCATAAGGTATACAAACATTTGATTTGATTTGAACACTGTATTGACGTCCGACGATATCTCGTGGATGCTTTTCCGTTTCCGTCAGGCAGTGCAGGTTAGACGTGTACTGGATCTGCTAGAATACTGGAAAGGTCTACCGAACGAAAAAGGAAAACCGCGGTGGCAGATCCGGTACGTGGCTCACAGATGAGACTGGGACCAGCCAGTTAGGTGATGGCCAGTTCGGTGACGGCCAGTGGTCTGGCGCTGGTGCTGGTGCTGGTAGTGTCATCAGACGGGGCGACCAGGGCGGCCGCTCTCGCCGCCATACGGCCTCGGCTCGTCCGGTCGGACCGTGCTGTGCTGCGCTGGCCACGGCTCGCTTTCATAACACCTCGCGCCGCCCAGCCGCCGCTGTCACGAAAAGCCGTATCTCGGGAAAGGAACGGCCGCCCCACTGCCCCGCCCGGTCTTTACGCAGACCGCCGGGCCGACGCCGTAAATACACCAGGGGACGGGGCGCCGAGCACACAGCTGCTCACCCGAACTGGGTCTGAGGGAAGCATCCGGATCCTGTCAAATATTCGGCATCTGATCGTACAGTGTAAGGTTTAACGGGCGGCGTTCACTTACAATTTCCAGGCTGACTGGCCGCGGTCGAATAGTAACAGCCGCGGCGGAGTAGCCGCGCTTCAAGGAGACAACATGCGTATCGGATATTAGAATTTTTTTGATATACAGGGTGTCCCAGCTATCTTGTCTACCCAAAATATCTCTGGAACAATAACAGCTATTGCAAAACGGCTTTGACCGGTATCAGTGTACGGCTGGGGCCCTGATACCGGTGAAAGTCGTTTTGCAATAGCTGTTATTGTTCCAGTGATATTTTGGGTGGACACCCTGTATATTGTACATGAAGGTCAAAACTCAAATAACAATAATACACAACCATTCGACGCTACTCTAAGAAATTCTGGAGAAAATAAACTTTGACGTTTTGTAAGTACATTTAAGTACCAATAACGAAAACAGCTATAGCATGTAGGCATAGCTCAGGTGCCAGCAGGTGCCAGCATTTTGACCTCACAACCATAGGGTCGTTGTTCGAATCCCGCCGTGACAGTTCTTTTGTTTTCGTTGTATTGGAATACTTGCATATTTCTAATATGTAATGGTAATTTTTCCTAAAAAATCACTTAGCTTTATTTATGTTTACACTACAGCTGTTTCGCCGTATTTGGCATTGCCATGTGGTCTGCAATAGTTGAAATAAGTTTTGTGAAATATGTTTTCGAAACAAATAGGGAGTACATTATAGAGTTTTAAATTTATTGCATTGTGGTAACACACACACACAGCATCTGTACCTCTACATGATTTTTACAGTTACATTTCTTAGAAAGTCGTTTTTTTAAATAATTTTTAATGTAACGACTTTCTTATTTGACAGCTGTTATGATGCTATGTGTTTACAAAGATCTTATATTTCATTATATCTTTGGTAATGATTTAGCTTCTCTGAGATGATTAATTTCGAGTTTTGTGATATCTTTGAATGTAAATGTATTTCAAGGAGATTAGAATAAAGGGAGATGGCATTATCTATGCCGAGCATATACATCAGTTGAAGCCTGTCCGCCATCTTGGTCAGTTTCGGAATGCTGTTTTTCCGTTAAAACTATGCGTTAAATCGACGCTGTTACTGTTAATGCATTGAACTGACAGTCACTGCAAAGTATGTACTTTGAAAAAAAAATACTTTCTTCAATAATTAGTAATAATCACTCATCATAATTTATTTGAAAACTTTATTTTTAACTGCTAATTTGCACTCTCTTAACACGTTGTACATCACAGAAAACCGTCGGAAGATTTATTCCTGTTTTAAGTGACATAAAACATTAGCTCTATAATACGAACACTTCTCCAAAACTTAGCAATATGGCGGAGGCAGGCTTCACTTTTTCAGCGTGCAGGCGTCTCCCTGTATTCTAACCTCCTTGATGTATTTAAAAATGTTTCATACTCTGGATTTTGTAGGGTCTCTGATTATGAAAAGTGTCTCTCTTGGGTGTCTGAGGTATTGCTTGCCATCTGGAATTTTTAATATCTTTGAGTATAAAAATGTGTTTCTCTGGTGTCTGAGTCATTGTATGTTAATCGAAATTTTGCGTTATCCTTGATTGTGGAACATTATATCTCTGAATTTAGCCGTTGTCAAGCCTAATTAGATCGATAAAATTTTGTAAATATATTTTGTTTTAAAATCTGTGTGTGACTGTATTTTTATAAAACGTTGTTAGAAATGATTATTTAAATTTAAAAAAAACATTAAAATTCCATATTTGTGGCAATACCGAATAATAATAATAAAAAGAAATTCCTTCATTCCGATGTCGTCTCACACATGCCAGGGTGCTAAGCATCGTAAAAACATGGAAAATAATTGTTCACGGCACCGAGAATATCGTACAAATACTGCATTTTTTACAATCACTATTTTTGTTTGATATATCAACTGCAAAGCAATCTGCATTTACGTCCATGTTCAGAAGCGAACCACGCATACCTGATCAATTGAAATTGCAGAGGACAGCCGGTGATGAATTTCTCGACCGCTAATTTCACATCCTCGTTCTATCACGTCGGCACAGTTCAACAGGCGCTTAATGAAAATTTGTACTTGACGGTAAAAATACAAATCACAAGACTGCACCAATGGAGTGCATTTTGGCGCAATTAGTTCCACGGCGTAGGAAGGCAGATGCCTGTCGTTTTCGAGAACTTCAACGCGGAATAACTTTGTCCACTCAAAGAATCAATCTGTAAAAGTTTACAAAAACAACGGAAAAAGATATCTCTCTCGGCGGTATTCGAACCTCCTGCCCTATGATTGTAAGGCTGTAACGCTACCATGTGAGCTACACCGACAGATGCTGCAATGTGTTCTCGTTATTGGTACTTAAATGTACTTGCAAAAGTTTAAAGTCGACTTTCTCGAGAATTTTTCCGAGTTGCGTGGAAAGGCTTTGGGTGTTTTTTTATTTAGATATCAGCTGCGGTGGAGTATCCGAGCGATCCAAAGCGTCTCGCTGCGGAGAGCGCGGTTGCTCGCCGTGGAGATTCGAGTCCTCCCTGGGGCATGTGTGTGTGTGTGTGTTGTCCTTAGGTTAGTTTACCTTAGTTTAAGTAGTTTGTAAGCTACGGACTGATGACCACGCAATCTGGTTCGATAGATTTACAAACATTTGAACATAAATATCAAAAAATTATAAACTCCCTTACCCATGTTGTATCCTTGTGACACGCCATTTATCCGATCTATAAATATTTGTAAAATTGACTGCTGTTTGTGTTAATCTGAAGTATACATTATTTGTGAAAAACGCCGCACTGTATTCTGGAACTCTCTGGAACCTAGCATTCTCTATAAACACGAATGCGACGCATCACAGTCACTTATTATTTTGGCTCGGTTTCAAGTTTGGATTGTAACATTATGATAAAGTGCCAGTTTTTTTATATACCACTGAATTTATATATTTTGAAGATAATAAAAAAGTTAAACATGCAGCAGTATACTTGCATTTACTACAAAAACCCGGGCAGCCAAATTAAATAATTTCAGGACAACATTGGATACTGCAAATAAGCTGATGATCACAGCCGTTTTGTCTACTTCAGTGAAGTAGGTGATGAAATTTAAAACATTATAGCTACACTACTGGCAATTAAAATCGCTACACCACGAAGATGAAGTGTTACAGACTCGAAATTTAACCGACAGGAAGAAGATGCTGTGATATGCAAATGATTAGCTTTTCAGAGCATTTGCACAAGGTAGGCGCCGGTGACGACACCTACAACGTCCTGACACGAGGAAAGTTTCCAACTGATTTCTCATATACAAACAGCAGTTGACCGGCGTTGCCTGGTGAAACGTTGTTGTGATGCCTCTTGTAAGGAGGAGAAATGCGTACCATCACATTTCAGACGTTGATAAAGGTCGGATTGTAGCCTATTGCGATTGAGGTCGCGATCCAATAACTGTTAGCAGAACATGGAATCGGTGGATTCAGGAGGGTAATACGGAACGCCATGTTGGATCCCAACGGCCTCGTATTACTAGCAGTCTCGATGACAGTCATCTTATCCACATGACTGTAGCGGATCTTGCCGCCACGTCTCCATCCCTGAGACAACACCTGCACGAACAGGTCGACGACGTTTGCAGCAGCATGGATTATCAGTTCGGAGACCATGGCTGCGGTTACGCTTGACGCTGCATCACAGACAGGATCGCCTGCGATGGTGTACGCAATGACAAACCTGGGTGCACGAATGGCAAAACGTCATTTTTTCGGATGAATCCAGGTTCGGTTTATAGCATCATAATGGTCGCAACCGTGTTTGGCGACATCACGGTGTACGCACATTGGAAGCGTGTATTTGTCATCGCCATACTGGCGTATCACCCGGCGTGATGGTATGGGAACGCCTTCTCGGTCACCACTTTTCCGCATCGTTGACACGGTAAACTAACCTAAGGACAACACACATACACCCGTGTCCTAGGGAGGACTCGAACCTCCGACGGCGAGCAACCGCGCGCCCCGCAGCGAGGCGCCTTAGACCGCTCGGCCACTCCACCGCGGCGATGTGTTACGATCCGGGGCTCTACCCTTCATTCAATTCCTGCGAAACCCTACATTTCAGCACGATAATGCACGACCGCAAGTTGCAAGGTCCTGTACGGGCCTTTCTGGATGCTTCCCTGGCCAGCACATTCTCCAGATCTCACGAATTGAAAACGTCTGGTCAATGGTGGCCGAGCAATACGGCAGTTACTACACTTGATGAACTGTGGTATCGTGTTAAAGCTGCATGGGCATCTGTACCTGTATACGCCATCCAAGCTCTGTGTGACTCAATGCCCTGGCGTATCAGTGCCATTATTACGGCCAGAAGTGGTTGTTCTGGGTACTGATTTCTCAGGAACTATGCACCCAAATTGCGTGAAAATGTGATCACATGTCATTTCTAGTGTAATATATTTTTCCAATGAGTACCCGTTTATTATCTGCAATTCTTCTTGGTGTAGCAATTTTAAAGGCCGGTAATGTATTAGAATTTGTGGCTGTCCTGTTCTGAATGACAGTTAGGATCGTCACGCGATTTACCTGTAGAATCGCGTGCTTCAGGGGACTCTCCATGTTTAATGGCAGGAAGCAGTGTCGCTGACAGCAAAAGTGAAATTGCGAAAGCGCGACATTTCCAATCTTACGCCGGAGTGGTCGATTTACGCTCTCCCGGCACTAGGCGACGCCCGTGACTCATGCGGCAGGCTTTACCAACATCGAGCCCTGCAGCCAGCAGCCCGTGACCAATTACAGACTGCGGAGCACACCTGAACACCCCGCCGACCACACCGCTCCCTCGGCGAACACCTGCGTTTGTTGCTGGCGCGCCTCTACTCCGCACCGCCTTCGGATTGGTGGTGCCGGTAATAACCAGCTGAACAGCGGGCGTTGCACACAATCGCCGTAATGCGACGTCGCGCCGCGCCGCGCCGCTACAGCTCGCCAAACGCCGGGGAAAGTCAGACCGCGCACGTAGCTGCCCCCTGAGACCGCGCTGTCGCCGCCGGCGGAGGAGGCACGTTCCCGCTGGAGAGAGCACGGGGTAACAGTCGGGAAGCCAATTACTGTACAATGGAGCAACCAGTGTACGGTCGTTTAGTAGCATTTCATTCCGACACGACGGATTGCTATTCACTCATACTGCAATTTCACGTAATCACAAAATGCTGTAACTTAATTCGTTTCGACTCTGGTATTGCCTGGGTACTGACAACAGATACGAACGAAATGTTCAAAATGTTCAAATGTCGGTAAATCTATCGGACCAAACTGCGTGGTCATCAGTCCGTAGCTTACAAACTACTTAAACCTAGGTAAGCTAACCTACGGACAAACACGCACACCCATGCCCCAGGGAGGACTCGAACCTCCACGGCGAGCAACCACCTCCATGAACCTAGCACCCGACTTAAAGAAATTGTTTTTTACTTTACACAATGTTAAAGAGCTTCTTTTGTAGTGGATTGTAGTTCCAAAATTTTTGTTTGTAGTTTTTCGAAAAAAAAAATTATGGGTCACTCAAAAAATAGCCAGCACCCCACTTTTAAGAAATTAAATTCTAATAGATGATAAATGTATGAAATCGTTGGTAGTGGTTTGTAGTGAACGAATTTTCGTTTGTAGTAACTTGTATACCCCCCAAAACGTGTTCAAAATGAAAAGCGCGAGGCCCACACTGCAGTGCACGGCACCCACTGGCAGCACCCCACATTCAAGAAATTTAATTCTAATGCTTGACATTTGTAGGAAACAGTATGTAGAGATTTGTATGGGCATCGAGCCTTCCATTTTGAAGTAGAGATTTGTAGTGAACGAATTTCCGTTTGTAGTAACTTGTATATCCCACAAAACGTGTTCAAAATGGAAGGCTGGATGCCCATTCAAATCTCTACATACTGTTTCCTACAAATGTCAAGCATTAGAATTAAATTTCTTGAATGTGGGGTGCTGCCAGTGGGTGCAGTGCACAGCAGTATGGGCATGACGCTTTCCATTTTGAACACGTTTTGTGGGATATACAAGTTACTACAAACGAAAATTCGTTCACTACAAACTACTACAAACGATTCCCCACACATATCATCCATTAGAATTTTATTTCGTAAAAGTGGGGTGCTGGCTATTTTTTGAGTGACTCCTAATTTTTTTCTCGAAAAACTACAAACAAAAATTTTGGTACTACAATCCACTACAAACGAAGCTCTTTCAGATTATATAAAGTAAAAATCGATTTCGTTAAGTGGGGTGCCAGGTTCACGGAGGTCGAGCAACCGCGCGCTCCGCAGCGAGGTGCTTTAGACCGGTCTGCTACTCCACCGAGGCGAACGAAATGTAGTACACTCTAAGGTTACACGAAATACATTATCAATAGAGGGGACTGATCCAGCCGGCCGCGGTGGCCGAGGGGACTGAGGCGCTCCAGTCACGTTCTGCACGGCCACTACGGTCGGGGGTGCGAATCCCCCCTCGGGCATGGATATTTGTGCCGTCCTAGTTCATAAGTAGTTTCTATATTTAGGGACTGATGACCCCGTAGTTAAGTTCCATAATCTATATAAACATGTCAGATCACCCTCCCCCCCCCCCGAAATAAAAAATTAATCCAAATTTAACCCTTTATTTGACAATGTTGCTCTCAAGCAACATCGAAATTCAGTGTGGCTTTCAGCAACATATTTCGTCCTTTCATGGGCAATAGTAGGATAATCAACATTTAACTTCTCGAATACAGCGGTAAGTTTCGCAATAGTCTGAATCTTTAGCTGACACTGCAAGCATAAGTTACTGGGGTACTAGTTTCATTAATTTTGATAACGATTTTTTTTCTGATACGTAAAAGCAGCATATAAATGGGACGAGAAAGCCGTGAAGGTGATTTTTTTTTATGCAGAAATGTTTGTGAATTCCTATATGGGCACTGCAAATGGACTGATCTCTATTTGGGATAGGAGGCCTGCTAGAGAGAACCATGTACGATATCACCAATCACTATTACTTGCCAGATTATAGGCCAAAATGATTATGCAGCTTTTCTCAACAATGTTGCACGAATGCGAAACGTGGAAATTGTGGAATAGTCCCGGCCATTGTAAAAAAAATGACGTCTATTCAGACATTTCACACGAAACAGTTCAAAATATAATAACATGCACAGCCGCAGGAAAATTAGTCTAGAATCTATATTCTATCACCTACGCGATTTTTGGGGCAATGTTAGTTAAACGAGGGATAATTTAGTTTCAAAATATTCATATAAAATTGTTCACATCGACCTAAAAGTCTAATTTAAGTAACTTACGTTTTTTTTTTTTTTTTTTCATCACGTGATTTGTTCGTGTGCCACATAAAGGTTTAAATAGACACAAAATCCCTAAGACTGTCAACCTTTTACAGAAACTCCGAATTTAGCTCTCACGTAAATGCGAGAAGCTAATAATAGTGTCCACAACGAAATCCTATCACGTAATTTGGTAGAAAATACAAATACTTTCTACTCATACGCAATCAATATCGCCACTAAGCGATAGCAGTGGTGATGCTACCGATGAGAGTGCTGCTAAATCGAAATTGTTAAACTGAACTCTCTGAAATTCCTTCACGAATGAAGACGAAACAAATAATCCATAATTCGAATCACGAACAGCTGCCAGCATGCGTAATTTATAAGTAGCTCTCCCTGGTGCAGGAAAGCAATTTCTATCCCTTAACAAAAGCAAGTCTTCCGGTGCGGATTGTATACCAATTAAGTTTCGTTCACGGTGTTCTGATGCAATACGTAGCCATCAAATACAACTGCTCTCTCAGCGAAAGATCTCTACCTAAACATTACAAAGTAGCACAGGACACTCGAATATTCAAGAAAGGTAGCCAACACGGTTTCACAAAGTATCGTTCTTGTGAAACACAGCTATCTCTTTACATACATGATCACTGTTATCGATAAGAGATGTAAATCGATTTAATATTTTTAGATTTCCTGAAGGCTTTTGACAGTGTACCTTAGAAGCGTCTTCTAATTTCGTGCTTGTAGAAAATTGTCACAGTTGTGCGATTGGATTCGTGATTTCCTGTCAGCAAGAACACAGTAAGTGACTAAAATACATGGAGTAGTAGTAGTAGTAGAGCTTATGGGACTTAACTAAAAATACATAGACTAAAACTGAAGTGATATCTGGCGATACCCAGGGAAGCGTTACAGGGCCCCTGATGTTCTTTGTTTGTATAAACCACTTAGAAGACAATATGAGCAGCCCTCTTACACTGCGGATGAAGCTGACGTTGATCTTCTGGTGAAGTCACCACAAGATCGAAAGGAACTGCAAACAATTATAGATATCTGCATGGTGCGAAAATTTGCAGTTGACACTAAATAATCAAAAGTTCGAGTATATCGTATCACTACTAAAACCAATTCGTTAATCTTCATATACACGATAAATCAGACAAATCTAAACGCCGTAAATTCAACTCTAGGTATTGTAATTACGAACATCTTAAATGGGAAGGAACACACAGGAGGTATAGTGAGAAAGGTGAACCAAAGACTGCGTTTGATTAGCGTAACACTTAGAAGTGTTTATTTCGTACATTTTCCGCTACTGTATTGCCTTCTACACATATGTCCGCTAATATGTCTACTCTAAACATGGCGTAAGAACACTGAATGACAAGTTCAACCTTGAGACATACCGGCCGTCACTTTCTCTTCTGACTATATCCGCTAGTTATGGATGATGACTAGGTTGAATTGTGTAGTCTTCGCTCTAATCGCACACATGTTCTGATGTGCCGTTAGCAAATATACTGTGTACTATAAGCTGCGAGCTGCGTGGGAATGGCCGCGTTTTCGAAGGCGCCTCAAATGATTGTGCAGCAGGGCATGGGTCTGTTTGTTGTTCTTAGCATAAGTTAGTTTCATAGTAGTTTGTAAGCCTAGGGACCGATGATTTCAACACTGCGCTCAAGTAGGTTTACAAACAAATGAACATAAGCTACGACAGGAAGACTTTTCGGTAGTCGCGAAAGAAGTATAAATTACCAGCTGATAATTGCTCTTGCCGGAGCACAGAAAAGGCGAATATGTTCTCTGACACAAAAGTGTGGAATCAGCTGCCTCAATCCTCATTCCGACTTCCTCACCAAAAATTTTGGGATGCGAACATATTCGAGCACTTTTAGCGCATAACTTTGTAAATACTTTTGCCCATTTAAGCCATCATAGTCAGCAATGTTCTCTTACTGTCAGTGTCTATATATGTCTCTGTCTGTTTGTTTGCTGTCTCTCCCACTGACGCTTTCTGTCTGTATCAAACTTTCAATGTCTTCATGTCATGTCCCATTCACTTCATGTCCTGTTGCCAGTATCCTTTCATTGTCTTGAATCACGATTGTCTCCTTTACACATATGTCCATGGGTATGGTTTGCTTGGGGTTTGACCTGTAGACCGGAAAGCTTTAATACGCGGGTACTGGAGATGGGAAAAATTGGACAAATTGTTTCGTGGTATAGTATTCAAGAACCGCACGCTCTTGCTTTATGTATGGTCTCCATTCGTCTCAGTTTCCCACTGCTTTCTGTTTTGCTCCAATTGCTACTATCTGCATCTGTCTTAGTTTGTTGTTACCACTGTTTCTGACTTCCGACATCTCGTTTCGCTTCCCACTGCTGTTTTCATGCATATGCCTTTCTCCTGAACTGACACTTTCTCTGTTCCATCATATATGGGTATCTCTGCCTGTTGCACTGTCTCTGTGCCACTCCCATTCAGCCGAAAAAAGCGCGATTATGTTCGCATGCGAAAATTTTTGGTGAGGAAGTCGGAATGAGGATTGAGGCAGGTGGTTCCACACTTTTGTGTCAGCGAACGTATTCGCCTTCTCTGTGCTCCGGCAGGAGTATTTTTCAGCTGGTTTCTTTTTCCTGTTACATCAGAGTGTACTGTTTATATATCATGACATCAATGGTGAGTAAAATTTGGATAGTATTTTATATTAGAACGCATCGTAAAAATTTAGACGATTTGCCATGAATAGAAGTGTAGATTTGCCAATGCATGCAGTTGGATCTTTTGAGACCAAAAATTGTGATTTTTGTAGCATATCGCGATTACGAATACACATTTCCAAAAACTGGAAACGGATTTTCCAGATAAACACCTAAAAACCATACACATAACATTTTAGTCATTTCCTATTCCTCAAGATACGTTACCTCACAATAAGAAATAGCGTTTTCGAACCTATTACTGTTGCGTACCATCATTCACGCAGCGATATCTCAAGAACCACATAAGATATCATTCTGCTCTAAACTTTAAATAAAATTTCGATATCTTGTCTACATATCATACGCAGCTATGTGTAACCTAACATCAAGCATATTAGAAGTCTACGCAATGTGTATTTACCTCTGCAAACTCTTTAAAATATGTTGCAATAGTTCAATAAACCGGATGCTGCATATTAACTGTAAAGTAAACGAAAACTAAAATCACCCTTACAATCTTTAAGATATACTAAAATCAAATGATTTCGCCGAGTACCTGTTTTCAAATCGCATGGTAAGTTTCAGAGCTGTCCGAACGCCGTCTTTCAGCACAATACGCACTTTTTCTAGCAAAATATCGTAGTTATTCAGTCGTATCTTGCTAATGGACTAAGATTTACGAAAACTGAAAAATGCCGTTTATAGATAAATGTCTTCAGGTTGTATTTTCAAATATTTGAACAATTTTCTATGGTTAGTTATTTCGATATTTGCGATTCACGGTGATAAAACGGCTAATAATCGGGTTTTGTAATTTTGTGCAAAACTATGATAAGTTTCAACCTTCTGGATCTCGGTAACGAATAACGAATCGAAAAAATTTAAAAAAGGCCTCGAGAATATCATCATAAGCACATATGGTAAAATTTCGAAGATTTACAATGAAAAGAAAGTATCGAAGTGACCATCCACAGAAATGTTTTTTTTTTTTTTTTTGTACCCAAAAATCATGTTTTTTTAGATGTTCTCAGGAACTGTCCATGATGCTTTTGTAAGCCGTTTAAAGACCACCATAGACTACATGTACAAAAGCCAACTGATTTGCTCAATTTGGATGGGCTCTAGGAAGTGTGTAACTTTGAAAATTTTGACGATGTACTGTATGATAGCTATAGTATACCCATTCTTTTAATAATTACACAAATGAGCAGTAGGCCAAGAACTATCCAGAACACTTCACTATGAGATGAATAGAACCTGCGATATGGGCCCCTAAAGAAGCGCAAATTCGCACGCGCCTATTCGTTTACGAATATATTAATATCTGGCAGCAGCTGATGACATTGTAATTCTGTCAGAGACAGCAAAGGACCTGGAAGAGCAGTTGAATGGAATGGACAGTGTGGTGAAGAGAGCGTATAAAATGAACATTAACAAGAGCAAAACAAAAATAATGGAATGCGGTCTTAGAAAATCAGGCGATGCTGAAGGAATTACATTAGGTAACGAAACAATGAAGGTGGTAGATGAGTTTTGTTACTTGGGCAGTAAAATAACATGTGATGGTCGCAGTACAGAGGATATAAAATGCAGAATGGCAATGGGAAGAAAAGCGTTTTTGAAAAGGAGAAATTTGCTAACATCGAATATTAATTTAAGTGTAAGGAAGTCTTTTCTGAAGGTATTTGTGTGGAGTGTTGCCTTGTACGGGAGTGAAACATGGACGATAAGCAGTGCGGACAGGAAGAGAATAGAGGCTTTTGAAATGTGGTGCTACAGAAGAATGCTGAAGATTAGGTGGGTAGATCGCATAACTAATGAAGAGGTACTGAACAGAATGGGTCAGAAAGGAATTTTTGGCATACCTTGACTAAAAGAAGGGATAGATTGATAGGACAGATTCTTAGACATCAAGGGATTGTGAATTTAGCGTTGGAGGGAAGTGTATGGGAAAAAAATCGCAGGGGAAGAGCAAGAGATGGATACAGTAAGCAGATTCAGACAGATGTAGGTTGTCGTTAATATGTAGAGATGAAGAGGCTTGCTCAGGATAGGGTATTGTGGAGAGCTGTATCAAACCAGTCTCCGGACTGAAGACCACAACAACAACTACAACAACTACAGAAAGTATCGAAGTGACCATCCGCACAAATGGTTTTTTTGTACCCATTTTTTTCCCCTCAGTAGCCGCCCATGGTGCTTTTGTAAGCCGTTTAAAGCCCACCATAGACTACACGTCATGTACAAAAGCCAACTGATTTTCTCAATTTGGATGGGCTCCAGGAAGTGTGTAACTTTGAAAATTTGGACGATGTACTGTATGACAACTATAGTATACCCATTCTTCTAATATGTACACAAATGAGCCTTAGTCCAAGAACTATCGAGAACACTTTACCTGCCGACCGCGGTGGCCGAGGGGACTGAGGCGCTCCATTCACTGTCTGCACGGGCACTACGGTCGGGGGTTGGAATCCCCCCTCGGGCATGGATATTTGTGCCGTCCATAGTATAAGGTAGTTGATAAGTAGTTTGTAAGTTTAGGGACTGATGACCCCGTAGTTAAGTCCCTTAAGCTTAACAACCATTTGAACATTTGTTGGTGAGGTGTCCATGTGTGCAGTAGTGTGGCTGGTGGCGCTGGCAGGTAGCGTGGCGCGCCCCCGGCCCTCGGCGGTCAGTGGGTCGGTTTCTCCCGCGCCCCGCGCCCTCGGCCTTGACACTGGCTGGACTCTCCGCCTGCTGGCCGCTCCTGCCTCACCTCGGCCGCTCCTGCCTCACCTCTGCCGCTGCGCGTCTCTCACGCCATCTGCGCGTTATGGCCGCGGCTCACCACCAAGCGACCCACTTCCGGAAACACAACTCACAAAAAAACTTCTTCTGGCGTATGTCTTGTAACTGTAGGTTCATAGGCCGCGTCATCACCCTCCATCTTTTTTTACTATATTTGCCTTTCTACATTGCAGTCGGGAGGGGGGGGGGGGAGGAAGTGTGGGGGGGGGGGGGAGATTCACGTATCCAGCAATCAGAATAAAAAAAGAATAAAAGAAGCTGCTATGTGAAGTTAAGTACGCGAAACACAGCTTTCTCCTTGTAGCAATCTTCTAATCGCGCTATGGTGTGCGTTCCAGTAACACAGTATCGTGTACTACATACGTTGGCAGAATCAACACAAGATCAAGGAAACTGCAATCATACGCAGGATTAGCAACAGTCGACCCTGTTCCAAATTTGTATTCTCGTTTGTTTCCGTGTATTTCTTGGGGATGAATACTTCCGTAAAACGGCCGATTTCCTTATCGATCTTTGCCTATTGGCAATCACGTCCTCTTTTAAACGTGCACGCCTCTCGCACCATTGTTTTTTTGAGTGCACAAACCTCACCAGTTTCAAGTGTTTGTAAACCTATTGCATCAAACTGCTATGCTCATCAGACCCTACACTTACAAACTACTTAGACTGACTGCCCACTTACAACAAACACACACACACACACACACACACACACACACACAAAACCATGACCGATGGCCGGCCGCGGTGGCCGAGAAGACTGAGGCGCTTCAGTCACGGTCTGCACGGCCACTACGGTCGGGGGTTCGAATCCCCCCTCGGGCATGGATATTTGTGCCGTCCTAGTTCGTAAGTAGTTCATAAGTAGTTTGTAAGTTTAGGGACTGATGACCCCGTAGTTGAGTCCCATACGCTTTACAATCATTTGAACATGCCCGATGCACGATTCGAACCGCCGCTGGGAGCGGCCCAGTCCGTGGCATGACGCCTTACACCGTGTGGCAAACTTCAAAACTTCAATCTTCAAGGTTCTTGTCTAGAACGACAAAACTAGACACCAATAAAAGCCTCAGCAGACCAGTGCTTACCTATGCCTCCCAAACTGATCTCTGACTGCAAGAGGTGCTGAATCTACTGATGCATTCGAAAGAAGGATGCTCAGGAAAATCACTGTCCAAATATTGACAAGGAAAAGATGGAGGAGGTACTTAAAGAGTTCAAAGACATTTCCCAAGATCAACCTCTTAGAAGAATTGTGAAGCCATGCATCCTGAACCGAAAAACGAATAATATATATGCAAAACATGGTATACTTGGTACCACGAAGTATGCGTTGGTGACTGAGGGGAAAAAGAGCTTTTTATGTGAAAGATGCCAGTCATGAAAATTTTACCAGGAAGTGATCACAATTGTAACTAGTCCGGTACATTTTCGATCGATTTTTCTCAATTGTGTAACCTTTTTGTGTTAATACCAACATTTGTACTTGTCTAATATTTGTGTTACATATTCATTACACATCCAAGAACAAGTGCCATAGTTAAAATTATTTCTTTTCTCAACATATTTCCAGTTGCAATAACATTTGTACCAAATGATCGCAATTGTACCACCTTACTCTAAATTAGTTTAAGTAGTTTGTAAGTGTAGCGACTGATGACCATAGCAGTTTGATTTTGATAAAAGTTTGGCTAAAGCGAAATCAATTCTATTCGCTGTAATTATAGCCTCTTTTTTATTTCATGGGAGGTTGACTGTCTCTAGTGAGAATCGAGATGATACAAATGTAATGCACAGATATTCGTAGAAGAATAATGTTAGGCATTACTTTTTCAATTCACAAAGAAATTGAAGAAACTAGCTGCCAGTAGGCATCGAATTATATCAATGGGGAAAGTATATATATATATATATATATATATATATATATATATATATATATATATATATATATATATATATACCGGGTGATAAAAAAGTCAGTATAAATTTGAAGACTTGGAATAATGTAGATAGAGAGGTAAAAATTGACACACATGCTTGGAATAACTGGGGTTTTATTAGAAAAAAAAAAAAAAAAAGGTTCAAAAATGTTCGGTAGATGGCGCTTCATAAGGTCAGAAAAGCAATAATTAGCATAACTAAGACAGAGCAAATATGATGTTCTTTACAAGAAATGGTCAATATGTTCACCATCATTCGTCAACAATAGCTGTAGTCGAGGAATAATGTTGTGAACAGCACTGTTAAGCATGTCCGGAGTTAGGGTAAGGCATTGGCGTCGGATGTTGTCTTTTCAGCATCCCTAGAGATGTCGGTCGATCACGATACACTTGCGACTTCAGGTAACTCCAAAGGCAACAATCGCACGGACTGCGAGGCCAAGCATGACGAAAGTGGTAGCTGAGAACACGTCAGCAACAAACGACGCGCACAAGAGATCTTTCACGCAATATGGGGTGGAGGACCATCCTCCATAAAAATCGTACGTTCCAGCAGGTGTGTATCAGCCAGGCTGGGGATGATGCGATTCTGTAACATATCGGCGTACCTCTCATCCATAACGGTAGCTTTTTTTTTATAATAAAATGTGGCAATTTTACCTCCCTATCTACATTATTCTGTGATTTATTAAGTTTTCAAAATTATACAGACTTTTTGATCACCTGGTATATACGAGGTGCGTCCAGAAATTAAGTTCCGTTTGGTAATAAAATGAAATTGTACACAGATGCAGAAGAAATTTTCATTGCACAAAATTCTACAACTCTTAAACTACTTTTCCACATAACTGTCGAAATTTTGCAGGCATTTGTCATAGCGTGGCACCAGGTTTTGTATACTTTCTTCATAGAAATCTTCCGCCTGTGTCTTCAACCAGTTGGAAACAGTTTCTTTCAGCTGGCCGCGGTGGCCGAGGGGACTGAGGCGCTCCGGTCACGGTCTGCACGGCCACTACGGTCGCGGGTTCGAATCCCCCCTCGGGCATGGATATTTGTGCTGTCCTTATGATTAGTTAGTTCATAAGTAGTTTGTAAGTTTAGGGACTGATGACCCCGTAGTTAAGTCCCATAGACTCTACAAACATTTGAACATTTTGGCAACCGAAAAGTAAATGGGAGGTCGGCGTTATTCAGGAACTTCGGAAGGTGGGATACAGGAACGGGAAAACTCTAGCAATGAATCGGGATGAATGGAGGAGTATAGATGAAGAGGGCAAGGGTCAGCAAGAGTTGCAGAACCACTGAAGAAGAAGAAATGTCTACCAGTACATGCGTCTTGAGATAAGTTGCTGTTACAGATCGCCAAGTGTCTGGAGACTTGGAGCGCGACCATTAATAGTCCAGAAGCGGTGGCAGGCGAGCGGCGTCCTTGAGAGGGGGCACGCCTGGGTGGTGGCGAGGGCGGCCCGCTTCCCACGCCACGGCACGGTAGGGCAGGGCAGACAGCCGTCAGCCGTCAGCCAGCAGGCAGCTGAGCGAGTGAAAGGCGCGCCGGCCCGTGGACCAGTACAGCCGCAGCCGCAGCCGCAGCCGGCAGCGTGCGTGCCGCGACCCATCCATAGCCGCGCCGACACTTTCGCCGCGCTGCGCCACACAGGCTTCTCCGGAGCTCTGACTTGCACCTCTCCGGCCGTGGTTTCACTTCGGGACGCCTCCAGGCACCAAGCAGGTCGACGTACTGCGATGCGTCAGAGATGCGCCACCAGCTGCACACCCAGAAGTAAAAATAAGTACACCCTCCCTAGAGTTACCCAATTCACTCAGAATTCAGTGTTGTAACCGTGCATATGGAGTACATGAAATGATTACAATGTTCAAATGTTTGTAGAGCTTATGGGACTTAACTACGGGGTCATCAGTCCCTAAACTTACAAACTACTTACAACTAAGGATGGCACAAATATCCATGCCCGAGGGGGGATTCGAACCCCCGACCGTAGTGGGCGTGCAGACCGTGACTGGAGCGCCTCAATCCCCTCGGCCACCGCGGCCGGCTAGGGAAGTTAGTGCACGTCTTGCAGAGTGCGTTGAGTTTCAAGTGCAGTGGCAGGGCGAGCATTATCCTGTTGGAAGAACACTTCCTGTTGCAAGAATGCCTTAAACATTCTAACGCCTGGGGTGGGGCAAGTGTATCATAGACATATCTAAGAAATAGAGCTCGCCACTTGCCTGCCTGCACAGTCTGCTTCTAAGACCGCGGCCCACCACTCCAAGAGACTTGTGTCTTCGGGATGCGGCACTAGACAGCAAAACTAGCCACCAATAAAAGCCTCATCAGACCAGTGCTTACGTATGCCTCCAAAACTTAGCTCTAACTGCGAGAGGTGCTGAATCGACTGACGCATTCGAGAGAAGGATGCTCAGCAGAATCACTGTCCAAATATTGAAAAGTGAAAGATGGAGGAAGAGATACATAACGAGTTCAAAGACATTTCCAAAGAACAAACTCTTGCAAGAATTCTGAAGCCATCCATACTGAACCGAAAACCGAATAATATATACAGCATGAATATGAATTCGCACACTTGGGCTTCGCAGTGCGATTCCGCACCTGCCAACAATGAAGAATATCTCCCACAAAATTTCAACCTTCGCATATTCCCGCCAGTAAATGGACGTCAAAGACTGGGATGGCTATGGGTTCCATACGACAGTGTGTTTCATAATTACACCAACAAACTTTTAAGGGACGTATTAGGCGTCTTGAGGAACAAAACGACCATGGAAACCCATGCCCGGAAACGCCATTAAACGACGCTACGGAGAGTCCAAGTTCTGCAAGGTATCACTTAGAGTCCTGGCAAGAGAAGTTCCGGCTTGTGCTAAGATGCACCGCTGGTTCTCGCAGATGAAAGCCTTTTGTTGACTCCTGTATCCAGAGTGTAGAACTGCCTCGTACTGACTGGAACTGTCCTGTACTGGTGTGATACTCCGGCATATGTACGCGAGCCGTCTTCTTCCTATTGGCCGGTGCGCCGTGTAAGCAAAGTGGTATCGACATTGCGGGCGTCCGCTGCGGCCGAAGTACCATAGACTGATTTATCGCTCTTCTTGTAGTGGTAAGTCGACTTGCGTGGACCTCCGACGTTGTGGCGAATAGCAACGCCACAAGTAATTCTCTGAAGGCACAAGGCTAGCTGTGCATATCGAAGGTGTTTAACTCCCTTGGGATTCGTAGTTGGTTACGACGTGCTCGTACAACTTTTTTCACTTCATCCCAATAGTTCGTTTAACCCATTGTTCGTTCATATCTGTGGGACCTGCAGACCAATCCAGTCTTGCAATATTGGCACGACTGATGAAATCGTAGTTGATGCCTGCACGATGGGAACTGTCGAGCATAAACCTGTGTTCATGGTTCACCGATGGGTTGCGGGATATTATCCCTCTATTGTGGAGCCTTGAGCTTGATGGGCAAAAAATGGGCTCCGAAAACCCATATGCGATTCTCGCTTGAAACCTAATCTCTCGCCTATCACAAACATCAAAGACTGCGCAAAGACTTGCCCGGAGCACACCAACCGCTGTTACATTAGATCAACTTTGACAATATGTCGAAACAGCAGTACTTCTAATATGTCGAAGTAGCAGGACTCCTAAACTCCAGCAACACTCCAGAGCCTCTGTGGTTCAATGACGAGGCTTGCAGCAGTGGTTAACCATTATCGTCATCTTCAGTTCCCCCTCAAGCAACAATCCAATCAATTATCCTTAACGAATGGGAACTTCTGGTTATCCTAGCATCCTTATACGTCGGTGAGCGGATGGGCCACGCCATGTGTGTTTCTCGCATCAATTGATGGTTCTCGCATTCCAAGAAGGTGTGGTCCAAGGCGATGGTGTCTCTCTTATGGTCGTCTACGCATTTTACTGGATTGGAATGGGTCCCCTGGTTGTTCTGGGCGAGAGTTGGAATGGTCCGCGCTGTGGTGAGCTGCCCAGGAACCATCTCCTCCCATGTTTGGCCTTCCAACACCCTGACGGTATTCCAAGACTATAAAACGCCGCCACATCGATCCCTCGCCACCTGAGAATGGCTCCTTGAATGTACACGGGGAATCCAAAGACTAAGGTGGTCTCGCCATCTACAATATCTGGGATTGTCATAAGACTTACGAGTATTCAGACAGGCACAAAAATCGGTGTTTGCCGATATTTAGGCTGCAGTCCATCCCGCCATTGTCAAAGCAATACTGCTCCGAGGATGCACTGTACAACGACGTTTAAAACCTCAGTTTTCAACGACAAGAGGAAAGACAACACACACACACACACACACACACACACACGTACACACACACACACACACACACACACACACCGAGCAAGCAAGCAGCGCCATCACACGACCTAAGGAGATAACCATCAGAAATATCGATAATAAACATGTTTTCAAAGCCTGAGATGGTATTAATTTTGCCATCTATTTTCCGACAAGTGAGAAAGGAGGATTTAATGCAAAATTTAAGCCGACACCTCCATCTCTAATGATAATGTTGTTCACTAATTTTATTTCAATCGCTTCCTTGATAACACAGGCTCAGTAATTTGAAATCCATTTCAAAATGTCCGTTTTTTATATTCCTTAAGGTGCGATATGTCTAGGCAATGTTCGGCAACAGCGGAATTGTTTGATTGTTGTGAACGTGTGTGACGTTTATGCTTAATACATCGGACCTCAACAGTCCTAATTGTTTGACCTACATATGAGATGCCACTGCTACATGGCATACGATAGACACCCGCTTTGCCGAAACCAAAATCATCTTTTACGCACCGTAACATCGCCTTAGGTGGTAGTCGAATAGACATTTCACATTATATGTGCCGGTATCCAAAATAAAGCCAATATTGTTGTAAATGCTGCAGTTGGCAGTGGAAATAAACTGCGCAAGGCGGGCATCCAACGTATGCCATGCAGCTGAGGCATGTCATATATTCGTCAAACAATTAGGACTGTTCAGGCCGATGCCTCAACATTCACACACGTTTACAACAACACAACAAAAGTGTTGTTACAGTACACTGTCTAGACTCAGGTCACCCTATGGAATATGACAAAACGGAAGTTTGGCATACACTTCCAGCTCTTGCGATTTTGTTGTGAAGGAAGGAAAAGAAAATCTAGCTTATTACCTTATGAATAGTGACGGAGGTTTCGGCTGAACTTCTGCATGGAATCCTTTAGCACTTGTCAAGAAACAGAGGATAAAAATAACACCACCTTACCTTTGAAAAGTTTATTATCAATATTTCTGACGGTTTAAGTCTTTGGTCGTGTGATGACGCTGTTTGCTTGGTTTGTGTTGTCTTTCCTGTTTTAATTGAAAAATGAGATTTTAAAAGTCGTTGCGTATTGCTTCCTCGCTGCAGTATTGTCTTGAGAATGAAAGGGTGGTCTCCTGCCGAAATATCGTACGATGTTGATTTCGGTACTTTACTGTATACCCGTAAATGTTTTGAATGTTCCATACGACGGGAGAAATCAAAAGATTTGAAGTACCATGCACTTGTACACTCACTTCCACGGCGTCTCATTGCGGTCAGCACGGCCAGAGGAAGCCCGACACGATATCCGGCGCCTATTGCATGACGTTTGACGAGTCAGTCTACTTACCGCCGTTATGCCCCTGTGCCGTCTGTCGGCTATTACGTCGTCATGTAGAGAAGGAAATCTTTCTTCTCTTTCTTTTTCTCAGTTGATTTATTACGACCAAATTTCATCACTGCTTTTGCGCAAAGCTATCATACTGGCCACGTTAGCAGTCTAAGTGAAAAGAGAAAGGATCGCTATTGCGCAAACTGCGTTGTCAGGTTTACGGTCCAGCAGTGTGAGACGGACCAGTTTGCGTCACTGGGCACTGGGCTACATCCCGGGATGACTTGCAATTGTGGGAGGGGCTTTACTTGCCGCACCTTCTCGTGGCACTCGCTGGCCTCTTACTACCGAGAAACCCGAGATGAGAGTTTACACGTGCAGTCCATATGTTAATGCAGCCTGATGCTCGTCTGAAATTTAGCTACCACGGATGTGTCTCTTGTTCTTAAGGTCGGCAGCCTTCCAGCTAGTTTGACACGGTCATAAAACTCTTTATACCTCCAATGTTCTTAGCCGTTGTCTTCATATGTTTATTCGGCGTAATTATTTGATGGCTTTTCTGAACCTTTCCGCATCAAGTAAAACACTGTCCGTTGTTTTAGCGCCTTTCCCTCTAATATAATGCCGCAGTGACATGTGACGTCTTAGAGAAAGTGGAGGGATGCTTTGAGCAGGAAGTCGTGCGTGTGATGGCTGCTTATGAAAGGTCACACGTCAGCAGTGGTGACGCGTCGTAGGTGTTCAGTAGTTCAGTGAACCCACGGAGAAAAACTCGTCGTCAAAAAATGGAAATAAGTAAATAAAACAAAAAGTTGTTTTAACTATCATTCTTGGTTTAGTTCTTCTATCAGATCATTTTATACCCACACTAGCTGAAAACCCGACGTTGCCCGGGTACTTATTTATTTATTTATTCAAGCCTTGAGTTAGTACACCTATTCCTACTCTCTCCCTCTGTCCATCTACTTCTTTCTACTAAAATGTTATATTTATCGGAGAATATATATAAGAAATAAGGCTGTCTTGCGTAATATACAAAATTTTAAGTAGAGTTTCCAAACCAAAAAGAAGATAGTAATTAAAATACAAATGATATGTAACATTCATTTAATTCACGACTTTATTATAAATGATATTTGTTGTTACTTGTCCAGGATCTAATATGAATAGTTTCTTTGGTGAGGCCACACCTCATCAAGTGACACAAAGAGACATGGGCATATCAAATCCAATCCACAGTATTGAATAGATTGCCCTGTGGTTTATTAATCGTAATAGAGAATGCGTCCCTCTGGAAAGTGTAGTCTCTTGAAGGTAGATTTGTGGGATATAATGGGTATTCGTTGGATATACTCTGTTTCATTCTGTTCCTTTCCTTGTTGCTCTATGGAAGTAAACTGCTTTCGCTTCCAGCCGGATGGAGCAATTTTCCATGAACGTTACTGTTTACGTGCTCATATCTAATGAACTTCGCGTCGAATTGTGATACAATTCAGAAGCTGCATTCAACTATATATGTGTATACTGTCTGTAAAATTTCCTGTCGCTACAATTTGTAGTGTTCAAATTATAAATTGTAACGTCATACCGAGAGCCGTAGTTTTACTCCATAAACAGCGGAAAAGTAGTAAGCGAGAAATTTCTTTTCTTTCACCACTGTACCATGGTTGCCAGCAAGAAAAAGTTTAATAAAGGTTTGAAATTGTGTTTAAGGTTTGTTGCAAGTCGCTAAGAACTGTCATTCTCATACAGTGTGTTTCGAAAGTCTCGCTGCATTATATGGCATTTTCTGCGATTTCTATTGGTTATGACGTAATATCTTGTGCCGTATGTGATTCTTAACACTGCAGCAATTGTTACCTCACGGTAAGGAATGTGTGTACCAAATTTGGTTGAAATTGGTCCAATAGTTTAGGAGAAAATGAGCATCATTGTCGCCCATCTCATTGTTTATGTCGTCATATCTCGGCGACCGTCCAAATGGATTGAAGGTTACGTGTACAAAATTTCATAAAGATTGAAAAAAATACTAGATTTGTGTGCAACACGTGCAAACATACGGACACTCTGCTTTATATATTAGACGCACATTCAAAGTTTTTTTTTATGACACGAGAACCGTCGCAGAGATGGCACATATACGAGTCCGAGCACGGCCGCTTACTACAGGTTAGGTTAGGACAGATCAATCCTCAGCGCAACCGCGTGGCACAGATTTTCTGTGCCGGCCGGCGGGCAGCCGGTGACCGGCATTTCCGCCCGCCGACGGTCGCCAGGTGGAGGTGGTGGGGAGTTTTTTCTCTGTTCCACTGCGAGGCCTTTGTTTGTGTCGCATTCTTGTGAAAGTAGAACGTGTTTTTTAGCCGAAGCAGTACTGTGTGTTGTTTGACAGTGTTTATAGGGAAATGGTGAAAATCACTTATTCTATTCGCCAAAGAGTATTCATCTACTATTCATATGTGCGCACAGAATCGACGCGTGAGGCACAGAGATTATTTCGTGACGAATTTCTTAATGTTCGGGTTCCTAACCGGAGTACGATTCATCGATTGGTGGCTAAATTTCGCGAAACGGGAACTGTTCTAGACAGGAAACATAAACAACCACGTCCAGTCTTCACAGAAGAAACATTGGACAAGCTCTGGAAAGGTCTCCTAGAAAATCAGTTCGACGCCTTTCTCAGCAGACTGGAATTTCCTACGGCTCTGCTCAGATGGCTACGAAGCTACTGAAGTTACAACCGTATAAAATAAACGCAGTAGAAGAACTTGATCCGGGCGACCCTGTAAAAAGTTTGGGGTTTTGTGAATGGATTCTGAAAAAGATGCATGACGGAGAAACTGACCCGAACTTAATTTTATTTCGGACGAATGTTAACTCGCAAAATTATCGTTGGTGGAGTTCCGAAAGCCTAACTTAACTCACGAGCAGCCCCTGCACGATCAAAAATAGGAGTGTGGTGCGCTGTTAGCGGCGAGAGAATAATAGGCAGACAGGTTCATAGTCGCTTCTTACCTTTTATGTTATGTTTGACTGATAGGTTGTTATCTAAGATGACCACTGTAATTTTAACACTTTTAGTTATACTGACTCCTGTTTGGTTCAGCTAGATGTATTTTATTTGATGCATTTTACCATTCTGTTTTAACGCCTTTTTATCCGAAACTGGTAGGTGTGTAAAGCTGATGGTTTTTAAAAATTCATTTTACGAAATATATTACGGCTATTGATACTCGCCTCACCAAAACATTCATTATCTGAAGTATACCTGTAATTTACGTACTGGAAAAATGTTCAAATTTTTGTAAATGTGTGGGACTTATCTTCTGGCTACTAGTCGATAGGTTTACTACTTAAACTAACCTAAGGACACACACACACACACACACACACACACACACACACACACACACACAAGCCCGAGGAGGGAAATAGCGAATCTCCGACGAGGAGCAACCGCTCGTTCTGCAGCAAGAGCCTTAGAACGCTCGGCCATTCCACCATTCCTCAGCTATTGGAATTCCCCCTACGAAATACAACTTTTGTTTCTCAATATCCGATCTGATTTACAGTTACCTACTGTGAGGTATTTAAATCGAAACTTAGATATGGGGTTGTTAAGCTGTCCTATACTGCATCCTTCCTGTTAAGAATCTGTCCTATAGAATTGCCAAGGAAAAAACAATTATGACACGGCTATTCGCTCAGTAACATCAGTCAATAAAACCGCTTAATCGTGTACAAAAATCTAAACTCTTCGAATGGAGCTTAGACAGTAACCGTATGTGACCAAGAATAAGAGGAATCTTGAAGAACGTTTTAGATGAAAGTTCCACTTGTGGATTGTTACACTTCCGTAAATATGAAGGTGTTATGTGCGAAAGAAAAATAATTCTGAGTTACTAAACAGTGATTCCTTTTTGGTCTATGTCGTCTGTCCAAATTATTAAAAATCCCATGTTGTTCTCAATCGTTTTCAGTATTAAATTTTATATATGAAACAGGGCAAGTAGTGACTTCGTTTTTTTGAAAAATGAAAGCAATTTCTTGCAAGCAATTATACATTTCAGGTGATGCGAAGAGGAAGACCAATTCTGCAAAGCTTTCGGAACGTACCTGAGGTTGGCATCGTCTTCCCGCCAGCACAGCATGCAAGCTAGCGTGACTCAGAGATCGCCTCGCGGCAAAGAGATGATTGCACATGTGCAGCGTAAGAAGGCTGCTTTCTTCGTCAGCTGACAAATGACCCGCGCGATTCGTCTTCCGTGTGTGCGCACGTCTTCCTCGTCCGTCCGACACCTGGGTTTCACTCTCTAACCGCTGCCGTCTCCATGACGCACGTGGTGTCATATTCGCACTTCGTTCTAGCTATGGAGTGCACGCTTTGACTTTATTCTGTATGTAATATTGCGCTTTTTTTTTTAACCCCATCAGGTGTTGGAATGGTTGTTAATGTTCGGGGCCGCTTTTAAAGTTTCACTAGCGTTGTAATATTACATGGAAGTAGCTTGGCGGACAGACACATTTAAGTAACTTTACAAATAACAGACTCAAAAAAGGAGGCGGAATCTGACTTTAAAATTTAGCGGCAGTAGTAATTTGGAATAAAAGCAACACCTGAGCACAATATTTCATAAAAGAAATTAACAGATTCCGCGATGACCTTTCTTACCAATATGTTTGCTTCTTTTTGTTTGGATCGTAGCAGGTGAGGCTGTAAAACTCTTGTTGCATTGTGTAAAATGATGCTTGATTTACTTAGAGCGGGTTATGCTAACTGAATCACCGTTTAAAAAAATATATATTAAGTTAACTTTCGTGACAAAAGGCTCTTTAAATCGATCGGATTTCGTTTAATTCCGAAGATTTCTTTGCAGGAATTACCAGAAAGTCACATTCATAAAAATTACATATAATGATATCTAGAAGATTCTAGTAAATTATAGATACGAGTCCAACAATGGCTCCAAGCATCATGTTACATAATCAAGATTACTGCTGGAAAAATAGAAACACTTCATGAATCATTAAAAGGTGGGTCATTTTAAATAAGTAAAAGGTTTTAATTGTACCAACTATATTTTCATCATATTTAAAGACAAAAACGAACTCACGCACTTACAATTGTTAGTAAGGAAGTCCCTGAAGTACGACTAATCTTAGCGAAGAGTAAAACATAAAAGACGAAGTGCACAACTGAGTTCTGGGCAGCTCGTAAGAGATAGATGAACATCAAAAATATATGAAGAACGTAATTAGCTGCCACAGAAAGCGGTGGTCAGCGACAAGTGTCGCAGATATATTTTTTACTAAAGAAAATTTTCAAATTGAACAGCGTAGAAGAATTTAGTATACCGAAGTGTATTCGAAAAGCAGAAGTAATTTAGCTTAATGACAGGCATTCGTGAAGCGTCGAATTCGTAACTAAATTTGTATTTATTGGTCGAATTGACATCAACTAAAAAGTTATACATGGCTTAAAGTTGGTTAATTCATAAGGTGTCAAATGAAAATACGGTTATCATAAGATATAGCAAACATTTTTGTTTCAGTTATGGGGAGCAGCACTCTTATTTAAATTTATATATAAAGAATAGTCTAGAGTGCAAAAATTTTTATTTTTTAACTACTTTCGGTCTTATTTTAGACCATCTTCAGGAACTCAGGCTACAGACAACATATAACAATGTCATATTGCAAAGAGAAATAAAGTGCCGAGTTCAAGATCTATGAACATTGCAAAAGTTGGAAAAATTCAATGTAAAGGCATTCGATATAATGAAAGAGAGTTTTCCAAAGCAACGTGAGACGCAACATGTATTGACAAAGTAAAGAGTAATTCGGATAGACAGAAACAGAATGAAGAGAGAAAACCAAAAGAAAAGAAAATAATAATAAAAAGAAAAAATAAAATAAAAAGAAAGAGAAAAAATATTACAACTACGTTGAATTTTTAATCCTGTTTCTTCTGGGTTCTGACGGAAGAAGGAAGGCAAATGAGTGTTTATTTCCCGTTTGCAACGAGGCATTAGAAACAGAGCACAGCCTCAGATTAGGAAATGGAAGCAGCAGTGAAGGGAACCGTCCCGGCAGTTATCTTAAGCAGTTTAAGGAAACCAGGAAAAGGGGAAACCTGTATTGCGGTGGGGTATTAGAACTGCCATTCTTCATATTCTAATCCACTGTGTTTACCTGTATACTCCGAATGGTCTCGTTGTTTTAACGTATTGGTATTCATCTAATTTCTCGTTAGAAGAAATGTTTCTTAGAATATCGAGGGATTTTTTCTGGAATTTCGACACTAGCGTACCCTTTCACACATAGTATTATATGTGTTCAACACACAGAGAAAAATGTTACTCTTAATGTTTCGAATGAAATACTCGTACGTTCTAAGATTCGTATAGTGGAGCATACCATTCCTTCTATCGGTTTTAGGGAATTCATGACCTTGCATGGCACATTCTTTGTGTACATATATATAACCACACTAAATGAGAGACCTTACTGATATCAGAACAAATAATTTTACATAACGTCGGTGTTCTCTAGGGGTGAGAGATGTGTAACTGGCTGAAATAACATGTATAACGCCAGCTAGGAACGGAAGCTATACTTTTCTCTGGGTCAGTTTCTCTTTCGCCCCTTTCATTAGCATTCACGCTTGAAATCCTGATCCGATGTTTTGACATAAATAATCTCAGAGGACGCTACATATAACTTTCTACGAAAGCGCACATCTCGTGTTGAAAGATTATTACGTTACCTTACCGTCACTTCTACTGACCAGCATGTTTAAAGAGCGTGGCCCTACAATTTTCTTTCCAGTAAGAGGCTGAAACCGGTTCGTCAGAATTATGTATCACTGCAACTGAAAGTGGCCGTTTATTTATACTGCTACTTCTGCATGCTGTTTATGAGGGAGAAGATACAAGCCATGACAAAATAACTAGTGACTGGTCACGCTGTGGACGCTAGCTACGGGCGGTACCAGATTGCGTATGGATGTGAACATCGTTTCTGCTTGAAACTATTAATTTATGTGTGTGTGTGTTTTTTTTTTAATTTGTGGTTTTACTCTGTCATTAACTTAGCAAGGAAGAAACTAGAAATCAGTATACACGAAAGGGCCTTTGAACAGAGTTTTAAATTATATTATTTATAACAACACTTTTTGTTGTAGAATCAGTAATGTGAACTGATTTCTTTGAAAAATTTCGAAATTTTATATATTAACTTCGTAAACTTTTTTTGCATTTTTAATTTCGGACCTGAAACTCTTTGTTTTCCGCGATTCCATGCAGATTCGTATTGCCTTGCGCAGAAATGCTTCGGACAAATGATTTAAACTGCAAAATATTTGAATTTTAGCACCAAGAACAAGTTTAAAAGTGGTTTTGAATTCTGTTCAAAGTTTACTGGCAGTCACTAAGTCCTTTCATTATGAAACACTGGGTGAATGTAGGGTAATTTGCTCTCCATTTTAGGCAAAACTAGCTTATTATGCATGTCAATGTTTATAACCTCTCATCTCGTGACCTTTCTATCAGATCGCAAATTAATTTTGCAGGCATATTCAGTGGCATATATGTGGGTAATGTTTTACTGTACACCAACATAAGCAGAATGTAGGTTTTGAGGCGTGTAAGTTTTTCTCACGTCATATCTTCTGAAATGTATACTGTAGTTCTATAGTGATATCCCAAGGGACCAAACTGCTAAGGTCATCGGTCCCTAGACTTACAACCTATTCAAACTAACTTAAGCCACGGATACACACCCATGCCCGAGGGAGGACTCGAACCACCGGCGAGTGAGGCTGCGCAATCCACGACGTGGCACCAAAAGTATATTCAGCGATGTATGTACCTTCTGTTTACTATGTATGTTGCAGATATGATTAACAGTTTAAAATGAATTAAAACATCATGGTAGATGTTTGAGCGCATGAAAAGCGAAAGTTTAATAAGTGATGGACTTTTTGCTTTCATCATTTTGTGTGTGTGCGTTTGTGTGTGGCAGGGGGGGGGGCGAAATGGGGAGGCTATGAGTGACACAGAGTTTCGTAAAGGTACGACATCATACGAGGTGTAATGTGTATAGGCGCAAATATTTGTAGAGATGAGCCTGGACAGTGAAAGACGTTATATAAGAGTGTCATTTGGAGACTATTAATGTAGCCATAAAAGCGGAATGTTTTCAGCTTAGGTAGTACATCCAGTTCCATGTATGCGTAGCGCCAGGTTGCCTATATTCCCCGAGAGCAGGGGTAAAGTAGTGCGATACGTCTCAGTGATCGTAGAGGTCGCTAAGCTGCACTGGAAGAATATGGCCATGCGTCGATCACTTGCGGCTCATATACGTCAAAAGAGGAAAATTACGTTACAGCGCTTGCGTTTGTCGTGTGGGACAATTGTTCAACGCAGAGAAAAAAGAACCAAGACTTTGATATCTACATACTGATATCTACTCGTACACATGTTACACCCTGCATGTGAAGTTTGTTGGAAGTAGCTGTTAATATTTCCGAGTAATTAGTGAAGAAGGTTAGCGTGTTTTTTAAAAGTCAAATACACAATTTCTAATAAAAACATACATAAGTACAACACGACAACATGGAAAATTTCTGAAATCGTTCGATAATCACGGGAAAAATTATAAATGAAATTTTTCTTCATCCTGGAAGAAGTCAGGTAAGTGGCTTGAAATGAAAAGGTACAAAACGTCTTAACAACCAAACCGGTTGAAATCCGAATATGCCGCTTTGAGATAGCTTAGTGCGACACATGGAACGCGAAACATACGTCCTTATCTCGCCCTAAAAACATTCAAGGCTGTGCCTTCAGCAGGCAAGGAAATGCTCACCGTCTTTTTCGACATCCGAGGTCCGGTACTCCTCGAACTCACCTAGCACGGATAAACAATCAAAAGTGTCGTGTACTGTGAGACCGTAGCGTACACAAATGCATCAATAGCATACGGCCTGTGCTGCTCACGGAGGGAGTGATTTTGCTCAATGATAAAGCGCTTTTACACATCTGGGTGACGCAAAGTGTTTTGGACCAGCTTAAGTGGGAGCAGCTTGAGCATCTGTCCTACAGCCCGACCTTTCGCTCTTTGAATTCCATGCGTTTGGTCAGCTAAAAAAAAAAAAAAAAAAAAAAAAAAAAAAAAAAAAAAAAAAAAAAAAAAAAAAAACAGTTCAGAGGTTAGAGCTTCAACTTAGTACAGGGAATCCTTTGGCTAGTTGTGGGACAGTTGTGCTCAGACCTCTGGTAATTACTTTCGAATACAGATTTCAATTGCCGGCCGCGGTGGCCGAGGGGACTGAGGCGCTTCAGTCACGGTCTACACGGCCACTACAGTCGGGGGTTCGAATCCCCCCTCGGGCATGGATATTTGTGCCGTCCTTAGTTGTAGGTAGTTCATAAGTAGTTTGTAAGTTTAGGGACTGATGACCCCGTAGTTAAGTCCCTTAAGCTTAACAAACATTTGTACATTTTTTGAAAGACTTCAATTATACCCACAAGAGTCGTTGCCTTCCTTTTCATATGAACACCCCTCGTAATTTACACACGTGGAAAGGAAAATAAAATTGGTTTATTCACAGAGATATTTTTCTTCCTAATGTCACTTGTAATCCTAATTATCCCATTCTCGATTGCCAATAACCTTCTAATACCCTCAATAATACTCATTTTTGCTGTAAAAATAGACACCCTGTGAATACGGTTTTTTTTTCCTACAAATTAAAGAAGAAAGATACTTTCACTCTGCAGTGGAGTGTGCGTTGATATGAAACATCCTGGAAGATTAAAATTAAGTGCCGAAAACGCGATTCGAACCTGGGACCTTGGCCTTTTGCGAGCAAGCGCTCTACCGTCTGAGTTATCGCGGCACGACTCACAACCCGTCCTCACAACATTACTTCTGCCAGTCCCTCGTCTTCTGCTTCCCAAACTTCACAGATGTTCTCCTGCGAACCTTGGAGGAATAGCACTCCTGGAAGGAAGGATATGGTGGAGACATGGCTTAGCCACAGCCTAAAGAATGTTGTTTTTGCCCGCGAAAGGCAAAGATCCCACGTTCGAATCCAGTAGCCGGCACCGAACTGTAAAGAAAACTTATCTAAGAAATAAAAAAAAGTATAAAATCAATTGCATTAGCAGAACTCCATATGCAACAACTGCAAACCACTTCACTACAAGATGAAAAGAACTATACTGTATCACATTATCATGTCGGTGCTGCCATCTGATGAAGCAGCTGACATTTTAGAACACAGTGGTGCCATGTGGAACCAGTAGGCGGAAATATCTAAACGCTATAATGGGCCGAGATGGAATCATTTGATTGGAAAGCGCGAAATTCGTGCCATCGGAGCAATAAAAACATAATCCGCTGCTACGGCCCGGGCTGCCAGTTGCCGCCTGATCTCGTCGCTTCACGGTCGTCGGCCCGCGGAAAGTTTTCGCGTTGCCGCCGCGCGATTAGCGCACCGCCTGGCGGACCGTTTCTTCCGGCCGGAGTGTCACTCTCCGTTCCGCAGAGGCACGTCCGAAACGCGCGGCTGTCCGCTGGAGGAAGCGCTCTCCGCTCAGCATGCCTCGCCTCGGCCTGACCGCAGAGTCAGCTGACAGCCCACAGTGGACACACTTTCGCCGCCCGGCGCAGCCGCACGTGACGGTTGCCGTGCGAAGCAGCCAGCGGTAGCGCTTTGGCTTACACGTAATCGACAAACAATTCTGCAAGCTTCAGAAATGGGTTGCTAGGACTGACATCGTTAGGAAAGGAGAGGGCGCTCTCATTCATCGTCGTCTCAGGCTTTACCCGCGTCATGTGGGGTCGGCGTTGCTTCTGCTCCGTAAACGTCTATCCAGTGCTTCTTCTCTCAGCCAACCTTTCTCCCGTAGATCTCCTCCTACCTTGTCTTTCCATGGTTTCGGTCTTCCTCTACTCCGTGATCCTTCCATTTCTACGTCTTCAGCTCTTCTCCTCACATAGTACTCCCCTCTTTTGCACGTGCGGATTATTCGCGCGTACTGGAAGCGCCGTGCTGCGGTGCGCGCGGCCGTCCGCCGTTGGGGGTCCGATTCCCCTCTGGGGCATGTGTGTTTGTGTTGTCCTTAGTTTAGGTTAAGTAGTTTGTAAGCTAGGGACTAATAAACAAGCTGTTCAGTCCCACAGATTTACAAGCATTTACATTTACATTTCTTTTGCCCGTGTCCATACATTATTAGCCTACTTTCTTGGAGCCGCGGTGTAGTAGCCGAGCGATCTAAAGCGCCTCACTGCGGAGCGCGCGGTTGCTCGCCGTGGAGGTTCGAGTCCTCCCTGGGGCATGGGTGTGTGTGTTTGTCCGTAGGTTAGTTTACCTAGGTTTAAGTAGTTTGTAAGCTACGGACTGATGACCACGCAGTTTGGTCCGATAGATTTACAGACATTGGAACATTTTTTTTTTTTTTTTACTTTCTTGGATCTTCTTCCCTAGTGCCCCATTTTCACTGTTTCCTTGATTTACTCATTCCTTAGTCTATCCTTTCGTGTCATCCCACTCATTCACCTTTACATTTCTGCCACTACCATCTTTTTCTCTTGGGCTTTTGTAATTGGCCAAGTTTCTGCACTATACAGCATCGCAGGTCTCACCACACACTTGTAAAGCTTTCCTTTCATTCTACATCTTACCACCTTATCATACAGTACGCCACTCAGTTTTTTTCAGTTCGTCCATCCACTCTTCATCCTGTGCTGTATTTCGGCCTCCTGTCCTCCATCAATTTGCATGTGAGAGCCCAGGCATTTAAATTTCTCGACCAGCGTAAGTTTTTCTTCTTACAGATTAATACATAAATCTTTAGCATCCTTTCTACACATATACTCTGTTTTCACCTTCGTAATTCTCATTCCCCTCGCTCTTATTATTATTTATTAAAACTGTTCTTAAACAAAATCATAAAACGCAATTAAAATAAACTTTGAAACATGGTCACTGCTTTTCATGGTTAATTACAATCATCTTCTTAACCATATTTATAACTTATGGACTCAAAAAAATATGTACATTTTACGCTGGTCAAATCAATTAGGAGATTAGTTGAGATATCTAGATTCTGAAGTATTGTCATCGTCAAAAATGTTCAAATGTTTGTAGAGTTTATGGGACTTAACTACGGGGTCATCAGTCCCTAAACTTACAAACTACTTATGAACTAGCTTATACTAAAGACGGCACAAACTTCCATGCCCGATGGGGGATTCGAACCCCCGACGGGGTACGGCCTCGCGCAATGCGGTCGGCCGCTCCTTTGCGGCTGACATCGTCAGAATGAATTAATATAAAGCACACTTACTTCAGCCAAGATCGCTAGTTTATTTGCTGTTTTTTACCGGTGTCGATGAACTATGTCATCAGCTTCAGAATGTATTTTTTACAAAGTTCTCCTATTTTCAATAAAACAAATAGTTACTTGTGAAAAGTTGAGGAATGATGGTGAACATATTGAGCATTTCCTGTAAAGAACGTCATCTTCGCTTTTTCTTAATTTGTTATGCTAATTATTGCTTTTCTGATCAGATGAAGCGCCAACTGTCAGACTTTTTTTAATATAGATTTTTTTTCTTTTTGGTCCTAAT
Organism: Locusta migratoria; assembly: GCA_026315105.1. Classification (NCBI taxonomy): domain Eukaryota; kingdom Metazoa; phylum Arthropoda; class Insecta; order Orthoptera; family Acrididae; genus Locusta; species Locusta migratoria. The sequence continues at coordinate 648,732,355 of CM048744.1, read as the reverse complement.
AAAACCCCATGTCATTCGAAGCATGTGTGTCAATTTTTAACTCTCTATCTATATTATTCCGTGCTTTATTAAATTTTCATTTTTATATTTACTTTTTGATCAAAAATGTTCAAATGTTTGTAAAGTCTACGGGACTTAACTACGGGGCTATCAGTCCCTAAACTTACAAACTACTTATGAACTAACTAAGACTAAGGACGGCACCAATATCCATTCCCGAGGGGGGATTCGAACCCCCGACCGTAGTCGCCGTGCAGACTGTGACTGGAGCGCCTCAGTCTCCTCGGCCACCGCGGCCGGCTTTACTTTTTGATCACCCGGTATTTTCAATCCACAAGTTATCATTACGATCAGGAGGTGATCATAATTAACAATCGGAACTAGTGACCATGTTTCAAATTTTAACTTTTATTGCGTTCTGTGACATTTTAAGATGTAAAAGCTTTTGAAAATTTGAATAAACTAAAGAACTGCCTCACATCGTTTCTGCGTCGACGGCAAACACTCTTGAACGTTAACTGTCTGGATACGCATCATGTTCCGACTTCTCTCTCTCTCTCTCTCTCTCTCTCTCTCTCTCTCTCTCTCTCTCTCTCTCTCTCAGAGGGAGGTAGAAAATAAACGCAAGAGTGTGACAATTTGTTTCCTAGACTTAGTTTAAGCAGTTAGTAAGCTATGGACTACTAACCCAGCAGTTGAGTCCGATAGATTTACAAACATTTGAACACTTTTGTGTATTTTGAGATGTTATGACATGATGTTATCTCTGCTATGGCCTATATAGATGGTATTGAAAAAATTGTATATATTTTACAATTTTGTACATGATTATAATGTGATATTATTGTATTGCAGAACACCGCTGTTTATAAAAAATAATAAAAGAAGGCGTTTGTAGTCAATATGCATTGGTTACATGACACTGTATTTCATATAACTGCTGGTTCTCTGAAATGAAAGTCACACAGTGGTTGCATGCCCTCTGTGCGGTATTCAGACAGCTGCTCGGTATCAGGAACAAAAGTCATTCGTGCAGTTTTTGCCTGTTCTCTTAGAAAAGATATTACCTACGTGTCATTTTCCAAAGGTAACGTCAAGTTATGACAACCCGTTAGTCTTGTGGTCTAACGGACCGCTTTCCGAGACAGGGAGGCCTACCGGCCAAACACCACCGGAAGAGAAGGCCGCGCGCGCTCGCGCCACGTCACGCAGAGCAGGTCGCTTTCGCACAGCTGAGTGACTGGCGGCTGGGGCACAACCCACTGGGCCTGAGTGGCTGGCCGACTGGAAACCGAGGGGTTACGTGTTCGAAACTGCTTCAGCTCACGGAATTTTCAGTCGGCGTTTTAAGCTTACCTTTACCTCTTAACAGAGAGAGGAGTCGCCAGAAATATCAGGTGCTTCGTACTCCACGTTCAGCTGTAGGTCCCATTTCCCCGTTCTGATAACATGCACGCTGCCGAAGTGTCGTGCAGTGAAAGGTTTTTCTAAGCCAATGGGCCACACCCAATGATGCACGATTGTTGCTGAGATTCTTCGGGAGCGCAAATGGGAGTGGCTGGAGGGAAGGCGACGTTCTTTCCGTGAAACACTGTTGAAGAAATTTAGAGGGCTCGAATTTGAAGCGGACTGCAGAACGACTCTACTGCCGCCAACCTACATTTCGCAGAAAGACCGCAAAGAAAAGATCAGATAGATTACGACCCTTACAGATACAACAAGCTTTCATTTTCCCTTCGTTCTACATCTACATACATACTCCGCAATCCGCCGTTAGGTGCGTGGCGGAGGGTATACTGTACCACTTCTAGGCATTTCCTTTCCTATTTCACTCCCAAATAGAACGAGGAAAGAAAAAAAGAATGTCTATATGCCTCCGTACGAGCCCTAATTACTCTTGTCTTTGTGATCACTATGCGAAATGTAAGTAGGCGGCAGCAAGGTCGTACAACACTCAGCTTCAAATTCCAGCCTTCTAAATTTCCTCAACAGAAATTCACGAAAAGAACGTCGTCTTTCCTCCAGAGATCCCCAATTGAGTTGCCGGAGCCTTTCCGTGACACTCGCGCATTGGTCGAACATACCAGTAACAAACCTAGTTTCTCGTCTCTGAACTGCTTCTATGCATTCCTTTAAATTGATCTACTGCGGGTCCCAAACACTTGAGCAATACTCAAGACGTGGTCGTACAAGCGTTTAATACACGGTTTCCTTTACGGATGAAGTACATCTTCCCAAATTTCTCCCAATAAACCGAAGTCTGCTGTCCGCCTTACTCACAACTGTCCTTACATGTTCGTTCCATTTCATATCGCTCTGCAATGTTACACCTAGATATTTGAACGACGCAACAGCATCGAGGGAGAGTGGAACAGGACAGCATGTAAGGAGTTCAAATGTTTGTTAAGCTTATGGGACTTAACTACGGGGTCATCAGTCCCTAAACTTACAAACTACTTATCAACTACCTTATACTAAGGACGGCACAAATATCCATGTCCGAGGGGGAATTCGAAGCCCCGACCGTAGTGGCCGTGCAGACCGTGACTGGAGCACCTCAGTCCCCGCAGCCACCGCGGCCGGCCATGTAAGGAGTGGTGGAACTCAGTACACTCCGCAAAATCAAATTCAAATGTTTGTAAATCTGTCGGACCAAACTGTGTGGTCATCAGTCCGTAGCTTACAAACTACTAAAGTAAAAGGTAAAACCTAAGGACAAGACATACACCCATGCCCCAGGGAGGACTCGAAACCTCCTACGGCGAGCAATCGCGCGCTCCACAGCGAGGCACCTTGGACCGCTCGGCTACTCCACCGCGGTGGTACACTCTGTCACGCAACTGTGTGACTGTAGATTCAGATATTATGTTGTCCAATCCCTGTATCTGCACATATCGGTGTCCCATGCTGTAAGGTGAGTACAAAAATAAATACTGAATTCGATATCTTTTGCTTGTAACTTAGATAATGAAATGTATGAAACTGATGAGAAGATGCGGACGCTGGCTTGTTGGTGTGAGTGGCAGCAGCTGTGGAGACGCGGAAACTGTGTGTGCCGTGGCGCTCTGGGAGCCCGGCGGGCGCCGCGCGCTGCCGACCAGTCCAGTCGGCTGCCGTTACGGGCCTGCACACTGGACACTGGACACCGGATTCCGCAGATCGCGACGTGCGCGCGCAGGCCCTTAAACGGAACGCCAGCCGTTCCCTGCCAGCGCCCTCGCGGAAGCAGCCGGTTCGGCTGAATGGCAGCTGTTTTGCACCCAGCATACCAGAGCCAGTATTCTGGACACAGTTGCGCTGGGGTACCCTTTTCAGGGTATAGTTAAAAAAAAACCTGTTGTACTGTTAGAGGCTTTCCCGACGTATTGATCCGAAATGCGCTACTACAATCACCTCGCGCAAGACCTGAAGAGCTGCCAGAAGAAACAGAGGAATCGAAAAGATTGGTTTTTCTTCCTTACGTTGGTGGTGTATCCTTCAAGATTGGCAGGTTGTTCAAGAAATATAAAATCAAATGCGTCGTCCGTCCTCCAGCACGAGTACAAACGATGCTGCGTCTCGTCAGAGACAATTTAGGTCTGAGGAGACCAGGCATATATAAAATCCCATGACAGTGCGGAAAATCATACATTGGGCAGACGTGTCACACTGTCAAAGGACAGATGCGATGAACACAAGCGACACACGAACTGGGTCAGCCAGGAAAGTCTGCTGTCGCTGAGCACTGTTTGGATACGGGGAGTAACATGCACTATGAAGAGACAAAGATCCTCTCGTCTGCATCTACGTACTGGGACTCCATCTTCAAAGAAGCAGTCGAAATACTTATTTAGAACGACCTGGTTAAAAGAGACACGGGCTTTCAGCTCAGCAAGGCGTGGGAACCAGCACTGGCGGTTTCTGACGCATCATCGGCCGCATTCAGACGTATCCAGCGAGTCGCCGCAGACGGGTCGCCGAAGCGAGAGCATTTAAACTACGCGCCACACTACCCACGCTGGACCTGCAACTTGCGGCCGCGCTTTCCTGCGTCGTGTAAGCGGGGATCACCAGAGGGCTCTATATGTTTTCATCTATGATTCGCCTGCAATGATGTCATTCCCCCCACCACCGTTTTCACGCCTGCGGTTTTCTAGCCAGCCACAGATACAGGCGAGACGACAGCAATCAGCAGTTTAGTTAGCACCTGAAGATGACGAGCAGCTGCCTAGTGGAAATATTGTACTGTTTCGACAATACGATCCGACGCGACGCCCGTGCACCATAAAAAATAAAAAAAAAAATAAAAAAAAAAAAAAAAAAAAAAAAAAAAAAACATGTTGTTGCGTTTGTGAACCACTGCCGCGACTTCGGAGATTGTTTTATGCTCTACAGTTTCTCTTTATAAAAAGAGTACCTGAAATCCCGGCGTTGCCCGGGTATTTATTCCTCCCATAGTCTCGTTAGTCCATCTCTTCCTCTCGCCCTGTTTTCACTCTGTTCATCCACCCTTTCCCTCCATCAGCCCATCTCCCCCGCCCCTCCCCCTCTGTCCATCTCCTCGTCCCGTCTCCGTCCAGCTCCACCTCTTCAGCTCATCTGTCAACTTCCGTGGTGATCAGTGCAACGAAGTGCAGGAGATCCAGGGTTAGAATTCCGGCGCGGCACAAATTTTCATTCGTCACACTTTGGTGTTCCATCTAAACCTAGTACACTGAAGCCATGACTGATCGCAAATTGCGATCTGTTTCACTTTTTATGTGAGTCGGATTGTGGAGATCTAAATGCAACTGGAAGTTTTCTACTATGTTAACTAATGCTGATTCAGTTATGAATCCCCCTCTTGCGGCATGTTACAGGTTGCGCCAGTGTGCTACGAACCTAATTTCTGGTGGCTGGTGGACAGTGCCCACCGAACTAATTACAGTGGGTTTCTGGCACCGGTCAAGTTAGATGTTAACATTGCGGTATCCTCTTATTGATTACCTTATGTGCCTCTAGATTCTGACCATAACGTATTGGTTATGAACTGGATTAAAACTGAACACACTGCCAAAAGGTAGAAAATTAAGGAGATGGAACCTGTACAAACTGAAGAAACCAGAGGTGGTTGAGAGTTTTAGAGGGAGCCTTAAGCAAGGACTGTCTGAAACGGGAGAAAGTAATACAGTAGAAGAAGAATGGCTAGCTTTGAGAGATGGTGAAGGCCGCAGAGAATCATAGGCAGAAGGTCAAGGCCTAATAGAAATCGCTTGACAACACAGGAGATACTGGACGTAACTGATGAGAGGAGAAAATATAAAAATGCATCAAGTGAAGAAGGCAAAAGGGAATACAAACGTCTGAAAAATGAGATTGACAGGAAGTGCAGACTGGCTAGCAGGAGTGGCTCGATGACAAATGCCGAACCATAGAAGAATGTATAACCAGGGGAAAGATAGATACCGCCTACAGGAAAATAAAAGAGATATTTGGAGACAAGAAAAGCAGCTCTATGAATATCAAGAATTCAGGCGGAAAACCAGTACTAAGTGGTGAGGGGAAAGCTGAACTGTAGAAGGAATATATAGAGGGTCTATACAAAGGAAATAAACTTGAAAGTAGTATTCTAGAAATGGAAGACGAAGTAGAGGAACATGATATAGGAAATACTATACTACGAGAAGAATTTGACAGAGCACTAAAAGATTTGAGTACAAACAAGGCCCCTGCGGTAGATGATATTTCATTTCGTCTTAACTGCTGATATCTTTGTAAGAGCCCGTCATGAAGAAATTGTTCCACCTGGTATACATGTTGTATGATACAGGAAAAATACCCCCACATTTCCAGAAGAAATTAGTAACTCCTAGGAAAGCGAGTGCAGACAAATGTGAAAATTACAGAACTATCAGTTTAATAAGTCATGGTTACAAAATATTAATACGAATTATTTTCAGCTGAATGGAAAAACTAGTGAAATCCGATCTTGGGGAAGATCAGTTTGGATTTAGGAGAATGCATGAACACGCGAGGCAATACGTACATTACGACTTATCTTCGAAAAAAGGTTAAGGAATGGGAAACCTACGTTTTTAGCATTTGTGTATCTCGAGAAAGCATTTCACAGTGTTGACTGCAATACACTCTTTCATTTTGTTAAGGTAACAGGGGTAAAATATAAGGGACGTCGAGTTACATTCAACTTGCACAAAAGCAGATGGCAGTTATTAGAGTCGAAGGGCATGAAAGGGTCGCAGTGGTTGGGAAGGGAATAAGACAGGATTGTAGCCTTTCCTTAATGTTGTTCAATCTGTACAAAAAGCAAGCCGTGTAGGAATACAAGGAGAAATTTGGAGAGGCAACTGAAGTCCAGGAAGAGGGAATAAAAACCTTGCAGTTTGCTGATGACATACTAATTCTGTCAGAGACATCAGAGGACCTAGAAGAATAATTAAATGGAATGGACAGTGCCTTGAAAGGAAGATTAAGATGAACATTGAGGGTAATGGAATCGAATGTCAGAAAATTAGGCGAAGCTGAATGAATTAAATTAGGTAATGGAACAATAAAAGTAGCAGCCGCGATTTTTTTTTCATTTTATTTTATTTATTTATTTATTTTTTTTAAATGTGGGTAGCAAGATAATTTCTGATGGTCGAAGTAAAGAAGATATAAAAGGTAGAATGGTTATGGATTGAATAGCGTTTCTGAAGAAGCGAAATTTGTTGACATCCAATATTAGTTTAAAACGTTAGGAAATCCTTTCTGAAAGCATTTGTCTGGAGTGTTGCGTTTTCTGTGAGTGAAACGTGGACGATAGGGAGTAAAGATAAATAGAAGCTTTCGAAATGTAGTGCTACAGACGAATGATGAAGATTAGATGTGTAGATCACGTAAATAATGAGAAGGTGCTCAACAAAATTGGGGAGAAAATGAGTTTCTGGCATATTCCGACTAAGAGAAGGGATAGGTTGGTGGGACACATTAAGGAATCGTCAACTTAGCATTAGAAGGAAGTACGTGGGGTCAAAGTTGTAGAGGGAGACCGAGAGACGAATACAGCAAGCAAATTGAAAAGGAAGTAGGTTGCCGTTCGTATTATCAGATGAAGAGGCTTGCACAGGACAGGGTAGCGTGGTGAGCTGCATAAAACCAGTCTGAGTACTGAAGACCACGACAACAACGACATGTGTTTCTACGAACTAACTGCAACTAACCGCAAGTTTTACATCTAGAAAATACCGTACGCAGCGTCCCCTAGTGCAGGACGCAGCGGACTCCAGCCAATGCTGGTGGCCACTCCTTAAACTGGCGGCACGGTCTGGTGCAGATAGTCCTGTCCCGTAATCAGGTCGTATCCGAGTTACCCTTTATGAACTCATCCCCTACTTAATTCGTTATTGCATCCCCTAACTCATTTAAAATATTCGAAATTTCTTTTGGTCTGCCTTAGACCGAATGCTACAGTATCATGTGTGGGGCAGTAGAAGACGTAATGCTCGGTTTTACCCTCTGGGGCTCTGCAGCCACATCTGGAGTCGCCTGTTTGTGGAATCGGCGAAGGTTTACTGAACTTCATACTTTCTGCGCTACATTCGTAAAATTTCGAAGAGTCACAACTTCGCGATCACGTGGATAACAGCATGGGACTCATTGTTAGTAATCACCGTTGCGCATAAAATGGTTCCACGATCAAATACAGTAGCTACAAACACCAATGTGACATTCTGCACTGCCTATGCCCCCAAATGTTCCTCATTCTATGACCTTGTACTTAAGGATAGCCGCAGTATTGCCATTCTTCATAGTGGTATACAAATGATTACCAAGCCTAGGGCTCTTTGTGGTCAACAGGAACAGACATACGGCCCTCTGATGAACAGTATTTTCGTAAACGTCGTTTTACAACATGTTAGTACTACGCACTGTCGTACGCGGTATGACAGCAACTTTGTACTTCATTTGATACGAAAACCAGTTCAAGTCTGGTATGCAGTTGTTATAAAACTGTTGTGCGTTTCGTTCCGACCAGGAGATTTGGTTTCAACGACTGGCCAATCAATGACATTGTTTTACCAGTAATTGGTCAAAGAAACACAAATCATGTATTATTCATCCAGATTTATTATGTCGACTTGAAAGTAGGCCCTTTTAGTAATAATACTCTACAATAACCAAACGATTAAAACATTTGTAAACGCATTTTTTTTTTAATAGACTACTCGCTGCGAATTTTTCTTTTATGTAGTTTGTCGACTACAGACTGGCACCTCAAAGTGATGATTTGAGTTTCGGCAAAAGGAAAAGTCTGCCACAGTCATATGAGGAGATTACGGTGGCCAGTAATTCATTCACATTAATAGTCTTGTGGTACGTTACCGTCATGCAAATTTCGCAAGTTTTCCTTCCACAATTCCTTCTCTAATGAGCACGATGCCGACGTGATGTTTAATCTTCCTTCCTTCTCTTCTTTTCGTTCACAACTCTGGCCTTTTGCGACGATTTTGTCAAAGGCCACAGTGGAATGGCCGAGCACTCTAAAACGCCTTGCTGTGGAGCGTACGGTTGCTCGCCGTTGGAGGTTCGAGTCCTCCCTTGAGCAAGGGTGTGCATGTTGTCCTCAGTGTAAGTTACTTTAAGTAGTTGTTAAGCCTAGGGACTAATAATCACAGAAGTTAAGGCACTTAGATTTACAAACTTGTCTATATATTTTTGTCTCTCAAACGCCGCATAAAACTCTGATAATATTCTTTATTCTGATAATATTATTTATTCAATTTCTAGCAAGAATTGGGAGTACACAACAAGCGACAATGGAAGAAACAAAGAAGAAGAAGTAAACATCACTATTACTTTTGATCGACTTTTGTGCACTTTTTTCAGTTTCGTCTCAGATGGAATGCTCCATTCTGAAACTTATTGACTTGTTTGCATAACAAAGTGTTCAACTCATTTCTCATCGCCAATTACAATGCATTTGATGAATGTGTGGTCGTATTTGATTTCTTCTATCGTGTCTTCATCGATCTCTACGCATTTAAATTTCTGAAGAATATTCTGGTCTTTTGGCACTACTCAAACAACAAGACGTTTCACGCCCTAACAATCGTTTATAATAGTAGGAATTGATTCGTAAGACACAGAACTTTCAGCGGCTACTTCTCTCGGACTGAATCATTTTTCAGTCACTTTTACCTTTAATTTAGTGATATTAAATTCAACTTCACCGTAATTCTTATGTAACATTTCAAATGCTTTTGTACAAAAGGTCATATTTGCAATGGAAAATTTAAGACAAATTATTTAATCGGTATTTTTATCCATTGTAAAAATCATAAAACAAACTTCGATGATCTGGCAGAATGACGCACTGTAAACAAACTAAATGACAAGTGAGGCTCAATCTTTTCACGAGTCTAGAGGACAGCAGTGCCAACTTAGCGACATAAATAATTTCAACAATCCCTTTAAATGGGCGTTTTAATTACTCGACTCCAGGTCTTCTCCAGTGGCTTCTATGACAGCTAACGGGAATTGTACATAGAAACGGTGCACAATTTTATTACCCTATAAAATTCTACGCGCTGCTGAGAGATATTGTCGTCGCCGGAAGATCACACATCTAGATTCTTCTTTGTATGACATTAGGAGCTGCGTAATGTCATACACCGGTGAAATGCTATCTTCCGACGCTAGGTAAACGTTACAATACGGTAACCGTAGTTAACTAGCGCTACTCCTTCCCTGCAGATTGTAAGAGATTCCAGCAAATTTGAATGTAATTTTGAAATTACTCAGGCAGCACACTTCTGTAAGATGCTAATTGGCACTAACAAACAGTTACTGGCTCTTACACCCAGATAAACCACTGAAACACGACACCTGTTCGTGGAGTCAGGAAAATTATGCTGACGTTTCTCACTGTTAACCGATATTTCCTGCTGGAGATTTTTTATTTTCGTAATATTAATCGAAGGTCACGAGTTAGAGCTGCGCTCGTTCCTAGGATTTTCATCTCTCACTTTTACCTCGTTCTTGTGAAAAAGGCCGTTGCAGCTTGGTGGAAGACAGCGGCATATGACCTCCAAACACGACCATGCCTAATTAAGCACTGAAACGTTAAAACCAATCTTCCGATTGTTGACTTAATTTCTACCGGCCCATTGTAAGTGACAGACTACTGCAGCACAGTCTATTTGCTCTCAGTAACCTCCATGTAATCGCTTCATTCATAGCTCATATTAATCAAACATTTATATTTGACTTAGTCAAACTTAATTACGGACCAAGGGCTTCAGCTATATATCTTGTAACGAAAAATAATACCATCAGCTGTGTTCAATATATTTATTTAGCAGCCAGTTTCGGCGGTCAATGCCGTTATCTTCAGGCCCTTATATGCAGATTTCTTATTTTAAGGGCCTGAAGATGACGACATTGACCGTCGAAACTGGTTGCTAAATAAATAAATTGAACACAGCTAGGGTATTATTTTTCGTCACAAAACATTTATATTGTGCACAGCTGCATGTGAACTTATAGTACACGGATAGGCCTACAGCTGATAGAATACTGAATAGCCACTATGTTGTGGAATGAATTTTTTTAAAGAGGACAGAGCTTCAGTACAGCTGAGCACACGATCATCACCAAACGACGCGCGCAAGAGATTTTTTTTTTCACCTTTTACCTTTTTCCGCTCTAATAAAACCCCATGTCATTCCAAGGATGTGTGTCAATTTTTACCTCTAACTACATTATTTCGCGATTTATTAACTTTTCAAATTTATACTGACTTTTTGAGCACCCGGTACATATATGTCTGTATACGACAGAAACAATATGATTTTATAATTATATGTGGCGTCTGTTCTTTCGGACATATATATATGTAAACTTATAAAATATGCCGATGACGGGCAGTAATCCTTTGTTCCTTTAGTGCGGAGGCACTCCTAGGCCCTTACTCTGACGGGAATAAGCACTAAGTTGCTTCTAGTTTGAGTTCTAGTGGGCAGGGTAGAGTTGCAAATTTGTATCTGGCGGGAGGCGTGCTTGAGTAATTCCGTGCAGGTGTGATGATCGCTGTGTTCCCAGTGCCCAGTGGTGTACGCCCAGCCAGCTGAGCCAACCATTCACCACGAACAAACTGAACGAACGACCACGAACCAAAGATCTACCAGATGAACAAAAAATAAATAAATAAATAAATAAAAAATTAAAAAAATGTTGGGGTCAGAGCAACTGCCTAGAAAGCAAGAGACCAGGGTTTGAATCCCGGCTGGGTACACATTTTCAACTTTTCCCATTTTGCAGTTAATGTCATACACTCCGTGAATATGAACAATATGATTTACCAGGGGCAGCTAAATGTCTGACCACCAACTCGACTTCTACCAGAGTAGTGTGCAGCTACTACACACTAAATGGCAGCGCTGTTACTTTCATAATGTCAGGTGCAAATGATGTTATATTAAAACACTAGAGCTCAAGTCTTTCACACTTTTTCATGAAGAAACAAGGACTCTAAATGTGATGTACTTCATTATGTATTATGCCAGGGCTGAAACGGTTAACCTTGACTTTTTCTTATTGCCGTAAGAGTAAAGACATCCGCACTGAAGAAAGGATCATTGCCCGCGGAGACACTCCTAGGCCCTTACTCTTACGGGAATCACTTTGAGAAAAACCGCGAGTTTGACTAATAGTGTGCAGGGTACAGTTGTGAATCTGTATCTGGTCGGAAGGCTATGCAGATGTGATGATCACTGTGTCCACAGTAGTGTAGGGGTCAGCGCAACTGCCTAGAAAGCAGAAGACTCGAGTTCGAATCCAGGCTGGGTTGTTGTTGTTGTTGTTGTGGTCTTCAGACCGCAGACTGGTTTGACTTCAGGTAACCCCAAAGCCAATAATCGCACGGACTGAGGTCTGGGGACCTGGAAGACCAAGCATGACGATAGTGGCGGCTGAGCACACGATCATCACCAAACGACGCGCGTAAGAGATCTCTCACGTGTCTAGCAATATGGGGTGGAGCGCCATCCTGCATAAAAATCATACGTTCCATCAGGTGTTTATCAACCAGGCTGGGTTGATGGGATTCTGTAACATATCGGTGTACCTGTCACCCGTCACGGTAGCAGTTACGAAACCAGAATCACGCAGTTCCTCGAAGAAAAAAGGCCCGATAACAATAGATGTGGTTTGAATAATAGCCCATGTCATTCCAAGCATGTGTGTCAATTTTTACCTCTCTATCTAAATTATTCCGCGATTTATTAATTTTTGAAATTTATACTGACTTTTAGAGCACCCGGTACATATACGTGTATATACGATAGAAACAATATGATTACCAAGGCCAGCTACATGTCTGACAACCAACTTGACTTCTACCAGAGTACAGTGGCGGCTGGTGACCAGAAAAGATGGTAGTGCACTTTATCACCAATAAAAAGTTTGGCCTCTCCATTGTGGCAGCTCTACGCATTCGGAAAAAAATGCTATTAAGTCAAGATATCATAGATGTATATGGATCAGAAACAATCACTCGACCGCAGACACAATATCTATCCGAGACATGACGACTTCTTGTTTTAACTGTCTGTGAAATTGTCAAACTTGGAATCGATCTACCTAGCCTCTTGATTTATAATTTTTCAAACCTGCGTAAATTGAAGGGTCCAGAAAGCAAGGAAATTACCTGATTCATTACTTCACCTGTTCCTTGAGACTCAAAATTAACTATAAAACACGCTAAACAACGGACACAAAGCACAGTTACTTCGCTCGCAGCTACACGTGAACCGGTAAGAAGGCGCGAAAAGCCCGCTTTTTTTAATGGCCGACGACTCCGGTTGTCTTCGGCAGAGTTCGGACTCTTTTTGCGGCTGACAGGGTGGCTCGGGCGGGGTGTTTATACACTCAAGGCTCCTATACGGAAACACTGTTGCCAAGCGTTGCCCCCGCACCCCGCACACCCCCTGAGACACCCTAGTCGGCGAAGTTCGGTCCACTCGGGAGCGGTCGGTGCGTAACAGCCCGGGCGTTTCAAAAGAGATAAATAGTGCGCTACTTCCCCCATTTCATAGAATCTCTAACAGTAAATGGAGTTTAAGAATATTGTTATTCTTGGGGGTAGTGCAAACCTGCAAACGTATGCAGGAGCCGCCCCGGCCAGAGTAGTGTGCAGCTGCTACACACTAAATGGCAGCGGCCGTTAGTCTCAGAATGTCGAGTGCAAGTGATGTTATATTTAAAATACTAGAGCTCAAGTGTTTCACACTGTTTCATGAAGAAATAAGGATGTGTAAAAGTGATGTAATTTATTTAGCACGCCAGGGCTGAAAGGGTTAACCTTGACTATTTCAAACACTACTGTCTATCAAAAAACCGAAACACATATTTCTTTCTATTCAGTATAGAGCGTCAATGCAAAATTTGATGGAAATGGGTGAGTACACGTCAGACGCTCTCGTGTGTGGGTTCGACCACACGCAGTGCCGGCGCCTGCTGCTGTGGACAGCAGAGGCCGGTGGCAGCCTTGGCCGTGGCAGACGTATGTGTGTGTGTCTCGCGCGCTCCGCCCGCCAGGCGACAGCCCGTAAATCTCTCGGATGGCGCAGAGGAAAGCGTCGCATACCCTGGTCTGCCCTGCCCTGCCCTGCGCGGGAAACCTCGTCTTCCGGGAACGCGGCCGACGCACAGGCACGTGGTCGCCATTTTCTAATTTATTGCGCTATTCTTCTGCCGCCGTGACGGGAATCCACCGTGCACAGCAGGTACACGCACCCCAGGAATGTCTCGGCCAGCACCGTTTTCTAGGAGTATACCGATAAGCCCAGTTACTGTTAGCCGTTGCATAGAATCGCGGTAAATCGAGCTGGCCGTTTAATGACAAACGCAAGTGTAGCCTTGAAGTAATCAGCTAGCTTCGCTAGCCTGTCACTGAACCTTTCTATTTGATTTGATCCGTGTTCACGCGAAAAATACCAGTAAAGTGCAAAAAGCATAAAATTATTTATTTATTATCCGATTTCACACTATAATTCAGTTTGCTTTTACAGGTTAATTTTCTCAAAGAAGAAAACGACAGCCATCTATTATTGAGAATGCTATTAAAAAATAAATTAAAAAATTGAGCCGCTATCGGTTTCTAACCTAAAGGTCATCATCAGATGGCGGTTTGCATGTAAATACATTTTTTTCCAAGAGTGATATTTTTATTCTGCTGCGGAGAGTGCGCTGATGTGAAACTTCCTGGCGGATTAAAACTACGCTTGACCGAAAGTCGACCTTTCGTCTTTCATGGGCAAGCGCTATACTGACGACTTTCTTCTCATTTATTTTCGGGTCCTTTCTAGCTGATGTGATATCGCACTTGTTCCATGTTGATCCTTGAGTTCTGGGCTCAATTTTTTATTATTAATTAATTATTTTTTTATTATTAGAAAAGATATCCAGTTTTCTCATCGAATGCGCTCAGCTACCACTACGACAAGCCGACTGAGCTACCCTTGCACACTTCAAGGCCATCCCCTTCACTTCCGCCACTACCTCGCCTCCTACTTCGCCGCGATGGAGTGGCCGGGAGTTGTGAGGCGCCTAGCTGCGGAGCTCATCGCTTCTCGCCGTCGGAAATTACAGTCCTCCCTCGGGCATAGGTGTATTTCTTATCCTTAGCATAAGTTAAAAAAATGTTCAAATGTTTGTAGAGCTTATGGGACTTAACTACGGAGTCATCAGTCCCTAAACTTACAAACTACTTATGAACTAGCTTATGCTAAGGACGGCACAAATATCCATGCCCGAGGGGGGATTCGAACCGCCGACCACAGTGGCCGTGCAGACCGTGAGCATAATTTAGTTTACGAAGTTTGTAACCCTGAGGACTGATGACCAGAGTAGTCAAGTTCCAAAGATTTACAAACATTTGAACATCGGCACTTAATTTCTAAACTTCATGGAAGTTCTCCTGCGAACGCTGTATGACTAGCAGTCCTAGAAGAAAGGATATGAGGGAGTTCCGAATTTAACCTCGATATGGCACACATTTTTAATGAGCCAGGAGGTTTAAATTGTTGCACGCTTCTCTGAGAGTAGAAATATCATTTTGGGAACATCCTCTAGGCTAAGGCATGTTTCTACCATATCCTTTCTTCCAGGGTGCTAGTCTTGTAAGGTTCGCAGGAGAACCTCTGTGGAGTTTGGAAAGCAGGAGTCGAGGTACTGGCGGAGGTAAGGCTATGAGGACGGGCTGTAAGACGTGCCAGGGTAGCCAAGTCGGTGGAGCACTTACCAGCGAAATGCAAAGAACCCGGGTGCGAATTTCGGTCCCACACACAGTTTTAATCTGTCAGTTAGTTTCACTCGTTGTTATTTATTTCTCCATTTTAGCCCCGTGTGGTGAATTATTCTTGGGATGGTGCTGACGTACATTATACGAAAGATGATGTCAAGACATATTTCTGCATAACTAGCACTAATAACGATGGAAGTCACTGTAAACAGACCGCCGCAACTGAACTGTTCTTACTATTACTCTTTACTTACGAGAATTTTTTATTTACGTAAAAATAGCAACAACACCAAGTCAAATATGAACGTCTGTATACAGTGTGTTAAATATTTATTAATGCTAGTTTCGCTCAAATTTATCACTTAATTCATCTTTTACACTACAGTCCCTAGAATATCTCCACGACATGCGGCTAGAATCCAGAAGTAAATAACAACAAAAATGTTCAAATGTTTGTTAAGGTTATGGGACTTAACTACGGGGTTATCAGTCCCTAAACTTACAAACTAGTTATCAACTACCTTATCCTAACGACGGCACAAATATCCATGCCCGAGGGGGCATTCGAACCTCCGACCGTAGTGGCCGTGCAGACCGTGACTGAAGCGCCTCAGTCCCCTCGGCCAGAGGGGGATTCGAGCCTCCGACGGGGAACGGACGCGCGCAACGCACACGGCCATTCCGTCTCGGCATAACAACAAAGTACTTGTATGGGATCAGCCGCCTGATGATAAGCCTTTAGGTTCGGAAGCAGTAACGGCACTATCTTTTTAATAAGTAGCGTTATTACGAGCTGCTAGCTGCTGTTTTCTTCTTTGCAAGACTCAACCTGTATTTTGTGCCTCTAAAAAGTCAGTTTTCGACAAAAGAGCATTTTACATTTTCTGGAACCCTAAGGTCATTCATAAAATTTGATCCTTTTTGTATGTCCATAACGTATGATTTGTTTTTCTTCCTCTTCCGAACGGCGGAACGGTAAAATCTGGACCGCCAAAAGTGTAAGATACATACTAGAATTATTAGAAAAAAATATTTTTTTCTGTAGATAACAAAACCGCGCTACAATGACATGGGGAATTAATATGTGATTTGGTTCAAAGTGTATCATCATTCCGTCGCAAACTGGTTCTTTGAAAGAGACGTTTTAAATTAAGAGTTTCTTCATTTTGCAACAATTTTTTAATATAAAAATAATCCTAAAATAGACTTTTCCATGTTATCAAATTTCTTGGTAGATCTTAAGAAGGTATTTGCAGTAAGATTCAAAGACTTTTCACAAATAAAAAAGTTGTCACGATTTTTAAAATCTCTCGTGTAGCAAAATAGACGGCTGCGGCTGCGAAGTTGTTCCACCTTCCGAAGCCTTTACTCCAAATGGAGATAACAGACATGAAGGAAGACAATTCCTTGCAAACTTATAAAACTGTATCCACTGGGAGAATTTTGGAGGTAACATTTTCGAAAATGAATTTCTTGGAGAATAATTATCACTCAAGACTAACGATCAATCAATTTGAAGACATTATTCGCATAAGCAGCTCCGCACGTGAATATAACTTTAACAGCTTGCTCAAGATCGCGAAAGTAATTTTTCCCGTGGATTTTTTAAAAACATATACCCACATTTTATTGTATCTCATGCTTTCACAGTGAAAATTAAAATAAAAAAGTATGTATAGTGTATGACCTGTTTCTGGACTTTCAAAGTGTGTTTATCCATTTTATTTCATATTTTTTGTGAGTGAAAATAAAACTAAATAGCGAATAATATAAGTTTTCTGCTTTATTTATACATTATTATTTTACATCTATTGTATTTCATATTAATTTGTGAGTGAAAATCAAAATTAAAATTTAATAAGGAACGAGCGGTTTTACATCTGGACCTCGATAAAAATTTTCCAAAGCATCCAAACCCCATCGAAGATTACTTGTTGACCACTGGTCTAGGGGATGTAGAAGGCATCTTGAGGAACACAATGAGCATAGAAACCCATGCCCCGAAGCGTCATCCAACGACACTACGGAGAGTCTTAAGTTGCTGGAGCGGGTGTCTAGTCGAAGGCGGCAGTGCCTGTAACTTGGACTCTCCACAGCGTCGTTGAATGGCGTTTCCAGGCATAAGCTTCTATTCTCAGTTTGTTCTTCAAGACGCTCTCTACATCCCTTAGAAGTTTGTTGGTGTAATTGTGTAATACTAACACTGACGTATGGAACACATCTTAGTATTCGACGTCCATATACTGCCGGAAATATGCGCAGGGCGAAATTTTGCGAGACATTTATTTATTGCCGGCATGCGACGAATGCTGTGAAGCCCGAGTGCGTGAATGTGGCGTCACTCTTTATAGCACAACTAGCTGAAAACCCGGCTTTGGCCGGGTATTTATTTATTTATTCATTCCTGCCATATTCATTCGTGTAAGGGCTGTATGTCGGTAAAATATCTTGGGAGTATATTTAATAGTAAAGAAGTAATAGATGAAAACTTGATGTGGGAAGGGGCGATTTTCCAAGAATGTTACTGTTTATGTGCTCGTATCTCATGAACTACGTGTCGTACTGTGATATAATTTAGAACGTACACTCGACTGTATGCGAGTACACTGTCTGTAAAATTTCCTGCGGCTACAATTCGTAGTGTGAAAGTTATAAACTGCAAAGTAATTGCGAATGCCGTAGTTTTGCTCCATGAACATCCTTTCAATATTTTGTTGTGGTTGTCAGCGAGGAAAAGTTTAATAAAGGTTTGAAATTATGTTTAAAGTGTGTTGCAAGTCGCTAAGTACTCTCATTCTCATATAGCGTATTTTTAAAGTCTCGCCGCATTAGGTGGCAGTTTTTCGCGATTCCTATTGTTTATGACGTCATATCTTCTGAACCATGTACCGTATGTGATTCTTAACAGTGCAGCAATTGCTACCTTTAGTTGAAATCGGTCCTTTCTTTTAGGTGAAAATGAGCAGCATTGTCGCAATATGCAGCAGTTTCTCGCGCGTCTCATTGTTTATGACATCATATCTAGTGAACTATATATCGTATGTGATTCTTACACTTACGGCGACCGTCCTCATGGATTGAAGCTTACGTGTACAAAATTTCATAAAGATTCGAACAAAACTGTAGATTTGTATGCAACACGTACAAATATATGGACACACTGTTTTATATATTAGATGCCGGCCGCGGTGGCCGAGGAGACTAAGGCGCTCCAGTCACGGTCTGCACGGCCACTACGGTCGGGGGTCCGAATCCCCCCTCGGGCATGGATATTTGTGCCGTCCTAGTTCTTAAGTAGTACATAAGTAGTTTGTAAGTTTAGGGACTGATGACCCCGTAGTTAAGTCCCATAGACTATACAAACATTTGAACATTATATATTAGATGTACAGACATTTAGGGTATAGTACACTCTTTCTGCTGAGGGAGGAGTTAAAGGGGTGGCGACCCATAAAATTAACATGCCAGATCCGTGGTAATAATGTCGACTCACATCATTTCAGTATAAAAGCAAAAGGAGAAGAAGGTAATTAAGTAATCTACCTATTTTGTGCCGTTGTGCGTCTAACGTTACAACCGCGTTAAGTCACTACTTACCTCCGACGCCCGGTTTCGGTAGGTTCAGTGCATTCCATTCAACACACGACAATATCAGTTTACATAAATTTACATAATGAACATTCCCGTAAACCATTGCGTCATTCGGACCAAATTGGTGTGTGTGTTTTGGGCAGAATTGTACTCTGCGAGCTGAACAACATGTATCGCATCTGTTGTACCTTGCGCAGAAATGTAAATTACATGCTTCAGTGCAATAAATTCAAGACGTAAACTGAATATTCTTTAAGCAAGGAGGCGAGGTACTGGCGGAAGTAAAGTTGTGAGGCGGCATCGTGAGTCGTGTTGGGACAGCACAGTCGGTAGTGCGCTTGCCCGCGAAAGGCAGAGGTCCCAGGTTCGAGTTCCGGTTCCGGCACACAATTTTAATCTGCCAGGAAGTTTCATATCAGCGCACACTCTGCTGAAGAGTGAAAGTTTAATTCTGGAACACATAACTAAACTGATTTGGGTATAGAATACTAGAGCAAGAAGCAGACTAAAATTTTGATGGATATCCTGCTTTATTATCTACCTAAGTCACAAAGAGGCCCTTGTTCGATGGAAACTACGCTGTCTCATCACATTGTATACAACTGGTAGACAACGACACACTTTATCTGTACCAACTAAAGGTTCACATCATGTCAAAGAGCTCTGATTCTGCAACCACATTATCTCCAGTAACAAGACGAGTACATAGGTCAATCGACAAACCCTGAGAAAATACAGTTATCTTGACGCAATGGAACGCTATAGACTACGCTATACCCATCGGTTGTTACCTGGAGTCAACAGTCAGATGTGTTTTGGCACGGTGTAGTGATTTATGCTAAGGCTCTAACTTGCTTATATTAGAGATTGGTACGACTAGAAAACAGTATTATGTTCTACAATTCGGAATAGGGATGAGAACTTGCCCAACTAGGCGGTATGGCAGCACCGTTTTAGCCTAAATCTTTGCTGAAAACGTTAATTGGTAAAATAATTATGTGTGAGTAGTACGCTGGTTACGATAATCGGAAAGCCTCAGGAATGTCTCCTGTAGAAGCAACACATATGTGGAAGAAGGCTTTGGTAGTATTTTCATGACTAAACCACTGCAGAAACGTGGCAAGAGGTATCTTAGTATCTCTGCCCTCCGGATACTCACACGCTGCAGGCAGATGCGCGACCTATGTCCGTGTAACGTGAAGCCTGACCCCGCCTATGCCCGGCACCAGTGTCACTCAGGTCTAGCGGTTGCTACGGAAACAGAAGAGGACAAGTACACTGAAGTACAGCATTAAAGCAGGTCAACTTGTTTTTCTACAGTCCCAGCAAGTTCCACTGGACCTGTTCACCCTGCTATACCTGACAACAGATTGCCCTGTCAATGCGACGTAAGTAAAGCCGTTACAAGGGGTTTTAAATGTGCATACATTATGTTTGTGTAAGTAGTCTCACTGCAGTATGGGAGCAGCAAAATTGAACCAACCAGTTTTAAGGGCAATCGAGAATGAATTAAAAATTGGCGAACTAGTCACGAAGAATAGCTCAACCATAGCATCGGAAAAATTTTCGTGTGTTCATGAGGTGACAACGAACAAATTTTTTTTTCGAAGTAAAGTATTCAGTTAGTATCTATTAAGGCAACACAAATTATAATTTCATTGAATAATGAAATATTTCATCTTCAGTACCACATACATTCCGCACAGTAACTACATTCTTGTTTCTGTGTATTACATAAATCTCATAACTAGTGTTTTATGAAAATATTTTAAGGCCGTTTTATAAGGACCTATACTCTCGAAAATAGAGCGAAAAGTACATAAAATTATAAGCCCTGGTGGTGTACACCGCAGTGAGAAAAAAGCATAAGTTGAATGAAAAGTTCCTTATTTCAGACGTGTTTCTTAGATTAACATAATATAGAAATGCAGAAATGCAGAATTTACTACAAACGATTTGGTCAGTTGCAATTAAATAAGCGTAACTGCAGGACACATCCTGATAAAAGGAAATAAGTAATTGGAGGTAATGTATCTTTGAACTACACTAACGTTACGGAAACTAGATTTCCAAAACCGTTGGCGTCGCAATATCACACTCATCTACAGGTTAATAGGTGCAAGGGATTTTTATTTTTAGAGAAGGTTGTTCTTCCTATAGGCAAAGTTTATTACAGATGACAAAATTGAGTTTCGAATTCAGATTAGGCAGTTCTAGTCGAAAGAAGGTGAAGTTGCAGAGAAAGCTTTCTCATTTAGGTAAATATATAAATAAGCCCGAAATATGCATGAAAGGAACAAGAGAACAAATAAAATCAGTTCTATGGCCTGAAATAATCCAAAATTAATACACATTATATTCATGAATTTAGTAACATAACAGTCCAAAAAAAAAAATAGCGAATGGACTGTTATGTACTGTAACACAACAGAAAAACGGGAAGTCAACCAAGAATCCTGTATCTTGCTTGGATTGCGACAGGGATAAAAAACTGCCTTGTCTGTGACAGCTTGCCTGCCTAGTTACCAGACAACCATGGGCAGGGTAAGATTCTAAATCCAACTACAACGACGTCCTTCAGGTGTTACACTGTTACGCCATTCACTACCTATACTAAAAATCTCTGTTTCTCGAAGGCTCTATGGAGCTGTTAATAAACTGATTGATACTCGTAATATTGTGAGCTTTAAGAGTATAAAATTGGAAATTTAAGTGTTATGTTTGTGTGGCGTTACTCTCTACGAAGACATCTGTAAAGGTTGAGTTTTGGGTCGAATAGTAAACGTTATTAGTTTTGTGTAATAAACAGTCTTTCAATTGATAACATTGACAAAGTAGTGAATTAAATTGGTAGCGTAAGAGATGGACAGGGCATCTACTTCGCCGTGCGGAAGTTACAGCTTAGTAGGAGTTCGTAGGTCAGTTTGTGGTTATATCCCGGCTCGACAGACCAAAAGTGTCCTACTTAAAGCTTTTCGTCTGGACTTCTCCTACACGACTGAAGAAAGTTATAAACAGTTACTGTTTAGGTCTTGCACAATTAATCAGTGATTGGTTCATATCCATTTTGCGTGATTTCCATGCAAAACGTTGCACTGTACCTCAAGTAACAGTTTAACAGAGAGAAACAAAATAACAAGATATCATTACCATGGGAAGGAAATTATATGTAATTTAATCGCATCAGTGTATCATTACATAACCAATCAGGAGCGCCAAAAACTCTCTGCTTAACCCAGATGTTCCTGAATTTTTTTTTTGGTTACTTCTAGTTTAAAATATAGTTTATTGCATCTGTAACAGATCGTTGAAATATTTCAACATTGATTTTATGCGATTTTGACCCTTTGTCTAGGCATAACAGGGTATCCTTATTGAAAGAAGTAAAAATTAAAACACTAATATTACATGTTAGATATGACTTTTTAATTGTAAAGCCATCCATATGTTTATGAATAATAAATATAAAATTTTTGTGTAAGTACTTACACACCCAAAATCATGATGTAACTCATACGTTGCTTCTGAATCCCTATCTTCAAAGGTGACTAACATAAAGTAACGTGCTAAATCAATGATTGTCAGTATTTGCATGTCAGTGATCGATATTCAAATGACAGTCTGTTGTTGGGGAACGTGTTTTGTGTCAAAAGGAAACAATTTACTTTAAATGTTAAAAAAAAGAAGAAACACCATCCTTCTAGAAGGACGTCAGGATCACCTGGGTTACAGTACTTGTAATAGCGCAAATCATACATATACAGCAGTACCCCACACATGGCAGTGCTTATATTAGTTCTCAAAGTGCAGATGGGCATTTCAATGAAGTGGTTAAAACAACAATGTGCACAACTCACTAAAGCCATGTCATCGCATTCCAAATCGCTTTCGAATTCACACAGTCCAAAATGAAAAGCCACAGTAATTATATTTTCAAATGCTGTACTGCTTCAAGAGGCACCTTCTGTTTCAGGTTCCTCCTTTCCTTCAAATTCCGTATAAGTAGTGTAACGTCGTTTATTTCTGTGTCGTCGCCATTATATTTCTGAATTATTAAGTTACATAATATATCCGCAAACTCCATATCCTCGGCCCCGATGTCATATCCGTATTGAGCACGTCGCAACATGGCCCCTCATATTTAGACCACATGCGTAGGATTAATTCTCTTCATGGTATCACTGCACTGTACATAGTTTACACAGTAAGTCGTTCGCAGCATCTTCTTTGAGCTTATGCTCGGAACATTTTGCTGAGTATCAAGCCCTTTGGGCTATTCCTCCGGACACACTTGTTGATTATTCTTACATCTAAAAATTGATTGTCCACAGGTGTGCTGTTTTTATTACAGGATTTTTTTTTTTCATTTCATTTCATTATTTTTTTCCGCTTGCGAACACTCTAAGAGACAAATACTTACTGCAGCTATACAATTTCACGCAACTGGAGCACTGTTTAGAGCAGCTACACTACGCCACCATCTAGTGGCGCTAGCAGACGAGTTCATGGAAACGACGCACACCACTGCTTTGTTTATGATTGCTTGTTATTCTACGTATGGTTTCGTGCGGTTCCAAACTATCGAGGTCAAAGGTGTCCCTTGTCAGTAGAACACAGTGGTACACAAACTAGTGCACCTTTCAAGGAACATAGGACATAGGGTAAAGTTGCAAACGTGTACCCAGCCGATATTTGAAACCCGGGTCTCTTGCATTCTAGGCAGTTGCGCTGACCCCTACACCACTGGGGCATAGCGATCGCCAAACCTGCATGGTCTACTCAAGCATACCTCCCGTCAAATTCACGACTTTAGCCTGGTCACTATTACTCAAACTCGCGGATTTTTCTGTTATTGCCGTAAGAGTAAGAACCTCCGCACTGAAGAAAGTATCACTTCCTGCGGAGGCCCTTACTCTTACGGGAATCACTTTGAGAAAAACCGCGAGTTTGACTAATAGTGTTCAGGGTAAAGTTGTGAATCTGTATCTGACGGAAGTCTATGCAGGTGTGATCTGTGTCCACAGTAGTGTAAGGGTCAGCGCAACTGCCTAGAAAGTGGGAGACTCGAGTACGAATCCAGGCTGGGTATGCATTTTCAAATTTACCCATTCGCAATTAATGTCATGTATTCCGTGAATATGAATAGTGCACGATTTTGTTTTTGTTTTGGAAATGTGAAATAAATGATTACTTTAATAATAGCATGTCCCATGTCGAAGTTTACGCACTTTGTCATTTGATCAGGTTTGCTGAAGAACTAAAAAAAATGTGTAAATGTTTGTAAATCTATTGGACAAAACTTCGTGGTCATCAGTCCCTAGACTTAAAGACTATTTAAACTAAGGTAAACTAACCTAAGGACAACAGACACACACACACACACACACACACACACACACACACACATGCCCCAGGGAGGACTCGAACCTCCGACGGCGAGCAACCGTGCGCTCCGCGAGTAACCTTAGACCGCTCGGCTACTCCACCACGGCTTGCTGAACAAGTCATTGAGATTTTACCAACTTAGTAGTTTACGTGAGTAAGTGACACGAGACACGAGGGAACTACAGAATCTCGTCAAGAGAAATTCCCCAGCCTTCAGTGTCACGGTTTATTGGTGAGAATATAAATTACCGAGAAAACGGCGGATATCTCTTCACAGAATGGCGGCGGCATTGCTTTGTTGGCCGAGAGGACGGGTAATCCGAGTAATTAATGGTGGTGCGCCTGTACAGCATACCTGTCGTCATGAAAGAGGATGGGGGGTGGAGAGAGAGAGAGAGAGAGAGCGGTGATAATGGTGCCGCCGGACGCTGGCGAGAGCCGCGTGCTGAGCGCCAGACCAGCCGTGCTTCATTGGAAATGCAGATGAGCCGCGAGCGCAGAATTCCAAGATCCCGCGTTCGATTCCGCGTTCGGCGCCGCTGAGAACGGCTGCTCGCCCCGGGCTGGGCTGCGGTCAAGGTCAGTAGTGCCACGACCAGCAGGTCGCCTGGCGGGCGAGTTCAGTAAACAGTTCAGTGTGAATTGTAACTGTAAAACGTAAGCTTTCACGACCGGAATTGTCAATATTGTTAAAATTTTCCGGGGTATTATGCCGTGGTCTTGCATATTTGTTATTCAGAAAGATGAAAAAGCTTCCTGTCAAATATAAAGACTTCCTGCCTGTCTCCTGTCTGCATGGAAAAGCTCGCTTAGAGTTCACCCCTAAACTTTGGAGATGGTGTTATTCTTGGTAGCCTGGACCAGTCTGGTGGTCTTCTCATATAGGCCTAGTTCCCACAAGGTGCAGAAGAGGCTTCGTCGATCTATTGAGTCAGGCAGGGGGATGGTCTCTCGTGCATCCCCTTCAACAGTGTTCTGGAAAAAATCATCAGAGAATGGACTTCCACATTGTCACCAGAAGCTGGACTGAAGCTTGGCTACCAGAAAGATAACCTCATTGTACCATGCCTAGCCTTTGCTGATGATCTCAAATGTTCAAATGTTTGTAATTCTATCGGACCAAACTGCGTGGTCATCAGTCCGTAGCTTACAATCTACTTAAACCTAGGTAAACTAACCTAAGGACAAACATACACACCCATGCCCCAGGGAGGACTCGAACCTCCACGGCGAGCAACCGCGCTCTCCGCAGCGAGACGCTTTAGACCGCTCGGCTACTCCACCGCGGCACTGATGATATCACTCAATTGTCCAACAGCATGGAGGAGGCTACTCATCAACTACAGAGCCTCTACAATGTTGCAGTAAAAACCGGTTTGAAAATCAACATACAGAAGACAGAGTTCATCACCAACATCCAGCAGGCTTCTTCTACAATCCCACTAGGAAATAATAATATCTGTAAAGTTCCTGCAGTAAAGTACTTGGGAGAATGGATTTCAGGAAGTGAGAGCGAAACCTTGGACATAGACGCCAGGTGCACCAAGTTATTCATATAAGAATATCTATACCTCCAAGTACCTACCCAAGAACATAAAACTGAAGCACTAAAACTCAGTAGTAAGACCCTCTGCACTCTATGCCTCCGAGTGCCTCTTGATGAATCGAAAGGGTCCACTCAGGAAACTAGAACTTAAAGAGAGGAAGATCCTGAGAAGAATATTAGGACCCATAATAAAGGAAGACGGTACTTACAGAATAAGGCACAATAACGAACTGTATGAACACCAGGAAGACATAGTCGCATGTATGAGGAAAAGGCGACTGACGTACGGGCACCTGACTCGCCTGAATCACTCAAGGCTAACCAAGAAGATCCTCACAGTGCAAAGCAGGGGAAATGCGTCCAAAGCTAAGTGGTTCACCTCTGTTAGATCAGACTTAGAGGAATTGCAGATCCCATTACAGATAACCGAGAACCGAATGCAATACCGTCAAGCCATTCTACATGGAGTCTCTCACAAGCAAGAAGTCTTCTTGCTTAAAGTAAAATTTTGATGACACGGAATGTTGCCGTAATATACTACGTACTCGAAAGATACAAGATCACCTGAAATCGGCAAAGGATGCTCTGGAAAAAGCCGGAATTTTCAGGTTTCCGTTTAGCTGCCGACACATATACGTGGGTACCACAAAAAGAACAAACAAAAAACGATTATAAGACAAGGATAACTGTAGTAGGGGAGAGATTGACATATCAGCTTTAGCTGAACATCATTTTCACCCAGAACACCATCTCATAAAAATTGATGAAATTCAGGTTGTTGCAGCCACAAACGAATATCACGAAAGACTTTACAGAGAGGCTATGGAAATTGCAAAACACCCCAATCAATGAGGGCGTGAAACTGAATGAAATCTGGATGCAGGTGTTGAAGAAGACATGTAACTGTCTTCCTCCAAGGAACGATACTAACAACGGACAGCCAAAAATGTTCAAATGTTTGTAGAGCTTATGCGACTTAACTACAGGGTCATCAGTCCCTAAACTTACAAACTACTTATGAACTAGTTTATGCTAAAGACGGCACAAACATCCATGCCCGAGGGGGGATTCGAACCCGCAAACGCAGCGGCCGTGCACACCGTGACTGGCACGCCGCAGACCGCTCGGCCACCGTGGCCGGCAGCAACGGACAGCCGCGGCGGATTACCCTTGCGCACTGGAGCGCCGTGCTGTAGTGCGTGCGGCCGTTCGCCGTCGGGGGTTCGAGTCCCCTATCGGGCATGTGTGTTTGTGATGTCTTTAAGTTTAACTTAGGATAAGTAGTTTGGAAGCTACGGACTAAAAGCCCAGCAGTTGAGTCCGATAGATTTACAAACATTTGAAGATAACAACGGATAACGGCAATCGGCAACGGCGAACTGCACGCGCCTATCCAAAACGAGGCCAACGAGAAAGACCGGCCGCGGCGCGCACGTCATGTAACGTAAGCAAGGTAGTCCTGAGGCGGCGCGATCGCTAGCCGATTGACCGGCCGCTGGGGCACAGCCCACTGCCTCATAGCGGCCAGCCACTCAGCTAGCGATTGCGCCGGCTCAGGACTACCTTGCTTACGTTACATGACGTGCGCGCCGCGGCCGGTCTTTCTCGTTGGCCTCGTATCCAAAATATTTGACGTCATACCTCTCCACGCGAGTAAGCGAAAACAGAAGTCAGCTGCAGACAGTAGCGAGCCAGGGTGTGAATCGGACTTTTCAAAAGAGTCACGTTGGTTTTTAATAAAGTTGGGTTTCAATAACAAATCTACAAGACCATGACACTATAGCCCGGAAAATTTTATTAATATTGTATCTGCACATGTAGAACATCACTTGGATTGTTGTTGGAAACCAGTTTATCCCAACCTGTGGTCCGCAAGAGATAAAATATGGCCCGCAAAAGATACTAAATTTGAAACTTTTATTAATTTTAAATTATTAAAGCCTTGCTACGTGGTCAGTCAGTGCTACTGTGAACCACGACAACCTAACGACTGGTGATGGTAGATGTGGATGGCACTCTTTGAAATATATTAATTTGTCTCATAGCATAATGGCATAAGAACGCATTTAAATCCATCCTCTTTGACAGTGTTGTTGTAGAAAGGTAAATGATGCAGTAAAACTCCAAAAATCGCCATCCGTTATTTTACGATTTTCTTCACTACTTACTTCAGTAAAAAAGGATTTAATGGTTAAAAACAAATCCAGGTATCGATTTAAATTGAGTGATTATGAACGTGAATCTTTGAGCTCGCAACAAAGAAACGAAATTGGTCTCTGCACTAAAAAAAGTTGGGTGGCACTGTTGTAAACAAAAATATATACAAATGTTTCTGTAGCTTTGATCTACAAAGTGTTTTCATACAGTCAAAAATCTTAAAATTTTTTGTGATATTTATATTAAGTTGTCATTTACAAATGAGGAAACAAATATATAGAACGTACTACGTTATGAAAGAGAGGAGAAACTTCTGAAGATATTTATTGTAACATGTCTGTGTACAAAGTAATTTTTTTTTCAGAACGTGTTTGGAGAATCAGCAATCATAGGCAAATATTAAAATGTAATTAAAATCAGTCTGGACCGCGTTTATTTATTTCCTCGTTATCGGTTTCGATCGTTCATAAGGTCATCTTGAGGCCATGCAGGAGCAGGCAATGCTTAAATACACTGTTCAAAACAATTAGGGTATCCGCTGAGATGTCTATGTTCCGAAGTAATGTCATCGGCAGAATGAAAAATGACTCGACGTCTTTCTGTCAGTTCTGCGGAGTAGAGACAACATTACTCTCAGCCGGAGAGAACGTGGAACTCAGGACAATCCTGCTTATGTGCAGGAAACATCACCGTCTGCTGGTGGTGGAAGAATGGTGTGAGTAGGAGTCAGTATTGGAAGACGTACGGACCTCTATGTCGAGCAGAAGGGCGCTTCCACTGCTTTTTGTTGTGCCCTAACCTAGTGCATAGGAGATGCATTCCTTCTGGTGAACGATAACACTGGTCCCCACAAAGCTGCACTGGTGGACAACATGATTGAGGCTGAGGGGATTGAACGAATAGAGTGACCAGCCTGTTCATCGTACTTAAACCCGATAGACCATGTCTGAGATTGACTTGGCAGACACATTGCAGCCAGACCAGCACCTCACACAATAGTTGCAGAGCTGGATGTTGCACTCATGGAAGAGTGGCCAAATATCTCTCAAGAGCTGATTGACAACCTCATAGTGCCGATGCCGCGCATGTGTGACCCGAAGTGATCACACGTGTTATCAGAGGGCAATGAGAATGACGCTTTTACTATTATGGTACCCCATGGCACCTAGATCGAATTAACCGCCATGTAAACTTCAAGTAAAGAGTTGAGACAGCGAAATATCGTACTGTATGACATAGAAATTACAATTGTAACCAATAACTGAATAAAATACGTTACCGTAAGTATATTGTGTACGATACCTCATCTGATCCCGTAACTGTTATGAGCAGTGTAGTTGCGTTCGCAATTGTTTTAAATTAATTTCATATGTGCAATATTTATCCACAATAGCAGTGCAAGTGATGTTGGACGTGTGAAGTATTCTGTACTATGGAGAGACATCGTATATCAAAAATACCATCCCAATATTTATTTCAGTCGATTTTACAATTGCAGTGTAACTTCAAAACAACGAAACTACAAGAGAGAGAACATTGAAGGTGGAGACATCGCAATAAAAATAATGTTACGAAACGGATCTGAATATGAGTATAACTTATCGAAACGTGTGTAACTACTAAGGTTTCCTTTTATATACTGAATCCTTGGGGAAGATAAATTTGGACTGAGGATAAATGTAGGCCGGCTGCGGTGGCCGAGGGGACTGAGGCGCTCCAGTCACGGTCTGCACGGCCACTACGGTCGGGTGTTCTAATCCCCCCTCGGGCATGGATATTTGTGCCGCCCTTAGGATTAGCTAGTTCATAAATAGTTTGTAAGTTTAGGGACTGATGACCCCGTAGTTAAGTCCCATAAGCTATACAAACATTTGAACATTTGATAGATGTAGGAACACGCGAAGCAATACACGCGTTACGACTTATCTTAGAAGACAGATTTTAGCATTTGAGGATCTGAAGTAAGCTTTTGACAATGCTGACTGGAATACAGTAACCCGGGAGTAGCCGAGCGGTCTGGAGCGCCACGTTACGGATCGCGCGGTCTCCCGCGTCGGAGGTTGGAATCCTTATTCGGGCATGGATGTTTGTGCTCTCCTTAGATTAGTTTAACTTAGTTTAAGTAGTTTGTAAGACCAAGGACGGAAGACCAACGTAGTTTGGTCCCATAGAATTAAAACATTTGAACATTTAGCAATAAAAGATAGTTCTGGTTCCAAAAATGTTGACTGGAATACACTTTTTCAGATTTTGAAGGTAGCAGGGGTAAAAATATAGAGAGCGAAGAGTTATAGTCAGCTTCTACAAAAACCAAACAGCAATTATAAGAGTCAAAGGTCATGAAAGAGTCGCAGTGGTTGGGATGGGAGTAAGACACTTTGTAGCCTCTCTCCAATGTTGTTCAATCTATACACTGAGCAACCTGTGAAGGACTGCTAGGAGAGATTTGGAGAGGGTGTGAATTTGAGGGAGAAGAAATAAAAACTTTGCTTTTTGCCGATGACATAGTAATTCTGTCAGAGACAGCAAAGGATCTGGAGGAGCAACTGAACGGAATCGACTGTGTCTCGATAGGAAGGTATAAGATGAACATTAACAAGAGAAAAAGAAAGATAATGGAATATAGTGTCAGAAAATCAGGTGATGCTGATGGTAGTGAGACACTAAAAGTAGTAGATAAGTTTTGTTGTTTGGATGGAAAGATAAGTTCTAATGGCCGAAGTAAAGAAGATATAAAATGCTGAATGGCTATGGGAAGAAAAGCGTTTCTGAAGAAGCGGAATTTGTTGACTTCCTATATTATTTTAAATGTTAGGTAGTCCTCTCTGAAATCATTCGTCTGGAGTGTAGCATTGTATGGGAGTGAAACGTGGACTATAAGGAGTTCAGAAAAAAAGATGACAGAAGCATTCGAAACGTGGTACTACAGATGAAGATTAATTGGGTAGATCACGTAAGTAATGAAGACGTGATCAACAGAATTGGAGAGAAAAGGAGTTGCTGGCATATCATGACTAGGAGACTATAGATTGTTGGGAAACATTCTGACTCATCAAGGAATCGTCAACTTAGCATTAGAAGGAAGTGTGTGTTGTAAAAATCGTAGAGGGAGAGAGAGGGACGAATGCAGTAAGCATATTCAAAAGGATGTAGAGTGACGGTCTTATTCTCAGATGAAGAGACTTGCACAGAAAAGGGTATCGTGGAGAGCTGCATCAAAGTCCACGGACTGAAGACCACAACAACAACAACATCCGTTTGACCTATGGCATCTAGCGGTGCAACTATAGCGGCATTTGTTTTCCACGTTCAAGCTAGAAAAGTTTTGTTCTTTGTAGTTTTTTTCGTTTGATGCTTATTTCGTGAGATATTTGGCCCGGTCACCACTCAGTATAATAGTGGACAGCGTGTTGGGTTGCACACAGAGGGCACGGGTTCGATTCCCGACGGATCAGAGATTTTCGTCGCTCGGGGACTGGGAGTGGTATCGTCCTCGTCATCATTGACACGCAAGTCGCCAAAGTGGCGTCAGCATCAGGCAGGTTGAACACGACCCCAGTTGGGGGTCTAACGGACACAAATGTCACACGAAATCATCATCATTTAGACACTGAATACATGCATTGAGAAGCATCGCTCATGATGGAAGGAAATTAATTTAAATGATTTACAGTGCCAGGTTTTTGGGGGAGAGCTCCGGGGACTCAGAAGCTGTTTACGTAGCTTGTAAGGCCGAAATCAGGTGTATCCGGCAGATCGGTTGCGATAGAGTGTCCTACTGTGGTATGAGTCGGCCTTTAACGGGGCCGGAGGTGAGGCGCGCGGCTTCTGGAAAGCGTGTGTCGGCAGCTCTCGCCGGCTGGAGCCTTTTTTTTAATCGGGTAGCCCGGCGCGGCGCGGCTTTTAATTGCGCCTCGGCGGCTGGCGGCTGGCGGCGTCCGGCGGTTATGGTGTGTCCCGGTGCTGCGGCCGCTGACGCGCCACGTCCGCGCGCCGCGCCACGGCGCTCCTAGCCAGCCTAGCGGTCCAGGTCAGGGGTCGACCAGTCGACCAGCCGCGCTACCACAGGCAGGTGAAACCTCGCGGAGGAGCGAGCGCGGCGCTTACCGGACCCCCTACAAGGCACTCGCCACTAATTGCACACCTCGCTCTATTAGGCAGGACTTCTTTCTCAATAATTTGCTGGAAATTAATCTGCTTTATTCACGCCAGTAATCACAGCATTTAGTCATTCGACAACCGGTTTCGCTCAGTTTGTGACGTTACCGGGTGCTAGTTCGATGGTTTTTGAATTTCTCGTTGATTGGCGCTCTCGGTAACGCCTGGCTGAAATTTCATGGGGTATCTACATGAAATGAACCACAGACGTTGCCGAGGTGGGGTGGCTTGCGTGCCTCAACGATGCAGATAGCCGTACCGTAGGTGCAACCACAGCGGAGGGGTATCTGTGGAGAGGCCAGACAAACGTGTGGTTCCTGAAGAGGGGCAGCAGCCTTTTCAGTAGTTACAGGGGCAACAGTCTGAATGATTGACTGAGCTGGCCTTGTAACATCAGCTAATGTGGCTTTGCCACACAGCTACTGCGAACGGCTGAAAGCAAGGGGAAACTACAGCCGTTACTTTTCCCGAGGACATGCAGCTCTACTGTATTGAAATATGATGATGGCATCCTCTCGGGTAAAATATTCCGGAGGTAAAATAGTCCCCGATTCGGATCACCGACCGGGGACTTCTCAGGAGGATGTTGTCATCAGGAAAGACAATACTGGCATTCTACGGATCGGAGCGTGGAATGTTAGATCCCTTAATCGGGTAGGAAAATTAGAAAATTTAAAAAGGGAAATGGGTAGGTTGAAGCAGATTCAAGTGGATATGGGTTTCCGTTCTTATGAGGAGATGAAAAGGCTTGCTCAGGATAGAGTAGGGTGCAGAGCTGCATCAAACCAGTCTCCGGACTGGACCATAACAACAACATCTACATCTACGTGGGATACTCTGCAAATCACATTTAAGTGCCTGGCAGAGGGTTCATCGAACCACCCTCATACTATTCATCTACCATTCCATTCTCGAATAGAGCGCGGGAAGAAAGAACACCTGAATCTCTCCGTTAGAACTCTGATTTCTCGTATTTTACTCTGATGATCACCTATGTAAGTGGGAGTCAACAATATATTTTCGCATTCGGAGGAGAATGTTGACGATTGGAGTTTCGTAAGTGGAAGGAAGCAATGCAGCTTAGGGTTTAAAGTCCCATCGACAGCTTGGTCATTAGAGACGGAGTGAACGCTCGGAGTTTTGGGTAAGGACGGGCAAGGAAATCGGCCGTGCCCTTTGAAAGGAACCATCCCGGCATTTGCCTGTAGTGATTTAGGGAAGTCACGGAAAACCTAAATCTGGACGGCCGGGGTTGGATATGAACCACCGCCCTCCCGAATAAGAGTCCAGGGCGTTACCACTGCGCCACCGGAGTTTCGTAAGTAGACCACGCCGCAGCGATGAACGGCGTTGTTGTAATGATTCCCATCCCAGGTCCTGTATCATTTCCGTAACGCTGTCTCCCCTGCCCTTCTTTGGACTCTTTCGATGTCATCCGTCAAACCCACCTGATAAAGATCCCACACTCGGCAGCAATATTCCAAAAGAGGACGGACAAGCGTAGTGTATGCGGGTTTCCTTAGTAGTTCTGTTGCATCTTTTAAGGGTTCTGCCAATGAAACGCAGTCTCTGGTTCGCCTTTCCCACGGCATTATCTACGTGTTCTTTCCAGTTTAAGTCTGAAGTAGTAGTAATTCCTAATTATTTAGTAGAGTTTATGGAATTCACTTTTGATTTATTTATCTTGTATAACAAAGTTTAACGAATTTCTTTTCGTACTCATATGGACGACTTCACACTTCTCATTATTTATAGTTAATTGCCACCATAGTATATTTAGATCGATATACAGTTGGTTTTAATCTTCAAATGATTTTAAAAGACGTTAAATATTGTCGTCATCTGCAAACAACCTAAGAGAGCTGCTTACATTTTCTCTCAAATCGTTTACGTAGATAACGACCAGCAGAGGAACACTACCCTGTGGAACGCCTGATATCACCTCTGTTTTAGTCGATGTCTTCCCATCGATTACTACAAACTGTGTCCTCTCTGACAGGAAATCCCCTATCCAATCGCAAATTTGGGGCGATATACCATAACCATGCAATTTAATTAAGAGCCGTTTGTGAGGTACGGTGTCAAAAGCCTTCTGTAAATCAAGAAATACGGAATCAATTTGAGATCCCTTGTGGCTAGAACTCATCACTTCGTGTGAGTAAAGAGCTAGTTGTATTTCGCATGAAGGAAAGTTTGCAAATCCGTGTCGACGTTGGGCCAATAGATCATTCGAGATAATTCATAATATTACAATGCAGGATATGTTCGAAAACCCTGCTGCAAATTGACGTCACCGACATAGTCCTGTAGTTTAATGGGTTACTCATACGGCCTTTCTTGAATATAGATGTGACCTGTGCAACTTTCCAGTCTTTTGGTACAGATCCTTCTTTGAGGGAGCGGTCTTATATGGCTGTTAAGTAACGACCTATCGCTTCGGCATAAACAGAAATGTAATGGGTGTACAGTCGGGACCAGAAGACTGGTTCTTGTTAAGTGATTTAAGTTGCTTCACTACTCCGAGGATATCAACTTCAACGTCTACTAGCAAGGGAAGGAAATCGGACGTGCCCTGTCAAAGGAAGTTTCCCAGAATTTATCGTGGAGTGGTTTACGTTAAACACGGAAAACCTAAAACTGAATTGTCGGGGACGAATTTGAACCCCACCGTCCCGAATGCGAGGGCAGTATGGTAACCACCGCACCACCTCGCTTGATATATCACGGGACTTCGTATTACGTTATTTTTATTTTGACCATCGAGCACAGTTATTACTAGTTCACTGCCAAACTGTGCGACGAGATAACTGTTGTAGAAATTTTTAAACTACCGTTGAACTGTAAAAAATGAAAACTGCAACTTCAAATGTCTGTTAACCCTCTGGGTCATCAGTCCCTAAACTTACAAAACCACTTATGAACTAACTTATACTAAAGGCGACACAAAAATCCATGCCCGATGCAGTATTCGAACCTCCGACGCGGGAGGCCGCGAGATCCGCAACTTGGCGCTCCAGACCGGTCGGCTACTCCCACGCGGCGAAAATGCAACGTTTATATTATAACAAGTGTTAGATGACCAGAAAATTACTACATATCTTGTTTCTGCGATGAATGTACACTCTAACGAAGGAAAGAAACGGTACACCACGAAGGTAGATGTGATGTACATATAGAGACATACAAATTATTGGAATTTCAGAAAATTGGATCATTTAATTATGAGGGAGTACGTTTAAAAACCGTTGATCATCGGCGTTACCTTCGAAGCGGAACTCATCACTGAGAAAAGGCAGGATGTACCACAACACACTGCCAAGGTCGTGAGCTCAGCTCCGTTTCTGAGCCACCTGTTGATGGACTTCTTGTCACTGTAGCAAAAATGTTCAAATGTTTGTGAAGCTTAAGGGACTTAACTGCGGAGTCATCAGTCCCTAAACTTACAAACTACCTATGAACTACCTTATACTAAAGACAGCACAAACATCCATGGCCGAGGGGGAACGGCCTCGCGCATCGTAGCATAGCGCCTCAGTGCGGCCGGCAGCTCCGCCGCGACGTCGCTGTAGGATCGAGCAAGGATGACGACTTCAGTTCTCGCATTCTGTCGTCTCTCGAGTTCCACCATCGCCTTGTTAACGTTGTGTTCCGCCTCAGTTCGCCTGTCCCTGCTACCATCATCTTACAGTGCCATCGGTCATATTGAAATGTAGAGCGATTCGCCGATTACTCCAACCGGTTTCTTAGAGTCGAATTGGCCCGCTGCGTGAAATTGCCGTGTGGTGTAAGGCGTCATAATACGGAATGGGCGGACGTTCACGTCGGAGGCTAGAGTTCTCCCTCGGGCATCGGCGTGTGTGTTGTCCTTGGCGTAACTAGTCTGCAAGTCTAGGGACTGATGACCATAGCAGTTTGGCCCAGTAAGTTTACAAACATTGAACATATTCCACGCTTGAACAACTAAAGAAGGCCACGGTCTACATAATATTTCGTACTGTCATTTTGATCACATAGAATGCGCACATGATGAGGCTGAAGAGTTTGAATTTCTAGGCGTTCACATAGATAAGTAAACTGTCGTGGAAAGACCATGTTCAGGATGTTGTTCAAAAACTAAATACTGCGTCGTTTACCATTAGCAAGGTTTCTGAAATAAGTGATAGTTCAGCACTAACTTTGCTAATTTCCATTCGATTGTGGCATAGGTGTTAATTTTTTGGGTAGCTCCTGCATTTCAAAAAGGGTATTTACTGCGCAGAAACGAGCGGTTTTAGCAATGTGTGGTGTGAACTCGCGAACCTCTTGTCGATCGTTGTTTAGTAGTCTGAGAATTCTTACATTGGCCTCTCAGTACATATTTCATTTAATGTCGTTTGTTGTTAATAACATTTGGTTATTCCCAAGAGTTAGCAGGGTTCACTCAGTTAATACTACACAGAAATCGAATTTGCATTTCGATCGTTACCTCCTTGACCCTTGTGCAGAAAGATGTGACGTATTACGCGCATCGATTTCTAATAAGCGGCATAAGAATTCAAAATCTTAGTAGTAATCCACGCAGCTTCAAGATTAAACCGAAGAATTTCCTCACGGGTCACTCTTTCTATTCTGCCAAGAGATTCCTAGAAAATCTTTATAAATTAAGCTAATTTATGTGTTCTTTATTTCTACCCATGCCTGTCGTTTCCTTAGGATTGCCGTACGTTTCACTTTATCGGTTACTACTCTCATCGTTTCAGATATATTCGCAAATATAACGGCGATTTGACATTGTCACTTGATTTTACGTGAACCATTACAGGTAAAGAAAATAAACTTGAAGAAGAAGACAAACTACCACGGCAAGACGTGATAATAATTCAAGGGGAAAAGATAATGAAAATATGGAGCAGGTAATAAAATAACAATTTAAAGAGGTAAAAGTTAACAAAACAGTGTGTTTGTTAAAGCTAAACTCAAATATCATATAATTTTTGGTCTTTGCTAAAATATGATCATAGAGTATATTTATGTGTTGAGTACATAGATATTATCACAATAGTAGAGTCGTAATAGTTTTGTCCATAATTTTTTATTAATTAAATTCTTATTAATTTTGTATGTAAAAAAGACGTTAAACTACAGGAAAAAGCCTAAAGTGGACCGTAAAAGACGTTAGTGTGAATTTTTTTTGTTCCATACCCTCTTATAGAGGTATTAAATCAGAAACAAATATGTCCGAATTCATCTGTAAATCCAACAGGGTGAACTTGATACGCTGGACAGATCCCGATTGTAATCGTTTGGTCATATCATGAGAATAGAGACACCAAAGTCAAGAGAATGGAGACACCTTACTCTTACTTGGAATGCAAGGTGGTTCGTAAAAGTCAAGAGAATGGAGACACCTTAGTCTTACTTGGAATGCAAGGTAGTTGGTAAGAGTCGAGAAGGCAGACCAAGGGAATTCTGACTATAAGAAACAGAAAAGGATCTGACCAAAAGGAAAGCAGACTGGATGAAGATAATGAAGGGAGAGTGGTGGCAAGTCAGAAGTTTATGGAGGAGGCTTGTTTGCTCCCACATACGGCTCACTAGAGTGGAGAAACGATGACGATGACGGTAGTAACGATACATCCATTAATCCCTTGAGTCTTTCCGCCTCCAGCCCTATGGAATGATGTTGGTGTGTGCTACGATTGAAATGTTTTCCGCGAGTTTAACGTCTTCTTGAATGCGGTATAGACGCCTGTGAGGGTCGTTCCAAGAACACGTGTGTGAAGGCCGCCGCCGCTGCAGTGGGTCAGAGTTTCTTCCCTGGATGCCTCCTGAGCAGCTGCGCCGTGAGAGGACACAATTTAGGGGCATAACTTACGGTAAGGGCGTGCCGGTGACTGTAACGGCCGCGGCCAGGGTTAAGGCTGGGACCGTGGTGTACATCCGGCGCGACGCTCTCTCCCCAGGTCCCCGGCGCTTCACAGGGCCTAACGGCTCGCCGCCGCCGGCCACAATAGCAATAGGCGGCTGTAAATTCCAGCCGGCCGTGCGTCTTGCCCGCAGCCGGCGTGTGTACCGGGCAATTCGGGACGCTACGCCCGGCCGGGCTCCTCCCGGACTAATTGGAATGCTGCGCCAACTGGGACGTCTCCAGATTGTAGTGTTACATGCGCCTCCACATACAAAACAATATTCTTTGCTCATATTTAAATTAATTATGCTTATGTTTGCATATTTTTTCTTGTCATTTCGTATCATTTTCAATGTGTCACTAAATTCTTAAAGACGTAATATATTCTTTGAAAAACTTAAGTCAAAGACTAACTCTGAACAAAGAGCAATTAGAATAATACATAGATTTAACTACTGTTTCATTTAAAAGAAAGGAGTAGTGACGCCATTTTTCTCTTCTGTATTATGCTCTCGTCCAATAAACTTCTCTTCCATATAACCCTTGTATGACCTGATGAATTGTGAAAATGTCTGTACGATATATCTCAATGAGAAAGTTGTAACTGAAATGATGTACTGAATTTATGACCTGATCTCGACTGTATGAATTTAATGAGATTTCACAAAGGTAACTCAACTTTGAATGTGATGTATATGTAGACTTGCTTCATTTATTTCAATAGTAATTGTTTCGTGAGTTTACCGAAATTTGTCCGAGAACTTATCTGTAGTGAGATTCGAACCTTATTTTTTCCTTTCACATTTTTTATTTAACTGTGATGCAATTTATTTTTCTGGACAAGAGTATAATGAATTACACTGATTTACGAATTTAATTGTTGGAGATGTGCACAATATGACCCACTTTTATCATGTTCTTTTATTAAATAATTATTCTAAAACAATTTTTTTTTAATGTTTGTAAAGTCTATGGGACTGAACTACGGGGTCATCACTCCCTAAACTTACAAACTACTTATGAACTACTTACGAACTAGGACGGCACAAATATCCATGCCCAAGGGGGGATTCGAACCCCCGACCGTAGTGGCCGTGCAGACCGTGACTAGAGCTCCTTAGTCTCCTCGGCCACCGCGGCCGGCTAATTATTCTAACTGCGACCCTGAGATTACGAGCGACTTACCATTTTCGATTAGTAACAGATCAACTAGCCGCAAACTTAGTTACAAAATCAGCAATAGTGATAATGTCTCCAACAGTTAGGTTCACGTTGCTTATCAGTATCAGCCAGGTTAGAAAAGGATTTTAACTACTTTCTTGGTGCGTAGCTCATTAATTTCTCTAAAAGTACAGCATAGTAGATTCATTTCAATAGATAGATGGTTTTGCTACGTAACCAGTATTGAAATATTTCTCCCAACCACTCTTTACAGTTATTCTATTTCGTGCTCACATTAACTTGCAAAATTTTATACTGACTTAAAAATTAAAATTAAAATAAGAAAATAAAAAGGGAGGAATGTTTCAAGATCCTCCCAAGACTCAGTTTCACCGTATAGTGTCATTAGTACAGAATACACACACGCAGGCCCAGCGGTTCACATTTTTTTAAGAGCGGGTTGTTGTCCATAAGTTGCCCCCTGCCCCTTGGTCTTCCTCTTGGTGTTTTACCAACCACCTTCCATTCTAAGTATGCCTTAGTTGTCATTACTGTAGTCTTGTGTAGTTCGCGAACAAACTAGTTCGGAAGAGCGCTCCCACAGGCGAACTACGCGAACTAGTTCGCACATCCCTCACCTGTTAGTTCGTCCGCTCCTTTTGCGAAGACTGACGGGGAACAGCGAGAGGACTCGAGAGCGTGCAGAATCGCGTGATTCCCTTCTGCCAGTTACCGTAATTTCGAGCTAAGATGCAGCTCAGCTCTAGTATCATAGTTCACTGACACAAATTTTCTTTTCTAAGGTATTCAGCAGTGTCTAAATAATATTTACTACGATTAATCTGTATGCAAAGTAGTTGAATACCATTGTATCACACATTCGTGTGAATAACTGGTTTATTTGCTTAAGTATTTGATGTCCAATTGCCCAAAAATACGTGTAATAACACACACTTGGGCAACACTGATCATTATATAAAAAAGCTGTCACAACAAAAGAAAGAGCTCTTTTAGTAGCGGTAGCAAAATCCAAAAAGGGCGCACGAGCGGACGAACTATAAAGAACGGACAAACTAATAAGATCGGACGAACTAAAAAGAGCGGCCGAACTAAAAAGAGCGGCCGACTTAAAAGTCCAGACGAACTAAAAAGAGCGACCTACTTCGCGGCCGAGCTGCGAACTAAAATATGCGCGATCGGTCGCGAATTAAAACATGCGTTACCGGTCCCGATCTATTATGCAAAACGTATCTCGCTTCTTAGTTCGTTGAATTCTTTTCCGAAGACCGACGGGAGAGGGTGCGCAGCAGAATTAAAACTCACGTGTTTGAGTTCTCCTGATGAGAACCATTTCTAGGTGAGCGTCTTCCTGCTAGATTACATAGTTAAATGCTACAAAATTTCTGTTTTGAAGTATTCTTCACTCTGCAATATCTGAGTAATAAATTCCATAATGCCAAGATATAGAGATAACCCTAACTTAAACGCGAGAAATCACCCACAAACTGTTTCTTTTTGTTTGCGTGACATCGTTAGCGGCTCAAGCAGCAAGCGCATGAAGCTGCTACGTGGGGAACTTCTCCCTCCACCTGCATGCGCAGACCACCCTGCTCAGCCGTCAATGGGAGCGAACGAACTAAAAGAACTAACTAGTTCGCGGCAGAGCCACGAACTAAAGTAAGCGCTCCCGATCACAAACTATTATGCGCAAGTCCACATTACTGGCTCCATTCTCATTACATGACCAAACCATTGCAGTCGGAATTTTTCCGGCGTATAAAGTTCACCCTGTTCGATTCGTAGATGAAGTCGGGTAGATTGATTTCTGATTTTAATCCTCAACTTTCGTGCTACTATCTGAACAGTGCAGCAGAAACACGCGCTCTCACCAAAATAAAACTCTCTTTACCACCACATTACACTGCAATCTTCTCTAAATCATTTTCTGTATTGTGAACACGTCTCTGAAACAACGTTACTGAAAGGTTAAGAGAGATAAAATCAGTTCCAAATTTCAAAAGACAGTTAAGTGTCCACCTTCTGTCACAATAGCCATCTTTTTCTCCACTTACCAGTCTGTGTTGTCAATTCCTCCTCCCCCCACAAATGTTTCCCTTTTCTTTCGTCAGAAGATATTTTTATTCATATTTTTCTCCACTTCCTAACAACCAATGGCAAAGTCATTTTTAATCTTCTACTCTTTCGTTAATCATTTTTTCCTTCTGTTTATATTAAACTTAGTTTAAATGTGTTAAACTAATCTATCTCCATGTAAATATCTCTTGTTATTATTAGTATTGGCATGTATTAAAAATTAATATTGATACTGTGATTTTTCTGTTATTATTATCATTATTATTAGTAGTAGTAGTATTAACATCTATTGTTATTATTCATATTATTAATACTGCGTTTTTTGTTTTTGTTTTTAAATCCTTTGTATATGTTGTTCTTGATCAGATGTAAGAGAGGGGCCGGCCGCGGTGGCCGAGGGGACTGAGGCGCTCCAGTCACGGTCAGCACGGCCACTACGGTCGGGGGTTCGAATCCCTCCTCGGGCATGGATATTTGTGCCGTCCTAGTCCGTAAGTAGTTCATAAGTAGTTTGTAAGTTTAGGGACTGATGACCCCGTAGTTAAGTCCCATAAGCTTTACAAACATTTGAACATTTTGTAAGAGAGGGCCCTATGGCCCCAATCTGGTCAAGTTAAATAACCAAATAAATAAATAAATTTTATCCCTCAATAAGAGGATACGAAACAAAAACGGTTTAATGAACTTACCTCGAGAAATATACCATTTATACAATTTTTGTTACAGCGACTCTAGTCTAATCGCGCTGTACCACGGAGCTGCTATTACAGTATGCCTGGCTTCCCCCTTGAGGGTGCTACTGTTCCTCATACTTCATGCCATAGCGCACTCTCCTGCCATAGAAATTGGCATTGATGTGGCCGATTAACTTCTCTCGCTGATTAACCTTGCAGTGGATGCGTTGTACCAACACTACCTAGAGAGAAGGCCGCGGCGCTCTCGTGTGACGTCAGGCAGAGTAGGTTGCGCGCGCATAGCTGACTGGGTAACCGCTGGGGCACGGCCCACTATGCCGAAGCAGCGAGCCAGTCAGCTTTGCGCGCGCAACTTACTCTGCCTGACGTCACAAGAGAGCACCGCGGCCTTCTTTCGAGGTGGTGGTGGTTGTACACAATCGAAGAGCATGGTGTTTACTTATGGAAACGCAAATGGCAACAGGCAGCGGGCAGCAAGCGTGTATCTGGAGACGTATCCCCGCCGACAACAACCACAGCATTCCATTTGTGCAGCAGTCTGAAACAGAGATGTATAAGGAAGCAGTAAATCATGAGGGAAGCACCCGAAATGTTCGGACACCAGACTTGGAGGAGAAGGTGATTATTTCTATGGAAGGCGACCGCCGTGACAGCACCAGGCACTTAGGCTCCCTGTACTGGGTAAGTCAGAAGACCGTGTGGACCATTCTCCAAGACAACTGTTACGTCATCACTTACAGGGTGTGCAGGGCTTACTAACGA
Source organism: Locusta migratoria (assembly GCA_026315105.1). NCBI lineage: Eukaryota > Metazoa > Arthropoda > Insecta > Orthoptera > Acrididae > Locusta > Locusta migratoria. The sequence goes on along the minus strand of CM048744.1, from coordinate 648,689,660 downwards.
CAAACGCGTCCGGAACAGTTTTATCACTGGTCTACGCACCAGATAACAACGATTCGAGGATTTGTGTTATCCATCCTATTAAATGTACACACCTTTCCACGGAGCAATCAATATCTTCATCTTTCATAACAGTTATCTACGGGAAAGTATGCAGAACCCCCATGTTTATCATCAGCATCGGTGCAGCTGAAATGTTTGGATTGGGATAACTGGCGACCGTATTTTTGGAATAGTCTTTCTTATAAATCGCCTAAAGGCCGGATTTACCGGCGTTTCTTGTGGGTTACTTTGCCTCCCCTGCTGGAAGGTGAGCCATTACGATTGGAAGGGTTATATGGCTGATAGATAACCATCTAACTTCGGGCTAACCGGTAGTGCTGCCGATAAGCTAGCTATGTCGCTTTTTTTATTGTTGATGCAGCTCTCCACCATACTCTATCCTGAGTAAGCCTCTTCATCTCCTCGTAAGAACGGCAATCTACATCCGTTTGAATCTGCTTACTGTAGTCATCTCTTGGTCTCCCTCTGCGGGTTTTACCCCAAACACTTCCCTCCAATGCTAAATTCACGATTCCTTCATGTCTAAGAATGTGTCCTACCAATCGATCCCCTATTTTAGTCAAGTTATGCTAGAAATTCCATTTCTTCCCAATTCTGTTCAATACCTCCTCAATCCACGTAATCTTCAACATTCTTCTTTTGAAAGCCTCTGTCCTCTTCCTGTCCGCACTGTTTGTCGTCCAAGTTTCACTCACATACAACACTGCACACAAATGCCTTCAGAAAGGACTTCCTTACGCGTAAATTAATATTCGATGTTAACAAATTTCTCTTTTTCAAAACCGCTTTTCTTCCCATTGCCATTCTGCATTTTATATCATCTGTACTGAGATCATCATGTTATTTTACTACCCAAGTAACAAAAATCATCTACTACCTTCATTGTTTCGTTATCGAATCCAATTCCTTCAGCATCGCCTGATTTTCTTAGACTGCATTCCATTACCCTCATTTTGCTCTTGTTAATTTTCATCTTATATGCATCTTTCAACACACTGTCCAATGCGTTCAACTTTATTTTTTATTATTATTATTTATTATACAGTATGATTTCAAATACGCATTTCGGACATGTCCATAATCAGATTTGTATCCATTATATAATGAAGCCACACTTATGCAGACACATGGATTTTTAAAATGTAGTTCGTTTACACTTACCGTCAGGACACACCTCAATTGTGTCTTTCCTGTTTGATGGATCGGACGAGGAGGTCCAGTTGCGTGGCCTGTTCAATAAATAAATGTGTGTGTGTGTGTGTGTGTTTGTGCGTGTGTGATAAAAGAGAGAGATCAGGCTGACGAACAGTTCACAGTTCTAGTTCCACTCAGTCTGAGACAGTAGCATCTCACTGTCAAATTGCAAGGGGTTTTTTTTTTTTTCCTTAAAAAAAACATTGGATTGGATGAGAGCTGTAATATCCAATATTCCACGTGTACAAGTTTCTCAGAATCATTAACGAAGCCATTATGTGCTTTAGGATGGGCAGGGAGGATCAGTTACAAGTTGCGGCTTTCCTCTATGGCCGAAGGGGTGGCTGTGTGCCTTTGAGTTTGGACCCGCGCGCATCATTATACTGTCATGAATATTCAGGACGTTCCGTGATATTACAGGAAGATGAATGTACACGGCGCCAGGTCCAGCTTTTCCTTTTAGAAACGCCGCGATCTCTCAGTATCGTCAACACCTGTCCACCTTAATTTAAACATTCAAACCCATTCATGAGGTAGACTACGTTCACAAAACGTTCACTATAGATTGAGAAGCGTTTATTATAATTGCCACAGCGACTCATAATAAGTGGACACTGAATCATTCAGTACACGACACAAGCTGTGTGACTTCAATCGTCACAGTTTCTTCTGGTCAATGCGTGAAACATTCACAAAGATTCTCGACGCACGTCTCTGCTTTATTGTATAAGTAGAATAAGCGAACACTTACTGCTTCTATGATGCACTTTTAAGAAAATGATCTATTGATACATAAAGCAAAACGATTTCAGAAAATATACTTCTTGTGGCAGAGAGTTAACTCTCTATTCTCATGCAGTAGTAACACTTTTACAAGAAAACAGAAAAAATAACTCGAACATTTTGTCAACATTTTGATAATTCTCACAGATCACACATTCAGCAATTCACTAGTTTGATTATTGTTTTTCTTTTGTATGTCATTATAGTGTATATCAACTTGACAAAGTGTACTTATCACCGTTTGGTAACTGTATATTTCTTCAAAAGAGAGAGATTGGCTGGCTGACGGGTGTCGTCAAGCTGGTATTTCGGTGAGACGATTGCCTCAATATTAACAGCGACTTTTGCGTGATTGGTTTACCGATTGTGGACTGCACGGTCCATCCCCTCCCCCCATCCCCCCACCCCCTTGTATTTCGTAAGTACGTTTTGTAACAGAGTTATGTTTCATGTTACAGGAGCTGAAATGATAACTTGGCCAGTAATTCTGTTGGCGACATGCTGTGCTCTAGTCAATGGTGAGTACGAAAAAAAAAAAAAAAAAATACACGTACAGGTTACAAAAATCTGTTTGTATGTTTCATTTTCTAACCCTTTTTGGAATGTAGTGCTGATTCCTTCGATAAAACTCGTCCCTTCCCCCAATTGCAGTACTTATAATTTCCTGTGCTTTGTCAAACTGTAGTTAACAAGAAAATGTAACGATATTTTTTCTTTTTTATAAATAAATAAAATAAAAAAAGAGAATGACTGTGAGTCTTGCTGAATAGAAGGCATCTTTTATTTACAATCTCGAAGTTTACGACGAGTGTTGTTCCTTTCGTCTCCAGGCGGATGATTGAATTGATGCAGCTTACCACGCTACTATGCCCTCATCTCCGACTAAGAAAAGCAACCAATACCCATTTGAACCTACGTATGTACTTGCTTCCTAGTCTTTTAGTCTTCCCACACTTCCCTTCAATACCAAACAGACGATTCCTTGATGTGCCCTACTATTCGATCCCTTCCTTTAGAGTTTCGTGAAGCCAAAACAGAAATTTCTCCTAGTTATGCGATTTACCTATCGCATCCCCAGCTTTCTTTTGTAGCAGCAAATTTCAAAAGCTGCTATCGTCTTCTTGTCTGAACTGATTGTTGCCCACGTTTCATGCAAAGTAAATCTCTAGACAAATGCCTTCAGAAAGGACTTCCTAACATTTAAATTAAATTTCGATATCAACAAATTTCGTTTCTTCCGCTACGTGGAAGTAGCCGCGTAGTCTAAGGAATCTTGCTACGGACTGAGCGGCTACTCCCGCCGGAGGTTAGAGTCCTCCTTCGGGCAAGGGTGTGTGTGTATGTGTATGTGTGTGTGTGTGTGTGTGTGTGTGTGTGTTGTCCTTGGGTTAGTTTAAGTAGTCTGTAAATCTAGAGACTGATGACCATAGCAGCCTGATCCAATAGGTTTCCAAACACTTGAACATTTCGTAATAAAAGACAGTCGTGGTTGCAACATTTTTTATTTTTTACGCGTTTCACCCTTGTGGGGCAGCCTAAGGGAAATCTGGAAAGTAAATGAAATGGCGGAGGAGGAGGGAGGCATAAACTTAAAGGTCCAATCTTAACGTTCACAATCCCACTAAGATTAGTATAATGTTTACTGACCTTAAAATATTATATCAGATGAGTAGAACTAAAACCCTTCCTAGCCACAATCTGGCAGCGTCAAATCATTAAAACTTGGATATGGTCGACAAAACCCGTCAGAATCGTATAAATAACATACGAAACACAGAAGATATTATTGCAGCGAATCAGTCACTTATTTCTCATTCATCTTATTCTAGAATTTTTGAACCACTAAAGAAACTTGACCTAGTCTGTTTAAAATTAGAATTCACGTGTTATTTTAGTAATCTTTACTGTGTGTGTCAAGTTCTCTATATATGTTCGTAGATTTTTTAAACAAACGAAGGAAAGAAATAAGCATGGAACAATAGCATCGTCTATCGCAACTTGAAAGGAACAAAAGAAACAATCAGCTTAGCCTTATCAAAGAAAATAAATTTATATGGGAGATGTTGCAATTGCCACCGACTTAACTAGTTGAGCAGGACAAAAAAATGTTGAAATGTTTGGAAATCTAAGGGACTTAACTGCTGCGGTTAACATTCCCTAGGCTTACAAACTACTTTAACATGTGATAAGGGAGGACTCGAACCTCCGTCGGCGAGCAACTGGGAGCTCCGCAGCAAAGCGCATTAGAACGCTCGGCCACTCCACAGCGGAGAGCAGGACAGGATGGTTTGTACAGTCTTAGAAAAAAATATAAGGAAACACAAAATGGTTACATATGATGTATCTTCGAAATAAGGACAAGAAAGATTTTTGGAATTCTAGGTTTCAGTTTAATTCTTAATATGATTTTGAAGTTTAAATAAATTCAATTTGTGCTCTGCTACACGCGTTTCAAGTATTTTAAGCACCTTATGTGGCATTGTAGCCAGATGTTCAAATGTTTGTAAAGCTTAAGGGACTTAACTGCGGGGTCATCAGTCCCTAAACTTACAAACTACTTATAAAGTACCTTATACTACGGACGACACAAACATCCATGCCTGAGGGGGGATTCGAACTTCCGACGGGGAATGGCCTCACGCATCGTGGCATAGTGCCTCAATGCGCTCGGCCGCTCCGCCGCGGCTGTAGCCAGATATTCAGATATTTTTCTTAAAAGCAAAGTAAATAAATTACATTATACGTTTCTGTCTCCTAATTTACTATGGATGGCCAACCGCACGTAAGAATGCTTTCACACTGGAGAGTGCCGGTGTTGATTACTTCGGTAGGCAGGAACGTTGGACACCGTTACTAAATTTAAAACTCCACCTGCGGGGCACTTTTCTGAGGGAAGAAGTTCATTACATTATTTTTGACCATCAATCAGTTGACTGTCCATTATGCTCTGACGTTAAGCGGTCTCCGTGAGAGTACCGCTACGCGTTTGGGAAGGGCCTGTAATTACAACGGGTCGGCAGAAGAGCTATTTACATGTAAGTGAAGGTCATTACGGTGGAAGTGCCGCGATAACGCAGTGTCGGCTTCTTCATTTCGAATCACAGATCTCACACAGACAAACGAAGGTTTCATGGAGCCAGGCGGCGCAGAGGTTAGCACACTTTCGCGAGGTCATCGGTTCAAACCTGCCGTCCAGCTTAGTGTTTTCCGTCGTTTCTCTAAATCGATGCAGGTAAATGCCGGGTTGGTTCCTTTCAACGATCACAGCCAATATCCTTTCCATTCGTAACAAAAACGTTCCGAGATTGTGCTCCGTCTCTCTATTCCTCTATTGATCACGTTGTTGACAGGACATTAAAGCCAAATCTCCCGTCCCTCTTTTCTCAAATGAACGTTTCCTGACGTATGAGGTAGAAAAAAAACAACACTCCCGTGACGGTAAGGGCATTCAGACGTACAGTCGTAAGGTAATGGCTTCAAACCTACATCTACATATAGATTTTCCTTTGTTTTTGCAATTCATTGCGTTATAACAAAGTCATAACACATATAGTCGCGACACTCACTGCTGTGAAAGTTGTTACCAACTGACAATTGCAACGACACTAGCGCTCGTAGCGGTGGGCAAGAGGCAGAAAGAGTATTGTTTATATAAAGGTAATTTTATAATTAACGAAATAGTTACTATAATTTTTGTGCATTACAAACATTAGTAAAATGATTTAAGAAAACTTCTCCAGTCACTTTTTCTTGAAATGATGTTTATTCCATGAACCGGTTTTCAAACCTTTTCAGGTTCATCATCAGATGGATCATGTTACAATAACATTTTAAGCGTCATGTTGGGTGCTGGCTTGCGACTGTATGGCCGGATGTGTACAGTCGCAAGCCAGCACCCAACATGACGCTTAAAATGTTATTGTAACATGATCCATCTGATGATGAACCTGAAAAGGTTTGAAAACCGGTTCATGGAATAAACATCATTTAAAGAAAAAGTGACTGGAGAAGTTTTCTTAAATCTGATATAATTACGTAGGCTTCCGCGGCCAGAGTCAGATGACATAAAAGTTTTCTGGGTATGGTACCGCGTCATGATGTAAGGCTATTACTTAAATAACCAACGTTTCGGCCAACGTTACAGTGGCCTTCATCTGGGTAACTGTCATTTTCTTAAATCATTTGAAAATAAGTCATGGGTTCTGAAACATCCATAATGGATAATCTAAACATTAGTAAAATATCAAGAGACATACATAAACGGGAAGTTAATCTAAAAACAGCCGACTTTCACTGATTCAATGAGATAAATAACAACCTTTTCATGAAGAAATACTTATCAATATCTGTATATTTGCAGCTTAATCCGCTGATTCAGTGAAATAAAGAACAACAATTTATTCACGAAGAAATTCTTATGAATATATGTGCATTTGCAGCTTAATCCTCTGAAAGTAACTAGAAACATAAATGTCTAGTATTGTCTCTTCTTACTATGATAGGCAGTTTTGTTATACATCAGATCGTAAACAAAAAGATTTAGTTGTTCCACTTTCCCGCGAGTTATTAGAGAATGTAACTAGAGAGAAATATGAAAGTGGTTCGGTGAACCCTCTGCCATGCACTTCAATGTGATTTACAGAGTATCCATCTAGATTTAGATTTAGACATATGAATTCGGTATGGAGTCTAATGATTCGCAAAATTTTACACTTTACTAGTCTTTCTTATATGCGCATATTCTTTTGAGTGTAGCCGGCCGCGGTGGCCGAGCGTTCTGCGGCGCGTCAGTCACAGTTTGCACGGCCATTACGTCGGTGGTTCGAATCCCCCATCGGTCATGGATGTTTGTGTCGTCTTTAGTATAAGTTAGTTCGTAAGTAGTTTGTAAGTTTAGGGACTGATAACCCCGTACTTAAGTCCCATAAGCTCTACAAACATTTGAACTTTTTTTTAGTGTAATTTACCTTTGCTTTAAAACCCAATGTCTTGAAGATGCTTGCCGTATGTGGTTCAGATGTAGCAGCAATTATAGAATTGGTTTCTTCTTTGTTGTGAAACAGTTTTATTGCTTCAGACGTTTTATTGCCACGTCTGCGCTGGTTTTCATTTAAAAAATGTTGAAATGTTTGTATTGTCTATGGGACTTAACTAGGGGGTCATCAGTCCCTAAACTTACAAACTACTTACGAACTAGGACGGCACAAATATCCATGCCCGAGGGGGGATTCGAACCCCCGACCGTAGTGGCCGTGCAGACCGTGACTGGAGCGCCTTAGTCTCCTCGGCCACCGCGGCCGGCGGTTTTCATTTAGCTACAGCCGTTGTGGCTGATTTGGTACATTAAATAAAGTAGGAATTGCAGTCCATATACGTCTCCTACATTCCACCCTAATCGATTTTATTGGAATTGTTGTGAAAAAAATTTCCTGACTAGAAAAGCGACGTCTTTCTGCCAAATAGCACGTCTTCTGGTGTTTACTAGCGCTTGTTTTTTTTTCAATTTTTAATAGAAAATGAAATTCTTTGGTAAAAACGTGTAGGTTACAGGATAATTGTAAATAACTATCCTGAAATGTACCGTTTCATACCTTGCCATGAATCTTAAGAAAACTAGGAAAGAGAAATCGTTCTTTTTTAGTGATTACCGATTTTTATCGCACTACATTGCCTATTGTAAAAAGTTTGTTGAAATCAATATGAACGGTAATTTCCCACTCATCCAATAGCGTGTTCAGGGAAAAAAAAACATTAAAAAATGAAACCAGCGCGGGTGTCGTGACTGTATGTGTTAACACTGCGTTATAATCCTGCAGTGGTTTTGAAGAGAACCAAGACCTATTTTTTGTCCTGTTTTGTCATATAGAGCCTGTAATTTCATTTCAATACCAGCAGATGAAAAACTGAAGACTTCTTTCTTTTTTGTTCGTTCTAAACTTAGATAAGCAGCAGCGATGTAATGAATGTACGTAACTGATTTTGCCGAATGCCTGCAGCGGGTTCTGTAAGAGTGTTTGTTAAGTTTACAGCGATCATATAATAAATGCAAGACATGTATCCGCAACTGCGAATATGAAGTAGCACGAGGCGTAAATTTATTGGTGACATATGAAAATTTGCGCCTGACTCCGATGAATCATACCCGGATTTATCTATGAACGAACGGTCTCTGCTTAGAGTACAGCCGCTAAGAATGCAAGAAACTTATTCGCAGTTCTCAACATGAGTCATCATCGAATGTTAAATTTATTGGTGACCTGAAAATTTTCGACGGACCGGAATTCTAACCCGGATTTTCCGCTTTTCGCGCGCGGTCACGTTAACCGTTAGGCTACCCGGCCCGACCCAAGCTTCCATATAGCACACACTGTCTGCTGCCCACGAGAGCTCGTATATTCTGTGATGTAACTGCCACACGGGGAGAGACGTTTGTTACAAGTGTCACATACATTCCTTTGGCTTCTGCTGTTTATCGATGCCATAATACAAATGTCGTTCAGTCATGCTTGCTTTGACTTTAGGAATGCTTTGAGCAGTATACGTGTGTAGCCGATGTGTAGCATATGGAAGTTTGGGTCAATTTGGGAGGCGTACATGGGTAGCGTTGTAGTTACAGCGACCGCTAGCTAAAAACGGAGTCTGTACATCCGAATCCCAGTCCGGGATTTCATATATCAGCAGTAAATTGTACAGCTGAGGCTAATTTATATTTACGTGTCTTGTATTCCTAACAGATGTTTTCGATACAGTGTCTGTCCGTTCAGGAATGCAAGTATGTCTAGGACATTTGCATTGGTTACATGGATAAACATCGACACTGCACACCGTGTGTAATAAATAATTCTAGTCTTTTTTTGAAGGAAACATTTCACCAAAAATGTTCAAATGTTCAAATATTTGTTAAGCTTAAGGGACTTGACTACGGGGTCATCAGTCCCTAAACTTACAAACTACTTATGAACTACCTACAACTAAGGACGGCACAAATATTCATGCCCGAAGGGGGATTCGAACCCCCGACCGTAGTGGCCGTGCAGACCGTGACTGAAGCGCCTCAGTCCCCTCGACCACCGCGGCCGGCAAAAACATTTCACCGCTCACGTTAACAAATACATGAAAATATAGCAATAATTTGTGATCATATCGGCATAATTTCATGACGCGATTGCACCCGTCTACATTGCCCCATGACGTCATCAACATGCCGGAAAACCCGTATTTCAGTCGTAACCAACTGCGAGTAATCAATGTTTCAGCTGATTACTGTTTTTAATTAAAAATCATGGGACTCGTTAAAATGTTACTGGTAATTTCGAAGAAGCGTTGCATATCGCAGATGCGGCATACTGTGGGTACATTTCGAACACGCGAGCCTTGGAGTGCCGTCCTTGCTTGTTCACTCGCAGCAGTTTAAGCTGTGTTCTTAGGTTGCTGACTAATCACACATCCTTTAAAAGTATGACATATCCGTAAAAAATATTTAAGTACTTTTGTCTATCAGAATGGACACTTACGGTCTACGCTGTCGAAAGTACTTTGCTTACTACACAACGCACCGATGCCAAGGGTCAAAGCCAATGGGTAGAACCGCGTCCTATAAATGACCCATCATATCATTAACATACTCATGTATGAAACGACAATTGATGCAACACCCATTATTCAGTAACGAAGATGAGGGGTATTGATGGTGTAATTAATATGATTTTTCCAAAGCCATTCGGAGTCTAAAGCAGCTATAAAGGTACGATTACCGTATAGTATTTCATTACATTTAACTTAAAGGTGCAGTGTTACGAGACTAGGTATTGTTTCCAAGTTATGTGCAGACATCAGTAATCTAACTCAGTCAGCGTGTCCATGAACAAAAATAGCAAACAAAGAGTGAAAATTAAACGTCTATGGCTATTATCCATTATTCACACACACACTATATATATATATATATATATATATATATATATATATATATATATATACATATATACATATATGCAGGTTGTTTGCATATCCTTTCTGTTCAAAGACTTTTCTGCAAGCAAGAATGAATTATAAAGGCAAAACAGATTTGATCTACATTTAAAACACTTATTCTATGTTTGACATTAGATTTACAAAGTACAGAGTCACATAATTATACAGCTATGTAATATACATTTTTTTTTTTTTTTTTTGTCACACATTCACTAAAAAATATGGTCAGTTTAATTTTTCTTCTAGCATTGAGGTTATTTTCTTTTCTCTCTCTCTCTCTCTCTCTCTCCCTCCCTCCCTCTCTCTCTCTCTCTCTCTCTCTCTCTCTCTCTCTCTCTCTCTCTCTCTCTCTCTCTCTCTCTCTTTATTTTTATTTATATATTTTTTAAATCTGAGGTACTGAGCAACTGAAGTTGGTTGTTGACTATAAATTTCAACCCAAACCAGAGTACATATAAGTTTAGTCTATGGCTGATATTGCGAATTGCTTAACTTGACGTCCATAAGGTATATCCTATAGTTTCATTTGCATAGTGAATCCTTTTTGTCAGAAGATAACCCAAAATAGTGTTCTTTAAAATGTTGTATTACATACAGGTTGGCTAGAAAGTGTGTTAACAAGTAAACATGCACTAAGTCCCGGAATGTTGAGGAACGAGCGATACACACGTGCTGAAATGACATGGGATTTTATTGAAAACCAGAAACAAGTGCACAAACAGATCAGCAGATTTCGCTGGACAGCAAGTCGCCAGTGACGGCTCATGGGAATCGTGTATAAAATCGCGGATATATGTACGCCGTTATGTTAAAGGATCGCATTATCACTAACCTGGGCGATACCAACTGCTGGATGTAATGCGTGGGAAATTTCTTGCGGTCATGGTCTGTTGAGGACCGCATGGTGAGCTGCCACTTAGGTCACGCTTGGCCTGCCCGGCCCCCAGACCTCAACCCGTGTCATTATCGGCTGTGGGGTTAACGGCCCTGGCAAGTTTACCGCCATCATCATACCTCGTAAAGGATCCGATAACAATTTCTCACAATATATACTCATCAACTGAAGAGCGCTGTTGAGAACATTGTCCCTCGACTACAGGCATTGATGAATAATAACGATGATCGTGGTAAACAATTGTTATGAACGTAATCGTCTATCCTATTATTATACTGTATTATTGAGGGTTTTTTTTTTTTTTTTTTTTTTTTTTTTTTTTAAATATCACCCGGTGGTCAATTTCTGTTTCGGTTAAGTCTCACGGCATTCCAAGTACGTTCGTCAATTTTTGCGTCACTACTTACACTATTCTGTGAGGTAATCACCTTTCACATATTAACGGGCTCTTGGATCACCCTGTATATAGACCGACAAAAATATCTGAGAATCTCCCACTGTAACGGTGTAGGTGCGTAGATTCCATGATTTTTTTTTTATTTTTTTTTTACCTTAAAATCTTAATCATAAATCTCACTAAAATGTGGTGTGCTGACCCATGAAGTCTATTAAAAAATGTTTCATATCACAATGATGTATCGGACGGAATAAGATACCTCCAAAAAGTTGTGCGTGTGAATGATTATATTTTACCATTTAATATTTTTATAGTGTACTAAGAGAGTTTTCTTTACGCGGAGAAGGAGATGGACATAGAGGAACGGAAAGAAAGAGAGGGACAGAGGGTGGAGAAGAATGAGTTGCACAAAGAGGATATTAATGGAGAAGTGGGAGGGGGGAGGGTGGAGGTTAACATACAGGATGAAGTTTGGAATGAACAGAGTCAGGCACAGAGAAAGGGACGAGAAGCAGAGAACACAGTAGGGGGCGATGAGCAAATTGACAAAAGGAAAATTGGACATATATATAAATCAGGAAATGTAACTGTAAATTACATGTACGGTTTGTATTAGAAAGATGGGGGTAAGAAATGGATGCAGACAGAGTTTGGGTAGAAGGGAGCAGTACGGAGAGGAGAAGGAATGAAGAGAGGAAGAACGGTTGGGGTTTCACGTCAAGCAGAGAGCGGGGTCATTAAAGCAGAAATCACGCTCGGATTTGTTTGGACAAGGATGGGGAAGTAATTCGGCAATGAGCAAGAGATGACAAGACAGCCGCAGATAATTATGAAATTATTTACTCAATTTTCTGTCATACGTTTAAATCACTACTCGATTGAGTATGAATTTATTGGGTGAAGTCGTGAAGTAAAAGTGTGAGTTGCGAGCGGCATGAGTTCTGTCAACTTTACACATCGTTTAAATCAGTGTTTTTCAACCTTTTCGGATCTTTCAAGTAAAAAATATTCTGGCGATCCCCCTCCTCCTCATGAACGACTACAAAACTATGTTATCTCAAAGGAAAAGAAAAATAATCTTCTTTATTTTCCTGCAGCATGATATTAAACTGTTGGATGAATTTTTTATATATTTATTTTATTTATTTATTTTTATTTATACATTTTTATTTTTTTTTTGAATTTTTAGAAATGGAACATGTTATCCTACTTTATATGATGCTGGCAGTAAAATATGTTTTGCGTAATCAGTGTTTCCCACTTCATGCAAGACTCAGAAACGAATTATTCTCATTAAGAAAGATTCCACTGTATAGATATTTTGTAATGAAGTAGATTTTTTCAATTTTTTCAGAATTACTTATTGTATCATGTTCTTTTACGTATCAATTGGTTCCTGAAAAGCTTTCAAGTTTTCCGCTCATTCATCATTAACACCTTGTGTTATAAAACTATCTGTGCTCCATTACATTAATAATTAATGTTTGAAAATGATTGGTAATGGAAGGGAAGGAAGAAGGATAGGAAAGAAAGGATTGACAGTGGTTGCATTTGGGCATTAATATTAAGCAATGGTGACAAGTGAAAATGTGAGCCGGAACAGGAACCGAACCCGGGTCTCCCGCTTCGGGCCAGCGGTCACCTTAACCACTTGGCTACCCGGGCTCGTCTCCCGTCCATCTCAAATTCTCACAAGTCGCATGCTATGTTTGTAGCGCCCGTATCGTCCATGCCCTCTTTACACTCGCCATTACGTATGACCGCATCTGCGGCGAAATAACTGAAGCTAACGCCGTCGTCGCGATTAAATACTTATTGGATTCGTGTGGTGTCAGTTCTTTCGGACGTCCGGAAGAACAGACACCACACCAATACAATAATAATTATTGTTACACAAGAAACTCTGTAATTTTCACATTCAATAAATTTCACTTAGACGTACGGTTTTGTATTACTGAAACGCTGGTTATTTTATGGTGCCAGTACTTCGCTCCTGTGGCGGTGACCCCCGTAGCAAGACTTTGCGACTTACCTGGCGGTCGCTACCCACAGGTCGAAAATCACTGGTCTAAAGCATCGGTGGGTTCCGGAGACCACTTTAATTGGGTCGTATACGCGTAGACAGAGTTGTGACGTTAGTTGTTGTTTGTTAAGCTGAAGGGACTTAACTGCGGGATCATCAGTCCCTAAACTTACAAACTACTTATCAACTACCGTATACTAAGGACGGCACAAATATCCATCCACGCCGGCCGCGGTGGCCGAGGGGACTGAGGCGCTTCAGTCACGGTCTGCACTGCCACTACGGTCGGGGGTTCGAATCCCCCCTCGGGCATGGATATTTGTGCCGTCCTTAATTGTAGGTAGTTCATAAGTAGTTTGTAAGTTTAGGGACTGATGACCCCGTAGTTAAGTCCCTTAAGCTTAACAAACATTTGAACATCAGTCCACGAGGGGGGATTTGAACCCGCGAGCATAGCAGCCGTGCAGACTGTGACTGGCGCGCCGCAGACCGCTCGGACACTGCGGTCGGTGTAGTGACCTTTCTTATTGTTACTATTATTTTAAACTGCCGGTAGCTGGTGAGTCATGAGGGCACTCTGAAGTAATATATAGTTGCTCATGATGAAACTTATCTGTGAAAGGACTTCCGAGATAATATCAAAAGAGAATTGGCGTATCCTTCGAAAGACAATGTCGAACGATTAAACGTCATCAGGTGACCCCCGTGAGTGACGACGAATAGATCAGCGAGCAGAGCGCTTACTGCGCCGTGCAGCACGAGCTGTAAAGTTCACTCATCGCGTCGTAGATTCCTCGCGCTGTGAGGCAGACAGATAACGATCAGCAAGCGTCCGGTAGGTCGTCGCGGTCACTGCTGGCTGGTATCAGGAGCAGTGGGCCACGAGGCGCGGCGCGGCGCGACTGTTGCGCAACGGCGTGGCGGTGCGCCGTCTTAATGCGAGGGGGGCTGTCAGGCTGTCGGCAGGTAGCTGGGAAGCGGCGCATTCCAGCAGGCCGTCCCGCCCCGGGCGGCCACTAAAGCCCGCGACGTATGGCGCCCGGTGCCCGGCCTGCCGGCACAGCGATAGCCGAGTCGCGCCTAGCCTCGCCTCAATGACCCCACACCACCCTGCCGCAACTCAGCACTCCACTCCACACAGTTATCAGTAGACCTCGGATTTTAGCTCAAAATGTTTGTAAAGCTTATGGGACTCAACTACAGGGTCATCAGTCCCTAAACTTACAAACTACTTATGAACTAGCTAAGACTAAGGACGGCACAAACATCCATCCCCGAGGGGGGAATCGAACGCCCGACCGTAGTGGCGTGCAGACCGTGACTGGAGCGCCTCAGTCCCCTCGGCCACCGCGGCCGGCGGATTTTAGCTGATAACCTATTTTGTCCCTCATTAAATAAAGGCAATAAAAGTTGTACATACACGAATTATATAAATGTACGATCGAAAACGACCGTTTTATAGCACCTAAAAATACCCAATTTTAGGTTAGTACCTGATTGTATCTAAATTTTTAAAAAATCGAATTAAATAAAAATTTATACGGCAAAAAATTCTCTCGTGGTCTTCCCATCTAAGAATAATGCAAATTGTAATTTTATAATACCTAAAGTACGTAATTTCATATTAGAACCTGACTGTATCCAATTTTTAAAAATTCAGACATTAGAAACATTGTTTTTAAACTGCAGGAAGAGGCAGTGAGTATTACTTCAGCTAAGGATGTTCTAAAAGACCCAATAATTTCCAACGACATTGCATACATAGAAATCTCATTGGGAATTTCTGGTCCCTATTATTAAATTTCTAGAGTCGCGGTCTGCACGGCCACTACGGTCGGGGGTTCGAATCCCCCCTCGGGCATAAATATTTGTGCCGTCCTTAGTATAAGGTAGTTCATAAGTAGTTTGTAAATTTAGGGACTGATGACCACGTAGTTAAGTCCCATATGCTCTACAAACATTTAAACATAGAAAATCATCATTGCACAAATGGAAGTCCTCATGACTTATGTACTGAAAATTTGTCTCGTTACCACAGCTGTAATCTTCTAATCGGTCAATGGTCCCACCCTCAAAACCTTGCGGTTTGCTTTTGACATAGTAATTCTTTGAGAAACAGCAAAAGACCAGGAAGAACAATTAAATGGAATGCATAGTGTCTTGAAAATAAGATATGAGATGAACAAAATGTTAAAATTTTTGTTGAGGTTATGGGTCTTAACTACGGGGGCATTAGCCCCTAAACTTACAAACCACTTATGAACTACTTACGAACTAGGACGGCACAAATATTCATGCTCGAGGGGGATTCGAACCCCCGACCGTAGTGACCGTGCAGACCGTGACTGGAGCGCCTCAGTCCCCGCGGCCACCGCGGCCGGCTGAGATGAACATTAACAAGAGTAAAACAAGGATAATGGAATGGAATATCGGAAAACCAAGCTATGCTGAAGTTATTAGATTTGGTTAATCGGACAGTAAAAGTACTAGACGAGTATTGTTATTTGGGTAGCAAGAGAACATCTGATGGCCAAAGTAAAGACGATATAAAATCCAGAAAGGCTATGGGACTTTGCTTGCAAGATATATCAATGAAAATTGAAGACCGTAAACTCCACAAAATTCCTAGGATTTACTGTTACTTCAGACATAAACTGGAAAGAACACGTAGATAATGTCGTGGGAAAGGCGAACGAGAGGCTGTTTTATTGGCAAACCCTTAAAAGATGCAACAGACCTACTAAAGAAACTGCATACACTACGCTTGTCCGTACTTTTTGGAGTATTGCTGCCCAGTGTGGGATCCTTATCAGGTGGGTTTGACAGAGGACATCGAAAGAGTCCAAAGAAGGGCAGCTCGTTTCGTATTGTCACGATACGGGGGAGACAGCGTTACGGAAATGATACAGGATCTGGGATTGAAATCATTACAACAACGGCATTGTTTGAAGGGGTCAGACTATGTGACATGCACGATGACGATTGATGTACTACGACGGAAGCGTTGACATATGCCAGCGTCGTTGAGCTACGAGCGTGAGAAGATGGTTGTCAGTCAGCAGTAAGATTAATCTCCTCCCTTCTTTCTCATTATCGTCAACGTGACAAAGCGAGAATGCTGTATACGCACTCATTACATTCATCTCTATCATACAATCACAAATACCAATTCTTCCCGCGTGTAAGAAATCATTCATAAATTAAGCATCTCCTTACTCAGCATTAAAAAAAGCTGTCTGAAATCATAACAAGCCGCGGTGGAGTAGCCGAGCGGTCTAAAGCACCTCGCTGCGGAGCGTGCGGTTGCTCGCCATGGAGGTTCGAGTCCTCCCTAGAGCATGGGTGTGTGTGTTTGTCCGTAGGTAAGTTTACCTAGGTTTAAGTAGTTTGTAAGCTACTGACTGATGACCCAGCAGTTTTGTCCGATTGATTTACACACATTTGAACATTTTTTTGAAATCGTAACAAAGAAGATAATTTTAGCTCTTACAACAGTTCACTTTTATTACTTCAAATGTTCAAATATTTGTAAACCTATTGCACCAAACTGCTATGGTCATCAGACGGTATACTCACGAACTAATTAAACTAACTTACATTAAGGACAACACACACAACTAAGCCCGAGGGAGGACCCGAACGTCCGGCGGGAACGACCGTTCAGCCTTAGACCACGCTGCCATACTGCGCGGCCCTTTTATCAATAAACAAATGATACCGTTCTTCCATTACATCTTTGTATATTACGAGTGTAATGAGTCTATAATCTAAGTAGTCATTACCAAAGAAAATGGCAAATCTTGGAATATCATGCATTGTTCTCCTTTCGGCTACTCTTCTTGGAGCTGGCACAGTGGTAACACGGTGGAGTCGCATTTGGGAGGAAGGCGCAACGCAGGAATGGCCGTGCGGTCTAAGGCGCATTGCCACGAATTGCGCGGCTGCTCCCCGTCGGAGGTTCTAGTCCTTCCTCGGTTAGTTTAAGTTTTTTTTAGCTGTATGGACCGATAACCTTATCCGTTTGATTCCTCAGGACTACAAAAATTTTCATTCTGAGGGGGGGGGGGGGGTTAGAACCCGCCTGCAACAATCCTGATTTCGGTTTCCCGTGATTTCTCTATATCATTCCAGGCAAATGCCTATATGGTTCTTTTGGAAGTGCACGGCCGAGATACCTTCGCTCCGTCTCTAATGTCGTTAAGCCCTAATCTTCCTCCCTTCGTCATCGGCCTCATCCTTGCTTTCTCCATTCTTAATCCAAACTCAGTGATAAAGTACGCTGTCCAATCTATTTAAAAGCTTCCGTCCTGTTGGAAGCGCGATATCTTTTGCAAACATTTGTATTGGTGCCTATTCTCGTTCTTTTGTCTTCCTGTTTCCCCTCTCATCTTCGCTTCTTAGATGTCCAAGTTGAACAGCAGTTATAGTACAGTATGCTACAATCTAGCCTCACATAATTCTTCACACGATCTATCTTGATTTTCTCCTTTTAATACTCCTCTCTCCCTCTAGACTATTAGTTATTAGCCATTAATCATCTTATCGAAGGCTTTCACAACGTCCATATATATTGAGAACATTTCAATGATTTGTTACTGCTGGCCTCTATCACCCCACATGACACCGCTGCAGACGACAGAGATAGGAACGTTCTGACTGACTAAAACAGAGAATCTACCACGAGTCATGGCCAGATGTTAATTTAATTCCGAACACGTACGCGCCTTTCATAGGTAACGTATGCAAACTACTACGACAATAGTTCTCTGCGAGAGGTACAACGGCCAGTAGCCAGCAGAATGCAGTACTGTTGTTTGGCTGTAGTGTTATTTCCTGGTATCGTATACAATGGGCACGGACTGTGCCACACGTTTAGTGATGGTAGTGAAGGGCACGGAAATGCCGTCGAACAGAGTTAACAGTACCTAGAGAATACAAGCCGTTACAGATAGCCTAGACACATTTCCCCTGTACTGATTCTGATTTGTACCGTTTCTAACTACGCTTCTCACGGAAAAATAGTCTTTCTTTCATTATCATCTTACTAGGTGCCATCTAAATCTATAGCAAATGGGTTTATATGGTATGAGTATTTCCGACGTGGATGACACGTCACCTAGTTGTGTTGACTACACTGTTTTGTGTTCACCATGTCGAAGAGTTACATGCTTGAAGTGTTGCAAAATGAAGGTCTTACATCAAGCAATCTAGATCGCAACAGGCTTTTCATCAAGATGATTATTCTTTTTATTTTCATTTCTTGCGTGGTAATATTTATTGTCATATTTATTTTCCATATCTACCTGAGTGATGCAAAAGTGAAACTCCAAAAAGAGGTAGAAGAAATGAAAAGAAACTTGACAGTTTGAGAGTACACTTCAGCGACTGCAAAATCGATTCATTAAAATTCCTGTGAAATGTTGTATTATGAACCCTCTATCTCTATCCTGAATTGTACACTGATTAGTTTGTAAAAAGTGTCATAAAGACTTTTATCCTCTCTTTAGATCCACACATGTTGTGGGTCCTTGACATACTGCACATGGTTGAGGAGAGGGGGGGGGGGGGAAGAACCTTGGGATCTATGTAGCCACGGGAGTAAGTGGACATCATATAGATAGTTCATAGATACAGTTTCTAAACTAGAATTGTTCTAAATGGCACAATCATATTCTCCGCATGAAAGGAAACAGAGGAGAATCATGTGCGTGATACACTGCTGCCACCATAGTTGCATCAATCAACACCAGCGGGGCACTGATCACCTAGAAGTTTAGTGCCACTCAAAATTCCAACAACAACAAGTTCCTGCTGATCCCCATAACACCGCTCATACTGATGCGAGAAGTAACACAGCCGTACAAATACCAAAACAATGTAAGAACCAGGCCCCACCATACTCACTCCGGATCGTGTAGAACTGCGATTCACCACTGCCCACAATTCGTCACCTTTTATCCTTTCCTCCTTTCACAGCACTACTCCAAACGCAGACGTTCCTGCTGCGATGTGCACGGTGGATTATGCATACGAAGACTAGTAGTTTGTAAGTCTATCAACTAATGACCACACCAGTTTGGTCCAAATAGGTTTACAAATATTTGAACATCCTTTTCGTTTGAGGAATGTCATAAGCAACTAAATTTTCATTACCTGTGATTTATCTGGGATAAAAATTTCTCGCCATAGTAATTGTAAAGCGTCAAAATATCAAGAGTGCTCCCCATCTGTTCATGTTTATGTTGTTCACTGAGGATTTTAGGCATCCAACATGCGCAAAATTTTTGAAACTCTAATTTTTCATTTACAATATCCTTCGTGAAATTAATGGAAGTTAAGGAGCAAGGGCAATAATCGTAAACCTGTGGTATTTAAATAATTTTCTCAACTGTACCAACAAACTCGTAAGAAGCTTCACGTAGATGTCTACTTTGTTATTTGATATCCACTCGTTCACCTCCTTCCTTAAATTGTCGGATCCATCATATCACCATTGTCGCACTCATTGCATTACTCTGTAAATATCGCAGATTTGTTGATGACCGTCACTTGGTTTAACGTTATTAGCATTCAGAAAACGGATCAGATCTCAGTTCACACGCGGCGGGATTTTTAATAAGTGATGGCATTATAAACAATCACCAAGTACGCAGCACAACACAAAGACAGCGTCATTTTCAGCTTCTTGAACCAAAGAAACTACTGCTTATGAGCGGAACTGCTATCGTTGAAGTGCTGCGGATAAAAAAATAGATACGGAAATGACTTTCTGAACTACCCTCCTATATATAAAATTATCAGCGTCTTCACACACATGCAATTCAACTTTGCTTAAGCATTATTCGCCGGCCGCAGTGGCCGAGGTGACTGAGGCGCTCCAGTCACGGTCAGCACGGCCACTACGGTCGGGGATTCGAATCCCCACTCGGGCATGGACATTTGTGCCGTCCTAGTTCTTAAGTAGTTCATAAGTTTAGGGACTGATGACCCCGCAGTTAAGTCCCATAAGCTTAACAAACATTTGAATTTTTAAGCATTATTCAACGATTAGTTTCTATAGGTCCAAAGCTACGAGAGAAATCAGCAAAGTAAAACTTCACACGTCCATCAAATCCAGAAAGCCCATTGCTGTACAGATAAAAAGATTGTGCATAGGTAAAAAAAAGTGTTGTACGAGTAAGACTCCTCTGAGGACCCCTGCAGCTGAGGCAAAACTGGCCACGTACCGCATCTCTGTGACCATAAATTCGTTGGCCGTGAAGAACAGACAGTTACTTCCTACTATTTATCCATCCTCACGATCCGGAATGAACCTTTCACTGACGTGAGTCACACTTATTTATAGACTCTGTAATAGTACTGTTTCACACGGAGGAACAAACGAACGAAACTAACACGATTACATTGTAGTACGTGTTTGCTTAGCAAACAGTTTCTAATTGGCTGGCTCTGCCTTCAACAAAACACCCGCGTTCTGCAGAAGGCAGAGCGATTAAAAAACTACGACGAGTTTAATATCCTTATCGAATGAAGTGAAAGCATTGTTTAAGAACTTTCACAACTGATGTACAGTTTACTGCGAACTGGGAACAGGGACTAAGTGTTTACCGCTGAGGGTAATCAAAAATCCTGTACCGACAAATGCCGTCAATAGACAGGTCCAAAACATGCGATTCTATAACTACGTTACTAACGTTATGTAGGGGCGCTGTTGCCATTGTGTTCCTCCGAACCATCAGTGAAGTGAAAAGTGCTTGTTTTCATCGTTAGTGCAAATGGGTTGGGTGTTATGCAGCTTAGAGACTATCGTGTTTGAGCTACTGAGAGTGATCGTCGAAATGACGGAAGGGAACTATTGAAACAAAAAGAACTAAGTGAGCTTATGGCCAGTATTCAGTGAGTCGACCGCCACTGAAATTTAATTAAGCTGTGTGTGTATTTCTCAGAATAACAAACTTTCTGCCGTTGCAGTTTTTCCTTTTTATCCAAGTAGAAATAGAAATTTCTTCCTCTGCATGATTCGAACCGTCCACCACTTTAGCCAAGTGCTGTAAGCAACCTGAAACATGGATGAGTAAATGTCATTTTTTTAGGGATTTGACTATAGAGTTCTGTTGGGGGCAGGGGGCTCACATCAAAAGAAACAAGTTTCTGTTAATGAACATTTCACGACTGGTACGTCAGCTGTGTTGTCTCTGAAGACTACCTTTCTTGGGATAGTTCCATCATCTTTTTATCACTGGCAGTGAAATTCTAATGCTTACTTTCGTATACGTTTAGATTAAACAGGTTGTGAAGAATTCACAGTGACGATGAATAGTTATAATGTAAAAAAAAAAAAAAAAAATGGAAATTCGTCTCAGTTTCGGACACTATAATTATCTACATAAATGTAGACCATAAACTACTGATTAACACATCACGAATCAAATTAATCGACACCGCAATACGATTAAGAATCTAGCATCTGAAAAAAAATTACACACGTTCTGAAAGAAAATGTATGATGAGTTACAAGATTTAATTCAGACGAACAGAGGCATAGTATTAGAATTTCAATACCACAGACAGACGGATGACATTAGATTTCGCCAAAGGAATGGCTGTCGCAAAAAATTACTCACACGTTGTTGTAATAGAAAGATCTGTTACGTAAAAACATGGGCATTATTTCAGGAATTTGCTTTGTAAAGCAATTATGTTTCATCTGAAGTATACTACAAACATTAAACTTGTCATCCAATTATAGAAAACAAGCGAAACAATAATCTACGTTGGCAGCGAGAAAGCACTTACGTCACGGCGGATTGGCCGAGCGCATTGAGACCCTATGCTCCGATGCGCGAGGCCGTACACCGTCGGGGGTTCTAATCCTCCCTCGAACATGGATGTTTGTATTGTCTTTAGTATAAGCTAGTTTATAAGTAGTTTGTAAGTTTAGGGGCTGATGATCCCGCAGTTAAGTCCCATAACCTTAACAAACATTTGAACATTTGAGAGCACTTATGGGGGCTAATACATCTTTTTATAAATGTTTGTCAGTGGCGTATGCTTGTTGTCTTGAACAAAACTGTAGAGTGCATTGAATTCCCTGAAAAATGATAATGCATTTAAACCTGCATGTCTCGCCCAAAAAGAGTCGTTAATTAAGTAATTATTAATAAAAGTAAAAAGGCAGACTAGATCGCTGTTTCTTTTATTTCAGTGCTAACCCTGCCCTTAGCAAACAAGGTGATGCTCACCGTCTTTTTTGGACGTCTGAGCTTCGATATCGAATGCCCCGAGCACGGAAAAAACCACTAACAGTGACGTGTACTGTGAGATATTCACTAGCCTATGCAAGTCCATCAAGAGCAAACGGCCTCGGCTGCTCACGGAGAGAGTGATTGTGCTTAACAATAGCACTCGTCCACGCGTCTCTAGAATCACACAAAGTGTGCTGGCCAAGTTCAAGTGGGGGCAGCTTGAGCATCCAAATGTTCAAATGTTTGTAAAGCTTAAGGGACGTAATTGCGGGGTCATCAGTCCCTAAACTTACACTTATGAACTAGCTTATACTAAAGACGACACAAATATCCATGCCCGAGGGGGGATTTTGAACCCCCTACGCGGTAGGCTTCGCGATGCGAAACTTGGCGCCCCAGACCGCTCGGCTACTGCCGCGCGGTATCCATCAGTCCTACAGCCCAGACTTGTCGCCTTGTCACTTACACCTGTTAGGTCCGCAAATAAATAAATAAAATCATCACAGAGCGAAGCGCTTCAAATCGGACGACGAGCTGAAGGGCACAGTAGAGCACTGATTCTTTTCAGAGCCACATAAATTCTGGGAACAGAAAATACCTTGACTCGTTAAACATTGGGATAGTTGTACTAAGGTATATGGTGATTACTTTTGAATAAAGACTTTGATTATACCCGCAGTGTCGTTTCGTTCTTTTTCATTTGAACAGCCGTCGCAGAAACGAGAAGAATGTGGGGTATTATGTCAGAGGGGAGCCGCGTGGACAAGGTGCCGGCGCCCCTGCAAAGCCTATCGGATTGCGGCTTTCTCCCGAGGGCCCGCCGGCGGGTGAGTCGGGTTTCGCGCGGAAGTCCCGTGGCGTACCAGTACGCGGGGCGACGACCCCCCCCCCACCCCCCACCGTCAGGCTGACATTCGGCCGTTAATTGACACGACCGCTGTCGGCACGCCACTGTGCGGCCGGCGGCCGTCAGAGTGAAACTGTACACGCCGAGCCACCTGTGCCCACCTCGCAGGTCGCCGGTGGCCACTGGAAAGCGACTTCTCCGGCCGCGAAAGCTGCCGCTGGAACTCGCGCGGCCAAAATAAATGTTCCGTTCCAGACCGGTCTCGGGCCAGAAGATGGTGTCGGTCACGACCATTTTTTTTTTTTTTTCCTTAATTGTCGTTTAATCTTTGACAGCACCGCGTAAACACATAGATTACTTTTTGAGGCCATATTTATTATACACCGAAGGAATTCTCAGGCCGCGGTGGAGTGCCCGAGCGTTCTAAGGCGCCTTGCTGTGAATCGCAAAGTTGCTCGTCGTCAGAGATTACAGTCCGTCTTCGGGCATGACCTTGTGTTGTCCACAGCAAAAGTTACTTCAAGTTAGTTTGTAAGCCTAGGGACTGATGACCACCGCAGTTTCGACCCAAAGCTTTACAAACATTTGAACATCTATTACACTGTTGATAAAACTCTTCTGGGTATTGGACCGCATCGTCAATATATCAAATATTTCACCGACGTTTCGGCCACTATTGCAAGCGGCCATCTTCTGTGTGTTACGTATTGCAAGCGGCCATCTTCTGGGTGTTACGTAAACATAACACCCAGAACATGGCCGCTTGCAATAGTGGCCGAAACGTCGATGAAATATTTGATATATTGACGATGCGGTCCAATATCCAGAACAGTTTTATCAACAATGACAACGGCCGCGAAAGCCTTCGTTTACATCTATTACATTGACGATTTTGTGTCTAGTAGATATTCTACATCTACACGGGATACTCTGCAAAATCACATTTAAGTGCCTAGCACGGAGTTCATCGAACCACTTTTATACTATTTATCTTCCATTCCGTTCTCGAATAGCGCGCGGGAAGAAAGAACACCTGAATCACTCCGTTCGAGTTCTGATTTCAGGTATTATATTCTGATGCTCTTTTTTACCTTTGTACGTCAGAGTCAATAATATATTTTTGCATTCCGAGGAGAATGTTGGCGATTGGAGTTTCGTAAGCAGCCCACCGCGTAACGATAAACGCCGTTGTTGTAACGAAAATATTCGAATGTTTGTTAAGCTTATGGTACGTAACTCCTCGATCATCAGTCCCTAAACTTATAAACTATCATATACTAAACACAGCACAAACATCCATGCCCGAAGAGGGATTCGAACCCCCGACGGGGAATGGCTTCGCGCATCGGAGCATAACGTCTCAATACGCTCGGCCTCGGCTGTTGTAATGATTCCCATCCCAGATCCTGTATCATTTCCTGTATCGCCAGCCGCGGTGGCCGAGGGGACTAAGGCGCTCCAGTCACGGTCTGCACGGCCACTAGGGTCGGGGGTTCGAATCCCGCCTCGGGCATGGATATTTGTGCCGTCCTAGTTCGTAAGTAGTTCATAAGTAGTTTGTAAGTTTAGGGACTGATGGCCCCGTAGTTAAGTCCCATAGACTATACAAACATTTGAATATTCTCTCCTGCATCGTGAGAATACAAAACGAGCTGCCCCACTCTTGCGATGTCCTCCGTCAAACCCATCCGATAAGGATCCCACACTGGGCAGCAATACTCCAAAAAAGAACGGACAAGCGTAGTGTATGCAGTTTATTTAGTAGTTCTGCGGCATCTTTTAAGGCTCCTGCCAATAAAATGCAGTCTATGGTTCGCCTTTCCCACGGCATTATCTATGAGTCCTTTCCAGTTTAAGTCGGAAGTAATAGTAATTCCTAGCTATTTTGTGGAGTTTACGGCCTTCACTTTTGATTGATTTATTTTGTAAATAAAGTTTAACGGATTTCTTTTCCTACTCATGTGGACGACTTCACACTTCTCATTATTTAGAGTCAATTTCCAATTTTTACACCATACTGATATCTATTTTGATCGTTCTGCAATTTCTTTTGATCTTCAGATGACTCTACTAGACGATAAACGACGGTGCCGTCTGCAAACAACCTAAGAGAGCTGATTAAATTTTCTCCAAATTCGTTTATGTAAATAAGGAAGTTGCTGTATTTCAATGAACTATTTGATAGGCTCCGAAAACTCACTTGTCATAATAAATGGTCAAGATAAGACCGTTTCCTTGCCATAAACTAAATTTCAAACCGTCGCTGTAGCATGCGGAGACGGAAGGAAACGATTTTCGTGTCCTGCGAATCCGCGCCAGTTGAAGGGTAGTTTTCACATCTTTTCTTTATTCAGCGAAAGCTACTGCATCACCCAACATGCCCTACGCTACAAGTGCATTAGTCCATGGTTGATACTGATAGTGCGACTGGTGGCAATGGTCATTTAAAGTAACTTTTTTAATTTCTTTAATTTCAGTTGCACACATAGTTCAAATAGTTACACCAAATTTTCAACAAAATGGCAGTGGACTTAACGCAGCTTAGCATTGAAATATATTCACAGAGCTTCTGAACGTTTCTTTTACAAACCAGAAATATGACAACAGCGTATCAGGTACTGTTTACCGTCTAGTAAAATCATCTGAAGATCAAAACCAACTCCAGAACGATTTGAATAAGATATCAGTATGATGTAAAAATTGGGAGTTGACTCTAAATAATGATAAGTGTGAAGTCGTCCACATGAGTAGGAAAAGAAATCCGTTAAATTTTGTTTACATGATAAATCAATCAAATGTGAAGGCCGTAAACTCCACAAAATACCTAGGAATTACAATTACTTCTGTCTTAAATTGGAAAGAACACGTAGATAATGTCGTGGGAAAGGCGAACCAAAGACTTCCTTTCATTGGCAGAACCCTTAAAAGATGCAACAGAACTACTAAAGAAACTGCAAACACTACGCTTGTCCGTCCTTTTATGGAGTATTTCTGCCCAGTGTGGGATCCGTAACAGGTGGGTTTGACGGAGGACATCGAAAGAGTCCAAAGAAGTGCAGTTAGTTTCGTATTGTCACGATACAGGGGAGACAGCCTTACGGAAATGATACAGGATCTGGGATGGGAATCATTACAAGAACGAAAAAAAATGTTAAAATGTTTGTTAAGCTTATGGGACTTAACTACGGGGTCATCAGTCCCTAAACTTACAAACTACTTATGAACTAGCTAATACCAAGGACGGCACAAATATCCATGCCCGAGGGGGGATTCGAACCCTCGACCGTAGTGGCCGTGCACACCGTGACTGGAGCACCTCAGTCACCTTGGCCAGGTTCATAGGTGCAAAGGATTTTTATTTGCAGAGAAGGTTCTTCTTACTATAGGCAAAATTTATTACATATGACAAGATTGTGTTTCGAATTCAGATTAAGTAGTTCTAGTCGAAAGAAGGTGCAGTTGCAGAGAAAGCTTTCTTATTTAGGTAAATATATAAATAAGCCTGAAATATGTGTGAAAGGAACAGAGAACAAATAAAATCTGTTTTATGGCCTGAAACAGTCCAAAATTAATACACATTATATTGGGTATAAAAAAAAGGACTGTTCATGAATTTGGTAACACAACACTTAACCGCGGCCGGCTTACAAGAACGACGCTCATCGCTGCGGCGTGGGCTACTTACGAAACTAGAATCGCCAACATTCTCCTCCGAATGCGAAAATATATTGTTGAATCCCAATTACATAGGTAGAAATGATCATCAGAATAAAATTCGAGAAATCAGAGCCCGAACGGAGAGATTCAGGTGTTCATTCTTCCCGCGCGCTATTCGAGAATGGAATGGGAGATAAAATAGTATAACGGTGGTTCGATGAACCCTTTGCCAGGCACTTAAATGTGATTTGCAGACCCATGTGGATGTAGATGTTGCGTCGGACGGACTCAGACGGAGGAACTTAAACGAAGCTGCAGCTAGTGTTGAGGTATTGAGCGGGTAGTGAGGCGAGAGTGCAGCTGCCTGTCGGCTGTAAACAAACCCCGGGCGGTGGTGGGAAGAGTGGTGCGGTGACGTTCGAAGCGCGCCGCGGCAATTAGAACGTGAAAGCGGTCGGTACAGAGGCAGGCAGAGTCACCGCGGAGAAAGTACCGGCTCATCCCTGCTGCGGTAACCGACAGTGCTGCGCCGCGCCGCGCCGTGCCGTGCCGTGGCGAAACGCTAATCACCTGCAATTTGTTTGCAATCAATGCCACGAATAAAGACTCTAATCAAATGAACGGGCGGTGGCTTTCCAAATTACAATAATAGAGGTATCTTACTTCACTGAAGTAAAAGCACGGCGTGTCAACTGAAGCCGGAAGACATCACGATAGAGATATTTCCACTTCGGTCGTAGAGTTCCTTGCCACGGTGCAGTAGCCGAGCGGTCTAAGGCGTCTCGCTGCGGAGCGCGCGGTTGCTCGCCGTGGAGGTTCGAGTCCTCCCTGGGGCATGGGTGTGTGTGTGTCTTGTCCTTAGGTTAGTTTACCTAGGTTTAAGTAGTTTGTAAGCTACGGACTGATGACCACGCAGTTTGGTCCGATAGATCTACAAACATTTGAACATTTCGTAGATTTCCTTGTTACTTGAGATGAAAATAAATCGCTTTATAAAGCAAATTCCTGTACTAATAATTATGAAGTCATGCAGTGATTGAAGGCCATGTTTTTACTTAACAGATCTTTCTGTAGAGCTACGTGTAATTTCTTGTGGCAGCCTTACCTTTGGCGACATATAACGTCATCCGTCTGTCTGTGATATTGAAATTCTAGTACTATGCCTCTATTCGTCTGAATTAAATGTTGTAGCTGGTCTTTGCACACTAGCCATGAAAACACTTCTCACATGCGTTTTCTTTCAAAACGTGTGTATTTTTCTTTTCAGATGCTAGATTCTTAATCGTATTGCGGCGTCGATCAATTTGATTCATGAGGTGTTATTCACTAGATTATGGTCTACATTTATATAGATACTTATTGTTTCCGAAACTGAGATGAATTTCCATAGTTCTACTTTTTCTTTCACTCTAATTATTCATCATCACTGTGAATTTTTCACAACCTGTTTAATCTGAATGTATGAGGGAGTAATGATTAGAATTTCACTACCAGTGATAAAAAGATTATGGAACTATTCCAAGTAGTCTTCAGAGACAACACAGCTGCCGTACCAGGCGTGAAATGTTCATTAACAGAAACTTGTTTCCTTTGGTGTGAACCCCCTGCCCGCCAGCAGAAAAAATCCATAAAAAAATGATATTTAAAGTGGTGGCCGATTCGAATCATGCTGAGGAAGAAATTTCTATTTCTACTTGGATAAAAAGGGAAAACAGCAACACAAATTTGTAATTTTGAGAAATACACGCACAGCTTAATTATATTTAATTTCAGTGGCGGTCGACTCACTGAATACTGGCCATAAGCACACTTATTTCCATGTGTTTACTAGTTCAGTGACTCCAGGAAAAAAGCTCGTCCTGAAAAAAAGTAAATAAATAAAAAAATAAAAAGCGTTGTTTTTAAACTATCACTCTTCGTTTCGTTCTTCTATTAGATCATTTTATATGCACATTCAATTTTTATCGCATGAGAAACATTTTATGACGCGGAGGTGGCACATATACCAATCGTAGCGCGGCTACTTAATATTGGCGGCAGTCAGTGGCTACAGAGTTGCAATGCGCCTGCGCGGCTAACGTTCAATTTCTCTCCTGAGCCCCCTGGAGGCAGCATAGAGGCGCTCCCGCTTCAGGGAGGGGCGAGGGGACGCGCCGCTTTTAACATCGCCGTTGGAGCTGGTAAAGACATCACCTCCTGGCTACTCGAGCTCTGACAGGTACGTACGATTTACGAATGGTCCCGAAGCAAGACAATGGAGCTACTGCGCACCTCGCCTTGCGCAAGCGCAAATCATCCATGAAGCCAACATGCGGCCTTCATATTTGTTTTGAACGCATTTAAGAAATGAGAAGGTTAAGCTGTATAAGTGGAGTTACTAGAAAAGGTAGAATAAGGAATGAGTACATCAGGGGAAAAGAATCCCAGAAAGTAGGCTAAGATGGCATTGGTATGTGCAGAGAAGATGGGAGTACTACGTAAGGAATGTTTTAAAACCTAATTCTTCAGGGTTTAAGGAGAAGAGGAAGACCAGAACTAAGATGGAAAGACAAGGTAGCAGGAGATCTTAGAGGAAGAGGTTGGAAGATAGAAAAAGCACTGTTTAGACATTTATGGAAGAGAAGAATCCAACAAACCAACTTCAGGGTGAGACGAAGAAGAAGAAAAAGAAGTCTAATAGCAAACTCGCCGCATTTTAACCTAAATCTGTTTAAGAGTATTTCATTAGGTCAGGGTATGTGACGCTGTTGACAGTGTTTCGCCTGGTGGATGAAGTCGTTAATACTATCCGTGTTTTCTTTCTTATCGAGATCAGTACGATCGTCGTTACCTTTTTAACATCATTTAGACATCAGACCAGTTCCCTGACTCAAGGAGGGAGACCATTTTCATTCTTCTTTTTAAACCTAGAAAAAGACCGCATTTGCTTAAGCCGTTATCACAGTAGTGTTACCCTCACTATCTGCGTAGGAAATACCTGGACATGGTGTATCACGAAGGGATTAGCCTCGCCACTGGGGCATTCAAGTCCCTGCGCCGAGACTGCTGAGCCGCCGCTTCAGATACTGCGACAGCTCATCATGGTGCGCCAAAGGCACCAGGATGCCACACCCTTGCTCTGCCTCCTTTGGCAAGGCTTTTTCATACTCTGCTACGAGCAACGATGCCTATCGTGATTCGCACTCAGGAGTGTCTTTTAGATATGGGTGTGCCTGACTTTAACGTTCTACGTCGAGGGTGGAGTCATCGTCCTCCAGAGGCCCAAACTAATTTTACACTTAACACATTTTAAGAAAGACTGTACTTCTGATTAAACATTTTAGATGAGCATTTCTATTTTACCGTGGTTTACTTTTTTTTTCTAGCTTAACTACGGGGTCATCAGTCCCTAAACTTACAAACTACTTATGAACTAGCTAATCCTAAGGACGGCACAAATATCCATGCCTGTGGGGGTATTCGAACCCCCGACCGTAGTAGCCGTGCAGACCGTAACTGGAGCGCCTCAGTCCCCTCGGCCACCGCGGCCGGCCCGTGGTTTACACGGATGGTTGAAAACAGGGGACTCCCTGGACCAATCCATCTTGTTCCCCAACCACGACATCAGGACTCGTCTTCCCAATGCCAAGTTTGTTTTCTCAGCAGAGCTATACGCGATCCTGAAGGCGTTAGGGCAAATGCGAGGGGTTCGGCAGACATGGTTTCTTCTCTGCCTTGATTACCCTAACGCGCTGCCATCCATACAAAAGCTCTATCCACCTGCAGCTCATACATAACCGACTGTACTTCCCGCAGCAGCGGGGGAGCAAGTATCTTTCTTCTGGGTATCAGGACATGTGGGAATTCTGGGCAATGAAATGGCTGATCGGACTGCCAAGGAGGCCTGTAGGCACCGTGGTATCACACAGTGTACTATTCCTCTGCAGGACGTCCTCTCTGTGGCGCAGCAGGAGTCCCTTCAGCTGAGGAAGGAGTCGTGGCTGGCAGTAACGCGTAATAAGCTACAGTTGGTTAAACCAAGTGTCTGGCCGTGGCGGACCTCCTGCCAGTCATTCAGGCGGCATGAGGCGGCCCTGACGCGCCTCCGCATCACGCACTGCGCTTTGTCACAGTGCTTTCTACTCTGTCGAAAGTATTTCCCGTTTTATTACGCCTGTGGCGTGCAACTTAAGCCATATTTTGACTGAGTGTAATTTATATTGTGCTCAGAGAGCAGCAGTGAATCTTGGTGATGCTCTGTCCTCTTTCAGACCTGACGATGAGGCGAGTGTGAACAAAGTTTTAAAATTTTGTGAACTGTCTGGACTCTCACCTAAGCTTTTAGGTTTTAGTTTGTTGTAGAGTGGCTGGCTTGTCGTTTTCATTCCGGCGATCGGCCAGCCATGATTCTCTGGTATTGTGTTTTTATGACCTAAACGGTACAGTCACGGACAGCCCACGGCGAAATGTCGATTAATAATAAGCACTTAGGTTGGAAGTTTTAGTGTAGTGCAGAGTGGCGGGCTGGTCGTTTCATTCCGGTGATCGGCCAGCCATGATTCGCTGGTATTCTGTTTTAACTACTTCTACAACAATGCCCTTTAGTAGGTAACTTTATATTGCCGATATGCAACAACGTTTTTGTGCTATTGTTTAGTTGCCCACGTGGTTTGGCTGATTTTGCACCTATTGTTTCAGTTGCCTGTTTTACTCATTTCCTTTTTACTCGAATCACACTCGTCACCCATTGCATTTGTAAGGGCGCTAAAGACCTAGTTGTCGTGCGCCCAAAACGTCCTATCCATCCAATCACCCATCCACTTTTAATTGTTACAAGGGTTCCCGATAGTGGCGGACAGCTTAATTTTGTTTTCAGAACAATTCATTCTCGCTGTGTCGACTACTACGCTCTTGTAATCATTGCTCATGCATTAGGACTCTGACTGACATCAGGACTGTTTTGAGTACGTTTTCACAACGCAGTATTTATCTGTAGCGGAATTTCAAATGTTCGAAATGTTCAAATGTTTGTTAAGCTTATGAGACTTAACTGCGGGGTCATCAGTCCCTAAACTTACAAACTACTTATGAAATACCTTATACTAAAGACGGCACAAACATCCATGCCCGAGGGGGGATTCGAACCCCCGACCGTAGCAGCCGTGCAGACTGTGACTGGCGCGCCGCAGACCACTCGGCCACTGCGGCCGGCAGCGGAATTGCCTTAGCCAGCTTTCGTCATGTTAGGGTAGTGAGTCCTCCAACCACAGTGGAGAAAAGAATGTCAGGGTCGAACATTTCTTTGATGTGAGGGCATTATAGTCTCCACAAAACTTCGGATTATGGAAGACAGTGGTTACTTTCAATAGCCAAAAGAACCATCCCGTCATTTACTGGAAGGTATTTAAGGAAGTAAAAACAAATAACTGACATCAAAAAAAATGTTTGTAAATCTATCGGACCAAACTGCGTGGTCATCAGTCCGTAGCTTACAAACTACTTAAACCTAGGTAAACTAACCTACGGACAAACACACACACCCATGCCCCAGGGAGGACTCGAACCTCCACGGCGAGCAACCGCGCACTCGGCAGCGAGACGCTTTAGACCGCTCGGCTACTCCACCGCGGCATACTGACATCAAACGCGATGACAATACGGCATTTTGAGAGGAATATCATACATAAATGTACTCACTGTTGATGTAGATTCTGCAGCAATAATGTGAGTCTGAATCCTGAATTGCTGCGCTGGTAGCAAAGGAAGGAAAGAAGGAAGGAAGGAAGATTAGGGTTTAACGTCTCGTCGACAGCGTAATGATTAGTGACGGAGCACACTCTAAGGTAGTTTTTGTCCGGGATGGAGAAGGAAATCGACCGTGTCCTTTGAAAGGAACTATCCCAGCATTTGCTGGAGTGATTTAGGGAAACCTCTGAGAATCTAAATCAGGATTGCCGGAGGCTGGTTCGAACCCACGTCCTTCCGAATACGAGTTAGGTGAGTTACCACTGCGCCACCTCGCTTGATGCGCTGGTCGCAATTCTCTAGCAACAAAATAATCAGTATCACTGGCTCTTCCGCACCGAAACGGTTTCGAGTTTGTTGTATGAACAATTAATTCACGATGTGAAGACATCTATGGAAACGTAATATACAGTGACTGCTTAGGTCGCAGATATTATTTTATAGTTTCACAGCAATTATTTTTCTTTCACCCTGTCATTTATATCTGTAGGTATAAAATTGGATTTAGAAAAAACTGTTTTCACTGGTTTTACGTGTGAAAGAGCGCATTTTGTCTGTCTAGCCTTAGCCTCGACCAGAATAGGACTCATTCAAGATTTCCGAGATTTCTCTGCATTTGAGTGCGCATGGCTGAGAATGAAAACCTAATTTATTGTTTTCCAAGACTGACTTCTCACTACAAACCTTAGACCATTGTTACATTCAGTAGCTCCTTTTAATTGCAGTTTCGTAGTTGTTATTTGGACGCCATTGTTGAATAGACTGATTTTCTGCCGCAGTTCTCTTCAAAAATATCTTCACTATTATCTAATATACAAGTTCTATTAAATTTAGAACTTGCATCATAATTTTCAGTATTCACGAACTCCGAATGGGATACATTAACTGAACTTCCATAATGCAATTGGAATGTACAGTCTCTGACAATGTTCGGCGAATAGTCCTGTAACATTAACGTAGATGAACTATGAATTACAGTTACTTTATTGTCGTTCGAAATAGTCAACTCCCATAACTATGCACCGCTGACCTCTGCGATACATGTCCTGGAAACTTCGCACGAAGTCTTCCTTTGAGATGGCATTCAAAAGCCTTAACACGTTTCGTTGGATGTTTGGAATATTGTCAAATCTCTTTCCTATCAAAGCGAGATTGAGCCGAGAGAATAGGAAGAAGTCTTGAGGATTGAAATCCGTCAAGTATGGTGGATGTTCAAGTTGCACCATAGGGTAAGGTGGTACAAATTCGATATAGGTACAATTCTGATCAACATAAATTTTCGCGCCATTCGTCAGTCTCGTAGTGTCTCGTTGTGTGGCATTGTAGCGTAGCAGGTTTCTACAGCTCCTCCTGTCTTTTCCAAGAATACACCACTTTGTGCTAAGGAGAGATAATTTTTTTCCCGTTAGGAGGTAAGTGAAGCTACTTAGTCTAACGAGCTCTTATAAATTTTCTATTTAAGGGTGACTAGATTCGCTACCCAAAATGCAATGTTTGGTACCACGAAGTATGCCTGACGGAAAAAAGTGCTTTTTATGTGGAAGATGCCCTTAGTCAAAATTCTGCTAGCACGTGATCACAATTGTACCTAGTGCGGTACACTTTCGATCGATTTTTCTCAATTCTGTAACTTTTTTGAGTGTCTATACCGGCATTTGTAATTGTCTAATATTTGTGTTACATATTAGTTAAACATCCAAGAACAAGTGCTATAATTAAAATTACATCTTTTCTCAATACATTTCCAATTACAATAACATTTGTCCGAAATGATCGAAATTGTACCACCTTACCCTACTTTTTTGTCAGGAAATGTCTAACGATATTGGTTGTGTGTGGGTGAGCGTTGTTGTGCAACTTGAACATCCACCATAATCGACGGTTCTCAGCCCTCCGGAATTCTTCCTGTTCCCTCGACTCAAACTCGCTTTGAAACGAAAGAGATTTGACGATATTCGTGACGTCCGACGAAACGTGATGAGGCTTTTGAACACCATCCTAATGGAAGATCTATCGCAGAGTATAGCAGTGTATAGTTTTGAGAGGTGACCATTTACAACAACAGTTAGGTAACTGTAGTTCATGTTTCATCTACGTTAAAATGTCATCGGACTATTGAGCGAACTTTATCGTCAGAGGTTGTAATTCGCACAGTACGTGGTGATGAGTATTAAAACAGTTCATATTTAATTCAGATAACGATTTACAGTGAGATATTGAATTATTCTTGCATTCAGGATTTAATATCGTGAAATCTCTACAAGCAGAAAACTGCAAACTAATATTTGAAAATAGTTTAAATTTGTAAATAGTACAATTGTAAACAGTGACAGCAAGTGGCAACGTGCTTTAAGAAACACATTTTATTCAGAATAGAATAGCCCATAACATGAGAACTGTACATGATCGAATTTAGTAAAAAAAGAAATAAATAAATAAAAAAAAACTGCACAAAAATGCAAAAATATTGTCTGTACAGTTGACCACTGAAGTCTCTTTAAAATAAAGCGAAACGCATCTGGTCTCAAGTAGACTAATTTACAGTTGCAAAAGTCGGTAATGTAAACTATACAAACTGTATAACTGCAACTACAAAAGAGGAGACCAAAAACACAAAGAAGAAGAATGTTGTATATCTTGCAAGAAGGTACATTCCTGCTGACTTATTATGTTCCTTTCTTTCTTTCCTATTTAAAATCATCCTTTGCATAATTTTTCGAATTAAATAAATAATCGCAACATTTTCACGTTCATGCTTGAATACGTAAAAAATAATACGTAAAAATAATACGTAAAAAAAACTACTGCCAAGAATGTAGCACACTTGGCCCTAATCATGCTTATTTAATGGTAGTTGCGCCATACTTGCTGACGGCGGTGTTACGGTGGATTTCAAGAGGAGCGGTTCCTGAATCGTCGTGTATTTACAGCAGCGACCTCGTTGCTCAGTTTGGTTTCTTTCCTCGGCGGATCGCACGGAATGGAGGCCGTCTGTGTTTTTGCCTACGTGATGCTTTGCCGCTTGACCGTCTCTGCGACTCGGCCAAGTGGTGGGGTGTGGCAGCTTCGGATGTTTCTTCTCACATATCTTCAATGAAAAAGGGTTCAATGTCGACCGTGATGGAAAACGCTATTTCCAAGACGGCGATATTTTTTATGATCAGTAAATCCGAGTACATAAAGTAAGACTAGGAGTTACATCGTGAAAAATATGCGTTACACTTGCTATTACAGATGGATTCCGTCGAGAGTTGATTGTACTGGTTATGTTATGTTGTTATGGTCTTCAGTCCGGAGACTGGTCTGATGTAGCTCTCCACCCTACTCTATCCTGAGCAAGCCTTTTCATCTCCTCATAAGAACGGCAACCCACATCCACTTGAATCTGCTTACTGTACGCGTCTCTTGGTCTCCCTCTGCGATTTTTACCCCACACACTTCCCTCCAATGCTAAATTTACAATTCCTCGATGTCTAAGAATGTGTCTTACCAAGCGATCCCTTCTTTTAGTCAGGGTATACCAAAAATTCCTTTTCTCAACAATTCTGTTCAGTACCTCTTCATTAGTTATGCGATCTACCCACCTAATCTTCAGCATTCTTCTGTAGCACCACATTTCAAAAGCCTCTATTCTCTTCCTGTCCGCACTGCTTATCGTCCATGTTTCACTCCCGTACAAGACAACACTCCACACAAATGCCTTCAGAAAAGACTTCCTTACACTTAAATTAATATTCGATGTTAGCAGATTTCTCTTTTTCAAAAATGCTTTTCTTCCCATTGCCATTCTGCATTTTATATCCTCTGTACTGCGACCATCGCATGTTATTTTACTACCCAAGTAACAAAACTCATCTACCACCTTCATTGTTTCGTTACCTAATCTAATTCCTTCAGCATCGCCTGATTTTCTAAGACCGCATTCCATTATTTTTGTTTTGCTCTTGTTAATGTTCATTTTATACGCTCTCTTCAACACAGTGTCCATTCCATTCAACTGCTCTTCCAGGTCCTGTACTGGTTAATTAGGGTTAAAAGTTTGGTAGGAGCATTTTTTATTCTGGTTTTTCACTTTTTTGCTACCACAGATGATTTGCTGTCGCAGTCGACAGGGTTATGAAATGGACCTTCAAATTTTTTTTTACGAAAAATTACACGTCACCCGTCTCCACGTTTACTTCACTGAGAAATGACTGCCTAATTGGAATCCTCTAAACTTAGTTTATAAGTTAAATCAATCACATACCGAGTTCGTAAATTCAACAAAGTATCTCGGTATTATTACGACTGACTTAAAATGGAAAGAACACACAATTAATTTGGAGAGGAAGGTGAACCAAAGACGTCGTTTTATTAGCAGGACACTCGAAGAGGTAACAGAATGGCTATAGAGACTGTGTACGTTACGCTTGGCGTCTTCTGTTGGAGTATTGCTGCGTGGTACGAGATCCGTATCCGGTGCGCTTGGGGGAGAAGATCGAAAGAGTGTAAACGAGGGTAGCTCGTTTTGTATCATCACGTTACAGGTGGGAGAGTGTCACAGAAATGATACAACAGTTGGAGTATGAATAACTATAACGACGACGTTTCTCGTTGCGGCGATCCAATATTGTTGACTCCTACCTATTCAGCGAGAAATGATCACGAAAACAAAATAAGAGATCAGAGCTCGAACGGATTTAGGTATTCCCGCATGCAGCTCAAGAATAAAATGGTATGTAAATAATGTGAAAGTGGTTCGTCGAACCCTCTGCCAGGTACTTCAGTGTCAGATTACCCCATAGAGTAGTAGATGTAGAACTTATGTAAAACCTCGTAATAATTAAGGTATAAACAAAGAAACGATAATTAACTGGTAAAATATTATCAATGTTTTACTCCGCCGTTGTCTAGACGACCAACGAGTCTCAACAGGTCCTAAATTTTGCTGTTCTTTACACTACGATATCTCGACAACGGATAGCGATTATTTGGTAAAAAAAAAAAAAAAAAAAAAAAAAAAAAAAAAAAAAAAAAAACAACTTTTGAATCTATCCATTTAGCTTAAATTCGTGCAAAGTTGGACAGATTAATACCCGTTTAAAGAGTAGAAGTGGCACACTGCATAAACCTCCATGGGAAACTTTTTTACACATAAAATCCGAACTTGCTACATAATACCGGAGCCATTAGTTGAGCAATAATTTTAGTAGAATTGACAACGTTTGCAAAAAGAATTAATCGATACGCAAAATTAGGTGCCAGCTCTGGTTCTTCGTGCAAGCTTTGCTTGTATAGCGTAACATAACTACTGTATGATACGAAGTCCTACGCGATCCATCCAATCTCAGTCCTTTCCATTATTCCGTCTTCAGGCACTCTAAGCAACCGGTGTATGCTGTGAACTATCTAGGGGTCGTAAGCTCTTCATCAACGTAGTATGGAAGTCTGCGAAACCGTTCTCAGCCACCAGGAGGTATTTCAAAGGATGCGACTGCCCACTATTGGACGAGTTCATGCGTAAATGAAAGATTTTCGAACTATGTATGTTCATCGGTACATTTTTTTTTCTTGTTTGATGTACTGAACCCAAACCCAAATTTTGCAAAAATATTTCCTCCAACCATCTGGAATACATT
Source organism: Locusta migratoria (assembly GCA_026315105.1). Taxonomy (NCBI): domain Eukaryota; kingdom Metazoa; phylum Arthropoda; class Insecta; order Orthoptera; family Acrididae; genus Locusta; species Locusta migratoria. Next base: position 648,651,243 of record CM048744.1, on the reverse strand, counting down.
GTAAGCTGTACTGGAACTGATCCCAAATTTTGTTAAAATATTTCAGCTCATGGTTATTTCGTCCCTCATTATTGTCGATTTTTTTTTCAATTTGCAAATAAAGAAAAAATAAAAAAGGCGAGGGTGAGAAACTTTTGTATTCGTCTATTCTCACCAAAATCTTATTTCTCGAGTAAAGGCGCCCCCAATAAGGCTGCGAGAGGACTCTATCATCTTTCTTTGAAACACCTTGGCAGTTTGCTACACAGTCGTCTGACAAGGGGACCACATGGGTATAGGTTTTAGAATTTCTTTAATTTATGGTACATGAAGTTTAAAACTTCAATAACAATCAGGAAAGCCATTTGACGCAATTCTCACAAATTATCGAGAAAATCGACTTTGAAGTTTTGTAAAGTACACGTAAGTACCAATAATTAAAACACTGCGGCATCTGTCTGTGTAGCTTAAGCGGTAGCGTTCTCGTCTCACAACCATAGAGGGGCGCAGGACGGAATCCTCCCAACGGCAGGTAGGCGAACAGGGGACATGACTGAATCCTCCCGAACTACTCTAGCACAGTGGCACCTCCTGCAGGTACCAGACCCCAGCCCAACCAACCAGTGTTCAGCGTTGATTCATACTGTCACCCGGTATGGTCAGTGTTGATTACATAACAAGTGTTGAAGTTTGGCATTATATATCTCGTCTCCATGCGTAAGTTCTCTACTGCTTCTACCGTTTCTTTCAAAGTTGCGACATCATTCATGTTGACGATTTTTGGTTATTGTTGTTGTTATCTAATGGAATGTTTACGCTGGAAGCTTTTTACCCAGGTACCACTAGCAACAAACAATTTTTTGTGAAAAATACGCGAATACAACTGTCCTTTTCCATTGTTGTAATATTTTCGTTGTATTGGTTTGGCCTCATGCTTCCTTATATCTCTTCGACGTTTCGACGTTGATTAATGGAATTTTTTTCTCGAGTTACCTTATTCTACTTATTAACTCAAAATTTGAAGATAGTCCTTTAATAATTTTATAATTAAAAGTTTAATATTGCAAGAAATTTAATAAATTAAATTAAGATTCTAGTGGGAATCGAACCCGAGTCGCAAAAATAGCAGTCTGTTCGCTTACCTACTATGCCCCAGCACCACATTTAAGAGTATTGTTCATAATACATACAATATCCGTGACAGTCTTTCAGGAGTATTTCCTATTTTCCGATTACCTATTAAGGCAAGTTTTATTAGAAACTACAGAAGTTCATAACTTGCTTCTACTCACGTTAAGTCAAGGCAGTTCAAAGAGACTCATGTCCCGCCCTCCTTTTCCTTAGGGAAATAATTAGCCTGCCTTGTCCTCTGTTTATAATTCGACGCTGTATCAAATAAACTTCTATACCTACTGATGAAAATGTTGCACAGATTTATCAATTGCGAGTAAAACGTAATATTTAGATTGTAAGATCAAAGTGATATTACTGTACGTTTACTCTGACTCTAAAGTTAACTGGGGCTTAATTCTCACTCTTATTTTACTGTACAATATAGGAACATACGCTGGAACATATGCTAGATAGCTTTGCTTGCCTGGAATATTCATAAAGGTCTGGCCACACACTCTGGTCTCGGGCCGGCACCAGCTACCTGCTTGAACAGGTTATGGGAGGATTCAGTCCCGTCCTTTTCCACACCCTTGCAGGCTCGGGAGGATTCAGTCCTTTTATTCTGACCGCGGGAGGAATGGATCCTGCGCCCCCATAGAGACGGTAGGCCGAATCCTGCTGCGCTGAGATACTCTATACGGTCGTTTATTGGTCAGGATCAGTGTCGAACCCCCTGTCTCCCTGGGTTGAGCTGAAAAGTAAATCGCGGCACTAGCAAGACGTGTCGCTTCCGCTGCCAGAGTTTCTCTAAGTCGCGACCGGAGTCTTCACTCTCGCCCGTTTCTTCTGACGTCTGTAATGAACACTGCGGCTTTCGCGCAAGGGCGACTTCGGGGCGTGTTCTAGTAATGCGTGACTGGCCAGAAACTCTGCGGGAATCTTCTCTGCACGACTAGTGCGTCCTGAACGAGACAAACAGCGGCAGTTCACTTAGACCTTGGAATCGTACTCGAATACCAGGTTTCTTTTTCTTGCCATTTCAAGATTCTTAAGTAGAAACGTGTGCATACTTTCCACTGCCAACTCAGTGTACAGCAAGTGAAATCATCTGCTCGCAGTCGTGGACAGTTTACATGTCTGAATCTAGGTACGTGCGACGATGTTCAAACGCAGGAGATCGAATTCAAATACTCAAATGTTTGTAAAAATGTGAGACCAAACTATGGTGGTCATTGGTCTCTAGTCTTACAAACTACTTAAACTAACTTACAGCTTTCCTAAGGACAACATGCACATGCACACACACACACACACACACACACACACACACACAAACACACGCTTGAGGGTGGACTCGAAGCTCCGGCGGGGGCGGCCGCGTAGTTCCTGACATCGTGACATGGCGCCACAACCGTAGGGCCATTCCCCCCGTGGCTGCAGGTTATTTCTCGAATTAAATTATTTTTTCGGAATATGAAGGTAATTTGGGAAGCCAAAAAGGTAAAGCAGTCGACAGTCCGAAGATTTGTTTGAACACCACAGTGCTTTACTAGGCATGGTCATGTTTTTAGGTGGTATGCCATTGCCTTCCCCCGACCTTCGAACTGACTTACCCAGCCAGTTTAACGTGGGTACCGAACCCCGGTGCTACTCGGTATTTTTCACATCAGCAACACTGCCACAGGTGAAAGAAGTGAAGAGTGACAGATAAAAATCCTAGGACATGGCGGGGATCGAACCCGCGACGTTTGGATTTGTAGTCTGGCACTCTACCATGTGCTACGGAGCAGGACTTATAATGACTGATGCGATTACCGCACGAAATTACACTCTAAGACACAGTAGTATTCGCAAATAACAGGTATTTTGATCGAGAAATTCATCTGACCGAACCTCCACACTGCATTTGAATGTACGGGGAAACCTAGATTCCCACAACACTCTCGTTAACCTCCAGAATTAAAGGCGTGTTTTGATCGGTAGTGTTGGAAATCAAGTGGCATGTGTAGGAGCTAAACGAGTCTACTGAACACTGTGGCAAGTGTGAATCCACTTTCTTGCAGTGTCCTACCTTTTGAGTGTTGGGATTTTTGTAATTGACGGGAAGAGCGGTTGAAAGTAATTACCGTTGAGTCGATGATGAACTCGCGGTGTGTGGGCTTCGTGTAGCTCCCTTCGGCCGCCGAGGTGTGAACAAACACTCTTAACGTACACGTGGTGTGGTCGCTGCCCTCTGCCGTATAGGTTCCTTCCAGAAGTAGCGAACGCACCAGAGTACAGCGCTTCTAGTGAGGTCTTACACACTTTACTGAAGTATGACATAGTAAATAATTTAAGCGATGACGTATGATATAAATTTTTATTCATCTCTCAACCTTTATACAGAGAGCTGCAACGAAAACCTTCGTTATTTACCTTTAACTATCTAGCCATAGCATTTCAAGTGTGTGTTTAATTTTCTTCTTAACTATATCTTTTGATCAATTTAAATTGTTACAAAATTTACTTCTTAATGTAGCTTCAAATATTCAAATGGGACATAACTTCTGCGGTTATCAGTCTCCAGGCTTAAAAACTTATTCTAAGGACAACACACACACACACACACACGTCCGAGGGAGGATTCGTACTTCCGACGGCAATCCGCTGCAAGGCGCCTCAGAGCACTCGGCCACTGCAGCACGGCTGTCATGTAGCTAACTACCACTCTATATTACGACTATATGCCCAACGAGATCAACCACCAAAAATTACAACAGGAGCCTAATGTTAATCGCTTGTTGCCGCGGCGGATTAGCCGCGCGTACTGGGGCGCAGTGTTGCGGTACCCGCAGCCGTCTACCGTCGGGGGTTCGAGTCCCCCCCCCTCCGGCATGAGTGTTTGTGTTTTTCCTTAGGTTAGTTTACCTTAGTTTAAGTAGTTTGTAAGCTAGGGACTAGTAACCAAGCAGTTGAGTCCCATAGATTTACAAGCATTTCAACATTTAAAGCAGTGCTTTCCAAACTTTTCCTCATGGCGACGTCCTTTTATAGCTAACAGTTTTGCGCGACACCCTTTCACTAATATAAAAACATATGGTAGAATTTAGATGGGTCCACGGGGGGGGGGGCGGAAGTAAACTATCGCTTAAAAGTAGTTTGTAAGCGAAACTGAAATCCTCGTACGCATTGACATGTTTAATGTTGATCCTGACTGCAGCGATTACGTACACTCATCCCAAGAAAAGGAAAAATTAGGAACTACGGACATGTACAACAGAGTAACACCGCAGACAACAATGCCTAATTCATACAGTAATACTTGCTTCTTCTACATGCGACCCAACTTCCGAAACACGAAAACTGAATTTCAGAAACCGTTTTTGCTGTCGTGTGTACATGTTAGGGCCAGATACGGTTTTCCTGGATAGATTGAAAAAGGCATCTCGAAATTAGCTGCTCGGATTTCTGATTTAGACAGCATAGTGGTTGTTCTCTTTCAGTTCAATATTATCATATTGTTTTCAGAAATAAAGAGGATGTATTTATGACAAGTGATGAATTATTATTTAAGTTCTGTTGTTAGGCTCTTGCTTCACCACGACCTCAGAAGTCCCTACATATTCGGAAAAAAATGGATAAATATTTGTGACAAGTAAGAATATGAATGTCATTTCTGGTCCCAGAATCTGTTACATACAGGAAACTGAGAGAAAAATAATATTAACGCATACCAGGGTTCGAACCACCGATCACTGCATTGACATTTAATTGTAAGAAACGCTACCGAGAGTGACGTGGATAAGATAAATCCATTAAAAAACGCTGAGTTGCAGCTTTTTGAGAAGGAAAGCAGACTACAGTGAAGATTCGTTCAAGCAGCTGCCAGTTCCAGCAAACTGCGCATGGAAAGAGCTGTTATCGAGTATCAGCAGCAGCTCTGCGCATGCGCAGTTTGCTGGAATCTGGCAACTGGCAGCTGCGACGGCGTAACTCAATTAACGATGAAACATTCGCTGTCTAAGTCTAATAATAAACAGATGCTAACTGTCTAACTCAAACAATAATGAAACGCGTGGAACACAGATGGTGTGGGATGTGGTGGGTATTTCCACCGGGTAATGTTGTGCATGCTCGGACCAGACAACAAAGATATTTACTCGTGGTTGACAATCCGGATAATCGCGAATCCCTATAACTCGGATAATCGAGTGACCGATCATTCCTTTAATACGTGATCCGTGGTGCACTGAATGAAGAGAAGGATGATTAGCTGCAGGCGAGTCAAAAATGTTGAAATGTTTGTTAAACTTAAGAGACTTAACTGCGGGGTCATCAGTCCCTAAGCTTACAAACTACCTTATACTAAAGACGACACAAGCATCCATGCCCTAGGGGGGATTTGAACCCCCGACCGCAGCGGCCGTGCAGACTGTGACTGACACGCCGCAGACCGCTCGGCCACTGCGGCCGGCGCAGGCGAGTCTTCAGGGTACTATTTTGTGTTATTTTATGACAAGTTTTTTTTTTTTTTTTTTTTTTTTTTTTTTTTTTTTTTTTTTTTTTTTGAGTCTAAATTTGTTTGTCTCGCACCATCCTTGATATTACTACGCGACATCCTTGATACTACTACGCGACATTCCGACTCTCTAGGATCTAGAGTGATGTAAAAATTTACAAGTTAATGATCCAGTAGTCTAAATGTGGAGGGAATAAACTAGACGAAGTAGTCTTGGCAAACTGAACGACGACGCCAATCTAGAGCACCTTTCGGGAGAGACACGTCCACTCCTTGCTCCAGAACCTGTACCTGGTCATCCGGTCTCACTGGATTTTCACCACTCAGGGGCACCAGAATCTTGACGACACCTCAGGTCACTCTGAAATCCACGGACGTGTTTGCTTTTAACTTATCAGCTACGTGCAGGCAGCTCCATATGTCGTTCTGTACAAACCTGTGGGTGAGTTCCGCAAGCCTCTGTCGAACAGTTAACCACGATCACGTTCCACTGTGCTGTACCTCTTCTTCAGAACAGGACCTTAAAATTTTCTGTTGCTTTTTTTGTAGAATTATTGGCATTTTATTTTTCAATTTATAAGATAGCTCCCGCTCTATAGGCAAACCTTTAAGTGTTTCGACTGACCTATGCATAAGGCAATCTAGAATACAATCATAACAACGAATAGTACCAGATAATTAGTAAGCATCAAAATATACGGAAGATAGGCAATAAGTTTGATTAAAGATAAACTATGTATTGTAAGATAATGCTGATATTATGTTAGTAGACCATGTTGTTATCACATAAGGGATAAGTTGTCGAGTTATCATAAAACAAAAAGCAGCAGAGGTTACTTAATGCTTTGAAAGTAAAATGATAGTACAATCTAGTGACAGCCCTTCAGAGAAAAATAAACGAGCCGCGGTGGAGTAGCCGAGCGGTCTAAAGCGCCTCGCTGCGGGGCGCGTGGTTGTTCGCCGTGGAGGTTCGAGTCCTCCCTGGGGATGGGTGTGTGTGTTTGTCCTTAGGTTAGTTTACCTAGGTTTGCATAGTTTGTAAGCTACGGACTGTTGACCACACAGTTTGGTCCGATAGATTTGAACATTTGAAAAATAAACGAATACTGAAGAAAATTCGCATTTATCTGCTTTATAAAATAAGTAGTGATTGTACAGTTAATGAACATGAAAGTAAACAGTTTTAAGGTTTCTGGTAGTCGACGAAATGTGTTTGTGATTGAAAGATCACTCTGGCAATTGATAAGGAACACTTGTAATCGCAAAAGTAAATATAGGACTTTACAGTGATAGTATTGTGCCGGCCGCGGTGGCCGAGGGGACTGAGGCGCTCCAGTCACGGTCTGCACGGTCACTACGGTCGGGGGTTCGAATCACCCCTCGGGCATGGATATTTGTGCCGTCCTTAGTATAAGGTAGTTGATAAGTAGTTTGTAAGTTTAGGGACTGATGACACCGTAGTTAAGTCCCATAAGCTTAACAAACATTTGAACATTTTTGATAGTATTGTTTTTGCCTATAAGACTAACAATGGAACAAAGAGTTTCCCTTTCCGTGCGTTCTGGAGTGAACGCGTTTCGTAATTGTAGGGTTGACCTAGGTTGGAGTTTTTTTTCTTGTCCATCCCTCAAACGATCAAGGTCAGTGATGATGTAGATCCATAAGAAGTTCATGGACGCTGCCTCCTCTCAGCCTTGAACTCTTTGTGACCCTAATGATCTTGGCTCTAATGACCTTGGCCCTAATGGCGTCGTGACACCTCCCGCGTTGCTTACCGCTTCCGCCGTTATTTTGCCTGCATTACTCTCGGGGTATTCAGAGTAGTTTTAGCAGAGCTGTGTCTAAACGTCAGTTGACTTCATTCACATACGGACTTACGATACACTGCTATTAGCCCTTTCATACAGGCATTTCGGTCACGTATTATGATTTCGAATATTTGGACGTTTTGGAAATACTTCCCACTCCCCCACCACCAACTCCAATTTTAAAGACGATACGAATGCCCTATATTGTAACTTAGTCACTTATTTTCCTTATACAAATTAGCGAACAGTGAAGTGTTTCATACTTGACTCCGTTGCTTGGTGATGCAGCAGGGAAGCGTCAGCCTACACAGCGAGGTTCAATCCCCGAAGTGCTATAATTTTTTTTATTTTTTTTTATTTTTTTAATTTTTTAATTTTTTTTTTTTTTTTTTTTTTTTTTTTTTTTTTTTTTTTTTTTTTTTTTTTTTTTTTTTGCTTGACGCTTCTGTGACCTCTAATAATTAATTGTTAATGTGAAAAATTCCAGCTACGGCGGAGTGGCCAAGCACATTCTACATCTAGATGAGATACTCTGCAAATCACATTTAAGTGCATGCCAGAGGGTTCATCGAACCACCATTATACTATTTATCTCCCATTCCATTCGCGAATAGTGCGCGGGAAGAAAGAACACCTGAAACTCTCTGATTTCTCGTATTTTATTCTGATGATCATTTCTACCTATGTAAGTGGGAGTAAACAATATATTTTCGCATTCGGAGGAGAATGTTGGCGATTGGAGTTTCGCAAGTAGCCTACGCCGCAGCGATAAGCGCTGTTGTTTTAATGATTCCCGTCCCAGATCCTGTATCATTTCCGTAACGCTGCCTCCTCTGTATCGTGGCAATACGAAACGAGCTGCCCTTCTTTCGATATTTCGATGTCCTCCGTTAAACCCACCTGATAAGGATCCCACACTGGGCTGCAATACTCCAAAAATTGACGGACAAGCGTAGTGTATGCAGTTTCTTTAGTAGTTCTGTTGCATCTTTTAAGGGTTCTGCCAATGAAACGAAGTCTTTGGTCCGCCTTTCCCACGACATTATCTACGTGTTCTTTCCAGTTTAAGGCCGGCCGCGGTGGCCGAGGTGACTGAGGCGCTCCAGTCACGGTCAGCACGGCCACTACGGTCGGGGGTTCGAATCCCCCCTCGGGCATGGATATTTATGCCGTCCTAGTTCGTAAGTAGTTCATAAGTAGTTTGTAAGTTTAGGGACTGATGACCCCGTAGTTAAGTCCCATAATCTTAACAAACATTTGAACATTTTTTTTCCAGTTTAAGTCTGAAGTAATAGCATTGAGGCGGTATGCTCCGATGAGCGAGGCCGCTCCCCGCCGGGTTCGAATCCTCCCTCGGGCATGGATACTCGTGCTGCCTTTAGTCTAAGTCAGTTTATAAGTAGTTCATAAGTTTAGAAACTGATGACCCGCAGTTAAGTCCCTTAAGCTTAACAAACATTTGAACATTTATTGGAGTCCAAGTTAAACAATACCTCCTCTTTTAACTGATTGGCGTTATCAGTTCAAAGATTAGAAGAAGGAAAGGCTACATCACCTCCGATAAATCATATTTAGTATATCACTATAGTATTCAAATCAATCTTCTAGTTGAGGAACACTTTGCTTCACAGTGCAAATTACTTGGAAGATCGTTGTAAAATACTAGGTGTTCAGCTCAATGTGACTCTATGTGTAGTAATAAATTTGCAGTCCAATTTATCTTTCATTCACTGGATGAACAGTCGTACTTTACAAGCAGTTGGATATCTGCTAAAGACCTGCAGCTTCGTCTTATTCCCCTAACAGGCCATTCAGTACGTACTGGTCGCCGTCACATGGCGCTGTTTGGATTTGATTTGCCAGGCAGTTAGCTTCCAACACCTTGAGCACACTACTTCACTCTCAATTAGGTTCTTAATTGACCTAGCGAAGATGAGTGCACCTTGTAGCGAATAGGACGTCATGGAAAAATCCCCCGGAAGTACGTGGAATATAACTCACGGCCGCAGCTGATCAATTAGCTACGAAGACGAACATGGTAATCAGTGTAAATGAATGAATGGTGTGCTTTCTTGTGCGCATAATCCCTCTTTGCAGAACGACTACTTAATGCACCACAAATATTTATATTGTTCTGTGATAGGGTCAGCATTCATGATGAATTTTATAAGTTTTTGTATGTGTTGACTTCAATAAGATGACAAAGCAAAGAGCGCATGTATAAATTACTTATTTACCGTATGTCATTACTCATTTCGGCAAGCTATTTTGCCATTATCAAATGATCAAACGTTACCATCAAACTAATAAAATACTTACTACAAAATGCAAGATATATGAATTAAAAACTGATACAGCGCTATACATGTCACTTGTTGTTTTGTACATAATGGACATAATACCTTTGACATTTGATGCTTGTACATTTAGACTTGATATAGCACTGTACATATCACATGTTGTTTGGTACACCATTGCGTACTTGAACCATCAGATGACCAAGGTATTATGACAACATGTGATATGTACACTGCTGTAAAAGTTTTTAATTCATGTGCCTTGCATTTTGGAATAAGTATTTTATTAGTTTGATGAAGTAACGGTTGATCATTTGATAATGGCAACGTATCTTGCCGAAACTAGTAATGACATACAGTAAATGAGTAATTTATACATGCGATCATGGCTTTGCCTTCTTACAGAATAAAAATTAGGGTCGCTGTCCACACCCACACACACACACACACAGCATCATTGTCGCAAAATGCAGCAGTTTTACGCGCATCTCATTGTTTATGACGTCATATCTCGTGAACTATATACCGTATGTCATTCTTACACTTAAGGCGACCGTCCTCATGGATTGAAGCTTCAGTGTACAAAATTTCATAGAGATTGGAACAAAACTGTAGATTTGTATCCATGAGGACGGTCACCGTAAGTGTAAGAATCACATACGATATATAGTTCACGATATATGACGTCATGAATAATGAGTTGCGCGAAAAACTGCTGCATTTTGCGACAATGCTGCTCAGTTTCTCCTAAACCATTGGACCGATTTCAACCAAATTTGGTACACACATTCCTTACCATCAGGTAAAAATTTCTGCATGGTTAAGAATCACATATGGCACATGGTTCAAAAGATATTACGTCATAAACAATAGAAATCGCAAAATAATGCCAAATAATGCGGCAATACTTTCGAAATATACTGTATGAGAATGACAGTACTAAGCGACTTGCAACAAACTTTAAACATAATTTCAAATCTTTATTAAAATTTTTCTCGCTGGCAACCATAGTAAAATGATGAAAGGAAAAACGTTTCTCGCTTACTACTTTTGCGCTGTTAATGGAGTAAAACTACGGCTCTCGGTATGACGTTACAATTTATAATTTAACACTACAAATTGTAGCGACAGAAAATTTTACAGACAGTATACACATATAGTATACACATATATAGTTGAATGTAGCTTCTAAATTGTATCACAGTACGACTCGTAGTTCATGATATATGAGCACATAAGCTGTAACTTCCGCTGTTCATGGATTGAAACTACGGCTTTCGATATGACGTTATAATTTATAATTTCTACATTACAAATTGTAACCGCAGGAAATTTTGCAGACAGTATACACACATATAGTTGAATGTACTTTGGAAATTGTATCGCAGAACGACACGTAGTTCATGAGATATGAGCAGATAAACAGCAAAGTTCATGGAAAACCGCCCCATCACGCACCAAGTTTTAATCTATTACTTCTGTACTATTAATTGTATCACCAAGACATATTACAGACATACAGCCGATATACAAATGAATAAAATACCTGAATAAAAGCAGGAAAGTTTTCACCTAGTATACAGTTTGTTCCAGATATATTGTCCACCCAAAATATCTCTGGAACAATAACAGCTATTGGAAAACGACTTTCACCGGTATCAATGTACGGCTGGGGCCCATGAATGTACATATTTGGAAAATTCTAAAACGAAAGCAAATGTGATTTTTAACATGTTTCCAAATATGTACATTCATGGGCCCCAGCCGTACATTGATACCGGTGAAAGTCGTTTACCAATAGTTGCTATTGTTACAGAGATATTTGAGGTGGACAAGATAGCTGACACACACACACACACACACACACACACACACACACATATATATATATATATATATATTGTTACAGAGATATTTGAGGTGGACAAGATAGCTGGGACACACACACACACACACATATAAGAACACACACACACACACACAACACAACAGCTGTGCAACTGAAACGCCTTCGGCGAAATTGAGAACGTCTATGTTCTGTCCACCGCTGATTACGCGCCACAGCGTGTTTACGGTCATTTTCTTGTTTTGGTGGACGAAGTATAGTGTCGTTGCAACTGTCGGCAAGAAACTTGACAACAGTGAGTGTGGCGACAGTATGTGCTGTAGTGTGGTACAGGCACACGAGGCAGTGGCCACTATGTGTGTGTATGTGTTCGCGGCGGCCGCGGCCGGTCCGCCGGGTCAGCGGCTGCGGGGTCAGCGCGGCCCCGCAAGGTCAGCCAGCGTGTGCCTGTGCCTGTGCCTGCCGGCTAGCGGAGTCTCGCTGTTACGCCACAGTGCCACGGTCGCCACCACGGCCGCCTCTTCCGCTCAGCACGCGCCATACATCTCTGGCGCCGCTGCCCTGGCTGTCAGGACGGTCGCGACGTGCCGGTCCGCTGCAGTTCCAACGCGGCACACGGCCTGCTAGAACAACAGGACACGTATAACGGCGGCCGCCCCACAGACATATATTACTAGACTGGCAAACTTGCCTTACAAGCTTCCTAGGGTTTTATTTGCGGACGGAGAAGTTAGTACTGCTTCCTCCCACAAGTCCCCTAAAACCTCCACATCCTTGCGGATGCTGTTGCGTAGCAGTGTGCGTTTGTACCGCCCTACAGTACGGACGAGGTGCCGTAGTTGCTGTCCAAAACATTATGGAAAGCATAGAGTTCTGACTAACCTGTTGTCTTCTATAGTTGTGTCCCCAGCGCAGAAGACAGCACACAGGTTGTACGTTCTTCTACAGCATACAAGTTAGGCTAAAATAAGTTCTGTATGATGGAAGCATAATAAGCGACTCGCGAGATTTTTAATTGTCAGGGATGCCATTTATTAACTAAATAATAAAAAATGAGCAACTATTGTTAATATGTTACGGCCTATGCTGCCCATAGCTCATGTTGAGACGTCGACTGTTATCACTATTACAAAAAATCTTTACTCATGACCGGCGCGGTCCGGCGCGTATAGCGGTCAGCTCGGGACTGAAACTGCGGCGCGTTGCGAGACTAGAGGGCACCTGACGCTCTATTTCGCGCCAAAACAGGGCCGTCGCGCGCCTTCTGCAAAATCGCTCTTCTCTTGTTACAATAAGAGAAGGCAACTTAAACTTTTTAAACTGTCCAAATCTAGCCTGTCCTTGAGAGATATTGATAATAAATTCTCAGCTCTGAATAATTAATATTTAGTTTATAATAAGCAAAAATAATTTCAAAAGAAATCACGTGACGTGAAATGCAGCAGCCAATGCGAGGAGAGCACCAGTAACATAGGCGGGCTTTCCCACGGGAACCAGCACCTACTGCGCCATATGCTACTGCCCCCCCACCCCACATTTCAACATATGCTGCACTACTGTCTTTCTTCCGCGTTTAAGGCACGTACAATGTTAGCAAAGAAACGGCCAGCGGCCAGAAATATGAAGTGGCCACAGGCCAGGAATATCACAGCCTCTCTGACTGAAGCTTGATACCGACATCTTTCATCACCTCACGTCAAAAAGTTTCCATACGGTAAAATTATGATCTTCTGACTCGATATGATGTTGTACGATTTAGCCTACTAGTTAGTTTGTACATAATTTGCATTGGAGCTAACACATCGGCAATACTTGAATTTAACAGATAGACCTACACTGTCGAATCGTGTTTTGAGAAGAACGTGTTATGTACGCTTAAATTATACTTACTGTCCTGGCGGCCTCACGTGATTATGTGTGTGACATTGGCATTAGCCATTCGCTTCACGATGCAAATGTTTTGTAATGACAACTTCGTTTTACGAGGGTAATTACTGTTACTAAGTGAATGAGGGCACATACAAAAATCTGTCAACCGTAGAGCACGAACAGCATGAATTGTTTACTTCATCATCTATACGAAACACTAATCAACTCTCACTGTATGGATTACTAAGAATATCAACAGCTTGGTTAGGGCTTTCTACCGTTTTGTTGATGTTGCCAACATAATCATACGAGGCCACTGAGATGGTAAGTAAAATTTTACCTCTACATACATTTAAATCACCTTGTAATTATGGGAAAAACACTGAGAAGAATAAAGATACCTGTTATCCACGACAAATGGCTCAAACATTTAACGTTATTGTTTCCCCAATTCCAGTATTAAATTATGAGTTTCTACATAGAAGATCGCCACTCATAACCTCACTTTGAAAATCGGGTATTAGGATAACGAATTAACGTGATGGACAGACTGAATATAACGTGACGTGACGTGACGTTGACGTGACGGACACTGTGAATTGGTCTTATATCTTCGGTTTGCCGTACCAAAAATTACGGATACATACAACACTTGAATCAAGCAATAAGTCAAATCTCTAAAGACAGCGGAGTTACGTGGGTTCATCCGTATTTTTACGAATGTTTTCTGTAAATACACATACGACTGCTCATACGTTTATAGTATAGAAATATGGCGGCGAGACTTCAGTGACACCAATGATGCTGTATATGGCATTGCCAGTCTGGTAATATATGTCTGTGGGCCGCCCCCTGTGAATACGGCGACTGAGACAGCAAAGCAGTCACGTGGCGCCAGCCCGGGCTGCGCTACCCAACCAGTTGCAATGGCGGCGACTGCAAAGAAAAGAGAGACATCTGTGCAGTGGTGGACTAAAGCACACGTTTACATGATGCATCTTCTTGTCTCACAAGCAAACCTTCAAGTCTCGGAAATTCAGTTCGGGCCTTGCGGGATTAGCCAAGCTGTCTGGAGCGCCACGTTACGGATCGCGCGGCCTTCCGCGTCGGGGGTTCGAACCCTCCCTCGGGTATGGATGGGTGAGTTGTCCTTAAGTTGTTTGTAACACATGAAATTCAAATGTTCAAATGTTTGTTAAGCTTATGGGACTTAACTACGGGGTCATCAGTCCCTAAACTTACAAACTACTTATGAACTACTTACGAACTAGGACGGCACAAATATCCATGCCCGAGGGGGGATTGGAAGCCCCGACCGTAATGGCCGTGTTGACCGGGACTGGAGCGCCTCAGTCTCCTCGGCCACCGCGGCCGGCGGGACTGATGAGCAACGTAGTTTGGTTCCACAGAATTCCTAACAAACAAACAAAGAAACAAATTCAGTTCGGGATAGTAGTATACCTGAAGGGTGTGGCGCGCTAGTCACGGTCTGTACGGTCACCACGGTCGGGGATTCGAATCCCCACTCGGGCATTGACATTTGTGCCGTCCTTAGTGTTAGCTAGTTCATAAGTAGTTTGTAAGTTTAGGGACTGATGACACCGTAGTTAAGTCCCATAAGCTATAAAAACATTTGAAACATTTTCGTAAGCGCAAATGATATTCAGAGATGCAGAAATCAATTCCGGGGCCTTAATTACACGCTTCTTCCGCGTATCACGATTTCGTTCAGTCTTTCGCCAATTCAGATATAGCTTTCGCAACAAAATTTCGCAACAAAATCTTCATGTCAGTAATTTCCTTTGACGACACAGCTGTATCCGGGGAGGTGCAATTATAATTGCGAGGCATTGCGGAGTTCGCCAGAAAATAAATTAATAGATAAATTAAATTAAATAAAATGATAAAATTAAAACCGCCTGTATTTTTGTAGGTAATGTAAAGAAAGTATTTGTCGCCGATGAGTCCGCATCGCGCCCATCCGCGACGCCTGTCCGGTTACACCGGTCACGCCACCTCGCTCCGCCTCGGTACCCTGTGACGTATGCTTACTGGTAGGCTGCCCGCAGTGACGTCACTCCGGCCGCGTGTTAGGTGACGCGGAGGGGGGAGCAGGCAGTGGGCGTGAGCTGACCTCTGCTCAGGAAGGTTGGTCGAGGCGTGGGAGTCATCTCTGGTGGGAGCAGACCTCCTTATTAACGGTGAATTGCGTCCTCCTCCAGCCGCCATGTGATCCTTATCTGCATAAGCCGCTCTACAGTCCACGGCGGGAAGCCTAGTATCGTTGCTAATAATCTCTCACGCCATGGACCGTGTGACAGCAGGTGATGCAGTGCGAGTGCTGACACGGAGAGCAGAGGTGGCGAGGAAGTGGCTCGTGGAGATGAGGGGTGGCGCGTCAACCTCTGCTACTGGCGGAACGTGAGACCACGGCTGTCGTAAGCGCACCAGGTGTGGCTGCGAGTCATTACCTCCCGGTGAGGGGCCGTTGCTAGCGCGAGCCTGCCACCGTGGCGCAAACTCAAAGAAGGCTACGGACCCTTCCTGAATAGTTTGTGCTGACTTACCTGGTCTGGTTTTAAACACTATCGTCAGTGCGGCGTCTCTTGCCCAAATAAACTGTCACCTTCGTGTATAGTGAGGGATAACAGTGGGCGAAATAATTTTAAATTGAAATTTATTCGCAATACCGCATTTCTTACAGCTCCACTCTTTTGGAATTGATGTACTACCAAATGGTGACACACAAAAATTTGTACCTGGCAATTGGTAGTACATCTACGTAGACTATATCTAATACAGCTGTAGTTTGTCACTATATAGGAATATTACCAAAGTCTAAGCGAGAAAATCACAATTGCAACGTATGGAATACTTCGTTGTTTTCATTCTGCCTGCTGCGGGACCACAGTATAAGCCGCAAGTAATTCTTAACTGTATTTATGCTAAGGACGCTGCTTTTAAGTAAATTATTTAATTCGACAGGCCTGTTTCGGTGTGAATGTTATCGTCAGGTTAAACTGATAGGTCTTCTTAACTTTGTAAGGTCGCTGTTTATCTGATGGCACATCATCTGTCAAAATAGCTACGACATATCGCCAAGGTAAACCACAGTTTTAATACATCTGTTAAATAAGAACCAAACAGATCGGATAAACAAAAATCTTACAAGGGTAAGAAGAACTACCAATTTATCCTGACGATGGCATTCACGCCGAAAAAGGTCTGTCGAATTAAGTATTATATTAAAAAGCAACGACCTTGGAATAAATACTTTAAAATACACGACGCGGTGGGACCAGAAGATTACAAATACCATGTAGTTGATTGTCAAATATGTAATCAGTGTGCATACGGGTTTGATTCGATCGGAAGAGTTGCTAGGAGCCGCGGTGGAGTAGCCGAGCGGTCTAAAGCGTATCGCTGCGGAGCGCGCGGTTGCTCGCCGTGGAGGTTCGAGTCCTCCCTGGGGCATGGGTGTTTGTGTTGTTCTTAGTTTAGTATACCTAGGTTTAAGTAGTTTGTAAGCTACGGACTGACGACCACGCAGTTTGGTCCGATAGATTTACAAACATTTCAACATTTGAGTTGCTAGGATAGCGTAAAGATAAGGCGGCCGCTCGTGAAAAGCGAGAAATCCGGAGTCGCGTCCCTGGTCCAGCACAAATTTTTGTATGGTACCACTGACAGTCCAACCACACCCAATACAGTGGAGATGGGAGAAATTCGCCCAATGATGGATAAACGTCTTTAACAGCAGGCGAGTTTCCTGGGTTAAGTAGTATACCTTTCTGAAATCTTGAGCAGAGCTCAAAGACGACTACTTTTTAAACAAAAGAAAACTTTTATTGTATATTCATAAATATTAACATTTGTATAATACATGTTTAAATATAATACATATAAACAAAAGAAGGAATCACAGCTGTTTCTGCATAAAGCTGGTTTTCGGCGGGAAGAATTATTTCTTGTTTAGCTTCTGGAATCGATATAAAACTGGCAGGTACCAAGTGAGGGAAAGTTATCAGCAGGTTTCTTTTGTTGTGTATTGTCTTCAAGAGCTCTTTGTACCAGCAGCTGTGGAGGCAGACGGTCTCCAGAGAGCCTGCGGTATTTTCCACTGTTGAAGCAGTCCTGCATCCGCTACTGAAAGACAAACGTCAGAGCAATTGAAGCCTGCTGCGGCCACCATCAATGCGGCGCCAAAGGCCTGAAGATGGTTCTAGAGAACCGAAACTGGTTGCCAGCAATAAACGCAACAAATTGCGATCTAGACTGTCTTATTTTAATTATTAAAATTTGAAAAAGAAAGAAAGCTTTCAAACATTAAAAGTCAAATAGCTGAAAGATTACACGTGTCATCCGGCATCTTGCTACACTGCGTCACCTGATGTCTTGATTCCATATTTTCATCAGTACATTCATTATGACTTTCTTTGAGACTGCTATCTTCCTCTGAACTAGAATCATTGTTGTACACGCATTGCACTTCATGGTCAACAGCTGCACTGCTGTATCCTTCAAGAAGTATCTTTAATGCGCCCTGCCAGAATCATGCTTGTTAAAGCACATAGTACTACCGTTTAGTCTTTCGCCAAATGCGTCCGCCCAGTCCTTAGCGTCATGCCTTAGACCACGCGGCTTTGCGACAACAAGGAAGTCTAAGACGGATGAAGACATCACTTGGTACCGACTCATATCTAAGACAGTTTGTAGGAAGAAACAGCAACTTGTAATTAAGATCGTTTATAGTTTCCAAGCTGCATATATTTTGCATAAATTCATTCTAGACAGTACAGTTATTTCCAGGTGCTGATTTTTATTCTTTCCATACTACATATGATGCCTAAATACCTTTTCCAAAGCAGTCTAGAACAATATGAAGTGGATGTTGATAACATTACGTTGTACAAGGATTTTATTTACGTACAAGTAATGTGTGATTTATTGCCTACTAGCTAAAAACCCGACGTTGCCCGGAAATTTATTTCTGCCTTTAATTAGTACTTCTCCTATCCCTTGTCTCTCTGCCCATCTCCTTTTTTTTCTAAAAACGTTATATTTATCGGAGAATATAAAAGAAATAAGGCTGTCTTGCATGAAGTACAAAATTATACGTGTCGTATCCAAACAAAGAAAGATATCAATCAAAATACAAATGGCACATGTACTCGCACGATCTCATTTTTATTGAGTTATATGTTGTACAATTTGTATAAGTGCTGCATGTCTGTACAATCTGTTGCGAATACAATCAGTAGTGAAGAAATAACAGATTAAAACTTAATGGCCGGCCGCGGTGGCCGAGGGGACTGAGGCGCTTCAGTCACAGTCTGCGCGGCCACTGCAGTCGGGGGTTCGAATCCCCCCTCGGGCATGGATATTTGTGCCGTCCTTAATCTTAGTTAGTTCATAAGTAGTTTGTAAGTTTAGGGACTGATAACCCCGTAGTGAAGTCTCATAGACTTTACAAACATTTGAACAATTTTTTTAAACATGATGCGTCATGGGGCGGTTTTCCACGAACGTTACTGTTTTGCTCATGAACAACGTGTCGTACTGTTATACAATATTTCTGTTGTGCAGAAATTATAAATTGTAACGTCATGCCGAATGCCGAAGTTTTAGTCCATGAATAACCGAGAAGTAGAAAGAGAGTAACTTTTTTCCTTTCATAATTTTGCTATGGTTGTCAGAGAGAAAAATTTCAATAAAGGTTTGAAATTATGTTTAAAGTTGGTTGCCGTTGCGGATCGCGCGGTCTCCCGAGTCGGAGGTTCGAATCCTCCCTCGGGCATTGATGTTTGTGCTGTCTTTAAGTATAAGTTAGTTCATAAGTAGTTTGTAAGTTTACGGACTGATGATCCCACAGTTAAGTCCCATAACCTTTACAAACACTTGAACATTTTTTAAAGTTGGTTGCAAGACGCTAAGTACTGTCATTCTCATACAGTGTGTGAATAAACTCTCCTCGCATTATGTGGCAGTTTCTTGCAGCTTGATTGTTTATGACGTGGTATATCCTGAACCATGTGTCGTATGTGGTTCTTATACGTGCAATAAATTTGTTAGAAATCGGTCCAGTGGTTTAGGAGGAAATGTGCAACACTGTCGTTTGATGCAGCAGTTTTTCGCGGATTTCATTGTTTATGACGTCGTATCTCGTGAACAATGTGTTGTGCGTGATTCTCTTACGGCGCTCGTCCCCATGTATTGAAGCTTACGTGTGCAAAATTTCATAAACATTGGAAGAAAAGTGTAGATTTGTATGCAATACGTACACACAAACATACGGACACTCTGATTTATATTTAGATTTTCTTCCATAATAATGGTAACGAATGCATTATAAAGGAACAATTACGCATCAGATCCTCGATGTTTAACATTATCTGTTCGCTGTTAGTCTTTTAGAGACCATCCTCGAAAGGAACACGGCTACACGACTATTATTGTAAGAATCGCCCTAACGGTGCTGGTGCTGGAAGCTTTTTAGGCATATTCAGTGGCCACCGACGTCATTAATTTGCGGAGCGGTTGTACTATGCGCGATACCGCGCTCTTCCTGCTTTCACTAAATTCGACGCGCTCACCACCAGCAAGAGTTACTGCGGTTACAGACCGAGCATTCCGATTCGTTTCCTTATTATATCATTATTGCGCCGTTAAGCGCGTCTCTCTAAACAGCCACTGTTAGTGAAAGGACGCAGAGCTGCTGGCGCTTAAAAGTGATTTTTCGGCCGGAAGAAATACAGTAGATTCAAAGAAACAAGCAGCGAATGGATTTGCCGACCTCGCGGTTTTCCCCATAAAACAGACGGTTCGTTAGGAGACGAGAAAAAAGAAAGTTATATTACATTTGTTTGCGGTTTACTAATGATGAAACACACTTCCTGTGATTTAGTCGTCAAAGGTTACACCACCGATGAGAAAAGCTTGAGAAAGCTTAATTGAGAAAGAATGAACGCTAGATTAAGTGGGACGATTATTGCAGCATAATTCCATTCATTACAACTGGATTAATAATTCTATCTGACGAAAAATAGTACATTTCGTACTCCTTAGAAAAGAGAAAGGAAGAGGGTGACATAGAAAAACGTCATGCATAAAACATGACGATTGTATTGACGAAATTATTTATCTTAGAGCTACGAAAAATTCTCTTGGGACACTAATAGGGTCCCTCAGAAGTGTAGGATCTATATGTAGGTAACTCACATAATGAATGTGATCCCTCAAGACCTACGATTTCTAATAACAACCTCAACAGGGGTTATTATCTGCTCACAGTAGATTGATGATTCTTTATTACCAGCAGAGAAAATAATTATAACACTGTGAAGATCTAGAGCCATGAAATTCAATAATTTACGTCACAATATTTTCGCGTAAAGTTTATTTTACGAGTGACCAAAAGAAAGCCTAATAAGATGGTTATGTCAATGCCATATTTTTCATTTCCAAGGAATATCTATAACAAATAAAGACACTGCATGTAACTTACAGTACAAGTAGGTAAACGAAAGGCAGAATTTCTGTAGATGGAACAAGAAATTCGATTCTCATATGCATACAAGCAGCTGCTCATTTTTCAGTTTCAAACATACCTTGCATTTATGAAAGTACAACACAATGAAGGAAGCGGGACCAGCAGCTTTTTACAAACTTTTTTGTCTTTACAATTTTCGTCGAAGTTGCATTCAGCATTTATTTGGTAACTACTTTCGGACCATCCTGTCCATTTTCAAACCATATGCCTCATCACAAACGTTACATACAGTGGATCATTTCTATGCAGCAAACCCAAACATCATTGACACAAGTTAAACTGACAAATTTCAATCAAAATATCCACGGGTGTACTGCCGGTCTATAGTGTCCAACGGGCACAATATTTCGGCGATCATACATGTCGCCATCATCAGGTGAACTGACGGACTGAGCTCCTGGAAAAGCGCCGGCACGGAGATCCGCACGCTACGGCCTGCTCGAAGGCTGCAGCCGTAAGCCGCTTGTATACATAGTGTTACATATGCTAGTAGCTCGTCCTAGAAATTATAAATTGCAACGTGCTACTGAATCATTTCGACAATTTTTTTATTTTATTTATTTATTTATTTATTTATTTATTTATTTTTTTTTTTTTTTTTCTAGCGGGGACTAGACTGCATTGAGTTACTCCTAACATGTGCGTTTGTTTACATTATAATTTTTCCTTTGCGATGTAGAAGTAGTCAATCAGATACTACTGTTGCGTTATGAGTTACTTTCGGGAAATATGAGAGGTATAATACTGGCAAAAATGTTCAAATGTTTGTTAAGCTTATGGGACTTAACCACGGAGTCATCAGTCCCTAAACTTACAAACTACTTATGAACTACTTACGAACTAGGTTGGCACAAATATCCATGCCCGAGGGGCAATTCGAACCCCCGACCGTAGTGACCGTGCAGACCGTGACTGGAGCGCCTCAGTCTCCTCGGCCACCGCGGCCGGCTATAATAGTGGCATTTACTGCATCGGGTACATCATAAAATGTTCAAATGTTTGTTAAGCTATGGGACTTAACTGCGGGGTCATCACTCCCTAAACTTACAAGCTACTTATGAACTATCTTGTACTAAAGACAGCACAAACATCCATGCCCGAGAGGGGATTCGAACCCCCTACGGGGAACGACCTCGCGTATCGTAGCATAGCTCCTCAATGCGCTCGGCCGCTCCGCCGCGGCTGTACATCATAGAAGCAGTATATGGCTGACCAGTTATGAATTTTTTGTTGTTAGTAGTGCATAATAATTTTAAGAATCTTTTTCTCAATATTTTTCTCGGTATATACGCACTATACATTACTCGTGGTAATTTTATAGCTTCAAATAAGAAGTCATGCATTAAAGGGTTAAAGCGAAAAGTGGGAGACCCGGGTTCGAGTTCCGGTCCGTCACTAATTTTCATTTGTCACCAAATACCGGACCATCTTTAGTAGTGCAGCTACTGTGGGCAGAATTCGCAAAATGCGAATAATTAATTGATTATTTAATACTCCAACTAACTTAAACTAAGGGTAACACACCCATGCCCAAGGGATGACTCGAACCTCCGGCGGGAGCAGCGTCACAGTCCCTAACAAACAAAGCGCGTAGAATCACTTTTGTATTCCCGCGCGGCTCAACCACTATGAAAACAAAATATTGAATGAAAATACACATCGAATAAATACAACGTTATGTACTGATTCGACGAATGCCTTCCTGTGTTACATAAGAGCAGCGCCGCTGAAGTGAATTTGAGATAATAGTCTGAAGCAAACAAACGAGGTAGGGAGTTGATACCAGCGGTTGATGCAAGGGGGACATTCCAATTACGGCATCAGCCGTGTACAGAGTACGCGTTCAGCTGTGCGTAACCGCGCGGTCCCGCTAACGCAGCAGCCACCTGCAGTACGTAGCGGCTCGACGTGTTACGAAGTTGTTGCCTGGTGCGTGACGGGAAGCGCAACTTTGAGACAACCAGGACGCAAGGAGATAACTAAGGAGTCACCTGTTTCAGAGTAGCGACTGTTCAGGAGTTCCGCAGTCGAAGACTTCAAGAGCCAGAGAGTGGTTGGAGGCATACGTCAGAGGCACCGCCGCGGACATATGACGTCACGATCCGCCCTAATAACGCCGCGCTCTTCAGTACACCACCAGACCGCGGACTTGCACGTTCCCCACCGTCGCATCTGGGCGTATGAAGGAATGAAGTTGACGTTTCAGACCAGTCTGTAGTTTGCGAGCCGTAGAATGCTGCAGAGGGCAAACTGTTGGCTACGGAATGGAAAGATACAATCACTGTGCCGCGGCACTTTCTCGAGGGGCTATTTTTTTGGGTCTCGAAAGGTACTTCTTGCAAGATAGTCAGCTGTGTGAACAACACTTTTATTACAGTTACATTAGCTACTACGTTACAATTAACATTCACCATTAGAAGTCCCTGCACCATGCGTCAATACGCTGCAGCTCCTACAGCATTTTGCTACCCTTTCTCAGCGTCGCGACTTCTCGAAAGCCCCATTGAACTTCGTATGTTATATACGATGTCATTTATATACACTTCTGGCCATTAAAATTGCTACACCAAGAATAAATCTATATGATAAACGGACATTAATTGGACAGATATATTATACTAGAACAGACATGTGATTACATTTTCACGCAATTTCGGTGCATAGATCCTGAGAAATCAGTACCCAGAACGACCACCTCTGACCGGAATAACGACCTTCATACGCCTGGGCATTGAGTCAAACAGACCTTGGATGGCGTGTATAGGTACAGATGCCCATGCAGCTTCAGCACGATACCACAGTTCATCAACAGTTGTAACTGCCATATTGTGACGAGCCAGTTGCTCGACCACCATTGACCAGGCGTTTTCAGTTGGTGAGAGATCTGGAGAATGTGCTGGCCAGGGCAGCAGTCGAACATTTTCCGTATCCAGAAAGGCCCTTACAGAACCGGCAACATGCGTG
The DNA here is from genome assembly GCA_026315105.1 of Locusta migratoria. Lineage (NCBI taxonomy): Eukaryota > Metazoa > Arthropoda > Insecta > Orthoptera > Acrididae > Locusta > Locusta migratoria. Next base: position 648,627,320 of record CM048744.1, on the reverse strand, counting down.
CTGAAATGTAGGGTTTCGCAGGGATCGAATGAAGGGTAGAGTCACGGGTCGTAACACATCTGAAATATAACGGCCACTGTTCAAAGTGCCGTCGATGCGAACAATAGGTGACCGAGACGTTTAACCAGTGGCACCCCATACCATCACGCCGGCTGATACGACAGTATGGCGATGGCGATGCACGCTTCCAATGTAACGCAAAACATTATTGTTGCTGGCCGCAATAGGATGAGCAGTGACGTCTGATTTCAGCTGGGCACTGTTATTACATAACTTGGAATTTGCTAATGTTGTCCCCCGGAACAACTCTCCATAAAGAGTAAGAGAAAGGACAGAATAAAAACGTTGTTGGCCAGAGACACCGGGGAACGTGCGAAGCTTCTCTTAGATTGGCTAACGTCTAAAAAATGCGGGTGGATAGATGTGTCGACTGCCAGTAAATCATAAACATGCACTCCACTTTAGCCCTTTAGAAATCCTGTCTTTTGACATTCAAGGAGATTCTCAGTCAGATTTTGAGGAGATCGACCCCTTGTTGCCTGTCGCTAGCCTCGGTAATCACCTGTAAGTCTGTTAAGTCTGTTTCTGAGTGCTAATGTTCACAATGTCTGTTTTACTGAGCTGCCAGTACACCCCTGTCTCTGTTACTTTTGGTGGTTTCTGTGGCTGTCGTTTCTGCTGTGGCACAGAACTCTCGTTCAGCCAGCGCTTGAGTATTGCTCATACTGTGGAATCCTTACCAGGTAGCATTACTAGAAGATATGAGAAGATCCAACGGATATAAAGCACTGAACTAAAATTTTGATACCGTGTGTTACGGGCTCATTTAGTGAGCGTAAAAGTGTAACATCTACATCTACTTGGGATAATCTACAAATCACATTTAAGTGCCTGGCAGAGGGTTGATCGAACCACCTTTATACTATTTATCTCCCATCCCATTCTCTAGTAACACGCGGGAAGAGAGAACACCTGAATCTCTCCGTTCGAGCTCTGATTTCTCGTATTTTATTTGATGATCTTTTCTACCTATGTAAGTGGAACAATATGTTTTCGCATTCGGAGGAGAATGTTGCCAATGGAGTTTCATAAGTAGGCCACGCCGCAGCGATAAGCTCGAACGGAGAGATTCAGGTGTTCTTTCTTCCCGCGCGCTATTCGAGAATGGAATGGGAGATAAATAGTATAACGGTGGTTCGATGAACCCTCTGCCAGACACTTAAATGTGATATGCAGAGTATCCCATGTAGATGTAGATGTAGATAAGCGCTATCCCAGAACGGAGGTGATTAGAAAGCTCCAGTGGCATACGGCGGAAGAGGGAAATGTTCTGTATCGCGGTAGGCAGTTCTGTTTCATGAAGAGTTCAAATGTTCAAATGTTTGTAAAGCTTATGGGACTTAACTACGGGGTCATCAGTCCCTAAACTTACAAACTACTTATGAACTACTTACGAACTAGGACGGCACAAATATCCATGCCCGAGGGGGGGATTCGAACCCCCGACCGTAGTGGTCGTGCAGACCGTGACTGAAGCGCCTCAGTCCCCTCGGCCACCGCGTCCGGCTCATGAAGAGTCAACCTACATATAGCTTGCTCCGAGGTTTATCTCGTGAAGCAGCCACAAGGAGGTGATCAGAGGGATTAGAGCCTACACGGAGGGATACAGTCATTTCTTCCGCTAACCACACGTGACTGGAGTAGAAGGAAGGCACTGTGGTTCGCAAAGTGACCTCTGCACACACCGTGATGTGGCTTGCGAAGTATGTATGTGGATGTAGAAGTACCGAGCTAACGCTGGCCTTTCAAATGTTCAAATGTTTGTAAAGTTATGGGACCTATATGCAATGGTCATTGGTCCCTAAAATTAGACTACTAATAAGAACTTATCCCAAGAACAAAACACACACACAACACACACCCAAGGGAGAATTTGAACCTCCGACGGGGAACGGCCGCAGCAGGGCTATTCCACCGCGGCGCCGGCCTTTTCTGACCTGTGCGTCAAAGGAAAATAAAGACGATTAAACCACGCCCCGACACTCTTCACCGCCCAATAACACCCGGCTTGAAACGCATGAGAGGGAACACGTGGTCGTTGATTTGGGTTCTCGCGACAAGTAGGGCGCCAGAGCTGGTACCCGTGGAGGTTGCTCACAGCTTTTCTCCGTCCACTCCTGCCAGCTTTCAGGAGGCCAAAACTTGTCATATATTTTAACACAAACTCGTTTCTCTAACCTGCTCGCAGTTCCATATTTGTTTCCAAGCTATTCTAACAGGAAAAGCCGCAAGGCCTCTTTTACAATGTCTTCAATGGGCCATCGTAAACTGACATGAGGAGGGCCATTTAGCCTGCTAGTACCAGGTTCTCCCCTAGCGCAGTGGTGGAATGCAGGAAACCCATTACCCTGCAGTTAAGCCGTGTTACAGTACCGCTCCAGCCGTTAGTGAGGCCACATCGCAGAATACGTGACGATCGCCTCATCGCTTTCATTCAAACCTCAAACGTCAATGGATTGTTAACGACACACTAAGACGAAACGGAAGTCCTGCATCAGGATTATTACAATCGAGAAAACTGTGTGATTTCTGTGACAGACAGAAAAACACGGAGATCTTTCTTCGTTGCAGAGAACATCAAGGTCCTTGGTACGGTAAGCCCGACAAATCACTAGAACTAGGTGCGTCTGAAAACTTCGGTGAATGGTCTCTGGAAATACAGCAGAGAAGAGTTACAAACAAAATACCTTCACTGGCCTTCAAAGTAATCATCATTGGCTAGAATAGACTTGTGACATCGTTTGCACAACCGTTGAAACCTGTCGGCCAATGATTCTTGTGGAATCGCTCTGAAGTCACGCGTTGTTGGATCTTCGCAACCGTGCTGATCAACTCATCTGCTGTCGTTCGCAAGAAACAGACGCCGATCATCCGCAAGCATCCGTCGCACTCGTTCGATGTCGTCTGGACTGTGAATATGGACGGTCGGCCCGAATGTGGCTTATTCTCGACACCCTAATGATGAAATGATGATGTATTCCAATTTGTGATACACTTTAACAACATTGTATACTTCTTTGAAAAATGAATTTCCATTACTCGGTAATATTTTTGCTGTACGTGTTATAATTTATGCTTCTTATTTGTAGACTTTTGGTATGAATTCAGGAAAAGCATTGAAAACATTTAAATTTTGATAATAAAACTCGGTGTTGCTAAAGAATTGATTTTTGTGCTCAAAGGAGAGAGAACGGTTTTAGGATGAGCCCACATGGTGTTTTGGACTCTTGACACCTAGCTGGTCCCAGGACGGTTAAAACAACTTTCAACTGTCTTGTTTCACTACTGAACGTTTATTTCTCGGAGTGTTCAATTTTGTGACTCACATCATTCAGTGTATATTAGTCAGCAGCTTAGAAATCTTCTGAAATTTCCTGGCAGATTAAAACTGTGTGCCAGGCCGGGATTCGATCTCAGAATCTTTGCCTTTCGCGGGCAATCGCTCTACTGGCTGAGCTACCTGTGCACGCGTCACGGGCCGTTCTCACCGCTTTACTTCCGCTAATACCTCGCCCCTAACGAAAAGAATTTCACAGAAGTTCTCCTGTGAACCTCGCAGTACCAGCACTCGTGGAAGAAAGGATATGGTAGAGTAATGGCTTAGCCACAGTCTTTGGGATGTTTCCAGAATTAAATTTTTACTCAGCAGCAGAATGAGTGCTGATGTAAAACTTCATGCAAATTAAGACCATCACGGGGTTTCTACCTAGTCAAAATATCATCGATGTAGTATTTTTAACATCCTGTCGGTACCAAACCTTTGAATATTTCCTGGAGAGTCATTGTAAAAGTAAGGTCAGGAGGCAACAAACAGGAGAGATTGAACTGGAGAAAGTTCGTGCTTTCTTTTAAGGGCAGTTACATTAAGACCTTTTTACGGCGAGCAAGTGGTGCGTGAAATGCTTGGAGTTGTCTTAATGGGTTCTAAAAGTCGTAAAGACACGTATAGTGGTAAATCCTACAACAATCTTGCTGTTAGTCACATACGTTTTACTGATACATTTTCGTTTCGAGGCGTTCGTTTCTCCACTTTTCCTTTATAGTACTCTATATGTGAATATTGTTTTCTGATAAAGCTTAAAGCTGTGATGGTGATTTGAAAAGTAAAGCCTCCGAGTTTCATGTGAGGAAAGTCTTAATGAGTTAAAAAATGCTTTATTATCTATAAAAAATCTTTTTCATTCCTAAGTATTTATTTCGCAAAATAGTTACCGTGCCAAAGAACGTGTTACTTCAAACGAGATGAAACATCTGTCGGAAATGTTTCAAGTACTCTTGTTTAATTAAACTTTTGCACATTATATTCTCAGTACGTGCCTGATATTCACGCCTTGAGAAGATTGAACTGTGGGATATGGAATATCAATTCTTAAATGTGGTGATTTACAGTTTCAACGTAACCACAGTTATAATGTACATTTGCTATGTGCCTGTGTACATTTTCTACTCCCATTCTCGTGTGCTATGGAGTATATAGGAATGTCTGTGTGATGTCTTTAGTTCAATTGCAGGGTTTTCTGAATGTTTTGCATAGAACTTGGAGAGAGGTATGTCGGTTCAAAGAGATATTAGTGATCTCTGGCCAATGATATTGTAGGACTTGGTACTGATAACGAGACTGTATTTTCTATGACCTCGTTCGGACTACCTGGGAAACAATAAAGATGTTATACAAATCTCTTAGTCAGAAAGTGCCAAGTATTCTCAAAGCACAATGGTGTGCCAACTCATTATTAATTAATACACATTGCGCCTGTGTTTGGTGTTCATATTGTTCATATCATGTGCAAATGTTTATATTACAATAAAAGCAGACTCTTGATAACTACTTTGGCAAATATAGAAATAGTTCATGTAGTTCCTGGTTTTGCACCAACACTGACGATGGAATAATAATGAGTATAAATGATACTGCAGCGATAGTAGAGCCGAGCAGATGTCGGCCAACAATAGTGCGCACGGATAAGTCTGTCCGGAGAGTGTAGTGGATGGTACAGTACTTTCCAGTCCCATAGACCGAACAGCGCAGCCACTGATTTTTTTGTATGCGCCCGCGCATTGTCGTGCAAAATGATGGATGGGTTGCGCAGAAAGTGTCGCTTCTTTCGCAAAGCTGGTCGCAGGTGATGCCCCAAAAACGAACGGTAATACTGTGCATTGACGGTCTGCCGTGGAGTAACGTAATGCGTTAGCATAACACCGTAACAGTCGTACACGAGACTCACCGTAACTTTCACCATACAGGGGCCGCGGTGGAGTAGCCGAGGGGTCTAAAGCGTCTCGCTGCGGAGCGCGCGGTATCTCGCCGTGGAGGTTCGAGTCCTCCCTGGGGCATGTGTGTGTGTGTGTGTGTGTGTGTGTTGTCCTTAGGTTAGTTTACCTAGGTTTAAGTAGTTTGTAAGCTACGGACTGATGACCACGCAGTTTGGTCCGATAGATTTACAAACATTTGAACCATACAGGGGCTATGATGCAATTTCGACTTTCGAGGCAACCCACAATGACCTCATTCGTTCTATTGGCGTTTCAGTTTTGGCTCGTACTATGTGGCCCATGTCTCATCCAGTGAAGACTATGGCTCACGTTCCAATGGTGTGTATGGCAATGCCGAATCCCCGCAAGCCTCTTGAAAACCTTGATGACACTGTCGTGCTGTACGACCTCTGGCACATTCAATCTTGATGCAACTTTGTTGTTCCTGTTTCTAAAACATAGTGACATCCGTTACGTTAGACCAGTCGCTCATAAGTAACTGTGTTTTCCTCGATTGCGCGCACGCCGTTGTGCATTTGCTCGGATGTAAGGCAGGTATGTCAGTAACGTGTGATATCAGAGACAGCAGTAGATTCCATTGCTAAGTGTCTCCACAGCAGTGATGCCGCTATTTAAGTTCGAACCCTCGTATTATTCGTTTTGTTTTTTGGGCAATAAATTTAAAACATGGAATTTGTCCTAATTTTTCATCCTTAAAACTAGTACGTGTCCTCGTTTTTGTATTCCAAAATTTGGTAACCGTACGTGACGAAAAATCTTGGGCACCACAGGCAGAGAGCGTATGCGACGTGAGCGGAGGCAGGGCAGCGCTAGCAGCAGTCGGCGCGGCCGGTGAAAGTCCTGCTGGTGCCCCTGGGCCTGCTGAACGGAGCCAATGTCACGGCCAGCGGCCAACTGACGGCGCTCTAGCCGCTCCGCGCTGCTCTTCTTGCGGCCAACTACCCAGCGAAAAACTGGTCCTGCTGGCCGATTACGCTAGCGCCGCCGATACTGCAGATAGGGAGTGTGTGTGTTGTGTGTGTGTGGGTCGGCGTTATTGCCTCTCAATAACCCTCATTATCTCGTAGTCAGCCTGGCAGAACGGTTAATATGAAATTCAAACGGTAGTCCCAATTTAAGACATCCGCCAATGAACACAACGCTTTCCCTTTTCTACGACCGAGCGACGTGGTGCAAGATTACGTTAGGTTAGATGTACTTTTAGTTTCAGTTGATCCGAACTGAGGAGATGCTGTTGGATATAGAACACATCAGAAACAAGTCACACAATAAATAATTACAAAATGAGATGAGATAGCTTAATGTACCTACCAATGATCCCAAATGTAACTGCCCTGTGGATGTGGAACCTCTCAGAAAAAAAAAGAAAAAATCTTGACAATAGCTGGCCGCGGCGGCCGAGGGGTCTGAGGCGCTCCAGTCACGGTCTGTACGGCTACTACGGTCAGGGGTTCTAATCCCCCCTCGGGCATGGATATTTGTGCCTTCCTTAGGATTAGCTAGTTCATAAGTACTTTGTAAGTTTAGGGACTTATGACCCCGTAGTTAAGTCCCATAAGCTACACAAACATTAGAACACTTTTATCTTGACAATATTTACATTTTAGTCAACATAAAACATACTACTACATATGAAATGTTCGATGTACTAGTTGCATATGATACTTCTGAAGCTCTTTTTTATGTCCGGCCGCAGTGTCCGAGTGGTCTTCGGCACGCCAGTCACATTCTGCACGGCCGCTACCGCTACGTTCGGGGGTTCGAAACCCCCTCTAGCATGGATGTTTGTGTCGTCTTTCGTATAAGGTAGTTAATAAGTAGTTTGTAAGTTTAGGGACTGATGACCCCGCAGTTGAGTCCCTTAAGCTTAAAAACATTTAAACACTTGTATTTATATTTGTTCTTTACAACACTTATTTCTAGTGGTAGGATTACTGCTCAGGAGTAGTAGTCCACTGAAGTCAGACTGAACACAATATTTACCGTTGTGAATACTATATAACATCACCCGCTCGGTTAGCCGTGTCGTCTAACGCACCGCTTTCGTAGATGGGGAGGCGTATCGGCCCCGGTTTGAATCCGCCCGGTGGATTAACGAGACGGGTCGGAGTGCTGTCCAGCTTGGATATGGTTTTTAGACGGTTTCCCACATCCCCCTAGGTGAATACCGGGCTGGTACCCAAGTCCCGCCTCAGTTACACCATTCGCAAACATTTCGTAATACTTTACACATTCACACATATAACACTACTAGCTGCAAGGACCCGGTTCTGCCCGATGTTTAAAATAAGGTTTTCCAACAAATACGTCTTATATGTATAGAGATTGCAATCGAAGTCTGTAAGTAAAGTACTCTCCCCCATTCACCGAACGAAATTTTATATGGACAGCACCTTTCATCTTGTATTCAAGGTAAAGTGTACAAAATTTCATTAAGATCGGAGCAAAACTGTGGATTTTGGCGAAATCCATAAGTACCCTCCACCATAGACTGAACGAAATTGTATGTAGACAGTGCCCTTTCTCTTGTTTTGAAGGTAAGTTGTGCAAAATTTCATCAATATCAGTGCGAAGATATAGATTTACACGGTCACATTGAAAATAAAATTTCACTTTTTCTCAAATTTACCAGTTGGTTTTCCGAAAAATGGAACGAAACCTGTTTAAGAATCTTCCTAGGGTAATTTTGTGTACGTGTACCAAATTTCACGTTATTTTGTTGTCTGGATCTTGAGTTATAAGAGAACAGACAGACAGACAGACAAACAGACAACAAATGCGTCTTGTAAGTATAGAGATACGCAGACATTTGGGGTGCACATTTCCTTCCGTGGGGCACGGGGTAGCGACAGGAAGGGCATCAGGCCGGCCCGTAAATATTTACACGCCAAATCCGGATTTAACAAATGACGACCCTCATGTGCGGGAACATGGCCAAAGAGAAAGGAAGAATATCCAATAACATTCATCAATCACTTCTGCTAACAAATACATCAGTGTGGTAGAAGGAGTTGGCCACAAAAAAATGCTTTACACTCTTTCGAAACTGACCATTATTGTGGGTTAAAATTTTTATGACTGTGGTATGTTATTGACAATGTGTTACTGCAGGATAGTGGACACCTTTCTGAGCTAAATTACGTGACTATAAATCTTTGTCAAAGTTATTCTTGTTTCTAGTATTGATCCCACAAACTGAGCTAATTGTTTTGAAAAAAAAAAGAAAAAAGAAACCAGATATATTTTTAATGACAAATTTTTTGAGGGAATAAATGTATATGGAAGCGGTGGTTAGTATCCCCAGTGCCTTAAATAGCCCTCTGCAGGATGTTCTTGAGTTGACAACGCAAATGATTCTTACTGCACGTTTTTGGGCTCTGAAAACTTTAGGTTGGCCTGATGAGTTACCCTAGAAAATAATCCCGTATGACATTATGGAGTGAAAGTACGCATAAAACGCTAGCTTTTTTTTATTTTAATATCTATTAACTTACTGGATTCGCATTCGGGACGTCGGCCGTTGATACTCGCCTTTGGCCATCTGGTTTTGGTTTTTGGTTATTTTCCTAAATGTCTTCATACAAATGCCGGAATGGTTGCTTTCAAACAGCATGGTCGCTAACCTTCTCCATCCACGACGAAAGCTAGGCTGCGTTGGAGTAGCCGCGGATTGTGCGGCCCTCCCACCGGAGGTTGGAGTCCTCCGTCGTGTAGACCCACATACAAAGTTCAATTTCAATTTCGTAAAGAAATTGGAAAAAAGTTTAAGTTCTTAAGCTGGCACTCATTAACCATTGCCAAAGTTCCAACATCGTGGCAGTTTATCGCACATATTCTAAAGACCTTATATATGTTTGTAGAGCTTATGGGACTTAACTACGAGGTCATCAGTCCGTAAACTTACAAACTACTTACGAACTAGCTTATACTAAAGACGGCACAAACACCCAATGCCCGAGGGGGGATTCAAACCCCCGACCGCAGTGGCCGTGCAGACCGTGACTGGCACGCCGCAGACAGCTCGGCCATTGCGGCTGGCCCTTTTTGGACGATGAACGAAAGTGGGAAAGCTAGATAATAGTCCACAGAAGCGCTCCTTGCGTACTAGTCCCGAACTTTAAACTCATGCAAGATCTTGTTGCAGCGTGTGTAGACGATAAACGTGAACAGAGAGTAAACGCTAGCAGAGAATGTGACGCGAGTCTCGTTTGTCATTGTTTGCGCGGTTGTACGCCAGTAGTACATTTTCTGGAAATCAATACCGGTAAAATTCGCCATAGCATTTACACTGGATGTCGTTGCTAGAAGGCGGATACTACTTAGAAGGAAAAATAGGTGCTGGATGCGACCGTGGCTTTAACGAAGAGAAGAAGAAACCGCGACGCGTACACCATTATAATGAGAGATTTAATCCCGGAGGATCCAAATGAATACCGGAATTATATACAATTTTTCCTTTTTGGTATGCTATAACGACATAAAGAAACCAGATGCTTCTATTGTCTAACTTCAATCTACATTAACGGATAATTACGAGTTCCTGTGTCTATGAGCGTAAAATTACATACTTCATTATGGTACAGACTATTCACAACATCACAAAGGCTATACGCCTCAATTAAAAATGTAACAGCAGCTTTGTTCCATTCCATATCTACAACAGCAGTAGTCGTAATTTCACATTACCGCATTGCTAAATAATTATGAAATTTACAAAGGTTTAAAAAGTTTCATGAAAATATTTATTAAAAGTACAATACAGTCACTTGCTGAGAAAGTTCTTTGTGACGATGAAACGACCACAAAGTTAGACAAAACTCAAAATATGCGCAACTAGGAAGCAAAATGGCAGACTGATCGCAGCCGTGACTGCAGCAGACGGCTACTAGCTCGCGCATGCGCAGAACCCACTAGTACCCAATTGGGGATTGGCCCTATTTCTTTATCGGTACGATTATCGCGCGTCGATTTTGGCGCGATGATACTAGTGACCAAGTTCAATCGACAGACTGCCGCCATTAACGCAACTTATTATCAATCTGTTACAAGTTCGTTCTTCGTTTGAAAAGGGCATGACACTGTCACAAAAGGAGCACTTGATCTAACCAGGCGGGTCCTCTTTCTTCCAAGACGATAAATAAAGTGCCCTAACAAGCTCTCCACAATAACGGTCCAAGTATTTTATTTGACTACAGGAGTTTTTTTCCCTAGCCACTTATTACCAGATCGCCATCCCCTCTGTATGTAGCGGAGTTCTCAACAGAAAAGATTTGTTTTGACTCTGATCACTTCCACACTTTCCTAACATGTTGACAATAGTAATAGACAAGTTATAAACATTCAGCACCTTGGAAGTATTTATCTGTGAAATAAGTAAATAAGCAAGCTAGCGTACATGAGCTTGATCGCTCGTACTACGTGATATTTACGAACACTTACTGGTAAAATAGAGAAATACTCATTAAATAGATAGGCACACATGCTACTTACATTTACTGAGTTCCTGTGATACTATGAGCTGACTATATTTCCATAATAAAGTGGTATAACAACTGTAATAAATCCTTTAATAAATAGATACGATTGTGTTTTTTCGACATGATATAATAAGCTATCATCTAAGACGTTTATTGAACGTTGGTAATTTTAAGTTTAATCTACTATATTCAGATGTTGAGAACATTAACTTTGTAGTTTCCAAGAAATAAAATAGAGACTACTGACCCTGTAGTTAAGTTCGCCGGCCGCGGTGGCCGAGGTGACTGAGGCGCTCCAGTCACGGTCAGCACGGCCACTACGGTCGGGGGTTCGAATCCCCCCTCGGGCATGGATATTTGTGCCGTCCTAGTTCGTAAGTAGTTCATAAGTAGTTTGTAAGTTTAGGGACTGATGACCCCATAGTTAAGTCCCATAAGCTTAACAAACGTTTGAACATTTGTAGTTAAGTTCAAATCAAATGTTCAAATGTTTGTATAGCTTATGGGACTTAACTACGGGGTCATCAGTCCCTAAACTTACAAACGACTTATGAACTAGCTAATACTAAGGACGACACAAATATCCATGCCCGAAGGGGGATTCGGACCCCCGACCGTAGTGGCCTTGCAGACTGTGACTGACAGAAGGCTCGGCCACCACGACCGGCTGTAGTTAAGTCCCTTAGACTTTACAAACATTTATTAAAAATACTGCAGGTTCATGTGATGCACATAATTTTTCTGTCATCATAGATGCCTTCGCAATTGATGGGGAGATAAAAATGACATTTATGTTTCCAAGTATCAGCCATGACGTCCTTTAAGACATTCCCTGCCTTTCGCCTCTGCTCCCTACAGCGTGGGTTTGTCATTGTCCACCAGACTATTTTCCTGTGTTAAGCAGTTGTTGCACGAAACTAAGGTACCTGATCACTCGCCTCCTCCTCCTAGACGTGGAAAATACACGCCTCGCCCTGCCTTCCACACAATTCCAGGATATGGATAATTATATGACATACGTAGTAAGTATCTGCAACATGGACTGTGAATTCTGCTGAATATTTCCATAGGCAATAGTACTGACTCACACTAACCTCGGAAACGAATTTTTGACTCTGCGGAATGCAGCAGTACACAGATATTGTTAATGAAGAAAACGATGTCCAGTACATTATGCAACTAAGAGTTTACTTTCGATTGGTTAATCATGGGTAGTTTTCTATTGTTATTTATTGAGAAATACACTGAAAAAAAACTTCAGCACTGTCTTAAATTCCCTCAATTGCTGTCGAAAACATAGTCAACCCGTCAGGGCACGGATGCCGCTAAACCTTCCCCTGATGGCCAATTGTTTCCTATGGCATTCTGATGCTTATGACACCACATTTCGCCAATCTTTATGGGAGTGTTTGTGGAGTCTGTTGCCGCTTGCCCGCATATCAGTACAGAAGATCGACTTCTGCTGCGTGAACTGTCAATTTAGTTTTACCAAAAATATTGTTTTTTTTTTAAATTTATTTTTTAATTTTTTTTTTCCATGGATGTGTGTGGTGAGCAACAGTCTTCCTCCGTACATGGGTGGCTATAAAATACCTTAACAGCTCTTATATATGCCGATGACGGACAATGATCCTTTCTTGAGTGCAGAGGCACTCATAGGCCCTTACTCTTACGGAAATCAGTTTACAAAACTACGAGTTGGAGTAATAATAGGCAGGGTAAAGTTGAGGATTTGTATCTGACGGCAGGCGTACTTGATAAATCCGTGCTGTTGTGGTGATCACTGTGTCCGTAGTGGTGCAGGTGTCAGCGCATCTGCTTACAAAACAGGAGACCCGGGTTCGAATCCCGTCCGGGTACACATTTTTCAATTTTACCCATTCGCAGTTAAATGTCATACATTCCGTGAATATTATAAATTTCGGATTGTGTATGTCCCTCAGGATATATTGGAGCGAACATTTGGGAATTAGGTAGATGAAAGAGAGAATTCACAAAACAAAATCCACAACGTTTGTGAGGAGGAATAGTAAATGTTTTAGGCGCAGGTAGTACAGACAATGTGCAATAAAATGCCGTATGACGTGTGTCAGCATTTTATCGAGAACAGAGGTACGTAAACACTGCGTTTAGAACGTCACATTAACTTCAGTATGCCGCAAGTAATGTTACCGACCGGAAATGTTGAGCTGATATTTGTTTCGCAACGTCACTTCACTGAACCGTGTCGCACGTATTGCGGATGTATGGAAGGGGGCCGTCGTCTGCATCGGTCCAGATCTCTCAGACGAAAACGGCGGACTGTTTCGGCAGGCCTCGAGAATCCTTCCGCACGTTCGGGAGCTTGTCCTCCGCCGGTAATTACCTCGCCGTCGACGATGTTCCCTTTCGCTGGGATGTCTGCAGTGTGGTACAGGAAGTGCCCGCACAGTCCCTTTTTTTGTGCCTGTGAGACAAACGTACAAAAGTGGTGGGCCGGCCGAGTGAACGGCCCGTCACTTTTACTGAAGGCGGGCAGCAGCGTTTCCGCGGCTTTCATCGCGGCTGTGTACACATAAAACGGCGTGTAAACTAGGCCGGCCAGTGAAGGGTGTTTTATTGGCCATTATTCCGGCGCCGCTATCGCCCGCCGCCGGCATTGTTATGCAGATGGCGTGCGGACCTTGTCCGGCATGCCGCGCCTCTTACCGCCGAGCCACAACTCGAGTAACCGAGCGGCGCGGCGGCCGGGTCACGCGGGCCGCTCAGCAGGTCACCGGTGACCGTGCGGTCGCGCCGCACACGGCGTCTGCTGGTACCCAGTCTGTCGTGTCGTCACACTGTGTGATCAGAAGTATCCGGACATCTGGCTGAAATTCACAAGTTCCTGGCGTCCTCCATCGGTAGGGCTGGAATTCAATATGGTGTTGATGACGGCTCCCACTTTCGCAGACATACGTTCAGTCACCTGCTGGAAGATTTCTTGCGGACTGGCAGCCCTTTCTTCGCGAAGTGCTGCGCTGAGGAGATGTATCTGTGTATGTCGGCGAAACCTGGAACGAAGTCGATGTTCTAAATCATTCCAAAGGTGTTCTGTAGGAATCAAGTCGGGGCTCTGTGCAGGCCAGTTCATTACAGGGATGTTATTGTCGTGTAACCACTCCGTCACAGGCCGTGCATTATGAACAGGTGCTCTATTGGGTTGAAAGATGCGATTGCCGTTACCGAATTGTTCTTCAACAGTTGGAACCTGAAGGTGCTTAAAACATCAATGTAGGCCTGTGCTCTAACAGTGGCACGCAACGGTTCAAGCCCCTCTATGAAAAACATGGTACCACACCATAACACCACCACCTCCTAATTTTACTGTTGGCACTACACACCGGTGGCAGATGACGTTTTCCGGCCATTCGTCATACCCACACCATGCTATCGGATCACCAAAAATTGTGTGCCGTGATTCGTCACACCACACATAGTCTTTTCCACTGTTCAATCGTCTAATTTTTATGCTTCTTACACATGTGTGATGGTGTGGATAAATGCCTGCTGGTTTTTAAGAGTCTTAAGTAAACTAAAAACATCTGATAATTCAGTAATATTGTTCAGAATATAATACTGTATAGAGAAATGGTATTTTGAAGATTCTTTCTCGATATTTTACAATCTTCTTCTTCTTTCTCTTTAGCTATGTTCCCGCATATGCAGGGTCGGCTTTGTTGATTCGGATTTGGCGTGTGTTAATGTACTACTGGCCATTAAAATTACTACACCAAGAAGAAATAAGATGATAAACGAGTATTCATTGGACAAATATGCTAGAACTGACATGTGATTACATTTTCACGCAATTTCGGTGCATAGATTCTGAGAAATCAGTACCCAGAATAACCACCTCTGGCCATAATAACGGCCTTGATACATCTGGACATTGAGTCAAACAGAGATTGGATGGAGTGTACAGATACAGATGTCCATGCAGCTTCAACACGATACCACAGTCCATCAAGAGTAGTGACTGGTGTATTGTGGCGAGGCAGTTACTCGGCCACCGTTGACCAGACGTTTTCACTTGGTGAGAGATCTGGAAAATGTGCTGGTCAGAGCAGCAGTCGAATTTTTTCCGTATCCAGAAAGGCCCGTACAGCACCTACAACGTGCGGTCTTGCATTATCCTGCTGAAATGTAGGGATTTGCAGAGATCGAATGAAGGGAAGAGCCACGGGTCGTAACACATGTAACGACCACTGTTCAAAGTGCCGTCGATGCGAACAAGAGGTGACCGAGACGTGTAACCAATGGCACTCCATACCATCACGCCGGGTGATTCGCCAGTATGGCGATGACGAATACACGCTTCCAATGTGCGCTCACCGCGATGTCGCCAAACACGGATGCGACCATCATGATGCTGTAAACAGAAACTGGATTCATCCGAACAAATGACGTTTTGCCATTCTTGCACCCAGGTTCGTCGTTGCGTACACCATCGCAGACGCTCCTGTCTGTGATGCAGCGTCAAGTGTCACAGTAGCCATGGTCTCCGAGCTGATAGTCCATACTGCTGCAAACGTCGTCGAACTATCCGTGCAGATGGTTGTTGTCTTGTAAACATCCCTGTCTGTTGACTCAGGGATAAGATGCCTGTCATCTCGACTGCTAGTGAGACGAGGCCGTTGGGATCCAGCACGGTGTTCCGTATTGTCCTCCTGAACCAACCGATTCCATATTCTGCTAACAGTCATTGGATCGCGACCAACGCGAGCAGCAATGTCGCGATACGATAAACCGCAATCGCGATTGGCTACAATCCGACCTTTATCAAAGTCGGAAACTTGATGGTACGCATTTCTCCTCCTTATACGGGGCTCAGAACAACGTTTCACCAGGCAATGCCGGTCAACTTCTGTTTGTGTATGATCAATCGGCTGGAAACTCTCGTCATATCAGCTCGTTGTAGGTGTCGCCAACCGGCGCCTGAAAAGATAATCATTTGCATATCACAGCATCTTCTCTCTGTAGGTTAAATTTTGCGTCTGTAGCACGTCGTCTTCGTGGTGTAGGAATTTTATTGGTCAGGAGTGTATTACGGGGTGGCCGGATGCCTTTACTGTCGCCACCTCATGCCGTCAGGGAGGAAATGAGTCCCGCAAGTGTCTGCGTGTATTGTTATAGTGTTATATGTGTGAAAGTGTTACGAAATGTTTGCGGATCTTGTAACTAAGGTAGGACTTCGGTACCACCCGGTATTTACCTAGGGGGATGTGTAAAACCATCTATAAACCACATCCAGGGTGGCCGGCATTCCGATCCCCCCCCCCCCCCCCACACACACATTTTAATCCGCCGGGTGGATGATAATCGGGGCCTGTACGCCTCCCCGTCTCGGAAAGCGGTGCGATATTTTACAATACAAACAAAACTTTGCGTGGGAGTGGCCCAGCGCTTGATGCGGATATCGCACCTGCTCCCCGTCGGAGTTTCGAGTTCTCCATCGAGCTTGGGTATGTGTGCTGTCCTTAGCGTAGGTTAAGTATTTTGTAAGTCTAGGGGCTGATGATCACTTCAGTTTTGTTCCATAGCTTTGCATACATTGAACATTTCAGAAAATGAAACTAGGGCTGAAGTGAATAGTAGCTAGTGAAATGAGGAAGACCACATACGAAACGTATTCTTCCATCTTATCGGTTGATTCGTTCACCGAAAGAAACAAGTGCGAAAACTGTTGATATATTTGTAAATTCAAATGTTCAAATGCTTGTAAATCTATCGAACCAAACTGCGTAGTCATCAGTCCGTAGCTTATAAACTACTTAAACTAAGGTAAATTAAGCTAGGACAAACACACACATCCATGCCCCAGGGAGGACTCGAACTTCCGACGACGAGCAACCGCGCAGTCCGCATAGAGGCGCCTTGGACCGCTCGGCGACTCCACCGCGGCTTTTGTAAATCCAAGGGACCTAGTTATTAGTCCCTAGGCTTACTAACTACTTAAACTAACATACACTAACCTAAGGACACACCTTCATTCCCGAGGGAGGGCTCTAAACTCCGACGGAGAGCAACCGCGCGGTTTCTTCAGCGAGGCGCCTTAGTGCGCTCGGCCACTCCACTGCGGCGAACTGCATTTTAAAGTGCAGATGAGTGACTGGGAAGTGCATGAAGGTAACAAAACTCAGTTAAAATATTTTTTACGTAAGGAAATTGGAGTCATGAATGTATAACGCGGCACTGTGTTACAAAACAAAATAAAGTTTCGAGTACATTTTAAATCGACATGACCATAGTGATTAAAAGCGTGGATTGTCAGAACCGTCGATTGGGTTTTGTTTTAGTCGAACGCGACATTATCTCCAGATGTGTCAGATTTTAACACCGACCATTAAAACTCGGTCTCACACTGTAGACAAAATAAGTTTGACCCTCTAACGGGGAATGAAAGTATGCAGAGAAAGTAATAGAACGGTGTGTCGCTTTCCATATCTGGAGCAAGACTATCGTAAGCGCAGTTCACCCGCCTAACGAAGTCGTTTCACGACAGAGTCGACTTTTATCTCGCTACCGCAGTATCTCGCAACTCACTGGTATGACAGCAACGCTCGGACGTAAAACCTGCGACTGCGGAGTGAGCGGCCGCCATGGGGAGCCCAATGAGGGTGCGATACCGCTAGTAAGAGCGCTTTACGAACCTCCTGCGGTGGGCCGCGGCGGCTTTGGAGATAGCCGGGAGGAAAGGCTGGGCGGCGGCATAGGCCATAAAAAATAACAGGCGAGAGCCGTTCGTTACAGCGCCTCAGATCCACGTGTGATAGGATAGGCTGGGGTGGGGGGCGCGACCTCTCCTTGTAACACTGTGCCACCGGCCCGTGCCCCAGCGACGGGTGACTTCGATGCCGGAACACTGCGTTGCACCTGTTTTCTGAACAAAACACAGAAAACTGCGATAAGGACCATTTCTCGGATCTTTCCGAAAGATTGTAACTCTAGACGAAGCCATGGTACGTGGCTCTTTCTTATTTTCAAGACCTCCTTCGTACTCCACTTTAGTGCTCCTCTGGGCAAAAGGATTTCGTAAGGAAGTTGTGAACTGAAATGATAGCTGTTCTAGAGGTTGAGAAGTCGTTCGAGATGAATCGCGAGACGCGTCTAGATGGTAAGCAGATAAGAGGGTTGGGGTCTTATACAGCCAACTACTGGGGCTTTCACGAATTTCGATAATAGTGACTGCAGTTTAAAATTTCCTTCCTTCCCTTCAGTCGTCTCAGGAATTCTCACTCGCTCTTTTATAATCCACTGCAGTACAATTATACTAGTACGGCGACTGCAGTATTATTTCATTTCATTCATCGCAAATCGTTGATTCGGATTTGGCGTGTTTTAATACACCACTGGCCATTAAGACTGCTACACCAAGAAGAAATGTAGATGATAAACGGGTATTCATTGGACAAATATACTAGAACTGACATGTGATTTTCACGCAATCAGGGTGCATAGATCCTGAGAAATCAGTACGCAGAACAATCACCTCGGGCCGTAATAACGGCCTTGAGACATCTGGCCATTGAGTCAAACAGGGCTTGGGTGGCGTGTATAGATACAAATGCCCATGCAGCTTCAACATGATACCACAGTTCATCAAGAGTAGTAACTGCCGTATTGTGACGAGCCAGTTGCTCGGCAACCATTGACCAAATGTCTTCATTTGTTGACAGATCTGAAGAATATGCTGACCAGGGCAGCAGTCGAACATTTTCCGTATCCAGAAAGGCCTGTACACGACCTGCAACATGCGGTCGTGCATTATCATGCTGAAATGTAGTATTTTGCAGGGATCGAATGAAGGGTAGAACCACTGGTCGTAAAACATCCAAAATATAACGGCCACTGTTTAAAGTGCCGGCTCGGTAGCACAGTAGGCACAGTGGTAGACTACAAATCCAAAGGTCGCGGTTCGATACTCGCTAGGTCCTAGGATATTTATCTGACAATTTCCACTTCTTTCACCTCTGGCAGTGTTGCTGATGTGGTTCGTAACCCACGTTAAACTGTAGGTCCCGCTATAACTGGCTGGACAAGTCAGTTCGAAGGTCGGAGGAAGGCAACGGCATAACACCTCCAAACAGGACCATGCCTAGTAAAGCCCAGTGGTGTTCAAAACCAATCTTCGGATTGCCGACTGCTTTACTTTTGTCTTATCGCAAATCATTTACCTGTTACCTCGTTTATAAAACATGCCGTACATGACACAATTTTCACTTTAATCTTTTTTACGATTGCTTTTAATCTGCAATCTCTTGAAATTACAAAACTTTTAAAAGCGATGGATTGACCGAGCTCCCTAAGGCGCCTTGCTGCGGAGCGCGTGGTTGCTCGCCGTCGGAGGTTCGAGTACTTCCTGCGACATAGGTTTTTTGTGTTGTCCTTAGATTAGTTTAAGACAGTTTAAGTAGTTTGTAAGTCTTGGGACTGATTACCACTGCCGTTTTGTCCCACAGCTTTATAAAAATGTGGTTTGAATACCATATTTACCTGCCTATAGTACCCGACTCGTCTTCCAATTCTTTTACTTATGAAATTGGAGAGAGTACCGTAGGCGGAAACTTCGTAAATTCAGTAGTTCATTCGGTTGGTTTTCAGGATGGGCTAAATTTGTTACTAATTTTATCACATTTTATATGAAATGCCTACAACTAATATGTTACTCAGTGTGACACTGTTTCCATCGCAAAAGTCCGCCTGTGTTGTGCTCTTCTTGCGTGACAGTTCGTGGCTACCAGAAGCCACGTGCTGTTACAAGAAAACACCAGAAATACGAAATCTTCCAATTCACCAGCTGAGACACGGCCGGCAATATTCGTTGCAAACTCGACAGCTCTTAATTTAAACGATGCCATAGAGCTAACTTTCCTGTCGTCGGTACACATTTTCATCTGTTGTTCACAGTATAAATCTGCATTCAACACTACCTTCGAGAAAATACAATCTTAGCGGTACTGAATGGAGAGTTGGGAGAGGGGATAGTTAGCTGTTGTTACCGTTATGCCGTAGAGATAACACTGTTAAAAGAGCCAGTGTCAGAAAGTGTTTCTGAATTTCGACTACATTAGTGGTGCCAAATTTCACATTACCAACAAATTCACGAATTGTCGACATTTTGTAAATTTAGTATTTTGATCTCAAAGAATAAGGCAGGGTACTGTAGTCGGTGGGGTACTATAGCCGAGTAAATACGATAAATACAATTTTCTTAGTTTAAGAAGAATTTAAAATGATGATAGGTAGGATTAGTTAGTACTATCATCCCAGTGACTGCGGTGGACACCTCGTAATGGTTTTCTTCGAGCCGTTGACAGCCAGTCACATTGAAGTAATTTTTAGCTGTTGCCTTTCCCAAACATTCTTCAATCTGTGCATTGAGGAAGCTATGAAGGAATAAAAGGAGGAAGTTGGAGAAAGCTTTAAAGTGAAGGAAAAACTATGCAGTTTAGCGATGGCATAGTAATTCTGTCAGAGACAGCTAAGGACCTGGAAGAGCAATTTAACTGAATGGACAGAGTCTTTAGATGAGATAATAAGCAGAAGATTAACAAGATGAATGCAAGGGTGGCCTCGCGGAATGGCAGCGTGATCTAAGGCGTCATGGTACGGACTGGGCGGCCGTTCACGCCGAACGATCGAGTCATCCTTCCGGCACACACACACACACATATATATATATATATATATATATATATATATATGTGTGTGTGTGTGTGTGTGTGTGTGTGTGTGCGTGTGGTTGTGTTTGTGGGCGCGCACGTTTTGTCGTTAGTATAATTTAGTTTAAATGGTTTGTAGGTCTAGGGACTGATGACCATAGAAATTTGGTCTGATACGTTTACAAACATTTTAATCTTGGAAAACAAGGGTAATGGAAGACAGTGTAAGAAAATCAGACGATGCGGAAGGAATCAGATTAGGTAATGCGACAATAAAAGTAGTAGATAAGTTTTGTTATTTGAGTAGCAAAATAACTTCTGATGGCCGACGCAAAGAAGAATTAAAATACAGAACGGCTAAGGAAAGAAAAGCGTTTCTGATGAAGAGAAATTTGTTGACATCCAACATTAATTGAAGTTTATGAAGGCGTTTCTGAAAGCATTTGTCAGGAGTGTAGAATTAAATGAGAGTGAAAAGTGGACGCTAAGGAGTACAGACAGAAAGGTGATAGAAGCTTTCAAAATGTGGTGCTACAGACGAATGATGAAGATTAGATGGGTAGATTACGTAAGTAATGAGGTGCTTAACAGAACTGGTGAGAAAAGAAATATCTGGTATATCTTGACTAAGAGGAGGGGTCGATTGGTTAGACACATTGTTAAACGTTATCTAATATAAATTTAGCGTTAGAAAGAAGTGGGTGGGTTGAAACTCGTAGAGGAAGACCGAGAGCCGAACACAGTAAGCAGATTCAAAAGGATGTGGGTTGGCGCTCTTATTCGGAGGTGAAAAGGCTGTCACAGGGCAGGGTAGGCAGGAGAGCTGCACGAAACTGGTCTGCGTAGTGAAGACCACAGCAACAGTTAGCAGTTGAAACGATTTACTTATACATGAAGTAGGGCCTACGTGTGTCAGATCAGGTTCTGCAGGTATACTTCCTGTTCCTTTCATTCTCCACTCCGAGGAGTGGATCGGGCGGTTTGATATCAGGACCTTCAAGAGCTCCGGTTCTATGCAGATGCAGCCAATTAAAAGAAAAAAAAAGAAAAAAATCAAACGTTCTAATTTTTGTAAAGCTGTGGGACCGAACTGAAGTGGGTCATCAGTCTATAGACTTTCAAACTACTTGAACTAACTGATGCTAAGGCCAAACACGCACCCATGCCCAAGGGAGGACTCGAAACTCTGACGAGGAACTGCCACGCCCTCCGAAGCTATGTGCCTTAGAGCGCACGCCCACTCTGCGTGGCCATTTATCACACTAGGTGATAGTGGGATCCCAATCTGGAATACGTGGGAAATGCTTACCAGTTTCGGCACACGCCCTACAACCAAGGAATACCTCCCGAAAACGTTGGTCGAAACCGGAGCAGTGGGCAATTTGATTTTTTGGTCATTGTCCCGAGCAAAATTAATTATGTGGACGGCACTGGTGCACTCCCGACAACCAAAGATTGGGTTGCCGAGTTACTCTCGTACACTCGCAGAGATCAGCTCGACCAAATCAGTGGACGAGCCTCTCCGTGGAGGACCGCACTCGGGTATACGCTATCCTGTGCGCCAGTATAGCTTTAATTTACTGGGCAAAACACAGGTTTTCTGAAATTTACTGAGTACAAATTGGATTTCATTTCATTTGGGCCTGCAGCATTGTGTATGTCTTTTAAGGACATATTGTTAATCTAGGTAATGCCAAAATGCTGCTTCACTTTATAGATGTTAAAAACTGTTTATTATTATAGCAATAGGCCTATTTCGGCACTCTGGCCATCATCAGGCTATTTCCATATGACATCGTGGAGGTATAATTTATTACAATGATTGCATATAATTGCAGTATATATGCTCTTTAGATGGTATATATATGATAGATGATAGAGCATCGTTGGAGGATATGTCAAACTGACAGATTAGCAGTTAAGAATTAATACCTGATAAACGTAATATATATACCATCTAAAGAGCATATATACTGCAATTATATGCAATCATTGTAATAAATTGCCGGCCGCGGTGGCCGAGGAGACTGAGGCGCTTCAGCCACGGTCTTCACGACCACTACGGTCGGGGGTTCGAATCCCCCCTCGGGCAAGGATATTTGTGCCGTCCTAGTTCGTAAGTAGTTCATAAGTAGTTTGTAAGTTTAGGGACTGATGACCTCGTAGTTAAGTCCCATAAGCTTTACTAACATTTGAACATTTTTTTTGTAATAAATTATACCTCCATGATGCCATATGGAAATAGCCTGATGATAGCCACAGTGCCGAAATAGGCCTATTGCTATAATAATAAACAGTTTTTAACATCTATAAAGTGAAGCAGCATTTTGGCATTACCTAGATTAACAAATTGGACGTTTATGAGGAATGATTCATTACTTCTCTGTAAGTAAACTGTTAAGGAAAGAAAAACAAACCGTTAAGCCTTTCTCGAGGAGAGTGACAGCAGCGAATGTGATTTTAAGGCACGTGAGCTCCGGCCGGTAATCCTATTTCGCGGCGCGGCGTTGTTCCTGGTAACCCTCGCCATTCTCCTGTTGCGCAACTCCGAGCGCCATTCTGTGGGGCGCCTAGCACTCTGCCCTGGGGCGCAGCTGTGGCCAATCGTCTTCGTCTCGCTGCATTAAACCCAGCTGTCTGTCGTCTGGCCTTGCCGTGGCGTTCAGTTTCGCTGAGGTCTTTTCCTCTACCGTAAAACACGCCTTTTACCACTTCATCGGGTTTCTCTCTGGCAAGAAGTTGCTTTTGCTTTCACTGTCTTCGCACTGCCAAAAAAAAAAAAATACCCTGTCAAATTACCATGTAAACAAACTTTGACTCTGGTTTGTTATTGTATGGATCCATGATTAAGAGTTTTGAAGAGTCTTTCCTGGAAGTATCTACGCTTTTGGTGATATACATCTCAGTAAATTAGCTTACTATGCCTATTTTCATTCGCTGCCTTCGTATTGCATCATTTTATGGGGTAATTCATCATTCAGTAAAAAAGTATTCATTGCACAAAGCGTGTAATGAGAATAATTGCTGAAGCACATCCAAGCTCATCCTGTAGACACTAATTTGAAGAGCTAGGGATCTTCACAGTAGCTACACAATATATATATATATATATATATATATATTCACTTATGAAATTTGTTATTATCAATCCCACCGAATTCAAAAGCAATATGACTACAACACTAGGAGAAAGAATGATCTTCACTATTCAAGGTTAAATCTAGCTTTATCACAGAAAGGGGTGAGTTATGCTGCCACAAAAGTCTTTGGTCACCTACCAAACAGCAACAAAAGCCTGACAGATAGCCAACTAGCATTGAAAAAATAAATTAAAATAATGTATAAATGGCAACTCCTTCTACACTACTGATGAATTTCTAGATATGAATTAGTAAATCTGAAAAGAAAGAAATAAAATAAAAATTAATTGTGTCATGGAATATTTAGTACAAAGACATATTTGTAAAGACATCTTTCATTAACCTGACACGTTCCACATCATTACGAAGTGTATTCATGATCTATGAAACAAGTACTAATCTAATCTCACCATGTCAGGTTTACCGCATGCACACTGTATGCTAGAGAAACGGCACACCCTAATTCTATTGAAACATTTGCGAACTTATTACATGTATGCATACTACACAGTTTCTTTTTATCTTTTTTTCGAAATTGTACGTCCCTGGAATTTTTGTATAGCCTAAGCTATATTTGGCCATTCTTCCATGAGCGCAATATCCAGCTCTGGAACCGTTGTGTGAGTTGCCGGTCTGAATCGGACTTCAGTCCCCTGAACAAGCTGGTCTCTTCATTCTTTCAATTCTTCAGCTTGAACCATTTTGTCCATCAGTGCAGCTCTGTGGGGATGAGCGTTATCGTCGACCTGAAGGAACCGATGGCACCAGCGCATGGCAAAACAAAAGGTCGAAGCATCTCCTAACGTCCGTCCATACAGACTCCTGACCACACCATTCTTCCTCCACCATGATATGGTCATGTTTTGTGTGAATAAGGATGACTGTTCTGAGTTCCACGTTCTCTCCAGATGAGGGAACGACGATTGTCCGACTGAACCCATATCTTGACTCACCTGTTAACAGAACCGGGTCCTGATGTTCCTCCGCCCAGTTTCTACGGGCTAATGGTGCCGTGGTTTTAACGGGACACACACTAGTTCTTCGTGTATAGAGGCTACATTCCCGAAGGCGATTTCGGACTGTTGATATTACGTATCCTGTTGCTACCAGAAGGGTGTGTTGCAGCTGAGTTACATTCAGCCTCCTGACTCGAAGGGCTGTAAACTGGAGGTAACGGCCATCTCTTGCTGATGCTACTCGTGGACTATCTTGGCCTTGCCTACTCTTAAAGGTTCCTATTCTCTGAAATCGCGCCCAGGTCTTGGAAATTACACATTCGGACCCTCCAGTAGCTGCAAGCACTTTCCCAAGTGTCTGTCCCGCTACCAACCTTGCTATGGCTCTCCGTGCCGTATAGACTTGCGCATAATAGTTCGCGAACGGGAGCGCTCACAAGTTCGCGGCTCTGCCGCGAACTAGTTCGTTCTTTTAGTTCGTCCGCTCCCAGTAACGGCAGAGCGGCGTGGTCTGCGCATGCGGGTGGAGGGAGAAGTTCCCCCCACCTAGCTGCTTCATGCTTTTGCTGCTTGAGCCACTAACGATAACACGCAAACCAAAAGAAACAGTTGTGGATAATTTCTCGCGTTTAAGTTTAGAGTTCTCCCTTTATCTTGGTATTATGGAATTTAAAAGTCAGATATTGAAGAGTGCAGAATACTTCAAACCAGAAATTTTGTTGCACTGAACTATGTAATCTAGCGGACAGACACTAACCTCAAAACGGCTCTCACCAGCAGAAGGCAAACACATGATTTTTTAATTCTGTTCGCGACCTATCGCGCATATTTTAGTTCGCGACCTGTTGCGCATATTTTAGTTCGCGACCTATAGCGCATATTTTAGTTCGCGAGCAATCACGCATATTTTAGTTCGCAACCTATCGCACATATTTTAGTTCGCGGCCTATCGGGCATATTTTACTTCGCGACCTATCGCGCATATTTCAGTTCGCGACCGGTAGCTCTCCTTTTAGATCGCAGCTCGGCCGCGAAGTAGGTCGCTCTCTTTAGTTCGTCCGCTCGTTTTGGATTTTGCAACCGCTACTAAAGCTACAGCCGAGCTGCATATCAGCTCGAAATGACGGCAACTGGCAGAAGGGAATCACGCGATTCTGCGCGCTCACGCGTCCTCTCGCTGTTACCCGTCACTCTTCGGAAAAGGAGCGGACGAACTAAGAGGGATCTGCGATCTAGTTCGCGTAGTTCGCCTGTGGGAGCGGTCTTCCGAACTACTTCGTTCCCGAATTACACAAGACTAATGCCGTAGCTTCCGGTAAGTCACGTTGTTGTAGCATCGCACTACCTGCTCACTACACTATCTGAACCGTAGTGCTTGTTTAATTCGTTAGGTAAACACAACATCTTACCCCTCTGCGGGAACTTTCTGTTGTTACCATTATTTCGGTTGTCGTAATGTTGTTATCTCCACTCGGTAGACCCGACAGAAAGATGTCGAACCTTTTTAGATCATTCTGCCGATGACAATGCTTCAGAACCTAGATATCTGAAGAACTTTGTATGACGGGCAACCACAGCTAAAATATTTATACATAATTAAGAAACTTTCACACAGTTAAAATTAGGTGTTAAAATTGTAATAGTCTGAATGAAAGTCCTTGTTCCACTTGAGCTGTTATTTTATTGGAGTCGTGAAGACCCGCACAACCGGTTTAGTATACATACTTGTGTCAAATGGTTAACGAGGTTTAATGGTCGGTTACCACCGCAACTAGCCTCGACGTCACACCTAGCGCCCCCTCGAACCACAGCCAGTCGGCTTTAGTCTAGCGGCCGATACACATGGTGATCTGTCACTTCAGTTGTATTCGCATTTCCGCCCAGCACGAATATGTAATTTTTGATCACCTCGATGGATCTGATGAACCTCACTACACTGACCACAATCTGTGAGTTTAAATAATTATGTATTCTCATTCTACGCGAAAATCTGATTTACCAACAACATCCGTGGTTCTCACAAATCATTATAATGGTTGTTTATTGTACGGTTACCCATCACGTCGTCTTACGTCACAGGCCAAACAAAATTTACTGATTGCCGACTTTTCTATTCTTTTACCAAAAATGACAAGAATCGTATGGTAGACTTCTTTTTATGTTTTTGACGAAAAGAGCGAAGGTGCCGGCGGTAGGACCACACCATTAACCCCGTTATCCATCACAAATGACTTATATGGGAAACTTTCTAAGTAACATAAAAATATTTACTGCAATTACTAGCCTACTGGCGTATATATATATATATATATATATATATATATATATATATATATATATATATTGCATGTAACTTCCTCATAAATAACTAGTTCAGATTTTTTGTTTTTAATATGTAATTTTCAATCTAAATATTCATTTATTAAAACAATTATCTTCCTGTACAGTAAAAAAGCGCCTGAAGATGCAACTGTAGGTTGCGAAACCTGTTGTGCGGGTCTTCACGACTGCAATAAAGTAACAGCTAAAGTGCACCAAAGACTTTCATTCAGACTATTACAATTTTAACATCTAATTTTTAACTGTGTGAAAGTTTATTAATTATGTCTAGATATCTGAACTGATCGCCTAATTGTTTTGACCAGTGAAGTTTTATGATTTCGTGTGGTGTTGAATTCCACACCCGCAACGTACCTCCCAGTAAACACTGCCTGCACGGTGACCAGCTAGTATTACATCACTAAAGTGTTGGAGCCTGTCGTCCTCCGAACCTTGCCCTACAATACGTGGTTGGTCGTTCATCGATTTACATCCCTGCATTGCCTTCCCTCTTCTCCTCAGCTCTTGCCTATCGAAAACGTCGATGGTGTTGGAACGATTGGTCCGTGAAATGCCACCTGCTGCTTCACCACATCAAGTTTGGCAGTATGTGAAATCAATCAGCCTTCTCTGCTACAACATATCCAAAGCCTCTTTGGCTTCGTATATCGAAAAACGTCCTGGAAACTGCTACCAAACAAACCGCCAGTGCTGTTATTCCGTAGGCAGAGGTATCAGAAAGTAATTGGTGCCGAATATGGGCGTCGTGCGTACGCGTTTCTCCACGGCTGGGACGTGGGAAGCCGTAGCGATAGCCGGTCAGGTGGCGGTCGCGACCCGGATGACCACGGCCAATCCACTACTAACGGCCAGAAAACGGTCGCCCGTAGCGTGTAGCACATTCTCGTTCTGCCTCCTCCACGATGAAATTATCAAGTTGTGAGGTATACGAGAAGCAATATTGACTTGCTACGGTACCTGCCTGGGGTCACTGGGAGGAGAACCGCCGCATCCTAATAGCGGCAATTTCCGTCGGGGAGGGTCAGACCGGACCTACCAGTAGCCTGCAGCAGTACACGCCGTGATATTGAATACTTTTTACGTATCCTTCAATATGAAATCAGATTTTCGGAGTCCTGGACAGAGTATAGCTGGTGCCGTATGTGATTATATATATATATATATATATATATATATATATATATATATATATATATATATATATATATATATATATATATATATTGCGCCTCGGTTGCACAGTGGTAGAGTGCCAGACTACAAATCCAAAGGTTTCGGGTTCGGTCCCCGTTAGGTCCTAGGATTTTTATCTGTCACTTTCCACTTCTTTCACCTCTGGCAGTGTTGTTCATGTGAAAAATACCGAGTAGCACCGTGGATCGGAACCCACGTTAAACTGTAGGTCCCCCTATAACTGGCTGGGTAAGTCAGTTCGAAGGTCGGAGGAAGGCAACGGCCTACCACCTCCAAGCAGGACCATGCCTAGTAAAGCACTGTGTTGTTCAAACCAATCCTCAGACTGTTGACTGCTTTACCTAAGTCAGAAGATGGGAGGAAATCCCACTTCTTCATGTTGTAAGCACCCTTCCCGAAGATTGCGATCACTGCAATCGGGCGATCGCTGAACAACGGTTATTACCTGCTAATTCTTCCACCAAGGTGCTGCTACACAGCAACAAGTATGCAAGAGAATAGTCCTTTTCAGAAGCAACCAAGCTCAGAACACCCAGCAGTTATCATTGGTAACAACTTAAGAATATGTCACTTGAACATTGAGTCTATTTCATCTGCCGTATGTGATGTCTTACAGGAACAACGAAACTCGCATTCATTACTGACGGAATTTAGAGAAAATAAAAATGCTATCATAATCTTTCTTTCTCTTTAGCCATGTTCTCAACACATGCAGGGTCGGCTTTGTTAATTCGGATTTGGCGGGGTGGCTGGACGTCTATCGCCACTCATGCCCCCCGGGAGGAAATGTGCACCCCAAATATTCCATTAAGTTTCGGGTGTACAGCGGTTAGAATTATTCTTCTTCTAATATTTCGGCTGTGTAACGTTCAGCCATATTCAGAGTGAGCCGGAAGACTGACGCTCTAACGTATCTGTCGCATATGTATCTGTGGCCGCATGCTCAGTAGCGCGGTACGCGATTATAAAGGGCCGAAGCGAGCACTGGAGCGTCAGTCTTTCGACTCACTCTGAAGATGGCTGAACGTTATACAG
The DNA here is from genome assembly GCA_026315105.1 of Locusta migratoria. NCBI lineage: Eukaryota > Metazoa > Arthropoda > Insecta > Orthoptera > Acrididae > Locusta > Locusta migratoria. Next base: position 648,598,161 of record CM048744.1, on the reverse strand, counting down.
CCGAAATATTAGAAGAACAAGGAGAATTCTTGCGGCTGTGCACCCGAAACTTAATGAAACAGTCTTTTCGCTGCCAAAACCTGATGATGCACCCCAAATGTCTGCGTAAAGTGTTATATGTGTGACAGTGTAAAGTGTTACAAAATGTTTGCGAATCGTATAACTGAGGAGGGACTTGGGGACCAGCCTAAAAACCACATCCAGGCTGGCCGGCATTCCGACGTCCTTCTTTAATCCGCCGGGCGGATTCGAACCGGGGTCGCTACGCCTCCCCGTCTCGGAAAGCGGTGTGATGGACCACATGGCTAATCGAGCGGGTTTAAAAATCTACAATCTATTCGCTAAAAAATCAGAGTCTTATATTATAAAGTTTAACAATGTAAGTATTACAATTAGCGACAGTGAGTTTATGTTGAAGCTGGCGGAATCCAAATATTCCTATTTTGTTCATCCTTTACTCAGTTAGCGACTCTTAAATCACAAGGTGTAATTTTTCGCTGTGACTTCTTCCGAATGACGAACGGAAATTTTTTTTATTTGTTACTACTAAATTTCGCTGTTCACATGGTCCAGTATCAGCGTCAGAGAAAACGTGTTCATTTATTACTTTTTAACTGTTCTCTCTCTTTGGAATACACTTTGCAGATAGAATCTATTTTTGTACCTGCAAAATTAAATCACTATATGCCACACACTTCAGGAAATACTAAAAGACATACACTTACATTGACGTACATAGATTCAGCATCAGCCGCGACGTGGTAAAGACTAGCCTTTGATCACTAAAACACGCGCGAGACTGATGTAATATTCTACACTACTTATTGGTTTATACAAACTAGTTTTCGGCTGTTACTTCATCATCAGGTACAAAGATTACTATAAACAAATGTTATGTCTAAGGTGGTCCAATTTTTATCCAAAACACAATATTTCATGTGACCTCCTTTTCGCAAACAATGTAATGAATTATCAATAAAATTCTTCTGGGTATGAAACCGCGTCGTCATTTTATAAATTCCACCGACGTTTCGGCCGCTGTTGCAGGCGGCCTTCATCAGGGTCTGTGTCTGACTGCTGCATATACGATATCTTGGGATTTATATAGCTGCGGATGAGGGAAAGGAAGGGGGACGTTGGTTTGCCTTTATTGGTGGTTATATTATTTCACGCCATTGGTGGAAATCGGCAATGATGATTGGTGTTTTAGAGGCTAGTTTTCCATGTGATTGGGGGTTACATTCTTCCCCCTTATTGGTCAAAATGGACGATTCCGATTGGCTTCTGTATTAGAAGTTGCTATTGGCGGAATGGACCTGAGAGAACGGACGGCAGTTGTGCCGTGCCGCTGTTGACTTGTCGCCTGGCGCAGACGGCGGCGGGCCGGTGCTCTGCGTGTTCGCGGCCGCTGTGGTCTCCGGGGCAGTCTGCGCGAGTCCTTCCGCGCGCGGTGCCGTCACGTAGCGTTGCGACTGCTGGCAGCCAAGACGCCGGCAGCCTGTAGCCATCCTCCCTGTTCATATTGGCGGGACGCTTCGCTATTTCTATAGCCTCTCTAATTTTCCTCCTCGCTGAGAATGGTTGTTTCGCCAGCACGCGGGCCTCGCTGAAAGATAACTGTTTTCCGCACTGATTGTGATGCTCAGAAACCGCTGACTTCGTGTGCTGTCCAAGACGTATGTATCTTTCATGTTCTGAAAGCCTCGTGGAGATTGCTCGCCCGGTCTCTCCTATATAAACCAGCCCACACTCGCAGCTAATTCATACACGCCGGCATTGCTCAGTTTGTCAACTGCGTCCTTAGTTGAACCTAGGACATCCTTGGTCTTATTGGTGCTGCGGAAGACTGGCTTGATGCCTGCCCGACGTAGAACCTTACCCACACGCTCAGTGACGCCCTGCACGTAAGGTAATAGGGCGATGCATTGTGCTTCCTCTTGCTCCCCTCTATTCCTTTCATTCCTCCTGGACATTGTTTTATGTATCTCGCCCAGTCCGTAGCCATTAGCCGCAAAGGTGGATCTGAGATGTCGTAGTTCCGCCTGTAGGTGATCGTCATCGCTGATCCTGTGGGCCCTCCTTGTTAGTGTTTGTAGGGCGGATTTCTTCTGCATGGGGTGGTGGTGGGAGGAGGCGTGGAGGTACCTTCCCGTGCTGGTAGCCTTTCTGTACACCCTGTGGCCGAGTTTACCATCAGATTTTCGGTAGACTTCGACGTCGAGGAAAGGCAGCACCCCATTCTTTTCTACTTCTATCGTGAAATTTATTTTGCTGTGCTGCTGATTGAGATGTTGATGAAAGTTCTTTAGCTCCTCTTCCCCATGTGGCCAGATGACGAAAGTGTCATCAACGTAACGCAGCCAGCGTGCTGGGCGTAGTGGCGCTGACTGGAGAGCCGTTTCTTCAAATGCTTGCATGAAGATGTCAGCTGCAATCGGAGAAAGTGGGGAGCCCATAGCTACACCGTCTGTTTGTTCGTAAAATTCTTCTTTCCACTTGAAGTAAGTGGTCGTCAGGCAGTGGCGAACTAGGTCACAGGTGTCAGGTGCTAAGCGTTCTTCTAATATGTTCATTGTGTCTGACACTGGTACGTTAGTGAATAACGAAGTCACATCAAAACTAACCATCAGGTCCGTAGCTGATACACTCTTCTCTTTTAAAAGTGCCACGGAATGGGTAGAATCCTTCACATATGTCTCTGTGTGGCTCACTAGATGTCGGAGCTTTGGTACCAGCTCTTTGGCCAGCTTGTACGTGGGTGAATTAATGCTGGCCATTATGGGACGCAAAGGAAAATCCTTTTTATGGACCTTCGGCACACCATATATCCTCGGTGCCTGCGGAACTTGTGGGATGAGTCTTCCGGCTGTGTCTAAAGAGAGGTAAACTGCTGAATGATCTTGTTTTCTTGAAGAGATGTAGGGACACCAATATAGTGCCAAAATTCCTACGGCTGACGTCGCATATAACATCGAGCAAGGCGAAGAACATCTGTATGCGAGCTAGCAAAGCCTTGCTGAGGGAAAGGATACGAGACATTCGGACCAGCCTTGACATGAACAACAAAAAGCTCTATGAACTGCACCTGTTTCTGGCAAGTAAATTAGATGCGGAAGACTGGGAGAAAGTCGATAGATTGACCTTCCAACAAGCGACGAGGTCTACTGAGAGCATCACTAGTCGTCATATGGAAAAGTTTGCCAAGCTGCAGCCGATCACGACGAATGAAGAACAAACCCTGGATACAAAAAGGACAGTGGTAAACGTCTCCAGCCATACCTTAAGTGAAGCAAGCACTCAGATCCTGGCTAAGGGACTAAATTTTGCGATCGCACCGAAATATGTACCGAAGGAAGACATTATTGAATCGGTTGAGACTTCGGTGCGTCACCTGCCACAGGCCGAGGCAGCGAAGATCAGACAAGAAATGGTACGAATCCTGTCTCAGGCGAAGCCACCTAAACAAAACATTAGCAGGGAGGAACGTCAGGCCATAGTGGAGTTGAAGAAGAATCCTGACTTAGTAGTAATACAGGCAGACAAAGGCAACGCCACTGTCGTCATGGAAACACAAGATTATAATAAACGAATGGAAAACCTTCTCGGCGATCCCATCTACAAGAAACTTAAGGGTGATCCGACGGCTAAGATAACCAGATCGACGCAGGCGCTGCTGAAGCAAACCAGGATGACTTTTGACACAGCCGGAAGACTCATCCCACAAGTTCCGCAGGCACCGAGGATATATAGTGTGCCGAAGGTCCATAAAAAGGATTTTCCTTTGCGTCCCATAGTGGCCAGCATTAATTCACCCACGTACAAGCTGGCCAAAGAGCTGGTACCAAAGCTCCGACATCTAGTGAGCCACACAGAGACATATGTGAAGGATTCTACCCATTTCGTGGCACTTTTAAAAGAGAAGAGTGTATCAGCTACGGACCTGATGGTTAGTTTTGATGTGACTTCGTTATTCACTAACGTACCAGTGTCAGACACAATGAACATATTAGAAGAACGCTTAGCACCTGACACCTGTGACCTAGTTCGCCACTGCCTGACGACCACTTACTTCAAGTGGAAAGAAGAATTTTACGAACAAACAGACGGTGTAGCTATGGGCTCCCCACTTTCTCCGATTGCAGCTGACATCTTCATGCAAGCATTTGAAGAAACGGCTCTCCAGTCAGCGCCACTACGCCCAGCACGCTGGCTGCGTTACGTTGATGACACTTTCCTTTCCTCGACGTCGAAGTCTACCGAAAATCTGATGGTAAACTCGGCCACAGGGTGTACAGAAAGGCTACCAGCACGGGAAGGTACCTCCACGCCTCCTCCCACCACCACCCCATGCAGAAGAAATCCGCCCTACAAACACTAACAAGGAGGGCCCACAGGATCAGCGATGACGATCACCTACAGGCGGAACTACGACATCTCAGATCCACCTTTGCGGCTAATGGCTACGGACTGGGCGAGATACATAAAACAATGTCCAGGAGGAATGAAAGGAATAGAGGGGAGCAAGAGGAAGCACAATGCATCGCCCTATTACCTTACGTGCAGGGCGTCACTGAGCGTGTGGGTAAGGTTCTACGTCGGGCAGGCATCAAGCCAGTCTTCCGCAGCACCAATAAGACCAAGGATGTCCTAGGTTCAACTAAGGACGCAGTTGACAAACTGAGCAATGCCGGCGTGTATGAATTAGCTGCGAGTGTGGGCTGGTTTATATAGGAGAGACCGGGCGAGCAATCTCCACGAGGCTTTCAGAACATGAAAGATACATACGTCTTGGACAGCACACGAAGTCAGCGGTTTCTGAGCATCACAATCAGTGCGGAAAACAGTTATCTTTCAGCGAGGCCCGCGTGCTGGCGAAACAACCATTCTCAGCGAGGAGGAAAATTAGAGAGGCTATAGAAATAGCGAAGCGTCCCGCCAATATGAACAGGGAGGATGGCTACAGGCTGCCGGCGTCTTGGCTGCCAGCAGTCGCAACGCTACGTGACGGCACCGCGCGCGGAAGGACTCGCGCAGACTGCCCCGGAGACCACAGCGGCCGCGAACACGCAGAGCACCGGCCCGCCGCCGTCTGCGCCAGGCGACAAGTCAACAGCGGCACGGCACAACTGCCGTCCGTTCTCTCAGGTCCATACCGCTAATAGCAACTTCTAATACAAAAGCCAATCGGAAACGTCCATTTTGACCAATAAGGGGGAAGAATGTAACCCCCAATCACATGGAAAACTAGCCTCTAAAACACCAATCAGCATTGCCGATTTCCACCAATGGCGTGAAATAATATAACCACCAATAAAGGCAAACCAACGTCCCCCTTCCTTTCCCTCATCCGCAGCTATATAAATCCCAAGATATCGTATATGCAGCAGTCAGACACAGACCCTGATGAAGGCCGCCTGCAACAGCGGCCGAAACGTCGGTGGAATTTATAAAATGACGACGCGGTTTCATACCCAGAAGAATTTTATTGATAGTGACAACAGCCGCGGAAGCCTACGTTTGCATTTATTGTAATGAATTGTTTGTCGAATAGTCACTTCTTTTGTAAAAGTTGTCATGTAATTAATCCTTTGATATTGTCACATACCTTTCTTAGCCACTTAATAATTTCGCACCAGTTCTTTGTGTACCTTCCTAAAGTACGTTCATCTTTTGCCTGTTTGTGTAAATCTTTAATGCACATTTTGTAAAATCTTTGACGTAACATATGTATATAGTGATCTTTGTACCTCATGATGGCCTAACAGCCGAAAACTAGTTTGTATAAATCAATAAATATTGTAGAATATTATACCAATGCCGTGAGTATTTTAGTGTTCATGTATCAATCATTCTACCAAGCACCAACGGAACTTTCAATCAATAACTTCCCTTTGCTTAACACGCAGCGCAAATTACGCATTCAGTGTTTCATAATGAGAGCACTTATAGTCGGGCCGGGATACGATGATCCCTGGCTCCACCTACTGGGCTGGAAGACCCCCCCCCCCCCCCAGCTGCGGGAACTGAATGCAACCGTGTTGCCAAGTAGTTAGTTCGCAGCCTGACAGTGTAGCTTAACGGTCGGTGCTGTCTGACAGAACTGGCAACAGTGCAGAGCGCAGACGAACGCGCACATGCGCAGAGCAAAGCTCGTGTTTGACTTACACCAATGGTCTGCTGCCGCAGCCAACGCTCAAAGATGATTGGCGCAAGCATCAGGGATCATCTTATTTTGGCTCGACTACAGTTACCTACAACAAACTTTAATCATCATTTCAATATTTTTTCAAACCTTTCCTCACTCTCGTGCCAACCATCGGGAATAAGGGTATTAGAGAACTGTTACAATTGTTACTGCATGAAAAGAGAATTCAGCCTACCGGCGCCACGCATTGTTTCTGCTCCCCTTCCCATTTATTCTGGCAGTTGGCTAGCTTGGAGTGACAGGTGTTGTTGTTGTTGTTGCAGGGTGCCAGTTCCTGCCGGCGGGCGAGTACCTGCGCTTCGTGCGCCTGCCGGAGAACCTGCCAGTGGGCGGCGAGGTGCTGCAGGTGGAGGTGCACCCCAGGCACGGCCTCTCCCTGCAGCCCATAGACAAGGTGAGCAACCGATGAAGCCGTAGCTGTGTTACACTGTGCCCAGGAGGCGAGAATGGCCAGTGATAATATGCTTACCGCACTTAATGTATACACTTATGTTCAGAGAAAGAAGATCACCATGGAAGACTAGTGGCATGAGAATCACATGCACAGGTCACGTACATTACTAAGTTCTGCAGGAGATTAACATTTGAACCATGTTGGTCCGTGTGTTAAAAAAAAGTTCAAATATTCTTCAAAATGAAATGCCAAGATGACGAATTAATAAGTTACTGAATGACGACCAGTTTCGGTGACAATAATCTGGTCAAATATATTTTACAAGCAGGTCATCTTCTTTAAAAAATGAATATAAAATAATAAGTGCAACATAGCACTTAGTCATCATGCTGCCATGTTTTAACTTGTATATTTTTATATGGTGACTAACAAGGAAACTACCTGGCCTCGAACAAACTCATATACATCAAAATCGTGCGAGAGATAATATTAAGTCCCCTTATTGCACTAGTGACACTCCCGCACCTGCAAAACTCTGCAGTCGTCCGTTAGAGGCCTCTGCGTGTGTCTTGCCATATTGCACTTTGACCTGTCGGTTCGCCAGTAGGGACGGTGCAGTGTGCCTCCGAAGTTGCGTTTTGTGACATTTGTGTGGTGAAGCGTCAGATGGAGCGGAGATTGATAATCAATCCCTCTAAAGTATTGCGATTGGTTGAGATGAAGTTACGAAGAACCATTCTTCGTGAAGATGGTATTAGTGTGGAAGATGAATGATTCGCATGCTTTCTCGTATCTGTTATGGTACGGAAATATGAGCATAAGTTAGATACTGTTGTAACACTAACACATAATGATGATAATGGGGATGATAATGACGAAGATCTCATTGCAAGCGGTAGTGCTACGGTAAGTGCGGGAAGACGTGATGGAAACAGTGGCAGTGAATACCAACAGCCTTCCGAGAAGAAGGTTAAAGTTGCAACTATCATCACGGCTTTTGATGACAATACGCTAGAGAACATGTACGACGATTATTACGTAAGTTATAGTTCAGATATCTGCATTACGTATGGCGTCTACAATTACATCTACAGTGATATCGAGCATGATTGCAAAGTTTTGCATAAAAACGACACCCACCAGCACATTGAGGTGTACGTAGAGATTCTGTAACCAAACGTTCATACAGATATGTTTGTTCGAGCCCAAGTACTTTTCTTATAGGTGCAATGTTGCACTTATTATATTATATCCATTTTTTAAAAATAAGATGACCAGCTTGTAAAAATTATTTGACCAGATGATGGTGACACAGTTCATCGAAACCGATCGTCATTCAATAAATTATTAATTCGCGATCTTGGCATTTCAATTGAGGAATATAAAACTACCAGATAGCCTCTTAAACTAGAAATGTCAGGTAATGTTAAAAGTTTAAATGTTTGTAAATCTAAGGGACTTAACTGCTGTCGTTATCAGTTCCTAGGCTTACAAACTACTTAAACTAATTTATGCTAAGAACAACACACACATACCCATTCCCGAGGGAGAACGAACCTCCGACGGAGAGCAACCGCTCTCTCTGCAGCAAGGCGCTTTAGAGCGCTCAGCCACTCCACTGCGGTCGCGTTTTCATGGTCGACATTAATACGACAACGCAACACCACATACCGGTAAAATAATGCCTGCGACTGTCGTTGTCGCTGTAAAATGAAGGTAATCAATCGGTATGACTCGAGCTGACATAGGTGTGAACCTTTCAGTTATGTCAAATTAGTCTCTATGAATATTAACCGGTGTGAGAAAATGTGATTCACCCTCCAGCAAATATATAAAACGTGCTGCTCATATCGGACGAAGTGTTGCAGCAGAACAACGGGTATGTACAGAATGGTCACGGGAAGACCATAGAAAACGATGGGATAGGCCTTTGTAGCACCTCCCAAGACCAGGCCCTGAGGGCATTGAAACCTCATTAGAATGGCATTTCAGGACTGGTATACGTCCTCCTCGGTTTTGAAACGACCAGGGGTGATGTCAAAACCGTCTGAAGAGAAGGCCTCCGCGCTGCCGTGCCACGTCACGCAGAGTAGGTCGCGAGCGCGTAGCTCACTGGCTGTCCGATACGATGCGGTGGGCCGTGTTCCATCGGCCAGCCAGTGAGCTACGCGCTCGCGACCTACTCTGCGTGACGTGGCACGGCAGCGCGCAGGCCTGCCCTTCAGACGGTGTTGGTGAAGTCCATCGCCCTGTATTACAGCGTTTGTTACATATACGTCACACGCTTCTCCGCCTACCTTTGACTAATCTTCTCAGACGAATACAGGTTTTGATTGTTTGAAACAGATGATCGCATTTCTGTTGCAGCCAGGGGAGCGGCATCACAGCGATTGGACACACAAACGTATACGAGGGTTGGAATTTAAATATTTGTCACTATTTATTCACAACCGAAACAAAAGCGTTACATGTTTGCACCTGTTACTGTCCTTCAACGTCCGCCTCCGTAGTCTAGTGGACAGCATAATGGGTTAGCACGCAGGGGGCCCGGGTTCGATTCCCGGTCGGGTTGGAAATTTTCTCCACCCGGGGACTGGGTGTTGTGTTGTCCTCATCATCATTTCATCATCATTGACACGCAAGTCGCCGAAGTGGCGTCAGATAAAAAGACTTGCACCAGGCAGGCTGAACACGACCCCAGTTGGGGTTTAACGGTCGTTAATGCCACACGATCATCATCATCACTGTCCTTCAACGTAGACACCAGCCTTTTGTAGAACCCGTTGCAAGCGATGTGGAAGGCGTAGTACATCGTTAGCAGAGCCTGTTCTGTTCATGGTGCAAATGGAGCGGTCTACTGCCAAACGAATCTCTGGAACAGTTGTGAAGCGAATGCCACGAAGTGCTTCATTCATCTTCGCAATCAAATCAAAGTCACAAAGACTTGTCCGGGAAGTATGGTGGAAGGTACAGTACTTCCCAGTCCCATCGACTGAATAGAGCAGCTACGGGTTGCGCAGTATGGAGACCGCGCATTGTCGTGCAAAATGATGGGTCGGTTGCAAAAAAAAGTGTTGCCGCTTCTTTCGCAAAGCTGGTCGCAGATGATGCTCCAAAAACGAACAGTAATACTGCATATTGACGGTCTGCCTTGAAGGAACGTAATGCGTTAGGATACCAGCACAAGAGTCGTACACGAGAATCGCCATAACTTTCACCGTACTGCGGTTCTGGCGCACTTTCGACTTTCGCGGCGATCCATGATGACGCCATTCGTTGGATTGGCTTTTCAGTCTCGGCTCGTACGATGAGACCCACGTCTCATCCAGTGTTACGATACGGCATAAGAATCCGTGTCCTTCGCGCTCATAGCCCCCCAAGTGCATCTGAGCAGCGTCATAACACATTCATTTGTGCATTCCCGTCAATTCAGATGATAGTTGAAACGCACATTTCACATCATATTTACACAAAATAAATCCAATATTGTTGGAAAAGTTACCATTGGCAATGGGAATAGTTTGCACAATGCATCATATCCAATGCAGCTAAGGCGTATCAAATACTGGTTAAACAGGACTATTGAGGCCGATGTATTGTACATAACCACATAAAAACAACCCAACAAGTCTGTTGTTGCCGAACACTGTCTACGCACAGGTCAAATATCATGTAGTGGTGACTAGTTTCGACGTTTCTGTCATTATCGAACCACTATTCTGTGATTGAGACCGTGACACAGGAGTGAAACTAAGCGGTCAAAATTTAGCGGTTTCGTCAGTTAAAAATTTAAAAATCATGCCCAGTCAGAATATAAAATTGGCAGTTCCGTCAGTTAAAGTCTTACATCTTGACCAGTCAACACATAAAATAAATCAAATGCTGGTGGTATTGGTCGGTTTTCATTATACCATTGAAAATTTATCACATGTATTCAAAACCTTAGCAAACCCATAATCCGTTTCGATCTGACACCGGGAATGTCTTACAGTTTAAAATTATTTTCTCTTCCTTTTCCTACTACGGGAATGCCAGACTCCGTCTCAATCAAGTTTTACTCTCCCTGAACTGTCTGAATAATTTCATTTACTTCCCCGTACATTTATTCTCTCCTCATCAGCGACAGAGCTACTGGGCTATAAATTTATACTAATGTGGTCGGGGTTGATTCGTATCTATCTTGACTACGATAATGCGATCACTGTGCTGTTCATTGCAGTTCATTGCAGTTCATGATGTAATCTATACAATGTCCAGGACAAGCACTGGAAATGGAGATTATTGTAGGAAGGCAAGAGAAAGTAGATGAAGATGAATTAAGAGGTACTATACTGAGAGGAAAGTTTGTTCTCTGCTAATTATTTTATGCATAAAGTAAAATGGCTGCATTATTTATTTATTTATTATTATTATTTAAGAAACTGTATATGACAGGCGCTTCACCGACGGGAAAAAGAAACGCCCGGGTGTTCTGTGATAGGAAGCGTATGGCACTATAGGAAAGCTTCAGAAAGATAATAAAATATGTTTGAAAGCAAGAAACAGGAAAGTGAATTTAAAAATCTTAAAATCTATGGGAAACAAAAGAATTTTTTGAAGGATAAATGATCGAACGAAAGAAGGGTGAAAATAACAACGGTACTATAAATAGTTCTCAGTTATGTCCTGCAAAGATTTAAAATTCTGTGTTGAATTCAGTCGCTCTATATGGTCAAATTTCCGAAGTGTATGGGTAGTTGAATTATTGCAAAGTTTCAAATGAGGAATGAAAGACGAAATTGCATCATATATTTGTGTTTAATGTACAGTTCTTAAAGCGATTGAGTTTTATGTGTGGTGTGGTGTGGGTGTGCTTCAGCCTGAGGACGCGACGTACTTCGAGGTGCACGAGCTGAGCAGCAAGCTGGTGTCGGTGGCGCTGGCGCGCTCGCTGGAGGACCTGGTGGACGGCGACAGCCCGCAGAACGTGCTCAAGTTCCGGCTCGTCTGCGACTACCAGGACGGCGACGACACGGTGGGTGGCCGCCTCTGAGCGTGAGCGAGGGCGTGAACGTGGGTGTGAGCGTGAGCGTGAACGTGAGTGCGAGTGTCAGCATGAATGTGAACGTGAGTGTGAACGTGAACGTGTGAATGTGAACGTGAGTGTGAGTGTGAACGTGAGTGTGAACATGAACGTGAGTGTGAGCATGTGTGTGATTGTAAACATGAGGTTCAGCATGAGTATGTGAGTCGATGTGAAGTGTTCCAGTGAGCCTCAAAGTCTTCCCTACTACAAGCATACTACATTATTCTACAGGAAAGTCTCTTCCAATATACCCCACCAGAAATCCAATATCAGCACGTAATATTTGATTGAAAGCATTGTCACCATCAAGACAAAAGCCTCTTGTTCTTCTCACGTCATCCTGTCATTTCTTTTGATTCTTAGGTGTTTAAATATTGGTTAGATAAAACTTCTCGTATTGTGTTGGTCTGGATCTGACAGATAACACTTTGCATTTCATAGCCGACCGAATATCGATTTAAACTTTCTTTGGTTATGATGACAAGTTATTGCACTACCAAGCAATTGTGAAATCATGTGATGCTGGATTCCAATTACGAAGAGACACTGTTCAGTGTCAGTATACAGTTACAGTGAACCAATACTCTGAGAATTTTCAATTATCATTCAATCTTTTTTAAAATTCTTTATTGGCAAATTATTATTTCGGCCAGTAACTGGTCATTATCAATGCATGTGTTTAACTGTAGATGTTATTAATGTGGAAAAACTCACACCATGCCAAGTATGACAAATGGATATTTTTTCCGTTTCAAATCTACATACACATACACATACAATCTACATAGTCTGTATGTAGATTTGAAACGGCAAAAATGTCAATTTGTCATACTTGGCATGGTGTGATTTTTTCCACATTAATAACATCTACAGTTAAACACATGATTGATAATGGCCAGTTACTGGCCGAAATAATAATTTGCCAATAAAGAATTTTAAAAAAGATCGACTGATAGCTGAAAATTTTCAGAGTATTGGAAACATATCACAGTTGTGGAGCGCAAACCATTGAAAGTAACCTGAGTTACAGTGAAGTCATCAGCACATGGGTCTTGCGTTTGCACATAAACTTTCAGCAAACCCAGTTCACCATGCTGCTGAACTCTCAGAAACAATGCGTCTTGTGCACTTGGTGCATGTGGCTCAACATGGTATAGTGATCATTAGGTACTTCGCGTTCAGTTGGGTGCTGCATCTGGCCCACAAATTATACTGTTGATGAAAGGCATAGGTGTAAAAGTACTTCATCAGCTGTATTGTATCAAATATTTCCTGTTTTGCTGGTACGCTAATTAAGTTGTTCTGTCAGAATTGGAATGGGTACAGTTTTCTTTAGGAGGAGGGGCAGGAGGGAAGTCTGGGAGGGGGCGGAAGTCCTTCAGTAGAAGAATTTCATTCAGATAGGTATCCAAAGTATAAACGGATTTGTGGAACTGGGGAGAGATAATACCTGGTATTCCACTACAGAAAAATATCGATTAAAATTACTCAATTCTCACGCATCAAACCTCTGGGGGCATTCTTCCTTTATCACTTTTCCCATCTTAAACACATGTAAAGTAAAAGACTTGAGACAATAAACTGAAAAATACCTTCTTGCAAGTAGTGCAAGCTGTCTTGTAGATAAAGCCAGTCAATCCGGATTCTCCCCATTCACGTAACATCCAACATTCCATTAAGTTGATGAGAAAGTAATAGAACCTATTAGAAGATGCAAAAGTGAGTAAAAGTAAATATAGTGAGACATCAAAAACATATTACTTTACTGTTCTGCGTTCCTATCATGTGGCCATTGCATGGATCTTACAAACTGCTGAAAGCTGTAATCGAAAATAGGGTATAAACTGACTTTCATATCATTCTAGAGGACACTTCGAAAATGACATGTAGCGTATTTCCACGTCACTGATCTACGATCAAACGCTCGTTCGGGATATCTGACATGTTACATATTGCTCTGCACGATGAGAAAGACTCTTAACGTGCTCAGTACCGGTTCTCTCAACACTGACTTTCAAATCCACGGTTCGTGTGCCGACAGCCCAATGCAATCATGACAACATGCCGTAATTTAGTTTTCACAATGCGGTTAGTTCAATAGATTAATGCGCAACGCAGCAGGTTTCATGAGAGGTATTTGATGCCCGGATCGATTCATGATGCAGATTAACGACTGTAAAACTAGTTTCTTCACCGACCCTGATGGTGGTCTTATGATATTTTCCTCGCTCATTTTGCCACAATGCACAAACAGTTATAATATGAAAATGCACAGAACAAAACAAACAGATATTGAGAGGTTGATTTAGCGGCAACTCTATAAACAAAGAGGACCTTTGTTGACAGTGTAATACATCGACGAATCACGAAAACAGTGAAACAGTACCACAGGAGAAACAGAGGATTATTTGCTTAAGAAGGTGTGATTTAAAGATTGTGTGTCTTTATGTTTGCGTGCATGAGTCACTGTCTATTTCAAGCCCATCTGTCAGAACGTTGGCTTGTCTGAGTGACTTCTTTTTTTCGTTTTTGGGGAACCAGTGTTGATGCTTCTCTCCCACTTGTGCAGATTTCTTCTTTCCTGTCGGTGACGGTGTACGTGGAGGATGTGAACGACCACAGCCCGGTGTTCGTGAATGCTCCGTACCACGTCACTGTCGATGAACTTACGCCAGTAGGTGAGTTTGAAATACACATTAAGGAATCTTATTTTTCTCTAACTTTCATCGTACGTTTTCATTCTTCTCATTCTGTAGCGCAGTGATACGTTTTTAATGAATGAATAAAATTAATCTTCTTTAAAACTCCTCTATGAATTTGTTAATCTAAGTAATGCCAAAATGCTGCTATACTTAATAGATGTTAAAAACTGTTTATTAATATAGCAATAGGCCTATTTCGGTACTGTGGCCATCATCAGGCTATGTCCATATGGCGTCTTGCAGGTATAATTTATTATAATAACTGCAGTATAAATGCTCTTTAGATGGTATATATATATATATATATATATATATATATATATATATATATATATATAATGCTTATCAGGTATTAATTCATTACTGCTATTCTGTCAGTTTGACGTATCCTCCAGCGATGCTCTATCTAACTGAGAGAATAGCAGTAATGAATTAATACCTGATAACACTTCACGAGTACTGGAATTTCGTTACAAGCCAACTCTGTAACTCAAAATCCATGTCAACATGGAGGAGGCCGCCAAAATGTGCGAGAGACTTATCAAACCTACTGTCTCTACATAATAATTATGTTTTCCTTCCCCCTGCCGTACTACATTTACGGTTTCGCCACAGTCTAATATATACAGTCGCGACACTCACTGCTGTGAACTCTGTTACCGTCTGACATTGGAGCGACACTAGCGCTGCAAGCGGTCGTAAAGCCGGCTGTCCCTTAACGCCGTATAAGATACATTAATAATGCCCGCTTGTAATTACTTTTCTGTGTGGTTTGATAAATATTGTATATATTCTTGCAATCCAAACATCTTGACACATGACAGTCTAAAATAAACGTAAACCGAGCAAAACCTCGTTGTGATCTGACACAAACTGCAATATGTTACGAAGTAATTCTTTAGACATTGCTTGCAGCTTACCTTGCTGGTAGTGATAGATAACATAGCATCTTGCGCAGACAAGCCTATAATTGAACTTCCAAGGGACATTTAAATATCAATAAATGTAAATTTAGCAAAAACTTGTGAATAAACTGACGCTAACTGCAACATATTTATGACGAAATTCTTCAGTCATAACACCTTTACTTTGCTGGTAAACACAGTATTTCGCACTTGAAAAGTATGTAATTAGCCTTCCAGGTGTTAAAAGGTGCGAACAAAGGTTTTTCCGTCGGCTTTTAGTTATGTGAACACCCATTGGCAATGAAACTTTCGTCTAATATAAATTTCCTACGAGGCTATTTCAATTATATTTTATTTTAAGATAATACGTAGATTACACGACAGTGTAAATGTCATATTATTTGGATGATCCTCAGTCATTATCACAGTCTGTCATTATATGGTTAATAGAAGAGGGAGGAAGGGGGTGGGGCGACAATCGTCTGTAAAATAAAGGCTAGTCTACACGACGACACCAGGTTGCGACACTCGTTTCATGAAATGAGTTGCGCGCAACTGGTTTCGCGTATCTTTGTAGACACGGCGCCGATACTATACACCTCAGTTTCGTTGTTTTGTAAGTGCCGTAGTTGCCGAAGAATAAAAGTTTTGTTAGTTGTAACAGTTGTGGCGGAGCTGTTGCTTCTCTGTGTGAAGTCGCTGCATGAGACTAAACATAAAAAGACTAATAAACGTGTTTGGGTTCGTGACTGGATTAAAAAAAGACGTCAGATCGGTTGCTGAAAAAAATTGTGATCGAAGACCCTAGAAGTTATTTTAATCGACTCAGAATGTCTCCAGAGCAGTTTACGTTCCTTTTAAACAGAGTTAGTAATGCAATAAAGAAACAAGATACTGTTATGCGTGAAGCATTGTCACCAGAACTGAAATTACAAATTGCATTACGTTTCTTGTCGAATAGACATCTCTACAATACCTGTACCGTGTTCTCAAATCCAAAATTGGCATAGTTCGTTTTTATAAGTATTTAGAATTGAATGTACTTTAGTCTGCAATTCACTAATCGTCAACCCATCAATATTTAATTCACGAATAATTGCTTCAAGAGCACTAACACTCCGCTGCTTATTCCTGAAATTTTCATCGTTGAAATGGCACAAACACCTTTGCATCGCATATATGTTCAAAAACCGAATTATTTCTTCCTTTTCCCCCTTTATGTTGTGTTTTGTTCTGTATTGGTTATCACCTAATCTGAAAACACGCGCAGTCAGTTTCGTCAAAGTTGGAAGGTGCCGAAACTGTTTAGTTTCGCCAACGAGTTGCGCCAACGCCTGCCGCGCATGCGCACTGGCCAGGAGCGCAGTTTCATGAAACCTGGTGTCGTCGTGTAGACGAGCCTTAAGACAGCTCTGTGGTTTCAGGTAAACAGGTTTATGTATTAGACTGTGGTTTCCATTAGATAAAACAGAAAACACATTTAACCTTTCTATCACTAATAACGGCCATACTGAACACTTATTTTCCATACATTGTCCTCAGTAGTAAATTATTTTCGAATGCTCACACAGAAATGCTCAGCAGTAACAACAACCAACACACGTCTCGTATTCGATATAGAACAACGTGGCTTTAAGTCCGTAAGGAGCGCTGCAGTCACCTAGTATAACAAAAATCAGCGGTAATGTCGTGACTGTATATATTAGACTGTGGTTTCGCTACCAGTAGAGATTCAAACGCATTGCTCCTCCGAAACCTGACCGCGTCGGAGAGTGCCGTGAGCTGGTGGTGGCTGGGGCTGGTCGTTAAGTGGTCGAGGTGGTGCCCGCAGGAGCGACGCTGTTCCGCGAGGTGCGCGCGGTGGACGGCGACAAGCCCAACACGGCCAACTCGGAGGTGTCGCTGAGCATCGTGGCGGGCGACGGCGGCGGCCGCTTCTCGCTGGAGGGCGCGCCCAGGGCAGCGCTGGTGTTGCGCCGGCCGCTCGACTACGACGCCGGAGACGTCGAGTTCGACCTCACGCTGCTCGCCGTGGTGAGTGACGCGACGCCACAAGCTTCCATTTTCGGTTCAGTCCTACTTCAGGTCGATATAGCGACTTTTTTGTGTTCAGATATTGGTCCCGCAAGGCAACCAATGGGAACCAGGTTTCACCTCCCTCTCGATCTCATACAACTGTACCACAACAGTATACTGACGTCTATAATAGGCTACGGATCTCCGGTGTCGGCCCACAGGCTCACGAGGGTGATGCCTGCCATGGCCGTGAGAAGGGTGCAGCGCAATATCCTCCATCATTCAGTTGGAGCCTACAGGACCACTCCCGTCTGGGCCCTCTTGGTGTTGATGGGGCTATGCCCCCTTGACATCAAGGTCAAGGAGCAGGTAGCTTGGTACTGGGCTAAAAAAGGAAACGGGGAAAATGTAGTCCAAATTTTGGGGGAAAGCAAACCAGAAATTACACAGAAAGGGCTCCAACTCTGGCAGCAATCGTGGGATGGAGAGGAATCTGGAAGAAGAACTTACGCTCTCCTACCAGATATCCAAGAAAGATTAAAGTAGAAGCACTTCAAACCCTCCAGGGGGATGCTGCACTTCAAAAAAAAAAGTTCAAATGTTTGTATAGTCTATGGGACTTAACTACGGGGCCATCAGTCTCTAAACTTACAAACTACTTATGAACTACTTACGAACTGGGAAAGCACAAATATCCATGCCCGAGGGGGGATTCGAACCCCCGACCGTAGTGGCCGTACAGCCCGTGACTGGAGCGACTTAGTCTCCTCGGCCACCGCGGCCGGCATGTTGCACTTCCTCACCGGGCATGGACCCTATCCAACATATCTTTGTCGGTTTAGGAGACAGGCTACGCCAGCTTTTGCCTGTGGTGCCCAGGTAGGCACGCCAGAACATGTTATCTATGAATGTCCTGCGTATGACGGCGTGACTGCGGATCTTAGAAGGGCTCTGCCCAATAACAACACCTTTGAGCTCATCAGGACCCCGGACACGTTTCGAATACTAGATCAAATTACCTACAACACCTCGAGCAAAGTGCTTCAGGAGTTCTTTCTGAACCACTAGCCGAATTTGACGTAACAACCGATTGAGACAGCCACATCTGCCATGCCGCCGAGGGATGGACTGGTCTCCAGAAATGGAAGTATCCGCCATCCCCTGGATTCGGGGGTTAGGTGTGGCACACACCGATTTTGACACTAGACGTAAGTTAGCTGTAGGTTTTTTAATAAATTTGGTAGGTTAGAACACAAATGGGGTGACGAAAGTAATTGGCCGCCCAGTGCCAGGGTCACGCTCACTGGGTTTCGCTCGGTGAGCTGGCAACACCAAGTAGGTTTGTGATGCTGGCACACCTGTAACACCACAGCAGTAGCATACCAGAATTCAGCACACCACATCAACACACCAACTGACACCAAACACCAACACCAGCAGGATGTCCAGTGGTTTGCTTAAAGAAATAGATATGCCGAGTCACCAATTAGCCTGTAAGAGAAAACTTATGTATAATATTACTACCCATTTTTTGTAATGGGTTATATTGTATGTTATTATAATAAAGAATTAAAAAAAGGGGAACTGTTGTTGAGAGAGCCAATGAAAATGCGTCTTTCATATCACGAAGGAATATGGAGTGTGATTTAAAACTAGTAATATTTCCTTAAACAAAACAAAAAATAAAAATATAAGCCGGCCGCGGTGGCCGAGGGGACTGAGGCTCTCCAGTCACGGTCTGCACGGCCACTACGGTCGGGGGTTCGAATCCCCCCTCGGGCATGGATATTTGTGCCGTCCTTAGTATAAGGTAGTTGATAAGTAGTTTGTAAGTTTAGGGACTGATGACCCCGTAGTTAAGTCCCATAAGCTTAACAAACATTTGAACATTTGAAAAATATAAATAAAATAAAAAAAGTGTCGCATACATGTTGTGACTAGTTTTCGGCGTACGTCACTAAAATAAAAGATATTAATGATAAATCTGAAGCATTGAATTAAAATTTATGATGCGGCCGGGAATCGATCCGGACCTCCACGCTTACAAGGCAGACGTCTTACCGTTAGACCACCACTCCACTACCGATTAAGGCGCCTCGGTGTGGTGGTCTAACGGTAAGACGTCTGCCTAGTACTATTAAGCATGGAGGTCCGGGTTCGATTCACGGCCGCATAACAAATTTTAATTCAATGCTTCAGATTTATCATTAATGTCTTTGACACATTCGAGACGAAAATTCGTCTTAGAGATTGTGTATTTGTATTAAGTCACTAAAATCGCTACGGAAGATCTTCAGGAAAGTACAACGAGAATCAGCGACTACATGGCTGTAACAGTTTAGGTTACGGTACGGCTGTTGTTGCTGTCTCCAGTCCGCAGACTGGTTTGATACAGCTCACCACGTTACCATGACTTGTGCAAGCCTCTTCATCTGACTGGTAACCTACATCCTTTTCAATCTGTTTACGGCATTCGTCCCTCTCTCTCCCTCTACGATTTTTACTCTACAAACTTCCTGCTAATGCCAATTTCACTATTACTTGACTTCTCAGATCGTGTCCCTCCAACCTATTCCTTCTCTTAGTCAGAATATGCCAGAAACTCCTTTTCTCCCCAATTCTGTTGAGCACCTCCTTATTACTTACGACTCAATGGTCGTCACATACGAGATAGCTTTCTGACAGAATTATTGCTAATAACAATTTATTAAAAGAATAGCAAACTGTGCACCTGTAATGTAGTTTACTGGGCACGAGACAATTTATAGGCTGGCGCATCCGAGCAGGAGTTTTGGCCTGCAGCGGGAAAAGATGGAAAAGGCCAGAACAAGGTGGCAAAGGGTGTGCAGTCTAAGTGAAACCATGTAAGGAGTCAAGGTTTTCTGACTTCCTTCCATGACAATTTCATGTAAAGGATCACATTCTACTCATCATTCCGATTCATTTGATACCTCACACGTCGTATTTGTATTGGTCATGAGTGTAATGAGTAATTACACATGAATTTGCCAATTGTGTTTAATGTTTAACGAGAGGATTTCACACGCAGACAAATGACACTTCACGGCTTAGCAGGAGCGACGCAATGACGGTGAGTCAGCAGGTGGAAAGAAAGGACCCAATGGCTAACACACACTAGCCTGTTGAAAAGGAAGCGGGCCACATCTAAAGAGCTTTTAGGCGGACAAAGGAGTGAAAGGAAGGAGGAGAGGTTGGTGCTGCATAACTTTACAAGAGCGACACGTTCTAGATCAAAACAAAAACTTTATGGAATGGCTAAACTGTATGTAACACGCGCTGTTATTGGGGAATGCTGGCGGAAGGCGTGTTGCTACAATGACGTTTATTGGTTGCTGAGGACAGATACGTGGTAGGAGATTTGGTAGCTGCTGCCGAAGTAAATTGTTGCCGGACCCTTAGTCGTCTTCTCCCGCCTTGTGTAGGCGACGGGAACACACGCTCTGTGAATTTGAAGGCGACTTGCTGTGGTTACGCCTGATTGCATGCACAGCGGAGTTTTCAGTATCAAGTGTTGAGTTACATGCGTAACATGTAACTACAGTACGATCACAGAGAAGTGGACATTTTGCCAGTCCATAATGGTGATATTTAACATCTGCAGACGATTTTGAGTGGCATTTTCTGGTGGGCTAATTTGTTGAATTAGCGTACCCAGCCAATATTAGTTTGACTAGGGGAAAATAGCGAACCTTGGCTTCACGAAGTGCAATAGGAAGTTTTTGACTGATTTATCCCAGCCATCTATTTAATGAGCTAGATTTCTACAGGTTTCAGAGACACAGCCGCTGTCAGCATCGACGCAGCATACGGTATTTGTGTGCATACGCAACACGAGCAATATTTGAGTAGTGTAGGTTCCGTGCAACACCACAGACACCACTACAGTATTATTCCTCACATTACGGCGACATCCTCTCGTCCGGTATTTGAGTTTATTAACGAAAGAGTTACGCGTAATTGCAACACCTCAGGCATTCAGTGATATTGTTTATGGGAGAATCTTATCTTGATTTATTTCTTCTGATAACTTATTAAATTTATTTGATTATTACATAATTATATTTGCACTTCAAGTGTAATTGTTTTAAATAATACATTACGTTTTTACCTCTCAATAATTAGTTAATTTTTTATTTACTGAGAAACTGCCAATATCACATTCCTGTTCCTGGTGAGGTCACTTGGCAGTAATTATTCATATTTTTCAACTTACAGGAGTGGTAGTTCGGATCTTTTTGAGTATGGTTGAGGACCACTTATCTGTCTTGAACTGAGATGAGCACTACTTTCTGATGTCTAAGCTCAGGAGTAATGTCAAATTTGTTCCATCTGCAGAGCCAAACGTTTAAGGGTACAAAAACATTACAGATCAGTCCTTGCGCGAATTACAAGGTGGAATAAGACGCCTGTCCAATTGAAGAGACGGAACATGATGAGCGGAGCTTTAGAATCATGACGGAGCACAGAATATAAAAGTAATCGTAAAATAATTTATGTGTTTGTAGTGTTGTGCTGTTGTTAATATTGATTGAAAGACTATTCTACAATTGACTCTCTATTTACTCTCTACTGTGATATTTTCCCTTGCAAGTAAGATGAGAAGTCTGATGCCGACAATTGGAGCGAGGACACCGACTAGCGGGCTTCCTAAAAACTCATCCTTTTCACGTAATTCTAGGCGACCATGGAAGAGAATCTGCAATAATTTGGAAAGCTACGCGAGAGTGGAGTAATCTGTGGTGTGATAGAAGTTGAAAATTCATGAAGCTCCAGCATGACTGTCTTCAACTAAAACTCTTATTGTCACAAAGATTATCCCATTAATCTTCATCAATCGTCTGTTACCGTAGTAGCACTAAAACTAGGCCCTTGCGACCGTATTTGGCAGCTCGAATTTTAAATGAAAATAACGGCTTAACCGTACATCCCACACGAAACTTGAAAAAACATTTTTGTAGTGAAGATTTCCATAACTCGCATCGTTTCAGAGATATTTGTAAAATTAACGCCGATTTGACACTGTCACTTCATTTTACGTAAACCACTAAAGGCAAAGAAAATAAGCTTGAAACAGACGACAAAGTACCACGACAAGACAGGTGTTAATATTTTAACACACAAAAGAAAATGAAAATATGGGAGAGATATTAAAATAATAGTTTGAATATGTAAAAGTTAAAAAAAGAGTATGTTTCTCTAAGCTAAGCTCAAATATCAAATAACCATTTGTTAAAATACGGCCAGAGAGAATGTTACTCATCCCGTGCATTTATATCACCAAAAGAGTAGAATCGTAATAGTATCGTCTACAATTTTTATTGTTTATATACTTATTATTTTTGTCAGAAATGTTTGCAAAAAATCGTAAACTACAGGAAAACCTAAAGTGAGCCGTACACACGCCAGTCCGATTTTTTTTATTTATGAAAATTGATTGCAGTTAATACGTCAGTCCTATAGATTTCCAAACATTTAAAATACTTACTACTGAAAGCTACATAAAGGAAAGAAAAAACAGTCTCACAGGCATATATAGTGACTGGCTCTCGATGTTCTTTTCTGAAGATGTTCCGTAGCTACAGTGACGGTTGGAGTACTGACATTTATAGGGAAATTCGTCAAAAACAGTGTTATCTCAAAATGTCTGTAAACCTATCGGACCAAACTGCGTGGTCATCAGTCCGTAGCTTACAAACTACTTAAACCTAGGTAAACTAACCTAAGGACAAACACACACACCCATGCCCCAGGGAGGACTCGAACCTCCATGGCGAGCAACCGTGCGCTCCGCAGCGAGGCGCTTTAGACCACTCGACCGCGGCAGTGTTATCTCCTACGAATATTCCACTATTCTCATATAAGTAATATTCGCGACTCACAGATTCACACTTATTTCCGACAAATGTCAGGAATTTACGCTAAAAACTTATACATGAAAAATTGCAAGCCGCGGTGGAGTGGCCGAGCGTTCTAAGGTGTCTAGCTGCAGAGCGCGCGTCACTGCTCGCCGTCGGAGGTTCTAGTCCTCCCTCGGGCATTGGTGTATTTGTTGTCCTTAGTTTAAGCAGTTTGTAACCCTAGGGACTGATGACCAAAGTCCCATAGACTTACAAACATCTGAACATCGCAGTGATGTCTACAAAATAAAATTAAAAGGCGCATTTTGACTGCCGCTCTCAACGCCACTTCTCATTGAATGCATCCGTTACCAATATATTAACCTAAGAAGGCCACTATCTTCACCTAAACTCCAAAACTAGGATTTAACCCCACATTCCAAGCTGAGTTAAAATTTAAGTTGAAAGAAAAACTGCAGACAAGCACAGGTTGCAAAGATCACTTCATAAATAAATTCTTTATTATAGTCCTGGCCTCACACGGCAACCATTGCTATTGCGTCATAATCACAAGGTGCTGGCAACATCAACGTGTTAGAAGTAAAAAGCAACTCCAAAATAAAATATAAAACAATTTTGCAGATGACAAAATAAAAAAAAATAAAAATAAAGTTCATATGTTAAGCTTATGGGACTTAACTTCGGGGTCATCAGTCCCTAAACTTACAAACTACATATGAACTACCTTACACTAAAGACTTCACAAACATCCATGCCCGAGGGAGGATTTGAACCCCCGACGGGGAACGGTCTGGCACACCGGAGCATAACCCCTCAATGCGCTTGGCCACTCCGCTGCGCCGATAAAATCCCCTTGGGGTTCTAGCCGAGACACGTGGTTTGAAACCCTCGACTTTTTGACACTGCACTCCTCGGGCATTATCTAGTGGTGACGATTCATTTCTCTCTCTCTCTCTCTCTCTCTCTCTCTCTCTCTCTCTCTCTCTCTCTCTGTGTGTGTGTGTGTGTGTGTGTGTGTGTGTGTGTGTGTGCGTGTGTTTGTGTGTCCGTGCTGTGTCTATGATCATTTAGCCTTCGTATGACGTTTGCGGGCACAATTTATGTAATGCACTTGGCGGGAGGGAGAATTATGAAGAGTGATTCGTAAACTTATCCCTTTCTGGTTATTTCTTGTTCATTCATATATGAGACGACAGCCATGGGAACGCGAAACATATGACAAGTTCGAGTGTCCGTGAGTCCTACACCACGTATGTGGCGGTTAGTTTCGCGGACGACATCTGATTTCTGGGGAATCTTTCTGGACCTTTTGGTACAAAAGATCCTTCGCAGCCATCCGTTTTGAATGATTCGCAGTTGCATGTCCTGGGTATGTCGAATCATTGCTGCTGTCGTCCGTATATAGCTTCGATGCTTCCTGTGACGTCACTGCTGCGCGTGACTTCACCATATATGGTAATGTTCTGGTCACGTGCCTACCGCGCCCGCTTCAACCGTTCTATAGCCTGGTCCTAAGCTGGAAACCTCAGTTTTTATTAAAAGTTTTCTCATATATTTTACTTTTAGTCGCATATTTTATTACGCTAGCCCAGAAACTAATTTCCAGAGAATGCTCGCAATTACTTATTGTTCCGAATAACATAAGCTAAAACACTTTTCCTGTTCTATACGGGGCTGGTTTAATACTACTCACTGTCTGCCGGATGTAAAACTGTACACAACCAAACTCTTTTTTTATATACAGCTGGCATTCTGAGGCCTACAGAATCTTTCACAGGTCTCGTGCTCTGTCTTAACTTTCTAAGTGGCCTGGAAACCTAGTCGATCTTTTGTCTCTTCAGGCCACCAACAAAGATACGTCTGCTGCTGATATAAGGCTCAGAAAGTATGTAAAATACTGTTTGGAAGTGGACACTTTAACATCGGGTAGGCAGTGTGTATAGTTCAACAGTGCTGTGTAGCACACGAAAGATATTTTCGCTTATGTAATCGTAAAAATTCAGCAGTTGCCTCGAAAACAAACATTGCATTGCATTGATGGATACAAACCTTACTGCCAGAACAAATTGTTTCTGCGACACTATATTAAAAGCGGAGATCGTGAGTGACAAATATATGACAAAACTCTTAATAAAGATGACGGCTTGCAGTCAAACACAGCATACGACCCGGCCATCGGACGGTTGAAGCTAGCGCGACAGGTACAAGACTAAAATATTCCTACCTATGGCGACATCGTGAGCACCAGTGACGTCACAGGAAACATCGAAGCGATGTGACATCAGCAATAGAAAATTACCGCCCGTATTCTTAGCTTTTCTTACGTGAGGCTGAAAGTGCTTTACCTTTCAAAACTACGAGGCAAGACCTGTTATGAGAAGTTATTGATTTCTTTATCGCTAAACCGCAGTATCACAGTTAATGGCGATTATTGACTTTGTTAAAAACTTATAAAGTCTAATGTTTCATTTAAAACCAAAAATTAGCAGGGATTTGTGATGAACACGCTTTGGTTCATTATCTTTGAACTGCAGATAGAGATGGCTTACTTTCTTCTTTAAGTGTCTGAAGAAATTCACTGCTTGGTCCGCGGTAGAGTGGCCGAGCGCTCTAGTCACCACTTGACAATGGCCGAGAACGTCTCGGTCTAAAGATCAAATGTTCAAATGTTTGTTAAGCTTAAGGGGCTTAACTACGGGGTCACCAGTCCCTAAACTTAGAAAGTACTTATGAACTACCTACAACTAAGGACGGCACAAATATCCATGCCCGAGGGGGGATTCGAATCCCCGACCGTAGTGGCCGTGCAGACCGTGACTGAAGCGCCTCAGTCCCCTCGGCCACCGCGGCCGACGCACATTCATCCTCAGGAAAGAAAAAAAAAAAAAAAAAAAAAAAAAAAAAAAAAAAAAAAAAAAAAAAAAAAAAAAACTGAGAGTACGGCAGTAGTTTTCCTTTATTAACGCAGAGATTTTTAAATCGACGCTTTCTTTTCTGGAAACGTCTTCACTGCCCGGCCATTCCGCAGAGGTCCTGGTGTCCTTGCCATTCCCCACGAGTCTCATTCGTCTCCTCGCTGGGGTCAACGTGGTGTACGGGCCGCGGTGTACGTCACAGCCGTGGCGCTAGAGGTCGTAACGACTGCCAGCGACCTTCTCCGGAGGCGAGCGAGTTTCTTCTTCCGGCCAGTTTAATACCTCGTAACTGCATATTTAAATACACCTAAGGCCTCGATAACTCATAATGCGGACGAGACCTTTAGCTAGCCCTTTTTAACTTGAATACTGATTTGCTGATGGGCATCGGACGGAATCGAAAGTTCACGATTTATGTCGTGCAAGGCAACTAGTGTGAAGTCATAAGCTCAATGCGGAGGAAGGGAGAGGGGAGACGTATGTTTAGTGGGTCCCGTCACCCACAATGACGTAACACGCTAGCAGCAGTGACTAACTGCCAGACGGCACTGCTCTTACGTTAGGCAAACCAAGGAGGGCAGCGGTACATTTCCACAGACGCCGCAGCAAAAGACACCAACACCCAAACCAGATCGTTGTATTCCAATGGAATATCAACCAAAACTTCAATACAGTTTCTGCTTTGTGCTGTCCTATAGAAGATAGCATAAATATGACATTATGTCGTGCATAACTCCCGTAGGTATGTGGGTAAGAGCGGTATTTTATCGTGGCAAGGATTGTGGTTTTCAGTTCTGCCCATGCCATTTTTTTTCTTTTTCTTTTGTACTGCAGTATGTGTGAAACTGTTATGTGAAACATGTATCTTACTTGTAACCGTATTTTCGGAGCGGCATGCCTCTGGAACAACTGAGCTCAGTTTCAGCTCTGTAGCTAACCTGTGCGGTTCTATTCTGTGCTTTCAAAATGTTTAAGACTCTCAACTCGCCCGCCGCATGTGAGGTTCGCTCAGTGATATGGTTTTTGTCACCAAGGAACCTGTCTGCTGCCGAAATTCATCGAGAGATTTG
Organism: Locusta migratoria; assembly: GCA_026315105.1. Classification (NCBI taxonomy): domain Eukaryota; kingdom Metazoa; phylum Arthropoda; class Insecta; order Orthoptera; family Acrididae; genus Locusta; species Locusta migratoria. Next base: position 648,571,010 of record CM048744.1, on the reverse strand, counting down.
CGAAGTGTACGGTGATACTGATATGAGTAAAGGCAAAGTGCGTAATTGGGTACGAGAATTCAAAGATGACTGTAGCAACGTCCATGATGAGGACCACTCAGGTCGTCCATCTTCGATTACAGGCGATTTGGAGGTTTCAGCTGAAGCGAGGATTAGTGAGAACAGAAGATTCAAAATAACAGCTCTCTCAAACGAATTTCCTGACGTGTCAATATCAGTGCTTTACAAAACGGCAGTGAACTCTTGGTTATCGGAACAGGTGGCAAGATTGTATGAAGAGGGTATTTTAAAATTGGTTGAGAGGCATGATGTTTGAACAAACTTGGCAACTATGTCGAAAAATAAAGTATGTACTTTCTGAAAATAAATCTACTTTTTTAAAATAATCTTTCCTTGTGTACTTCAGTTCAAACGGAACTTACTTAAAAAACGCGCCTCGTATAGAGCCTGACATGATCACGAGGGCATATGCGATTTTGTATTTTATATAATAATTTTAATAGACGAATGTATGCCATAGATCGCTACGTGCAAGAAAATGAAACTTCAGTTCTTGTATTAATAACAAGCTTTACAAATGACATCAGAACTTGTCATCTGTGGCATACATTCCTCTGTTGAAATTATTATATAAAATTTGGTCATTTTACATTTCAAGAACTTGCTGTTCTACATAAGTTTCACTCGTACTAAAGAACAAAAATGGCTTTACATGTGCTTCGTGGGTCAGCCTCTTGCACAAAAACTTTTACTATACTGATATACAACACTTGTTACCGATCCGACTGACTGGCTTCTGGAGGTTCATGTGTCAGGTCCAACGAACCATCCCCTGCATCGACTGTGTTAACAATGCAGACACACACACAAACACAGAACATCAGCTTTTTCACGGTCCTGACAATCTCTCTCTCTCTCTCTCTCTCTCTCTCTCTCTCTCTCTCTCTCTCTCTCTCTCACACACACACACACACACACACACACACAGACACACACGTCAAGAACGCCAGGTATTCAAATGTTAAAATATTTGTAAATCTGCGGGACTTAACTACTCCGGTCATCAGTCCATATCCTTAAACTAACTTATACTAAGGACAATAAATACACCCATGCCTGAGAAAGGACTCTAACCTCCGACGGCGAGCAGCTGCGCGCTCCGCAGCTAGGCGTCTTGTCAGGGTCGGCAACGCCACCGCGGCAACTCCAGGTGTACATCTCTCCTTCATCATGGTGTAGTGTTATTTTCTGTAGTTCCAACTGTTCACGCTTATCAGTCCCCTAACATAAATAATTACTCTAAACTTGTGATACCTCCTAATACTGAGTGGGACCTTTCCAGGGGAAATTGCAGCGAGTCAACGTGGCATGAAGGAGTTGTTAAATATCTCCTGCAGGCATTTTGTGTGATGTTGCCCCTATAGCCGTCCATGATTAGGAAAGCACTGCTTATGATTATGTGTCGCGCCGGAGTGGCCGAGCGAATTAAGGCGCTAGGCTCCGATACGCGAGGCCGTTCCCCGTCGGAGGTTCGAAACCTCCCTCGGGCACGTATGTTTGTGTTGTCTCTGGTATACGTTAGTTCATAAGTTTAGCGACTGATGGCCTCGCAGTTAAGTCCCATAAGCGTAACAAAGATTTGAATATCTTTTTTTTATTATTATGTCCCATAAATATTTGATTGGCTTTACCTGACTGGCTAAATAATTCGCTGCGCCTGTCCGAATGTTCTACAAAACAATTGTGGGCCGCTAACAGGGCGCATTTTCATCCATAAAAATCATCGTTTTTTAAGGAACATATAAGTTCGGCTTCGTTGCACAGTGGTAGAGTGCCCGACTACAGTACCAAACGTCACGGGTTCGATCCCCGCCAGGTCCTAGAATTTTTATGTCCCTTCCACTTCTTTCACCTCTGGCAGTGTTCCTGATGTGAAAAATACCGAGTAGCACCGTAGTTCGGAACCCACGTTAAACTATAGCTCCCCCCATAACTGGCTGGGTAAGTCAGTTCGAAGGTCGCAGGAAGGCAACGGCATACCACCTCCAAACAGGACCATGTCTAGTAAAGCACTGTGATGTTCAAACCAATCTTCGGATAGTTTACTGCTTTACTTTTTTTTTTATAGTCCATGATTGGCCTCTGATGGACTCGAAGTAGTCGAACATAACCATTTCTACTCAATGATTGGTTCACTTTAACCAGAGGATCCAGTTCATCTTATCTGTAAAAATTGTTGTGTGTATGTTCCCTATAGACTGCAACACAGTTGGATCAATTTTGATGAAATCTTCAGGAAATCTTCAGATTAGCCCAACGGCTGATTATGTGGAGTTTGGTAGCGATCGGGCCGCGGCGGAGTGGCTAAGCGCATCGAGGCGCTCAGCACCAATGCGCGAGGTCGCTCCCCGTCGGGGGTTCGAATCCTCTGGGGCATGGATGTTTGTGTCGTCTTTAGTGTAGGGTGGTTAATGGGTAGTTTGTAAGTTTAGGGACTGATGACCCCGCAGTTAAGTCCCTTAAGCTTAACTAACATTTGAACATTTGAAATTGATTAAACAAGCTGAGAATTGTGTATGTATAGTGTTTGACCGCCCCGGCAGTGTGCGGAAATGTTGGCCATGCCTATCTACGTAAAAGCGAAAGGACATTCATTCACTCACTCTCGTACTGACTAAACACGAAATATCACGAACTACTTCACCTATGAAGCTGAATGGCAGGAATATAGTTTATACGTAGAAGACGTCAGCTAAGAAAGGATTTTGCGACAGGACCAATAGTTCATGAGATATGACGTCATAAACAATGAATACGTACCCGTCTTGCGGCACGTGATAGTGTCTTTATCAGTCCATTATTTGAGAAGGAGAGTACTTAGCGACTTGCAACAAACTTATAATTTCAAACCTTTAGGAAACTTTTTCTCACTGACAACCCCAGAAAAGTGATGAAAGGAAAAACGTTTGTCGCTTACTACTTTTTCGGCGTTCATGCAGTAAAATTACGGCATTTGCACCTATGAAGCTGAAATTTTGCCGGTATCTAGTTTATAGGTAGAAGCCGTCAGCTAAGAAAGTATTTTGCGATACACAGAATTAAGGTCCATGGGGGAGGATACTTTTACTACAGACTGACGAAATCTACAGTTTCATTCCGACCATCAAAACAATTTGCACATTTGACCTTCAACACAAGAGGAAGGTCAGCATCTACCTAAAGTTTCATATGGTGCATGGTGGACGGTTTCTTGAAACATAAAAATGTATCCCTAAATACCTTGGTCGTGCCATAACTTGAGAACAGCGCGACCGATTTCACAGATCTTTTTTGGTTGTTTTCGTTATTCTGAGAACAAGGGTTGTATGAATTAAAACTGAATAATTTGAGAACAACGAAGTGCGGTTTTCAATGTGTCCCTGTTTTTATTGCTTACAAAGCTATAGTTTCTTTCGATATTGATGGAATTTTGCATATCTTAGCTTAAAGACAAGAAGAATGTCACTCTCTGTATAAAATTTCGGGTGTTGCATGACGGAAGGTTCTTATCTTACGGACTTTGACAAAATGCATATTTTTGCTTCGATCTTGATTAATTTTTTCACACATGACCTTTAAACCAAGAACACTGGGAACATAAATGTTGGTATGGAACATGACAGAGGGTAACCTTGTAAAAAACGTTTCCGAGAGAGGGAAAGGTGGGAACGAACCGAGAGATGGGAGAGAAAGAAAAAAAATGTTCAAATGTTTGTAGAGTCTATGGGACTTAACTAGGGGTCATCAGTCCCTAAACTTACAAACTACTTATGAACTACTTACAACTAAGGACGGCACAAACATCCATGCCCGAGGGGGGATTCGAACCCCCGACCGTAGTGGCCGTGCAGACCGTGACTGGAGCGCCTCAGTCCCCTCGGCCACCGCGGCCGGCCGGAGAAAAAGAGATGAATGCAGAGAGAGGAGGGAAGGGGAGGTGGACTACGAGAGTGTAGGATAAAGAAACACCAGGGCAACGATGGGTTTACAGATAATTTATGTTTAAAACTGACTGAGGTCCGGAACCCTAAGAAGCCAAGATACGCACAGGCCCTTCTTTAACAACCGTTGCGAAGCACGGGCATATAACCTAGTAGGATATAAATACCACCCGTATGAAGCCGGGTGGTCGCTAGCTTCATGTAAAAACATCCAACACCATTGTGGAGGCACCGCCAGCTTGCCAACTGCCTTGTTGACAAATTTGGTCCGTGGCGTCTTTAGGTCTTTACAGCACTCCAACCGTACCATCAACAATTATCAACTAAAATTGGGGCACATCTGACCATGCCTCGGCTTTCCGGTTATAGAAAGGTGAATAGTTGAGGTTTAACAGCTTTAAGATAATTCAAAATGACATTTTGACCATAGCTGTTTACTTTTTCTGTTTGACAATTAACTCTGTATGCTGTAACTGTGTCGTGTTTACACCAAAACGAGGATCTGCTTTCAGGTTTATCACTTCAGACATTTATATTCAGACTAATGGCAAAAACACTATTATGTTACTCTTAGTTTCACACTTTGTACATTTGTCAATCAACTCAATATGATATATAATTACGATTTTCTTTACTTCATTATATGAAATTATATTTCTTGCCACATAATCTAAATAATGTCGCTGATGTAATGTATAGCTACAAATTTCTAAATATGTTAACATCACATCTCCATAGTATTACACATGTACATATCATACTTCCACTTCATTATGTTGTATAGCATATGTTGATAAACATAGCAATCACATTATTTACATCAACCATAGATTCCAGTGAACAGACATAGAAATAGCATAACTGTACGCACTATAATCTTTGCACAGAGAGATCCAATGTAAGCATGTTTGTTACCTTTGGTTTTAAATTTTTTTTATTGTGCACTCATCAATGTATGCTTTAGTTTGTAGCAATGAGCCACTGAGAAAATAACGATAAGAAGTTTAGTATGATGACAATTTTTTATTTTAAAATTTTGCCATTTTGTATTATGATATGTTGAGCTGTTGGCTAAACTCTGGTAAGTATCTCACATGTAACTTGCCATACTATTCCAGTGACATACACTGTCAACAAGTGTTAGCTAATTGTGAGTAAGCAATTATCACACAATATCCAAATTCTGTGTATCCTCCACTAAAAGTAGCTTGTTCTCTCTAATCGATGCCTCACGGAAATGAGCAAAGCTTGAAACTGATCAGCCAAGTAACACATAAGCAGCCATGGTGTTATTAATCAAAAATACCTTTTCTTGAATATTTGCGAGCTGCTTGACCAATGTAGATGTGCTGCAAAAGAGCTGGCGTAGCAGCAGCTGCCTGCAGCTTTTTTTTTAAATCTGTCACCGGTATTTTGGTGCATCCTTCAGATTAGCTACCGAATGTGGGTGAGAGTAACTGGCGCTGTAGAAGCTAGTCCTTCTGCCAGGACCTGTCTCGTGTGCTGACTGGTGTGTGCCTGGCTGGTGTTGCAGGACCACGGCACGCCGCCGCGCAACGCCACGACGCAGCTGGTGGTGTCCGTCGTGGACAACGACGACCTGCCGCCCAAGTTCACCAGGGACGTCTACCGCACCCAGATCAACGAGTTCTACCCCATCACCGTAAGTACGGCCGTAGACTGCTTCCGTACCAAAGAGGTATACAAACAACATAGAGGGGCTATAGGCAAGCTACAGCGCTCTGGGTGGCAGCACTAAGCAACATTTGGCGCCATATTTGAGAACGTTAGTTTGAAGCAGCAGCGTGAGCGGACGCTTCTGTTTGTAATGTAAACTAACTTTTAAGCGCTATTATTAGTGGCACCTCATGCCCAGTGTATGTTCGGCGTACAACTGCAGCAAGATGTACTTCACCTGTAAAGGAGACCGCGTATAAAACGCTTGTACGACCACGTCTTGAGTATTGCTCAAGTGTTTGGATTTGGGACCCGCAGCATATCAGTTTAAAGGAAGACATAGACGCGTTTCAGAGACGAGCAGCTAGATTTGCTACCGGTAGGTTCGACCAATGCGCGAGTGTCACGGAAATGCTCCGGCAACTCAATTGGGGATCGCTGGAAGAAAGACGACGTCCTTTTCGTGAATTTCTGTTAAGTAAATTTAGAGGGCCGGAATTTGAAGCTGAGCGTAGTACGATCCTGCTGCCGCCTTCTTACATTTCGCGTAAAGATCACATAGACAAGATAAGAGAAATTAGTGCTCGTACGGAGGCATATAGGCATTCTTTTTTTCCTCGTTCAATTTGGGAGTGGAATAGGGAAGGAAATGCCTAGTAGTGGTACAGTGTACCCTCCGCCACGCACCTTACGGTGAATTGTGGAATATGTATGTAGATGTAGATGAAACTGTTCGAATATCATACATAAAGGAAGTGATACGTAATTACATAGGTCGTTGTGTATCAGCGTGTATTTGTCTACAAAAGTTCATTATACTTAACTTTCGCATTTACCAAGTTTCAAAATTATGTTTACTTCGTGACCATCAAAAAGCTAGGCAGGTGACGGTTGTATTTGGTGTGTTGGTGTGTTTTAATGTAATGACAGATGTTTATATAGTGTACAATAGCGTATTAACCATTGGGTAAGTAGCCTAGGTATATAAACTGTAATTAAACTATTCTTTACACAGATTTCCTTTGAAAAACAAGGATTTGCTAACCCAAAGGGTAACCAGTATGAGGCGTGATAAGTGGCAGCCTACAAAGTATAGTTGCATATGCTCTTGTCATTCCGAAGAAAAGTTCATCATGGATGCTACCAGCGATCGAAAGCGGCTCCTGGCGAATGCCTTTCCAACAATATTTTCGTTTCCTGAGCACCTACAGAAACCAAAAGCTGTAAGGAGAGTACCGAGGAAACGACAAATTGTGGAGAATTCGATAAATACATAATGCACTTCAACGCATGAAACATCATTTGAACCACAGGCAGAATAAAGGTAATTAAAGATTTTAAAGAAATTCACCTTTATTTATAGGGAAGATATGTCGGCAATTACAAACGGCCGGCCGCGGTGGCTGAGGGGACTGAGGCGCTCCAGTCACGGTCTGCACGGCCACTACGGTCGGGGGTTCAAATCCCCCCTCGGGCATGGATATTTGTGACGTCCTTAGGATTAGCTAGTTCATAAGTAGTTTGTAAGTTTAGGGACTGATGACCCCATAGGTAAGTCCCATAGACTCTACAAACATTTGAACATTTGAATTACAAACGATTATTGACATGATAGTAACATCAAATAATACAGCAGTTCGACGATTGTAAACATTACACTTAGGATGCAGCAGTAAACGAGAAATGCTATTCGTAGTGGGAATTACTTTCCGAAATGCGTCGCCCAGAAATTAAGGAAAAATCGAGACTGTCAATGATTAATATGAAACGTATGATTCAGTTGTTAGCAGACGTCCAGTACCATCTGGCGTGACACTGACGTTCTCAAAGACGGCGGCAACCTTTCCAATTGGCTTCAACTATGGCGGCGCTGTGGCAGTCTATGTTGTTTATATATGTCTTTGTCCCATACCAAGTAAACGCGTGCATCATCTCTGCTTTCCAGAAGACAACTTGCCAGTCCGTAGAGCATGCATGCCAACGTCTGCCCACTGAAACTGAACTAATTACGAAATAAAACCCTCACTTGTACTGCATAAGAGCTGGATATATGGTCTATACTGTTCTGGAGTGGCAAGGCGACGTATGTGCATTTCCACAGACAGTACCCACAACTTTAGTAACACAAGTGAAATTTATTCAAATAAATTAATACTCTAATTTAGCTTTGTACAATGAGACTGACAAAGTCAGACATCTCGCGTTAAAACGTCAAATTTCTATTGCTGTCCACGAGAATTTTTGTCAATACGTGAATAAGTCTTGAGACATTGTATTTCATAGCGTGGCACTTTGTGATGAATCGTAAACTGTACATGCTGGATCGTACTACTGTTGACTCAATACAAGCACTGGATGAACACGTTACACTGTCTGTCTATTGGTCGTATTCGCCGAATATTAAACTACGCTGCAGCTAATCATGTTTCAGACATCTGACGCTTTTCATACGTACGCAGCCTCTCATGGGAACGAAGGAAGTAACAGTGCCAACTCAAATGTTCAAATGTTTGTAAATCTATCGGACCAAACTGCGTGGTCATCAGTCCGTAGCTTACAAACTACTTAACCTAAGGTAAAGTAACCTAAGGACAACACACACACCCATGCCGCAGGGAGGGGCAACATCAGGAGTGGTGTAGTCTTGTTTGAAACATATGAGTCACTAAAACTAGTAATATATTTGCACTTACAGAAGATGAACAAAATAATTAATAATAATATTATTAACAAAAAGAACTGAGAAATAAGACAAATACAGAAAAATCCTCGTAATTTAGATAGCGGAGCAGTGACACCCATTTGTATGTTTAACGTGCAGAGGTTTAACAATCGATGGTGTCCCGAATCGGCCCACTTGTGTGTGTTCTTGAAGGTGCCTTCACACTGACAATGAACTGCTACAAACACAGTTGAAAACTTTTGTTCAACTCGAAGTTTCTGATTCTTGTCAACATTTGTTTGAAATCGTAAGTTTGAAAAACTAGCTGAGAGAAGTTTTGTCTCGCTCGAGTTTGAAGTTTATGGTAAGTGAGCAAAAAACACGGCAGAGTTTGGAAACTTGCGCATGCGCAATGCCGTGTCGTCGGCTGTGTTCTTTACGCCGGAATTACACTGCAAGTATGAAAAATGAGAACTATTTCTTAATGCTGAGCAGAGTGACGAAAATAAGCAGGTAGAATCGTATGAAGAAAAAGCTACCGCAATCAGTAGCATTTCTGGTGGCTCAGTCTGGATGATGATAAGGAAGAAATTAAATGGGCTAAAATATTTATGTAGATGCACAACTAAAAGAAAAATTTTTATTTGTGCTCTAACCTAACCTACTTAATTCCTCTTTGAGTGGTTTATATTATGGCTCACTTTTTTGTGAAATAATACGTGGAATGGTACACTGTAGGATTCGAATACCTCTTTTACTGCATGCTTGAACAGCTCTTCCATGTTGCTATAAATGAGACGATCTTTGCCATAAATGGCTTTCATTATTTCCATGTTGGAACACTGCACAAGTTAGTTCCGTACTTTGTCATGCTTAGTACGATGCATTTCGAGATTTAACCACAAGTATAAATATTTTTACAGATTTTTATCAGATGCTTCCAAAAATCAGGCAAGTAGATGCCAGGCTACACTCAACTATAAAAAGACGTTTGCATTATATGAGACAGAATGTATTCACATGTAAACGTTAAAAAAAACCTACGAAAACACATCTCTTCTTAATTACGATCACTTCTCTAAAGAGATTACGTTAAGCATGATAAAACACGTTACTATTACAGTGTTTATTATTTATACACTGGCACAGTTTTAGGACTTCCTGAAAAGTAGATTACGATGAATTTAAGTATTTGTAAATTAAGAAGGCGAATTGAAATGTTCGGTCGGTAATTCTCAAACAATTTCAATGATTATGTACTCCCAGTGTAGCTCCTGTAGTACATCTGTGTGATTACTTTTTCTTTCCTCTCGCTATCAATGATATCACCTACAATTGTTTAAATTTTTCCTTATTTTAGAGAAATGCACTCGCCAAAAACATTAAATTAGATGGTGTTGTACAGACGATTATTAAAAGAAAATCGCCAAAAGCTTGTTTAAAAGGGTTTGAAGTTGTCAAAACTTTGTAACAGTTGTAAGTTTACCAAACTCACAATTGTTTTAAGTTTAACAGACTGACAACAGTTGCACGTTTTTTTATGTTGGTTTTCGGTGTGAAGGCACCTTCAGGCTTTCTCGTACGCTCGTTTAGCAATTGCTGACTTTTACCCAATATACTCCTCAACAAAATGCAACAATGAACCGTTATAATACGAAAAACAACGTTCACAGACAGATGGTACGTAGAAGTGGAAATAAAACGTTGTTCCATCTTGATAGCAGTATAACGAGTACGACAAAAACTTTCCTACGAAAGCAAGCAGCAGCAAAGCTGTGACAACTTATAGCATTTAAGGAACGGTTACGTGCTGAGAAAAAGAATGAGTAAGCGCCACGTGAAAGCAGTTGATGGAAGTTGTGCCTTTGTGAAAGGAATCTGAGTGGTCATTCGACTTATTTCACATCTTTCGCAACAGCTTGAGTTACTTACAGCACTTAGATACATATACAGGGTGTTATAAAAAGGTACGGCCAAACTTTCAGGAAACATCCCTCACACACAAAGAAAGAAAATATATTATGTGGTTATGTGTCCGGAAACGCTTAATTTCCATGTTAGAGCTCATTTTAGTATTTCTCTTTAAATGTAAATTGAAATAATTCGTGCAGACAATTGTTAATACCCAATTGTTTCGTTAGTATGTACTGTACTTCCTCGATTCACGTCATCAACACCGATTTTCTGTAAACGTTTGGGCAGGAGTTGTTGATGTCTTGATTGGGCCTCATGTTCTTCCACCTACGCTCACTGGAGCACGTTATCTAGATTTCATAAGGGATACTCTTCCTGTGCTGCTAGAACATGTGCCTTTACAAGTACGACACAACATGTGGTTCATGCATGATGGAGCTCCTGCACATTTCAGTCGACGTGTTCGTACGCTTCTCAACAGCAGATTCGGTGATCGATGGATTGGTAGAGGCGGACCAATTCCATGGTCTCCACGCTATCCTGACTCTACCCTCTTGACTTTCATTTATGGGGGCATTTTCAAGCTCTTGTCACGCTACCCCGTTACCAAATGTAGAGACTCTTCGTGCTCGTATTGTGGACGTCTGTAATACAATACGCCATTCTCCAGGGCTGCATCAGCGCATCAGGGATTCCATGCGACGGAGGGTGAATGCATGTATCCTCGCTAACGGAGGACATTTTGAACATTTCCTGTGACGAAGTGTTTGAAGTCACGCTGGTAAGTTCTGTTGCTGTGTGTTTCCATTCCATGATTAATGTGATTTGAAGAGAAGTAATAAAATGAGCTCTAACATGGAAATTAAGCGTTTCCGGATACATGTCCATGTAACATATTTTCTTTCTTTGTGTGTGAGGAATGTTTCCTGAAAGTTTGGCCGCCCCTTTTTGTAAGGGTACTTTTAATCTATATTCCGCAAGCCATATCACGGCGTAAGGCGGAAGGCACTTTGAGAGCCAAAGTCATTTCATTCTTTTTTTGTTACAGTCGCATATGGTTAGCGGAAAAGAAAAAGTGTCCAGATACACGTCCGTTGTTTGATTTCTAACCTATTATGGAGGTATAATCCGTCTCAATTGCTTTGTCTTCAAGAATTTCAGTTTTCTCTTTCAGTTTGCTTGTTACAAAGGAATTGTTGCAGGCACTTTACGTACCAGCCGAGTCAAGAATTTTGCAACGCAAAATACTTTTGAACGAGAACATTAACTAATGTTTCTCATATCCTGAATAATTCACAGCAACTTTTATCCAAGCTAAGTGACCCCAAAGACGATATAAATAATGGACAATAAGCCATTCTCGACGCCAGTTCCATTCCAGCCTATACGCAACGTATTCAGATCCAAAACAAAATATGTCAAAGGACACCATGGCGTATATGGTTTAACTTCAGCAATTCACATTGACTACATAGTTAAAAGTGTTAAACTGAAAACTTGATTTAGTGAGACAGTTTATTAATTATGACATTATCTGCTGGATCACCTGGAAGGGCACAACAAAATTTCGATATCCGGGAATGCAAAAATGGGAATTTTCAGCATGATTGTTAAGAATTCCAAATATTTAACATTTCGACCGTTTCAGGGTACTAAATAAATTCAATGGCAAAGTTGAAAATTTGTGCTGGATCGGGACTCGAACCCGTAATTCCCGCTTCGAGCCAGCGGTCGCCTGAACCAACTGTGCTATCCAAGCACGCTTCCCTTCCTGTTCAAATTCTCTACAGTACACGACGATCCTAGCGCCTCCTGCCCCGCCCATTAGTCGCTCTTGATCGCAGCCTGTCCTGGGTTCCCTTAAGGGATAAAGCGTAGCTGTGCATCAGCACGGAAGTAGTCAACCCGCGTTCGTTTGTATAGCTTATGGGACTTAACTACGGCGTCATCAGTTCCTAAACTTACAAACTACTTATGAACTAACTAATACTAAGGACGGCACAAATATCCATACCCGAGGGGGGAGTCGAACCCCCGACCGCAGTGGCCGTGCAGACCGTGATTGGTGCGCCTCAGTTCCCTCGGCCACCGCGGCCGGCGAAGTAGTCAATTGCCTGTTGGGCTATATATACAATTATTGACATGTCCGATAGAACAGACACTACACCATTAACGGCAGTTAAGGCCTAATCACTACATTTTACGTAATTTTAATCTTGAAGTGCAACAAAATGTAAATATCCTGATATAGAAAACTAATATTATTTCAGTACTTTTAGGTTTAACAATGTCATGTATTAGAAAACTTAAGCATTGCAGGTAATCACTAATTTAACATTTAGAAAAGCTAGAGATCAATCGTAACAGAAAATTTTACGCTAGGAAGATGTATTTGAAGTTTAAAAACTGCGTTATTTTTAAGAACGGTTGTATCTTGACCACAATTTCTACTACAGTCTAAGGTGCCTTTTGTGGCTATTGAATTAAATTCAATGATGCGGTTGAAAATTTGAGACCAGACTGGGAATCGAAACGGAGTACCCAGGTCTTCTACCTACTTTTTCGTGCTTTTGGTAGTTCGGTCCTTTATGGACGTCAGATCGTGTTTTTCTCTAAGTTGATCGTCGATTTCTTGGGTCAATATTATTTTCTGTTTTTACAGACGACGGCTAGCCCTCTGAGCGTTCGCGCCGACACCCAAATCTCCAGACGATGATCGTTTCGTGTGGCATTTATGGACTTTAGACCCCAAACAGGGGTCGTGGTCCGCCAGCCTGGTGAAAGTCTATCGAACTGACGCCACTTCGGCGACTTCCTTGTCAATGATAATAAAACGATGATGCGGACGACACAACACCCAGTCACCGTGCGGATAAAATCTTCGACTTCCAACCTAGACCTCCTGCTTGGTAACTCACCACGCTGTCCATTGTCCACTAGACGACGGGGGTGGTCCTCCAGATCTCAAACAGTGACATTGGTACCAAACGTTGTATCAACCAAAACTCCTATATAATCCGCCCCGTTTGCTGTTGTCCAGGAGAACGCGCTGCTGGGACCAAGCGGTGGGTTCCCAGCTTTATGTCAGGATGAGGTGTAGAACCTGGAGGAGCGCCAGAGGACGCTAATAAAAAATAATTAAAGTTTACACGTTAATTCCACAGCATACAATAATTCGGATGAAGGCGCTAGCTCGACAGGTGTTAGAGCAGTAGCTGGCGTCGCCTTCGGGCGCGTCCGCTCGCCGTCGCGCTGCGACCTCGGTGTTCCGACTGCTGTGAGCCGTCTGGGCGGTAGTGCCCGCGCCGCGACGTCTGGGAGTCGAAGCAGGGACTGTTATTGAGAAGTGTCTCTTCTCCAGTCTATGCAGTTGCTACTGGATCCATGCGTCGACCCCCTTGAAGTCGGATGTCGTGCTCATACCCGACTCCGAATACTGGCTGGCAGGATTAGCACCAGAGTGCTAACTCTACGTCAGGAACATCGTCTTTCGGTAACTAACCACTGAAGAATGCGCTGGCCTCAGGCAGCAACCATAGGGTAGTGAAGTAGTCAGCACAGCGGATCTTTCCCGGATGATGGTTAGTGCGAAGTATGGTATCGACCAGGCTCCTAGCTGCCTCTAGCAGCTACCAGTATGTATCGTCGACCCTGAAGTCCAAGTGACTGCTTCTTCTAAAAGCGGGAGTATATATACATAAATTTTTTGAAGCTACGGCGTATGAAACGGTAGGAATGTGTTCCATTTAAAAATGCAGTGTTCACTTGATGTGCCTTAACGCTCGCGGTCTTATTTACTCTTGTGACAGAGTTACGTGTAGTTATGAAATTTTACTAGCTACCTCTCTGTCTGACAGTCGTCTCATTCACTCAGCAGTTCGCTGACGGTAGGCTTTCCAACTTGCCCACGCAGCGTCTGCCGTCACCACGAAAGACAAGCAAGCATTTCTACTACAGAGGTGCTGACCTGATTCTGTCCAGCTACGGTGAGCAATCCAAAATTTTAAATACGGTTCCCTGTCGCAATTTTTGTGGCGAAACAGCGCATAAATTATAATAAGAAGCAACACCTGACCTACGGAGTGGAGGAACAGCATAACTGGGATAGCTTATAATGTCGTCTTCCAGTGAACAAGCTTTATAGTGTGTTAGTTTGGTATACCGAGGGTCATGGGTTCAAGCCCTGATCACACTACTTTATTTTTACTGCAGTTTGTTGGCAATTGTTATGCGGGACAACCTTTTCCTGACATAATACAGAAAAATGTTCGCAACGCCCGGGCTAGAACCTAGGATCTCTGAAACGACAAACGTACGCTCTATCGACCTCACCACGGGAGCTCAACACAATGCACTCTCAAAGATATGCTTTTCCATGGAACAGGTGATACTTATCTCTTACCGTTTACGCATGTTTTCCTGGACAGCAGCAAATAGCGCGAATAATATGGGAGTTTTGGTTTATACTCTATCGATATACAACGGTTGGTCCTGATCTGACTGTCTAAATCTGGAGGTTTGGGTGCGAGCCACAGCGCCTGTGTTTACTAGGCAGACACCCTGTGGACTAAGCCATCTGGGCACGGTGGATATCGCAGCAGTAGGAACTACTTTGGCAGACTGTTAGACAGACACAAATTCTCATCTCATAACGTACTCTACAATCGTATCGCCCCTCTCCCATTGTTCCTGTTTACCGGCCGATTTTCATGAACACAGTGACCCTCGTGTGCTTCCACACTGAAAATTTAAGGATCTTTTAGCCTGTCGTCACTTTAGCCATACACATTTAGAATGAGTCGTTTTATACTATGCGATGGAATATGTGGTAAAATACCCAATGTACGAAACAAGTGTCAGATAAATCCTACATACTTTCAAGGGGGCGATCAAATATGCCAATCCACACTTTTCGGGGGTGTTGCGTGAGACAATTGTCAAACGGGAACCTCAAATTTTTGTTGCAAATTCGGATACTACGGCCCAATTGATGGACGGTTTCTTTGAAACTTTTTTTTAGATTTGCCAGAGATAGTGGTGTAATCGTAACAAATAATATTTTCTATATTGCTGAGGAAATATACTACTCAGGCATGAAAATAACTGAAAACCATTTTCAGGATGCTTCAGAACGCTACCCAATGATAGCAAAAGTTATCCCTCCCACCTCTCGCAGTGGGCAAGGCGATTAGCCGATGACAAACCTTTCACCGCAGTCCCCTTTTATTAATACCAAATTTGAATTGTCGAAAAGACCACAAATTGGAGCTAGCTGGGAACAATGCCACGGACGTAGTAGTTAGCGTTCTTTTCGGGGTGCCAGATTAACAACGTGTCCCCCCTTGCCTCTATCGAACGGTGTGCTAGATGAGCATTACCCGCCGTGTATCACCATCTAAGTGCTTGAACACTTATTGCAAAAGATGTTCAAGGGTGTCTCCATTCACTTGCCAGCATAAATGGGCCCTACTTTCAAAATGACCGGCTATTTTACGGAGTATTACTTGAAGCCGCGCGGGAATGGCCGTGCGCTCTAAGGCGCCTTGCTGCGGAGTGAGTGGCTACGCTCCGTCGGTGCTTACAAACACTTGGACACTTTTCATAACTTGAAGGATCGCCTTATAATCTCCGAGAAAATTTTTAACTGGCCGAGCATAATGGGGGCGCGCCATCTAATCCGATCCACATTCTTCGTCTTGCTTCTAAATCAGTTTGTTCCAGTGAAACAGAGAGTTCATTTCGCAATAACTTGGCTGCTCACGTTGCTATTGAAAAATATGGACCGTTGACATATCCATCGACGATTTCACACCATAAATTTACACTTCATGGGTGATGGTTGACGATTTTAATCTGTCTGACAGTGACAATTATGCCTGTTCAATTCACCGTTATTCCTGAATGTGGCTTTATCATAGAACAGTTTATAAGTAAGGAAATTTGTACCTTGTGCAATCATCCGTTTTGCCCACTTGTAAAATAGTAGTTTACTCATTGTCGCTAATCAGGTGTCAGACTTTGCGTTAGAGAAACATTGTATAAATGATATTTATGATGTTTTCTTTTTTTTTTTTTTTCCTGAAGAATTCTGAAAATGTTTCTCTTATTTTCATGCCTAGATAATATATTCAGTCAGAATATAGAAATATTTCTTATGACGCTTTTTTTATAAAATGATTATTTTATCAAATATTCCACTGCATCGTTTAAAATAACTTAAGATATAATATGGGGTGTTTGTTCGGACATGTCCGAAATGTCTGTAAGAACAGACTCAAATTAAGAGAATAACTTTACTTCTCTCCATACTCAATGGGCTAGGTCTAAAGCTGTAAAATTGAAGATGGAAGAAAGTACCACCAGCTGTGTTAAGATGTTTTATTCAATTAAGCGACCGGTTTCGGTGCTATATTCGCACAGGGCCTAAGATGGTTCGAATGTAGCACCTAAACCGGTCTCTTAACCGAATAAAAAAGTCTTAACACAGCTGATGGTACTTTCTTCCACTTTTGTCACATCAGTGAATAAAGTACATATATGTAGTTAATGAAATTTGATAAAAGAATCATTGTATGAAAAAAAACGCCAAATAAACCCTTAATATTTCAAGAGGGCGCTCGAATACTTGAACCATCCTCCACACCTTTGCGGGGGCAGAGCGGGCGTCAGATGTGAAGTTTTAATGGGGACCCCATTTTTATTGCAGATACGGATTCTACGGACGTAATCATGTATGATTTGTTGGAAACTTTTTTTTTTCATTCGTGACAATTGGCGATGTAGTCGTAAGAAATAATATATGCTGTATTCTGACGGAATATATGTATATCATTTCTTTCAACGTTAATGGAGTTTGCGAACAACTGGCAATTCTATCTCGAAAGGAACCTCCAGGAAGTGGGCTCTATGGAGGTAATTACAGTTAATGAATAATAATGACTGTCATGAAGTTGAAGAGGTAACCGGAACTTCAGCTATAAAAAAAAGAACTTTATCGAGAGCAAATAAAGGACTTCATTCAGAATACCTTAATACAGAATAAAGGAAGCATATCGGCCAATTTAGCTCATTAGAACACTTCTCGTACGCAGCAGAAAAAAGAACATAATACTTTGTCACTTAACAAAAACTTACACTGTGCCTGATTACACCACTAACGCAAACTTATGCGAGTGAGCACGGAAGTAATCCATTCATACCTAGGATCTTCGCCCAGGAGTCACGCGCAACTAGCTAATGGCGGTTTTACTGCTGCTGGCGGCTATTAAGAAGTGGCAGACATTGGCAGCCTCCGCGAGAAAGCAAGGAGAGGACCCCAGTGAAAGGGAAGGACGTGCGTCGCTGGCATTTGAGAGGGCGAAAGTCCCTCCGGGATGAGTTGGCTGCCCTGCCGCCGCTACCTGTTCCTTATGTCATACGACCCCGAGCCGCTGCTGAAACTTGTTCATCGTTTGCCCTTTGCTTTTAACATCCAATATCGCTTTTTGATGTCTCGCTCTTTTTTCTGTTACGCAGTTTCGTCGAAGAAGTCGCTAACGTCTCGGTGGGTGAGATACAAGTAACCTTTAAAAAGTAATGTGTTTCTTGGAGACTTAGTATGTGGATTGTGGCAGCTGTAATGTCGTCCGCAACTTGTGGGGGACAGTTTCAATGATATACTGAGCTTCTGCACCTGCACAGGTGGAATGTGTTCCATGTCATGTTTACGTAATGGTAGTAGTGATTCACGAGCTAGTGCAGCAGCTTTCTAATCGAGAAGAATTACTCAAACTAGAATTACCGTGTGTTTATTTTACGGTTAACAAATGACGGAAAATACATGGGCAAATAATGACTGTTAATTCTAGTTTCAGTTATGTCTATCATTTGTCCTTATAGAAAATAATGGAATTATAAATCACAAAATATTTCTCTGGTAAGATTCCCTGACTCTGAGGAAGGATTAAGACTGAAGGAAGTAACTCTCATATCAGTGAAAAAATTAAATAATAATAATAATGATAAATAAAATTACAAAAGCTAGCTTCCGCCCGAACATAGGACCATATCTTCGTGGTTGTTAAACTATAAGTAAAAAAGGAGTTAAAACTTGTAAGAAAGAGAAGAACCGTGCGGTGACTTTAGCCGTGATAGAGTGGCCGTGCGTTCTAAGGCGCCTCGCTGCGGAGCGCGCCGCTGCTCGCCGTCGGTGGTCTTCTCTGTGTCTTGTCCTCAGGTTAGTTTAACTTATTAATTTAGACAACATTGTCAAAGGAGAGAAACAGCGTTCTATTTAGTATGATTAATATTACAAAAAAACAGTCATGATCGCAAAAGTCAACAGTTATTATTGACCGCTTTCGACGTGATGTAGGTCATCTTGGGAACAAAATGAAGCCCATGTGGCCAGTGCTGGACTCGGCTGGGCTGGGCTGTCCTGGCTGTTCGGCTGCCAGCAGGTAACTGGTAAACAGGTAGCCCATGTTTACCAGTTACCTGCTGGCAGCAGAACAGCTAGGACAGCCCAGCCCAGCCGAGTCCAGCACTGGCCACATGGGCTTCATTTTGTTCCCAAGATGACCTACATCACGTCGAAAGCGGTCAATAATAACTGTTGATTTATGCGATGATAACTTTTTTGTAATGTTACTTTAACTTAGTTTGAGTAGTTTTTAAGCCTAGGGGCTGATAACCAAATAAGTCAAGTCCCAAGGGTTTACTAACATTTAAACATTTTCAACTTCACTTTATCGCGTAAAAATAATGTTGTCAACAATTCTGTGCTACGTCAGAAACGTATTACATTTTCAGAATGAAACTTCACTCTGCAGCGGCATTGTGCGCTGATATGAAACTTCCTGGCAGATTAATCTGCCAGGAAGTTTCATATCAGCGCACACTCCGCTGCAGAGTGAAGTCTCATTGTGGTAAAATCCCTTAGGCTGTGGCTAAGCCATGTCTCCACCATATCCTTTCTTCCAGGACTGCTAGTCTTGCGTGTTTGGAGGAGAGCTTCTGTGAAGTTTGGGAAGTAGGAGGCGAGGTACTGGCGAAAGTATAGTTGAGGCGGGATAGCACAGTCGGTAGTGCGCTTGCCCGCGAAAGGCAAAGGTCCCAGGTTCGAGTCCCGGTTCCGGCACACAATTTTAATCTGCCAAGAAGTTTCGTATTACATTTTGATAAACCAACGGACTGATAGTTTCAATTTATATTTACCTACTCTATCGTTTGTCTCACAGTACAGGCTCATTTTGTATTTATGCTGCTTCCTCGAGGTTAATAAATATAAGATGGACAGTAAGCGCTCTTCTCTGCCATTGGCTAGCGCTGTGACGTCACTGTGGGACTGCGTGCTGCCAAACGGCCTGCACAGGCTTAGTCCGCTACGCCATGGAATGTGCATTTATATCAAGTTTTTGACCAAAGATATTGTTTATACCTTAATTACAAAGTGCTATGTTGTTGTGTTCTTCAGTCCGCAGACTGGTTTGATGCAGCTCTCCACGCTACCCTCTCCTGTGCAAGCCTCTTAATCTGAGAATAAGTTCGGCAGTCTACATCCTTTCGAATCTGCTTACTGTAGTCGTTCCTCGGTCTCCCTCTACGATTTTTACCCCACGCATTTCCTTCTAATGCTAAGTTGTCAATTCAAAGAGCTATTCTGCTATAAAATACTGCAGTTAAGATTGCTGGGTCATATTCTATCGTAGATTTACGCGTTACGTATCAGTGACATATTGACAATATCTTTAATATGAACTGCTGACTTTAAAAGAACAGGAATCTTCGAAACACTTTTTTCCGTGGCAAATTAAGCAATTCCAACTGTACATCCCTTACATAATCAGTGTCTTTGAAATGCCGGGAGCATATTCGAAAGTGTGCAGTGTTTACAGTTCCTTCCTGCAGCATTTGCAGAGCCACACTTTCCGTAACGTTTCATCTCCAGCAAAAACATGAAACTATTTCAGTTCCCTTTGAGTTCCGACTGTGGAAATTACAACCCGTTACAGTACATCCTGGCATTGTATAAATGCCAGACGTTTCTATCGAGGTATTTTATTACTTGGGACGTTATTTTGTTGATTATTAACACTGTCAGATCAATAATGCTAGCATATTCTTCACCGCAGCACCAAAGCCAAGAGAATTCACTGTTGAAATAAAATAATATGAACCACAACCATACCCACACTCAAAGCCTCGACAACGCAACACAACCTCCAAGACGGACGATTATTGCCTCAGAAGTGGCTGGAGCCAGTGGCGTATCCAGGATCGTGGTCTGGCCGAGGAGGGTCTGGAGGGGCTAGAGCATGGTCTGGGGGGGGGGGGGGGGGGGGGGAGACTCGAGGAGGGTTTGGGAGGGGGAGGGGCTGAAGCCCAACTGTCCCCCCCCCCCCCCCTGGAGACACCGTACCAAACGGCAAAATGTCATTCTATAAGCATGTGGTTCATAACACAAAATACTGTATAAGTCAATTTTTAATGCGCTGTTTTCAATGAACAACACTGGAAACACCTGTTCACAGGTGTACCATAGCGACGTCATGTGCAGAACGGCGAAAATGCGTTTCGTATTGCGCATCGTTTACTGTGCCCCCCTACTACTTGCTCTTATTGTTATTTTCCGTTTTGACACAAGTATTTAGTTTCCAGTTCCTGCCCAATGCTAATTCCAATTTCTTGACAAGTCAAGCACAGATGATACTAACTACTTTTAATTAGTCACGTGGCATGTGGTTTGAACGTAATAATGCAACTCGATTTGTGAAGAGGCCCACAGTGAACATATCTGTTCCCTCATTGTTATCGACTGTGAGAGGAAAACCTTTGAAAAGTAGAAACAAATTTTCTTGATTCAGAAAGGATTTTATGACGATATCTGTCAGTAGGCATCGAAATAAACCAGCGAGGAAAGTTTTTGCCCAGCTGGGATTCGAACCCGGATCCTCCTCCCTACCCAGCACTCGCGTTGACAACTATTTTTTCTATAGTTCTATGTTGCTCGTTGGCTCAGATTCTTTCTTTTATCAGAGTCCGGTGAGTGACTGGGGACACACTGATCACCCCGGCCGCCGAGCTACCCGTCAGACCAAAATTCCCAAATTGTCCACAAACTGCTAACGTCATGTCCCTGCTGATTCGCACTTATCTCTCGCAGCGTTTCGGACATAGTGCGCATCAGCTCTCAAGAAAGGATCGCTGGCTGTCTTCACCTTTCGGACATATTAGGAAGAATCAAATTATGAAGAAATTACTTAACTGACCTGCTTTCCGATCAGGATGAATAAAGCCGCGGGGAGTGGCCGAGCGTTCGAAGGCACCTTGCTGCGGAGCGCGCAGTTACTCGCCGTCGGAGGTTCGAGTCCTCCCTCGGGCATGGGTGTGTATGTTGTCCTTAGAGTAACTTCGTTTAACTAGTTCGTAAGTCTGGGGACTGACAACCGCAGCAGTTAAGTCCCTTAGATTTACAGACATATGAACTAGAGTCCGACAGAAACAGGATTTGTGGCCTAAACCGTAACCGAATATTCGGTTCCTCTTCTAGTTTCTGCAGAAACCGTAATAGAAAATTGCGTAATTAAGTAAAATATCTGTATATTTACGTTACTCCAAAAAACACTAACTTTTACACATTTTTCAAAAAATCCAAATGTTTGCACAGCTTATGAGACTTAACTACGGGGTCATCAGTCCCTAAACTTACAAACTACTTATCAACTAGCTTAACCTAAGGACGGCACAAATATCCATGCCCGAGGGGGGATTCGAACTCCCGACCGTAGTGGCCGTGCAGACCGTGACTGGAGCGCCTCACTCCCCTCGGCCACAGCGGCCGGCCACATTTTTCAAGATCCCGTCCCTGTACTAAGCCTTCTCGAGTGTGCGTAAGCCTAATCAGGAGTCCGCAGAAGATGACATGGGAGGCGAACAGGTTCATCATAATCTGAACATCATTTCTTTACTACGTAACCCACTTTTCTAATGACTTGTCTGGTTAAGACTACTGCCACTAGAAAGTACCAGTCAGAACTGTCCTTTCACTACTTCGTCTACAGTACTGTTAGCGAAGAGACGCTTCGTTCTCAAACAATACAGGTCTGCCTTGCCGAAAGCTTCATTTCGTGCTCGAGTGTTTACTTTGTATGCTGGAGCACACCGTTAAGTGGTCTGCGTTGAGCCCGTTGCGCAACAAAACGGAACCGGCTGCTTGGCGAAGCGCGGTGGCGTAATGGTGTGGTGAGTGTGCGAGAGCACAGAGCAAGGCTCGGCTTCCCGTGACGACACGAGGTGTGGCCTCGCGGGCAGGTGGCTGCATACAGCCTCAGCAACTCTGTTCTCTGCTCTCTCTATCTCTCTTCCGTCATCCGATATCTTTACCGACGGTCCTCTTCACCGCGGCCCTAAATCACTCCAGGCAAATGCCGGGATGGTTCCTTTCAAAGGGCACGGCCGATTTCCTTCCCTATCCTTACCCAAAGCTCCGAGCGTTAGCTCCGTCTCTAATGACCAAGCTGTCGACGGGACGTTAAACACTAAGCTTCCTTCCTTCCTTCGAAGACAACTAGCTATTGTCCGATAGTCAAAGTATTCGCAAAGTATCGTTCCTGTGAAACACAGCTAGCTCTTTACTGACATGATGTGATGAGTGCTATGGACAAGGAATGTCAAATAGATTCCGTATTTCTAGATTTCCGGAAGGCTTTTGATGCTGTACCTCACAAGCCTCTTCTAATCAAAATGCGTGATTATGGAATATCGCCAAAGTTGTGCGATGGGAATCGTGATTTCCTGTTAGAAAGGACATAGTACGTTGTAACTGACGGAAAGTTATCGAATAGAAGAGAAATGATATGTGGCGTTCCCCAGCGAAGTGTTATAGAGACCCCACTGTTCATTATTTTTATAAACTATTTAGAAGACAATCTAAGTAGCTCTCTTAGACTATTTGCGGATGATGCTGTCCTTTATTCGGTTAATGAAGTAACCAGTAGATGACATGCAACTGCAAAATGCCTTACATATCTGCATGATGCAGAAATTGGAAATTGAGCCTTAATAATAATGATAAGTGTGAGGTCATCCATATGACCACTAAAAGAAATACGTTAAATTTCAGTTAGCCAATAAATCAGTCAAACCTTGAGGCCGTAAATTCAACTAAATACCTTGGAGTAATAATTACGAACAACTTAAATTGGAAAGAACACACAGAAAATATCGTAGGGAAGGCGAACCAAAGAATATATTTCATTGCCAGAACACTTAGAAGAGTATTGCTGCGCATTGTGGAATCCACATCAGGTAGGAATGACGGTCGATTTCGAGAAAATTGAGAGAAGAACAGCTCGTTTTGTATTATCGCGATATAGAGGAGAGAGCGCCGCGGAAATGATGCACGAGTTGGGGTGGAAATCGTTAAAAGAAAGTCGTTATTTGTTGCGGCGAGATCTATTTGTGAAATTTCACCAAATTTTTCTTCAGAATGCGTACATATATTGTTTGTACCCATGTACATGGGGAGACATGATCATTATCATAAAATCAGATCGAAACAAGAAACATTTAGGTGTTCTTTTCGCCGGCCACGGTGGCCGAGGGGACTGAGGCGCTCCAGTCACGGTCTGCACGGCCACTACGGTCGGGGGTTCGAATCCCCCCTCGGGCATGGATATTTGTGCCGTCCTTAGTCTTAGGTAGTTCATAAGTAGTTTGTAAGCATAGGGACTGATGACCCCGTAGTTAAGTCCCATAAGTTCTACAAACATTTGAACATTTTTTGTGTTCTATTCCCCGCGAAGTATTATAGAATAGATTTACATACAAATGATGCGATGAACCCTCTCTCATGCACTTCAATGTGCAGAGAATCCATGTAGATGTAGATGAAATTTGTATTACATTCTGTAGTTCCACCCAGCTTGCATTACGACAGGATTGCTTGTAAAGGATGTCCTGCATATAAGGTTGAATTTGAATTTTGCGCCATTTTGTAGTACTTGCCCTGGCTCCGCTGAGGGAATCTGAACCACCTAACCACCTGAAGTTCTACTTCTGCAGGGAGGGGCGAGAGAAATGTCGCTAGTAACATACGCGTATTTGCTGCTGTAATACTCGGATACGCACGAGGCAATAGTTTCCGCACCTCACCTATCGCATATGCGAAGCCTTCCCGAAATATTTCCTGTGCAGAAAACCGCTGGTGAGGCATATTTTGCATGTTACAGCAGTGATATCTTGACGATTGCACAGTCCCTTTACTTCATCTATTTAAATATAAACATTTTTGGTACTCATTCTGTGCACCATAATCTCTCCTGCAAAAAACATGTTTAGCATTCCAGAATGAAACTTTCACTCTGCAGCGGAGTGTACGCTGATATGAAACTTCTGGCAGATGAAAATTGTGTGCCGGAACTGGGACTCGAACCTGGGACCTTTGCCTTTGGAAAGTAGGAGGCGAGGTACTGGCAGAATTGAAGTTGTGGGGCGGAGCCGTGTGACGTGTCGAGAAAGGCAAAGGTCGCCGATTCGATTACCGGTTCCGGCAAACAGTTTTAATCTGCCAGGAAGATTGATAGCCGGCCGCGGTGGCCGAGGGGACTGAGGCGCTCTAGTCACGGTCTGCACGGCCACTACGGTCGGGGGTTCGAATCCCCCCTCGGGCATGGATATTTGTGCCGTCCTAGTTCGTAAGTAGTTCATAAGTAGTTTGTAAGTTTAGGGACTGTTGACCCCGTAGTTAAGTCCCATAAACTATACAAACATTTGAACATTTGACATTTGGTTCCCAGTGTTGTTCATTGAAAACAGCGCATTAAAAACTGATTTATACCGTATTTTGTGTATGAACCACATGCTTATAGAATGACATTTTGCCGTTTGTTATGGTGTCCGCCCCTCCCCCCCCCCCCCGGACCATGCTCTAGCCCCCTCCGGACCCTCCTCGGCCAGACCACGATCCTGTTAAAGCTCTTGACATAAATTTGAACTGAAAAAAAAAACAGTTGTTCTTCTCCAACATCAATAGCGAGAA
Source organism: Locusta migratoria (assembly GCA_026315105.1). Lineage (NCBI taxonomy): Eukaryota > Metazoa > Arthropoda > Insecta > Orthoptera > Acrididae > Locusta > Locusta migratoria. The sequence continues at coordinate 648,545,758 of CM048744.1, read as the reverse complement.
AGATCTATTTGGCATCTGCAAGGACTAACAAAATTATGGAGAATGTTTTGTTGTAGTTAAAGAATAATGATCCACTGTTGGAAGGAGCCTGAATAGTAACATTTTTTTTCATCCAAAGCCGCTACACAATTGGGAAGAAGTTCACATTTTATAAAAATCTTTAGCAGTGTACTTCGACATTTCGTCTGTCGGAGTAGTCGTCAATTCGTCCATAAAATTTGATATAATTATCCTGCAGGTTTCTAGTACATTTCTTGCACCATACTATGTCCCAAGCGATAGCTAAATGATGTATTGTTTAGTACATCTCCAGTGGCCAAATATAAAAAAAAGAAATAGACACTAGGGATATAAGAAACGAAGATTTCACTACTACTCTCAGCAGTAATGACACAGTATCCTTCTAGTCATAGTTTCCTTCTAGTCGCGGAAACACGGGATACTGCGTTCGGCAGAATTATTGCCGTGTCCTATTTTTGCTTGTTCGTTTCGCTTTAAGGACATGTCAGCACCCGAAACTACGAGACGTTCCGTCGTTCACAGTTTTGTGACACATCCGCGTGTGCTGTTATGACGATGTTTACGTCGTAGTACCTTACAGGCCAAACTGGTCTCCGAAACTATGCTATGCCAAGTACACGAGACAGAGCATAAAATTAGCATTTTATAAGCCAGTGCTGAGGAAAAATGAAAATAAAGACGTTCTGTAGAGGCCTCAAAGTGCACATTTATCGTAAATTGAGAGAAACAAATTCTTCAGGTTGGAACAGGCATTTCTTTACTTAAAGGAAACACAAATCATGTATCCACATCAATAACTTTTCCTTTGCTAAGTTATTGAGCTGTTATCAAAGAGAACAACAAGCTCTCTGTGGCTGTGGTCTAACCATCGTACACACGGAAGATACGTCAACTGAGCAGCGGAGTCACTGGCGCATTCCGTAAAGTTCAAAAATGTTCAAATGTTTGTTAAGCTTATGGGACCTAACTGCGGGGTCATCAGTCCCTAAACTTACAAACTACTTATCAACTACCTTATACTAAAGACAGCACAAACATCCATGCCCGAGGGGGGATTCGAAGCCCCCGACCCCGACGGGGAACGGCCTTGCGTATCACAGCATAGCGCCTCAATGCGCTTGGCCTCTCCGCCGCGGCTCATTCCGTAAAGCTGCAGTATCATCACGTATGTGTGTGTTTCTCAATAGCGTTGTCTATATAAATATGACAATTAAAATTATAAAGGAAGAAATAATAATAATATAATCATAACGAGTTAAGGAGGGTGACTTAATATTGTCAACCTGGAACAAATTAGTGCTATGCTAAACGAATCGAAAATAAGTATTAAAGCATAGGCTGATGCTATTTTCAGCAGTTGTGTATTTTTGTTCTTGAGTCACATGAAAGGTGATTAGGCTTTGTGATACGTCACATTTCTTGATACTCGTATACGTGCCATATCATGTTTCTCATACATTCTAAATTATGAGATTCGTACAGAGCTGTGGTTGGAAATTAGGTAAGACAGTCGATATAGAAGTATCTAACATTAACAAAAAGAAAAAGAACAAAAAAATGAGTTTTGACCAGAGTACGTATACAACGCATTACAGCGTTTTTACTTGCTAAAATTGTAATGTGGTAGGAATACATCTGAAGGGTTCGCTGTTCCTGATATGACGCCTAGAACCCGCCTGGTGCAGTCCCTACAGCAAAGTAAAATTGATTAAGTGGTCCCTAGCGTGGAAACCCGAACATGAGTTCATTAGATCTTTTTTTGTTCCGTGTCGTCTCCTCGATCAAACCGTATGGTTTCTAAACGGTTCGCGAGGATCATTCCAGAAAGATTGTGGGTCGCATTACAAATGAGATTGGGAAATACTGAGCCACAGCAGCATGCGCACTATAGCATTGCTGTGTTGAAATAGAGCTGACAGAGCCGCGACATTTCCGAAGTTGCGCCTCTGAAGTATTGTGTTGAGACGTTACATCTATCTTCTTCATGTACATACATACTCCGAAATCCACCAAAAGACGCGTGGTGGGGGGGGGGGGGGGGGTACTCGGTACCATTACTAGTTACTTAGCTTTTCTGTGCCACTCCCATATAGACCCCCCAGGGGGCCCACAGCTCTTTTGTGGGTACGTGTGTGGCGCGCACGGGTCCCCGAGCCATTGCAGCCTTTTTTCCTGCTTTCCCCAGACTGCATTACCCCTCCTAGTTCCCCCTCCTTCCCATCCCAATTCCTCCTTCCCACCCTCTCCAACCCCGTCTCTCGGTGGTACTCTGGATGACGGCTTGGCTATCCCATGGTACCGATTGTCCTGCACTTTGGTTTTGTCTGCTGTGTACACCGGTTTTTGGCCCAGTTTGGTCCCCCTCGGGGTTTGACCTTCCATACCAAAATTGTCCGATAAAGTGTGAGCCAATTGGGGAAGAACTCCCGACCTAGCCCCTACGGCGCGGGTCCTATCCTTTCCACTTCCTTTCCTCGCTGTAGCCCCCATCCCCCGCTAGGTCCCCAGCACGTGTAGCCAGTCCGTGTGGGGGGGGGCTGTTATGTACCCTTTGGCTGAGCCCCCTGACACCACAGGGATCACACTACTGGTGTCTGAGCTGCGACCTCTCCATGCAAGCCAAGGAGTTGATGCCTGTCCTCGGGGGTATCAGAACTCCCGGCAATGGCCATCGTGCCAGGTGGCCTTTGCTGAGGCTGGGTGGCGCCCATGGAGAGAGCCCCGGTTTCGGAGTGGGTGACACCAGGGCGGACGTCTAGCCCCATGAAAAGAGTTAGACTCCAAAATGGTCGTGCATTGGCCGTCTCTCAAGACAGGAAGAGATCGTTTAATGCTGCTACTGCGGATAAGAGGATGTTTCCCTCCCTTGCTACCCCTTGGGAGGAAGGCCAGGCTCACCGGTTAGGAGCAAAACCCTTTCCTCGCTATCTCGTTTGCTCAAGGACTGATGGAGGAACTTTTACTATCACCAAACCTCTGTTCTTTGTCGAGACCATAGAGGACAAGTTTGGTGAAGTGGAATCTATGGGAAAGCTTAGATCTGGCTCATTACTCATTAAAACAGTCTCGGAAGCCCAGTCTGAAGCTTTGCTCGCCTGCACCACCCTTGGCGACATTCCAGTAACAATTGTCCCGCACAAATCTTTGAATATGGTACAGGGTGTGATATTCCACCGGGACCTCCTCCTTCAAACTGATGAGGAGCTTAGGGCCTATCTCGAGCGGCGTGGTGTACATTTTGTTCGCCGCGTTCAGAGGGGACCTAAAGATAACCGCGTCGATACTGGGGCCTTTATCTTGGCCTTCGAGGGGGACACACTCCCAGAGAAGGTCAAGATAATGATATATCGATGTGAAGTGAAGCCCTACATTCCACCTCCCATGCGGTGTTTTCGATGTATGAGGTTTGGTTATATGTCCTCTCGCTGTACAGCAGTCCCAGTATGCGGTGATTGTGGACGCCCACTACATGAGGGGAGCTCCTGTGTTCCTCAGCCGGTGTGCGTCAACTGTCAACAACACCACTCTTCACGGTCGCCAGATTGCCCTATGTTCAAAAAAGAAAAGAAGATACAAGAGTACAAATCCCTGGAGCGTTTGACGTACCCTGAGGCCCGCAGTAAATATGAACGTCTGCATCCCGTGCAAATGGCGACGACCTTCGCTACGACGTTATCGTCTAGCCTTTCACCCTCCTCTTCCCCCTCCCATCTCCCCCCTACACCCTGTCCACACCCCTCCCTCACATCTCCCTCTCCTGTAGCTCCTGTAGCTCTCCCTTTGTGTCCCACCCCTTCCCAGCCGGAGAAGTGCACCCCTTCTCCGTCGCCTGCCGGTGACAGTGCCCTATCTCAGGGCCTTCCGTACCGGCGTTCCCCAGATCGGAGATCTTCAACCTCCAGCCGGCCATCGAACTCCCAGTCAGTGAGTTCAAAGGTCGCCCGATCCTCGTCAGTACCAGACCTAACTGACAAAAGTCCTCTCTCTGGGGTGGGTCCTGCCCGTCCCACACAAGAGAAGGAGAAGGAGAAGGAGAAGAAGAAGGAGAAGGAAAAGAAGAAGAAGAAACCAAAGTTACAAGATAAAGCCCCTCCGGTACCACCGGAGGTGCCGACTGTGCTTTCGCAACTCGCTCATCCCATTGAGCCCGAGGCTGATCAGCTATTTATGGATGTTGTCCCTTCTTCTTTGGTGACGGATGCTGACAAAGCAGCGTGACAGACGTTATGCCATTCGCTTCCCGCCTAGATCCTCGTGATGTGATCATCCAATGGAACTGTAATGGTTACTACCGTCACCTCTTGGAGATTAAACAGCTAATCTCTCTCTCTTCTGCGACCTGTGTCGTCCTACAGGAATCGAGGTTTATGGATGCACATTCACCGACCCTCCGTGGGTTCCGTGCTTTTTGTCGGAACCGGGTTGGTCCCCTCCAGGCGTCTGGTGGGGTTTGTACTTTGGTCCGGACAGATATTGTCAGTACCTGGATTCCTCTCCAAACTCCATTGGAAGTGGTTGCTGTCCGGGTTCACTTGGACACTCCATTGACCATTTGCAACCTCTACCTTCCACCTGACAGGCCACCTACACTCACGTCCCTAGTGGCCCTCCTTCAGCAACTCCCCCCTCCTTACCTCATCCTTGGGGACTTCAATGCCCACCATCCTTTGTGGGGCAGTGCTTATACATCTAGCCGGGGCCGCCTTATAGACCAGTTTCTTGCTGACCACAATCTGAGCCTTCTCAACGATGGTTCCCCAACTCATTTTAATGCCGCTCACGGCACCTTTTCTGCCATAGACCTCTCTCTCACTTCTCCTTCTCTCCTTCCTTTATTTCACTGGTCGGCGTATGACGACCTCTGCGATAGCGACCACTTTCCGTTGATCCTTTCACTTCCCTCACGCCTACCACGAGCCAGGGTACCCCGCTGGGTATTCCGTCGTGCTAATTGGCCGCTATATACATCCCAGGTTGTGTTCCCATCTTCCCCCTCAGGCTGTATAGATTATAAGCCAAATGACCAACATGATTACCCAAGCTGCCAACGCCGCTGTTCCCCGGTCTACAGGCCCTCCTACTTGCCGGCCTGTCCCTTGGTAGAATGCAACTGTTGCCGCAGCCATTGGCGAGCGCCGTAGGGCCTTGCAACATCTTAAGCGCCACCCATCGCTCGCTGGTCTAATAAATTTCAAACGTCTGCGTGCCAGAGCTCGTTACTTAATCAAACAAAGTAAGCGGACATGCTGGGAGCATTTTGTCTCCTCGTTGGGTTCTTCTGTCCCTTTGACAAGAGTGTGGGCTATGCTCCGATCTATCCAAGGTAGCTGGCGGCCGTCTTCCGTCCCTGGTCTTGCCCTGCCTGATGGGGTCTGCACAGAGCCATCTGTTGTTGCAGAACATCTTGCAACTCACTTCGCCAATGTATCAGCGACAACTTCATATCCGGCGACCTTTCTCCTTCAGAAACACCAGGCCGAAACCTTCAAATTAGGCTTTACTTCTCACCAGGTGGAACCATATAACGAACCTTTTACTGACTGGGAGCTGTCGCTGGCCCTCTCCTCTTCTCGTGATTCAGCACCTGGCCCTGACGATATCCATAATCAATTGCTGAAACACCTTAACCCCTCACAACGACAATTTCTCCTAAAAGTTTTTAACCGTATTTGGCTTCAAGGGGTGTTCCCCTCCCAGTGGAGGGAGAGTATTGTGGTCCCTGCCCTCAAGCCTGGCAAGGACCCGTCGGCGGTGGACAGTTATCGACCAATAAGCCTGACAAGTGTCCCCTGTAAACTACTTGAACGGATGGTAGCCCGCAGATCATGCTGGGTTCTTGAATCCCGGGGACTTCTCTCACCTTACCAGTGTGGGTTCCGGGAGGGACGATCCCCTATTGACCATTTACTTCGACTGGAGACTACGATCAGACAGGCCTTCTCTAAAAGACATCATCTGGTAGCAGTCTTCTTCGATCTGCATAAGGCTTACGACACTGCTTGGCGTCATCTTATTTTACGTTCTCTTCATGACTGGGGCCTCAGAGGCTCCTTACCAATTTTTATCCGTCAGTTTTTATCCCAACGCCTGTTCCGTGTCAGAGTTGGCTCTTCCTTTAGCTCCCCTCGGATACAGGAGAACGGTGTCCCCCAGGGCTCAGTGTTGAGTGTTACACTTTTTCTAATCGCCATCAATGGGTTGGTGAGCTCTGTTGGGTCACTGGTAACCCCGGCATTGTATGTCGACGACTTTTGCATATGGTACAGCTCCTACTCATTAGCCTCTACTGAACGTCAGCTCCAGAGCGCCATTCGGCGGGCTTCAGTGTGGGCTACGTCCCATGGTTTCCAGTTTTCCTCATCAAAAACGAGGGTGGTGCACTTTTGTCGTCGTACTACAGTTCACCCTGATCCAGAACTGTTCTTGGGTAATCAGCGCCTGGAAGTTGTAGCACAGCATCGTTTCCTGGGTCTTCTCTTTGACAAAAAATTGACTTGGGTACCCCATATTCGCCGCCTAAAGATTAGTTGTATGAGGAAACTCAATGCCCTACGTTTCCTTGCTCATTCATCTTGGGGTGCAGACCGAACAACTATCCTCCGTATCTATCGGGCTCTAATATTGTCCCGATTGGACTATGGGTGTCAAGTTTATGGCTCGGCAGCTCCTTCTGCCCTGAAATTATTAGACCCGGTTCACCATTATGGTGTCCGCTTGGCTACAGGTGCATTACCGACTAGCCCGGTCGACAGTCTCCTTGTTGAGGCGGGAATCTGCCCTCTTCAGGTCAGGCGGCATCAGCTTCTGGCGTCTTATGCCATCGCCATCCGGCAATATCCTGCTCATCCCACTTACCAGGTTCTTTTTGCATATTAAGGGCTTCGACCCCCTGATACCCGGCCGCGGGCGGGCCTTCCCGTCGGACTGCGGCTTGCCTCTCTTTGGCGGGATTTCCATTTCCCTTCGCTAGATTGCGCCCCCCCCCCCCCCCCCCCCCCATTTTACTGCACGCACACCTCCGTGGATGGTGCCGCGACCACTAATTCGAGCGGATCTTTTCCAGGGCCCAAAAGCTTTAATTTCCCCCATGGTCTTTCGGCGTTTGGTGCGCCCAGTACTAGAAGAGTTTCAGGGAGCCTCCATCTTCTACACTGATGGCTCGAAAACAGCGGGCTACTCCGGATATGCTTTTACATTTCCTGTTGGGGCGGAATACCATTCTCTGCCAGAGGCATGCAGTGTGTTTACGGCAGAGCTGATGGCGATTTATAGAGCCCTCTGTTTTATTAAACATTCTGCCGTGGAACGTGGTTTAATCTGTGCTGACTCCATGAGCAGTCTGCAGGCCATTGATCGTTGTTTCCCCTCCCATCCTTTAGTTATTTCCATCCATGATCTCCTTGCTGACCTTCATCGTGCTGCCTGCTCCATTACCTTTCTCTGGGTGCCAAGCCATGTTGGTATTACAGGGAATGAAGAGGCTGACCGGTTGGCTAGATCGGCAATTACTCGCTGCCCATCTCCCTTTCGAATTCCGGGTGCGGATCTGTGGGTGCAGATCAGATCTTTGCTTCACTCCTCATGGGACAGCAGGTGGAAAGCTACTGCCCCTTCCAATAAACTCCGCACCATCAAAGATACGACTGCAGCTTGGAGTTCATCTTTACGCCCTTCCCGGAGAGAATCAATTGTCCTCTGTCGCCTCCGTCTTGGACACTGCAAGCTGACCCATGGATTTCTTTTACAAAATGACAATCCACCACATTGTGATTGTGGAGCCGTACAATCCGTGTCTCATATTCTGACTGAATGTCCTCTCCATTCGACACTTCGTGGCGACTATGGCCTACCGCCTGCATTGCCTTTAGTTTTGGCGGATGACCCACGGATGGTTGATCGCGTCCTTGCCTTCCTCCGTGAAAGTAGATTTTATTGTCAGCTCTAGGACTCGCTTGGTCGGGGTGAGTGGGTTTGTGATTCTTGGCTGATTGTGGGGTTTAGAGCCTTATCCCCATCAGCCCCCCCACTCTTTTACATTTTAATGTAGTTTTATTTCTCCCTGCTCTGGAGCTATGATACGTTGACCACTGTGCCATTAGTACCTTGTGGTTTAGGCTAGAGGTCGCTTCCAGAGCTGTGGGATCGGACACTGTAGCATTTGCTGCCCTGGGTTGGTCTTAGTCTTGTTGGCGAGTCGATTTTACTTTCTAGTGTAATGGTCTTTTGGCTTTCACCTATTTTTCGTTGGGTTCCGTGGCGTATACAATTTGGGGTTGAAGGGGCTGATGACCTCGTTGTTTGGTCCCTCATGTCCACCACCACCACCACCACCACTCCCATATAGAACGAGGGAAAAACGAATGCTTGTATTCATCCATATGAGCCCTAATCTCTCTAATCTTATCGTTTTGGTCTTTACGCATAATTTAGGTTGGTGGCATTACAATCGTTTTCAGTCCGCATACAATTACGGCCCTCTAAATTTCTTCAACAGTGCTTCTTCTCCCCTCCTGCGGCTCCCAGTTGAGTTCCCAAAGCATTTCAGTAACGATAGCTTTTGCTGTTTGGGACCTGCAGCACAATAAAGGCCGTATAATAACATTTTACTAAAAGAAGTTCCAAATTTGCTGCTAAGTTTAGATTTGTTTTTATTTCGTCACTGCCGCGGCAGAATAACCGTGCTCACTTAAGCACTGAGCTGCAGTGCGCTCGGCCGTCCGTGGTCGGCGGTTCGAGACCCACCTTGGGCATGGGTGTATGTGTTGTCCTTAGGATAGTTTAACTTAATTTGAGTAGATTGTAAGCTACGGTCTAATAACCAAGCGGTTAGGTCCCACAGATTTACAAACATTTGAACATTTTTTATTTCGTCACTACAGACTGTTTCGGCGCATTATTGACATTTTCAAGTGTCGTCTAGATGGAATGATGTGCATATATCATCGTACTGGACTTTCTGATATTTGTCAAATACCTTTTCTATATTATAAAAAAGTTATTGAATTTCCTTTGAGAGTTTTGACAGTTCTGATGATATATATTTTCAGATTATCGTTTTAATCGAAACTGTCAAACGAAATGGAATTTCTTTATTTATAATACCAAAAGGTAATTGACTAAAATGAGACATTCCAATACGATGATATTATATGCACGTCGTTCCATATAGACGACACTCCAAAATAGGAATAATGCGCCGAAACAGTCTGTAGTGACGAAATAAAAACAAACCTAAACTTGTCAGCAAATTTGGAACTTTCTTTAGTAAAATATCACTTCGGTAACACTCGCGCATTGATCAAATGTATCAGTTACAGATCTCGCCGCCCGCCTCTGAACTGCCTCTATGTCTATAAAGGTGAATAGATGGGGCATAACAGCTTTCAGATAATTACAAAACGACATGTTGACCATAGCTGTTTATTAATTCTCAATGCTACCGGTTTCGGTTTTGTACCATTCTCAAGCGTTAGCAGAGATTAGCTAATCTCTGCTAACGCTTGACAATGGTACAAAACCGAAACCGATAGCATTGAGAATTAATAAACAGCTATGATCAACATGTCGTTTTGTAATGCCTCTATGTCCCCCTTTAAACCGACCCTTCAATACTCAAGACGGGGTCGTACGAGCGTTTTGCATTTACCAACGAATCACACCTTCCCAAATTCACCCAATAAAGCGAAGTCGACCATTTGCCATCCTCACGATTTTCCTCATATGCTCGTTCCATTTAATATCGCTATGCAGGATTACGTCTAGGTATTTTCTTGCGCGACTCTGACAAGTAGACTTGCGCGTAATAGTTCGCGATTGGGAGCGCTCACTTTAGTTCGCGGCAGAGCCGCGAACTAGTTCGTTCTTTTAGTTCGTCCGCTCGCAGTGACGGCTGAGCGGCGTGATCTAAGCATGCAGGTGGAGGGAGAAGTTCCCCCACCTAGCTGCTTCATGCGCTTGCTGCTTGAACCGCTAACGATATCACGCAAACCAAAAGAAACAGTTTGTGGGTAATATCTCGCGTTTAAGTTTAGTGTTATCTCTATATCTTGGCATTATGGAATTCATTAGTCAGATATTGCAGAGTGCAGAATACTTCAAAGCAGAAATTTTCTAGCACTGAACTGTGTAATCTAGCAGGCAGACGCTCACCTCGAAATGGCTCTCATCAGGAGAAGGCAAACACGTGATTTTTAATTCTGATCGCGACCTATCGCGCAGATATTAGTTCGCTACCTATCGCGCATATTTTAGTTCGCGACCGGTAGCTCTCCTTTTAGTTCGCAGCTCGGCCGCGAAGTAGGTCTCTCTTTTTAGTACGTCAGCTCGTTATGGCTTTTGCTACCGCTGCTAAAACTACAGCTGAGCTGCAGCTCAGCTCGAAATGACGGCAACTGGAATCACGCGTTTCTGCGCGCTCTCGCGTCCTCTCGCTGTTGCCCGACAGTCTTCGGAAAAGGACCGGACGAACTAAGAGGCGAGGCAGCTGTGAACTAGTTCGCGAAGTTCGCCTGTGGGAGCGCTCTTCTGAAGTAATTCGTTCGCGAACTACACCAGACTACTGTACACCACTAATGCTGTATTCAAACATTACTGGATGCTGTTCGAATTATTATGTAATCATTTTCTTGTAAGTACTTTCGATATTCTCCTTTTTAAAAAATTTTAAGAAAAAAAAATTTTCGTTTTGTAAAAAATGTTTGACAAGTATCCCCCCTCCCAGAAAAAAATAATATTTATTGGCCCTTTTACAAACTACAGTTATTAGTTCAGATGTTTCCTATTCACAGATGTCATCCACCTGAAGATGCATCTTTACTGATGAGAAACCGGCAGTGTCGGAGTAAACACATCTTGACAGCTGTTGCGATTTTATTCTTTACACACCTCCACCTAAGACATCATCGAAGTCAACTTTAATTTTCAATGTTTATTTTTTGTTGTGATTGTGTAGAGAATTCCATAAAAATTACTGGATTTTTTCCCCTACTCATGTGGATCACCTTACATTTTTCTACATTTAGCTAGCCGCCCCACTTACATAGGGAGACATGACATCCCAATAAAATAAGAGAAATCAGATCGAAAATTCACTCACATGCTTGGAATGAGATGGGTTTTTATTAGGAAAAAAAGATTCAAAAAATGTCCGACAGATGGCGCTTCATCTGATCAGAAAAACAATAATTAGCATAACAAATTAAGATAAAGCAAAGATTATATTCTTTACAGGAAATGCTCATTAAGTTCACCATCATTCCTCAACAATATCTGTAGTAGAGGAATAATGTTTTGAACAGCACTGTAAAGCATGTCCGGAGTTATGGTGAGGCATTGGCGTCGGATGTTGTCTTTCAGCATCCCTAGAGATGTCGGTCGATCGCGATAACTTGCGACTTCCGGTAACCGCAAAGCCAATACTCACACGGACTGAGGTCTGGGGATCTGGGAGGCCAAGCATGACGAAAGTGGCGTCTGAGCACAAGATCATCACCAAATTAGATCTTTCACGCGTCTAGCAATATGGTGTGGAGCGCCATCCTGCATAAAAATCTTACGTTCCAGCAGGTGTTTATCAGCCTGGCTGGGGATGATGCGATTCTATAACACATCGGGGTACCTCTCACGCGTCACGGTAGCAGTGTTTTCTTTCTTCCCGCGCGCTATTAGAGAATGGAACGGTAGAGAAAAGTTATGAAAGTGGTTAATGAACCCTCTGCCAGGCACTTGAATGTGATTTGCAGAGTATCTATGTAGATGTAGAAGTTAGCGCTAGTTGCAGTTCCTCACAGCTGCTAGATATTTGGTCCCTGTGATCCTGCATGCTACCACAGTGATTGGGTGACGCTGCTGAGAGCCGGGGTGTGTTGTGTGTGTGTTGGCAGGGCGCGCGCATCCACCAGGAGGTGCGGTTCCAGCCGGCGATCCAGGCGTACGACCAGGACGCGTCGCTGAACGCGCCGCTGCGCTACGACATCGTGTCGGGCAACGAGCAGCGCGCCTTCCTGGTGGACGCGCAGAACGGCTCGCTGTTCCTGGAGCGCGAGCTGGACCGCGAGCGGCCGGGCCAGCCCGCCGTCGTCGTGCTGCAGCTGCAGGCTTCGCAGGTGGACCGCCCGCTGCGCGTCGCGCACGCCCGCCTCGAGGTCGCCATCCTGGACCTCAACGACAACCTGCCCGAGTTCGAGGTCGACGCCTATAACATCAGCATCGTCGAGAACCTGCCCAACGGCTTCAGCGTGCTCCAGGTCGCCGCCACCGACAGGGACCAGGTCAGTCGGTCTCTGTCCCCTGACAACTGCACGCAAGTCTAGAAAAACAATCACTCCTGGTAGCGGAACTTAAAATACCGGGTGATCAAAGAGTCAGTATAAATTTGAAAACTTAATAAATCACCGTACAATGTAAATCAGTACTTTCCAAACTTTCAGTCAGGGTGAAGTGGCTTTGATACATCCATTAAAAAAATGCTTAGGTGCAGCTTTTTGAGAAGGAAAGCAGACTACACTTAAGGTTCGTTCAAGCAGCTGCCAGTTCCAGCAAACTGCGCATGGGAAGAGCTATTATCGAGTATCAGCAGCAGCTCCGCGCATGCGCAGTTTGCTGGAATCTGGCAACTGACAGCTGCTTGAACGAACCCTGAGTGTCTAATGCTGCTGAAGCAGAGCTGCCGCCTAGCGGCTGAGCACGCAATTAATGTGCACCAATCATTCCTTTAATACGTGATCTGTAGCGCAATGAATGAAGAGAAGGGTGATTACCTGCAGGCGAGTCTTCAAAAAAAAAATGTTCAAATGTTTGTTAAGCTTATGGGACTTAACTACGGGGTCATCAATCCCTAAACTTACAAACTACTTATGAACTACTTAGGAACTAGGACGGCACAAATATCCATGCCCGAGGGGGGATTCGAACCCCCGACCGTAGTGGCCGTGCTGACCGTGACTGGAGCGCCTCAGTCACCTCGGCCACCGCGGCCGGCGGCGAGTCTTCAGGGTAATATAAAGAGAAGGATATTTTGCTTTATTTTATGACAAGTTTTGTTTTTGTTTAGAGTCTAAATTTGTTAGTCTCGCGACACCCTTGATACCACTACGCGACACCGCAGGCTGTCGCGACACCCAGTTTGGAAAGCTCCGATGTAGATAGAGGTAAAAATTGACATACATGCTTGGACTGACATAGGGTATTATTAGAAAAAAAAAAGTTAAAAATATCCGCCGATGGCGCTGGCCAGCAAAACGTCAGTGACTGCGCATAACAGTCTACATCTACATCTACATCGATACTCTGCAAATCACATTTAAGTGTCTGGCAGAGGGTTCATTAACCACCTTCATAACTTTTCTCTACCGTTCCATTCTCTAATAGCGCGCGGGAAGAAAGAACACCTAAATCGTTCCGTTTTCGATCTGATTTCTCTTATTTTATTGGGATGGTCATGTCTCCCTAAGTAGGTGGGTGCTAGCAAAATATTTTCACATTCAGAACTAAAAGTCGGTGATTGAAACTTCGCAAACAGATCACGCCGCAATGAATAACGTCTTTCTTTTAATGATTTCCACCCCAATTCGTGCAACATTTCCGTGACGCTTTCCCCCCCGTAACGCGATAAACGAAAACGAGCTGCCCTTCTCTGAACCTTCTCAATATCTTCCGTCAGTCCCACCTGGTGAGGGTCCCACAAGGGGCAACAGTACTCCAAGAGAGGACGCACAAGTGTGATGTAGGCAGTCTCTTTGGTGGAGCTGGTGCATCGTCTAAGCGTTCTGCCAATGAAACGTAACCTTTGGTTCGCCTTCCCCACAATATTTTCTATGTGTTCTCTCCAGTCAAAGTTGTTCGTAATTGTAACTCCTAGGTATTTGGTAGAATTTACGACCTTAAGGTTTGACTGATTTATCGCGTAATTGAAGTTCAGTGGATTTCTTTTAGTGGTCATGTGTATTACTTCACACTTTTCTTTATTTAGTGTCAATTGCCAATTTTCGCACCAAGTAGAAATTTTGTCTAAATCGCTTTGCAGTTGCTTTTGATCCTCTGTTGACTTCACTAACCGATAAACGACAGCATCATCCGCGAACAGTCTAAGGGAGCTATGAACAATCGTGTATAAAAGGAGCCGAAATCAGAGAGAGAATCAGATGCACCAGCAGTCGCAGCATGTTGACGTTACTTGAAAAGGCGCTTTTAGTGAAGCTGTATTATCAGAATGGGGAATGCGCTTGTTCAGCGTTACGATCCTGTCGCCAAAGGAAGGGGATTCGAACGGGTAAATGTCCGTTCACAAATGCAGCTGTGACGAGAATGATTTCGATGTTCGAAGCCACGCGTTGTTTAGACGATAGACCCCGTAGTGGCCGACCGAGCGCAAGGCATAATAGAGAGGATCTGATACTGCCGAAAACTTGTCTGCTGCAAACTGCGTATCTTCATCCATTCACCCACATTTTTTTTTTTTTTCAGCTGTGGCTCTTGTCGCCCTAATTATACAACCCATACATCACAATAAACTATTAATCCAAGTTGTAATTTATTGTCGTATTCCAACCTTCTATTACTCCCTGCTGCTCCCCTCTCTCTCTGTCTCTCTCTCTCTCTCTCTCTCTCTCTCTCTCTCTCTCTGTCTCTCTCTCTCTTTCACACACTCACACACACACATACACACACACACAGAGACTCAGACAATCCTCCTGTCTCTATCTCTCTTTCCTCTTCTCACATTTTTCAGTACATTTCCTCCTCAACCATCTCCTCCTCCCCGTTGGTGTATATCCCGCTTTCCTCTGAAACTTTCTGTCTCCATCTCCTCTGTTCATCTTCGCCACCCTCTCTAAGTCCATTTGTCTTTTCCACCTTCTTTCTGTCCATATATTTAAGTCCGCTCTCTCTATGGATCCTCTTTTCTCTCCTATCTGTGTTCTCTTATCTCTTTCTTCCCATTTCCTTTTCTTCCCTGTCCATCTCGCTTACCCCAATAGGATGATGATGTTTCTAGCCCCCACAACACATCTTTCGTACAGCAAGTCATTGGTGTACTCCCTTTGTGCCCAGTGTGACTGAAGGATCGAGGAGCAGCTTTTTAAGCGCATCTTCGTCTAACAACGAACATATTTCATACATTTAATGCAAACCGCACACAATTCTTCAGACACCTGTATTTCTAGCGTTTATGGCTGTGCAGTTTCGTCTTCACGCTGCTCCATGTTTATAATGCCACATATCCTGAACTATGTGTTAATCTCACACTACTGATGTAGTACTCCTGCCTGTTATTACTCCTGGAACAGCTCGAGCCTAGCGTAAATCTGCAGTGAAGGAACATTGACCTCTCATCACTTTAATTATCAAGTAAAGAAATTAGGTTGATCTTCTAACTACGTAAATGAAACAGGAAAGAAAGGTCAACTTTGTTACTTATTATTAATAATCACCATTACATTGCCTACATAATACAACCTTTTCATGATGGCATGAAATGCAATTACCTTCATTCCAGCGATGGTACATCGTTTTTATAGTAATAAAAAATACAATATATATTCCAAATACAATCAAATCAACTTGCTGGCACAGTAGCCACTGCTCTACATCGGAGCCATACACACAACTCAACTGCTCTCTAAGCGAGCTGAACCACAACTCCTACTCTCTCTCTCTGCGCGAGCTACAATGCTATGCGATTCATTTTCTTTGCCAAAGATGAAACTTCACAGATTTAAGTAAACATATCGATACACACAGTAGAAGCAATATTATACATTTTCTTGCAAGCAAGTTACTCGACACAAAACGGGAGGCACAATATTAGACATTTTCTCTATAGACACGCTTCAACCTTTTCATTTGAATATCTCTGGTGTATAAACACATACATAAGCTTTTATAATATGTGAAGCACTGGCTAATACTCTCAGCCTGGAAATTTGACGCGAGTAGGCCTATATATCGGCTGAGAAAGCTTTTATGATATTGTTGCTACCATCTTTTAGCACGTAGAGTCTGTTGCGTTTGTACAGCACTTAATCTTTACCTCACGGATAATAGGAAAATTATACAACCCATCCCAGTGCTGCATAAATAATATTTGTTGGAGGCGTTGTCAGGATGGAAGGCGGAGCGGTGAAGGCTTGCGGGCGCCGTAAGAGAGGGTGGCTGAATGGCAAATAAAAGATAGGATGCCCAATTTAATATTTGATATATTCTAAAGTACGGAATACATGGCGGAACTCGCCCTGGCGTCGGATGTAATGAATGAGTGCCAGTCTAAGTTAGAGGATTAGAAAATGGAAAAGGTTACGGTAATGGTTACGGTTCACACTGTTGGTGGCTGATGCCGAACAGCCGCTAGGCGGGAGCGGACGGCATGCGGCCGTTCGCCCCGCACAGAGGCTGGACCTCTGGAGTGCGTCTGTTATGCACGAGAACTCAAACTGAAGAGAGCGAAGGAAGTGATTCTCGCACCTCTGAGTCCTCCAGCAGTAGCACACGTGATCAATCGTGGGTGTCTGCTATTGGCTCCACGGTAGCATGGAAACGTCAGTAGCTTCAGCACGGACGCCAGAAGGGTGGCGCCATTTTAGAATCAGCATTCAATACTGGTTCTGGCCGGCTCTGTCCTGCAAAGTGGACAGGATTGGTCACGTTGTCAAGGCGTATGTCGCAGTGGAAGAACACTTGTAAAACTTAGGCGAAGTCTTGATATATTTTTTTAATTATTTCCCTAAAGCCGGCCGCGGTGGCCGAGGGGACTGAGGCGCTCCAGTCACGGTCTGCACGGCCACTACGGTCGGGGGTTCGAATCCCCCCTCGGACATGTATATTTGTGCCGTCCTTAGTTCATAAGTAGTTCATAAGTAGTTTGTAAGTTTAGGGACTGATGACCCCGTAGTTAAGTCCCATAAGCTTAACAACCATTTATTTCCCTAAACTATTTTAGACTGGCTGGTCATCCTGTACACGTTTATATGAAGAAACAATGGAGTGGTGTAAGGATGTGGGAAGTCGGAAAGCGAACGTCGGCCCTTGTTGGCTGTAGTATGGCGGTTTTAAGAGATGCGCACGGCGGGGCGAGAGAGGGCGCTCAGTTTCGTAACAGCTGACGCTGCAGCACAGCGTGCTGTGGTGTGACCGACCGCAGCCATCTGGTTCGTGCGCTGCAGTCGCATTATACTGTCTACTGCAGGGGCGAGGTGAGGCTCGCGTCGTGCCGAGCGGTTAGGGGCGTGCCGCGCCGTGACTGCCTGGCGTCGCCCGGCCGACCACCTCATTCTCTGTACGCCTGCGGCGAAGCCATTCCTGAAAATGTCACTGGCTCCAACCACAGACGCTGCACCATTATCCTCTAATACCAGATAACCGCTGTGTCGACCTCTGTAGCCTGCGGTGGGGCATTCAGGCGAAACACAACTAGCTCTTTACTCACACTAAGTGATGAGTGCTATCGACAAGGGGTCGCAAATCGATTCCGTATTTCTTGATTTCCAGAAGGCTTTTGACGCCGTACCACACAAAAGGCTTTTAATCAAATTGCGTGGTTAAGATATATCGCCCAAAATTCGCGACTGGATAGGGAATTTACTGTCAGAGACGACGCAGTTTGTAGTAATCGATGGTAAAGTATCGACTAAAACTGAAGTGATATCGGGCGTTCCACAGGGTAGTGTTATTGGTCCTCTGCTGTTCCTCATTTACATAAACGATTTAAAGGAAAATCTAAGTAGCTCCCTTGGGTTGTTTGCAGATGACGCCGTCATTTACTGCCTAGTAGAATCATCTGAAGATCTAAAACGACTGCAGAACGATCTGAATAAGATATCACTATGGTGTAAAAATTGGCACTTAACATTAAATAATGAGAAGTGTGAAGTCGTCTAGACGAGTACGAAAAGAAATCCGTTAAACTTTGTTTACAAGATAAATCAATCAAAAGTGAAGGCCTTAAACTCCACAAAATACCTAGGAATTACTATTACTTCTGACTTAAATTGGAAAGAATACGTAGATAATGTCGTGGGAAAGGCGAACCAGAGACTGCGTTTTATTGGCAGAACCCTTAAAAGATGCAACATAACTACTAAAGAAACTGCATACACCACGCTTGTCCGTCATTTTTTGGAGTATTGCTGCCCATTATGGTATCCTTATCGGGTGGATTTGACGGAGGACATGGAAAGAGTCCAAAGAAGGGCAGCTTGTTTTGTATTGTCACGATACAGGGGAGACAGCGTTACGGAAATGATACAGAATCTGTGATGCCGGCCGCGGTGGCCGAGGAGACTGCGGCGCGCCAGTCACGTTATGCACGGCCACTACGGTCGAGGGTTCAAATCCCCCCTAGGGCAGAGATATTTGTGCCGTCTTTAGTGTTAGCTAGTTCATAAGTAGCTTTTAAGTATAGGGACTGATGACACCGTAGGTAAGTCCCATAAGCTATACAAATATTTGAAACATTTGATCTGGGATGGGAATCATTACAACAACGGCGCTTATCGCTGTAGCGTGGACTACTAACGAAACTCCAATCGCCAAGATTCTCCAACGAATGCGAAAATGTATTGTTGACTCCCACTTACATAGATAGAAATGATCATCAGAATAAAAAATATGAGAAATCAGAGCTCGAACGGAGAGATTCAGATGTTCTTTCTTCCCGCGCGCTATTCGAGAATGAAATGGAAGATAAATAGTATAAAGATGGTTCGATGAACCCCCTGCCAGGCACTTGAATGTGATTTGCAGAGTATCCAATGAAGATGTAGTCTCACTGCAGTTTCATGTTTCCTGGATACATTCAATTCAGTTCGAGTGAACAAAGTAAGCGAAATTATTCACAGTCCTTTCAAATAAAGAAATACCCGGAAGCACCAAACAGAAATGTATACCAAGGCCGGGGATTGAACACTGGTCTCCCGCTCATTTGCGGGAGTCGTGCCAGGGTAAATCTCACCAGCTTGCCTGCACCGACGGCGACTCCTAATTATGAAAATGTCAGCTCTAATAACAGACGCTGCACCTTTTATTCTACGCCACAAAACAACCGCAATGGGCTGCATTGCGGTCGTCGATCTCTGCAGGCTGCGGTGAAGCGACGTCTCCCTGCTGTTTCGGGCTCCCTGGTTACATTCAGTTCTACATCTTCATGAATACCCTGCAAGTCACATTGAAGTACATGGCACGTGGTTCATCGAACCACTTTCATGATAGTTCTATACAGTTCCATTCTCTAATAGCTCGTGTGAAAAAGGACGCCTAAATAGTTCTCCTTTCTTTCTGATATATTATAATGATCATGTCTCCCTTTGTAGGTGGGTGCTAACAATAAATGTTCTCATTCGAAAGAAAAATTTGATGAAGGAAAAGTCACAAATAGATCTCGCCGTAACAAATAACGCCTTTCTTTTAATCATTTCCACCCCAACTCGTGCATAATTTCCGTGAGACTCTTCCCTCTATATCGCGATGATACAAAACCCTAGTCTTCTCTGAACTTTCTCTAAATCGTCAGTCAGTCCAACCTGGCGTGGATCTGACAGTGCGCAGCAATACTCCAAAATAAGACGCACAAGTGCCTCGTGTAGGCAATTTATTTAGTAGTACCTTCTAAATATTCTGCCAATGTAACGTAGAGTTTGGTTCGATTTCCCTGCTAATTTTGATGTGTATTCTTTCCGATTTAAGCTGCTCGTAATTGTTATCCCTACGTATTTAGTTGAATTTATTGCCTGAGAGGACGACGGAAGAGATGTACTCATAGAAGATACTGATAAATACATAATGTAGGAAATGTTGCTATGAATTACATGTACCATTGTTTATAAGGAGGGAAGAAGATGTATATACAGAGACAAGGGGGCTGGATGGTGAAGGAAGAGGTGACGAAGGCGGAGGTAGATAGATGGGGAGGAGGAGAGGGTAGAGTGTGGGCTATGAGATGTACAGGGACTGGGGTGAAGGTGATGAAAGAAGAGATGGGGTAGGAATGTACAATAGGATAGGAGGGGTTGGACAAATAGAGTTTTTTCTAAAGTTATTGAAAAGGCTGTATTTTCAAGATTAATTGATCATTTCAGTTCACATAATTTATTGTCAAACGTGCAGTTTGGTTTTAGAAGAGGTTTAACGACTGAAAATGCTATATTTTCGTTTCTCTGTGAGCACTTGATGGGTTAAATAAGAGGCTACGGACATTAGGCATCTTCTTTGATTTAACAAAAGCGTTTTGATTGTGTTGATCACAAAATATTGTTGCAGAAGTTGGAACATTATGGAATACGGGCAGTAGCCCACAACTGGTTCACCTCTTACTTTAATAATAGACAACAGAAGGTAATTCTCCGCAGTGTAGAAAATGGCTATGACGTGCAATCCCAATGGGGCACAATTAAGTATGGGGTGCCTAGGGGTCTGTTTTGGGACCATTGCTGTTTCTTATTTATATAAATGATATGCCTTCGAGTATAACAGGTGACTGTAAAATATTTTTGTTTCCTGATGATACCAGCTTGGTAGTGAAGGAGTTGCTCGTAATATTGTCACAATATCAAATAATGCAGTTCAAGAGATAAGTTCATCGCTTGTAGAAAACAAGTCGATGTTAAATCACAGTAAAACTCAGTTTTTACAATTTCTAACACATAATTTGACGGAAGCTGACATTCTGATTACACATAATGGGCATGTGATAAGTGAGACTGAACAGTTCAAATTTCTAGGTGTTCATGTAGACAGTAAGCTGTCATGGAAAGCCCATGTTCAGAATCTTGTTCCAAAACTAAATTCTGCTATATTTACCATCTGAGATAAGTGATTTTTCAACACGAAAAGTAGTCTATTACGCTTACTTTCACTCACTTATGACGTACGGCATTGTTTTTTGGGGTAACTCGCCTGATGAAAAAAGGATATTTCTGGCTCAAAAACGGGCGGTTCGAGCAATATGTGGTGTAAGTTCGCGAACGTCATGTCGACCCCTTTTCAGTAGTCTGGGAATTTTGACTCTGGCGTCACAATACGTTTTTTCTTTAATGCCGTTTGTTGTTAATAATATCAGCTTATTCCCACGAGTTAGTGGCTTTCACTCGGTGAATACTAGACAGAAGTCTAATCTGCATTTGCATCACACCACCTTAACACTTGCGCAGAATGGGGTACAATATTCTGCGGCATCCATTTTCAATAAGCTGCCACAAGAACTAAAGAATCTTAGCACTAATCCACACGCTTTCAAATCTAAATTGAAGAGTTACCTCGTGGCTCACTCCTTTTATTCTGTCGAGGAACTCCTAGAAAAGTTAAACAATTAAGCTAATTCATTTTTTTCTTTACTGATTCTTTTCACTTTGTCTTACGATTGTCGTGTGCAAAGGACTACTTAAAATGTTCTATTACCGTTTTTGTGTAACAATTAATGTATTGACTTGTTCCATGACCATGGAGTCTCACTCCTCAATTGGGTCCTATGGAACAAAAAAAAAAAAAAAAAAAAAAAAAAAAAAAAAAAAAAAAAAAAAAAAAAGATGCGGGGTACGAGATAGGGAGGAGGAGGTTATGGTGTATATCCAATTCCCACTCATATTAGTAACTGGGAAACACTGTCGTGTTCGTTAGCATAGAATATAGAGAACGATCAACATTGATTTCGTATACTGTGTAAACCAAAATTGTCGAGTGCCTCACGACTTGCAGTCGTTTATGAAAACGTTGTTACGTCGAGCCGCGTGGGTGTGCCGTGCTCTGTAAAGCCCCTTTTACGCGACGAACTTTCTTCTCTCAGTTGACTCTTCGAGACGAGTGTGTCTACTGCAGCGCTCCTGGCGTGCTATTCCCGTACTGCGTCTCTCCTGTCTCGAGTATTCGTTTTCGTTTAAACTTAAACACCAAAACTGAAGAGTTGTCTGCTATCTAGTTTCGCAAGTGAATGAAGAAGTGAGATTATGGCAGGAAAACGATAATTGAGTGTATTAATGACGAAAGGATAATTCATAGTTAATGTTATCCTCAAATTTCATGTAGCAAATTTTGTACACAATTGAGAATCTTAAATTAGGAAAAGTGTAATTCAAACTTTTGAAAACTTACACATTTATTTTCTGAAGACAATTTATACTGGGAAACACCTGAAACAATATCAAAAATGCAGTATAAGCGGCTACTTAGTTTTCATGTCTTGTTTGCTTGACGGTCAAAATTATATCGAAAATAATTTTATCATGTAATAATTTTGAATCCTTTGTTGATATAATTTTCTGTATAAATGTTTATATGTTTACGATCGTGTATATAAGTTATAGTGGAAAATTGTTCAAATGTTTTTTTAAGCTCAAGGGCCTAACTACGGGGTCATCAGTCCCTAAACTTACAAACTACTTATGAACTAGCTACAACTAAGGACGGCACAAATATCCATGCCCGAGGGGGCATTCGAACCCCCGACCGTAGTGGCCGTGCAGACCGTGACTGGAGCGTTATAGTGGATGTGGATGGTTAGGGAAGATATATCTTTTCTCGTGGATGTGTAGCATCACTGAAACGGCCAGTGAAAGCGTACCATCATAACCCGAGAAATACACATCCAGTAGTGAAGGTGTACCATCACTGGCCCTAGTTAGTGGATGTGTACAGGTGTGGAAGCAGACTGGGCGCAGCGCACTGCAGGTGCGCTTTACACGTAACTCGACTAACAGCTGGAGAAGTAGCGAGCTGGCTTCGGCCGCTGCAGTATTCCAGCAGTGCTTTCGTCGCCACTGTACTCTTGACAATACTTCAGCAATGATTGACTCGTTGAAGTTATACGAACATCTTAAAGTGGAACCGGAAAATACAAATATTAATAGTGTGTTTTTTGACAAGGAAAAGTACGAGTCACTCATTAGCAAGGTTAAAATACTAAAATCTGGACGAAAATAGGACGGCTACGACTACAAGTTTTCGAAGAGGTATGAAGTGCTCGAATAATGGAATAATGAAATTAACACAACCTTTCGACGAAGAAGGCAAGATAAAGTACTATGTTTATGAGGAAGAATCGTATGATATTATGAATGACGCTCATGTAAAGACGAATCACGATGGACATGACGGAATGATAAAATTCTTGAAGTAACAGTACCATAATATAACGTATAGAGACGTCCTGCTTTATCTCAGCTTATGTGAGCCTTGTTTACAAAACCAAAAAAGGTCAGAAGAAAGGGATTTTAGTGAAGCCCATGCTGTTAAAAGAGCTAAATTCCAGATGTCAAGTTGATCTTATCGACTTCCAATCGCAACCAGATGGAGATTACAAATTCATAATGGCGTATCAGGACCATCTTACTTAATTCGTCAGGCCACTGATGATGAAAACAGCTGAGGAGGTAATACTTTGCCCAATTCAAAATTTGGAGAAAACACATTTTTACGTAAACTACAAATCATATCTCCATGAAATTTTACATGTTCCAGTTAGTCACAGTTCTGGAACATTTTGCAAAGATCGAGTACTTTATTCCAACATTTTAGTTTTTACAATGCGTGGGTTGTTTAATTTTGTGTGGGAACAAATGGGGCTCAGCGCACAACACGTGCGTCTTTCACGTCTCAGGGCGAGGGGAGCGAGAAGCACAGAGGAGGCTGTATGCTAGCAGCGCTCGCTTTATGGCAGCCATGGGCCACATTTCCTGCTTCTTGACAGTGAAGGTATACCTTCAATATCGATGGTGCACAATTCCTAGTGAATGTGTACATTACGGCCAAACTGGAGGCAATAATCCACATTCGCTAGAGGGGCCAGTGAAGGTGCACCATCACTAGTGAAAGAACTTCCACACTGGAACTTCTACATTGACCGTAACATATACATAGTGTCGGCTTTTTCCCTGTAAAATTAAAATATTTTTAAGCTTATAGATATATGTAGGTGAAAACTAGTATAAAAAACAATATTAGGCTCTGTCGCAACTTTTTCGGTGTGATGCAACCAGAAAGCAAACAAAAGAATAAAGTTAAAGTAGATGCGAAAACATTTCTGTGACATGAATGCGGATGGCCAGACTATGTTAATTTACGACGTTAGCACACACCACTACTGTTCACTTGCTTCTGCGCATGCGCAATCTGCAGCACACTCGAAAACTTAGAACTCCACACTCGGCACCATCTATAGCTCATTGACGTCATAGACGAACTCACGATGGGATTGGCTGCCGATTTACACGCAGGCACGAAAAGCGCCCGCACTTCGAGTAGTCAATTTTCACGACACAGTCGATCGTCTAAAACGGGCTTAAGGTGCCTTCTGTGGAGTGCGCGGATGCTTCTCGTCAGAAGTTCCAGTCTTCCCTTAGGCATGTGTATGTGTGTGTGTGGGGGGGGGGGGGGTATGGGTGTGTATGTTGTTCTTACAAGGGAACCTTCCCAGCACATCCCCCTTAGAGTTAGTTATAAGTTGGCGCAGTGGATAGACCGTGAAAAATTTAACACAGATCTGGAAGAAGTTGTGTGAAACTACGAAAAACATAAGCAAAATATAAAAACTGAGCTGTCAATGCGAAAGATAAGAAACTTCGAGCAGATTGTAAGCACAGGAACGCCGTTGTCCTGTGCCCAGCGCGAGGAGCTGCCGAGTGACAGGTCCTTGGTTCTAGCCTCCCTGGAGGTGATTTTTTTTACTTTTCTTTACTTTTTTTTATTTTTTTATTTTTTTATTTTTATAAAATTATTATCTGTCCGTCCGTCCGCCGATGCGGGGTAACTGCGCCGTAGTATGTTCATATTTGCTTGGACATATGCAGGATTTAACAGTCTATACACAGAAAAATTTGATAACGTTAAACCATATATTTTGACAGAGCGACTGTGAAACGGTTGCATTCATTTGTTGCAGTTTATGTGACAAACTGTTTTGTTATCATCACTTTTTCGGGAATGATTAACACATCCATGAGAAAACCTACATCGGGCAAGGTAGAATCTCTTTACCCATTCACCAAGTGTACAAGTTAGGTGAGTCAACAAGAGATTCCTGTCATATGACGCACATACCGTCACCAGTGTCATATAGTATACATCAGATGTGTTTTTCCTGTGAAGGAATTGGTGGACCTATGACCTTGCGATCAAATGTTTTAGGCTCCGATTGGAGAGGCACTTCCGTTTCGTCTGCCAATCGCACGGTTTTGCGGTGCGGTCGCAAAACACGGACACTAAACTGATTACAAATGTTCAAATGTTTGTAGAACTTATGGGACTTAACTACGGGGTCATCAGTCCCTAACTTACAAACTACTTATGAACTAGCTAAGACTAAGGACGGCACAAATATCCATGCCCGAGGGGGGATTCGAACCCCCGACCGTAGTGGCCGTGCAGACCGTGACTGGAGCGCCTCAGTCCCCTCGGCCACCGCGGCCGGCAACTGATTACAGCTAACAGAGATTTCAATGAACGGAAGGACAGTTAATAATTTTGCGAAATTAATAATAATTAAAATTTTCATTCGAGGGAAGACTTGAACCAAGTACCTGTCACTCCTCAAGCCGGCCACAGGACCACGGCGTTCCTGTGCTTACAATCTTCTCGACGTTGCTTATCTTTCACATGGACTGCTCAGTTTTTATATTATGCTTAATTTTTTCATGGTTCCACACAACTACTACCAGTTTTCTCGACTGACCTGTGTTCAGATTTTCACGGCCTGTCCACTGCGCCGACTTATAACCAAATCTTAGGAGGATGCGATGGGGAGGTTCCATTTTCACTCCGCTGCAGGGTGAAAGTTTCATTCTGGAACTTAAAGTAGTTTGCAGTTTGGTGTCACGGCTTTACAAAAAATTTCTGTTTCGTCTGCAGGGCGAGAACGCGGAGTTCTGGTTCGAGCTGGAGGACCCGGAGGAGGCGTTCTCGGTGGAGGCGGACTCCGGGTGGCTGACGGTGCGCGACCAGAGCAAGCTGGACCGCGAGGCGCGGCCGTCGCTGCGCATGTGGGTGGTGGCTCACGAGAAGGCGCCCAGCGTCGCCGCGCCGGACGGCGCCGCCAGCCGCGTCGCCGTCGACGTCACGCTGCTCGACGCCAACGACAACAACCCCGCCTTCCAGCCCGACAACCTCTACTCCTTCTCCGTGCGCCAGGACGCCGCGCCCGGCACCGTCGTCGGAAAGGTAAGCCCCACCCGCGTCTTTCGACCACTCTACACGACTGGGTTACTACAGCATTCCTTGTAGGTACTTTGGACTTCTACACTACACACCAACAACTCGGACAGCGTAGTCAAGCTATGGTCACTGTCAATCATCGCATGTCATTCTGTGACATATTTATGTCGAGTGATACTATAACTACGAGGGGTGTATACATATAGAGGTACGAAACATCTTAAGAACCAAACTGGCTCAATATGCCACTTTCGGATAGCGTAGTGTGACATTTAGGGACGCCGCAGCATGCGTCTTCACCTACCCTTAAAATATTCAAGTCTGTGCCCTCAGCAAGCAAGGTGATGCTAGCCGGCCTTTTCGACGTCCGAGGTCGAGGTCCGAGGTCGAATTCCTCGAGCACGAAAAACATTAACAGTGTACTGTACTGGGAGACACTCTGTAGCCTACGCAAATCCCTGGGCTGCACGCGGAGGGAGTGATTTTACTCCATGATAACGCGCGTCCACACGTCTCCATGGTCACACAAAGTGTACTGGCCCAGTTAAAGTGGAAGCAGCTTGAGCATCCGCCCTACAGCCCAGACATATCGCCCTGTGACTCACGTCTTTGGTCCACTAGAAACACATCTCTAAAGGAAGCGCTTCAACTGGGACGACGAAGAGCCACATGGATTCGGTTCGTTAAACAAGGGGGCAGTTGTGCTCAGCCTTACTTTTGAATAAGGACGAGGGGGGAGGGCTCACGGTTGTTTCGTGAGTACGTGGACCCCGAGCTAATGCAGTCTTCCTTCCTTCTTTACCTCCCGGACTGCACTTCCTTTCCCCCCTTCCCTCCTTTCCTCTCGTCACTCCTTCCCCTCCCCACCGGGGAACTGATAACCTCAATAGTTCAGTCCCTCTATCCCGACCAAACAACCCAACCCCCAACCCAATGTCGTTTCATACCTTTTCATTTGAACACCCTCCGTACATAGATACACACTTTTTATGATATGTGTGTGTGTTTAAAGCAATGACTACTGCTCTTAGCCTGGAAAATTTGACACAAGTAAAATTATCGGCTGAGAAAGCTATTATGATATTCTTGCTAGCACCTAATAACAGGGAATCGCTCGGCATTCGTGCAAGATGTACTGGCCCAACCGCCAGGCGTCAAGGAGTGGAGTGCGGTAATCTAATATTTTTATTTATTTATTTTTTTACCTTCACTGTTTGTGGAGGGAACGCTGACCAGCGATCAGCACCTTCAGAATGTTGTAACAGTATTTATTTCCCTACTCTTTCAGTCGGAAGGTGATGTGTTATTCCAACAGGATAATTCTCGCCCACACTTAAAGAACTCTGCAAAACGTACAGCAACTTCCCTGGCCAGCATGGACATTTGGGGATATGATGGAACTGAAGTTGACACTTGCTAGTCGCCAACACACAACTCTTGGAGAACTATATGAACAGTCAGAGCAAACGTGATGTTTCACAAGGCGGTATTCGCCATCAGTATGATCGACTGGATGCCATAATCATCACTTGAATTACCGCTCGTTAAGGTTACACCACTTTCTGATAGTGATGTTTCAGCATGGAGGGACACCTGCTACGTCATTTCCGATTGAGTTAGTAGAACGCGATATCAGAAACGAAGTAGACACCCTCACCACGGCACGCCATTCAGTACTGAGAAGCTAAGAAGGACGATCTACCAAATGAAGGAAGACAAAGCTGCCGGCTTGGACGACATCCGCACGGAAGAAGTAAAGTATTTTGGACCTGCAACTCTGAACTGGGTTGTACAGTTAATGAATAATTGTATTACTAACATGCATATTCCGAAATTTTGGAGAAAAGCCAAGGTGGTAGCAGTGCTAAAACCAGGCAAAGTACTTACAGACCCACAAAACTTCAAGCCTGTGTCACTTCGGTGTCATCTTTACGAGGCACTTGAAAGAATGATTCTTGATAGAATTTTTGATGCAATAGAGACTAAAATATTTCCCCAATAAACGGGATTTAAGCCTGGTGAATCATGTAGTGGCCAAGTACTCAGCCACACCCAACGCATAGAGGACGATTATGAATTGAAACAAGTTACTGCAGTCGCTATTACAGATCTCTCGGCTGCCTATGATGCTGTCAATCACCAACTAAATGTTCAAAAGTTTGTAGAGCTTAAGGGGCTTAACTGCGGGGTTACTTTACAAACTACTTACGAACTACCTTATACTGAAGACGGCACAAACATCCATGGCCGTGGGGGGATTCGAACCCCCGATGGAGAACGGCCTCGCTCATCGTAGCGTAGCGCTTCAATGCGCTCGGCCGCACCATCGCGGCGAACCATCAACGGCTGCTTGTTAAATTTTATAATATGGCTTCCGTATGACAAAACTAATAGAATGTCTGCTTCAAAACAGATTTTATGAGACGTTACATGGGAGAAATAGCCTCTGGAAAAGACACGCTCCTCATTCTTGAGGCTATCTTCAAGGTATAAGGTGGAGGCTTTACTCTTAGAACATTCCCTACCTCTTCTGTTGGGTGTAAAGAGGAGATCATCTTTATTTGTCAGATATCATACATAATTTTGCGGGAGATAGTAGTGTCTTCAGGACAAACCTGCAGTGCAGAGTGCCTCACTGGGCCAGGAGGAAACATGATCCTCCGGAATAATCGTATATCGAACGTGCCAGCGGTCGTCCCAAGATGGTCGAAGGAGAGGACTGCGTCCAGATCTTCAGGGCGCAGGCATATCTGCATAGCCCACGACGAGAGCAGGCAAGGAGACTTCTAACGGTGCCGCCTTCGGAGGCGGAGGTGGAATCTCCGTCGTCGGCGCCGTTATCATCATCGCCGAAAGCGGTCTCTGTTGATACACGCACGTTGCTGTAGCATCCCATTGATGGCCGGTGGCGATGTGCAGGAGATCGCGAACCATGACTTCCCACTGCTCATGGGTAAAAATAGGATGCATGCAAAGCCGGATTGAATCAGCCAAAGTCGAAAGACATCAAGGATAGTCGGCTTAATATCAACTACAGGATAGATTAAGGGAGGCTTCAAGTGAGGGGGAAGAAAAGGTTTATCCCAGTGGGGATAACTGCCATCAGATAAGGAAGAAAAAGTCTTCTTAAAGGCCGGAATGATTGATCACGTGGCAAAGGCAGGTAATTGTCGACCAGACGGATGGTAGCGCCATGAGATGCAGTAGCCGCAGCCGAGGTCCGCTCCAATGAGAGGACTGGCGCAGCAGACGCTTCAGGGTCTTGAGGGCACACGTCCATGGCATCAGAGGTCGTTGCACTGGACGGAAGGTCGTGGGGTGTCGTTCCAGCGCTGCCAGACGCATCAAAGAACACTTCCGACGTTGCAGGTGAAAATAAGACGTCCGTCTGAGTTGCAGCGTCTACTCCCGCCCGCACCTTCACTTGGGAGGGAGCAGGGAGTGACGCCGCACGCAGCTTCCGCAAGTCGTCGCGGGAGCTGTCGAGTTCCCGTCGGACTGCCGCTTGTTCGTTGCTTGAGGCTGACGCAGTTCCACTCCGGTCCGCACTGCCCGCTGACCCAACAGGAAGCGGGAAAGGACGCGCCGGGGCAACACCGTCTGAAGAGAAGGATGCCTTACCACGTCACCCAAAGTAGGTCGCGATCACGTAGCTAACTGGCTGACCGATGGGGCACAGCCCACTGCCTCACATCGGCCAGCCAGTGAGCTACGCGATCGTGACCTACTCTACGTGACGTGGCACGCCAGCGCACAGGCCTTCTCTTCAGACGGTGTTGGCCGGGGCTGCTGGTGCATCAGCCTGGAGGGCCTTCGTCCATCGTTTCGATGTACGGGGGCGACTCAAGTTGGCTTTTTTTAGCATTTCCGGTCGAGTCTCTCTCCTGTCCAGGCCCAGGATTGCAGAGCTTCTTTTAAAACATGGCTTTGGCAACATTACCTTGTCATGTTGATAGACTTTGGTCCAATATTCTACGTGCTGTCAAATCTGAGCCAGTTACGTAGTTCATTGCCTTGGTGATTGTCAGGACAGATTCTGGTCCAATAAAAGGAGTCTCTGCCCCCATCCTGGCTAATCTGTTGGCATGCCACTGATCCCCGAGTGGCCAGGGACCCACAATAGGTTTACTCTATTGCTGTCTCCTAGCTCCACCAGAACCCTGTGACATTCTGCAACAATTTTAGACCTTGTTGCAGGAACTGCCCGTGATCTCAGGGCTGCCTGGCAGTCAGAATAGATATAGATGCTACGGTCTTTGTAGCACCTACGCAAATTCTCCTCCACACACGCCCTGATGGCAGTGATTTCGGCCTGGAATACAGAGGCCAGTTTTCCTAGAGAGATGACGCCCTCCAGTCTTGGCTGCACCCCGTCACAGACAAATATATACAGACGAGAAACCTCTGTAAGGGCCCGGTACTACGCTCAGGGGTGCGGGGAGGGAGGGTTTCCTGCAGTTCCGTAAGATGTCCCATGATGGCAATGCGGTGAGAAGCAGCTCTTTAAACTGGCCAGAGCAGGCGGCAGGTAGCGGCTGCCCCCACCACCACCTCCCCTCAAACGCCAGCAAGCTGGACACAGCCGTGGCCTCATGACAGGCGGCACGAGCTCTCCCCTCACCCCCCGCACCCCTCCACGCTACCCTCTGACGTCGAGAGGCACCCTAAGCCAGGGAACGGCCTGACACCTGCTAGCATCTTACATAACTACGAGGGGAGCGTAGGACAGTGGTTTGGGGGGGCTTCTCCTCTGTATATGTTACTCTGTGACCCCGTATACCCCGGCCCCAACGCCTTGGTCTGATCTTGACCCGTCAGTGAACCAGACAATATCCCCCGTACGGTGTCGAACTATTTCCTCCTAGTGCTCCCTACTTCCAATTGTTATATTGGAAAGATGTAATAGGTTTACATGAAGCAGTACGTAGTTCCAGATAATCGCGCTTGTGGCGCTGCTGCATAGGCGTACGCGTTAGGTGTATCGTGTAATACGGCCTTTAAGCTCCTCGATGCAGGAAGTGAAGTTGGTGTTGGGTTGCAGGTGATGGCGACGGACGTGGACCTGGGCCGCAACGGGCAGGTGGTGTACAGCGTGCAGGCGGCGGGCGGCGGCGGCGGCAACGGCAGCGGCAGCGCGACCTCTGCGTTCACGGTGGACGCGCAGACGGGCGAGGTGGCGGTGGCGCCGGGCGCGCGCCTCTCCGCGGGCCGCCACGCGCTCTTCGTGCAGGCGTCCGACCAGCCCGACAACCCCAGCGAGCGCCGCTTCAGCATCGCCGTCGTCTCCGTCGACGTGCTGTCCGTGGGACGACCAGGTCAGTCCAACTAGCTGCTCTCCAACACCCGGCACCGCCAGACCTGGGGCACTCGACCCCGTTAGACTCGATTTACTTGTTCTGTACACACTTGCCAGCACCCGATCCCGCTCCGCTGTGCCTGACAAGTAACGCTACCCAACTGACCTCGCCGATTCCAGTACACTTCCTGAAAATCTTCCCATTCCATTTTTGCCTGGTGTGGTACAGCAACCGTGTCAAGTCGAATTCTTAAATAAATCAATGCCTTGGTTGCAAAAAAATTTATTTAAATGTCGCGTTTCGCCCGGTTAGGGCATCGTCAGATATCTGACAAAGTAGAAAAATGAACCGGAACTTATGATGCTGCAACGCCAGCGAAACATATTTGGGCAAAACTAAAAACAATTGCGAAACATCTTGACAGATTAAAATTGTGTGCCGGAACGGGACTCGAACCCGGGACCTTTGCCTTTCACGGGCAAGCGCTCTACCAATGAGCGACCCCGACACGGCTCACGATCCCGTCTCACAACTTTACTTCCGCCAGTACCTCGCCTCCTATTTTCCAAACTTCACAGACGTTCTCCTGTGAAACATGCAAGACTAGCACACCTTGAAGAAAGAATAAGATGGAGCCATGGCTTAGTCACAGTGAGTTGTCTCGCGGTATCTCGTTGGTCGAGCTCTTGCCCGCGAAAGGCAAAGGTACCAGGTTCGAGTCCCGCTCCCTGAACACAATTTAAATCTGCTAGGAAGTTTCATATCAGCGCACACTCCGCTGCAGAGTGAAAGTATCATTCTAAAAACAGTTTTGTTTGCTCAAGGCAGATCATAGCTAAAAAAGCAAATTTAGAACATACACTATTTATGTGACAATATTAAAAAAAAAAATAATAAAATAAAAAATTTAACTACAAAACAATGCTAAAATTGGTAATAAGGTTTGTAATAATGTATGATTCTAATGTTTTATCTGTTCTGTGATATGGCGTTTAGGTTAAAATGTAGCAATGGGATATCTTACAGAGGCAATAATAATGCAACCCCGTGACCGCAGATGTTGCGAGGTGGTGCAGTGGTAACACGCTAGACTCGCATTCAGAAGCAGGGTGGTTAAAACCCACCTCCGGCCATCCTGATTTAGGTTTTCAGTGTTTTCCCTAAATCACTCCAGGCAAATGCCGGGATGGTTCCTTTGAAAGGACACGGCCGATTTCCTCCCCCGTCCTTCCCTAAAAATACGAGCGTAAGCTCCGTCTCTAATGACCACGCTGTCGACGGAACGTTAAACCCTACGCTTCCTTCATCCTTCCTTCCTTCTTGTTGAAACTTTCAGCGGACATTCTCTTGGGAAAATAAAAATTCACAAGTGCTGACTTTTGGACTTTTGACGCCAGAAACGACGAGCGCAGGAAACCACTGACAAAGTTCGAAGACCACCAACTATGTCCCTTATTGGATGAAGATGATACACTAACTCAACAGGAACTGACTGAAAAATTTAATGTGACGAAGAAAGCAGTTTCTTTTCGGTGAAAAACTATGGGCAAGGTGCAGAAAGTGTAGGAAATGAGTTCCTCAAGAACTGAATGAAAGACAGCAAGAAAATTGAAAGAGCACTTGTGCAGAGGTGCTCTCTAGATACAAATGATATTCGTTTCTCTAAAGAATAGTGACAGGTTATGATAAACGGATATACTTCGAGAATCGTAAGCGTCGCAAATCATGGTGAATCCAGGCAAACCACCGACATCCACTGCAAGATCAAGCCGCTTTGGAGAGAAGACAATGAGCTGCTAGAAACTGGTTAAACCCATAACACTGGTCGATTTAGATCCACCGTTATGTGAAACACGACCGCAGATAGAGAAAGGCAATACAG
Source organism: Locusta migratoria (assembly GCA_026315105.1). Taxonomy (NCBI): domain Eukaryota; kingdom Metazoa; phylum Arthropoda; class Insecta; order Orthoptera; family Acrididae; genus Locusta; species Locusta migratoria. Next base: position 648,512,428 of record CM048744.1, on the reverse strand, counting down.
TCATATTGCTTCAGGACAACGAAACATTAGACACAGTAAACCGGGTCAGGAAAACGATCGAGGTGTTCAGATGCGCAATACTAGGGCATGCGGCTTATTCTCGACACTTATCATCTGTTTGCATCAATGGAACACGCTCTCGCTGAACAAAGTTTAAATTCGTATGAAAATGAAGGAACATAGCTCGCTGACTAGTTCGTTTCAAAAGAATAACCGTTTGTTTTCTTTTTTTATTATTTATTTATTATAATTTTTTTATTTATTTCTTTCTTTCTTTGACGTTGCATTCATAGCCTGTCGCTTGTCGGAGAGGTGGGAGAAATGTATAAATAGCAATGGAGACTATTTTGAATAAAATATTGTTTATCAGTTTCAAAGCCGGCCACGGTGGCCGAGGTGACTGAGGCGCTCCAGTTACGGTCAGCACGGCCACTACGGTCGGGGGTTCGAATCCCCCCTCGGGCATGGATATTTGTGCCGTCCTAGTTCGTAAGTAGTTTGTAAGTTTAGGGACTGATGACCCCGTAGTTAAGTCCCATAAGCTTAACAAACATTTGAACATTTTTTTCAGTTTCAAACAACAGACGTGTAATTATTGTAACCAAATTTCGGTTTCATATTTCTACACTTGGTATAGGCAAGCGAATGTATAGTATCAAATTATATATGGAGTACGAATATTAAAGAGGGTAATGTTTACAGAAATATTAAACCCAAGGAAAGCCACGGAAGGCAGTAATTTACGTGTTAAAGCTGGAATTCACGTAAACCTAGAAAACAGCTCATAAGTAATGAAGAAAAAAAAGCGGAACTTGATTGTAAGGATTTTAGAAGTGAACGAATTGGATGCATAAAGTAAAATGAGATTAAAAATACTAAAGAAAAGCTGAAGAAGCGGCGGCAGATGTTTTAGAGAAAAATTATTGAATTTTAAAGTTTGAGAAGATAGGAAGAAAAAATATAGTGAAGAAATGAAAAACTACAAGAACAAAAGAAATCATAGTTATGATATGGTCCTGTGTTGTGGCTTGCGACAAGTGGAAAAAATAGTACCGAATACCGTCGGAGTTATTTTGTTGAACAGAACAGAAACTCTGATGGCTTTCGCTTTTCTGTTTCTTTTACCGCGGCTGGCTGTTGTGTCGCCTGCTACTTAAACATAAAAGGCGTCTGTATCTGCGCTATTAATCTGGCGTATCGGATCGGCTTTCTGCGCCATTACCTCAGGAACTGGTAGCAGGTATCCAGGCACCTTGCCTAATCAACCGTGGCCTAAAGTAATGAACCGTCCGGCTGTATCGTGACGGAGGAGGATTGAAAACTGGTCTTAATCTCTAGGAGAGTCTAGGAGAGTAATGTGCGATTAATATCTGAGATACTTTTTAGCCAAATGGCGAAAATCGAAATCCATTTGCAGCCTATGAAGAAGCGTGATATTGCGTTCCGGTCGTTGGCTAGAGAGTTAGCTACCAATCTTCCCTTCACTGAGAATCAGAAGAAAAATGCGCGGCAGTTGTCAGTATCAACTTGAGCATCGTCGGAGCGTTACGAAGTCTTACACCCAAACCTCCAGTTGTCAGACAGTCCGATGGGTAACAAACGTTATATAACGATCAAGTATAAAGGGAAACTCAGCTGTCATTCGTGGTATGTGCTGTCGTTCAGTAGAACGTGAATAAGCTACATTAATAAGTAACACCTTATATACGGAGTGATGGAAGAGGATTCTCTGAGAGCGTCATATCGATCTCCTGTGGGCAAGCTGGTAGGGTGTAAATTTGTTATACCAAGGGTCTTCGTTTCAGACCTGCTCATAACACTTCTTTTTGTTTTGTTTTGTTTATTGCAGTACACTGGTATTTGTTATATGGGGAAACGCGTTCCTTACGTGTAAAAGAACTGTTCGGATTTTATAGCACTGTGTTATCGTCGGTTTGTTTTTCTTTCGTTTATTTGAAAGTAGCAAACCTGTATATCCTAGTTTCAGGGAATATACAGAAGCAATCGGAACACAAGTATAAAGAAACAATTGCAGCACATGTCCGGAAGTATTAATGGTAATAATACTGATGATGATCTTCATTATAATAATAATATTAATATTGCTGCACGTGTTGTACAGTTTCTTTATTCTTATCTTCCCATCTTCCCATTGTGTATAATCGAAAACTTGATGCAGTCACATCGTTCAAATATCTGGGCGTAACATTGCAGAGCGATATGTTAAAAAATATTCAGATGTTTGCTAAGCTTAAGGGACTTAACTGTGGGGTCATCAGTCCTTGAACTTACAAACTACTTATGATATACCTTATACTACATACGACACAAACATTCATGCCCGAGGGGGTATTCGAACCCCCGACGGGGAACGGCCTTGCGCATCGTAGCTTAGCGCCTCAACGCGCTCGGCCGCTCCGCCGCGGCAATGCGATATGAAATGGAACAAGTATGTAAGGGTAATTGTGAATAAAGCGGACAACCGACTTCTCTTTATTGGGAGAATTATGGAAAGGTGTACTCCATCTGTAAAGGAGACCGCGTATAAAATGATTATACGACCACGTCTTGAGTATTGCTCAAGTGTTTGGGACTCACAGTAGATCAGATTAAAGGAAGACATGAAGCATTTCAGAGTCGAGCAGTTGGGTTCGTTACTGGTAGTTTCGAACAATGCGCGTGTGTCACAGAAATGCTCCGGGAACTCAGATGAGAAGGACAACGTTCTTTTCCAGAAATTCAGTTGAGGAAATTTAGAGGAGCGGAATTTGAATCTGACTCTAGAACGATGTTCCTGTCGCCTACTTAATTTGGCGTAAATGTCACAAAGACAAGCTAAGAGAAATTAGGACTCGTACAGAGGCATATAGACGTTATTTTTTCCCTCGTTCTATTTTGGAGTGGAATAGGAAAAGGAAATGCCTAGTAGTGGTACAGTGTACCCTCCGCCACGCACCTTGCGGTGGATTGCAGAGTACATATGTAGATGTAGAAACTATGAATAAACCAAGTAAAATCAAACTGCCGCTAACACACTGCTATGCAATTAGAACAGTCCGTTTACATGTGTGGAACACGTTGCCGCATATAACAATTGCCAGCGTACTGCAGTAAAAATAAATAAATAAATAAAAATAATTTTTTTTAAAAAGTGCCATGAGTAGGACGAACCGACGACCCTTGGTATCACAAACTGTCTCTCTAAGATGTTTTTTTGTTCTTCACGTAGATCAATGCTTTGTTTGCAGTCGTTTTTTCATTTACGTTCTGGGCTGTTCTTTGAGTATTTGGCTCAGTTTTATTTTATTTTATTCATTTATTTTATTTTTTGTAGAAGGCGTTAAGTCTTCTGACCGGGTGTGCTAAGCCACCGCATCCGGCGCTAACTCATCCCAAGGAACTCGATATCATGATCACACAGTTTTGCTTTAACTGTACTCCGTAGGTCTGGTGTTATTTGTTATTGTAGTTTATTCACGTTTTCCCGGACGACAGCACATAGCACGAATTAAATCGGAGTTTTGGTTGACACTCTGTAGATATACAACGTTTGGTACCGACCTGACTGACATCTGGAGGTTTGGGTATTAAACTCGTGAAGTGATATCTGGCATTTCACAAGAAAGTGTTAGAGGTCATACATTGTCATGGAACAGGTCAATACACGATACTGTAACATAAAAGTTAGAAATGGGGAAGATGAAACATATTAGAATCACTTTCACACGACAAATATAGGCTTAATAAAACAAAAGCCACAACTTAACAAAGAAGTTAGTTTAAATTTTTATTTTTTGAAGGACTTCCTCGATGACATAGAGGAAAGTCCTTAGTTTAGACTTGAAAGTGTGTGAATTACTACTAAGATCTTTTAATTGTTGTAGCAACTTCACGGGAAAGAATGGATCGCTTCTCCACAAGAGTCAAGTAGGTCTGGTCCAAATTAAGATTGGTTTTATACACAGTACTGGCCGAGTGAGAACTGATAACTCTTTTGGAACAAGCTGATTTTATTGATAGCAAGCGACATTTAATAAAATATGTATTAGAGACCATTGTAAAAATTCTCGTATTACAAGACTGCTGGACAGTTGCAGATTTGCGAACTTACACCACATTTTTCTCGAACTTTCCGAGCTAAATATACCGTTTTTTATTGAGAAGGCGTTGCTGAAGAATTAGATTAGTTAAAGACAATAAAAGTAGTAGATGAGTTTTGTTACTTGGGTAGTAAGATAACTTCTGAAGGCCGAAGTTAAGAATATATAAAATGCAGAATGCCTATGGGAAGAAATGCGTTTCTGAAGAAGCGAAGTTTGTTGACATTCAGTGTTAGTTTAAATGTTAGGAAGTCTTATCTGAAAGCATTTGTCTGGAGCATAGCGTTGTATGGGAGTGAAACGTGGACAGTAAGGAATTCAGACAAAAAGATGATAGAAGCTTTTGAAATGTGGTGCTACGAATGATGAAGATTAGATGGGTAGATCACGTAACTAATGAGTAGGTGCTCAACAGAATTGGGGAGGAAAGGAGTTTGTGGCATATTCTGACTGAGAGAAGGGATAGATTGGTGGGCACATTCTGTGACACAACAGAATCGTCAAGCATTACAAGGAAGTTTGCAGGGTAAAAATCGTAAAGGGACACCGAGGGACGAATGCAGTAAGCAGATTGAAAAGGATGTTGGTTGTCGTACTTTGTTGTTGTTGTGGTCTTCAGTCCGGAGACTGATTTGATACAGCTCTCCAACCTAATCTATCCATCGCAAGCCTCTTCATCTCCTCATAAGAATGGCAACCGACATCCATTTGAATTTCCTTACCATATTCATCTCTTGGTCTCCCTCTATTATTTTTATCCCACTCACTTCCCTCCAACACTAATTTCACAATTCCTTGATGCCTAAGAATGTGTCTTACTAATCGATCTCTTGTTTTAGTCAAAGTATGCCAGAAATTTCTTCCCATTGCCATTCTGCATTTTATATCCTCTGTACTGCGACCATCATTTGTTATTTTACTGCCCAAGTAACAAAACTCATCTACCTCCATTATTGTTTCGTTACCTAATCTAATTCCTTCAGCATCACCTGATTTTCTTAGGCTGCACTCCATTACCCTTTTTTTTTCTCTTGTTAATGTTCATCTTATATGCTCCTTTCAACACACTGTCCATACCGTTGAACTGCTCCTTCAAGTCTTTTGCTGTCTCTGACAGAATTAGAATGTCATCGGCAAAACGCAGTGTTTTTAATTCTTCACACTGAACTTTAATTCCTTCTCCAAATTTCTCCTTGGTTTCCTTTATAGCTTGCTCAATGTACAAATTGAACAACATTGGAGAAAGGCTACAACCCTGTCTTACGCCCTTCCCAATCTCTGCATCTCTTTCATGCCCTTCAACTCTGATAACTGCTGTCTGGCTTTTTGTACAAGTTGCAAATAACCTTCCGTTCCCTATATTTTACTCGTGCTGAGCCGGCCGCGGTGGCCGCGGAGACTGAGGCGCTCCAGTCACGGTCTGCACGGCCACTACGGTCGGGGGTTCGAATACCCCCTCGGGCATGGATATTTGTGCCGTCTTTAGTATAAGGTAGTTCATAAGTAGTTTGTAAGTTTAGGGACTGATGACCCCGTAGTTAAGTCCCATAAGCTATACAACATTTGAACATTTTTGAACTCGTGCTGATTTCAAGATCTGAAAGAGTGTATTCCAATCAACATTATCAAAAGCTTTCTCCAAATCTACAAAAGCTAGAAATGTAGGTTTGCCCTTCCTTAAACTATCCTCTAAGATAAGCCGTAAAGTCAGGATTGCCTCCCGAGTTCCTACATTTGTCCTGAATCGAAATTGATGTTCCCCAAGGTCGGCTTCTACCACCTTCTGTAAATAATTCGTCTTAAAATTTTGCAAGCATGGCTTATTAAACTGATGGTTCTGTCTGCACCTGCTTTCTTTGGAATGGGGATTATTACGTTTTTCTTAAAGTCTGCGGGTATTTCTCCTGTCTTATACATCTTACACACCAGGTGAAATAGTTTTGTCATGGCTGGCTCTCCTAGAGACTTCAGTAGTTCTGCGTGAATGTCGTCCATTCCAGGGGCCTTGTTTCGACTAAGGTCTTTCAGTGCTCTGTAAAATTCTTCTATCAGTACAAATCTCCTATTTCATTGTCATCTACATCCTCTTCCCTTCCTACAATATTGTCTCTAAGTTCCTTTCCTTTGTATAGTCCCTCTATATATTCTTTCCACCTTTCAGCTTTCCCTTTCGTATGTATTCTGAGTTAAAGAGGCTTGCACAGGACAGGGTAGCGTAGAGAGTTGCATAAAACCAGTCTGCGGACTGAAGGCATCAACAACAACAACAACATGGTTAACACAGTATAGTAGGTGACACTGTAGGATGTGTCAGATGTCGAGTTGGTGTAAGCGTTGCAGAGTGTGACTACGTGTTGTTGGTGTGTTCAGCAGGAGGCGACGGCGGCGTGGAGCCGGACTTCGTGGGCGCGCCGTACGAGTTCTGGGTGGGCAGCACGGTGCCCGTGGGCACCAGCGTCGGGCAGCTGCGCGTCAACGACGCCGTCGACGCCCGCACCGCCGTCTTCGACCTGCTGCACAGCTTCCACCAGGGCGGTGAGTACACTCCGCCACTCTACACCACAACGTTTGTTGACCCTCTGACCTGATACGTACTATACACTATACCGTAGCCTACGGGATATAGAGCCTCCGACAACAGACAGGTAGCCCGTAAGGCACCTGGATATAGACGGGCATGCGCATCCGCCATTTTTGTTCCTTCGCGTCGACGCGAGACGGCAACATAGGGCAATCAGTATGCTTTCAGCTTGGTGGCTGTGCAATTTCGAATTGTTCTAATTGTTCAGCAAATAGTTTTGTTTCTCCGTGGACCCTGAAAGTCGTAAAGTAATGCTAAAAAATTGTTATCGTGAGAAATAGACACCAATAAGGACTTCAAAGCTATGCGAAGAGGATTAAATAATTTTTAATTACGCACGAGTCCAACACATTGTGAATGGCAGGTTTCAACTTTTTTTATTATTTTTTTTAGCGAAGGGTCCGACGCAACAGTTTCTGTTACCGGCTCCTACTTATACAATTACTGCCGACAAAAACACTATTAACATATAGACTAAAACAATACTAATTACTTTTAAAGGTGCATACTGTTGTTACGTATTACGATGGCTCATTGGGATCGTATTTATAAACCAAGTTCGAAACTACTGCGATGTTAAAATGCATGTACTTCTGTGTGTCTATGTCATATCTATGTTGTAATTTACAGGTAAAGTGTCTTATCTCGAAATAGACCCCTTTTTATTCGCCTATTGAAGACAATCGGTTTTTAATTACTTAATTAGGTGCTTTCTGCCATAAGTCGCAGGTGAAAACCTTTTTTGAAACATGTACTTTGTTTCGTATAAAGTTATTAAAAGAATTAATGTTTACTTTCATTTCGAAGACAGTTATTTTGAAAAATTAGAGCGAATGGTTCAAACGATTGAATCTGACAGCAATAACAACTACTTTGTACTTTCGTAGCTTGTGCACTGAAATAGCATGTTATATGAATTTTGAAAAATATTCCTCGTGTTGTATTTTGATCAAATTTATCATCACGTTCGAAAACGTGCATCTGGAATCCAATAAAACTGAGTTGTCCAATGCAAAGAAATTGCTCCGGATACACACCCAGATGGGCAAATTATATATATATATATATATATATATATATATATATATATATATATATATATATATATATATATAGTTAACGATTTTTTAAGTTGTATTAAAATAATTTGTTATGACCAAATTAATTTTTAATGCAAATCTTTATTTACTTCTTGATATATGTGTTAGAAGTGAAGCAAACGATCTTTGAAAGCAATAAAAGCGAAAAACTCGGCCTTTGAGAAGCTGACGCTGTCGCAGCTTGGAACAAAAATGGCGGCGGAAGCTGCTTCTAGAGCAGAAGTTGATGCGCATCCCCGAGTAGCCCATGTGACGTCACGAACTGGGTGCCGAGCTGCGCGGTAAACCCTAGGCATCCGGCACGACATGCGCTCAGCGACATTGTGGGGACCATCATCTGCGTGACAGCTTCTCTTAAATTTAGTTTTTAACTATTCGTGTTGAACATTAAGGAACCCCGAAAAAGCAGATGGAGATCAAAGTACAAACATGTTTTTCATAATCTCTAGTAGAATGTTTTCTAAATTACGAAAAGAACGTACCGGTTTCTTACTTGCTGTAGGCGCATGGATTTGGACGTACATAGTCACTTTTCTGTGGACTTACCCAGCGTTTCCTTCTGTTTTTTGGTAGAGTCAGGCACATTAGGAATTTGCGGGTCTTGTCTTAAGTCGTATCTCAAAAAAGTTTCTGGTGATACGCAAAGTGAATTCGAGTTAAAAGTGGACCAGGAAGTGTTTGTAACACAGAAATGTAATCAGTTACATCCTCACGATGAAACCAAGTCCTTTTACATGAAAGAGATATTTTGCCAAAGTTTACATATAGCGGTAGAGAAAACGACGAAGTTGCTGATACAACAGAGGCATATTTTATTCTCCAATAATGTTGATTTCCGTCAAAGAAACTTATGCAGATAGGCTCAGACGTGTAGCCTTTAAGGTTATTAATGCAGTAACAGATGTAGGGATACATAATTTTATCAGTGCTAAGTTACAGTGAAAATATTAACCGTACTTTATTTCAGCTTCTTTCAGTCTTGCCGATGCGACCTATAGCTCCTCCTAACTGTGCTGCAAAATTAACACCCGCCACATATGTCTTTTACTACAACAACTAGAACACGAAAGCCGCGGCGGAGCGGCCGAGCGCCGTTCCCCGTTGGGGGTTCGAATCCCCCCGAGGGCATGGATGTTTCTGTTGTCTTTAGTATAAGGTAGTTCGTAATTGTTTTTAAGTTTTGGGACTGATGACTCCACGGTTAAGTCCCATAAGCTTTACAAACATTTGAACATTTAGAACAAGAACTATCACTCATTTAAATGGTTTTCAGCTCTGCCGGGACCTGGAAAATTAGTTATTAGGCAAGTTTCTGGCGGATCCTTTAGAGTCTACAAATAATGTATGGTCGGAACAGGTACATTTGTCGCCTTGGACTCTAAACAGAGATATCGTATGTAAAATAACCGACACTTAATTCTATACAAACTCCTGGAAAGTATACTTTGCGCATAGTCATGAAAATGGTAATAAAACACAAATCTTTGAAAATAAAAAGTGATATTCTATAATGGAGGTTAGGTGTCTTACTTTATGAAAAGGGCTTGTTTTTAATCCGTATGTGTTCACCACAAGTGGGTCGAACAAAACGATTACATCCGATCAAGTTCAAGTATTACGATTCTATTGAAGCAAATTTTAAATAATTGTCTTCGAGTTAAGCTGCGATCATACTGTCAGCAGTGGACAGTTCGTGTACAGCTGTAACGTAATATTCGTGAAATGTACACCGTATGAGTCTTTGGACGCTTGCAGCAAAATTTCCAATCGTACACCGCACTGAGAACTGCTAACGGCGGCGCGCCAGAACTCAGATCGTGACGTCACTACAGACAGGACGAGGCCTACGAGAGAGAGAGGCCGCATAATGTAAGTGCAGTAGCTAAACAAAGAACGATATAATCTAAATACAACTGACATATAAAATGCGTACGATCTCATATTTATTGACTTAAATGTTGTACAATTGTATAATTTTCAGGTATATATTCATTTGTATAAGTGTTGTAAGTTTGTAAAATATGTTGCGAATAAAATTAGTAGTAAAGAAGTAATAGATTAAAACTTGGTTCGCGATGGGTCGATTTTCCATAAAAGTTACTGTTTATGTGCTCGTATCTCATGAACTACGTGTCGTACTGTGATACAGTTTCGAAGATACATTCAACTGTATGAGTGTATACTGTCTGTAAAATTTCCTGCGGCTACAATTTGTAGTGTAGAAATTATAAATTGTAACGTCATACCGAATGCCGTAGTTTTAGTCCATGAACAGCGGAAAAGTAGTAAGCGAGAAACTTATTTTCCTTTCTTTATTTTGATGGAGTTGTCAGCGAAAAAAAAGTTTAATAAAGGCTTGTAATTATGTTTAAAGTATGTTGCAAGTACTGTCATTCTCATATAGTGCATTTATAAAGTTTCGTCGCATTATGTGGCAGTTTCTTGCTACTCTTATTGTTTATGACGTTACTTCTGAACCATGTGTCGTATGTGGTTTGTACTCCTACAGAAATTTGTTTTCTCAAGTAAGGAATATGTGTATCAAATTTAGTTGAAATCGGTCCTGCGGTTTAGGACAAAATGAGCAGCATTGTCGCTTAGTGCATGGTTTTCCGCGAATCTCATTGTTTATGACGTCATATCTCGTGAACTATGTGTTTTACGTAATTCTTACACTTACTGTGACCGTTCTTATAGATTGAAGCTTACGTGTACAAAATTTGATAAAGATTGGAAGAAAACTATCGATTTGTATGTAAAAAGTACACACAAACAAACACAGAGACATACGAACATTCTGCTTGATATATAAAGGTAATAATGAATTTTATTATGTACTTAGTTGTGCAGTGTGCTTACAGTAACTGCACGACGGCGACACCATAATTGCCCCGTTCCTACAGCTTAACGGCCGCTACTGCCACTGCTACAGCCTCAGCGTAACGATAATGTAGCAGTCAGCGCTGCAGTATTTCTGTTGGGAGTGCTTGTGCATACCAAAGGAACGCAAACGTTTCCACCGCGTTCTCACAAATTCAGTCATGAAGAACATCCCGTTTCAAGTCCTATCACACATCATTATGACGATCTGACCGACTTTCAAACAGGACAATTCATTGGGGGTGTGTTTAGAGTTAATGCCGGTACCTGTGACTAAAGCAGCAGCACTCATTAAAGTTTCAACACGGACAAACCCACGGTAATGACTTCATAAACATGGGAACACATCACAGGCGACGACGGATAGTGGGCGAATTTGAAAGTTAGTGTCAAAGATCAACGAACATTGATAATTGTCGTGACGAAATAACATAAGACTTTGGAGGTAGAGTGACTGCAGAACTCAACACCCAGTTGAATATGCCTACACAGTGGCACGTTGGGTTTCTTACTTCAGAGCACTGGTTTCCAAACTGTAGCTCGCCAGACTACTCCGAAATATCAAAGTAAAATATCCTGCACACTGAAAAATGGAAGTGTGTTTTAGGAGATTTATCATTTTCATAATTTTTCAGCCCTTAAAAAAAAGGTAACAATTTCTATTGCTGTTTTCATTTAAAATGATAATGATTATGGACAGAAGCACTAAGTTTAAAGTTTTTATGAATTAATATTTTCACGTTAGGCCCAGTGAAACCTGATTCTTTTTCTAGTAGTACTACTTTAAAACTGTCTCTTGTTTTAGTAGTTACGTCTCAAAAATTCATAATGAATTTTGGGTAAGAAATCAGGTTATAGGGTAGAACTTTTAACAGCTAAAACTATCAGCACCTAGGAAGAGTCCCTGTTGGAACTACCTTGTTTATCCCTCTTTTAACACTTTATTTAAGGACTCAGCCCTAACCCCATTTTAAATCAGAAAAGGGAGAGTATGAAATGCAAGCAAATATTGCTTTGAAGAAATTCATGGGATTTACGTATTTACTCAATAATGCACTCTGTAAATTTTTTAAATTAATACAAGAACAAATTCTGTAGAAAACGACATATGCCTGAAAGCAAGAAAGTTTTAATTTAGGCTTGAAAATTATTGTTAAAACCAAGGGTTAACACTCTCACAAATCTCACTAAACTCACCACGCAGTTTACATATAATAAATTTCTTACTGGAGAAGATAGTGGTATCTTGGACATGTAAAATGTTTCGTTTATATACGCGGTGTCGCGAAAACGTTCCCGGAAATGTAGTCGGTCCCACTAAAAAAAGATTGGTAACTATTTCTCCAGACCACTGATGTGAACTACGAGTGTTATTGATGCCGTCAAAGTGGATTCATCAGTGTAGAGTAAAAATGGGATTAAAATCCAATCGCCTATCTTCATCTCTTGACCGAAAGTGTTGACTGAACTGTAAATGATTCGAATGGAACCCGTGCATATGTTAATATCCACCATACTCGTGTATTTCGAAAACATATATGTGCAGAAATTCTAAGAGTAATTGTTTAAGGAATATGTCCTATCGTCTTAATAATGTTTTCTACTCGATGCACAGTCGGTTCATTTACACGTTCTGATTTAGTACGACTGCTGGAAGCTGTACCAGTGTCACGAAATGTACTGAACATACGACTAAGCATTCTTCAATCTGTTAGTGGGCAGTTGGGAAATAGTTCGCTTAATCCTCTACAAGCAGCAACAAAGTGTCCATTACAAAACGTATATACAAATACCATACCTCAACATCTACACTACTGGAAAATGTAAAAGGAACACAATGAATTCGTCGATCCAGCACAAGTAAATTTTATTGACTCATTCTTGAGGATGTATACAACATACGATCACACAGACACAATATTAATTGTGCAATACACATGACGATCCACACTAGTTTAACAATGTTCTTTTTCTTATATTACATATTCACAAGTAACTCTTTATTTTATTGAAAACTAGATGACCCGGGGAACTTCGTGTCACTTACCTCTTAACATAAACAAATGTTGTTCAAATGTTTGTTAAGCTTATGGGACTTAACTAGGGGGTCATCAGTCCCTAAACTTACAAACTACTTATGAACTACTTACGAACTAGGACGGCACAAATATCCATGCCCGAGGGGGGATTAGAACCCCCGACCGTAGTGACCGTGCTGACCGTGACTGGAGCGCCTCAGTCACCTCGGCCACCGCGGCCGGCTTAACATAAACCATATTAATTTAAATCGTAAGTATTTTAAACCCAATAGCTCTGTAAAGGCTTCATCGGATAGTCGTAAGTATCGGCTCGATAATGGGCGGAAAGAGTGGACAAATCACGCACACATGTCCAGGATAATGTTCATGTCACATTCATGGAAATTCAGGGAATGTTTAAACGGTGATAAACGTACAGCGATTCATTTTCAATTTTGACAGTCCATATCCGTGGTCAGATCGTGTAAAGCGAACTTTACTCTTTCAAAATATATTTCTGAACGCACCAAACACAACAACCAAGTCATAATTTTGCATGTTTTAAATCTAAATTTTCATCGCAATTTTTCCATATTTTATCACCGTTTAAACCTTCCCTGAACTTCCACGAACATGTGTGCGTGATTTGTCCACTCTTTCCGCCCACTATCGAGCCGATACTTAGACTATCTGATGATGACTTTTTAAAGTTACTGGGTCTAAGATACATATGATTTAAATTAATATGGTTTATATTAATAGGTTACGAATGATACGAAGTTCACCGGTCTTCTAGTCGACCCGGCATCTAGTCTTGATAGGAGAACATTGTACAAAAAATAATAATAATAAAAAGAAAAAAATAATAATAATTTCTGAAGATGATGACATAGTTAATGGAAACCAGTAAACAACCAGCAAATAAACTTGCGATCTTGGCTGAAGTAAGCGTGTTTTATATATTTATTGTTTGTTGTTTACGGAGAACAAGTTGCTGTTTGTGTGGAGTGCCCACCAGCTTCAGAGCTACCCCGTGTCCCGCAGTGCCGTTCGCGGTGGAGGAGCGCTCTGGCGTGATCAGCGTGGTGGACGAGATCGGCAGGTACTCGCCCACGCTCTACGACTTCGAGGCGGTGGTGGCCGCGGACCCCGACGTCGCGCTCGTCACCAACGTCACCATCCACGTCGTACAGCTGGACGGCGCACAGCCGCAGGACATCAAGTGAGTGCCCGGCAGCGCCCCGTATTCCTACACGCTGTTTCCCTAAGAGTGTGCACAAATTCAATAGAGTATAGAGGATGCCGAAAAAGCTGTCTCAAGAAGATACGAAAGTAACCTTGTCTACCGCTTTAAAAAAATCAAATGTTTGTACAACTTATGGGACTTAACTACGGGGTCATCAGTCCCTAAGCTTACAAACTACTTATGAACTAGCTAAGACTAAAGACGGCACAAATATCCATGCCCGAGGGGGGATTCGAACCCCCGACCGTAGTAGCCGTGCTGACCATGACTGGAGCGCCTCAATCACCTCGGCCACCGCGGCCGGCCCCTCTACAGCTTTATCTCGCAGTACTGTTCTGTAGCTTATTTACAACTAACGTCGTGCTAGTTACACAAACTGGTTTACTTTTTAATTTATTTTATTATTATTTATTTGGAGAAGGAATTAAAGATCAGAGTGAAGAACTAAAATATTGCATTTTGCCGATGACATTGTAATTCTGTCACACACAGCAAAGGACGAGGAGGAGCAGTTAAACGGAATGGACTGTGTGTTAAAAAACGCAATGTTTTTAATTCTTCACCCTAAGCTTCAATTCCTTCTCCAAATTTATACTTGCTTTCATTTATAGCTTGCTCATTGTACAAATATAATAATATTATAGAGAGGCTACAACCCTGACGTACTCCCTTCCCGACCTCTGCATCTCTTTCAAGCGCTTCAACTAGGATAACTGCTGTCTGTATTTTTTTTTTTTCACAACTACTAAATAACCTTCCGTTTCCTATATTTTACTGTTGCTAATTTCAATTTCCAAAAGAGTGTTTGCCACCAACACTTGAGCAATAAATAATCGAAAGTGTTCCCGGACTTAATGTAGATTTTGTTTCCGTCTATAATTGAATGAGGCCCGTAAAACGAGAGACTGCAGCTGTAGTTACTTTCATCAACATTCCCAGGACGACAGGCCGTGGACAGTTCACTGTCTCCCTCGGGACACATGAGTACGAAAAGAAATCAGTTAAACTTTGTTTACAAGATATATGAATGAAATGTGAAGGCCGTAAACTCCACAAAATACTTAGCAATTACTATTACATCAGAGTTAAACTGTAAAGAACACGTAGATAATGTTGTAGGAAAGGCGAACCCTTAAAAGATGCAACAGAACTACTAGAGCTATTGCATACACCACGCTAGCCCGTACTTATTTGGTGTATTGATGCCCAGTGTGGGACCCTTATCAAGTGGATTTGACGGAAGCCATCGAAAGAGTCCAAAGAAGAGGCACCCGTTATGCATTGTTACCATACAGGAGAGACAGCGTCACGGAAATGATACAAGATCTAGGATGGGAGTCACTACAACAACGGCGTTTGTCAATGCGGCGTGAGCTACTTACGAAACTCCAGTCGCCAACATTCTCCTCCGAATGCGTATATATATTGTTGATTCCCACTCACATAGGTAGAAAAGATCATCAGAATAAAATACGAGAAATCAGAGCTCGAACGGAAAGATTCAGGTGTGCTTTCTTTTTGCGCGCTATTCGAGAATGGCATTGGAGATAAATAGTATGAAGGTGGTTCGATGAATCCTCTGCCAGGCACGTAAATGTGATTTGCATAGTATCCCATTTAGATGTTGACAGTTTTCACCCTCTTACAAGGAATGTACTTGGGCTCTAACAAACACATATACACCAAAATCGTGTGAGAGATAATGTAAAGATCCCTTATTGCACTAGTGATACTCCCGCATCTGCACACCTCTGCAGTCGTCCGTTAGAGGCCTCTGCGTGTGCCAAGCCATATTGCACTTTGACCTGTCGGTTCGCCAGTAGGGACGGTGCAGTGTGCCTCCGAAGTTGCGTTTTTGATGTTATTTGTGTGGTGAAGCGTCAGATGGGGCAGCGATCGCTAATCAATCCTGCTAATGTATTGCGATTAGTTGAGATGAAGTTACGAAGAACCCTTCTTCGTGAAGATGGTATTAGTGTAGATGATGAATCATTTGCATGCTTTCTCGTATCTGTTATGGTACAGAAATATGAGCATAAATTACTGTTGTTACAAACTCATAATAATGATAATAGGGATGATAATGACGAACAACTCATTGCAAGCGGTAGTGCTACGGTAAGTGCGGGAAGAGGCGATGGAAGCAGTGGCAGTGAATACCAACAGTCTTTCGGGAAGAAGGTTAAAGTTGCAACTATCATCACGGATTTTAATGACAATTCGCTAGAGAACATGTTCGATGATTATTACATAAGTTATAGTTAAGATATCTGCATTACGTATGGCGTCTACAATTATATCTACAGTGCTACCTAGAGCATGGTTTCATAGCTTTGCAGAAAAACGACACCCACCAGCACGTTGAGGTGTACGTAGAGATCCTGTAACCAAACGTTCATAAAGATATGTTTGTTCGAGCCCATGTACTTTTCTTGTCAGTCCTCCCCTGAGTGTGCCGTGTGCTGAGTGGTTTTGGTGTGCGCGTGCTCACAGACAGGAGGTGGAGGTGCACGTGCTGGAGAACCAGCCGGCGTCGGTGGTGGGCCGCCTGCCGCCGCCCGCGCAGGCCTCCTCGCTGGGAGAGGTGCGCTACTCGCTGGCCAACGGGCACGAGGAGGCGGCGCGCAGCCTGGCCGTGGGCGCCGACGGCTCACTGCTGGCGCTGCGGCCGCTCGACCGCGAGAGGCACGACGTCTTCCACCTGACCGCGCTCGCCGAGACCCCCAGGGGCATCGCCGCCGTCTACCAGGTACAACAATACACAACCTCACGAACTTTGACACTCCACGTACTCTGACACTGCACATACTGTGACACTGCACATACTGTGACAATCCACATACTCTGACACTGTTCATACTGTGACACTCCACATACTCTGACACTCCACATACTCTGACACTCCACATAACAAACTCTGACACTCCACATAACAAATTCTGACACTCCACATACTCTGACACTCCACATACTCTGACACTCCACATTCTCTGATACTCTACATGCTTCGACACTCTACATGCATCGACACTCTACATGCTTCGACACTCCACATACTTTGACACTCCACATATTCAGACACTCCACATATCCAGACACTCCACGAACTCTGTACTCCACAAACTCTGTACTCCACAAACTCTGACACTCCACGAACTCTGACACTCCACGAACTCTGACACTCCACATAACAAACTCTGACACTCCACATAACAAATTCTGACACTCCACATACTCTGACACTCCACATACTCTGACACTCCACATTCTCTGATACTCTACATGCTTCGACACAAACAATACACAAACTTCACGAACTCTGACACTCCACGTACTCTGACACTGCACATACTGTGACACTGCACATACTGTGACAATCCACATACTCTGACACTGCACATACTGTGACACTGCACGTACTGTGACAATCCACATACTCTGACACTGTTCATACTGTGACACTCCACATACTCTGACACTCCACATACTCTGACACTCCACATAACAAACTCTGACACTCCACATAACAAATTCTGACACTCCACATACTCTGACACTCCACATACTCTGACACTCCACATTCTCTGATACTCTACATGCTTCGACACAAACAATACACAAACTTCACGAACTCTGACACTCCACGTACTCTGACACTGCACATACTGTGACACTGCACATACTGTGACAATCCACATACTCTGACACTGTTCATACTGTGACACTCCACATACTCTGACACTCCACATACTCTGACACTCCACATAACAAACTCTGACACTCCACATAACAAATTCTGACACTCCACATACTCTGACACTCCACATACTCTGACACTCCACATTCTCTGATACTCTACATGCTTCGACACTCTACATGCATCGACACTCTACATGCTTCGACACTCCACATACTTTGACACTCCACATATTCAGACACTCCACATATCCAGACACTCCACGAACTCTGTACTCCACAAACTCTGTACTCCACAAACTCTGACACTCCACGAACTCTGACACTCCACGAACTCTGACACTCCACATAACAAACTCTGACACTCCACATAACAAATTCTGACACTCCACATACTCTGACACTCCACATACTCTGACACTCCACATTCTCTGATACTCTACATGCTTCGACACTCTACATGCATCGACACTCTACATGCTTCGACACTCCACATACTTTGACACTCCACATATTCAGACACTCCACATATCCAGACACTCCACGAACTCTGTACTCCACAAACTCTGTACTCCACAAACTCTGACACTCCACGAACTCTGACACTCCACATAACAAACTCTGACACTCCACATAACAAATTCTGACACTCCACATACTCTGACACTCCACATACTCTGACACTCCACATTCTCTGATACTCTACATGCTTCGACACTCTACATGCATCGACACTCTACATGCTTCGACACTCCACATACTTTGACACTCCACATATTCAGACACTCCACATATCCAGACACTCCACGAACTCTGTACTCCACAAACTCTGTACTCCACAAACTCTGACACTCCACATACTCTGACACTCCACATAACAAACTCTGACACTCCACATAACAAATTCTGACACTCCACATACTCTGACACTCCACATACTCTGACACTCCACATTCTCTGATACTCTACATGCTTCGACACAAACAATACACAAACTTCACGAACTCTGACACTCCACGTACTCTGACACTGCACATACTGTGACACTGCACATACTGTGACAATCCACATACTCTGACACTGTTCATACTGTGACACTCCACATACTCTGACACTCCACATACTCTGACACTCCACATAACAAACTCTGACACTCCACATAACAAATTCTGACACTCCACATACTCTGACACTCCACATACTCTGACACTCCACATTCTCTGATACTCTACATGCTTCGACACAAACAATACACAAACTTCACGAACTCTGACACTCCACGTACTCTGACACTGCACATACTGTGACACTGCACATACTGTGACAATCCACATACTCTGACACTGTTCATACTGTGACACTCCACATACTCTGACACTCCACGAACTCTGACACTCCACATAACAAACTCTGACACTCCACATAACAAATTCTGACACTCCACATACTCTGACACTCCACATACTCTGACACTCCACATTCTCTGATACTCTACATGCTTCGACACTCTACATGCATCGACACTCTACATGCTTCGACACTCCACATACTTTGACACTCCACATATTCAGACACTCCACATATCCAGACACTCCACGAACTCTGTACTCCACAAACTCTGACACTCCACGAACTCTGACACTCCACGAACTCTGACACTCCACATAACAAACTCTGACACTCCACATAACAAATTCTGACACTCCACATACTCTGACACTCCACATACTCTGACACTCCACATTCTCTGATACTCTACATGCTTCGACACTCTACATGCATCGACACTCTACATGCTTCGACACTCCACATACTTTGACACTCCACATATTCAGACACTCCACATATCCAGACACTCCACGAACTCTGTACTCCACAAACTCTGTACTCCACAAACTCTGACACTCCACGAACTCGGACACTCCACATAACAAACTCTGACACTCCACATAACAAATTCTGACACTCCACATACTCTGACACTCCACATACTCTGACACTCCACATTCTCTGATACTCTACATGCTTCGACACTCTACATGCATCAACACTCTACATGCTTCGACACTCCACATACTTTGACACTCCACATATTCAGACACTCCACATATCCAGACACTCCACGAACTCTGTACACCACAAACTCTGTACTCCACAAACTCTGACACTCCACGAACTCTGACACTCCACGAACTCTGACACTCCACATAACAAACTCTGACACTCCACATAACAAATTCTGACACTCCACATACTCTGACACTCCACATACTCTGACACTCCACATTCTCTGATACTCTACATGCTTCGACACTCTACATGCATTGACACTCTACATGCTTCGACACTCTACATACTTTGACACTCCACATATTCAGACACTCCACATATCCAGACACTCCACGAACTCTGTACTCCACAAACTCTGTACTCCACAAACTCTGACACTCCACGAACTCTGACACTCCACGAACTCTGACACTCCACATAACAAACTCTGACACTCCACATAACAAATTCTGACACTCCACATACTCTGACACTCCACATACTCTGACACTCCACATTCTCTGATACTCTACATGCTTCGACACTCTACATGCATCGACACTCTACATGCTTCGACACTCCACATACTTTGACACTCCAGATATTCAGACACTCCACATATCCAGACACTCCACGAACTCTGTACTCCACAAACTCTGTACTCCACAAACTCTGACACTCCACGAACTCGGACACTCCACATAACAAACTCTGACACTCCACATAACAAATTCTGACACTCCACATACTCTGACACTCCACATACTCTGACACTCCACATTCTCTGATACTCTACATGCTTCGACACTCTACATGCATCGACACTCTACATGCTTCGACACTCCACATACTTTGACACTCCACATATTCAGACACTCCACATATCCAGACACTCCACGAACTCTGTACTCCACAAACTCTGTACTCCACAAACTCTGACACTCCACGAACTCTGACACTCCACGAACTCTGACACTCCACATAACAAACTCTGACACTCCACATAACAAATTCTGACACTCCACATACTCTGACACTCCACATACTCTGACACTCCACATTCTCTGATACTCTACATGCTTCGACACTCTACATGCATCGACACTCTACATGCTTCGACACTCCACATACTTTGACACTCCACATATTCAGACACTCCACATATCCAGACACTCCACGAACTCTGTACTCCACAAACTCTGTACTCCACAAACTCTGACACTCCACGAACTCTGACACTCCACGAACTCGGACACTCCACATAACAAACTCTGACACTCCACATAACAAATTCTGACACTCCACATACTCTGACACTCCACATACTCTGACTCTCCACATTCTCTGATACTCTACATGCTTCGACACTCTACATGCATTGACACTCTACGTGCTTTGACACTCCACATACTTTGACACTCTACATATTCAGACACTCCACATATCCAGACACTCCACGAACTCTGTACTCCACAAACTCTGACACTCCACGAACTGTGACACTCCACGAACTCGGACACTCCACATAACAAACTCTGACACTCCACATAACAAACTATGACACTCCACAAACTTTGGCACTCCACGAACTCTGACACTCCATGAACTCTGACACTGCACATACTCTGACACTCCACATTCTCTGACACTCCACATATTCTGACACTTCACAAACTCTGAGAATCCACATACTCTGCTGCAAGGACAAACTACCGTACAAAGAAGGAAGACAACACCTAGCTAACAGTCATTCCACTGCCCACTGTCCTGCCCAGTAAGCTTTTTCAAACTTTAAAAATGAAAAAGTGTTCTTTGGTTTGAGACTGCACAGACTATCTTAGCACTCCAAGGGTCGACTAATCCACACACTATTGGTGTATCGCCCCTGCACATTTTTACCTTTCCTGGCAATATTTTGACGATTCCTGCGATTACCTTTACCCTTTAATGCATAGTGTAGCTGATCAGCTACATACTTTATTTTTTCCCATTATCTCTCAAAGTGATCAACATTTTACCAGAATTTGTAGCTGCTTCTGTACGTAGTGTTGCATATGCTTGTAGCGCGTCCTAGAAATTATAAATTGCAAAGTGCTACTGAATCAGTTGTACAGTTAGCTGCATTGAGTTACTCCGAACATGTGCGTTTGTACTCCTCCTTTGCCATATAAAAGTAGTCATACTTCCGTTGCATTATGAGTTACTTTCTGGAAAGATGAGAGGCTTGATAGTGACGTTTACAACATTGAGTACATCATGGAAGCACTATACAGCTGACCAACTACGAACGTTTTGTTGATAGAAGTGCATAGTAATTTAAAGGAGTTTTTTCATATGTATCTCGGTATACAGGGTTATCAATTCATAGTGATCGTGCCAAATATCTCTCGAAATTACCATCAAACGAAAAAACTACAAAGAAGAAAACTTTTCTAGCTGAAGAGGGAAAACAAATGGTGCTATGGTTGGCCCGCTAGATGGCGCTGCCATAGGTTAAAAGGATATCAACTGCATTTTTTAAAATAGGTACATCCCATTTTTATTACATATTCGTCTAGTACGTAAATAAATAGGAAGTTTTATTTGGAACACTTTTTTCGCTTTGTGATAGATGGAGCTGTAATAGTCTCTAACGTATAAGTACGTGGTATCGCTTAACATTTCGCCAATGTGGACGGTATTTGCTTCGTGATACATTGCTCATGTTAAAATGGACCTTTTACGAATTGCAGAAAAGGTCGATATGGTATTTACGTATCGCTATTGTGATCAAAATGCTCGACGGGCCTGTCTTATGTATGTTGATCGTTATCCTAGAAGACATCATCCAAGTGTCCGGACCTTTCGTCGGATAGTTACGTTATTTAAATAGATAGGAAGAGTTCAGCCACAAGTGAAACGTCAACCACGACCTACAACAAATGGTGATTCCCAAGTAAGTGTTTTAGCTGCACTTGCGGCTAATCCGTACATCAGTAGCAGACATTGAGCGAGAATCGGGAATCTCAAAAACGTCGGCGTTGAGAATTCTAGATCAACATAAATTTCACCCGTACCAAATTTCTATGCACTTCGAACGTGGTGTACAGTTTTGCCACTGGGCACAAAATAAATTACGGGACGATAACACATTGTTTCACTCTTTCTGTTTAGTGACGAAGCGTCATTCGCAGAGGTAATGTAAACCGGCATAATATGCACTTTTGGCCAATGGAAATTCCACGATGGATGCGACAAGTGGAAAATCAGCGACCTTGGCGTGTTAATGTATGGTCCGACATTATGGCATGAAGGATAATTGGCCCTATTTTATCGATGGCAATCTAAATGGTGCATGTGTGCCGATTTCTTACGTAGTTTTCTACTGATTTTACTACAAGATGTTTCACTGCTTGACAGAATGGTGATGTACTTTCAGCATGATGGATGTCGGGCACATGGCTCGCATTCAGTTAAAACGCTCTTAATTGGGATATTTAATGACAGGTGGATTGGTCGTAGAAGCACAACACCATGGTCAGCACCTTCACCGAATCTTACATCCCCGGATTTCCTTCTGTGGGGAAAATTGAAGGATATTTGTTATCGCGACAACGCCAGAAAACATGCGTCAGCGCATTGACAATGCACGTGAGAACATTACTGAAAGAGAACTACTCTCTGTTGAGAGGAATTTCGTTACGCGTATTTCTAAATGCATTGAAGTTGAAGGACATTTTGAGAATTTATTTAAGTCATGAGGTAATTACAGGTAATGTTCTCCTAATGTATGATAATTTCACAAAAGTACATCTACCACATTGGAACAACCGAAATAAAGTACAAACGTTCTGTGTTTCAATTTTAAAAACCTACGTGTTACCCACTGTTCGTCTAAAATTGTGAGCAATATGGGTGCGCCTCGGTTGCACAGTGGTAGAGTGCCAGACTACAGATCCAAAGGTCGCGGGTTCGAACCCCGCCAGGTCCTGGGATTTTTATCTGTCACTTTCCACTTCTTTCACCTCTGGCAGTATTGCTCATGTGAAAAATACCGAGAAGCACCGTGGTTCGGAACCCACGTTAAACTGTAGGTCCCCCTATAACTGGCTGGGTAAGTCAGTTCGAAGGTCGGAGGAAGGCAACGGCATACCACCTCCAAACAGGACCATGCCTAGTAAAGCACTGTAGTGTTCAAACCAATCTTCGGATTGTTGACTGCTTTACCTTTATGTTTGTGAATATTACAGCGCCATCCATCTATCACTAAGCGAAAAAAGTGTTCCAAATAAAACATTCATATTTATTTACGTACTAGACGAATATGTAATAAAAATGGGGGTACCTATTTTAAAAAATGCAGAGATATCCGTTTGACCTATGGCAGCACCACCTAGGGGGTCAACCAAAGCGCCATCTGTATTTACACGGAGCCGCAGACGGGTCATAACGTCTGACCCTACTACTGCTAGGCTGTAATACTGTCGACCCATCATTTTGTGTTCATACTTTCGTTATATTATTTCCGATTTTAATTATTCTTATAATTTATTTTCTTTAAATTTTTTATCTTTCGTTATGTTTACTGGTTCCATGTGATTTATACCTTTTCTTTCGACTAGTTATATTAGATATTTACCTTTAAGTTTTGTTTATTATTCACTAAAGTTGTTTGATTCTTTTTGAGGTGAAATAAACATACACATGAAGCTATATACAACGGCTGTAGCAGTTTGGGTGCCAACTGACCCATCTGCGATTATGGGTGAAATTCTCTCTCTCTCTCTCTCTCCTCTCTCTCTCTCTCTCTCTCTCTCTCTCTCTCTCTCTCTCTCCTGGTAAGCTTTCTCCGTGGAAAGAGCAATGAAGTGTGATCGTTTGTTGCGTTCTTCGATCGAGCATCTTAAAGACTCGGCAGTCCTGGGAACAGTGCAAGATGGTGACAAGCGAAACTGCTAGGGAGTACGTTACACATGACTTAGCCGCGCTCTTAATGCTAATGTATCGGGCTATTACTGTTAACAACCTGAAATTCGGCCTGTGCGGTGTCGTAATTAGACGCATTGCAAATCAAGTCATCCAATAAAACCGCCTGTGACGTAGCGTGCTGGCAATCCGCCGCACTTCCCTGCCTTGCTGGTTGTAGAACGGAAGGCGTAGGCAGACTCCGGTCGTGTGTTATCTGTAATGCAGCGGTTATACTAGTCTTCATTTCCGTACTAGCTGGAGGCAATTCACAGCCTCAATTTCTGAACATGTGAGCTGGTTTTATACTGACCAAAGATCGAATTAAAGGAGTCGCTGTATATCAGATGCGCTTCATAACATAACCAAGCTCTAAACCGTGTGTACCCTTGAACGTAAACCGCTAAGCATACACGCAGCCACTCTACGGAAAGGCGTCCGTTTGCAGTGGAACGTTGTCACATGCGATTGGCCCATTAGTAATAGCGGAGCCATAAACTGCCGATAGAGGAAAGTGCCGACTCAATTCCCTGTTTATTTCTCTATTCGCAGCTTAGGCCTCATCAGAAACGCAATCGTTGCTAGTATAATGTTTTACGATCCCAGTCAGACGTCCAGAATTGAGTCGGTGCTTCTAATTTCCTAAAAAGAATAATACATGAAAGTGAAGAAAAACGAAGGAAAAAAATATGACTGGTGTATTTATGTGCCATTTTGAGATCTGAAATTAATTATTGTAAAATTAGTTGTTTCTTTCATGAAACCAATGAAATTAAAAAACACACACAAAGAAAAAACAGAAAATCTGTTGCTGTAATTACAACATTCAATGAGGAAATGCAAGTACGAATCAGCAACACAATCTTAGTAACAGCATTTACTGGTGAGCAACAATGCATAACGGTCTCGAATTTAGAAATCATTTAAGTTTTCGTAATATCACTAAACGACTGCGTATTCACTTAGCAAAACACGTTTACAAATATAGTTAATCAGCGGATTTTGTTGTCTAAATGGCACAGCTTGCGACCTACCTATCGGTGCTCACCAATAAAAATTGGGCAATACATAACTCAGGGTAGTAAAAGTTTATGGCTCGTTGTCTGTGTTCATAGGGGTGAGTTATGTATGTCAACTTCTATGCCCTAAACAACTACCCAATCTGTTTAAACAAGATCAATAATTAATCTGTAGTTTAACCAGTCTATCAGTCTGCATATGATGACGTGAAAATATATTTAACCAAACACAAATTAAACTTCTGAATAACTAACAAAATGGGTTCTAAGGTAAAGAAGTGATTCACTCACGAAGTAATTCTTTATAAATGAAGTTTATTACTCATTTTGAACATGAAAATGCGGAGGTGGTCCTACTTCATACATCGGTAAATAACTGAATATTTCCCCAACTGTTGTTCATGAGAGGCACCATAATTATCACACGCACTCGAGAGTAAAAGTTCCAAATTATCACTCGTAAATTGGTGTAGTCAATCGAACATTGCAGTTCCAAATTAATCCGCGATCAAAGTATTTGTTATAAAATACAATTTGTCATCACACGAGTACACGATTGCTGAATTATCACAGTTCCACAGCCCTACTAACGTGCAAAGTTTACCACTTTTATACATTTGAATATCACAGAATTAAATGCTTTGACCACCTCCTTATAAATGTTATTTACATTTAACAAACAAATATATATTTAACAATACTAAAAACCGTTGAGACTGAAGAAGCTCTTTGCTATTAAGCGTGGCGTCTCACTGTTCAAATATACTTCCGCCGTTGAAATATAATTACGCAATTAACATTTAATTTATCATGACGTTTTATACAAATATATTCAGTTCTTGTCCACAAATACTTACAATTGTTTATACATAAATTATCTGCTGCATATTGACTATTTTAGTCGGTCATGAAATAAGTGGCACTCTACAACATAAAAAGCGAACGTTGCTAAGGATAATATTAAATATAATAAAATACATATATAAATGTAATGCGCTTTGCTGGGTTCACGTTTTGTGTTTCTGTGATGGTATCTATGTTCTGACACAAGAATATTATTACCTCAACCAAAAGCAGAACAAGGGAGTAAAATAAAGTTTATTGAAAGAATACAGAAATAACATGGACGTTTTTTTCAGATAGTAGTGTGGTGCAATGATGCCCATTTGGTTCTTAAATTGTTATTGATAAACACTACACATCAATAACTGTAAATATAAGTTTTATAATATTATTATTATAGTACTGAAATTTGTCGGCTTTTCATCTGTAAGGGATATTGAAATTGTAAATACGGCGTTTGATTCTCATAAATCTCCTGAATCCATTCATATAATTATGTTTGCCATATGATCATTTCCTGATTTTATATGGATTTTTAGAATATGTTTGTGGCTACATTGTGTCAGTTGCAATCTGGAATAGCCGCTCTCGATCAGCCAAGAGCTTTTCCTGTTTCCGAGTACATTAGGAAAACCCTGACTACCTGTATCCCATTCACTAGGTTCAAACTGTTATCTGACCGGCTGGGAACCCAACAGCCTGGAAAAACCCGCCTTTCATACCGAAACAATCAGCTTCTCCCTGCATCTATAATATCACAAACTGTGTGTGCGGCAATGATGACTGTGTTACAGTGTATTCAGAAGACTCTTACAGCCACAGTTTGTAAGTATTGTTATTTTTCTTGTCGATGTCGTTTCATTTGAAGTCGAGATCGGTTCTTTCGAAAGAATGGACACTGCTGCAGGTTATTTAACACGAATAGGCACAACGAAATGTACAAAGCATATCAATTCTGCAGCCGTGGCGGAGCGGCCGAGCGCATTGAGGCGCTATGCTACGATGCGCGTGGTCGTTCCCCGTCGGGGGTTCGAATCCCCCGTCGGGCATGAATGTTGGTGCTGCCTGTAGTAGAATTTAGTTCATAACTAGTTTGTAAGTTTAGGGACTGATGACCCCGTAGTTAAGTCCCATAAGGTATACAAACAAAAACATTTCGAGTCCTCGCTCGGGCGTGGATT
This sequence comes from Locusta migratoria, assembly GCA_026315105.1. Classification (NCBI taxonomy): domain Eukaryota; kingdom Metazoa; phylum Arthropoda; class Insecta; order Orthoptera; family Acrididae; genus Locusta; species Locusta migratoria. The sequence continues at coordinate 648,484,771 of CM048744.1, read as the reverse complement.
TGTGTGTTCTCTTTAAAAGAAGTTACTTTCAGTAGTGTATAAGACTAGAGTCACTGACGTAGCCAGGATATTGTCAAATATGGAGGGGGTCCGAATGGTTAAAGAGAAATTTACAAAGGCTCATGTTTTTCATTTATTCTAAAAACAAACTTAGGCTAAGGTATTTTTTATATTTTATGCTCATAGTTTGCGTTTGTAAGACCTTCTTACAAATACTGTAATGTTTTATATACAAAATTGAGGAAAACATTTCTTAAAAATTGTTTCAATATACGCCAGCAGAATCTTCAGTTGCTATTCCAAATGAAGTCAGATTATCAGAATGAGAAGTGTTTCTATGTGTTTGAACACTTGCAACGACACGGTTGCACGTCACCAAGCTCGCTGCCTGTCAGCCGTGACTGTCGCTCGGTGTTTCAAAAAATCTGCATTAAATTTTGCGTCAGTATAAATATCTTGCATATTGATTTATGAATCGTAAGTCTATAATTTTATTTCCAAGAGTATTGGTTCTTTTACTCTTGTTGGCATTGCAGCGTATCCATCCTCTAGATAAAATATTACTCTTAAACCTAAGTTTAAAAAGTATTACACATACTGAGTGAGGTGCCTTATGATGTACTGAAATATTGCCAGCCGCGGCGGAGCGGATCGAGGCGCCATGCTGCGATGCGTGAGGCCGTTCTACGTCGGGGGTTCGAATCCCCTCCGGGAATGGATGTTTGTGCCGTCTTTAGCATAAGCTAGTTCATAAATAGTTTGTAAGTTTAGGGACTGATGACCCCACAGTTAAGTTCCAAAAACTTAACAAACATTCGAACACTGATTCGAAATATTGCCACTCCAAATAACGACTCCCCTGCTGTAAATAGATAAATAAACCATTATAGTAGAACGTATTTTAACTTTCCATAACGCTAGTGAACAAATGAAAGTCGGTGTTTCTTTTTTTCTTGTTATGGACTTACTCTTAATTGGAAACGTATATTAACAGCACAAAAGAAATAAACAGCAGCTGGAGCATACCACTGTAATGCTTAAGATATCAATAATGGAGTAAGGCCAACAATAGACAACGGTTAAAGGAGGACTGGGCAATAACCGATGCTGACATCGGTAATTAAAGTCTGTAGATGGTTTTGTTGATTGTCGATAGTGTGTATCCCTTTTTCGGAGTATGACTGATAAGTTTAACTTCACGGTAGCTAGATCGTGTCTTATTTCATTTAGTCCCTGCGTAGGTTCTTCTCCAACATCGAGCATGGGTGTGTGTGTTGCCCGTAGCATAAGTTTGAGTAGTATTTTATCGTTTAGTTGATGGGGGGAGGGGGGTCCGGACCCCCAAGACCCTCCCTTCGGCTACGTCCTTGCAAGAGACAGACAACCGTACCAGTTTGGTCCCTTAGGAATTTACACACATTTGCACTTTTTAGGCCGTCACAGAATAACCGGACTATAGCTCGCGTCATGTAAGAAAGCTCTCCCGCGCACAGAGGAGGAGCGATTGGGGAAGCGAGGAGGGGAGGAGCTACGGCCGATCGCCGACAGTGGAGCCCACGGGAGAAACATTATTGTTGCTCACAGCCAACCACGCACCTAGAGAATAAAGATTACTGGCTGGCAGTGGGGTAGTGGAGGGGGATGCGCAGACCGGCTGTAATCTGGGCCGCCTTCGTACTTGACGTCGACTATAGTTGGAGTAGCGTTACGCTGGAGGGGATGAGTGACGGTGATGTGTGCTGTGGGTGTCCAGGTGACGGTGTTCGTGGACGACGAGAACGACAACGCGCCGGCGTTCGAGCACGCGCGCTACGAGGGCTGGGTGCGTGAGGACGCGGCGGCGGGCGCCGAGGTGCGGCTGCAGCCGCGGGCGGTGCGCGCGGCGGACGCGGACGCGGGCCGCCACGGGGACTTCTCGCTGGCGCTGCAAGGCGACGGCAGCCACCTCTTCTCGCTGGACGCAGACTCCGGCAGGCTCTACCTGCGCGCGCCGCTCGACCGCGAGCAGGCGGACCTCTACCGGCTCACCGTCGTCGCCAGGGACACAGGTAGGTGCTGGCGCCTGCTGCTTACTCACTACTAACACAGGGGCTGCATACACTTACATTGTGCTGTAGTCCGGGTCAAAATACCAGGAGTGTCCACCAAGTAGGTTCCCTTAGGTTATATAAAACAACATGTACGCATACAGAAAAAATATTGTACAAAAGTCTACAACTGTTAACACATTTGTGAAGGCTCAAGCACTGGGGCGTGAGGGCCGCCTTCCCTGCCGGACGGACACCTAACCCCGACGTGACCAAGGGCACAGACAAATATATACAGACGGGAAACCTCCGTAATGGCCCAGTCCCATGCTCAGGGGTGCGGGGCGGGGGGTGCTGAAGCAGTTCCGTAAGATGTCCCATGATGGCGCTGCGGTCAGAAGCAGCCCTTTAAACTGGTCAGAGCAGGCGGCAGGTAGCGGCTGACCCCACCACCATCCCCTCAAACGCCAGCAAGCCGGACACAGGCGTGGCCTCGTGGCAGGCGGCACGAGTTCTCCCCTCAGCCTCCCCTCCACGCTACCATCTGACGTGCGAGAGGTACCCTCAGTAGTGCCTCCAGTGTGGTCTACCGGTACTAAGCCAGGGAACCGCCTGACACCTGCTAGCATCTTACAGAACTACGAGGGGAGTGTAGGACAGTGGTTTAGGGGGGGGGGGGCTGCTTCTCTGTATATGTGCCAAGGCTCATAGGCTCAGTCCGGCTTGCAGGTTGAAATGAACACTCTCGCTAGGGCCTCAGTAGACAAAAATATCAACAAATAATACAATCCATTGAGACAACAATGTCTCATTATATCAAATGTTTTTTAACATAAGGAGAGGCACTGAATTAAAATTTATGCGGTGGCTGGGATTTAAGACAGTCCCTGTAGTTGCTTTGGCTACAACGCGGTGTTAGCTGAGTAGTGCCGGGCGCCGTGGCTCAGCGCGCCCGGTCAGAGGGCTGAACGCCCTCTGCAATAAAAAAGCTGAGCCAAGAACACAACGAACAAACGCGAACAAACATGATCAGCGTCCGCAACGAACAGAACTACCCAAAAAAAAAAAAAAAAAAAAAAAAAAAAAAAAAAAAAAAAAAAAAAAAAAAAATGTGGTCTAAAGCACCTACCTAGTAAATAGGAGGTCCCTGGTTCGAATCGCGTCCACTGCATAAATTTTAATTCAATGCCTCTCCTTATGTTTAATACCTTTGGAATAGTGAGAGAATGTTCTCTCAAGGGATTGTACTATTTGTTGATATTTATATCACCTCCGCCTGAGGAATAAGGCGGGATAGTTCTTATTCGCGTTCTTTGCTGGGTTGTTACTCCAATGTAGGAGAGCCATAGCAATTTGATACGCATTTCATACGGAACATGAGGCAGAATTAGAGTATATGGTGTGCAGGGAGACGTGCTTTAAGACAGTCCCTGTAGTTGCTTTGGCTACAACGCGGTATTAGCTGAGTGATCTAAAGCACCTACCTAGTTACTAGGAGGTCCTGCGTTCGAATCCCGGCCACCGCATAAATTTAAATTCAATGCGTCTCCTTATGTTTCATACCTCAGTAAACAGTTTGTTGTCACTGAGGCTGGTTCGTCCGTGAGTTAGTCAACTGATTTTATCCAGTTCTTGGAATATACATCTCCGTTACTCTACCATTTGCATAGTTTTCGTTCTAAAATTTATCTCATAACACCAATTTCTCAGGGACATATGGAAGATTTATTTCAGATGTACCCTGGGCCTGGTCTTTTTGACGAAATTGGGGAGGGGATCTGGCCCAATTGAAGGAAGGTAATGTTGACTTCACTGCTTGTGTTGACATGCGACTCATTGATCTACAGTACCAGCGTCATGCACACCAGTACGTAGCATAAACTAGTTAGTGTTTATCACGACCGTGGTTTTGCAGTCAGTGCAATGTTTACAAATGCGATGAATCGAGGAAGTACAGTACATACTAACGAAACAATCGGGTATTTTGACAATTGTCTGCACGAATTATTTCAATTTAGATTTAAAGAGAAATACTAAAATGAGCTGTAACATGGAAATTAAGCGTTTCCGGACACATGTCAACATAATATATTTTCTTTGTTTGTTTCTGAGGAATGTTTCCTGAAAGTTTGGACGTACCTTTTTGTAACACCCTGTATATTCATTGAAGTTTTGAAATGTAGATTTGTTTTGAATCCACTTACGTGTCTAAATTTAAACGGGAAGTATCCCAAGGAAAAAAAAAATAATAACGTTACAAAATAGAGCAGAATATGAAATATGCCTTTCAAAATATGAATTGAAACTGGAAACAACAATTTGAAATATAGATAGAGGTTCGTGGCTGGTTGTTTGTTATGCGGGTTTGCCTACCATAAAGCCACTCTCTATCACAGCGGCCTGCGTACGCCACTGTGGCGTAATGTCAAGATTATACTCATGTCGTAGTATCAAATTTTTTTCTTCGCGTATATCGTATTGTTGGTCACGTAAGGTTCCATTTACGTCACAAAAGAAGTCAGGTCCAAATGAAAATAAATCACTATTCAGTCGTTCCGAACGTGTTAAACTACTTTTCTACATAGCTTCCGAAATTTTGTAGGCACTTGTCATAACATAGCTCATAGAAGGTTGCCGCCTGTGTATTCAACCATTTGATATTATGTTGTTTCGGCTCGTTATCATCGTTGAAGTGCTGTACATCAAGGACTGATTATCGGAGCTTCCTTGCCAAAGGCACTAACAAGGACACAACATGGCTATCCGATTTTAGAATGTTTTTGATATTTATGATTTATGCAGTTCAAAAGTCAAATAACAATCAGCCAGAGCCGATAGACACAACTCTCAAAAATTCTCTAGAAATTCGACTTTGAAGTTTGTGCAAGTACATATAAGTACTTACAATTAAGACAGTTGCAACATCTGCCAGTGTAGCTCAGGTGTTAGCATTGTGGTGTTAAAACAATAAGGTCGGTGATTCGAATCCCATCATGCCAGATTTTTTTCTTTTTCTTCCTGTGCTCGAATACTTCCATTATTTTAATATCCATTGGTAATTTTTACGAAAAACGCACGTATTTCTTTTAATTCCTAATTTACTATATTTTATAAAAGATTATTAATAATTATGGTTTCAATCAAAAAACAAGTTACAGTTTTTACAGTATTACCTTCACTATTAGTTGACAACAGTAAACAAAAATATGTATATTGCTCGTAAAAGTTACCATTAGGCATTATAATACTGTAAGTATTCGAAAATCCCTCTCATGGCGGGATTCAAAGTACCGACTGTATGGTTGCAAAGCAGGAACGCTGCCACTTGAGCTACGCTAGCAGATGTTGCAACTGTATTAATTACAAGTACTTAAATGTACTTGCACAACTTCATAGTCGAATTTCTAGAAAACTGTTTAGAGTTGTGTCGAATGACTTTGGCTGTTTGTTATTTGAGTTCTCAACTTCATACCCCATAAATGACAAAAACTACTAAAATCCGATCTCCATGTCGTCTCCTTGTAAGTGTAAATTTACGTTTGTGCTGAATCTTCTCTTCAATTGTGTGATCCAGTTCATCAGTAACCACAGACGGGCGTCCACTTTGTTCTTCTTGGTATTCTTGATCACGTCCTTCATTGAACAATCTGACCCATCTTCCAACCATAGAATCAAACAGCAATTTGTCCGTAGACCTCGCAGATTTGCCGATGAATTTTATTTGGTTTAACTTATTTTGCATTTAGAAAACGAATCACATATGTGATTTCACACGCGGCAGCATTTTCAATTACGGATGACATTATCAAGAAGCACTACAAAGCACACGTCAGCAGCAGCGATCTGAAAATGGCGTACATGTCTTCTTCTCGAGTCAGGGTAACTGCCACGCATGCTCGGAACTGCGATCGTAGCGCTGCCGCGGAAATAAATAGAAACTGAACTTACTTTGTGGACGATCCTCGTATGACACGAGTGTAGCGGTTAAACTAGTCGTCGTTTCCGAACTAGTTGGAGGCTCTTACAGTATTTCACCATAAAACTCTTTTTCGTCGAGATATTACATCTTACTTCCGCTGAACAGTTTCTAAAGGGTTCAGATATTGGGAAGGCTATCTACACATACAGTGAGAATGTACTCAATTCATTAGACAATAAATTACATGCCACTGGTATATTTTGCGACCTGTCAAAGGCATTTGACTTTTAAGCAAATTAGAATATTACGGCGTAACAGGAAGTGCTGCAGAATGGTTCAAATCGTATATCTCCAGTAGGAAACAGAGGGTGTCAATAGGAAAGAAAGGTGTACTGAACAATCAGGCCTCATCAAATTGGGAACTAATAACATGTGGGGTCCCCCAAGGCTCTATCTTAGGCCACCTGCTTTTTATTGTATATATCAATGACCTTTCATTATCGACATTATCGGAGGCCAAGTTTGTTTTATTTGCAGATGACACAAATATTGCAATAAATAATAAATCAAATATAGCCTTAGAAAGATCAGCTAATGAAATTTTCATGGACATTAATAAATGTTCTTAGCCAATTCTCTGTCGCTAAACCTTGAAAAAACACACTATATGCAGTTTAGGAGTTGTAAAAGGTTTCCTGCCAGTATATGCCTAGAGTATGACAACAAGGAAGTTGAAAGTGTCAGATTCTTAGGATTACAGCTGGATAATAAATTTAACTGGGAGGGGCCAACTCCTTCTACTCCATTGATGAATTTCTTGTGACTGATTGTAACTTATTGTATATAATATTCACAGATATGAATACTGTGTTCAGTTTGACTTCAGTACAAGATTTGTGCAGTAATGTAATCATTGTAAATCAGTGTAAAAAATAAAATAAAATAATAAAAACAAAAAAGAAACTAATTGCTAAGAATATTAATATGCACCTAGTAAATTAGTAAGTAGTAATAAGTTTTGTGTCCTTTAAAATGTAAATATATTTAAGATAATTGTTTTTCCTGACCAGTTCCACATCCACAAGGGCAATTACATTTGGGGTCTGTGGAAGGTACATTAACACATATGCTCTCTTTTTGTAAGTATATATTGCGTATTTTGTTCTGATATGTTCTACATCCAAGAGGATTCCCTCATTTTGGATCTACTGGAACGAAAAGTACATCTAATCTAATCAATCTAAACAGCTTCTTCTGCCAACAAGCTTTCCAAATATTGGAGTTACTTAACCCGTCACAACAGTCTTCCTTCAAGTGTTATACTAGCTTCTTGCCCGCTGCTACAAGCGCGTAGCCTGAACAACCAGAACCAGCTGTTTCTTCTTAATACAGATTTTTCATAGATTTAGCTGAAATGCTATCATAATAGAATATGCTCAAACGAAACGTAATTTCAGAAATCCGTTCATCCCTTATTTCACCCCCTTGATGGCTGAATTTCCAAAAATACCGAACCACGTATCTTTCCAATTGCAACGAAGAATCCAAATGCCAATTTTTGTAATACTGTCTTAAAATTCCTATCAATAGTTACGTATTTTCAAAACACTTTTCATCCGTTACTTACCACCTTAATGGCTGAATTAAAAGAAGGAACATGTAACTTCCTAATTCCAACCAAAACTTCAAATACTAATTGTTGTAGTTCTGGCTTCAAAATTGGCTTAACAGCTACATATTTTCAAAAACCGTTTCATCCTTTATTTCACCCCCTTAATGGCCTAATTTCTAAAATATCGAAACACGTATATTTTTAATTTGAACCACGGATCCTAATAACAATTTTTGTAGTTTTGGCCTCAAAATTGGCGCACTAGTAAAATATCTTAAAAAAATGCATCCCCTATTTCACCCCCTTAATGGTAGAAAGTCAAAAATAATTCGAACCAACAATCAAATACCAATTTTCGTGGTTTCAGCTTCAGAATTGTATCAATAGCAACGTATTTTCAAATAGAATCTTTTCTTCCCCTATTGCATCCCTGTAATCGATGAATTTCAAAAAAATATCAAAATAATTTTTTTTAAACTCTAGCAAATAATCCATATCCGACGTTTCGCAGTTCTAGCTTCAAAATTGTATCAATCGCAAACGAATTTTCAAAAACCAAGTTTTTTCATCCCCTTTTTCACCCACTTAATTGTTGAAAATCCAAAAATACCAAACGCAGGTTTCTTAAATTTTAAACAAGAATCAAAATTAGAAATTTTGTACTTATAACTTCCTAATTGCCTAAGTAGCAACGTATTTTCAAAAAATGATAATGGAATATAGTTGTAATGGATACCAGCTACCTTAATTCTGTCGTGGTAAAGTAGCAGACTACAAAGCACTGCACAAGTACACGACAGATATATCACTCACAAAAATTACACATGACACAATGAAACTTTAGTTATGTAAAAATCAGTTATATAATAAATAAGGCACACTACTGTGATGATGAGTAGCCAAACACGGATAAATTATTCTCTGCTTCGTCACGATCCTGCCGTCACGGTTGCTGAAACAGTAGGCAGGTAACTGCACCAGAGCAAGAGGATTCTATGCACTCTTTTGACGGGAAAGAATGTTCTCGAGATGCTCACTCATATCGTTAATCTTATGTTTATAAAAATTAATACAACAGAAATTATGAAAATGTCAAAAGTAGGCTGTTATTGAGACATTTTTATGCTAAAGCTACCTGGAAATAAATTAGGACTTGTAAATTTTAATTTAGAAAGTTTGGTCCATGCAGTGACTCATTATTATGATGGCAACCAATCAGACCACATTTATTACTGAACTGGCGTACTTTCCTGATGCAACCCCTTCCCACCATGAGCTTCCCCACACCACTGCTGACGTCATGGGAAACTGCGAGAACTCTCCAGCTATACCGCGCCTAATTAAAATAGAGTCTGCAAAAGCCTGAACCATCACAATACGCTTTTGAATCTGCCCGATAAGTCAAGAAGCTGGTTCTCTTCTTTTACGCTTTTGAGGCTGACCAAGACGTATTCGCGTCTTGTTGTACTGTGGTATTTGTTTTGTGTGTGTTCCAAATCTTTTCTTAAATCACTGAATCGATTTAAAAAGTAAAAAATAAATAAAAAAACGCGTTTTGTTGGTAAAGAAAATCTGTCAGAGGGTTGGTAATGGGGCCGTAGGCGCAGTCAGGATATGATTTCAAGGAAGAGGGAGGGGGAGAGAGTGTTCAATGAATGGACATTGTAAGAACGTATAGTCTTAATAAAATTGCAAATGGCACTGAAACTGTACAAGTACACAGGGTGAATCACCTAACACTTGCGCCGCAAATATTTCGGAAAAGGAAAGTGCGACTGTTGTGCGGTTTTCACAGAATGGATTGGTAGGCAAGGACTCGTAGTGTTATCCAATAAACAGATTGTAAAATTACCTAGAAAGTGCATTTTTATGCAAACATACAATTTTTCAAATAAAACAGTGGTTGTTTCTATCATGCACTGGAATTTTTGACACCAGCTGTGTACAAAGAATTTTGAATGACATTTTTATCACGTTAAGTTTGGCAGCTACAACCCTTCAAAGTTTAGGGGGCGGAGGCTACGACAGCGTTGCTAACAGGCTGGTGGTCATGAGACAGTGGGCCGTGCCCCAGGGGCTAGCCACTCGGCCAGTCAACTACGCTATCGCAGCTTCAGCCCCCGAAACTTTTAATGGTTGTAGCTGCCAAACTAAACGCGATAAAAATGTCATTCAAAATTCTTTGTACACAGATGGTGTCAAAAATTCCAGTGCATGATGGAAACAGCTATTGTTCCATTAAAAAAAACTATATGTTTGCATAACAATACACTTTCTAGGTATTTTTACAATCTGTTTATGGATAATAGTGTGAGTCCTTGACTACCAATCCATTCTGCGAAAACCGCACATCAATCGCACTTTCCGTTTCCGCAATATTTGTGGTGCAAGTGTTAGGTGATTCACCTTGTACATTATATTTAATTACAAAGGACTGTATATTAGAAAACAAAACTAGTAAACTTGTTGAGAATATATGTATTGTCCAAAATAGGAACAAAGCAAATCATATGATGGAGATAGGGAAATGCGGAAAGAAAGACGGACAGCAATCAGAAAGGCAGTGCGTGAAACTTTAACAGAGAAGCACTTCCTAACTTAAGTTTTTGACATACGTGACAACTGTCAATGGCAGATACTCTTTGACTATCAACGTACGTTGATTCATTTACACAGGAAAATCAAGAAATATTGCTGTCATTACTAATATTGGTGTTGAAAACTCAAATCTCTAAAGCACAGCGAAGCTTTAAAGTGCGGGAGGGCCATGGCAGATGATACACGACATCTCAGCCTGATTTAATCCCACTCTTTGCCGTAATTTATGGTAGGTACCTTGAGCAACGAATGATTCCTGGTTATTGGAAAACAGGCAGGTCACATCTGTACGGAACAGGTAAATTGAAAGAAGACAACCGAAGAAATGGTATGTGAGACAAAACATCCGTGAATATATATTTTAAGTTAGCTACATGACCGTGATTCTTACGCAGTGTGCACCACTTCGTCCGAAATATACCGATGGCCGTGAATGCCTTTCCTCAGCACACACACACACAATGGGGACTCGGTGTTGAAACCAACTTTTGTAGGTTGCTTTTACATCTTGTCAGACCTGCCCGTAATCTGTTCAGTGATCTCCAAGTACTCCAAGTGACCGGGTGGTAGTTCTTCCCTAGATGTCAGCCATTCTTCAGAGCGAATGCATCTTGCACACCACATGTCGATTCGGGATTGCTCAGGTGTCCTCTGAAGCCACTGTTTTTTGCTCTAGCGTATTTACGAATATTAGGAGGGGCAATACCAGCAAGACGGTACAGTTTGTCCAACGGGATAGCTCTTAGACTCTTAGACATCAGGTAATGATGGGACAGGTATCGTTGAATGCAATATGTACCATCCTGGCGTGACATGACTTGTACCATACGGTGGGTACCTTGAGCAAGGAATGGTTCCTGGTTATTTCAAGTGCAACTGTGTGCTGCTATTTTAGAACCCAAATAGTTAAAATAAACAAATACAATCTGAGGTACTTTCTCTTTAAATACAACACACTTACGACAGTGTTGACACACGATGTAACGCGTGGGTGTGTTGTGTGGCGCAGGCAACCTGAGCTCTGAGGCGAGCGTGTGGGTGCACGTGACGGACGTGAACGACAACGCGCCGCGCTTCGTGCAGCTGGTGGTGCTGCGCGGCCGCGGCGAGGCGCGCAACGTGAGCGGCGCGGCGGCCGCCGAGGTGTCGGTGCCCGAGTCCGCGGCCGCGGGCGCGCCTCTGCTGCGCCTGCTCGCCGAGGACGCCGACGACGGCGACAACGCCAGCCTCGCCTTCAGCCTCGCCTCCGAGGTGCTGGCCGCCGGCCCGCGCTCGCCCTGGTCCGTGCCGCACTACCGCTCCGTCGCAGAGAGCCTCAACTCCAGCGACGCCTTCCTGCAGCTGGACGCCGCCGACGGGCCGCTGGACGGTAGTGGCTGGGCGCGCACGCAGTACCGCACCAGCCGCGAGGACAGCCGCGAGCGCTGGACCGTGACGAGATACGCGGCCGACGCCGACAATACTGCAGACGCCACCGTCGACGCGGCTGCCGACGACGCGTGGCTGACGGCGTCGCGGAAGCGGCCAGAGTGGGCGCAGCCGCCTCCGTCGGCGCCGGCCGACAACGCCACGGGCTACTTCTTCGCCGTGCACCGCACCAGGGGCGAGATACGGCCCCTGCGCCGCCTGCCCGCCGAGACCACCTTCCTGCTGCAGGTAAGGCGCCCGCGCCACTACTTGCACTCTTGCTACACATGCTTGTGATTACGAACAATATTGAGAAACTTCAAGGGGTTTACAACAGGCTGTTCCAAAAGGCTGCTCCGCGAGCAGGAACGCTCACGAGCGCTCACTACCTCAGCTCGGAGCTGCGGTGGTGGGGGAAGCTGACGTCACGCCTGCCAGTAATCGGCCGGGCATAAGGAATCAGACGCGTTCAAATGTTCAAATGTTTGTAAACTGTATGGGACTTAACTACCGGGTCATCAGTCCCTAAACTTACAAACTACTTATGAACTAGCTTATCCTAAGGACGGCACAAATATCCATGCCCGAGGGGGGATTCGAACCCCCGACCGTAGTGGCCGTGCAGACCGTGACTGAAGCACCTCAGTCCCCTCGACCACCGTAGCCGGTGGGGGATTCGAACCCCCGACCGTAATAGCCGTGCAGACCGTGACTGGAACGTGTCAGTCCCCTAGGCCACCGCGGCCGCAGACGCGTTCGTTGAGCTCTCGTCTATGGGTATTTGTTACAACAGCGAAAATATGTAGCCGCCAAAGCCTAGTGCCTACTTCTTTATTAGAACTTTATCTCTTCAATAACAGATACTGTCGTCCACAATGTATCACAACTCTTATTGCGCAAAAATATTCCATCTAAGCGGCATTACAGAAAAAAGGACAGCCCCGTGTTTTGATTACGTATCTCACATCCCTACAATTTTTAGGAGGATGCTCATTGGTTCTGTATTTTCTTGCACTGTCTTTCTAAACTGAAAATCTTAGTATTTGTGCCATTTCTTGTGACAAATGCTGGATTGATCGTTATGTCACTTATGGTTGCTCCTGTTTAGCACGTTCTGAAACTTTTAAGACAAGTCAATTTTGGTTACTATATTATCAATTAATGTGGTGTGAAGTAAACTATTATGCCAAAACGCAAATGTACCATTTCTCTCAACATAAAAAAAGCCTACTTTTCTCGAAGACCGATATCCTAGTTATGAAAGACACTGTAAAATTCGTATTGTCATAATTAGAGTTAACATGGTGGAAACTAGGATGTGGTTCAGCTTGCTAAAATAATCGGTTATAATCTGGCTCCTTTTGAGATTCTAGAAACAACTTCTAAAATAAGACTTTTTCATTAAAAAATAACGGAAAATTCGTTACCCACATGATAGGAAATACGCCTTATGTTGGTTCCACGAAACAGCATTTAAAAATGTAAAATAATGTCACCATGAACATGCTTTATTAAATTCCAGTCTTGAAACCACATAACCGATATTCAGGTTCGCAGAGCTTCACATTAATTACAATATCAAAAAGCATTATTATCTCTGAGGATTGACCTGGCGTCACGTGTCCCGTATTTTCATGGAGAAAAATGTCAGTTCCAATTATAACTATTTCAGAAACAATTAAGCCCGTCACAGGAATTCGAATGTAACTGGCAGTTTCTTGTGACGTCACAGCCGAGTCGGCTGCTTCACTTGCAAATTAGCTCGCCCCAACCGTGTGCCCCACGAGACAACGGCTCAAGGCTGAGAAGCGGTGACCCGCGAGCAAGTGAGCGCTCCCTAGCTCACGAGCTAGCACGCAAGCTGGGACAGCCTGGTTTACAGGGTGCCTAGACGAACAAACTATGGATACTGACCCATTTTCGAAGCGTCACCAAACGTTCCTACATTGCGTCGAAGTTACAGGCACTTAGACCTAACGAGAGAGCATCATGTCGAAGGAGATGGACCTCGCTGCTGTATAGAGAAGCCTCATCTGAATACCAAGCTCTCTTGCCTCGCTGGATGACTATATCGGCAGCAGTTTTCTCCTGTAGATTTTTTTTCTACTGCCTGTACTTTAAAATCCTTTTCCCTGTAGAGGGTATAACGGAACTGTTACTACAGTGTCAAAATTACATGGACTGGGATCTGTTTACTCTGCAGCTATTGTCGTCTGCTTCGCTGCAGTTCCCTGGAAGTGAGCAAGAAGCAAAGCACCGTCCGCGGTCCGTTAGCGTACGAAGTCACGTTTACTTATTAGTAAGTCACCTATCGACAGGCGATTATGCTTATAACTTCAACGCTCTGTAGCATCACTGGGTGACATTCCTGGACACGAGTTCCTATCCATAATTTTATCCTCGAGACACTCTCTACTACCCTTCGCAGTATGGTTTTGTAACACCATACATGTTCCACAGTGGACCACATCTCGTATACTACTTATTCCGTAATTTCTTGAGAAATACTACAAAAAGTTGTAACAGGTATTTTGTCCCGCACAATAACCATTATTAACTTGGTTTCTAAAATAGCAGCACCCAGTTGCACTAGGTTTCACCGACCGACTTCAGGCACGTAGAGCTCTTCTTCAGACATATAGTGCACCTTTAAGCCATGTTCAGATTGAACATATAAACTTGCCGATATATGTCTGAAGAACGGCACTAAGTGTACCAAACTGGTCAGAGAAACCAATTCGAGTGTAACTGGATGCTGCTATTTTAGAAACTACATAATTATCATACACAAATAATGACTATTTACTGCGGTATATGCACTTTAAATATGCCTAATATGTTAAAACACGTGACCATGTTCTCTTCCAAATATTAGTTAATGGTTGGATGCATGGAGGGTCTTTAACCCTAGGATATGGACCTTTCGTAGTCACAATCCACGGGAGTTTTTAACATTATGTAAGGTAGCGTTGCCTTTCCTGGCCTCTCAGTGAGCTGAACTAAGAAACACAAACTCCACCACAGATTGCCGCGTGGTGTAAAGAACCAGGCTATGGATTGTGCCGCCGCTACTACAGAAATGTTGAAGTCCTCCATCCACCTTGTGTGGTTGTGTTGTTCTTAGCGTAAGTTAGTTTAAGTAGCTTGTAAGTTTAGGGCCTTGGCAGTTTGCTCCCTTAGATCTACAAAGATTTTATCTACTACATTTTGACTACAAGTTTGGTAGCGTCTGCCGACAACAGCAGTTGTTAGTCATGATTGACACATACTGGATATCCGTTGCCTAAGACTAATTCTTAACTCTCCTAGTGTGCGTCAGTAGTACCAAAGACCACTTGGGGTCATAATGACACCATTTCCTTTCTCTTAGGGTCTTAAAAAATCCACCATTGATCTCGGCTTTCCCTCTTACACACTCTAATTTTGATTCGCTTGAACCACCAGAATGCAGATACCGGCTCCCTAAACAATTTACAATTTGGCCAAGAAGTATTCAATGCCACAGGCAAGATGACAACTGTACCGTCCGCTCAGCCGAAATTAACAACACGGGTGACATAGATTCAGAACATGTACTGCAGAGAAAACAACGCGGCACTCTCTTGAGCGTACCAATGACACGGCGAAGGTTGACGGAACAACAGAATGTTCAGAACTAAACCTTAGTGGAACGCATAATGATACGGCCACGGTAAACACATCAGTGAAGAGGGGCAAAATACTTACGGAAAACTCTCAAAGATTAGCAATTTAGTACATGACTATATCCTCTTCGAAAGTAGGACGACACCCTGTAAGGTGTGTGGAGAACGACCCACTGTGTTCAGTTCCCCTTAAACAGGACGTTTCTCATTTCGCCAAGGCGGCCAGGCAACATCAGTACAATCCACGCGCCGTTGTCCAGATTTCACATAGATTAGATGTACTTTTCGTTCCAGTAGATCCGAATTGAGGGAATTCTCTTGGATGTAGAACATGTCAGAACAAAATACACAATATATACTTACAAAAAGAGAGCATACGTGTTAATGTACCTTCCACACACCCCAAATGTAATTGCCCCTGTGGATGTGGAATTGGTCAGGAAAAACAATTATCTTAAAAATATTTACATTTTATAGGACACAAAAATTTATTACTACTTACTAATTTACTAGGCGCATATTAAAATTCTTAGCAATTACTTTCTTTGTTATTTTTTTGTTACTTTTTATTTTATTTTATTTTATTTTTTACACTGATTTACAATTATTACATTACTGCACAAAACTTGTACTAAAGTCAAACTGAACAGAATATTCATATTTGTGAATATTGTATACAATAAGTTATAATCAATCACTTCTGGTAGGAAATTCATCAATGGAGTAGGAGTTGGCCACCAAAAAATCCTTTAGACTCTTTTCAAACTGTACTTTATAGTGAGTTAAATTTTTTTTATGGCTGCTGGCATGTTATTGAAAATGTGTACTGCTGAATATTGGACACCTTTTTGAGCCAAAGTAAGTGACTTTAAATCTTTATGTAAGTTATTCTTGTTTCTAGTATTGATCCCATGGACTGAGCTATTGGTTTGGAAAAAAAAAGATATATTTTTAACGACAAATTTCATTAGAGAAAAAATGTTCAAATGTTTGTAATTCTATCGGACCAATCTGCGTGGTCATCAGTCCGTAGCTTACAAACTACGTAACCTAACACACCCATGCCCCAGGGAGGACTCGAACCTTTACAGCGAGCAACCGCGCGCTCCGCAGCGACGCTTTAGACCGCTCGGCTACTCCACCGCGACTCGTTAGAGAATAAATGTATTGGGAAGCACTAGTAAGTATCCCCAGTTCCTTAAATAGCCCTCTACATGAGGTTCTTGAGTTGACACCAAAAATGATCCGTAACGCACGTTTATGTGCTCTGAAAACTTGGTTTGGCCTGCGTGACAGCCGAAGTACGGACTGATGACCACGCAGTTTGGTTCGATAGATTTACAATCAGGTGAACATTTCAACTCAACAGCCGAAGTCTCACTTGCGGCCTTCATCGAGAGAGGAGAGAGAACACTTCCAATGTTCAAATGTTTGTAGAGTCTATGGGACTTAACTACGGGGTCATCAGTCCCTAAACTTATGAACTACTTACAACTAAGGACGGCACAAGTATCCATGCCCGAGGGGGGATTCGAACCCCCGACCGTAGTGGCCGTGCAGACCGTGACTGGAGCGCCTCAGTCCCTTCGGCCACCGCGGCCGGCTATTCTAGCACCCTCCAGCTGAGAGCGACAGATCTAGGAACTAAAACGTAAGAACATTGGGCAGGGGGAGGAACTTCAAATGATGAAGCCTCCACGTCTCAGTCACTATCCCATGACATTTGCTAAGCCGGTGTACATCTGTCCGTCCAAGCAGTTCAGGGTGGTGAGATTGGTGTGTGCGGTGTTGCAGGTGGTGGTGACGGACGGTCCGGGCCTGTCGGACAGCCTAGAGCTGCGCATCCGCGTGGTGGACGTGAACGACCACGCGCCCGAGTTCGAGCGTCCGTGGTACCGGTTCGAGGTGTCCGAGTGGAACGCGACGTCGGGCAGGCAGCAGGAGGTGGGCCGCGTGGTGGCGCGCGACCTGGACCACGGCGACAACGCGCGCCTGACCTACCAGCTGCTGCAGCCCGACGGCGCCGGCCAGGAGCTGCCCTTCCAGCTGGGCGCCGAAGACGGCGTGCTGACGGCGGTGCGGCCGCTGGACCGCGAGCAGCAAGAGGTGTACGCGCTCAGGGTGCGCGCCGCCGACCAGGCGCCGCCCGCGCTGCGACGCTCCGCCACCGTCGACGTCCAGGTCAGTGCCGCCGACGTCACAAGTGTCAGGCCGACAGAACTGATGCGCGGATTAGCTCAACTTACACTTAAACCTACGGAAGCAGTGGCGTAACCACGGGGGGGGGGGGATGAGGGAGATAGAACCCCCACTAACCCCCCCCCCCCCAAAAAAATCGTATAACTGCAATCTGGTAAAGGTAAAGATTGGAAACTTGGGGTGTTGTTTCAGTGGATGGGGGTGAATTAGTTTCTTCAACAGGAGTGGTAAATGGTAGTCTGTCTGGAAACTGACTAAAATTTGGCTCGTCAAGCAGATATATCCCCCCCAAAGCCAAGTCCTAGTTACGCCACTGTACGGAAATCTCACATAAAACACTCAAAGGAGACCGTCTGACATGTGGGTCACCGATTCAGTCAACTTTTATAGTGGACATTCTATATTGAATACAAAACTAGATGTGTTTCGGCTTTTTTGCTGTCAATAGATTTTGAAAAAACTCAATGTCAAAGTTGATGATGCAGTGTTATACTTCAAAAGATCGTCTGAAGATCATACTACTATACTGGGGGTACCATTTATCTTGACCACCTAAAGTACAGGGTGTCCCACGAAAGACGCCTGCGAGGCGTCCGCGGATCGCGAGGTACGGCTCCCGGCCGCCGCCACCGCATCCGCCAGCCACGGCAGCGCCCGATTCTCAGACACTCTTGTGCTGCGGGCGCATACACTGAGTTAAAGTGTGAAAAACATTGCCATCTGAGTAATGATGTCTCTCTATGGAAAGAACGGCCTGACATGTCTTGAACACACACACACACACACACACACACACACAAACACACACACACACACACACACACACACACACACATATGTGTGTGTGTGTGTGTGTGTGTGTGTGTGTGGCGTATCGCCTGAACATGACTTTTAAGTAGAAATAACCTTATAGAGTAACTAACACGAATTAAGAATATATAGTGTTGAAATTATAAAATTATATAATTTTTCTTACCAGAAGTTGTAGATACTACATGACTCGGCGACACAGCAGTGTGACGAATGCGTGTTGGTGGTCAGGTGGTGGTGCTGGACGTGAACGACAACGCGCCGACGTTCGAGGGCTTCTCTGCGATCGAGACGGACGGCGGCGGGCGGCCGGTGCCGGTGTACCGCGCGTCGGTGCGCGAGTCTGCGCCCGCGGGCGCGCAGGTGCTGCGGCTGGCGGCCAGCGACGCGGACGCGGGCCGCAACGCGCTGCTGCTCTTCTCGCTGGCCGACGCCGCCGCCGCCGCTGGTACTGGCGCTGGCGTCGCGCCGCGCCGCCGGCCGCTGCTGCCGCCGCCGCCGCCGCCCCCGCTGTCGGTGGACCCGCGGTCCGGCGTGGTGACGCTGTCGGCGGGCGCGGCGCCGCTGGACGCGGAGCGCCAGCCCCTCATCACGGCCAGGGTGGTCGCCACAGACCTGGGCGCGCCCAGCCTCTCCGCCACCGCACTCATACAGGTCAGCACAAGGCCGGCACTACGCCACAAACCTCTGATACTATCAAGACTGATGCCGTGTCGAGTCACGGTGCTCAGCGACTGTTTATAAATGACGCTCCTATCCTCTTCTGTCCCGAGATCACATTTGGTGAAAACATATCACTTGATTCAGTTTTAACCCGCGGTCGCTCGCGCATATTGTTGTCACGCGATAACTCCTGTCTTAAATTTTTTCTAACAATGAGATTTTGCACCCTTTTATCTCTTTGTGCCAGACAAAGACATGTTTATACAATAAATCATTTCTTTATTATTACCAATGCATTATAAATTAGTATAAACATGGTACTGAACATTAATTTGACGAATTTGTGTATGTTTGCAAGAAGAGCTATAGTGCCGAAGCATTCCGTGGACGTTTCAAATTCAGGCAGTATATAGCAAACAAGCCTGCAAAATATGGCATCTAGGTATATGCGCTCTGTGATGCCAGAACCTTTTATACGCTAATAATATGGACGTATATGCAGGCAAACAGGCTACTGGGCCATATCAAGTAGCAAATGATGCAGAGCATGTGGTGATACGATTGATTAGACCGATTTACAAAACAGGAAGAAACGTGACGATGGTCAATTATTTCACATCTGTACCACTGGGTAACAAAGTGTACGCCAATCATAGATTCACATTATTAGATACTCTACGGAAGAATAAAAGAGAAATTCCGCCAGAACTTCTGGACGTAAAATATAGGCAACTAAAAAGCAGCATTTGAAGAAAAACCAAGTAACAACTGCTTCATTTCCTCATACGTCTCAATAAAGAAACAGAAAAAGAATGTTCCAATGTTATCCACCATGCACACCGACGATTCTGTAGACGCTGACAGTGACGAAGCGAACAAACTAGAAGTAATTATACTCTACAATCTCAAAAAAGCAGGTGTAGATGTTGTCGACCGTTATAAATCACAATATTATGTTTCAAGAAGAAACCGCTGGCCCCTTACACTGTTTTTTTAGTTTTGTATACTTCCATATCCGACAGAGACTGCCATGTACTCTGAATAAACAATTGCTTCATTCAATTAGTAAAACTCAATTAGAATATTTACTTTGCTCATAAAAGACGTAACATATGCTGAAACCTTTCAGGAGAAAACAAACGAATACAGCCGCATGTTATAAGTACAAGAAACAGACTAAAAGTGAAGCAAGGCGGTTTTCTACGAAAGGAAAAGTAATTGTTACGTTAAGACTCCCGTGTTAGGAAAAATCTAACACTGCGCACCACTTCAAATAATGCCACAACTAGCAATCTACTGATGAAATTTGACTGTTGAGTCAGAGATTAATTGAATCACGAGATATGAAAGAACGCATTTCTAGTCGGTCAGTTCATTAGCATTGAAATGTGATGGAGTATTCAACTAAAAACATAAATGCTAGATTTTTTCTAACAACGCGGGTGATCGCGGGTTAATAGTTCCAATAGTATGTAGCATATTTGCTACATCGGGTCACTACTCATACATACTGCACAGATTGAAAATTTGGAGGATAGTTGCTACAAGAGAAAATAAACAGCAAAAACTTATATTAATTCATATGAAAGATTTATTGATCTATTTCTTACATATCAAACTGATTTTAATACAAAATTGAAATGCATTACTCACTTTTTTCCATGAAATTCATAAAAACAGTTACAAGCTAAAGTGAAAAAAAGATTGACTTTACATGAAGCACGCTTTACAAAAGTAAATCCTTTGCACTCCTGTAATCTACACCTTGATATACTTTTTTGATCAGTCTTCATTACTGGCATACACATAGCATTTTTGTCCTAGCACTTGCGTGCGGCAAAGGTTGAGTATGATTGCGCACTTTACAAGTTTCATCTGCCACTTCATCTGTTTTAGTAATAAGTTGATCATCTCTTTGAAAAAAGATCAAATTGAAAGTTAAAGAAAAGTATGACAAAATGTCTTTTTGGCCATCCTAATTATTGAGCAGTTTCTCTGTACTGCGTCCATGCACTGGCTGTGTAAAAATAATTAAATAATGTGATGAATGGTCTACCTGTCCATTTTTTGTCCAGTTTATCAATGGATTTTTGCCTATTGCTCTATCCAATGTTACTGTTATATAACTTCACAACACTCGGTCGTGGAACGCGAATGTAGGCATTGACGTTCGTCGACCACCTCCGACAGTTCTCAACTCGTAAAATTCCTTCGTTTGTGGATGATAAGTATATTCCTCTGTTATAAAACCATTTTATTAATTCCACTTTTTGATCTCCTCTATTTGGTCATTGCGTTCCCTACCCTCTCGTTTCATATCATTAACCTTCTTGAACTGACATTGTTTAAGTATTTAGTTCCCCATGATTGTACTAGTAACCACTATTTTCCTATTAGTCAGTAATGTTTCTGATTTGTGCCTTCGCTTTTGTGTTTCATCCCTGATCCTGTGTGGGCGCAATGATTCCCTTCCTAGATTTTAAGTTTCATTACACTCAATTTATTTTACCTCTTCATCCCCTTCCTCTGTTAAAGATCGTCCATTAAACTTGCTGGAAGACTTACATGATCTTCTTCATCCTCTTCAAAAGAGTTACATGGGTCAAATGCCTCCAGAAGTTCCAAAATTTCCTCCGTTGACAAACATGCAAATCAAGAAATCTAACCTTCAAACTGAAATATACACAGTTTTCTGCATATTTACACTTCATTATTAAACAATCAACAGTTTAATTGTAATTAGCAACTTATTTTATATGTAATCTATTTTTAACTGCAGTAGGGAAAAAATTTCCACATTTACATTTTCAGTAGTTTTACTCTAGGGCACTTTGTAATGCTAACTGCCGAATGTAGCACATACTCTACATGTAAAACAACTGAAAAAAATTATAGTAAAAGCTAATAATATAGCTACAGTTTGACGGCTTGCATAATCTACAACTATTCTGTGTTTTGTAAATGAACAAATTATATTCAAAACACAAAATTAACACCATACATACCTCGTCTTTTGTGACTCATGGCCCCAATGAAGAAAATTCACAACTTTTGACTGCTCTTGCAACTTTTTGGCGTGATGGGAAAGCTTGACAAAGAAGCATCGTGTTGCACCGACCTCAGAGAACAGTATAAAGTCGGCGATCGCTACCTGCAGCCAATCAGGAACGAATGTAGCATATATGCTACACCAGGACTGAAGAGGCTATAGCACAAGCGGTGTAAGAACAGAGAAAGTGGTCCTGAGATATCGGGGGATTAAGGTATAGGGCAATATAAAAATTGACATAAACTTCAGAAACATAAATATCCATTATTCTGGAGCAGAACGCCGCACCTCATGTTTCCCGTGCAAACTGGAGTACAAAGAATAAATATTTACGACTGTAACAGTGGACAATGGGACTTAAATCAACGACAACACGTTTTTAGCTTGGTGGTGTGACATTTTAAAAAGTTTTCATATCGATTACGTTCACATGATTGAACATTATTAGTGGAGATTTCGAGTCATGAAGACTCATGCACTCCGCATGAAACATTTAACAGTCAGAAACACAAAACACACACATAAAAAGGTCTCTCCAGTGCATCTTACAAGTTCAAAATGGTTACTTGTAACAGGCAACGGAGAGGCCTTTTTATATCTATGTTTCATGGATCTGACTGTTAAATATTCAATCATATGAACGAAATCTATGTGTGATTTTTTTAAAATAAATATTCCATATCACACCACCAAGCGGGAAAATTGTTATTTTTATTGTGTTACTCTGATGGTCACTCGGTAATACACTGTAGGGTGCGGAGACTATGAATCCGAACGCCGTGGGTTCGATCCCCGCCAGATCCTATATTTTTATCTCTCACTTTCCACTTCTTTCACCTCTGGCAATGTTGAAAAATATAGAGTAGCGCCGTGGTTCGGAAGCCACGTTAAACTATACGTACCACTACAACTGGCTGAGTAAGTCAGTTCGAAGGTCGGAGGAAGGCAACGGCATACCACCTGCAAACAGTACCATGCCTAGTAAAGCACTTTGGTGTTCAAATCAATCTTCGGATTGTCGACTACTTTACTTTACTTTGTTACTTCGGTAGTCTGGTACGTTATCCGTTATGGAGTCAAGGACAATGGACTTGCTTAGGTTGTCCCTGACGGAAACGTTTCAATTTCTTGTATCTCCATACCATTTTTCGTATTTATCGCATTAACTTATGTATTTACAAATAGACATCGTCCTTTTCAGAACTATCGCCATATTCGTCAATGTGTGCTTGACGAGTGTTGGTAACCCTAACCCAAGGGATGTGTAAGGAGAAACAGTGCTGAATGAGAGGATTAAATGGAAGCAGTTTCAACTAATCCTTTTTCTTTGAGTTTTAAACTGCACGTCGCTGTCTGTACATACAGTCTCGGTCAGATATCTACAGTGATGTTCTCCCTTACCTTAAATTTCCCTAAATTGTGTCTCAGGATCGAGGCTGTTTTTCTATGTCAGTCACAATTGTAATTGTTATCCAGTCGTCTGTCGAATAAATTTGTTGTTTTTGTGCTCTTTGCTTATATCTTGTCAAAGTAGGAGTTATTTGCTACGTAGCAAGGCATGGCCATGGGCGTGGCCATGGCCGAGCGGTCTATGGCGCCTTGCTGCCGAGCGCGTAGTTGCTTGTCGTCGGAGGTTCCAGTCCTCCATCGCGCATGAATGTCTGTGTTGTTCTTAGTTTAGTTTACGTTATTTGAAGTAGTTTGTAAGCCTAAGGACTGATAACCACAGAAGTGCCATTGATTTGCAAACATTTTCGCTCTATGATTTCAGTTTCCACGCCAGGGTCTTGTAGTGTTTCTTCAAAGCAAATGCCATTTTTATGTTCCGATCATGTCCAGCGCAGTTGTCGGAATATACTGCAATCATTATTTCGTGTAATAGAAGAACAAAATCTTGAAAGATAACATGCAGCATTGACTTGTTTCACTTGTCCTCAGTAACAATGAACAGATGTTTCAGTTCGCAAGTGAAGTGCTGGCACCTGGCAACACACAGCAGAACTAGGGATTTCATTCATTAGTCCCCTGAAAAGATCCCTTAATGCAGAATGCTATATGGCTAAAATTTCAAAAGACTTTTTTATTTTTATTTACACCACTTTTGTACTCTGAACTTTTCATATCTGGACGATGAACCAGTCGTAAATATTTCATTACTGTTGCAAATCTAGATATCGATCACTGTATGGCCATTATAATGCCAAAAAACAGAACCAGTTACACTTACGTATGCCATATTACTCATTAGTCGCATACGCTTCATACTTCGGTCAATAATAGATCACATACCTAGTTTAAAACATACAAAAATTTTCAATCTTCACAGTTGAAAACGTTGCTTCCGTGTCCGTGATTGGCGACTGTGGCATCCTTTTTGCATTGTTTATTCATAACAACATTACTTACATTTATATCTCGCAGGCAGTACTTCCTTATTTTAACCTTTTTTTTTTAAATAATTGTTACATTTAAAATTGTGTTAGTTAATCACAGTATTCAGTATGAAGCGAGAATCGCGCAATCAGTCTTCAGAGCAAGATACCTCACATTCCTGCATTTTTAAGTGTGTCACAAAATTTCGTCCGGCAGTAAACGTAAGTCAGACTGTGTTGGCGTGTGTTCCAAACTTCAGTGTGTTTCAAAATAACATAATTACACTAGTAAACTTCTAGAGGATGCATAAGACGTCTTGAGGGGGGAAAATGAGCATACAAACCCATGCCCGGAAACGTTATCCGGCATAATTCATATTTCTAGTTGAGCACCTCCGTAAAATTGAGTGAAGATATGAGCACTATGGTGGTTATTATTTCATGTATATTTTACTGTTTTAATTTTGACCAGCCATCAACTTTATATCTGACTATCCACCATCACATGATTTTGTATATGAATATCTACCGGTACACCTCCCAGATTTTATGTGGATCACTTTAATAAGCAGTTTAATGCCAACTGTAGGAGACCAGAAGATGACACCATAGGGTGTCGAAACTGGTGGTCTTAAATAAATAAAAGACTGAAACTTCATGGCAAATTAAAACCGTGTGCCGGAACCGGGACACGAAACTCGTACCTTTGCCTTTCGCGGGCAAGCGCACTACCGACTGTGCTATCCCGACACGACTCACGATGCCGCCTCACAAGTTCACTTCCGCCAGTACCTCGCCTCCTACTTTCCAAACTTCACAGAAGCTCTCCTGCGAACCATGCAAGACTAGCACTCCTGGAAGAAAGGATATGGTGGAGACATGGCTTAGCCACGGTCTAAGGGATGTTTCCAGAATTAAACTTTCACTCTGCAGCGGAGTGTGCGCTGATATGAAACTTCCTGGCAGATTAAAATTGTGTGCCGGAACCGGGACACGAACCTGGGACCTTTGCCTTTCGCGGGCCCGGGTCCCGGTTTCGGCACACAATTTTAATCTGCCAGGAAGTTTCATATCAGCGCACACTCCGCTGCAGAGTGAAAGTTTCATTCTGAAATAAAAGACTAGTTGACCCATGGGAATATTTTGTATTCTGTTCCGATTAGTCACAGTTTGGGAAGATAGTAATGGAGAAAAGACAGATGCAAATATATATGTACAAAATATAATAAACTTTGAATAGTAGTAACAAATATTTCACTCATTGTAAGAAAATTTATATAATTAAATACCATATGATTAATTGTGACACATATAAACATATAAAGATTACATATCAACTTTTTCACCGTTATTTTGTTTTTTGGAGACTTTTTTATTATTATTTACAAAATTCAGTTTATTCGCGCAGTACACAACAGCTTTTGTGCATCGACGTTTGAAACAGAAACCTCGTGATAAACTACGCTTGCGTAAAGAATGTAAACAAAAATGTTCAAATGTTTGTAAAGCTTAAGGGACGTAACTGTGTGGTTATCAGTCCGTAAACTTACAAACTACTCATGAACTACCTTATAATAAAGACGGCACAAACATCCATGACGGAAGGGAGGGGGGATTCCAACCCCCGACCGGGAGCGGCCTCGCGCATCGTAGCATAGCGCCTCAATGCGCTGGGCCGCTACGCCGCGGCGAATGTAAACAACTGCTAGAGCTATCGTTCATGTTAAACAGATTTTCAATAGATGACACCTACATTGATTTTATATAGACTGCGCAAACTAAGTTGATAGTCGGCGCGGTGGCTGATGGGAGCAACCGTAAATACATGTCCCATTTCAAATCGTTCGCTGTGCATCAACTTAGATTGTACGACAGTACACTTTGTGTGTTTTTCGCCTTTAGTGGAGAACGAAACCTCAATCATTAATTTTGGATAAGTATTACGGGAGATATGGCGTACCCATAAAAAACACCGATGAGAAATAATATATATGATAAAAATTGCTTTCCTGATGTACAACCCTACACCCCACTGTGCTCTTCCCACTTTGACTCCTGACCTTGTATTCTCCAACTCCCCTTACTCTAACGTCACTTACGGCTAAAACATCTAACCCCATCTTACATGAAGCCTCCGCCAGCTCTACCTTGTTTCCAGTGTAATCCCCATTGATATTAATAGCTCCCCATCTCATTCCAGATCGTTTGCCAAGTCGTATCGGAGGAGTCCCTGGTCTGTCAATTAGAGGTGGGACTCCATCACCTTCAAAGGTCCGAGGCACTTTGATGGTTGCCAGCATGATATTGAAGTACATGGTTGCTAGCCTTACTTGCCCAGGGCCCCACTGGGTTTTACCCCTAACGGTTGAGGGACTAACCGATGGATTTGGTAGTCTTTTCCGTCTGAGCACAAAGGTGGCTACGACTCAGAACATGTCCGAGATGCCCAACCTTATTCCAAAGTAACTGGTATCCCAACTGTCAGGACCACTTACTTGGTCACTCATACGTTGCCCGTGGTTCATGAACTAGGACATGGCTACAGGAACCCACAAAATGAACCACTTGTTACTGTGCTTAGATTCGGTGCAGAATGATTTTGAAAGGCATAACATCAGACGAGGCATCAATGTTAGCATTGAATAGGGGATCATGGAGGAATTTTATTAGAGGTACTACGCTCCAGACCGAACGCTGAAAGGCATAATCAGTCTCTAATGATGATGATGATGATGATAAAAATTGCGATCTTGGCGTCTCTCCTTATATTAATACCATACGATCGCTCCCTACGATGATTAAATTCTCCCATCTCATTGATAAACGTTCAGACGCACATTAAGAATTTATGATGCTCTTGGTATTACGCCACACGTTAGGGAAGCGACTCCAGCAATTCGACACGTTGACCTCACACGTTCAGATTGACGCTGTGTGTGCCAACGGCTTTAGCCATCAGTACGTCGCCTCCTACCATCCTTATCCTAAATACAGCTAGTTTGTGCGCTTTTCAGTGTTGGTAAGCGTGGTCCCGTGTGTCAGGTGGAGGTGCAGGCGGACCCGGAGGGCCCGTCGCCGTCTCGCGCGGCGGTGTTCTCGCCGCGCTACCTGGAGGTGTCTGTGGAGGAGAACTGCGCGACGCCGCTGGCGCTGGCGGCGCTCAACGTGTCGGCCGAGTACCGCGGCCTGCCGCTCAACCTGAGCGTCGCGCCGTCGCCGCACGCCGCCTGGTTCTCCGTCGACGGCCGCAACGCCTCGCTGCTGCTCGTCGTCAGCCCCGACCGCGAGGCCACGCCGCGCCTCCACGTCACCGTCAGGGCCACCTACAGCCGCCGCGCGCGCCTCCTACAGCTCTACCCGCCCGACCTCTCAGACCTGGGTGAGTGGCCACCTCCGTCATTGCTGGTTGCAGTTAGGCAGTTTACTGGATGTGCAGTCGTCATGTCAGTAGGAGTAGGATTTCAATGGCGACTCTGAGCTACTATGCGCATCGTCTACGTATGCCTCATGAGGTCCTGAACAGTCGTCACTGCCGTCATCACTCTTATCTGTGACGTCATCACTCTTTTCAGTGACGACATCACCCTTATCTGTGACTTCAACACCCTTACCAGTGACGTCATCACTGTTATGCGTGACAATTCATGTCTCGTACTTACTTACGTACTGCGTTGGCTGCACAAACTACAGTCGGTCTTTGGCCATACCAATCACCCTCCCCCAGCGTACACGGTCCACATAATCTTCAGACAGTCCCAGTATACTCGTATCCTTTCTGATCTGGTCGATCCATCGCAGTCGTGGTCTTCCCCTTGAATCTTCTTCAGACAGTCTCAGTGTACTCATATCCTCTCTCATCTGATCAATCCATCCTAGTCGTGACCTTCCCCTTGGTTTTTTGCAAGTGACCAGGCCTTTTCGACGCATTTCGTGTCCGTACCACTGCCACGACGTCCATTGACTTGAATGACTTCTGCAATTCACGGTTTTTACTTTTTCGCCATTCATCTCTAGCCTTCTCTGGCCCAAAAATCTAAGGATGGCACTCTCTAATGTCAATAGTTTTCTTTCCATCTGCCGGCCGCGGTGGCCGAGGGGACTGAGGCGCTCCAGTCACGGTCTGCGAGGCCACTACGGTCGGGGGTTCAAACCCCCCTTCGGGTATGCATATTTGTGCCGTCCTTAGGATAAGCTAGTTGATAAGTAGTTTGTAAGTTTAGGGACTGATGACCCCGTATTAAATTCCCTTAAGTTATACAAACATTTGAACATTTCTTTCCATCTTTCGGATAATAGCCAGGTCTCTGCTCGATATAAGACTACATGTTATCATCGTCACATACATGTTGTTAATTCAGAATCTCCATAGTATCTGGGACTTAAGTAGCTGCCCCATCGCGGGTTCGAATCCCCCCTCGTGCATCGATGTTTGTGCCGTCTTCAGTATAAGTTAGTTTATAAGTAGTTTTTCAATTTAGGGACTGATAACCCTGCAGTTAAGTCCCTTAAGCTTCACAAACATTTGAACATGAACTTAAGTAGCTTTCCCAGACCAAACGTTCACCTGTCGACAGTGGGAGGGTTGTGCTCAGGCCTCTGGTGTTACTTTTGAATAAAGACTTCAATTATACCCACAGTGTCATTTAGTAACTGTTCATGTGAACACATCTCGTATATGTTTTTTTCTGCTTTTTGTTTACTAATTCACTCCAATATCTAAGAGTGATTGAAGGCAATGGTACAAAGTTGATCCTATATTAGACATATACAAGGCGACCGACCACTACTGTTCCTCCTAGTGACGGGACTATTCGAATGTTAAAGATCTGTTGGATACTTGAGAAATATATTTATGGAATAAATGATCATGTTGGGAAGCTTGGTAGTTGTAGACAGAGCTTTGAGTGATGTCGGTGGTCTGCAGCAGTTGTTGAGACACGTGGTCTGTTGTGGTGTTGCAGGTCACGACGAGGCGCGCGTGGTGGTGGTGGTGCGGGACATGAACGACAACTCGCCGCGCTTCGTGGGCAGCGGCAGGCCCCTGGTGGCCGCCGTGCCCACCTCCACCACGTACGGACACCACATACTCACCGTCAAGGTACACCGCTGTCCACTGTCTCTTATGGCCATTTACCTCGGCTGTATATGACGACACTCAAAGAAACACATTAAATGACCAAGTAAACGTCAGATCGGCAACCAAATTCTGTTTAAACTAATGAAACACATAGTAGACAAAGACAAATCTTCCTCACCCACTAAATAAAACAATAAGTCGCTCTCCAATACATACACCTACAGAAAATCAGAATAAATCACCCCCCCCCCCCCTTAATCACACACACACACGCACACACACACACACGACAGACTGGCAAACCTACGCTAGCTGAATTAAAATCATATTTATAAACACGCACAATACTGTCAGAACATCACACAAGGATTGCTACGAGAGGCCAATATTAGTACAAACAAAACATGAATGCATCTCACAACGCGAGCCACAGAACTTAGAAACAAGTTGACACACACATACAAACGATAAATAGAAACGGTGAGATTTTGGCAACTTTGCTGAACATGTGTAATTGAAAATAGTGAGACAGCATATGAGTTGGCAATTTGAGTGCTACGAGAAACACATGAAGAGGGCAGCATAAAAATTGAGTTATCTCTATAGTTAACTTTATTCATAATAAAATAAAACCACGAGCAATGTTCAAGATCCATTTCACAAATGTAAATGCTTTTAAATAAAACGAAACGCCTCTAGACTTCCACTCCGAAACCGGCCATGTAATTAAAAGAAGAAAGAGGAATTGGCTGGAAACCTCTTATTAAATATTTTTAACATTTTGGGTTATAATCAAAGCCGTTAGTGCACAGTAATATCACTTCACAACCTCAGGAAATACAGGAGTCTCTAATATTCTCATAAAATCTATCCTAGCAAGCACGGAAGAGACAGGAGCTGCATCATTACAAGATGATACTAAATGGTTTCGCCATCCCTGCCCTAGGTTATAAAAGTGCTGGTGATATAAATAAGTAAATTCACAGACATTGTATAAAAGTTATGTGGCTATTATGAACCTACTAATAACAGAATTTTTTAATTAAAATAAAAGAGAAAAATAAAATAAAATACGCATAAAAATAAAAATATGGATAAGAAATTAAAGTAAATTTTGCTTATTAAAACTAAACTGTATTTTTTTAACTGAAGGACAAATGAGACAAATGTCAAGTTCTGATGGAGGGAGAAAAGGGGTTGGGGGGTTGGGTTGTTTGGTTGGGATAGGGGGACTATACTGCTAAGGTTATCAGTCTGTCGGTGGGTAGGGGAAGAAGATAGAAAAGGAGGGGAGAGGGAAAGGAAATGCAGCCCGGGAAGTAAAGGAGGAAGGAAGGTTGCATTAGCTCGGGGCCCAGTGCTCGCCACGCATGTCCTCAGAAAGAATAGTGTGCCTTGTCCCGGGGGCATGGTTGTGTGTGTGTGTGTGTGTGTGTGTGTGTGTGTGTGTATTTGTGTGTGTGAGAGAGAGTGTGTGTTGTCGTTAGCGTAAGATAGTTTAAGTAGTTTGTAAGCCTAGGAACTGATAACCGCATGACTCAACTGCCTTAGATTTATAAACATTCAGCGCCATTTTTTATTTATTTCTTTATTTTTATTTTTTTTTTCGGAAAGGAATTTATTGTGTGAACTTTTTACCTGATACCAGTGCGTAATATTGTGCCAGCTGCTACGTACTCGCTACGCATGTATTCATGAAAGAAACGTGAGCTGCCCTGGTGGTGGCGGTGGGAGTAAAAGGGGAAATTCTGTAAAACGTTGAGGGGGAAGAAATAAAAAAATAAAATTAAAAAAAATGGACTGTAAAGACTGGCTAAGATCCACCTTAAGCAGTTGGATGGTGGGTCATTATGTAGGGCAGTAGGTGAAGTGTGTGTTGTGGTGCTGCCGGCAGGCGGAGGACCCGGACGAGGGCGTGAACGGCGAGGTGCGGTACTCTTTGCTGGGCGGCGCGGGCCCCGAGGCGCGGTTCGCGGTGGACGCGGCCAGCGGGCAGGTGCGCGCGCTCGCCGCCTTCCGCAGGGACGCCGGCCGGGTGTTCGGCTTCGACGTCAAGGCCACCGACCGCCGCGGCGCCGACGACGGCCGCTCCACCATCGCCAACGTGCTCGTGAGTCCGCCCACGCTACCTGCTGCGTCTCACACCTCCGGCAGGACTATTTTATTTATTCGCAAAGAACTTTGTATGACGGGCAACAACAGCTAAAATATTTATACATATTTAAGAAACTTTCACACAGTTAAAATTAGGTGTTAAATTGTAAGAGTCTGACCGAAAGTCCTTGGTCCACTTGAGCTGTTATTTTTATTGGAGTCGTGAAGACCCGCACGACCGGTTTCGCAACCCACAGTTGCATCTTCAGGCGCTTTTTATTTGAACTGTAATGAGAAGCTGCAGCGTCGCTGTTGAACATTATTGACATGCAATGGTGGGCAAGAGGCTCTTCTTGGCGACTATTAATTTGCATCAATATTGGGCCCCATACCAATCCTCTTGCTACACATTTCCCCTTGTTTTTCATTTAACGCGTCCATTTATAACACTACAAAAACTCATGTTGCGTCATGGGAACACACAGCTGCGTCACATACCACGACTGATCTCACAGAGCTGTTGATCAGTTGTGCAGCTCAGATAGCAGTTACTGATCAACAGCTCTGATCTCACAGAGCTGTTGATCAGTTGTGCAGCTCAGATAGCAGTTACTGATCAACAGCTCAGTGAGATCAGTCGTTGTATGTGACGCAGCTGTGTGTTCCCATGACGCAACATGAGTTTTTGTAGTGTTATATATGGACGCGTTACATGAAAAACAAGGGGAAATGTGTAGCAAGAGGATTGGTATGGGGCCCAATACTGATGCAAATTAATAGTCGCCAAGAAGAGCCTCTTGCCCACCATTGCATGTCAATAATGTTCAACAGCGACGCTGCAGCTTCTCATTAAAGTTCAAATAAAAAGCGCCTGAAGATGCAACTGTGGGTTGCGAAACCGGTTGTGCGGGTCTTCACGACTCCAATAAAAATAGCAGCTCAAGTGGACCAAGGACTTTCATTCAGACTCTTACAATTTAACACCTAATTTTAACTGTATGAAAGTTTCTTAAATATGTATATTTTATTTATTGCTCATTTAGCCTGACCACATAGGGTCTTGAGGCCCTCTCTTACTTCTGACCAGGAAACAACACACACAGAAGACAGTGAAATAAGTCAGTAACAGAGCCTCTCAGAAAAGAACTGCCGACAGAGTGGAAGGGGAAGTATGAAGGGTAGCGGGAACTGGCCAGAGTAAGCTGCAGAGGGATGGCTGTTGTGACAGTGGGTGGGCCATTAGTTTCCTTTTGAAGTTTGTGAGGGATCTGATTTTTTTATGTTTTGAGGAATATTCTTCCAAAGTCTGGTACCTGATATAGAAAAAGATTTAGAAAACATGGCAGCATGATATTGAAGTACCTGGGAAGCAGGTTGCTAGCCTTACTTGCCCAGGGCCCCACTGGGTTTTACCCCGAACGGTTGAGGGACTAACTGGTGCATTTGGTAGTCTTTGCCGTCTGAGCACAAAGGTGGCAACGACTCAGAATATATCCGAGATGCTCAACCTTATTGCAAAGTAATTGGTATCCCAACTGTCAGGACCACTTACTTGGCCCCTCATACGATGCCCGTGGTTCATGACTACAGGAACCCACACCACGAAGTAAAAGGCATAACATCAGACGAGGCATCAATGTTAGCATTGAATAGGGATCATGGAGGAATTTTATTAGAGGTACTATACTCCAGACTGAACGCAGAAAGGCATAATCAGTCTCTGATGATGATCAAGGCAGAATTGTGCGATGGTATAGAAAGGATTTCACTTTGTTGGGAACGGGTGGTCCTCTTGTGCTGCTCAGATAGCAGATTTACAGTTGAGATAAATAGGAGGATGTGTAAAGATTAAGAAAACGATAGACCAGGCATAGCAGACATGGCTTATCAGCATGAAGCCAAGATAACTACTTGCAGGCTGGCGTGATGTGTCGAAATAGTGTATGCCGCAAATGAAACAATTTTCTGTACCTCTGTATAGAGTGACGCTGACACCTTGTTACAGACTCCATTGTGTGCTCAGTCCAGTCTAGGTGTTGCTCCATAATTATTCCTAAGCTCTTTGCCGAGGAAGAGCAGAGTATAGCTGTGCCGTACAGGGTTAGTGGTGGAAAAGATTCCCTGTACCATTGTGTAATGAGTCTTTTGTGAGCAAACAAAATAGCTTGTGTTTTAGATGGATGAAATATCAAGCCGATATTTTGTGCCCACGTTGATAAGCCACGCAGGTCAGCATTTATATCCTGGATTGCTGTGTACAGATCTATTGGGCTGGCGATTAGATATAATTGAAGGTCATCTACGTAAAGGTGGTATTTGCAGTGGGAGAAAACTGTTGACACACCATAAACATATAATGAGAAAAGTAATGGCCGTAGCACTGATTCTTGTGGGACCCCTAATAATACATCCCTCCACTGTGATATATTTGTTCCAATCACTACACTCCGCTGGCAGTATTTCAGGTAAGAGCGGAACCACTGCACACCACTTAAAGAAAAATTTAAACTAGAAAGTTTAGAAAGTAGTACGTTGAAGTCGACAGTTTCAAATGCTTTGATGAAGTTTAATGTTGTAATGTTTG
Organism: Locusta migratoria; assembly: GCA_026315105.1. Taxonomy (NCBI): domain Eukaryota; kingdom Metazoa; phylum Arthropoda; class Insecta; order Orthoptera; family Acrididae; genus Locusta; species Locusta migratoria. The sequence goes on along the minus strand of CM048744.1, from coordinate 648,450,716 downwards.
TTAAGCTTATGGGACTTAACTACGGGGTCATCAGTCCCTAAACTTACAAACTACTTATGAACTACTTACGAACTAGGACGGCACAAATATCCATGCCCGAGGGGGGATTCGAACCCCCGACCGTAGTGGTCGTGCAGACCGTGACTGGAGCGCCTCAGTCTCCTCGGCCACCGCGGCCGGCGATGAAGTTTAAAAAACACATAATAGTTACCTGTTGTTTATCCATAGTTTTTTTCAGTTATTCTGTCACTTTAATTAGGGCAGTCGTCGCGCTGCAATTTTGGCGAAAACCGGACTGATATTCATCTAGAAGGTAGTTTGCTGTTAGTAACCTGCTCATGAACTATATATTACTAAACCAGATCAGTAGATCAGTATTACATGAATTTAACCGGAAAGTAAATAAAAAAGAAAAGAAAAATACTATTGGCCTCCCTCCTCCTCCTTCATGACCCATTATTACCTCCATCATGAAACTATTCTGTCGAATTAGAACAAAGAGACACTTAGTGCCCTAGAACGCTATAGCTGAAAACCTGGCGTCGTCTGAGTACTTACTATTCTAGTCTTAAGTTGGTCCTTCCTTTTTAGCTGTCCACCTTCTGTTTCTTTCTCTCTCTCTCTCTCTCTCTCTCTCTCTCCATCTACTCCTCTCACTCCCTTCCCTACCTGTTTATCTCATCTCCCCTCCCCTGTTCGTCTCCTCCTACCTCTGTACTGCCCTTCTCCACCTTCACCTTTCTTTGCTAAACACCTCCTCGTCTTTCTGTCGAACTCCTCCACCTTCTCAGCCCATTCCCTCTTCCATCTGCGCAAAATTAGTAACTCTTTTTCATGGTGATGAGTAAAGTGGTGTCTTACCTTACTGCAAGTTACCCTGCGCTATTCACCGTAAGGATTCTTAGATAGACGCTGAAGTTCCTGTTGTTTTTAAGTTTAAGTGTCCATAATTTCATCAAGATTTGAAGAAAACCGTAGATTTGTCGAAGATCGTAGATAAAGTACGGTATGCCAATGCGCCATACAGAATTTTACGTAGACAGTGATTTTTCCATTTGTTTTGAAAGCTGTCATCTCTGATCTCAAATACAATGTATAACATAGGTGGACAATTTACAAAGTACCAAAGTCAAATAACAATATAAATGACACCCCTTTTTTCACATTTACCGAAAATGGGCAAAGGCTGCACAGTTTACTGCCATAGAAAAGAGAGCATGACCCAGGTTGTCTCTTTAAATAAAAAACTTGATAAAAAAATCAATAAACTACTTGTTGCCCAGCCACAGTTGAAATGAACTCTCAAAACATTACAGTAAGCTTGCTAATTACGCCACTACCGCTGTATTATTTAGCAAATATCTTAGCAGTGATTTTATTAACGATTTTACTGAAACTTTATTGGTGCTTTTATCTCTTTGTGAAAGTATCCTGAGCAGGCTCTATCCTATTTTTGGTAAATGTTAAAAAGGGTTACACTGTCATTTATACTATTATTTAACTTTTCTATTTTGTAAATTGTTCGCTTATTTTTTACATTGCATCCCAGGTCAGATGATGACAACTTTGCTTGCTGAAAACGGTAATCCCGAAGAAATTTGCCAATATAGCGACATTGAGTGCAAAGTCTGATTTTTCTTCTAATGAATTTTAAGATCGCCCTTCGACCACGGGGACATCTGATGTCAAACTTGCGCTACTACCTGAGCGTCCCAAAACCACTTTCCTATTGCTCCTCTAAATCGTTTACTAACTTTCCTAGTGGCTGTGCATCACATAATGTCCCTTCTAATGTTTGGGAATGGAGGGTTTGATTTTATGATGTTAATTTCTTTCTCTATTCATTTGTTGACACATTGAAATATGGGCACAAGACATTCGCATTGAGTTCCTTGGCCGAGATGGGGACGTTTCTGAGGTCTCCCCTACACTCTGTGAGCCAAACCTCCATCATTGATTTTTCCTAAATGAAACAAAACATACAGCATACAGGCGCTCAGTCAGTGCCTTTCTCTCCACCTGTCCTAGCTTACAATGTCGTTCACATTCAGTGACGCTGTTGTAACAGATGGTTGTTCATTCTTTTGTACCTCTCTTTTGTCACCGGCATATTTGAGCCATACACTAGGATTCCTGATCACTTCGTTAACTTATGCAGATGTTGAGTCTGTTCTTCCGGACATATTAGAAAAAAACACATATCACACACACACACACACACACACACACACACAATGAAAGATCTTTCATTTAAATGTGGATGGACAACTGACTCGGATCACTCTACATCAGTCGGCTAACCACGGCCATGACTAGACTAAAGGAGAATAATAGGCAAGAGCACTATGACAGTAGTGTAGGGTGTAACTTAGTTCTGGCTGAGAGCGTGCCAGGCTAGTTCTTGCATCTGCACTATCCACGATGTCCAGGTGACTTGGTGGATGGACCAGCCGCCTATTAATCAGAAGGCCTGCGTTCGATCCCCGCTATCGGCACCACTTTTCAACCACCTCGTTGAATTTGAATTCAATGCCCACAATAAGCACCTAATACCGTTCTGACATAAGTGACTCGGAGTATATAAAAACCGTGATTATACAACGTTTCTGGAGTGTAACACCAATTCCATCCATCACCCTGATGATGTGTGGCAGGTTCGCCATGCTCGAAATTTCATAATTTCAGTTGTCTTTTCAAAGGGCGTTGAGCTTTCTTGAACATTCTGGGGAACATCGAATCCTCCTAAAAACGGTTTCTAAACATTTGTGTTCTCTGCACGAGTTACCTGGGCTCACATATTCCTTTCGATTGTATTACATATGTATTGCTCTTACTCTTACTTTGATACATAGGTGATTCAATGTCTTATGTTGATAGGTATAAGTATGCATAACTTTTTGATATTTATTACTATTTGCACCACTCCTCGTCTCTGAAAACAGTCCTCGTCACTATAAAGTCACGGGATGATACCATTTTTTATTTATTTACTTCCATGACAGACTGAATGCTGACAGGAATATTGAGTAGGTGATTTAAATGTGTTAAAGCTTATCGATTTATTTTTATAACCAAGCTCTTCCAAAGGTGTTTCTCGTGATTCTACTTCCTGTACAATGGCGATTTACACTAAATATCGAAGGAGTTGTCCTGGGGGGTTCAACTAATGGCTGGTGGCTGGAACTTACTTTATGATAAATTGAAAATATGGGTCTTGTCTAAAAGGAGTTTTGAGGAAGAGGGAACACCTTGTTTACTTCCTGAGAAACATTAACAGTCCCCATGCTAATATATAGACGTATTTAATTATATATGTAGCTACTTGTGCTACTAGTATCTAAATACATTGTTAACCTGCCCATCTGTCAGCACCTTTACATTCTATGTCGCATAATAGAACTATAATTGAACAGCACAGTCTTGAAATTAATACATTCAGATCTATAGATGGTTTGTTGCTGTGTCGATGCCATTACATAAAAATTTAATGCAATCAAGACGGATATTAAATACATTTCAAAACTATTTTCAAATTTATGCTCCAAGGACACTGTCAATTTTTGGTTAGAAAATGGAAACTTTTGTTGTTTTAGAGAGATATATATTTGTTTATTTCAGGTGTACGTCCTGGATGATGACAAGCAGGTAGTGATGGTCCTCGCCACTAAGCCAACAATGGTGGAGAAGAACGTGGAGAACATTACCACGTAAGTTTCAGGAAACATCAAAAGCCTCGTGTTTTATTTCAGTTACATAGTCTGAATATGTGATTTATTATTAAAAGAAGCAACTTCTATGAAGCTTTATGTTAGGTGCACTATTGGTTATAGAACCACGTAATGAATATCACTTTTGAAACTTCCTGGCAGATTAAAATTGTGTGCCGGAACCGGGACTCGAACCTGGGACGTTTGCCTTTCGCGGGCAAGCGCACTACCGACTGTGCTATCCCGACACGATTCACGATGCCGCCTCACAACTTTACTTCCACCAGTACCTCGCCTCCTACCTTCCAAACTTCACAGAAGCTCTCCTGTGAACCATGCATGGAGGCGAGGAACTGCCAGGAAGTTTCATATCAGCGTACAATCCGCTTCAGAGTGAAAGGTTCATTCTAGTATCACATTTGATCGTCGAATCAGATTCTATACAAAAACGTTGGTGGTATAAGGCAAAACTTGGGTAACACTATACAGTTGATGATTTCATTCGACTCGTATATAAATCATCCGCAGCACCTTACTCTGTATATTGATTATATTAAAGCCACTTGATAGTGATGTGTATATTTTGTTCTAAATACGAAAAAAGAAAAAAAGAAAAAAAAAAAAACTTTTTCTTAGATTGCGTGGATTAAAATTATTTTCACTCGTTAATCGAATTTGCAGTGTTCTGGAAGGTACTTTATATTTTTCAGCAGCATTTCTTATTGACAAACCTGCAATAACAGCTTGTTTTACTGTTTTCAAATCTTAGCTTTCTCTGTCTTTCTTATGTATTTTCTAACCATCTAAAGAAAAAAATATTGATGGTAGAGAGTAATGATAGTCAGCTGAGGTAGTGACTGCGTCACAGCGACTACGAAAACCCCTAATGCATACCTTCAGCCAACAATTACCAAAACAATACTGTAGAAAAACTCCGGCAGAACCATCTAAGTGATACAAAAGTAGAGGTTACTTGCGACTTGACTACGACCTTTCTTACAAATAACAGACGAAAAAAATCACTCTTTGCCACTCAGCTCCGAAGCAATAGTTGCCAAAACGGCGAACTTTGTTGTAGTAATTCCACGATTAGGCACGTGATGTCAGCACCTCTTAGTGGAAACTTGGAATACGAAATCATGATGACCACGATTACCAATTAGGCCCTGACTTTAATTACCACAGTCTCCCCTAACTTCTCGGGTACTTTGAAGAAGACTTTTCCATGGGGCAGATCAACCAAATCACTCCTGAACTGGAAACGAACATCAATGGTACGAGGAAAATTTAAAGTAAATCGTAAAGGCTTTATGTAGCATGAGCACTAGTGAGTATTGTAATTCACTTCAGATAGGTGGGAGAAACAGTAATGACAAATAACGGATTAATGGTAGTCTTCAATAATTGATGAGCAAACCACTAACGACGAGACCACACGATAACGGATTTCTGTAATCTTCCAAAGCTTCTTCTTTAACTTTCAAAAATTATCGAGAAAATTGAATCTGAATTTGTTTGATGACGTATAATTGCAGGTAAAATTAGTAAAGTGTCGAAGAGACTTTGATAATCAACAAGCTGCAGAGTCTACGGTTGGAATCCAGTCATTCCTTTTTTTTTTTTTTTTTTTTTTTTTAGCTTGTTTTAATATGTACACCATTTAAATTTGAAATACACCAATTATATGGTATTTTAACACATATCAAATCTTAGTTTTATGGAAAATGTGCGTCTTTTGTTTATTCGTGATTTTCAATATTTTACAGAAGATTGTTAATAATTCTTGTTTCAGTTAAATAAACATAACAAACTATATTTTCGAAGCAATACTGGAAAAATCTAAACAAAGTGAATAAGCAAATAATCGTTAGTTAATAGTGAAGTGTGTACTGTAAAAATTATATTGCAATGGTTTTTTTCTTTAATTCAAGCCATCATTATTAAAAACTTTCATAAAATACTAAAAAATAAGAGTGAATAAAAGAGGTACATTTGTCAGTTACCGTATATTTCAAACATTTTGAATTTAAATGGTTCAAGTATTTGAATACAGCGAAAAAATAAAAAATAAATAACGGTGGGATTCAAACTGTCGATCCAAAAATTATCGTACTTTACAATCTATGACTTTGTTACTTTTTTTGGGATAGATCGGTTCCGTATGGACCTTGGATCGTGTTTGTTCTGTGTTGTTCGATGAGTTCCTGGCTCAGTTATTCTTTACTGAGGATGACTAGCCCTCTGACCGAAAGCGCTGAGCTACCGCGTCAGCGTAATAAACCACGGTGACTGTCGGAAATTTGTTTGTCCTTTACATGTAATCAAAGATCCTCAAAAAAACTTTATACTCGATTTTCTCGAGAGTTTTTGAGATATCCGTCGAATACCTTCGGCTGACTACTATTCGATTTCTGACTTCACGTATCATAAACATCAAAATATTTAGGCTAAATATCCTAACCCTATGTGGCCTACTTGTTAGATCAGATTTTCACCTTTTTTGGCCTTAAAGACGAAGAAGAAACATAGTACGATATGAGACTAGCAGTATAGCATTAACATCCAACATAATCTGTTAACAAATATTTGCACGAGAGACTTTCCAACTGAATCCAGTTGTTTGCAGCTGTTGTTTTTATGTTGTTGATGCAGTGTGAGTGTTTATGGTCGGTCTCTTGTGCACAGGGCGCTGTACAACGCGACGGGGCTGGACGTGCGTGTACGCAAGCTGGAACCGCACATGACCAGGGACAACGAGATCATCTCAGGGTGAGTATACCAGCAGGTAGCGGCTGATACCAACTACAGTAGAGGAAGCGTATGCAGTCTTGACGTGACGTTTGCTCTTTGTTTGCAGGACGGATCTGTACTTGTATGCCGTCGACCCCCATATGAACGCCGTCATTGATATGGACACATTACAAAAGTAAGTAATTTGAATACAACTGTCTGGGAGAAAAAATAAGTTCAAAGGATTGCAACTAAAATATAGTCCTGCTAGTCGCTTAGTGTATTGAAATGAAATACCCATGTTCCTTAAATTAGGCAGGCATGTAAGTTTAAGAGGAAAAATATATATCATCTGAGGTTAGTTGGCTGGTTGTGGATGCAATTTGGTTGAAGACATACGGTACATCTGAATACTGCGGCTGTGGGATGTAACATTATCATATAATTTGTTGTTAAATATCCTATAAGATTTGCTACACATAAATTTTCCCCGTTTCAAAAATTATGAAAAGAGGGGAGGACTTCGAAATACAAGGTGTATCAAAAAGAATCATCCAATTCCGCACGTCTATATGTCTGAAATTAATAAACAAATACAATGAATTTTGTTTTTTGATGAGCGGGTAACTCGAAAAGTTTGTTTTCATGTAGATGCACGGCATATGTCAATGTGAGTTACAGCTTGTTGTTAATGGAGGCACATAAACAGAGTCTTTTATGAACCCCCACAAGAAAGAAACCACACGCAGTCAGGTTGGGTGACCTTGAAGGCCAGTAATGTAAGGCTGAATCGTTGGTCCAATGCGACTGACTGATCCATCGTCCAGTATTCCTTTGATTTAAAACTTTCTACATTTCCATATGCGAGTGTAGCGGTGCCCCATCCTTTTGGTAAATGAATTCATCCGACTCAACTCAAGGATATCGAGATATGTGATTCCTGTAACAGTGTTTTCGACAAAGAAAAATGGATCTACAACTTTTTCCTTAGAACTGCACAAAAGACATTACCTTTTGGGATCCCTGTCATGTACAACTTCATGTCGTTGTGCTGTACCCCATAGTCTAATATTATGACGGTTCACATTTCCCTTTAAATAGAACGTTGCCTCGTCACTAAACACCAAGTGTGAAACAAACTATCATCCTCCATCTTGTGAAGAACGAAATTAAAAAACTCCACACGTTTTTGTTTGTCATCGTCACAAAGATCACCGTCACAAAGACGTTGCAGTAGCTGAATTTTGTATTGTTTCATGTTCAAACATCGACGTAACAACGTCAGGCGGGGAACCGGGGGCATGTTGAGATTTCGAAAGGATATCAGGGGGCTCCTTGTGAAACTTTGGCGGGTGCCTTCAGCAAGTAGCCTATTTCTAATGCTCTGCACTGTTGGAGGATCCACACTATCTGCAGCAGAAAAGTCACGGCTGAACGGTTGTTACCAACCCGCTTTGCACAAGTAGTAGGCGAAATGTTTTCTTTCATTTCAACGCCATTTTTTCTACAACTGAAGAAGTCGAACACCGCTGCTACCTGGTGGGAACCATGCAAAACTCGAGAGTTTGCTATTTTCAACATTAGGTTGTTCACTCACATCTCATATAACAAGTTATGAATCCTTTTGATAAATCCTATATATCACAATGATTAAAGATGTCATTGCACACTATTAAAGGACAGTAGAAACCATGGAAATTGAGTTTCAGTATTTTTTGTGCTGAGGTAAGTAACAACCCCGTTTTGTTCGGAATGGTTTTCACTAATTCAAAATACATATTTTATATTTTGACCAAGGCTACAGCACAATCGAAGTCTTTCGAAATAGGCAAGTAGCTGTTGTGTAGTGTCACTTGTTAGTAACTGGGTTTCTTTGAATTAGATAGAGACAGATATTATATGACTGATGTATATAAGTGAACCGACAGCTGTGTGAGTGCCGACCTGAGCATCCGCAAAATCACAGCGGTTGCTCCTCCGCGGAGCTACCACTCTCTATAAACGCAGCCTAAGGTCCGCGCCAGGGCTACATCTTTCAGCCAACGAACATTGTATAGTGTTACGCCTGTCATCTTTCTATTGAAATAACGGAAACATAGGTTTACACAAGATATTCATATTGTATAATCGGACATATTTAATTGCGGTATATCATATGTTAATAAAAGCGCTGGAGGGTTTTGGCGGACTGAGATTATTGGTAATAACCAATCAGATTTTAGATGGAAATATCGGCGGAGTTTTACCATGGGATACTTGTTATAATAATAATAATTTAGTGTGGCTCATTGGCCTAGTGCAAGTCTTTCAATTGGATGCCACTTCGGCGACTTCCCTGTCCCTAACCTACCCCAGTTATCCAAGCGGGGAAAGGGGACCTACAGCTTAACGTGGAATCCAACCCACGTGTCGTTCCTGGCGACTGATCATATCGTTGAGAGGTGAAGAATGGGTTAAAGTGAAGACTGAAAAAAATCGAGGTCCGACCGGGTTTTGAGCCCGCGACCGTTCGGTTTTCAGTTGAGCACTTTACTCCACCGGGCCCGACGGGATACTTGTTGGTCGGACTATATGCTTTATGTTTTACTCACCCCACATATTACGTAATGCTGTTCTCAACATACTAAAAGCTGTCTTCCAGAATAAAATATGAAAGCTCAGCCCCGTCACAATATAATGTTTGGCCTGGCTACTGAGGCGCTGGTAGTGGCAGGTGGATTGTGCAGCTCAGTGTTGTGTTGTACTGTGCGGCAGCGTGCTGACGGCGCGGCAGGCGGACGTGCGCCGGCGTCTGGAGCGCTTCCGCGTGCTGCAGTTGTCCGCCGCCCCCGCCGCCCCCGCGTCACGCCCGCCCGCCCCCGCCGCCGCCGGCCGATGGCTCTCGTCGCTGGAGGCCGTCGTGCTCGCGCTCGGACTCGTCGTCTTCTTCGGCGCCTTCGCCACCGCCGTCTGCATCGGCTGCGCGCGCCGCAGGAACAGGCTCAGGTACGTAGCCGAGCCGCCGCTTCTCGCACCTCCCATCACTTGACACTCGCCGACTACCCGTGCCTTCTGACTGCCTGATACGGGTAGTGATTGTAATACTTGCCCCTGTTCGGTTGATACTTCGCCTCGGGCCGCAGTTTTTTGTGTAAGGTGCAGTGTGTAAGCTTAGAGTGCCGTAATCACGTATTCCTGTCTCTGTAATGGGAGGAGGGAGAGGGATGGGAGGGGGAGAGAGGAGGCGTACCGTATACGGGGAAGGATTAGAGTTTATAGGACGAATAGATGTCGGAAGGGAGAGCGTCATCCAGGAGAGGAATCTGACGGGAGTTACCCTCAGAAAGGATATGGAAAGTGTGGAAGTAGAGGGAAGGAGGGTTCAGTTGGTAAAGGCAGAGGCTCAGGATTGAAGAGCAGGGGAGAAACCGGATAATGATGGGAGGCTATTTTACAGGAAACGCAAAGGGTACGGATATGCTCCGGGATTTGGGAAAGAAATTAGGGCATACAGGATGCGTATGGGAACAAGGATACAGTAAACGAGATAGAGAGCGTGGACCTAGAGGGGCTTGTAATAGGCGGAGACCCAGTCGGGGTGGAAACTCCACAGGACGGAATGCATTAGTGAATGGAGGGATGGTGTCTCCATGTACGGTTGTACAGGAGCTTAAGCAGGTTAAGGCGGGAGAAGGGTTTCTGATAGACAGTCTGAAGATGGTACTAGAAGAGAGAGTGATCGAAGGTGAAGCCAAAGTATTTTAGGGTAGAGGTTTGAGGTATAGGTCTCGCTGGTGGAAGGATTGGGTGGTGTGACCTATGATGATTGCCTGGTATTTGGTGCGGTTGACTGTAAGAAGCCACCAATTGGTGAATTCTGATAGGCGAGACTCGAGCAGGTGTTAAGCCAGCGTCTAAGGGGGTGAGGGCTAAGAAGGCAGTTTCGTCAACGTACTGAAGGAGATGCGCAGGAGGTTGGAGTTGTGGCGTATCTGCCAAGGAAATCAGGTACAGCAGAGGGGAGATGGTGGAGTGTTGTGCCACCCCAGCAGAAGGGTGAAACAGATGGGAGATGGTATTGTTGACAGTGAAGTAGTATGGACGGTGCGAGAGAAAGGAAGCGATGAATTGGACTTAATTAACGCGAAGGGGGTAGTTTTTGTGCTTGAAAAGGAATTGGATAGAGACAATACGATATTTCATTCATCTAAGATTTGATTACTGAGTACATTCTATTTGGTTGTTCAGCTTCCTTTTGTTGCCGTTCTTAGTTTACATGATAGACGTATATTTATACTGTACTGGTTCCTGTCAATGGCGATCTTGAATTTGGTCTGCTCTGCGCTACGGTGTAGTTGGGGCTTGATGTAACGGTACGAGCGTCAGCAATGGATGTGCCGGCTGGCGGCCTCGTGTAACAAGGGCTTCTTCCGTGTTGCAGGCGGCAGGAGGAGCTGGGCAAGGCGCTGACGTCGCCGTTCACGCTATCGGCGGCGCCGTCGGGCGGCGCGTACAACGGCGACACGACGGACACGTACGTGGACATGCACTCGCGCCGCTCCGGCGACAGCGGGGGCGGGGGCGGGCCGCTGCGGCACGGCCACCACCAGCACCAGCACCGCCACCACCGCCACCACCGGCACGCGCCCGGATGCGCGCGCGCGCACGGCCTGCAGGCCAGCCTCGCCTCCCTGCACTCCAGGGACTCCGGCGTCGGCACCGCGCACAGGCCGCAGGCCGCAGGAGGGCGCTGCATCTGCGGGCACTCCACCAGCCACTCATCCGACAGCAGCGGGTGAGCGCCAGCACCAGGCACTTCTTCAGCTTTGCTGCAAACACATAAACTATCATCCTCACGTACATCCAAACTGCTGGAAATCGAACTTAGCATCCCATCAGTTGGACCACGACCTAGGGTGATTGGCAGGGTCATCATTCGAGAAGTTGGGCCACTTTCCTTAACGTGGGAATAACTAGTAACCGAGAGCCAATAGCCTAAGGGCTGGCCACAATGTTACCCTGTCAGACTGTACGGCGACCAGTTACTCATCACACAGCGTGGGAGCAGTCCTGCGGACTCGAGTAGCTAGGTTGGTAAACACCATGCGACCAAGAGATATGAAACAGGGTTAGCCGTCAGAGGTGTCTGTTCATGTGGTGGCATGGGCTAGTTATCCGAAGCCAGAGTGGCAGGCCTTTCAGTCCTGACCCTGAGGCTGCAAGACCCACTACAACTAGGGGCAACCCATGAGTTGGCCTGGTATAGGTTCAGCGATGTCCCCCACACGGCGTCTACCCACAAAACTGCTAGGAACTATCCAATCCCAAAGACTGGGTAAAGGACGTTGCCTAGTATGTATTCAGAGGTGTGGTAGAGGTATCGCTGAATGTGACATGCGTGCCAATGGAAGTGTCCCCAACCTGTGACTCGTCTTTGGGGTGAGATAAATCTTACCAACACGAGTGCCTTGACTTTAAGTAAGACAGTCAAGGGTGACAAAGGTTAGCTGCTGGGGAGCGTGTTTGAGGTGTCAGACCACACGTGGTCTAGTATCCAGTTCTCCTATGGGAGATACGATGCTACCCCTTAGCAGACCACACGGTTAATATCCTTAAAAGTCCCTTTAAACTGCCCAGTCTTTGGTTGGTAAGCCAAAGGGCGTATAAGGTATGTACGAAATGTGTAGTAGAACCTTGCTTATGTACCCTCGGCTGTAACTCGTGAAACGTGGCGGGACTTGAATCGGCCAACACGAGTAGTTGATGTCATCATGCAGGCCCAATCATCAGGGTCCTGCTTTATATGGTCTACAACCCAGAGCAAACCCGAGTACAGCTGGGTTAATATCGGGTGAGCTCGAGGGCACCTGGGCTCGACAGTGGGTACGTCTAGCCAACCGCGGACTGAGTACTGGACTACAAGTTTCAAATCCGATCGTGGTGCTCACCGACTGGGATTCCGATGCGGAGAGATGAGCTAGGAGGCGCCACGTCCCCTTTCTGTCCCCACGGGTAACCTCCGGCTGGAATCGACGCCGGAGGGTGGCTAAGAGCGCTTCTCGTATGAGGGTCCTTCTGACTGGCATGAAAGTCGTTTTTCCGGGCCCCATTTCCATGGCAGTGTTGAGAGTAGCTACGTAGTGGACGTCGATATGGACCAGTAGAAATGTCATCAAGACACTCAATGAGTAATAATAGTCATCTTAGATTTTTCCAATTCACAGTGCATATGCTGTATGTGCAGTTCATTACATTAATGACCAAATACAATATTAGTATTGTGCTGCTTCACCAAGTCGTGTCAATTGAATATCTAGGCATAACACTGGATAGCGATATGAAATGCAATGAGTGTGGGGAAGGTCAATGGTCAACTTCGGTTTGTTGTGACGATTTTGGGAAGAAGTGATTCGTCTATAAAGGAGACTGTATACAAAACGCTTGTGCGACCCCTTCTTGAGTATTGTTCATTATCGGTTTAAAGGAAAACATAGAAGCTATTGAAAAGCGGAGTATCTAGGTTTTCAACTGGTAGGTTCCATTAATGCGCACGTGTTACTGAGATGCTTTGGGAACTCAAATGGGAGTCGCTGGAAGGAAGGCGACGTTATTTTAGACAAACACTGTTGAAGAAATTTAGACGGCTGGGATTTGAAGCGGAATACAGAACGATTCTACTGTCGCCAACTTACATTTCGTTTAAAGACCACGAAGATAATATCAGAGACATCAGGTCTCATTCACATACATACAAGCATTCGTCTTTTTTCCGTTCTTTATGGAATTTGGACACGAGAGCAAGAAACTTGTAATGGTACTAGGTACTCTCCGCCTCGCACCTCTGGGGTGATTCGGCAGTATCTATGTGGATGTAAATGTAGGTAAATAGCTCAAGCGATAATGAGGTACCAGTTGTCTATCCATGCTTAAACACACTTATTGGTACTTGGTGTAGCCTTCATGAGCAACAATGCAGCCGCTGATTCTGGCGTCCATTCGATCATAAAGAATGTGAATACTGTCTTGGGATAGATTATTCCACACCTTCTCAACCTGTCCACGTAGTTCTGAACTGCTTGTCTTGCAGAGCACTTTGAGTTTCATGTGCAGTGTTTGGGGATTATTATCCTGTTTGAGGAACACATCACTTACATCTTACAAGTATGACAAAAGAACAGGTCTTACAACATTCTGCACCTATCGATCACTGGTCAGCATTCCCTACACAAAGTTGAATGAGTGTTGTAGCTTACTGTACCCCATACCATAAGGCCTGGGGCAGGGCCACTGCATCTTGCACTAATGTCCTGCATGTTACAACGCACGTCATTTGTACAGTGCTTCCAGAAATCTTCACCTTAATGGTCATAGAAATTTGATGCATTATGACAACGCAAAGTCACGTTCTGATTAGATGGTGACTACCACTGTGAACGGCTGTTGTTGCTGCAGAGACAGCTATGGAACTGACTGTGAGAGGGCTGTTATTCTGCAGCGCCACCATGAAGACTGACTGTAAGATGGTAGTTGTGTTGCAGGGGCAAGTATGAGGACTTACTGTGAGATGGCTATTGTTTTCCAGGAGCGGCTATGAGGACTGACTATCAGATGACTGTTGCAAGAGGAGCTATGAGGACTGACTGTGAGATGGCTGTTGTTTTCCAGGGTTATCTGTGAGTACTGACTGTGAAGTGGCGGTTGCTTTGCAGCGGCCACTGTGTTCTGACTGTGAGATGGCTGTTGTGTTGCAGGAGCAGCTATAAGGAATGAGATGGTTGTTGTTTCACAAGGGACACTAGGAGAAATGTGAAATGGCTTTTGTTTTGCTCAGGGCAGTATGAGGACTGGCTGTGAGTTAGCTGTTACTTTACAGGTGCAGCTAGGAGGACTGTCTGTGAGATGGCTGTCATATTGTGTGTTGTTTTGCTCAGGACACTATTAGGACTGACTGTGACATAGCTGTTGTTTTGCAGGAACCACTGTGAGGATTGACTGTAAGATGGCTGTTGTGTAGTAGGAGTAGGTTTGGGGACTGAGATGGCTGTTGTTTCACAAGGGCCACTAGGAGAAATGACTGTGAAATAGCTTCTGGTTTACTCAGAACACTATGAGGACTGAGTGTGAGATGGCTGTTATTTAACATGTTCAGCTAGGAGGACTGTCTGTGACATGGCTGTCATATTGCTGGGCCGGCCGCGGTGGCCGAGGAGACTGAGGCGCTCCAGTCACGGTCTGCCCGGCCACTACGGTCGGGGGTTCGAATCCCCCCTCCGGCATGGATATTTGTGCCGTCCTAGTTCGTAAGTAGTTCATAAGTAGTTTGTAAGTTTAGAGACTGATGACCCCGTAGTTAAGTCCCATAAGCTTAACAAACATTTGAACATTTTGAACATATTGCTGGGGCAGCTACAAGGACTGACTGTGAGACGTCTGTTGTTTCGCTCAGGACACTATGACGGCTGTGAGATGGCTGTTATTTAACATGTTCAGCTAGGAGGACTGTCTGTGACATGGCTGTCATATTGCTGGGGCAGCTACAAGGACTGACTGTGAGATGTCTGTTGTTTCGCTCAGGACACTATGATGACTGACTGTGAGATGGCTGTTGTTTTACAGGTGCAGCTATCAGGACTGTCTGTGAGATGGCTGCCATATTGCTGGGGCAGCTACAACGACTGACTGTGAGATGTCTGTTGTTTTGCTCAGGACACTATGAGGACTGATAGTGAAATGGCTGTTGTTTTGCAGGGACCACTGTGAGGATTGACTGCGAGATGGCTGTTGTGTTGCAGGGCTAGCTATGAGGACTGACTGAAATGACTGTTGTTTTGCAGAGGCCACAGTGGTCTGACTGTGAGGTGGGTGTTGTGTTGCAGGAGCAGGTATAAGGAATGAAATGGATGTTGTTTCACAAGGGCCATTAGGAGTACAGACTGTGGGATGGCTGTTGTTTTGCAGGTTCAAATGTTCAAATGTTTGTATAGCTTATGGGACTTAACTATGGAGTCATCAGTCCCTAAGCTTACAAATTACTTATGAACTAGCTAATTCTAAGGACGGCATAAATATCCAAGCCCGAGGAGGGATTTGAACCCCGACCATAGTGGCCGTGCAGACCGTGACTGGTGCGCCGCAGAGCGCTCGGCCACTGCGGCTGGCTGTTTTACAGGTGCAGCTAATATGACTGTCTGTGAGATGGCTGTCATATTTCTGGGACAGTGAGATGTCTGTTGATTTGCTCAAGACACTATGAGGACTGACTGTGAGATGGCTGTTTTCTACAGGTGCAGCTAGAGGCACTGTCTGTGAGATAGCTGTCAGATTGCTGGGGCAGCTATGAGGACTGACAGTGAGATGTCTGCTGTTTTTCTCAGGACACTATGAGGACTGACTGTGAAATTGTTGTTGTTTTGCAGAGACCACTGTAAGGATTGACTGTGAGATGGCTGTTGTGTTGTAGGAGCAGCTATGAGGACTGAGACGGCTGTTGTTTTGCAGGGGCCACTATGAGGACTGACTGTTGTTTTGCAGGGGAAGCTCTGACGACTATGAGACAGCTGTTGTTTTACAGGTGCACCTGTGAGAGTGCTCAGCTATGAGGGGTGACTGTGAGCCGGCCGCCGTGTTGCAGGGGCAGCTACGAGGACTCGCTGAAGGGCGCGCACGCGCGGCGCGGCGCGGCGCCCTCGCGGCGCCAGCGGCAGCGCCACAGCTCGGCGTCGGCCGCCAGCTCGCTGGGCGGCGCGCCCGCCGCCCCCGCGCCGCCCACGCCCTGCCTGCCGCCGCCCTCGGGCCGCGCCTCGCCCTGCGCCACGCTCGGCCGCCGGCCCAGCTTGCGCGACGCCGCCTCCGTGCGCTAGCCCGCCGCCCACGCCGCCCTACCCTACCCAACCAGCCACGGGACCAAAGTCCAGGGACCAGTCTACAGGAGGCAGCTGTCGACTGAGGCTGCCTGCGAGACAGTATTACACGCGAAGTCTGCACGCGTAGGCACCGTACCGTCCAGTAACCGTACGCGGTGTTAAGCGCAAATGTGTGTTGTGAACATTTTATTTATCGTACAAATCTTACGAAAGTATCGTGATAGTGTCGAAAAACTTTGCATACTGTCAAATGTGTACCAGGAATTCCTATAAAGAATAACCGATCTAAGCATCTAAAATACTTCGACTTTCAAGCCCCATCATTCACGGCTTACTTATGACGTTACGACAGTCTGTTTCCTCCTATACAGTAGGTGGTAAGCGTTTTGACACTTGTACTACAGCAATCAGTGAAGTCATTCAATTCATCTGGGTACATTGCGCTGACCTCAGTGCAGGTATTTCACGATGGGCGACATCTGAGTGTCTATTAATGACTTTATAGCCTAGACACTGTCATTTTAGAAAATGCATATCTTTAGGCACCAAAATAAGATGTATCTACTTGGAAACTATTATCTTCCCGAAGAATACTTGAGCAAGATTCTTGTTAAGATGGCTATCCACATCATTTTCTGTTCGAAATACTCAGTGGTGTTTCCTACTTATGACTAAATGTGCTGTGCAACTGGAACGATGAAAGTGAAAGATGGCAGTGTGACACGTCCAAAAAAAAAAATTCAGGAAAATGTCAGTTCAGTTCCTCGTTTACCATCAAAAGGAGATATACACGTATAGAGATTTCTATTTCGATTGACAACAGACACTAAAAGCTGCAGACATCTGCTGACATCCAGTCAACAGTAGCCTACGGGGGTACTGAGTGACAGTATGCAACACAAGTTTTTTAATCACTTTGTGTAACTCACTGCATTACCGGAACTTAAGCGTTGCTAGAAACTCGGGTATCACTGAGGTGTCTCTCATTTTATAGTATTCCTTTGACAAAGGAAACTGACGGTGGATGACAACCTGCTGTATTACTTTATCCACGATGTGTGACAATTAATTTCCCATAGATATTTCCCACGACTTATTTTCCCTAATCTGTGTGTAATATGTATTTATTTATTGCTCAGACAGTAAAGATACTCTTTTAACAAAAAAAGGTCTTCAAAAGTGGAACGTTCATGAACCAAAAGTATGTGAAAATAAGTCTTTTGTAAATAATGTTAAAGTGTGAAAGTGAATGACTGAGAGTTCACACATATGTTGAATTATTTATCTGTGTGGAAAGGTGAAAGCTTGAAAAGTGAATCTGAAACAGACGTTTTGTTGAAGTGGACTGTACCGTGGTGCCAAATACTGCTCCCAAAAACGATTATTGACCGTGATTATTTTCTCACAGTTACTGTGCAACACTATCTGCTTCCTTTGCTTTTTTGCATTGAAAGTGAAGAGTTAAGTATTGTTATCTGTATCTGTATCACTGCTCCTAAATCCACGCTTCAGTGCCTGGAAATATACATTCCATATTATTAGTGACGTCATATGATGAAAAAAGTAACCAATATTTTTGGAAGACATTTTAAGCTAGAATGACTATGAAATTAAACTGTATTTCATGTGAAACGGTGCTTAAAGATGGTGGAGTGTGAAGAACATTAGTTTGAGTGCTGTGACAATCTATTATTTACCTTAAGTACAGTAAACAATATCATATGTATTTGACAGATAATATGAGTTATGTTGGACAACAGCTTGTTAGCAATCGACATTCATCAATCTTGCCTTAGTAGTTACACGGAGAGTTTTCAAGCTTACCTTAAAATATTCTGTGTTCAAATATCATTCTGATAAAAATAGTCAAGGTATCTTTCTCACTGTACAACGATATTGAAATATTTTAGACACAGTAATCCCTCGTGGGGGGGAAAGAAGACATACCTTTGTGTACCAATACCTTTGTGTACCAACTGAAGACTGTGTAGTACAGATACTTTACTCTTTGTAACTTTTATTTGCTTTTAAAGAAGGCCTGGTTTCTGTAATTGTTCAAGATAAATGATTTATATTTTGTTATGTGACTCAAATAACAGAGAAATCTTGTCAATATTTTCATGTAATGAAATCTAATCCGAAGCCAAAATTTCAATGGAGGTTTTAAAGATATTGTCAAATATTTTTTTCATTGAAGGCAAGCGTCAATATACCAATGTACAACACAAGTTACCAGAATTTCAACGTGTAATCATGTGCAATATTTATGTCTTGTTACTATATATGTTTATTTACATATACAAATTATTTTGAATATTCCAAATAAAACTATTTTTTGTACTCTTTTCTTCTTATTATTCCTTGTCTGGTATACTTAAGGTCTACTCCTTCCTAAAAGTACCAAAGTGACCGATAAACGTATAATCTCTATCCAAAGGGCGAATCACCAACTACATCATAACTCTGAAAAACAATGCAGAGATGTATGGAATATAACAAACAACAATGACGCAAATTCTAAGGCCTGAGAGCTTTACACTACCACCTCTCCTCCCCTTGTTGGCAAAAAATGACCGTTAAAACGTGTTTCATTCCCCTGATTATGATTAACTGACTTCGTCAGTCGGGTAAGAGCGCATTCTCCGAATTTTATTACCATAGTCTTCTAATCAGAAAAGTCACATTCACAAGTAAATATGTGTCTAAATGTTCAAATGTTTGTTAAGCTTATGGGACTTAACTACGGGGTCATCAGTCCCTAAACTTACAAACTACTTATCAACTACCTTATACTAAAGACGGCACAAATATCCATGCCCGAGAGGGGATTCGAACCCCCGACCGTAGTGGCCGTGCAGACCGTGACTGGAGCGCCTCAGTCTCCTCGGCCACCGCGGCCGGCAATATGTGTGCAGACGTTACCGATTTACTCCACCAGAACTACACGTAGGTATGCAATCAAGAAATGTACATATGCTGGGGCTGTGTCACAAACACAAACCCTATCACCAGGAGAACCGGACTTTAATTCTTGTTTCCTGATGTCATGTAGTTTTCCCTTTCATAGTCTGTGTATGACAAATTGCAGTGTTCATGATGCATCATCATCTGTAAATAAACTGTATTGCACGACATATCTGTATGAAGTCTACCGGTGACAAAACTGTCTACTGAATCACCTGCTGAACCTCTTGAATGTTGCCCAGGCTACTCATGGAATTGGTACAAGCCTTTGGAATGAAACGTGCACCACATTCACATTTGTGGAATACCAAGGTGATGGCTCATTCATCATGTACTACCGGTGAGACTCAACTGTAACACTGATATCATGTCTTCCATTTCCTCAAATCACTGGATGGCCTCACGTCCTGAAATTAAATGTCCACTGGATAATTTTCTGGATTCAAGACTATTTTTAAAGACGTAAAAAAACTGTTGGGATTTTGTCGTGTAGGGAAACATCTTAGGTTTGCTGTCACAGCTTCATGGGCACAGACATGGTTGAACCTAAGTGGCAGTTGGTATTATTGATCACAATAAACTTGTTCATTTAAACAACATACAAAGCGCCGCGGGGATAGAGGTTGATATAATTTGAGTTGTGATTAATCCTAATCCCCACTTATGACAATGATACTCACCAATCACCTCTTAAGGCGTTTGTTTTTACATACTTGTTCAAAAAAATGTTCAAATGTTTTTAAATCTATCGGACCAAACTACGTGGTCATCAGTCCGTAGCTTAAAATAAAACTACTTAAAATAAGGTGAACTAGCCTAAGGGCAAAACACACACACGCGCGCTCTCGGGAGGACTCGAACCTCCGACGGCGAGCAACCGCGCGCTCCGCAGAGAGGCGCCTTACACCGCTCGGCTACTCCACCGCGGCTTACATACATGGATTTGATGCTACCGGTGGAGGTTGATGGCCAACGAGCTCTGATGGACCTGTTACTCCAATAATTCAATAATTTAAGCAAATAATAGTAAAAAAATTGATGCACGCTGCAAAAAAATAGAAATATAATAAGAATTAAAAAAAGAAAAGAAAAGAAATAAAGAGAGATAAGGGTGACTGAAAAAACAACGACAATTGATTACCGACGAATTAAAAAGATATCGGGAAGATTCCAAACTTGACACATAAATGTATCCAAATAAAATAACGTGGTGAAGCTATCTCTTTCTGACCCAGTAGTCATCAATCACCACATGGAAGCAATAATATACAATTCATAGAAGTCGGTACAACACATCAATGCCGTGGCAAAGGCGGTGTATTGGGGGGGGGGGGGGGTAGGAGGACTTTATCCAGTTGCTTGCCCAGACGGGGCCGTCACATATTTTCTGTGTCGTGCTGCAAATGTACGTTACCACCAGAAGTCAGTTCCCTTTGTGTAACAGCCTCAGGGTGACTATCAGGAAGATTATGGCGTTTGATATACACAGGTCACAATGCTCTTGCCCACTACGGTGTGTGTGTGACAAGTGAATAGAGTGCAACTGCCGGCAAAGTTACGACTCTAATTTGTTCTGCACTCAGTTAACAAACACACGTAATCGGAGGTAAATCAGCGTTCCTGTGAACGTCACGCCAAATCGTTACTCGAAATCTAAGTGTTGGCTTAGCGGAAAATGCTACTCAATTAGAAACATCTATTCGTGATACGGTGCCGATTTCACACCAATGTGCGTTCACACCTCGTAACTCGTAATGAAGACTGAAAGAGCTCAGGAAAGATTCTGAAACTCTTTCGAAGTGAATGCAGAAATCAGGCACACGTCCTAACTTGAAGATTGTTGTCCGAAGTCGTCTCCAAGTCCTCTTGTAGTGTTACTGGGAGAGTTTTTTAGTGTTGTTGAATGTTCTTAGGGTGAATGACCGTGAAATCAGTATTTTGTCACTAGTCAGGATTACGATTGAGTCTTCTTCTTGTCTTTTTTCTTCTCTATATGAAGAAATGCCATAAGAGGTCCTGTTAGTCTGTATACCAAACATTTAGTTTTAGTCTTCTTTACCTAAATAAAACATCAGGCTTGCTTCTTCAAAAATTGTTTCAGCACGAGTAAACAGAAAGAGACAGCTACTATTGAAATAATTGTCTCGAACTCGAGGTTTATGTTTAACAAATATTTATTCTCTCCGGTAACTACACAGAGGCACTTCCATAGTTTTCCCAGAAGCTGAAATAACATGAATGTACGTCAATCTTCTAGCACATTTTTCAGATAATCTCTCTTTAACGATGTCAAACAAAGGACATATATTAACTTCAACAAGGAATAAATAGTCTCTGTTTAGTAGTCCAGGGAAACTTCAGCTCGCTACAGCAAGCGAAACCCATCCATTATTTATCTGAAAAGTCAACAAAAAGAAATCGGAAAGAAATATCTGACCGCTAATATTTCCTAAATAAATATATTTGACACTCTTATGTCGGGTCATAGGTTTGCAGTGCAACTCGTTACATTACACACTCCCAAAAGTTTCGCCGACGCATACCAACACCACCGAGAGACAAGGCCCGTGCTACGTCATAGTAACCACACTGCAGCTGCCAGCTTACTGGCTGGTCGCTACGAGGCAGTGGGCGTGCCCCAGGGTCCAGCCATTCATCTGGCGGCCGCAACCTGGTCAGTGTGATGTAGCACGGGCTGTTGTGAGGCCTTGTCTCTGGGTGCTGTTGCGCACATGCGGGCGCTCTCCGATAATCCCCAGCTCTCAATTTCGAAAAACTGCCAATGGTTTTGTAGCACCAATATCTTGTGCTACCTAACTGCTGAAGGAAGGCAGATGCACATGACAGATAGTCGAGCCCTGTGACAAAGGGAGAGTGCCCTAATAAAATTAATTACGTGATTTTGACAGCAGATTCGGCCCTTACGTGAAATTACTATTAGATTGATATCGGTCGCTGGCTGATCGGCCCAGTACTTTACAAGTAGCATAATTTAATTGTCAATTTAATTACGTAAAGTGAATTTTCCCCGACAAGTAAGAACCTCCACAGGCTTGGTGACACCTTGACTCCCTACTGGCGGAGGATTTATAATTTTGTCATGTCCCGTTTAAATAATACGGAAATGAAGCAATATGGCATACTCTTGAAAGCCCTCTTGGCCGTTAGTTTAAATTCGATTCTTCCTCACCAACGGCGTAGGGACACACGACTTCGCACCGTTTGGCTGAAGAACCGCCATTCCAGGTGTCCCAACCACCTGAGGCGCCGACCCTTGCCGCGCGGGCCGGGGGAAGGGCGCATAAGGCGCGTTGTCAGGTTGGCTGCGGAGCCCCTCTTGTCCTCGGCGGAGCAATACAGTGTCCTTGAGTGACGGACATAAAACTGACGGGAGACGCTCCCGACGTCCAGTCTTGCGCTGTTCTACGCCAGTGCTAGTTGAGCCAGCAGTCGTCCGCTATTTTTATCGGTTATGTTTCCGCCGAGACGTGGAAACGCGTTCGCCAAGCAACGGGCGAAAGTTTACGCGAGGTTACCATTAGGACTGAGCCATTGTCCCTGCCTGGGCTGTTTCCGTTAACTCTCAAAGATACGTAATGTTTCTCAGGGCACTCTCTCTATCTGCTAGTGGTTGGACTATTCGAGTTTGAGTGAGTTTACTGAATTGACTTTCATAGTGTCTTGGTCCCGCAGCGAGACGTATTATTATTATTTCATGTGTAACAGGCTACCTCACATTCTTCTTGCTCAAAAGAACAATACATAGAGCTATACCGAATAAACCTGTTTGCTTACTTCGTCTGTAACTCCTCCACTGCTGTCCTATTAGTAAGGTTCAATAGCACTGAAACCCTGCTAGAAGAGACGGAGTTCGATGCAAGCCTCGGTCAGGCAGCAGCAAAAGTACAGGTGAGGTGCATGATCGCCACTTCTCCAGGGGGAGGAAGTAGCAAGCAGCCAGTTCCAAGGTTCGACCGTTCCCACCAAACAACCTAAAGGGCTACAGTTTCTTGAACATTCTCTCCCTCCATGCAAAGCGCGTAGGAATACCACGTACACAACCACCTCGACCAATGATAGGACCAGGGCGAGATGAGGCGGCAAACGTCGCTCGCGAGCGCGGGACCGGCGGTCAGTAACCTCAAAGAAACGTCTAACTGCCAGCATGGCCTACGTGGCAACGGCGTACTCTGATCTGCTCTCCCTAGGGACAGCCCTTGTCTCCTAAACTGGACGGACGCATTCCCTTTGAAACGTCGCTGGTCAGGCTGTCTCAGTGAGCTCAAAGATAATCTGGAGTCAGTACTGTGTATTACGAAAGCGTGACGCTCGACGCCATGTTTGTGAACGTATATGTCTCTATCTAGTTGTTAGTAGTATCTGCGTACACCGAAATTAACATTATGACATCTGTAATCTTTTGTTCTAGTTGCTTTTCGAACAAAGTAACTCAAATACAACGGCAGCTACCTATGAACATTTTAATACCATTCACAAAATAGTTGAGACTTGGAATAAACCGAATACTCATGAAACGAAACAGCAGAAAACGGCATGGGTTTTTTAAAACGTGTACGTCAGTTATATTTTTATTCAGAAGTAGTGTTTCTACCATATTGCGTTAAATGGATAAATTGTTTTACTGTAGAAAGATAAATGAAGGTGTAAAAACGATCAATTCGAGGTGTCTGACATAATCGTTTTTTTCATGCATTAATTTCCAGTCGGTGGGCTCAAACGGAAATTATAAACAAGAGGCAAATAGAGAAATGAACACGAGAAGTAGCGTCTACAACAGTGTAATTTATTCATTAAATTGAATGTGATAGGAACTGACTAAAAATATAGTTCATCTATGGATATGAACTCTACTTCGTTTCCTTTGAGTTCTCTTCAAGGATAAACGACTCGAAATTTAGAATAATGTATTTATTAAAGTAATTAATCATTCATATCTTATTTTCAAAGGACGCTGAGTACAAAAGAACAACACGACTTATACGTACGGAGTTGCCAACCTAACAAAAATAGTGTGTCACGATTTCACAGATTCAAAACACTACAGTTTTGTATCCAGTGTTAATCATTGAGATCATTGGGCTGGCCCGTTCCGCTGCCCTTCTGCAGCGCCTCAAGAACACCGTCCACGAAACTTACTTCTCAGTGAAGAATCCCTCCTAAATACGTCTCCTTTAATGCCCTTATGTCCAAATTACAAGGATGGTATCGCGCAATGAGTTGCGGTGACGTTGAGATCTAACGAGCAATCAAAAAGTCAGTATAAATTTGAAAACTTAATAAATCACTGAATAATGAAGATAGAGAGGTAAAAATTGCCACACATGCTTGGAATGACATGGGGTTTTATTAGAAAAAAAAAAAAGAACAAAAGTTCAAATAATGTCCGAGAGATGGCGCTTCATCTGATCAGAAAAGCAATAATTAGTATAATAAATTAAGACAAAGCAAAGATCATGTTCTTTACAGGAAATGCTCAATATGTTCTCCATCATTCCTCAACAATAGCTGTAGTCGAGGAATAATGTTGTGAACAGAACTGTAAAGCATGTCCGGAGTTATGGTGATGCATTGGCGTCGGATGTTGTCTTTCAGCATCCCTAGAGATGTCGGTTGATCACGATACACTTGCGACTTCAGGTAACCCCAAAGCCAATAATCGTATGGACTGAGGTCTGGGGACCTGGGAGGCCAAGCATGACGAAAGTGTCGGCTGAGCACACGATCATCACCAAACGACGCGTGAAAGAGATCTTTCACGCCTCTAGCAATATGGGGTGGAGCGCCATCCTGCATAAAAATCGTACGTTCCAGCAGGTGTTTATCAGCCAGGCTGGGGATGATGCGATTCTGTCACGGTAGCAGTTACAAAACCAGAATCACGCAGTTCCTCGAAGAAAGAAGGTCCGATAACAGTAGATGAACTTATTTTTTTCTTTCCCCCCCCCCTCTCTCTATGTACGTTATTCTGTGATTTATTAAGTTTTCAGATTTATACTGACTTTTCGATCATCTGGTATACCGGAGACGGCAGGAGTTTATGAAAGAGTGCCCAGAATATAGGAGAGCCGCGTTGGAGTAGCTGAGCGGTCTAAGGCGTCACGCTGCGGAGCGCACGGTTGCTCGCCGTCGGAGGTAGGAGTCCTCCCTGGGGCATGTGTGTGTGTGTGTGTGTGTGTGTGTGTGTGTGTTGTCCTTAGGTTAGTTTATCTTACTTTATGTAGTTTGTAAGCTACCGACTGATGACCAAGCAGTTTGGTCGGATACATTTACAATTATTTGAACATTTTTGAATATGGGACACCTTTCAAACACTCAAGCATGTGCTTATGGCTTCACCGATATATCCCACAGTTGCACAATATGTACAGTTGCATCTGTTGCCTCGGTGTGACGTCACATTGCTGCCGTTTGTTGGAAAGACCAGTCTTCAGTCGCACAATCATTCTGTCCAACACAGAGGCTACACAGATTTTTGGTAAGTAATATTCACACTTGCCTTCATAACCATTCTTGAATAAGTGTAGTCTTCAACTCAGTAAGTAATATTCACATTTGCCTTCATAACCATTCTTGAATAAGTGTAGTCTTCAACTCAGTCCAGTTCAGTAACGATCGAAAATCGAACACTGTTCATAGGACGTTTTCAGTTTATTTTAACAGGTAGGATTATTTCACAAATTACCCCGCAGTTCTTATCTGCAACTGATTTATTAGGTGTTTATGGAATATTCTGTCGATACTTGGAGAAAAAAAGACAGATTAAAAATTTAAATACATAGTATTTTTGTTCCACAATGTTTTTATTTGTTTGTTATGAGCAGCATTCGGCTTCTTTGGCCATTGTCAGATAACTTAGTACTGGACAGATAGTCCACACATGACATTGAGTTTACATATGAAAAGATAGTTTTTCAAAGACATGTGAATCTGAGAATTTCTTATGACTATGAATTGATACTGCAGAGCAAGTGTACTATGAAACAAGTGGATTTTAAATGAATATATCTTAGGCTACAATTGTATTAAAACATTAAAACTGTCGGATACTATGAGAAAGTATTGTCAGATAGGCGATGATAGAAATAAAATGTGGATTTGTTATGACTAAGTCAATACCATAGAACGTGCATAATATAAATTACAGATGGGGCTGAATGAGTACAGTACATCTTACTCCACTGAAGGTTACAAATATTAGAAATGTCCAGGTGATTGAAAGGTGATTGTGCAAGCAAACTATAAATGTCACAGAAACATTGGATGGTGGGGGGGGGGGGAGTTATGGCAGAGGGAAAGAAAGGAATATGCTGTATTGGTATGGAACACAAATGTCAAGATTATTTACATACAGTGAGAACAATCTTAATAAGTTGACATTATTTTAATAAAGGTGAATAATGGAATTCACTTGCATTAGTGACGAAACTAAAAGACGAATTCCATCTAGTGCGAAGCTAGTCTCATTTTATGTCAGCAGCCTGTTCTCAAATATTTGTTGGGAAGCTTATGGATATTTTGATTAATTGACTACGTAGGAGAAAACAAATCCAGTAAAGGCAGAGGAAATAAAATTGGTAACAGAGACATGTTTAAAACAAAATTACTTTTAGTTTCAACGGCACGGTATAATCAATCTGATGGTCTGGCAATGTGGTCCCTCCTGATCCCCTTAGTAGTTGAGATGTTCACGGCCAACTTTGAACAGACATTTTTAGACAAAGAGCCCCTTAGTTCTAAAATTCTTTACTGGTATAGGTATGTGAATAATGTACTTTGTTTGTGGACAGGCACTACCAGACAGCTAAATAAATTACTTAAAAATGTAAATTCACAGCATAATAAAATCAAGTTTACAATGGAGTTACACAATCAATTTTTTGGACCTTATCATTGATATTACCTAGCAAAAACATTAATCTAACATATTCAGGAAAGCAACTAATACGGATGCAGTAACACCAGCAAGTTCTCAACACCACATAGCACAGCCTTCTACACCGTGGTACATCGTTTACTATCTACAGCACATCAGAAAGCTGATTCGAAAATGAACGTAAAATAATCAAAGAAATAGCATTCAGCAATGGTAACAGCTCCACCCTAAATGACATCATACTTAGCAGGAAAAAGAGGCAAAAGATAAGAGCCCTTCTGTATCCTCCATAGAAATCACTGAGTTATAATAATAAAAAATGTTCCCCCATGCTATACATATGTGGGTCTTCAAAGGCAATTACCAAAGACCCCAGTTTTTTACACCATAAAAACTGTTGCCCACATTTTCTTCCACAGCAAGGACAAAATTCCACTTTTAAAATAGAGTGGAGTATATAAAATTACATGCAATCTTTGTGGCAAATTATATGTAGGTCAGTCAGGTAGTGTTATAGCCACTAGACTGAGCATGAAAGGAGTTAGAGATTGAAAAAGTAAGATTCCTCCTTTGCAGACCATGTTCTGAATGAATATCATTCTTATGATATTAAATGTGATGTTCTCCATAAAGGGAAAAAGGGCAGGAAACTAACATTGCTGGAAATTCTGGCCGTTAACAAACACCAGTCCAAGAATCCTAACCTAGTGATTAATGACCAGACACAATCACATTATTCACCTTTATTACAATAATGTCAACTTATTAATATTTTTCTCACTGTGTGTAAATAATTTTTCCCTACCAATACTCCATATTCCTTTCTTTCCCCTTGCCATAATTCTTTCCCCCACCCTCCAATGTTCCTCTTATATTTAAAGTTTGCTTGTACAATCATCTATCACTCACCTGGACATTTCTAATATTTGTAACCTTACGTGACGTAAGATGTACTCATTCGTACTCCATTTGTGTTTTATATTATGCATGTTCTGTGGTATTGATAATTTGTCATAACAAATCCACATTTTGTTCGTACCATCACCTAATTGAAATACTTTCTCATACAATCCAACAGTTTTAATATAATCGTAGCCTAAGATGTATTTATTTAAAATTCATTTGTTTTATAGTACACTTGTTCTGCAGTATCGATTCATAGTCATAAGAAATTCACAGATTCGCATGTCCTTGAAAAACCATCTGTGTATATGTAACCTTAATATTACGCGTGGACTACCTGTTATATGTTAAATCCATTGTGAGAAAGTACTCCCATTCATTTCTCGTCTTTGTATTTGGGATTGTGTGGGTGATATTGTTCAGACATTTCAGTTATATATCTCTAGTGTTATCGATTCTGGGTAGTCAAGGCATCAAACTATTTTAGAAATACCGAGATTATTTTATTGGTGTACTCCGCCTTGTTAATGAGAATAGTTTATCTAACTTTGAGTGACAATAGATCTACCTCTACATAACAACGTTGCAAGTCACATTAAAGTGCATGGCAGAGGGTTAATTGAACCGCTTTTATGATATTTCTCTGCAATTCCATTCTCCAATGGAAAAAGGAACACCTTTCCGTTTTCGATCTGATTTCTTTTATTTTATTTTGATGGTCATGTCTTCCTATTTAGATGGGTGCTAACAAAATATGTTGGCATTCGGAACAGAAAGTTGTCGAAAGATATTTCGCAAATAGATCTCGTCACAACGAATAACGCGTCTGTTTTAATTTATTTCCACCCCAACTCGTGCATCATTTCCATGACACTCTTCCTCCTCTATCAAGATAATGCAAAAAGAGTAGTCCTTCTCTAAACTTTCTCTAAATCGTTTGTCAGTCCCACTTGGTGTGAATCCCACAAGGCGCTACAATACTCCATAATATGACGCACAAATGTGGTGTAGGCAGTTTCTTCAGTAGATCACATATCTCTTTCAAATAGACCCTCATAGCTGCTTCCACCATATCGCTTTGTCATTCTGGAAGAGGCCTTTTCCACCTACCCACTCTCTTTCCCGTGTTTAACAATGTAATTCCTATACCTGACTTAATGTTGAAATCTTTGCTTTTAATGTCACCAAAAGTAAATTTGTAATTTCTCTGTGCTAAATCTGCCTTTAAACGACTATTTCCTTTGTTGTCTATTGATGCAGCTATACAGATTTAGTTGTAATACACTTCCTATTTATTTAATTCTTAAGTGACTTACGTTATTGTATTCCTTCCTTTTCCTAAGCTTATTTGTACTTTCTTTTTTTGTTCGTTCAATGGAATTACTTTTTACGTTACTCAAGGAATCTCGAAGTTTTCTTGCACCTGTGTTTGACTGTACAACTTTTGTAGATTTTCACTTCAATTTTTACTGTAACTGCCTACTTTTATATTCTTTACAGCAGAATCTACAGAGAACTTACAACTGATATAATCACTACATTATACTTCATTATTCATGTTCCTTCCATTATGATTCATCCTGTCTATTCTTCAGTCCGATCCTCGTTAATACTGAATTGTTATCTTCTCAATTCCGTTCTTGGTGGAGAATTGTATACCCATATCTAACAATGTTGAATCTAACTGATATCTTCCCATATCGCAGACGTTTTCCAAGTATACTTCTTAATCTTTCGGTTTCTGAACAATGGTATTATTATATCGAAAATGAAATTTGTTGCACAACTCAAAAAGGCTGTCTCTCTTCGCTCTTTTCAAGTATGTATCACCATATGTCGTTCATATCGAATTGTCGTAAGGGACTGAGACTGTGTACACAACCATAAAAGTTCAAATAAAACAATTATCTCCATCAGTCCCTCTTTCTGTTTCATCCCGCGACATGTTGCGAGAGTTTACACTCTCATATTTAGGTGAAACAATGGTTTATGTTACATTTCTGCTAGTTGGATGCAACAACTTGTTTTAAGTGTTTACATTTTGCTACAAAGTCCGCTTGCATAGTCCAGTGGACAGCATTGTAGATTGCCACACAGGGCACCTGAGTACTCTTCCTGGACAGTTTATGGGTGTTATGTCATCTTCATCAACATTCCATCATCATGATCATCGACACATAAGTCACCAGTGTGGAGTCATCTAAAAGCACTGGCACCAGACGGGCCAACACGGTTCCAACTGGGTTACAGTGGCACACGATCGATGTCTCATCATCATCACCATCATTTTGCTGCAAAAACTTATAACAGGCACTTGTTAGTGTGATATGGCACTGATTGTAAGATAAATTTAAAGTGGTGGTAGAGTTACTTACAATTTTTGTTGTGTGTAGAACTCTGAGTTTGATATACATTCAACTTAAATTATCTCACAAAACACGAACCAATACATAAACAAATATATACATATATACATATATATATATATATATATATATATATATATATATATATATATATGTGTGTGTGTGTGTGTGTGTGTGTGTGTGTGTGTGTGTGTGTGTGTGTGTGTGCCTTGCCTCATAGATAATTCATTACTAGGTAATGTAATGCCACTTTTGGAAATGTTTTGTTCATAATAGTTACTTGTTAAAATTACTGCAAATAGATTCCAGTAAATCCACAAACATACAATACATACTTATTTCAAATATTAGTTACTTTTTTTGTACAGTGCTTTGTGAATTATCTTCCGGTAAGTTTACTCTGAAAGTAGAACCACATCTTGTGAAATAAAATGTCTGATTCGTATTTATTTTGTGAAGTATTATTAAACTGTCCTCCGTATTACCAAAGAATGTCCTGCTTTTTGAATATGTGCGGATATGACACATTTATTGAGTTTGCTGTACCTGAATGCATTAATTTGTTCATGGAATCTAGTTCGGAAGTTTTGTCTGATCTGACAAAATACTGTATGGGGCATTGATTACATTTTACTTTGAATACAGCTGAATTGGAGAATTTATCTTACAAATCATTATATTGTGTGGCAGTTTATTAAGCGATGTACGTTTCGTGGGAAAAGTCACTCTTACTTTTATAGCCTCAATACATTACCATTTTTATAAATTGTCAATATAGAGAAGGCATACTGCCCTGACATTGATCTGCTTTTTTTTCTCGTCAGTTCCTTTCCTAATTTTTAGAGGCCATTTTTCGATACATGTACGTTGTAAACCATTTGCAGGGCTATCTATTTCATGACCCCAATTTCAGTTTGGAATATTTAATTGCGTAAGGGCTAAGGGCATTTTGTGTGCTCTGCGGAACATGTATGTGTAGACTGTGTAACGGGATTATTATTATTATTATTTTTTTTTTTTTTTTTTTTTTTTTTTTTTTTTTTTTTTTTTAACGGAGTTCTCGCTATGTTT
This sequence comes from Locusta migratoria, assembly GCA_026315105.1. Classification (NCBI taxonomy): domain Eukaryota; kingdom Metazoa; phylum Arthropoda; class Insecta; order Orthoptera; family Acrididae; genus Locusta; species Locusta migratoria. The sequence goes on along the minus strand of CM048744.1, from coordinate 648,419,239 downwards.
CGCTTCAACTTATTACGAAAATAGGTTATATTAATGATTGTTTAAAAAATTTCCATTGAAAAATAAATGTATGTAATATTTGTAAAAGTACATTGTATTTGTTTGTAGTATGTTTTAGATTTCCCCCTTTGAAGTAGCAGGAAATTTGTATAAAACTCCGGGCACTAGGTCAGAGATCACATTTGAAAACGAAGAAGTTTGTAGATTATTAAAGATCAGAAAATAATTGGTTTCTACATCTACACATCTACATAGATATTCTGCAAATCACATTCAAGTGCCTGGCAGAGGGTTTATTAACCACTTTCATAACTTTTCTCTACCGTTCCATTCTCTAATAGCGCGCGGGAAGAAAGAACACCTAAATCGTTCCGTTTTCGATCTTATTTCTCTTATTTTATTGGGATGGTCATGTCTCCCTAAGTAGGTGGGTGCTAAAAAAATATTTTCACATTCAGAACTAAAAGTCGGTGATTGAAACTTAACAAACAGATCACGCCGCAATGAATGACGTCTTTCTTTTAATGATTTCCACCCAAATTCGTGCAACATTTCCGTGACGCTTTCCCCCCCTAACGTGAAAGAACAAAACGAGCTGCCCTTCTCTGAACCTTCTCATTGTCTTCCGTCAATCCCACCTGGTGAGGGTCCCACAAGGGGCAACAGTACTCCAGGAGAGGACGCACAAGTGTGATGTAGCCAGTCTCTTTGGTGGAGCTGGTGCATCTTCGAAGCGTTCTGCCGATGAAACGTAACCTTTGGTTCGCCTTCCGCACAATATTTTCTAAGTGTTCTCTCCAGTCAAAGTTGTTCGTAATTGTAACTCCTAGATATTTGGTAGAATTTACGACCTTAAGGTTTGACTGATTTATCGCGTAATTGAAGTTCAGCGGATTTCTTTTAGTGGTCATGTGTATTACTTCACACTTTTCTTTATTTAGTGTCAATTGCCAATTTTCGCACCATGCAGAAATTTTGTCTGAATCGCTTTGCAGTTGGTTTTGATCCTCTGTTGACTTCACTAACCGATAAACGACAGCATCATCCGCGAAAAATCTAAGGGAGCTATTCAGATTGTCTCCTAAATCGTTTATAAACACGAGGAAGAGTAGGGGACCTATAACGCTATCCTGTGGAACGCTAGATATCACTTCAGTTTTACTCGATGACTAAGAGTATTCACAGTTAGTTGCTTCTGAGAGTTCGATCTGTGAACTTGGATAGGCAGATCATCACGCAACAGTGTGCGAAGTAATATCCGTAAAACACTTTAACATCCTTTTAAATATCACGAATCAGTAATTGGTGTTATAGAAAGTATTAGAAATAATTTTGAAATAACCTGAATGAATTTATTTATTGTCAGGAAGTATAGCAGTGGAGACTGATATTTTATTACGCAGTCCGGGTTAAGGCTTACAGGATATTCGGAATACTTGCAGTGTAACAAAAAAAATTTAAGAGGTAACTCAGTTAAGAAAGGTTTTTTTTTAATTGATGACATTAAATATTGTCAATCTGTGAAAATATGAGTTTTGGAATCAAAGAAATTATTTAAATAAGCAATCTTAGGTGTTGCGTTAAAAGGGAATATTGTATTTTATTTGCAATTTATCAGTTTAGGATGATACAACTAGAATCTCTCTTTACAGGAATGTAATATCTGTGAAATTTAAATGTTACATAAAAATTAAACGTACTTCAAAAGTAAAAAAAGAAATCAGTTGTTGGGAGTCAAGGGGTTGTATGGTATTCAGCTCATTGGTAAAAATTGCAGTTGCATCGTTCCTCTTATGGAGTAATATCAAATTAATAGATGTTTACTAGTCTTGTACAGTGATTATCATTGATAAAGAAATTCGTTTTTATTTATATTGTAGTATATGACTTAGGTGTATGTATACTTCTGGTGGGTAACAACGTTAAGTGACCATAAATTTTAGTTGAGTACCCACGCTCTTAATTTGTTGTGGCAAAATATCTTTCTGAGACAGAAGTAAATATATTCATCCTGGACGGTATCTGATGCTTTTAGGACCTTATAAGTTATTTTCTGGGATAAAAACGAGTCAGAAGCGTTATATCTGATTCAACAGGCGACCATAGGGCTAACTAATAACAACTTTTAACATTAAGGTTGTTACAGAAATAACTCACCGCGGCGGAGTGGCCGAGCGCTTTGAGGCGCTATGCTCCGATGCGCGAGGTTGTTCGCTGTCGGAGGTTCGAATCCCCCCTCGGGCATGGATGTTTGTGTCGTCTTTCGTATAAGGTAGTTCATAAATAGTTCGTAAGTTTACGGTCTGGTGACCCCGCACTTAAGTCTCTTAGGCTTCACAAACATTTTTAGAAATGACTCCCTTAGTACCAGAATTAAGAAGTATTACAAAAATTGGCGAACTTGTCGGAAAAGATTTCGCCGTTACAGTTGCTGATTTTTGTGTATGCGGGTGGCAAGAAGAAGAATAGATATTTACACCTTTAGTTGTGAGTTTTCTGTGAATACTAAGTACATGATAGCTGTTTTTTTTTTCCGTTGATCGTAAGGTCCAACAGGTTATTTGTTCTGTCTTTCTTATTCACAAAGGAACTGAAAGTTCTTGTGCGTCCTGTTAAATCTTTAAATTAGTGCATCAGATCAGAATGTTTTTTTCTCTTATTATCAGGGTGTCATCAATATACTTTTTTTAAACTTAATGTCTTCTATACCTAGAATGCTGCTACTGAATTAATTTTGCTGAAATAGTTGAATGAAGATATTTGCTTTGATCCATTACTAGAGCCGATTGTTTGCCCGTTACATTGTCTGTGTATTTTATCACTGAAAATTAAATAGTTATTAGTGTTTATGAGTGCAAGCTAATTAATGTGGTCAAATATTTCAGCTACTGATAACTTCTCATGTTTTGTGAGATTATGTTTGATAATCTTTAATTGCTTCATCTCTCGCGATGTTTGCATGTAAATTGGTGACCTCAAAATTCAGATGTTTATAAATCCACGGGAGGTTATTGGTCTCTGGGCTTACAAACTACTTAAACTAACTTATACTAAGGACAACACACACCCATGTCCGTGGGAGGACTCGAACCTCCAACGTGGGAGACCACGTTATCCGTAGCAGGGCGCCTCAGACTGCACGGTTGGTGACATCTAGCAATAACATCTGGCACTTGTCAGGAACCAGGGATTGGTTTAGTAGTTTATTCACTGTAGTTTACTTCAAACGCAGTTTTTAGTCAGAATCCCAGTTAGTTCGTATGCCAGTTTATTACCTCTAGAGTTAATAGTAAGTCTCACCAGACAGTCCTCCTTGTGAGACTTTAACACTGACCCCAGTTGCGAATTTACGCTTCGAAAATGAAAGTGATTGCCTGTTCTTGGACTACTGAAGATAGTGAATGTCATGCTTAAATGCATAACAAAATGTCTAACAAAAGATGCGTTCGTATACTATGAAAGTCTTCTCCAAGAAGCGGTTCTTGTTGATAAAGGGCAATTACCGAAGATTTCTGTAGATGCAGTGACGACGGGAGAAGATATTTTTCAGTCTGTTCTCGAAATAGACTTGTTACAGGCAAATAGCTAATTCATTCCAACGAAGCTGACGAAGTAAACAGCTGAAAAGAAGCCAAAAACGTAATACACTCCGATAGAGACGAAATTAAAAGTAGCAGATCTAGCAAAAGAACACCCTAAGTGGAATCTACAAACTGTCCAGAGAAAAAGAGCTCGGATTTTAAAAAGAAAGCATCATTTGAAGAGATGGAAAGAAAAGTAGGATTGATGCTAACTTATTCGTAGACCAATGACCGCTTAGTAGAAGCCCACAAAAATCGTCGAGAAATAACTTAGGCTTTTGTCCGTATATATATATATATATATATATATATATATATATGTGTGTGTGTGTGTGTGTGTGTGTGTGTGTGTGTGTTTGTGTGTGTGTGTGTTCAACAACAGTTTCTTAACGACGGAAACGGCAGCGCAATCTAAGACACCATGTTACGTATTGCTAGGCCGCTCCAGTCGGTGGTTCGAGCCCTCCATCCAGCGTGTGTGCGTGTGTATTTGTGTGTGTGTGTGTGTGTGTGTGTGTGTGTGTGTGAGTGTGTGTGTGTGTATGAGTAATGGACTCTACATCGAAGCTGAAGGCGTGGCAAACCTGCGAGATGTTCGAAACAAGAAGTCACCGAACCAATGGCAGAGGACAACTTAATGAGTGAGACTGGAATGGAAATTAGGATGCAAGAGGCAGCTGCAGGCCAAGAAACCTCGTTGATATACTTAGTACATAGAGAATGTCTGATTTAACTTTGTAATTATACTTTTTTCTTATAGTATCATATATTTTAATAAGTATAATATTAAAGCTCTTACCCCAGGAGCATGGCGTTCAATTTCCCTCAAACAGATGGAAGTACAGACATTAGATTATGTTAGCTTAATACTTGTTCCATATATCATCTTTTATTTTAATTTTTTTCTTTTCTTTTCTAAAATTACAAATTTATTTGTAAAAATTCATCTACTGAGTAGAGAGAGTTGTCATTCAGAAATTCTTTCAATTTGTTTTTAAATGCTGCTTAGCTATCTGTTAGACATTTAATGTTATTTGATAAGTGACCAGAGTGATAATAAATTTACGTTTTCACACCATAAGTAGCGTTTTAAAAAGCTCACAAGTTGTAAAAGAGATAATTTTGGTTGCAGATGACAACGTTACCACAACATAACTCTATAGTAAGGGTCCCACATGACCACAGATTGTAAATTAAGGTTGTTATGGTCTTCAGTCCGGAGACTGGTTTGATGCAGCTCTCCACCCTACTCTATCCTGAGCAAGCCTTTTCATCTCCTCATAAGAACGGCAACCCACATCTATTTGAATCTGCTTACTATACGCGTATCTTGGTCTCCCTCTGCGATTTTTACCCCACACACTTCCCTCCAATGCTAAATTTACGATTCCCCGATCTCTAAGAATGTGTCCTACCAAACGATCCCTTCTTTTAGTCAGGGTATGCCAAAAATTCCTTTTCTCACCAATTCTGTTCAGTACCTCTTCATTAGTTATGCGATCTACCCACCTAATCTTCAGCATTCTTCTGTAGCACCACATTTCAAAAGCCTCTATTCTCTTCCTGTCCGCACTGCTTATCGTCCATGTTTCACTCCCATACAAGGCAACACTCCACACAAATGCCTTCAGAAAAGACTTCCTTACACTTAAATTAATATTCGATGTTAGCAAATTTCTCTTTTTCAAAAATGCTTTTCTTCCCATTGTCATTCTGCATTTTGTATCCTCTGTACTACGACCATCGCATGTTATTTTACTACCCAAGTAACAGAACTCATCTACCACCTTCATTGTTTCGTTACCTAATCTAATTCCTTCAGCATCACCTGATTTTCTAAGACCGCATTCCATTATTTTTGTTTTGCTCTTGTTAATGTTCATTTTATACGCTCTCTTCAACACACTGTCCATTCCATTCAACTGCTCTTCCAGGTACTTTGCTGTCTCTGATAGAATTACAATGTCATCAGCAAAACGCAATGTTTTTATTTCTTCCCCCTGAACTTTAATCCCTATTCCAAATTTTTCCTTGCTTTCCTTCACCGCTTGCTCGATGTACAAATTGAATAACATCGGAGAAATGCTACAACATTGTCTTACTCCCTTCTCAACTGATGCTTCCCTTTCATGCCCTTCGAGTCTAATAACTGCGGTCTGGCTTTTGTACAAGTTGTAAATAACTCTCCTTTCCCTACATTTGACCCCTGCTGACTTCAGAATTTGAAAGAGTGTATTCCAGTCAACATTGTCAAAAGCTTTCTCCAAATCTACAAAAGCTAAAAATGTAGGTTTGCCTTTCCTTAATCTATCTTCTAAGATATGACGTAAAGTGAGTATTGCCTCCCGGGTTCCTACGTTCCTCCTGAATCCAAACTGATCTTCCCCGAGGTCAGCTTCTACCAGCTTTTCCATTCTCCTGTAGATAATTCGTGTTAAAATTTTGCAACCATGACTTATCAAACTGATGGTTCTGTAATTTTCACACCTGTCTACGCCTGATTTCTTTGGAATGGGGATTATTACATTTTTCTTAAAGTCTGAAGGTATTTCGCCTGTCTCATACATCTTACACACCAGTTCAAATAGTCTTGTCATGGCTAGCTTTCCGAGAGACTTTAATAGCTCTGCGGGTATGTCATCTACTCCTGGGGCCTTGTTCCGACCTAGGTCTTTCAAGGCTCTGTCAAATTCATCTCTCAGTATAGTAGCTCCTATTTCATTTTCATCTACTTCCTCTTCCCTTCCTACAACATCGTCTTTAAGTTCATTTCCTTCGTAGAGCTGCTCTATGTACTCTTTCCACCTTTCAGCTTTCCCTTCTTTGCTGAGAACTGGTTTCCCATCCGAGTTCTTGATATTCGTAGAGCTGCCCTCCCTGTCCCCAAACGTCTCCTTTATTTTCCTGTAGGCGGTATCTATTTTTCCCCTTCTTATACATTCTTCTACAGATTTGCATTTGGCTTCTAGCCACTCCTGCTTAGCCATTTTGCACTTCTTGTCAATCTCATTTTTTAGTCGTCTGTACTCCATTTTGCCTGTTTCATTTACTGAATTTTTATATTTTCTCCTTTCATCTATTAAATTTAGTATTTCCTGTGGTATCCAAGGATTTTTTGTTGGTCTTGCCTTCCTACCTATTTTGTCCTCTGCTGCCTTCACTATTTCGTCTCTCAATGCTACCCATTCCTCTTCTACTGTTTTATTTCCCCCTGTTTCTGTCAATTGTTGCCTAAATCTCCCTCTGAAATTCTCCAGAACTTCAGTTTCCTTCAATCTATCTAAGTCCCATCTCCTTATTTTCCTACCTTTCTGCAGTTTTTTCAGTTTCAGCCTACAGTTCATGACTAATAAGTTATGGTCAGAGTCTATATCTGCCCCTGGGTATGTCTTGCAGTTTAGGACCTGGTTCCGGAATCTATGTCTTACCATTATAAAATCTATCTGATACCTTCCTGTGTCTCCTGGTCTCTTCCACGTATACAACCTTCTTTTATGATTCTTAAACCACGTGTTTGTTACGATTAAATCATGTTCCGTGCAAAATTCTACCAGGCGACTTCCTCTTTCATTCCTCCTGCCCAGTCCATATTCACCTACTATTTTTCCTTCTCTTCCTTTTCCTACTACCGAATTCCAGTCTCCCATCACAATTAAGTTTTCCTCTCCCTTAACTGTCTGAATAATTTCCTCTAGCTCCTCATATATTTCTTCGATCTCATCATCATCGGCAGAGCTAGTTGGCATATAAACCTGTACTACTGATGTCGGTGTTGGCTTCGTATCTATCTTGACAATGATAACGCGATCACTGTGCTGCTCATAGTAGTTTACCCGCATTCCTATTTTCTTATTCATTATCAGTCCTACTCCTGTGATACCCCCAACTGATTTTGTATTTATAATCCTGTACTCACCTGACCAGAAATCCTGTTCATCCTGCCACCGAACTTCACTAATCCCCACTATATCTAACTTCAACCTATCCATTTCCCTTTTTAAATTTTCTAATTTTCCTACCCGATTAAGGGATCTAACATTCCACGCTCCGATCCGTAGAATGCCAGTATTGTCTTTCCTGATGACAACATCCTCCTGAGTAGTCCCCGCCCGGAGATCCGAATGGGGGACTATTTTACCTCCGGAATATTTTACCCGAGAGGATGCCATCATCATATGTTCATACAGTAGAGCTGCATGTCCTCGGGAAATTAAGGTAAAAAACGAAATAAGATTGACGACTTTTAGGCCTAAATTTACAAATAGTACAGTAGTAAAATAAATGTATTTTGTTTTTCACAGCATTAAATAAATTTAAAACCCACTGACGATGGCACAAAGGTGCTGAAACTAGTTTGTGTGTATAAAAAGAACAGTATTTTGTATATCAGGCGGATCTCATACCCAGAGAAGATAGAAAATCTGATCACCCGTTTCGCCGCTTGGTGGCGCTAGCTCCGATTTACACGCTACTTCCCATACAGTTTTTTAATGTTTGTATGTAAATCTATCGGACCAAACTACGTGGTCATCAGTCCGTAGCTTACAAACTACTTAAACCTAGATAAACTAACCTAAGGGCAACACACACACCCATGCCCCAGGGAGGACTTGAACCTCCACGGCGAGCAACCGCGCGCTGCGCAGCGAGACGCTTTAGACCACTCGGCTACTCCACCGCGGCTACAGTTTTTTATACTTTCGCTTTCGTACCTGTATTTTGCGTGTTATGAAGTCGCGATTCTCATCTAGGTCATCTACGTTGTGGAAACATAATCAAACCAGATTATTTAAGTCCACTCTCAATACTGTTTTTTTTTTTTTTTTTTTTTTTCCAAATTGTTCTGTGATGGAAAAGAACACGCCAGCGAATAAACAACGCGACTTCACACACAGTAATTAATTTTTCGACCGTAGCAAGAAAAGGAAAAATCGGAATCATTGAATGTTCTATGGCAACACTAATATTTATTCTTACTGCGTCACTTGATATTCCTACTGCAGACCAACTAGATTACGATCGTGAAATCTACTACAAAATGTAACACTTTCACAACTGATTTTTAGAAATGTTGCGAATAAACTAGAGTGAAAAGTTTTCAGTTCTATAATACGTATTACAGAAGATTTTCGATGTTCAGTTCTCTCCTAAAAGTTTGTTTTCAACCATTACTTTCTAGAATTTGATTCAGGATTTATATTTTCTTGGTCGGTATTCAAGCCAGAGCGCATCCATACCTGTATCTCAAAACGGACAACAACTCTGATAACCAAGAAGTAGCTTAGGGAGCGTGCCTATAGCAGCACAATTACTCAAGCATTCTCTGATTTCAGTTTATTCTTTGTCCTGGCCAAGCTACTTTTTAATTCTTTTTATTTGCGTTTTGCAATATTTACAGTACTTCAGGTGGATTAATAAATTTAGATCTAACAAACAACTGGGTTTTCCTTAAATCAGAAGTGACATCACTGTCACAAATTTTTAAACAATTGGTGGGTGTTTTGTCAACAATTTTGCAAGCAGTTTTACTTTATGTAGGAGATTTTCATAGCTTTAACGGGATAGACAAATACGTGGGCAACTCCGAGAAAATGTGAGGAACTGAATTTGGTTTCAAGTGCCAATTAATTCTAGGCAATTTTAGTTCGCTTCCATCAGCAATAAATTTGTCAGTGTCTAACATTCTAATATTAAATTATTAGTAAAGCAAAGACCACAAAAGTAAAGTTTCTCGTCAGCGCCTTGTCTTTACTTGGGATATCTTTTTCCCATTTCTTAAAATTTTCTAAATCTTTTGGTGACTCGAATAAAACGTCTTAGCTCCTTACAACTTCTATATTCTGACCTCCAACCAGGTATAACACAGGAAGGCATCGTCACTTCAGTTTAGGAGACTGCACACCACGCATGCCCGAGGGGAAGAGAGGGGGAGCGCGAACACCCGACGGCGAATGGCCGCGCTCACCGCAGCACAGCGACGCAGTGCGCATGGCTAATCCACCGCGGCAAATATTAATTTCAGTCGAAATAGTTGCTTGGCACTCTTGTCGTTCGGTTTCATTTATTATCGAACATCACTAACAATCTGTAGCAATGCACGAGCCTTCATATAAAACCCGAAATATCCAAAAAACGACAACGAAGCACACTATTTAGCATTTATAAACGTGAATACAACAGCGCAAAACGATCGCAGCGCCGCGCATTGTGACATTTCCGCACTAACACCATGAAACCTCATATTATTGGAGACGAGGGATCACACTTCTATACGTTATGCAGAAACTAAAAGATCCGTTACTCTTGCGATCTAAGAAATTTTTTTCTTCTCAGAAATCATAACCCTGCCTTTAGTCGAAAGAAAAGCATTACATTACCGAAATAACTTTCTTTTTGCAACATCGAATTACGAAAGGGGATTTAAAATTGGCGCCTACGCAAAACGTATCCGGCATGCAATGCTCGGTGTACGATCGCCAATGAGGCAGCGCACCAAGCGGCACAACCTCGAACTTGCTGCAGTGGGAAGCCGTTGTAGTACAGCGAACGTCCGCTGTGAGGCGCTTGCGTGTTAAAGCTTCGTTCCCTTGGCTGCGCGTATAAATATTCTGCTGTAATATGTTTCGTACATTTCGCGCTATTAAAGGCACCTATAGACCTTAGAACTGAAAAAATACTGTAGCGCATAAATCGACTTGACCTGAGCCGTATTACCAGACTTCTTCTTAAAAAAAAGGTAGTGTAACACGATAACAGAAATATATGCAGTTGAAAAACAAGTCTTCTTGTACTATATGTGTGCGAGTCATAAGCAGGCCGGAAACTGAAGATCATTGTCAGTATCATGAATCTACATATTATTTTATAATCATATCAGCGAAGTAGCATGTTTTTATCATTTGAGGCAAAACATATTCTTCCTAATATGTGATTAGCAAATTCTGACTACATAACAATATTATTGCATAATTTAACGTCATTTTATCATTGTTTTGCTGATCTTCTTTGGTAATTTTGCTAGAATTTCACATCAGAAAAAAAATCAAAGCCCTTTTTCATGTTCCTCTTAATCTACTAGACACCTTTTCTAAACTGATAAACGTATTCCTTATTGCCAGACATCGATCGCAGTGGGAGTAAGAACATATAGTTATCGAGATATGACATAATAATGAAATGAGCAAAAAACTGTCCCATCATACGACAATGTTATATATTGTCTCCTAAACTACTGGATCTATTTCAACCAAACTTGGTACACGTATTGTTTACTGTCAGAGCTGTGGAGGTAATCATCGCACCCAGCATATACTTCGGGAAATATGACGTCACAAGCCGGCCGCGGTGGCCGAGGGGAATGAGGCGCTCCAGTCACGGTCTGCACGGCCACTACGGTCGGGGGTTCGAATCCCCCCTCGGGCATGGATATTTGTGCCGTCCTTAGTCTTAGCTAGTTCATAAGTAGTTTGTAAGCTTAGGGACTGATGTCCCCGTAGTTAAGTCCCATAAGTTCTACAAACATTTCAACATTTTATGACGTCACAAAAATGCTCATGATTAGGTGGGTAGATCGCAAAACTAATGAGGAGGTACTGAACACAACTGGGGAGAAAAGGAATATTTGGCATACCTTGACTAAAAGAAGGGATCGGTTGTTGGACACATTCTTAGACGAAAAGGAGTCGTGAATTTAAGCACTGGAGGGAACTGTGTGACAAAAAAATAGCAGAGGGAGACCTAGAGACGAATTGAATATTAGTGAACATTATTCAAACGGATGTGGGTTGCCATTATTATGAGGAGACTTGCTCAGGGTAAGGCAGAGTGGAGAGCTGCATCAATCCAGTCTCCGGACTGAAGACCACAACAACAACAAACAATAAGAGTTGCAAGAAAATGCCGCATCATGCAATACGTGAATAACGAGAGTTTACTCGTCAACTGTTTGAATGGTTGTACATAACGACTTGCAAAGAACTTTGCATATAAATTCAGACTTTTACAAAACATTTGGCTCCTGGTACCAGGGCAAAAGAAAAATAAATAAGTAAATAGAAAAAGGTTATCGCTTATTACTTGTCCGCTGTTCATGCAGTAAAACTAAAGCATCTGGAATGACGTTACTGTTAATTACATGTAGGCTACGTATTGTACAACCTTGACATTTTACAGGCATTATACGCATTTACCAACGAATCTATCTGTGAACTGTATACCAGTACGACACATAGTTTTTGAGATATGATGTCATAAAAAACTAGGTACATCAATCAGCACACCAACGTTTATGAGATTACGTAGTTATTAATAACCCTATTTGTGACCTTTATTGCAGACAGTATGCACAGATAGCGCTAAATGTACTATCGAAATTATATCACAACGCGACACATAGTTCAGAACATATGACGTCATAAACAACGAGATGTTTGAAAAAACAGCCCAGTCACGCATGAGGCTATAACATATTACATACAGCAACGCCGTTAGCAACATTCGTGGAAATTTATACTATTGTAGGACATATTATTCATGATGTACAGGGTGCTACAAAAAGGTACGGCCAAACTTTCAGGAAAGATTCCTCACACACAAAGAAAGAAAATATGTGGACATGTGTCAGGAAACGCTTAATTTTCATGTTAGAGCTCATTGTAGTATTTCTCTTTAAATGTAAATTGAAATTGTCTGCACGAATTATTTCAATTTACATTTAAAGAGAAATATTAAAATGACCTCTAACATGTAAATTAAGCGATTCCGGACCCATGTCCACATAAAATATTTTCTTTCTATGTGTGTGAGGAATGTTTCCTGAAAGTTTGGCTGTACCTTTTTGTAACACCCTCTATGACGTCATAAGGATTGAGCTGCATGAAAAAGAAACTGAAATGGAAAGCTGAAGGAGGCAACGAACAGAGGGGGAGAAGGAAATCGACCAAACATAAATAAGTAAATAAATAAATTAATTAAAAAGTAAGTAAACACCCGTGAACTGCCTGTCACTAATGTCAGTATAACCGTAAACATAAATACTGAAAGGTGTCGTTAGTTCCGAAACACAATTTATTCGCATCTCACCACAAGCGCTATATGCACTGCACTGATAGCACAAATTGCATATACCTCTTGTGTCTTTCTCCCTATAAAAATAATTTGTCGATTTGTGTAGCTTTCAATTGTTCTTGTATTCCGTGGTTAGTGTTTGTGGCTCTGGTGCAGACACACGAGCTGCGTGTATCTGCATCTACTCCGCGCACAGGGCCAAACTTTCAAAACATCTCATTGTAACGATACACTATAGAGTTTTTATTTCATTTATTTATTTATTTTTCTCTTTTTTTTATCAGCGATGCTTATCGCCCCCGGTTCCCTCTGGTTCGCAATATAACTAACTTAATTTCGTTCGTCATTTTTTATTTCCGGACCAGCGAGAAGACGGAACCGCGATCGTAGTTTTGTATCACTCTCTTGTCTGAGTTCGTTGTGTTCAGACGTCTTCCATTCATGTATCCATTCAATGTAAGTAATAGTGATGCAAGTTGTTGTTAAATTTAAAATCATGCCCTTTCTTTGGCTTTTATTTAAATCCCTCCACGTCAAATATTTATTTTCTATTGTTTTCAGCTCCTCGACGTCCGTAATAGTTTAATGTTCAGACGCCATTGCGATCGCGTCGCATGTCTTTAAAATTTCACTCACTATTAGTCATTATTATATAATACGTTGCTTGATTTGAGAACCTGCAATCATTTCTATTGTTATTTTACGAAGCCCGATCAGTTTTTTTAAGTCTTCCTATCATTATCATTAACTTCATGTTTCATCCACGGTCATGCAACAATGAAAAGCGAAGTGAACTGTCTGAGCATTAGTCTAGTAGGGAAAGTATTTCGAACATTCTCATATTAAATAAGAAAATATTAACATTTTAGGCTTCTGCAGTACGAAGCGTAGGATCTAGCTAGATGCTTTCCGTAAGTCTTATAACGTGCCGTTGTTTTGTGTAGTGCCCGACTTTTAAGATTCAACCCGCGTTGTATTTGGTTTAATGATTATAAATGTTAAATTGTGCTATGTTTTAACTAAATTATTACAAATACAAAACTTCGATACAACCAATCCTTGTCCAAATTACAATCGCGGACTCAATTTAACAACTTATGGCATCATACGAAAGCAAGGGGAACATTATATCATGAAGAGATCAAACATACAACACTATCCTTCCAACTTTATTTAAAGTAGTATGATATTATATAATTTAAATGTATACCTGACATTTTCGCTGCTAGCACATTTGTGAGTTCTTCCTATGGCATTATCCAGACACATTTTATTATTATTTTCGTTACGTTGATGGTTCGATTCTTGAACAGTTGCTGACATTTGAGCCGTCCCGGCTCCTGTTTTCTTGGATTCACCTTGTCCTTGATTTAATTACTGGCGCAAGTACTATCGATCGCTGTTTGCCTGCACCGCTAGGGCGCTGTTTTATCGTGCGTTGATTATCTTCTGGTGTGTTTTCCTCGCCTCGGATGGCGCGACGGTGGCGGCCCGAGGCGGGGGGGGGGGGGGGTGAGTCGCTGCGTGGATAGTGCAGAGGGTATCAGGCAGTAAGTTTTGGTACGATGCACGGCATCGCCAGGGTCGAGTTATTTTGATTAGGAGGCCGTTTATGGCCGGGCCTGGCGTGTGCATCCAAGTTGTTCCGTGGCACCCTGTCTGTCCGTGGGGAGTCATGCATGCCGTGAGCTGAAGAGGTTGATCCGGAGAGGCCTGTCTGTCAAGTTATACCAGCAGCTCGGCCCGGGCTGTTTACCTCGTCACCTGGCTACGTGGTGGCGTCCCTAGCGGCCGTGCGTTACTACGTCCGTCCCTCGCCAAGCGTCGGAGCTGTCAACAACTGGCAGAGTACTCCGCACTCAGACCCGGCTGCGCCTCGCGTCGTTCCAGCCGCTTTTCATCTGGTTCAAATATTCAAATGCTTGTAAATCTATCGGACCAATCTGCGTGGCCATCAGTCCGTAGCTTACAAACTACTTAAACCTAGGTAAACTAACCTAAGGACAAACACACACACCCATGCCCCAGGGAGGACTCGAACCTCCACGGCGAGCAACCGCTCGCTGCGCAGCGAGACGCTTTAGACCGCTCGGCTACTCCACCGCGGCTTTCCATCTGGGATCTATGAAATGTTTCCGGGAGTTAGTCGACACCCTCCTCTTACACCATCGAGAGTGTACCAGCACTTGTCGTGGAGTAAGAAATAAGTAAGTTAAGTGACTGATAAAAGCTGCTCCTCAAATTTGTGTGTCTGAATTTGTCAGTATCGGTGGTCGTTCCCCAGGGACCATCGTTGCCTGTGTCTAAGCCGTTATTTGTTTATTTATGTTATACCGCACTTTTAGCTCGGTTAATTGTATCATTCTTTTCCCTTTGCTCTGAGTTGAAAGTACTCTATATACATTAACTTGGTTATCGTAACTGAGGAATTTATCTGGTTGGTGCTCCTCTGCTAGCTCGCATCTGCACGGACGGTAGTTTCATAGCTTTGTTTTTCTTCTTTTTTTTATCTTGTCGTTGAGGAAATTTTTCCCTCCGTGAGGCATCGCCATCCCGCGGTTGTAATTTGGCGTTCTATCTGTTTGTGTAAGCCCCTTTGTGTCGGAGCTGTAGTTCTTGTTGACCGTTGGGCACCTTATTCCTCTCCTTCCTGTTTGAGTCAGCTCATCTACCTGTGTGGCTGTATCAAATTACCGAGTAGCCAACCCCGCCCCCCCCCCACCTTAGTGTGATTTTGATAAGTAATCTGAACTCTTTTCATTTAAAGTGCAGGGTTCATTGTAAATTTTATTGTGTGTTGTTTTATTGGCCTCCTGCCTGTTGATATCATTGAGCACAGTCTCCTGCTGCCGGCAGACTTTACTCAAATTTTTGAACTCGTTTTAAGTGCGTTTTGGTCATGTCTTTTTAAAGGGCGGTGTTCGCTTAAATTTTGGAGCCCTACTTTAGTGTGATTTTGATAATTAAGCTGATCTGTTTCATTTAAATGGCAGGGGTCATTTTTAGTTAATATCGTATTTACAAAGCTTGCCTTTCATTAAAAAAAATTGCACTCTTGTTTAAACTGCTAGGCTGATTGTGTCTGTGCATTTTAAAGAGTTGGTTTACTAAATTTGGAGCGTAATAAACCCAACGCTTCCACAACCACCCTCTCACATTCTTGAGAATTCCATTTGCTTTCTCCACATATTAGTTTTTATCAAAATGTTCAAATGTTTGTTAAGCTTAAGGGACTTAACTACGGGGTCATCAGTCCCTAAACTTACAAACTACTTGTAAACTACCTACAACTAAGGACGGCACAAATATCCATGCCCGAGGGGGGATTCGAACCCCCGACCGCAGCGGCCGTGCAGACCGTGACTGAAATGCTTCAGTCTCCTCGGCCACAGCGGCAGGCTAGTTTTTATCCATAATTACAGTATAGTTTACATAAATAGAGTTAATTTTTTCCACATACCTAACTTGGTCTCCAAATTCACTGATGGATATCAATAATAATAATAATAATAATAATAATGAAGTGCTAAGTTGTGGAGGTTCGAATTCTCCCTCGGGCATTGATGTGTGTGTTGGCCTTAGGTTAGTTTAACTTAGCTTAAGTCATTTGTAAGTCCAGGAACTTATGACCAAAGTATTTTGGTCCCATATAATTACAAACATTTGAATTTGAACTAAGTGGATCTTGTTAATGATTACGTTTCATAATAAATTAACACAAATTTAGGGATGTATGCCGACGGATTAATTTGCTGTACAACAGACATCTGAGGTCAGAACCATGAAAATGCTACATATGTGTTCAGAAACAAAAGGTGTGTAATACAGTACCCCGGAAGTGTCAGTTATGGGTCACCGATTTATTAATCAAAATGTTCAAATGTTTTAAAACTTATGGGACTTAACTGCGGGCTCATCGGTCCCTAAACCTAAATACTACTTATGAAGTAGCTTATACTAAAGACGGCACAAACATCTATGCCCGAGGAGGGATTCGAACCCCCGACGCGGAACGGCCTCCTGCATGTAGCATAGCGCCTCAATGCGCTCGGCCGCGGCTAAGTATTATTTAGCTTTGCATATTGAATAATAACGCTTCAAGACCTGATACTACATATGTCAGAGATAATCTGTTTCATTTTTAAACCTATTTCATGAAAATTATGAAGCACCGAAAAATATAACATCTTTATTTTCAATTAGTGTAATTAATGTGTACACCTTTTGTGCGAACAAGGAGGTTAAAATAGAGGGAGATTGTGTTATCTGTGCCGAGCACATACGTCAGTTGAAGCCTGTTCGCCATCTTGGTGAGTTGTGGAAAGTTATTTCTCCGTTAGAACTATACATTAAGTCGACCCTCTTACAGTTAATGCATTGAACTGACAGACACTGCAGAATATGTACTTTCAAACAATAAAACAATATGTTTTCTTAAATAAACAATAATAAATACTCATCATAACGTATTTTAAACCCTAATTTTTAACGCTAATTTTCACTCTTTTAACACGTTGTACGTCACAGCAGAACGACGGTCTTTTATTCCTGTTTTAAGTGACATCAAACATCAGATCTACAAAACGAACACTTATCAATATGGCGGAGGCTAGCTTCACTTTTTCAGTTAAGGGCGTCCTCTGTATTCCAACCTTCTTGGGTGCGAATTGTGAAAGCCCATTCGCAACGAGGCCAAAGCAGGGCTACAAAAGAAAGCAATTAGTCATTAGATCGGTAGAATTATTATGCAGCGCACCATATAGAGAGATGTCTGGGTGCTGTAGTAGGTTCCCTTTCGTTCACTGGTTCTGTACTGAGTCAGCTTTTCACCACAGGGTACAGTCGGACTTCAGTAACCCTCCCGAGTGGCTGCGCTGTTTAATGCGCCGCTCTCCAGTCCAAATATTTGTAAACCTATTGGACGAAACTGCTATGGTCATCAGTCCAAAATCAAATGTTTGTAAAGCTTATGGGACTTAACTGTGGGGTCATCAGCCCCTAAACTTAAAAACTACTTATGAACTACCTTATACTAAATACAACAAAAATATCCATGCCCGAGAGGGAATTCGAACCCCCGACGGGAAACGGCCTCGTGCATCGCAGTATAGCGCCTCAATTTACTTATTTATTTCTCATTTATAATCCTGCTACCTTTCAATATAAAGCAAGACGTACATTTGTAGTTTTACGTTATTTCATTGATGTTACATGATTTAAGTATTTCAGATAGATAGAGATAAGAAGAAAAATAAAAGCAAAGAGGAAATACATATATACATATGCTTACAGTTGTTGCTACAATTATAACATAACAAATTACAATTCGTGCATTTTACAATAAATTAGATGTAGTGGAGAACATAAAGACATGAGTGGTTACATGGTTGTTATACAAATGTCGAAATTCAATGTATTCTGAAATTTTTTAATTGTAATTATGGGCTAAACAATGTAATAGGAACGAAATTATATCTAAAATAATTGGGTTTTCTGTCCTTATGGTTAGCTGTATTGTACTGTGCTGGGCGTTGAGTACCTTGGAATGTTTCCTTCAAGCCAACGATCACCCAGCACAGTTTCCATGGTTTTGCTGATATTAGTCTCTTTTCTTTATATTGTTTTTTTCTTTCTTGTGTCTCAGGTGTTAGTATTCACATTAATTTAAAGGTCTGGTTTGGGTTGACAGTGGGAGATTAATCCCCTGTCAATGTTGAGTCTCATCGGTGTCTCTTCCTTCACTTGTGAAAGTTTCAACGCCTTCTTCGTCTGTTCCCAACTATAGCTGTCCACTCTGCGTGTCACACGGGCACGCCTCCTGTAGGGCCTTGTCCTTTTGTATTCTTCATAGGTCGCATTGGATATCTTATCTGCTAGTGTGTTGAGTTGTGTCCATTTTTGTTCGTCTATTATTACGTCATATATCGTATCGTCTGTTAAGTTAAACTGCTATGTGTCTCTGACATGTGTGTCTTCCGCAGAGGAAGACGTGTTGAGGGGAGCCTTCGGTGTTTCGGCAGGTGCAAGTGTTGGTGTCGCCCAGTCCCGTTCGGAACACGTGAGTGGGATATGGACCATGGCCTGTAAGTGAACCATGCCGCGGCTCGGGTCGATATGCTTCCTCCTTTTTCTTTCTCTGTCTGGTAGTAGTGTATATAGTCTACGTCCCTTATCGCAGGCCTCCCATTCCTTTTGTCACGTGTCCGTTCGCCATGTTCTCAGTTGACGGTTTGTTACGATATGTGTGTCCGTTATTTTGTGCACTTTGTGTAGATTCCCCATTTTAAATTAGTACGCTGCAGCTCTGTAGCTTATTGTGATGTCAAATAGACAGATACCGAGAAGGATGCATATCGTTTCTATCGGTGTCGATTTGAATGCACCTGTAGGTTGTAATAATAAACTTCTCTGCCCGCGTCTCACAATTGTTTTGTTGGTTACTAGGCTCAGTCTTTGAGCATAGTTACTAGCTGCAAAGCATAATGCTGACTCTAAGAGACACACTGATATGTTCGTATAGTTGACAGAGGAAGTCTATATGTGGTTGAATTAAGCCTTGCCAACTTGTGTAATATTTTCTCTGCTTTGTCTGTGGTTATCTTATTGTGTTCATGGTAATTTTGTCTTTCATCAATGTGGAAACCTAGATAGCGTATGACTACTGTTCGTTTTATATTTGTGTTCTCTAATTTTACTGGGTTTCTTTGTAATGACCTTTTGAGTAGTGTATGTCATTTTGTTACTATCTTGAGTTTGTTGTGTTTGCACCATAGTGTTATTGTTGTCAGTGTTTCACGTGCCTTCTCGTCTAGCTGGGTCCTGTTGTTGGCGGAGACAACCATTAGGTTATCTGCGTATGCGTCTCAATACGCTCGGCCGCTCCGTTGCGGCATCATCAGTCCTTAGACATACAAACTATTTAAACTAAGAGTAAGGATAGCACAGGCAGCCATGTCCAGGGAGGAGTCGAACCTCCGGCCATTCCGCGCAGCCCGCTTTGCTGGACGGGGAAGTATGCTGCCGCGCGGGAGTAGCCGAGCGGTCTGGAGCGCTAAGTTGCGGATCGCGCGGCCTCTCGCGTCGGAGGTTCTAATCCTCCCTCGGACATGGATTTTTGCACTGTCTTTGGTATAACTTAGTTCATAAGTAGTTTGTAAGTTTAGGGACTGACGACCACGCCGTTAAGTCCCATAAGCCTTAGTTACATTTGAACATTTTTGAGTAGTATGCTCGGTGGATTAATGACTTGAGAAGGTGTGCAGGGCAGACTGGATGTGCTTTTTATGTGATTTCCAACAGTCACCGAGCCGCCCCGTTTACACGATCTGCACCCGATTAGAAACGTTTCACTCTCCTCATAAAGACGCTTGGGGTACGCGCGTTTTCTTTGCGAGTGTACTGGGTGGTGGCACGCCATCCGGCCACTCCTTACACTAAACTGGCAATCATGTGACTGCTGGAAAAAGGCAAAGAAAAAGGAGGTTAGGGGGTACTTCAGTGTGATTTTCCGAGTCGTCTCTTAGACCACCATGCAGAGCTGGCTTCTCCTGAAGTCCTTTGACAGTCTTACTATTCGATGTACCACTATTGTGTTGTTTGTCTGATAGCTCCACGAAAACGCCGTTGCGCTCCGTCATTAAGTGCAGACCGTCAACCACTGCGTTATCCGCCAGAAATTTGGTACTCGCGGCACGCTCTGGACACTGTGGGAATTCCCTAACGATTTCCCAAATGAAATATCCAGTGTGTCTAGCTCCTGCTAACCACTTAGCGTTGAAACTCTGTTATTACTGTCCGGTTGCGGTAATCACGTCTTATACCTTTGCAAACGAACCACCTCAGTTCCAATGACAGATCTTGCAACTAAAGTATTAGGGGAAACGAACAATAATTAAAAAGAAAATACATTCAAAATATTAATATGATATACTACAGCCAAGAACATTTTTATTTAATTAACTAGCTGAAAACCAGGCTTTTTCCGGGTATTTATTGTTTCCTGCCTTGAGTTAGTATTTCTATCAAAAATGTTCAAATATTTGTAAATCTATCGGGCCAAACTGCGTGGTCATCAGTCCGTAGCTTACAAATTACTTAAAACTAGGTAAACTAACCTTAGGACAAACACACACACCCATGCCCCAGGTAGGACTCGAACCTCTAAAGCGAGCAACCGCGCGCTCCACAGCCAGGCGCCTTAGACCGCTCGGTTACTCCACCGCGGCCTCCTCCTATCCCTTCTGTCTCTGTCCACCTCATTTTTTCTAAAAACATGTTATATTTATCGGAGAATAAATAAGAATTAAGGCTGTCACGCACAATGTAAAAAATGTTAGGTGCAGTATCCAAACAAAGATAGAAATCAAAATACAAATGACAAATAAAATGCGTAAGATCTCTCATTTATTGACTTATGTTGTGTAAACGTATAATTTTCAAGTATATATTAATTTGTATAAGTGCTGTATGTTTGTAAAATGTGTTGCGAATACAATCAGTAGTAAAGAAGTAATAGATTAAAACTTGGTTCGCGATGGGCCGATTTTCCATAAACGTTACTGTTTGTGCTCATATCTCATGAATTACGCTTCGTACTGTGATACAATTTCCAAGGTACATTCAGCTGTATGTGTGTATACTGGCTGAAAATTTTCCTGCGACTACAATTTGTAGTGTAGAAATTATAAATTGTAATGTCATGCCGAATGCCGTAGTTTTAGTCCATGAACATCGGAAAAGTAGTAAGCGAAAATCGTTTTTCCTTTCGTTATTTTGATGTGGTTGTAAGCGAGAGCCGTGGTGGAGTAGCCGAACGGTCTAAGGCGCCTCGCTGCGGAGCGCGTGGTTGCTCTCCGTCGGAGATTCGAGTCTTCCCTGGGGCATGGGTGTGTGCGTCATTAGGTTAGTTTACCTTAGGTAAGCTACGGACTGATGACCACGCAGTTTGGTCCGATAGATTTAGAAACATTTGAACATTTTGTAAGCGAGAAAAAGTTTAATTAAAGTTTGAAATATAAAGTTTGTATCAAATCGCTAAGTATTGTCATTCTCACAGTGTATTTATGAAGTTTCGTCGCATTGTCAGTTCATCGCAACTCTTATTGTTTAGGACATTACATCTTCTGAACCATGTGTCGCATTTGTTTCATACTCCTACAGTAATTGTCTCGTAAGGAATATGTGTACCAAATTTGGTTGAAATTAGTCCAGTGGTTAATAAAAGATGATCAGCATTAAATGTTTTTGATATGTCGCGTTTTGCAGCTCTTAAATATTGTAGAAAAGACATTTTTTTTTAAATATGCACCAAAGCTGCTTTTATTTGAAATGCTAAGTCACCTATTACAGAGAACAAAGTGTGTTTTACATGAAATTACATTAATATGGTAATGTTATATTGACTGTACAATTTGTAATTACTTACATTAATATATATATATTTATATTTGGTTACTGTTTAGGTCACGCGGTTTGTTATAATTACTTTGGTGTAATTTACAGAGCTGTTGATCCAAAGATGTTTTTATTAAATATTTTTTGCTTAATTTTGTTTGTAATGATATCGCTGGATATATATATATATATATATATATATATATATATATATATATATAAAGTACAGTTCTCTGTAATAGGTGACTTAGAAAATGGGCAAAGCCCGAAACTAGTCTTCAGCATTTCAAATAAAAGCAGCTTTGGTGCATATTTTAAAAAAATGTCTTTTCTACAACACGATCAGCATTGTCGCTTATTCCAGCACTTTTCTCCGCATGCCATTGTTTATGACGTGCATCTCGTGCACTGTGTTGTGATTCTTATACTTACGGCGACCGTCCGTATGGATTGAAGCTTACGTGTGCAAAATTTCATAAACATTGGAAGAAAGCTGTAGATTTGTATACAATACGTACACCCAAACACACATACGGACACTCTGCTTTATATATAACTATCTGAAAACCCGGCATTGCCCGGGTATTTATTTATTCCTGTCATTTTCAGGTATATATTCATTTGTATAATGACTGTATGTCTGTAAAATATCTTTTAGGAATACGATTAGTAGTAAAGAAGTAATAGATTAAAACTTGGTGCGTGATGGGGCGGTTTTCCGTAATCGTTACTGTTTGTGCTCATATCTCATGAACTACGTGTCGTACTGTTATGAAATTTAGAAGGTACACTGAAATATATGCATGTATACTGTCTGTAAAATTTCCTGCGGCTACAATTTGTAGTGTACAAATTATAAATTGTAACATCATACCGTCTGCGTAGTTTTACTCCAAAAACAGCGGAAAAGTAGTAAGCGAGAAACTTTTTTCCTTTCATCATTTTACTATGATTGTCAGTGAGTAAAAGTTTAATAAAGGTTTGAAATTATGTTTAAAGTTTGCTGGAAGTCGCAAAGTACTATCTCTCATATAGCATATTTATAAAATCTCGCCACATTATATGGCATTTTTTGCAATTTCTGTTGGTTATCACGTAATATCTTTTGAACCATGTGCCGTATATGATTCTTACCCATTCAGCAATTGTTACCTCACGGTAAGGAATGTGTGTACCAAATTTGGTTGAAATCGGTTTAATAGTTTAGGAGAAAATGAGCAGCATTGTCGCAAAATTCAGTTTTTCGCGCATCTAATTGTTTATGACGTCATATCTCGTGAACTATATATCGTTCGTGATTCTTACACTTACGGCGACCGTTCACATGGATTGAAGCTCACTTGTACAAAATTTCATAAAGATTGGAACAAACTGTAGATTTGTATTGAACACGTACACACATACGGACACTCTGCTTTATATATTAGAAAAGATTTCATAATGCCAGTAGCAAAGATTTACATTTATTAACACGAAGGCGGAGAGAAAATTAAGATCTGTGACAAAAACTGAACGTGCCCCACTCATAGATTGAGCTGACGCCTGTAGCGCGGAGAAGAAAACTGGCTCTCTTGTTCAGGTCGTCGTTATGATAGATGTTTGCTACGGTTCCTGACTGTTAGATTTTTATGTGGGGCACATTCTGGAATACATTAAAGGATGTCTGTTTGGTTGTTTTAATAATACTCCTGATTCATTTATCCGACCTCGTGATCTTTTCACATTTCAGCATTTTATTTGTTTATTTATTTATTTATTATTTTTTAAAATATAATATGATCCATTTTATTTCAAATAAATGCCGAGCGCTATATTTTCCCGGAACGAAAACAATTGCTGCAGATGTAATTTGTGCTAATACCGGTTTCATCTTATTTTGCACGCCCCTGAGATCTGCCTGTTTAGTAAACTGTTGGTGATTGTGATCTAGCCGCGGATAATGTTCAGTAAATCGCCAGCCTGCTCTCCAACGCCTGAGTTCTTCCGCCATCTGCAAATATTTCCATCTTATGAATTATGGTGCACTGATTGAGTTTTTTTAGTATCAGCATTACATCTTTGCTTGCAGAACTTTAATCCTTTTGCGCTGCTACTTACTTTTCAATACGAGGGTCGTCCACAAATTAAGTTGCGTTTCTATTTCTATCCGCGGCAGCGCTACGATCGCAGTTCCGAGCATGCACGGCAGTTAAATGCTATGAGTGATTCAATGGCTAGAAAATGGGTCAGACTGTTCAGTGAAGGACGTGATGAAGTGCACGATGAAGAACTAAGTGGACGTCCGTCTGTGGTTACTGATGAACTGGTTCACACAATTGAAGAGAAGATTAACCACAACCATAAGTTTACACTCAGTGCTCTCTCATTGGTGATCAACACTTCAAGTATTATTACGAGCTGAGAGAAAATGTTATCACATTGTGGAATACACAGGCGGCAACCTTCTAAGAAGAAGGCATACAAAGACTTGTGCCAAGTAATGACAAGTGACACCAAAGTTTCGGAAGCTATGTAGAAATGTAGTTTAACAGTTGTAGATTCTTCTACAATAAATATTTTTTCAGTGTCTGTACAGGTTTGCTTTATATGACCAAACGGATTTTATGGACATACCTCGTACATTAAATGCAGCGATAAAATGTACAAAATGTAACGCTTTAAGACTGTTCCAGAGATTCGACAGGCTGTAGACAGCTCTATTCGGACCATTAACAGAACAGGCTCTGCTAACGTTATACTACGCCTTCCACATCGCTGGTAACTGGTTCTACACAACGCTGGTAACTATTTTGAAGGGCAGTAGAGCAAATATGAAACGCTTTTGTATCGGTTGTGAATAGTTATCACTATTTAAGTTCCAACCCTCGAATACGTGCTGTTCTGGGCTGAGGTATCTTACGTGACCGTTGGAACCTGCACAGTTGCAAAACTTGCGCAGCAATCCCAACTTAAATGGAAGGACCTCCCGTCACTCAGGACGCCACAGTTCAATCCATTTCCAACTCGGTCAGTTGGTTGTAGGAAGCACGTGTACGTCTCCGTGGTATGTCGACTGTTTGCTTCACACGTTGATACCACACTGAGCCTCATGGATGTAAGCATGTCGTGTTAGAGGGTACATGCAAGTAGCTCTCAGGCAATAATGTAACTACATTGTTGGCGGATCACGTTGAAACTACAACCTCTGACAATAAAGTTCGGTAAATAGTCCTGTAAAATTGAAGTAGATCAACTGCAGATACCTTACTGTTATTCGAAATAGTCACATCCCATAACTATCACCTCTGCGATAAACGTCCTGGAAACTTTGCACGAAGTCTTCCTTTGCGATGGTGTTCAAGAGCCTCGTCACGTTTCGTTGGATATCGGGAATATGATCAAATCTCTTTCAAAGCGAGTTTAAGTCGAGGGAATAGGAAGAAGTCTGAAGGATTGAGATCCGGTGAGTACGGTGGATGTTCAAGTTGCACCAGCTCATTTATTCCGAGGAACTGTTTGACGATATTGGTTGTGTGTGGGCGACCGTTGTCGTGCCCTGCGTAGACGTTGCATGAAACGGATCAAAACTTGCAGCGTTGAACGTCGTTCTATCAGGTAGCAATTCCTTGTGGGTAATGCCTTGACAATAGAGAAAGGTGATGAAAAGACCACGGATCTTTAGCTGAACACCTACTTTTTTTTTCTACGTTCCAGTGATTGTGGTCATGGTATATCGCTCCAAATTTGCAACTGGATAGGGGATTTCCTGTCAGAGCACACAGGTCGTAGTAATCGATGGTAAAGCATCGCCTAAAACAGAGGTGATTTCGGGCGTTCCACAGGGTAGTGTTGTTCGTCCTCTGCTGTTCCTTATTTACATAAACGATTTGGGAGAAAATCTAAGTAGCTCTCTTAGGTTTTTTACAGATGACGCCGTCATTTACCGTCTAGTAAAATCATCTGAAGATCATAACCAACTACAGAACGATCTGAATAAGATACCACTATGTTGTAAAAATTGGCAATTCAGTCTAAATAATTAGGAAGTGTGAAGTCGCCCACATGAGTACGAAACGAAATCCGTTAAACTTTGTTTACAACATAAATCAATCAAAAGTGAAGGCCGTGACCTCCACAAAATACCTAGGAATTACTATTATTTCAGACTTAAATTGGAAAGAACACGTAGGTAATGTCGTGGGAAAGGCGAACCAGAGACTGCGTTTTATTGTCAGAACCCTTGAAAGATGCAACAGAACTACTAAAGAAACTGCATACACTACGCTTGTCCGTCCTTTTTTGAAGTATTGCTGCCAAGTGTGGGATCTTTATCAGATGGGTTTGACGGAGGACGTCGAAAGAGTCCAAAGAAGGGCAGCTCGTTTTGTATTGTGACGATACAGGGGAGACAGCGTTACGGAAATACAGATAGAGGATCTGGGATGACAATCATCACAACAAAGGCGCTTATCGCCAACATTCTCCTACGAATGCGAAAATATATTGTTGACTCACACTTACATAGGTAGAAATG
Organism: Locusta migratoria; assembly: GCA_026315105.1. Lineage (NCBI taxonomy): Eukaryota > Metazoa > Arthropoda > Insecta > Orthoptera > Acrididae > Locusta > Locusta migratoria. The sequence continues at coordinate 648,392,686 of CM048744.1, read as the reverse complement.
ATCATCAGAAATAGGAGCTCGAACTGAGAGATTCGAGTGTTCTTTTTTCCCGCGCACTATTCAGGAATGGATTGGGAGATAAATAGTAAAACGGTGGTTCGATGAACCCTCTGCTAGGCATTTAAATGTGATTTGCAGAGTATCCCATGGAGATGTAGATGTAGATGTTGGCATATAGGTTGCAACTTATGCGTTTCATGATTAATTAAACTCAAGACCGTTAGTTATATTGGACCTAAAATTGCATATATCGACGTTAGCGCCTATTTTTACTTAAAGTTCCTGTTTGGTTAATTTGACTTAAAGTTCTTGTATTTTCAAAGATTAGAGTTACACATGGGAATCGAATGTGGGAATACTAAGCGCTATATATGAAAGTTTTTCGTTCGTGGAATTCTGGCCAGCTGTGTAGTTCCATTAAGAAACAGTTTCATAGGTGTTAAACTCACCACGACTTAAAACAAATCACAGTGTTAAATGTAAACGTCCTCTATGACCAAATTACTGCACTTCGCGCCTTTACTGACTGTATCTACAGCCAATGCCAGCAAACTACTGTGTTTGGTGAAAAGTATTGTATGCGAACTTTCTGGTTCGAAAAATAATTTGCCACTAGTGAGCAGTTATTATCTGAAGCACTGGGCGATTCCATTCACTTGTTCAGAAGAGGCAGCCAGGTGTCAGCTGCCATCTGTCCGTTAGTTCTACTTCCCCTACCGTTCCTATGCATGTTTTTACTTCTTATTTTCCTGTGACTTACGTTTCTTTTTTATGACTATCCTTTAGCAATACTAAATACTCTTTATATGCAATTCTATACTGCATTTTCTTCCTCTCCCGTATTACGTTTCGCGTGTTAAGAATTCTTACTTAAACTCAGCATTCAGACGGAATCACACATAAGGCAAATGTCGAACTAAAGTCAAAATTGAAGCAAGCTTACAGAGTCAACTTAGCGTACAAATTATGTGGAGTCAGCTTACACTGCTGCATTGCACAGAATCTGAGATGTTAGAGCGTCTTATATATGGATTTCTGTGGATGAAATTACTGACAGTCTTGGATGTTACATTGCAAACCTAATTACTGACAAGCTAATCCACATGCACCATCCAGGGCTTGTTTGATTTACTCAAAACAGCTCCCAAAAACTAAACAACAAACTTTTCGAACAATAGGCTTGAGGTGCTACACACAAATGGCGTGAATGAGAACAAGATGCTTCTGGCCATCACTGATGCCGCTGCCTATATGATAGCAGCATTCCAATCGTTAAAAGTATTCTACTCACTGATGCTGTACGAACGTGTGTAGTGCAAGGTATCGACCGCATAGCAGAGCAAGTAAGGGTACCATGTCCTAAAGTAAATAAAGTAATATCGCCGGCGAAGAAAATTTTTGTTAAGGCTCCATCAAGAATACAGCCATTCAGAGAACAACTTCCCTTGGCGCCAGAGCCTGTTATTACTCGCTGGGGCACGTGGCTATCAGCGACGCAATACTATAGTACGCACCTCTCTACTGTTGAGGAGGTTGCTGAAGGTATACCGGAGGATGCCGCATCCGTAACTGCAAGAATGGATTTATTCACACTTTGCTGTAAAGAGGAACTTGTCTTACATTTGAGCCAACTACACATTTATGACAAAAATATAGTAAGTACCGCTTCGCCACACCGCGGCCGCAGCGCTGCGGTGCGCGTTCTGCACATGCGCACTGGGTACCTACATCTGTTGTTTACGCACTGACGCCATTACAGTCTGATTCCTCCTTGTTTACTTTGTGTACAGAGCGTTTAAGATGCTTCTAATAATCTTGAGTCCCGCTGACTGTGAAGTACGGGCTGTTATAAGATTTCTTAATGCTAAAGGCCTAAAAGCGATCGTTACTAATCGTGAGATCTGTGCAGTTTATGGAGAAAACATTATGAGTGATGGAATGCTGAGAAAGTGGGTGAGAGCAGATTAGATTAAATAAAAAATGTACATGTTTGTATAGCTTATGGGACTTAACTACGGTGTCATCAGTCCCTAAACTTACAAACTACTTATCAACTAACTGATACTAAGGACGGCACAAATATCCATGCCCGAGGGGGGATTCGAACCCCATGCAGAACGTGACTGGTGCGCCTCAGTCCCCTCAGCCACTGCGGCCGGCAGATTAGATTAATACTTGTTCCATAGATCATAAATACGACTCTTCGTAATGATGTGACACGTGTCAGTTTAATATAGAGTGTCTGTACAAGATGTTACATTACACAAAATATTAGATGACACAATTTTTTTTCTTTTTTCTTTAGATTTACTAAACACGGAAGGCAATACTCAATTTACGGCTTACCCTAGAAGATAGATTAAGAGAAGGCAAACCTACATATCTAGCTTTTGTAGATTTGGAGAAGGCTTTTGGCAATGTTGATTGGAATAAACTCTTTCAAGTTCTGAAGCAAGCAGGAGTAAAATATAGGGAGCGTAAGGTTATTTACAACAGACGGCGGTTGTCAGAGGTGAAGGGCATGAAAGGCATGCAGTGGTTGGCAAGGGAGTAAGACAGGGTTGTAGCCTTTCTCCAATGTTATTCAATTTGTATATTGAGCAAGCTATAAAGAAAACCAAGGAGAAATTTGGAGAAGGAATTAAAGTTCAGTGTGAAGAATTAAAAACACTGCGTTTGCCGATAACATAGTAATTCTGTCAAAGGCAGCAAAGGAACTAGAACAGCAGTTGTGTTGAAAGATGCTTATAAGATGAATATTAACAAGAGCAAAACTAGGCTAATAGAGTGCAGTCTAAGAAAATCAGGTGATGCTGACGGAATTAGGTTAGGCAACGAATCAATAAAGGAGGTATTACTTGGGCAGTAAAATAACAAATGATGGTTGCAGTACAGAGGATATAAAATGCAGAATGGCAATGGGTAGAAAAGCGTTCTTGAAAACTACAAATTTGTTAACATAGAATATTGATTTAAGCCGAAGAAAGTCCTTTCTGAAGGCATTTGTGTGGGGTGTTAACTTGTATGGGAATGAAACATGGACGATAAACAGTGCAGACAGGAAGAGGATAGAGACTTTTGAAATGTGGTGCTACAGAAGAATGCTGAAGATTAAGTGGGTGGATCGCGTAACTAATGAGGAGGTACTGTATAGAATTGGAGAGAAAAGGAATTTCTGGCATACCTTGAGTAAAAGAAGGGATCGATTGGTAGGGCACATTCGTAGACATCAAGGAGTTGTGAATTTAGCGTTGGAGGGAAGTTTGTGGGGTAAAAACCGCAGAGGAAGGCCAAGGGATGGGTATAGTAAGCAGATTCAGAAAGATGTAGGATGACGTTCTTATGTGGAGTTGAAGAGTCTTGCTCAGGATAGGGTATTGTAGAGAGCTGTATCAAACCAGTCTTCGGACTGAAGACCACTACAACAACAACAGATATTTATCTTGCAGAAACTAAAAATATTTGGAGTTATGTACAAAATTAATGTTGTAGAGTGATGGTGTGTAAGTAAGTATATTTTCATTATAGTTGTTTTTAGTGACTATAGGATATTCGTATGTCAAGACTACTTGTTATGATTTATTTTTATTTTCTCTGCATCATATTTATTAAAGCCTATTTTCAGTTTGTATAGCCTAAATGAAGTACTGAAAGAACCTATTTTAGATGCCTAAAACGCACTTTTTGCGACCAAAAATCCGCGTTCTAGTGATGAGCATCGTTATCTTACATGATTTTTCGCCTCTGATCTTTTTTCGACTGCCTACGGAACACTTGGGCAACCTATTTTGAGTACTGCTGCGCATTCTGAGATCCACACCAGGATCGTATACCAGTATGTTGTAATTGACGATAAGTCATGGAGCAGAACAGAAATGAAATATGGTCAGTGGCGGCGCTAGGCGTCGGCGACGTCGGCAACCTCCTACGACCTCGCGCCTGCAGGGGCCTCGCAAAACATTGTTACAATTTTAGTTTATTTTTATTTTTATTTATTTTTTTTTTTTTTTTATTTTTTTTTTTTTTTTTATTTTTTTTTTTTTTTTTTTGTATATTTGATGCTTAACGGCGCTTTTCAACTGTTAAGTAATGTAGCGACGACCTAGATCAAACTTACACTCGCTTAACCAAAGGACGAACACAACAGCCGTACCCAAGAGTGGGATTCGACCACAACAAGAGCGACCTTGCTCACCATGGTATGACGCATTAGTGTGCTCGGCCATTCCCCGCCTGCAGCTATTTACTTTCCCTATTTATTTCCGAATGAGCGCAGCAGCGATGAAATTTTTAGTTAAATACTTGCAAAACAAATTCATCAGTACATTTTAGAAAACAATTTGGAAGAGGTACATCCAAATGTTTATATAACAATCAGAATCAAGATCATAGTTTGTCAGTACAGCTTCGAGAAAAGCTTCTCAAAGTTGATTAAGACTTACTTGAGAAGCACAATGATCCAAGAAAGACTATCTGCGTTGTCAGTACTATCAATTGATGCCGAAATAGCGGCTAGTATTAATTATGATGTGATTTTAAAAAATTCTGTGAGGCAAAAAGCGGAAAAGTTTCTCTATGTTAATTTGTTTGTTTATTGTCATTTTTGCCATTGCAATAATACTTTTATATTATACTAATAAAATTTTAGTATAATTATTATTGGTGTATAAGGCAGCTCATTTTATTTAACATTTTCTTCCTTACTGAAAAAATGAAAGGGGCGTCGCAAAAACGTTTTCGCCGACGCCCAGTTTTCGTCTAGCGTCGCCATTGAATATGGTGTTCCATATGGAAGTGTTATAGTGCCCCTACTGTTCGTTATTTCTGATAAACAATTTAGGAGACAATCTGAGAAGCTCTCTTAGACTGTTCGCGCAACCGACGAGCTGGTGGTGCTGTGTGGGCGCGCGCCGTAGTTCCCTGTTGCGCCGCGTTTACTCGAGCAGTCTGCGCAGGGCGACCGTGGTGGAAACCGTCCGTGCCCCGCGGCGCCCTAATCTAGGAGAACAGACGCCACTAGCGGCTGTAAGAAGTTTCCGGCGGGCGGTCTGGGGGGGGGGGGGAGGAGGAGGGGGAGGAGGAGGTCGCGTCCGGACCGGCGCCGCTGTTATTCCGCTCCATCAGGGCGGCCGCGGCCGGCGAATAAAGTTTGCGTCCGACTCACGACTGCCGACTGCCGACTGCCGCCAGTCGCAAACTCCGTGCGCTCGGCTCGATACTCTTTATTGGCGGCCGCGCTGGCTGTGTCCGCGCATCTCCCCAGATTGCTTGCCAACTCCTCCCCACACCCCCTGTAAGTCAGCGCGGCGGTCCTGGGTCGTGGCGGATGAGTCCACGCTCACTTACAATCCTAGACAGTACTCTCAGACTCCTCACCTCTCGCCCACAGGACACCGGCAACACCGGGATTTTGGGAGCTGCTCATATTTAAAAAAAAAAAAAAAAAAAAAAAAAAAAATAATAATAATAATAATAATATTGCCCGAGGGAGGACTAGAAGCTCCGACGGCAGGAAACCGCGCGTTCCGCAGCGAGGCGCTTTACAACACTCGACCACTCGACCGCAGCTGCTCAGATTGAAAATTTGTCACCTTGCATTCCCAAAATTTTGTAGTGTACAGTGTGTTAACTGTTAGATGGCAGAGCTCTCCCTAGCCCTGAATCTGTAGAAGTCGATAGACGTCGGGCGGCTTCGGCCCGCAGTCTTTGTTTCCAGGCTGCAGCCAACATTACTGACTGAAAGTGCTGTGGGAGGCAACAATAGCCGTCTGCTTTCTTATTGTTTGCATAACAGTGTTCTGAGTGTTCCGTTTTGTGTAACACGTAACTTCAGTGAGTGATCCCTGTAGTTGCTTTCGTTATCAACCATTCTCGTGAGTACGCTGCTTTGTTTCATTTACGACCAACATTTAAAGCGATGTGCGCTACCTGTACTTTCGCGGAAGCATGCCGCGTAGTTTGTGTGTCAGCACTGCAGGACGTAGGCGTGGCTTGTCTCCTCCGCTCGCCTCTCTTCACGCGGCTGCCACTGTGTGAGGCGGGGCTTGCTTCCTCTGCTCCCCACTACCCCGTCACAACTCGGCCATCTAACATTTTACACACTGTACTGGTTCTTTATACAAAAATACACTCCTCACCATTTAAATTGCTACACCACGAGGAAGGAAGTGCTACAGACGCGAAATTTAACCGACAGGATGCTATGATATGCAAATGATCAGCTTTGTCAGCGCTGGAAGAGCGCAGCGGAGCTGTGGACTGCACATTCCTGTGCCGAGGTGGGGATGGCTACTGAAACATTTCTCCCATATTGTTAAAATTTTTAAAGATGACTTTTATTTAAATAATATCTGTATGCAAACATCCTTAGAATATCTCCTGCAATTGAAACTGTTCCGAGATTTCAATAAGAAAAATAAAAGAAATATTAATCTGGATGAAATCACTGTAAAAGCCAAATTATATTTTTGAAAATCTATCACGGACGGCGCTATAGAGATTGAACGGGAGAAATATTTCAAATTGGAGTCGTAACATTTACGTGAGTCATGAAAGGTGTCCCTGTTTTTAAAATAGTGAAAAAAAAATGCAGCACTGTAAAAGAATAGGCAAGCTATGCACAAAGAAATTAATTTAAAAAAAACTGTTGTTGATGGAAAACCGTCGTGAACCTATCTGTTGGAGACATCACTTGTTATCACAGTAATTTACTAACAAAATTCCACGACTAGCTCAAAGCCGGCCGCGGTGGCCGAGGGGACTGAGGCGCTCCAGTCACGGTCTGCACGGCCACTACGGTCGGGGGTTCGAATCCCCCCTCGGTCATGGATATTTGTGCCGACCTTAGAATTAGTTAGTTCATAAGTAGTTTGTACGTTCAGGGACTGATGACCCCGTAGTTAAGTTCCTTAAGCTAAACAGACATTGTTAAAACTGAAATTTAATATGTCTGCACAAAATCTCAGGATCGTATTCAGAACAATTATTTAGTAAAAGAATGGAATGAAAGTGATTACTATTCTGATCACATCTCCAACAATTACTTTCGTAATTAGATGTAATGGCGGGAATGCGTTGTCCTGAAAAATAAATTGCATCGTACTTAATAAAATGTGAGAAGGAAAAAAATAAAGGAATCAGTTTACTACTAAATAAGAACACAGTCGAAGTTCGGTTAAACTGGAAAGCTTATAACTGAAAGCGCTGCTTAGAAAACAGCATATCCACATAAAACTTACATCACGTACATACACTCTTGGCCATTAAAATTGCTACACCAAGAACATGACGTACTACAGACGCGAAATTTAACCGACAGGAAGAAGATTCTGTGATAAGCAAATGATTAGCTTCTCAGAGCATTCACACAAAGTTGGCGCCGGTGGCTGACATGAGGAAAGTTTCCAACAGATTTCTCATACACAAACAGCAGTTGACCGGCGTTGCCTGGTGAACCGTTGTTGTGATGCCTTGTCCAAGGAAGAGAAATGCGTACCATCACGTTTCCGACTTTGCTAAAGGTCGGATTGTAGCCTACCGCGATTGCGGTTTATCGTATCGCGACATTGCCAATATGAAATCGGTGGGTTCAGGAGCGGAATACAGAACGCCGTGCTGGATCTCAACGGCCTCGTATTACTAGCAGTCGAGATGACAGTCATCTTATCCGCATGGCTGTAACGGATCGTGCAGCCACGTCTCCATCCCTTAGTCAACAGATGGGGACGTTTGCAAGACAACAACCATCTGCACGAACAGTTCGACATTTGCAGCAGCATAGACTATCAGCTAGGAGACCATGGCTGCGGTTACCCTTGACGCTGGATCACAGACAGGAGCGCCTGCGATGGTGTACGCAAGGACGAACCTGGGTGCACGAATAGCAAAACAAAATATAAAAAAAATACAAAAATATACAAGATGAGTTCCGTGACTTGATTGCTGACAAAATAAAACAAGATATAATTAAAGATATTTTACCTGCTAAATACATTTCACTGGTGTTTGACTGCACTCCAGATATCAGTCACAACGCGCAGATGACACAAGTAATTCGATATGTCAAGTCGAATGACTCAGAGGTTGTGGAAAGTTTTACTGACTTTTTTACAGTTATAGACAAAACAGAAGAAGGCCTTAGTCAAGAGATACTGCAAAAATGGAACAAGATGGGTTGAACATTAAGTACTGCAGGAGGCAGTCTCATAACAATGGGGCAAACAGGACTGGAAAGTACAAAGGGGTCCAGTCAAGAATACTTCAGAAGAATGAACTGGCCTATTTCGTACCATGTGCTGCTCACTCTTTAAATTTAGTAGGAGCAAATTCAGCTAGACTAGGTGATCTGCAAGAGTAGATGCAGTTGCAGCTGTTTACAAGCATTTCATAAAGTTTTGAAGGCCCTGGAAGAAACTGAAACTTATAAATTGTCAACACCAGAAACAAAATAAGAGACAAGATCTATTTTTAAAAAAATATGAGAAAACTCAAATTCATTACTTTAACTTGGTTCTGGTATTAATATTAAAATAAATTGCTCATGTTAATCAGTTTCTGCGAAGTTAATACTTTACAATTGATAAAACTGTTCGAAACATTCAAGGACTTTTGGGCTTTCTCAAAACTTCCCGGGATTCTTGTACCTCTGAAGCTATTTCTGAGGCCAAAGTGCTAACAGAAGATAATGAGGTATCAACGGTATTCTCCGAAAAAAGGGTTCGAAGAAAGAAGAAAATGGCCGATGAGCTTTGTGAGGATGAAGTATCCAACATTCACAGAAAAATAAGGAATAATTGACAGAGCTTAGTACCAGGTTTACCGCACTTGCGAAAATTGGTGCAAAAATTAGTTTTCAGTATGGTGTGCAAATTCGAGAAATGGAAGTGGAGGACTTGAAGGCCAAAGCAGCGGAACTGGCAGAAGATCTTAGCGAGGAAGAACTTGAAGTTGAAAGTTTCAGACAACATGCGCTGTCAGTAGACAGAGCCTTGCAAGATTCCACTGCATCATCAACATTAAGTTTAATTTATTAAAAAAAATTGGTAGAGGGGTATACCAACCTTACTACAGTGTTAAAATATATCTTACCATTCTAGTTTCTGTTTCGTCTGGAGAAAGAAGTTTCATCAAGCTGAAACTAATTAAATACACTTGAGGAGCACGACTGCTTAACAAATCTAAGTATAATATCCATAGAGCACAAACGAGCTGCTTCTCTAAACTATGATGATATCAAAAACAGTTTTTCAGCAAAAAAAGATCGAAAAGCGAAATTTTGAACTGATTTTTGTACGAGTAGTAATCTTGTAATATTTTTGTATGTATTAAAATTGTTCTGTTTTCCTTTGATCTTAATTCAGTCAATAAAATAAGTTCATGTTGTGATATTGTGACATTTATTTAGAAATATGTAACCCAAATAGCGTCAAAAAGTCGATTCTGAGAGGGGGGGTGAAAGAAGGGGCGGCAAATTTAAGCTTGCCCCCCCTTGGCAAATGTCCTAGATCCGGCCCTGATTATAAGAAATCACTTATTTTAATGCTCTCTGGCACAAATAGTTGAAACGCTTTCATTTCCCGCCTCACCGTCTTCCAGTGGTGCTTTTGGGGCTCAAGGCCCCTTCCCCAGCACCTCCCAAAACTTTTTTAACTTTATTATTAATAATATTTTCATTTATTTTTTTAAAACAGGCTGGCACCGGAAATTTGGAGTAGTACACGTGATGTAATAAATCACACCGTAACTATAATTTGCCAAGCAGAAGTGAACGTGACAAAGTGTCGCCAACGTGATGTCGCCCCTGAGAATGTGTGCTGCTGTTACTGTGAGCGTTTTTAATGCCGCCGCGACCAGCTTTGAAGCTGCCGCTATTGGTACTGCTATGCTGAAGTTACGAGCCGAGACTTCACATGCGGCGACCCCCTGCTTAGCAGGTCAGCAGCACCACCAAGTGCATGTTATTTTAGTTCAATTTTTACACATAGAGTGTCATGTTAATTAAACTGTAAAGACCTTTTTCTTTGACTCGTAACATAAAAGCTTCTTAATTATTTTACTCTTTATTTCCACCACGTTGTTCCTCTTCCACTTTCAAATTAATGCGAGCTACTCATTTTATTTCTTGTGCAATTGTTTCGGTAGTACAATTGATTAAATTATTTAAAAAATGTAAAAATAAGTCATAGATTGATAAATTAAAAAGGCTTTATTATTAAAACATAACCCCCCCCCCTCCCAGAACCAAATCCTGGCTGCCCCACTACCGTCTTCTTTGACTGTAGTAAGTGGTGCAAATGGTAAGCATTCTTACTGTTCAGTCTGTGGATGTGGTATTGTTGAGAACAGCACACACTCAACAATAACTTATCCTGCAAGTCACAGACGCTTTAGAGTAGTTCATTCCAATGTAAGGGAATAATTCTATGGTCATTTCTGCATATGTTGTTGTATATATCATTGACTTGGGGCATATGCTGAATTATTTATTATGAAAATTTGCTGATGATTTGAGCAAGGCGGAAAGAATACGCGAAAGTTGTTCCTTTTCGAAATAAGATTTCTCGAGTTTTCTAATAAATGTCGGGTAAGACGTTACAACATTGGGTGACACAGGTCACCCAAAATAACGTTGTAAACGATTTCAATAATGAATGTGAAAGTCTGTCGGAAATTTATTAGTTGAAAGAACATCTATAATTGCTTGTATTCCCAGTATTTATTGGTGGTATTATTTCTTACCTTACAGTTCCGTGTTGTTGTAAGCCTTATCATGTACGGCCAGAGAACATTATATAAAATCCTGTATCACAAATGCTCTCTGCTAAAAGTTAAGTACTGTTATTTTCTAGTGTGTTCAATAACTGATTCTCTGTTTTAATTATTTATTTTACTGCGTATATGCCAGCTGAGGACAACGTTCCAGTCGCAGTTCATTCTTTGTTTATTTATTTATTTATTTTTAATTTCACTTGTCTAACGTGCTAAGCAATCCTTTTAAATATTTACATATAAGACTTTTGTTTTGTGATTTTGTAGGAATAGACGTCTGAAACTGCATTGCACATATATATCAATGAACGCACGTCGTGCTACTAAAATCAGCCCATAATTAATACCAGCCATTAGCTGCTGCAACACATATTAGAACTGCGATTTACTTTCTAAACAACTCAATGTTAACTTACATTCTTGTCTGTCTGTCAGGTAGATAGTGGATGTTGAATGATGGAGGTATTTCTGATGCTTGTATGATTGGTCTGATGAACAAGTACGCCTACCCAACATATGCGCGATTCCTCTGCTATTCACAAGTACGTGCCTGTCGTCGAACCACTATTTGGCTACTGTTCCATTGCCGCCTATACCCTGGACAGAATGAACACCTACATCTTTCCATGTGAGCCTCATTGTGATTTTCTATTTAAAAGTTGGAGCAAACAAAATATTTCCAATTTCGCATTTCCATGCGAGTACAAGTAAAACAGAACAGGAAAAATGGAAAGGAGCACGCTAATAGTAGTGTGCAGTAGGTTGAGACGTCGGGGAGATAACCTCATGGTTAATATGGCCGCTGGCCAGAAGCGGGAAATCTGGGTTCGAGGCCTGGTCCGTCACAAATTTCGAACCAGGGCTCTTGGTTCGATAACCTGAAACATGTCTAGATATTTCTATCAAAAATACTTTCACTATCGACGTAGATTGCAGAAAAATGAAATTTCATGAAATGTCTCGTCGAAATGTAAAACGCCTCTTTTTTATTATGCCCACCCAAACTCCCGATTCGCACCCTTGACAGTCTCTCCCTTATTTCGCCAAAAATAAAAAATAAAAAGCTGCTCTTCTTGGAACGTTTCCGCTGTCTATGGTAAGAATCTTACACCTTGCAGCGACAGGCGTACTCTATAAAAGATCGGGCAAGCGTAAAGCAGCGGACTTCTGTGTGTTCTGCCAGTGTTTACCATATATTACCACACACAGGTATGTTGTCTAAATCCTTTACAAGCTTTTGATCGTCTGGTGACTTCACTATTTGCTAAACGATCTGGCAATTTCCTTTGCAACTAAATTATAGGGAGTTTGTTTTTCCCATACGCATTTCACTTCTTTAATTTGTGAAGCAACCTCAGTGGTCTGTAATGCTTGTTTATTTTATGTTTACAATACTTGCTTTTCTTTCAATTCCAAATATACGAATAATATCAATGGAAAATGACTGAGATAACGAATCCAAGAATGAAAGTATTTGACATTAGCAGAATAGGAGAAACCTATCGTAAACAGAAAATCAAATATACATTTATAAACATTTTAAGGGCATTCGACAAAATATTTTTAAATTCTCAAAAATTTGCCTAGTATGATCAAGTTATGAGTACAATCTATTACTTTTCACCTTAAGTACAGCTTATGTTTCACTGTGAATATTTTACTATTCCACATTACTTAAATGGTATACTAACAGGAAGCAAACGTTTACTTTACTTTCTCCTGATTTTTCGCAGGTAAATATGTTTGCAGTTACCGGATCTAACGAAAATAATTGCACAGATATTGGAATATGAAAAAACCTTTATGTAGTTCGTTGCTATTTTTAAAAGTAAGACAATATCAAATTTTAATCAATTATTATTTGAAGAAATTTTCTTTTGATTTGTCTGTTCTTAGATCAGAAGATCGAAACTGCTCATCACTTTGTAAAAAAAAAAAAAAAATAATAATAATAATAATAAATTTATGTGACTGAGAAAATGAATAGAATATTTTCTGAAAAATAAAAAAAATAAAACTTTTATCGAAAATTTAACAATATTTTGAAACTTCCTAGTGCATTAAACTGTGTGCCGGAACCGGGATTCGAATCTGGGGCCTTTGCCTTCCGCAGGCAAGCGTTCTACCGACTGAGCTATCCCGGCACGCTTCATAGTCCATCCTCACAGCTTTACTTCCGCCGCTACTTCGCTTTCTATATTCTGGTAATAACATCTTATTTGTTGCTCATATCTCTCCTGCCTATCATCTCGTTTATCTAGATTTAAAGCAGTTGCAGGCCTATAACAATTCCTTAAGTAACGTCAGATGCCATTCATTTTCACTGTATGGCTTTCCGCCAGTTCGATAAAAAATCACGTATTAAGTTGTCCGACTGATATTCCGTTCCGTACGCACGTAATTGATTAAAACCAGATTTTGACGAACCTTCTTAAAATACTTCTTTATGTTCCTTATCTCTTGTGCGATACTTTCCATATCCTGTTTGCAGATGGTATTGATGATGTCAGAACTCAGTATGTCTTCCAAAATTCTAATGAAAACGTCAGTGAAACGTGTGTATAATTAAGCCGACGACGGCTGTCTGGAGCATTGGTGAGATCTATGCAACGTCAAGCGAGTGGCTGTGTATGATTTCCAAACATTAAACTATTACATCAGTACGTTCTGAAAGAAGAATAATTGGTGTAAAGTCTGAAATGAAAAGCTTGCGTTTATTAGCAGATATAATTAGCTTCGATACGTAAACAAGATATCTTTCCAGGCGGTGCGCTACCAGACGGGTAGCAGTGAGCAAAGAGGGAGCGAAGCAGAGATGGGAGTAAGAGATATCTGATATATACATGTGACACGCGTGTGCACGGATTAAGCCACTGGTAGAGGGCTAGCTAGTACATATAGCTGCAAACAGTAATCTCATCAAAATATTTACAGTGCTTTGAAAATGTTCAAACGTTTGTAAATCTATGGGACTTAACTACTGTGATTATTAGTCCATAGGCTCACAAACTACTTAATTTAACTTGAACTAACCTAAGGGCAACACACACATAAATGCCCGAGGTAGAACTCGAACTTCCGACGGTAAGCAACCGCGCGCTCCGCAGCAAGGCGCGTTAGAGTGTTCGGCCACTCTATCGCGGCAGAGTGCTTTGAACAATTTCCCACACACATGACTAAAATTTAGAAAACATTGACTTAAATAAAACAAAATTTTAATTTAACTCACTTTTCAATCAGACAAAACGCAGAAAATGATTTCGTCCATAGTAATGAAAATTTGTTCGTATGAATTTTTTTTAAATATATGACAATATTTGTAAGATTTAAAAAGAGAAACGTGTGCACGTACTATAAAAATTGTTAGGAAGTGAACTATACATGCACAATGATCTATTGCACGCGATCCTCGTGTTTCGTTATAGCTCTGACATTGTGTCATAACCATTAAAAAATTAAAAACACAATTTCTAGGGAATATCACTATGAGTTTCGAAGCCTTACGTGCTAGAAGAAATAACTTCATGTTTCTTAATCCGATTTAAAAACTTGTTGTATTACAAATTTAATGTTGTTTACATAGTGATCGATACTTGAAGCTGTAATTACTATGTGACTCATTGAACTTTAGTTGTTTTAACTGAGACTCTACGTAGTTAAACTATGTATCTGCATTCCACTAGTCTTCTGCTGTACTATCTCTACGAAATATATCTTGTTCTAATCTAGCTCAGTGTTACTAGTTTCTGCTGTCCCACTGGCTGGTCACCTCAGACTCTGTACCCGCACACTCGTGCATCCAATTGCCTGTGTCGGTCTCTCTGTACTCGGCCATCGACACCTAGGATAACCGACGGCAACGAGACACAAAACTACCAAACGAATTACACACGCAGTCTGGTTCAGATAGTGCAGTGAGCAGGTAGTGTAATGCATCAACAACATGCCTTAACCGAAGCTTTGGCATGGAGAGTCATAGGTAAGTTGTAAGCGAGACGGACACAGAGGGAGGTGGCTGCAGCTAATGAAGTGTCGCAAAGAGTAATTTTCAGGACCGGATGCGATTACAGACAGGATAAACCATTAAACGAAGGCATGGCCAAGGTCGTCCACGGGTAACACCAGCAAGAAATGATCGCTATCTTCCGTCAACAGCCCTTCGAGACAGGAAACTGAACGCACTCAGCTGCAACACACCCTGCAGGCAGCAACACAACACGCAATATCAACACAAACAGTCCGAAATAGCCTTTCGAATGTTGCCACTATGGACGAAGTCCTATGGTCTGTGTCCCATTAAAACCACGATATCGTTTAGAGGGCAGAAACAGGGCGGAGGTTCATCGGGATTCGAGTCATAACGAATGGCGCCGGTTCTGTTCACAGATAAGATTCTGAGTTCAGCTGGACAATCGTCGAACCCTCATCTGGAGAGGGAAAAAATGTTCAAATGTTTGTATAGCTTATGGGACTTAACTACGGGGTCATCAGCCCCTGAACTTACAAACTACTTATGAACTAACTAATACTAAGGACGGAACAAATATCCATGCCCGAGGGGGGATTCGAACCACCGACCGTAGTGGCCGTGCAGACCGTGACTGGTGCGCCGCAGACGGCTCGGCCAACGCAACCGGCCATCTGGTGAGTACGTGCAGCTCGGAACAACCCTGTTTATGTGAAGGAAACTCCATATCACCGTGGTGGGCGAATGGTGTGGACAGGAGTCAGTACTGGTGAATGTACGCACCTCTATGTGTTAAGAGGTATTTCGGTCATTTGTTGTGCCCTACCGGGGTGCCATAGAAAATGGGTTCCTTCCTTCTGGTGGACGATACAGCTCGTCCGCACAGAGTTGCACTGGTGGACAACTTGCTTGAAGCTGAGGTAATTGTATGGAGTGACCAACTTCTTCACCGGACTAAAATCCGATTGAGCATGTCTGGGATGCACTTCGCAGAGGCATTGCAGCCAGACCAGCACCTCCCACAACGGTTGCAGAGCTGGATGTTGCACTCAAGGAAAAACTGCCAAATAGCCCTCAAGAGCTGATTATAACCTCACACTGTCCACGTATTGGCTGTGTGGTCAGATTTTTTCTTATATGACACTACATGACAACGTTATTTTAAATGATAAATTTAAATAACAAAGTTGAATGCCTCAGTGTTTCAGTGTGCGGTAAGATGGTACTACCGGCCGCGGTAGCCGAGCGCTCTGCGGCGCGTCAGTCACGGTCTGCACGGCCACTGCGGTCGGGGGTTCGAATACCCCCTCGGGCATGGATATTTGTGCCGTCCTTAGTCTTAGCTAGTTCATAAGTAGTTTGTAAGTTTAGGGACTGATGACCCCGTAATTAAGTCCCATAAGCTTTACTAACATTTATTTAAGATGGTACTAATTTGATATAGGTACAATTCAGATTAACATAATTTCTCGGTCTCGCAGTGTTGGTAGCACTTGCCTTTGTGTGACACTGTAGTATAGCAGGTTTGTACAGCTTTCCTCCTGTCTTCTCCAAGAATACACCACACGGTGCTACGGAGATATAATTATTTTTTTCTGTTAAGAGGTAAGTGAAGCTACTTACAAGGAGACCACATGGGTATCGGATTTTAGAATTTTTTTATATAATTATGGTAAGTGAAATTCAGAACGCAAATAACAATCAGCTAAAGACATTCGATGCAACTCTAATTCTCAAGAAAATCGACTTGAAATTTTGCAAGTACAGGTAAGTACCATTATAAAACCAGTAGGAGCATTTGTCGGTGTGGTAGCTCTCTGGCCTCGCAACCCTACTGTTCGTGGTTCGAATCCTCGGGTGGCAGATTTTTTTTCTTATGTTCAAATACTTACACAATTTTATAATCTAATAATTTTTACGAAAAAATGCACTACATTTGTTTCTTCTATTTTTTTATATATTTTTATCAGGTTGTTAATAATTGTTCCAATCACACAAAATTACGTTTTTTACAGTATTGACGTAACTATTAGTTGACGACGGTAGTCTTTTTTGATTTTAAAGTTTGTGAAGAGCTACGACAGTGTTTTTGGAAAGTCATCTCCATAGCTACTAATAGCTTTCCAAGCAGCTAACCTACTCAACCATCGTTTTAGGTGACGACAAAATGTTCAGCTCGTCTACATACACAACAGAAACTGACGCAGCACGTGGAATTAGAGATCCCAGAATGTTCTATATAACTGAATTCGAAATAAAATAAAATAAAACAAAATCTGTCACATCGGGATTCGAACCACCGAAGCTACCACCTAAGTTACACCGTCCGATGATGCAACTCAGTTAATTAATGGTACTTACGTGGACTTGCGAAACTTAAAGCTCGATTTTCTCGAGAATTTTTTAGAGTTGCGTCTAATTGCTTCGGCTGATGGTTATTTAAGTTCTGAAATTAACGTACAATAAATATAAAAATAATTCTAAAATTAGATACCCATGTGGTCCCCTTGTAAGTCTAACGCGCTCTTATAAATTTTCTAATTAATGATGACTGGATTCGCTGCCAAAAATACAATATTTGATACCACGATGTATGCGTTGGTGACGGAGAGAAAACTTGCTTTTTATGTGGAAGATGCCAGTGATCAAAATTTTACCAGGAATTGATGACAATTGTACCTGGTGTGATACATTTTCGATCGATTTTTCTCAAATCTGTAACCTTTCTTTTGTGTTTATAACAACATTTGTATTTGTCTAATATTTGTGTTATATAGTCATTAAACATCCAAGAACAAGTGGCATAGTTAAAATTATTTCTTTTCTCAACATATTTCCAGTTACAATAACATTTGTCCGAAATGATCACAATTGCACCACGTTATCCTATATTATATCGGTGACCAAATGATGGGCTAAGCCTAAAACTAGTTGACTAATTAAAATAATCTACTTATAACAACTAAGCAATTTTAGAATCATTTTAAACGTTTACATATGTTTATTATGATGTGATAACACGATACAATTAATGGAAATATTTGATATACAAAATTTGTGATCTGCGGTTCTCTCGTGGGCTTGGGCTATGTCTTAAAATTAAATATTACTACAAACGATATGTCGTCAGAAGGAGAATCTTAGGTCAATGTACACAAAAGGATCACATGCACTTTCGTATGACATACGCTTTCTAAACGTAAATTACAGATTTTCCTCAGTAAATGAAATGGTCTGAAGAGGAAACTTAGTTCTGTTAGGTACTTTATTTAATCTGTTTATCTTGAGGCATATCAAATTTCTAACCACGTGGTTCTAACTGCACGCTTCTACCGGCAGATTCTCCCGACAGAAATACACAGCAGAATTCCCCATTTATCCGAGCGTTATCTGTTCAGTCCTGCAACCGGAGCAGAATTCCGCTGATATCACACGCCACCTACAGCGAACTCAAAAATTGTAAACAAGTAGTTGACGTTTACCACATTCAATTTATTTATGTTTTTCAAGAGTGGATGAACAAAGTTTCGCAGGAGATAACGCTAGAGGTACAGTGCTAGTCGGCTGTGACAGGTAAGAGATAGAAAGAGACAGACAGGCAGAGAGGATTTTAAATGTGTTTATTTCCGACAACAGTTGCTATATATTTGTTTAATTACATATTTCGATCATTTGGATCATCTTCAGATCTTATAGTTGCGTCCGCAACTCGTCTGGCTGAGTACTAATTGGTACTCAGCCAGACGAGTTGCGGACGCAACTATAAGATCTGAAGATAATCCAAGTGATCGAAACATGTAATTAAACAATTAAACTGTTGACGGAAATAAACACAGTTAAAATAACACAGTGCAGTTGCGGACACTCTCCAGTCGATCATGTCGACTATAATAAAGACAGAGAGGAGTCTGTTTTAGCTTAAAACATTGAATAATTGGGAAACTAGACAACGGATAATAAAAAGTTAGTCTAGGAGGGTAATATCCAGTCCCTCCCCTTGAGTGGGTGATGGTGGGCAGCTTTGAAATTTTCACTGGAGATTACGAATCTACGGCAAAAGCAACATACGCTTTGCCTGAATTATTTATCCCATTTCGCCACAGTTGCGCTCAAATCGGAGGAATCGAAATGGATACACAATCGTAATTTACGACAAGCTACTCAATTTCCCTTGAAATCCATTGTCACATGAGAACTGCGAGTATACCTCAGTCCAGTATTTCCTAACCTCTAACTGGAAAATCCATTCGCAACATTGATATTTCTACAACATATTGAAAACGGGATTACACGACGCGCCAATGTGTCAGTTCATAGAGCTACGATGTATCAGAACGAGTAGTACACAACAACCGGAGCCCACTTATAGCGCAGACGTAGGACAGGAGACATCTGTATCATTTGTAGAACTGCTATCCTACTCGATGATGGTAGTTGCAACGAAAGAAGAAAAAATTTGCTATCCTGATTTATCGTGAATCCAGGAGAAATATTGCGACTGCTGCTGCTTCTTATGCCGAGCATTTTCCGGAGAATGTTTGTTTCGTTTCTTCTTTAACAAGGTTATGAACAACTTTATATCAGCCTACAGATAGGAAAAAGTGTTACGAAAGAAGTTAATAAAATACACCCTCTTACAATTTTTCACTTCACTCAAGATTTATCGTTGAAATATAGGATACAGAGTATATGAAATGTTCACATTTATAGATCGATAGCTCAAGTGGTACCGAGGTATCTGATGTTGATCCATGCCGAACACTTATATCAGGTTGATGTCCGACCAACGTAGGACCACCCTCGGAAGATGGATTGCCAAAACTGTCACGGATCTCCCGAGTACCTAATCAGTGGGAGTCCTGCTTTCTCGTGGCCAGAGCCCTGCGTTCGTATCCCACGTTCTCACTCTGTGGGCCTCCGGCAGCACGGAAAACGCCTTCGATGCGGCTGACATAGGTCTTTCTTTAAAACACCGGTTACCACAGGTTTTTTCTGTCGTCTGCCATCCTGGTACCAGATACCAGATTTCTCCTGCTATTGTCTTCTTTGTCGACCGTCATCTCTCCTCAAGCAAGGGTCTGTCTTCTCCTCGTAAATCATTGTGGCCCGTCCTTTGGCCTTTTATTAGTTTCATAGTCTCCCATCGCCCAGGCGTCTACACTAAGAGTGGAGGCATTCTAATGGCCGGAGACAGTCCCAAAAATGCGTAGAAAACTTGAACACAGCGTCTGGAGGGACAATGGTGAGTGGCACTCCAGAGAAACGGCAGAGCAGGGTCTGCTGTTAGGTGACTGCCTTTTGCAACTGTAAATCAGTCTACTTCCGACCAGACACGTTCAGCTGTATTTTAAAGCATCTTCAGTGGTTAACTGAACAGAAAATACTTTTTGTTTTACATTTTGGGTGATTTTTACTAAATTCGATCGTTGAAAATTCTCGTAGAATGGGTTTATTTCATTCTCAATATTTTAATGTTGCCCTCTTCAAGTGTTTTTTTACACTCATAGTGACATTTGATGCATTTTGGTACTTCAGGTGAAGGCCTTTTAGAAATGCTTGACTGGACTTCATATACTTAATTCGTCTTTATTCATGATCGAATTTAGTAAAAATCATTAAAAAATTTCTCCTGTACAGTTGACCACAGAAGTTTTAAAATAAAGCGAAACGCGTCTGGTCTGAAGTAGACTAATTTACAGTTGCAAATAACTGTAACCCAACCAATACAATCCGTAGGCCTACAACTGCAACTGCGGAGAAGGAGGAGGGGGATAAAACAGACAGAGAGAGAGAGAGAGAGAGATTCACCTGTATCAGTAGTGTAACCTCTACATGCAGCAATGGTTGCCGAATCTGGTAACTACTGGTTTCAGCAACGGCGAATTCTGTGTAGGGATACATTATGCAACGCCTGCTACACCTGTTCACATAGCCCTGAAAGAGTTGTGGCTTGACGAGTGGCAAATGTTAGTTTTCCTCCCATCATATGCCACTCGTGCGCGATTGAAGACAAGTACGAATATGGTACAGTTCAAGGATGGTGCTTCACGGTGAGATTCGCATGCAGTGTGTGGGCGCGCATTTTCCTGTAGGAACAACACATCACCATCCTGTTCCAAATTGGCAAAAGTTCGTGTCTTCCAACTCTCTGCACGTAGCGGTCGCTGGTTAGCTTACCCTCCTCAAACACCACAGGTGAACGAGAGTTGTAGCTTGTGGCAACCCAGAGCATAACGCCTGGGGTGGACGAATGCACTCTATGAGACAGCGGTCTGCAAGTCAGTGTCATATTGTCAAACAACCATCACTTGCGAGCAGGCATAAATTGCTTTTATCGCTGAATACCACGGCCGGCCAGTTTATCATCCAAGCGATCCTCTGACGGAACCAGTCGACCTTTACACTTCGATGGTGTGGTATGAATGGAAGAGTAGAGATGTGCAGTCCCGTAGTCCACTGCTAGTAACCGCTTGGTAACTGTGCGTGGTGACACTTCTTGGTTAACAGCGTTGCCAACTTGATGGATTTCTCGTCAAATTGACGCAATTTCAAGTTGCATGAGGGATAAAATTTAGCTTTGACGGCTGGTGGATTTTTTGATGGATATTATTATAAATTTACTTTTTTTGACGGATTTTGCTGGTTTAATACAATTTTGTAAAATAAATAAATAAATAAGTAAATGAAACATAGTTACTAATAATTTCCGGGCTATTATGCCGTGGTCTTCTGGATTTATTATGGAAACCCAAAGTTTCGTCACCGACTGCGGAGGACATTTTCAAGAGGGATCGTCGCAATTTTGGATGTCTGATGCACACCCTGGCTCGCTACTGTCTGAAGCCAAACTCCGGTTACGAGGGTTCGCGCGCAGAGGTGTGACGTCATATGTTTTTTATATGCGCGAACAATGCGTCGTTGCCGATTGCCGCCGTCCGTTAATATCGTCCCATGGTGGAAGACTTTGTTATATTTCTTCAAAACCTGAATCTTGATTTCATTCCAGATTTCAGTTAGTTTCACGCCCTCCTCCATCCTATTGAAATTATTGGGGTGTTTTACAATTTCTATATCCTCTCTTTAGAGTCTTTCGTGGTATCCATTTGTGGCTGCTAAAACCTGAGTCTTATCAAATTGAGTAAGGTGGTCCCCCGGTTTAAAAACATGTTCAGCAACAGCTGCTCTGTCAATTCTCCCCTTTTACAGTTCCCCTTGTGTTCTTCTAGTCGTTTTTTTTTTTTTTGTTTTTTTTTTTTTGTTTTTTTTTTTTTTTGTGGTACCCATGTACACAGCTACACGGAATCCTATAAATTCATGCTTTTTCCAGCGGTTTGCGAGCATCCTTCGCCGATTTCAGGTGATCCTGTATTTTCCGAGTAGGTTTGTAAATAACGGCAACATTCCGTTTCGTCAAAAATTTACCGATGCCGTCGGTGACGTCCTTAATAAAAGGCAGGAAGACTAGTTTTCACAGGAACGTTTTCATCGTATTCAATTCTACGTCTCGAAGCACTCCTTATCTCTGTGGACGAATAGCCATTCTTAAGTAAAGCATTACTCACGTGTTTCAATTCCGCCTCGAGTAATTCCGGTCTGTGTGTGTGGGCTTCCGATAAACTGTATGGCCCAATCTACCATTCCACTTTTTGAAAACTGACACGTCAAGAAAATTCAGTTTTCCGTCTGCCTCCTTCTCCGTTGTAAACTGGATTCTACAATTAATCCCGTTGAGGTATTGAAGAATACGATGTAGTTCCTCTCTACCATGCCTCCACATTGTTTTTCCGGTGTAATTTTTTTCCAGCAGTGTAGCTGTAGTAGCAGCTATGCATGACAAACCACGTACAATCGTTTTCAATTCCACCATGATTCCCGTATGTCCGTAGGTTGTATTGACATAATACTGCATCGTCATAAGTATCATCCATACCAAGTGTAACTGTATCATGAATACAATGGCGAAGATTTCCATAACCGGCTAGTGTTTTGTGTGTGGACACTTCGGCAAATGCAAACAAACCCCTCTGAGGTACCTTTTTCCGACGAAGCATCGGGGTGTCCCTTTCAGACCAACCTGGTTTCAAAGACCCAGATAAGGAAATCCACAATAGATACGACAGTGAAAAATGCACCACATTGGAAAGACTCTCAAAGAATTTATTTATTGATCATCAGTACATCTCTACATGTGAACCATTTTTTGCCAAGTTCTATGTAATATTTCCTCTGTTACTGTTGCAATCTGATTAGTGATACAACGTCACAACGTAGAAATATTGTGCACTTTGGTCGCATACACGCGGTCCTTCATGAATCCCCACATGAAGAAATCAAGCGACGTAATGTTGGAGGAACGTGGTGGACAGAGGCAATGGGTCCTACATCAGCAACCCAATGACTTGGAAATTTCCTATCCAGGAACTTGCGAACAGCCGTTTAGCAATGCTACGGAGCACCATCTCGTTTATAAATTATGTTGCAAATCTTTTATCTAAGGGTACAAAAACTGCCCCAACATGTACAGATACACTGAACCTTTCATTGTTTCTTCCACTACCTTCCAACAATCATGTTGTCCATTAGCCCGCAACTTACGTTTAGTTTAAGGTTATCTCGAACATGTTCAATAAAACGTGCGGATTTTGCGAACGCCAGATCTGAACATTTTGCCCATTAACCCTTCCTGATACATCAAAGATTGCCTCATCTGACAATAAACATCTTTCCAGGAAGCTGGCATTCATATCAATAAGCTGCAGCATATACGCAGCAAATTGTTGTCGGCGTCATTTGTCGTTAGGCGTCAAATGTTGCCCCCATACGAAGACGCCGGTTAACTACACGATGCAGTGTTGTCCAAGGTACATAAAGTTGCCTAGATCCTTGAATTGACTTACGGGGCCTTATGAGAAACGTTTGGTGTCTCTTCTGAAACTCTGTAACGTGCACCTCCAGGATGTTTCAGAACACTTCGGTTACCAGAAACTTCCTATACCATTCCTTAATTGTTTTAACATTAGGTGGATCACATCCATACTAACGACGGTTATTTCTTTGCCACGACAATCGGCAATTTTGTTTTTGCAAACCACACTACTGCTTGCGCGCACTGTTTTGGAGTCGCCATTTTCACTTCATGCGACCATGCTAAACTCGGGCGACAGTACTTGGTACTTCTGACGCGGGAATATAAAGATTTTGAGACGCTCTACAATGTGATGCATCCCTGATTGTCGTATCAACTGGGGTTTCCCGTTCCTGGGTCTTTGAAATCAGTGAAGTTTGAATGGGACACCATGTACATTTAAAACCCATGGTGGCGCTAACCGTTGTAAGAGGAATTACTTGATTGTAGACATTCTTGGTCTGTTATAGTGTGACATCATGGTGGACAAAGTCATTGGTCCCTCTTTTTATCAACTGTTTATTCAATAGACACAAATATTGAATGTTTAGGAACAGGAACTAGCTATATTAATCCAGGATGATGCCCCCCCCCCAGACGTTCGACAACGTAGCCTACTTGGTTTCAGCATGACGGTTGCGTAAAGCTTTACGATATTGAAAACCAGAAACAACTGGACCGTGTTTACATTGGTGGGTGGTCCGGCAGAGGGGGCTCTATTGATATTACAATTTCAGTATCCCTTACAGGTAAAAAGCCGACGAATTTCAGTACTGTAATAATATTATTATAAAACGTATATTTACAATTATTGATACGTAGTGTTTATCAGTAACAGTTTAAGAAGCAAATTGGCAGCATTGCACCACGCTACCTATCTTAAAAGACGCACCACGTTATTTCCGTATTCTTTCAATAAACTGTTACTCTCTTGTTCTGCTTTTCCTTGAGGTAGTAATATTCTTGTGTCAGAGCATAGATTCCACCACATAAACACAAAACATGAACCCAACAGAGCACATTATATTTATATATGCATTTTATTATATTTAATATTATTCTTAGTAATGTTCGTTTTATGTTGTAGACTGCCACTTAAATATTTCATGGCCGACTAAAAATAGTAGATATGCATCAGATAATTATATATAAATAATTACATGTATTTGTGGGCAAGAACTGAATATATTTGCATAAAAAGCCATGATAAATTAAATATTAATCGAGTAACTATATTTCGACAACGGCAGTATATTTAAACAGTGAGATGCCACGCTTAATAGCAACCTCAGCAAAGATCTTCAGTCTCAACCGTTTTTTAGAAATGTCAACTATATATTAGTTTGTAAAATGTAAACAAAATTTGTAGGGAGGTGGTCAAAGCATTTAATTTTGTGATATTCAAATGTATAATATTTTGGGAGGGAAATTGTATTTTAAAGATGAGGCGTAAAGGTGCGCGTAAGGATACAATTTTGGGAGCAGGGAGAGCACGCTTTCGAAAACTTGGGAAGGGACTCGTAACTTGGACGTGGTGATGAAAGGTTGTGACGCTGGGCGGTCTGAAGCCGCGTTACGAACTTGTGATTTGAAGTGATAGGCATTTGTGTTGGAAAATTTACGGGACTGTGACTGCAGAACTTAATCTCTGGTGAAAAGTGGTAAACTATGCACGGTAGTTGGGCTGTGGAACTGTGATAATTCAGTAATCGTGTACGCGTGTGATGACAAACTGTGTTATAAGAAATACTGTAATTAATTGCGGATTAATTTTGAACTGCAATGTTCGATGGACTTCACTATGAACAATAGTAGGAGAAATATTCAGTTATTGACCGATGTATAAAGTAGGACCACCTCCGCATTTCATGTCAAGTAAGAGTAATAAACTCCATTTATAAAGAATTACTTCGTGAGTGAATCACTTCTTTATCTTAGAATCCATTTTGTTGGTCATTCAGAGGTTCAATTTATGTTTGTTAAATATATTTTCACGTCATCATATGCAGATTGATAGACTGGCTTAACTACAGATTGACACTAGAACGGTGGAAGGGGTCAAAATGAACTCTGACATACTTTTTTCTTCATTGTCATTTCAGTTTATTTACTTTCCTAATGAAATCATATGACTTTTCCTAATTTTTTGTCCTCTTTATGATGATGTATTAGAATTTAAAAAGTATTTATATTTTCTTTGACACTTCTATTGATATACCTAGAACGGCGGATGGGGTCAATTTGGCCCCAATGTAATTTTCTTCTGAATATCTGTAAGTAATCCAACAATGTAGCGGCAACAGTAATCAATATTGCAGAGTAGTTGCTTGTCGTCGTTGCAACTTAGCAGGTGTTCGTTCCAGTCTGCCACAGTTTATATCGTGTCATTCTGGTGATAGTTTTTGTCCTCGAAACACGCTTTTGAACACGTATCGTCAGCGTGGACCTTCTGATGAATAAGTGTTACAGAATTCCGAAGTTGAATCGGAAACGGACTTCGCTGATGAAGATGATGATTATGTACCTGAGACAAGTGAAGATGAAGACATAGTGAATAAGGAGCGATTAGTGGAAGAGGATTCACATGCTGATCTACATCAGTCATCACATCTTTCACCACATCAAGCACAGTTGGCAGCAACTACAAAGACGGTTTCTAGGGATGGAACCGTGTGGGAGACGACCAGTTTTTCATCTTCTGGAAGGAGGTCGGCTGTGAACGTTCTGAAGGAGAAAGGAGGACCCACTGCTTATGCTTGTCAACGAATAGACGACTCTGTCACCAGTGCCTTCCGTCTTATTTTTGACGAAGCAATGCTACGTCTCATGAAGAAATACACAGGGTCAAATGCACGAAAAGTACTGAAAAACAATAACTGCACTGTTTCGCTTGAGGAACTGGAGAAACTGATAGCCATCATGTATGCTCGGGGCGTTATTTGTACAAAAGGTATTTCTGTGGATGATATCTGGTCGCACTCTTGGGGGCCTACTTTTATCAAGGACATTATGCCGAGGGACAGATTTTAGGAGCTTCTAAGATTCCTCCGTTTCGATGAAAAATCAACCCGAGTTGAACGCCTGACAGCCAACAAATTCGCTCTTGTATTTGAAATTTGGGAAAGTTCATTGAAAACAGTATTCGTGCTTACCGTCCTGGAGAAAATATAACCATAGATGAGCAACTATTACCAAGCAAAACAAGATGCAGGTTCAATCAGTTCATGTCCAACAAACCAGACAAATATGGCCTCAAATTCTGGTTGGCTGTCGATGTGACGACAGAGTATATATGTAACGCTTTTCCATACCTCGGCAAAGAGGACATGCATAGAGAGAAGCAACCACTTGGAGAGTACGTCGTTCTGCGTCTCATGGAGCCATTTGTAAATCAAGGAAGAAATGTGACGACAGACACATCTCTCCAACTTGCTAATAAACTCAAAGAGAAGAAAAATTCATTAGTTGGTACAATGAACAAGATCCGTCGTGAAATCTCTGATGCAGTAAGGAAGTCCAATGCTGACATACACTCCACCAGCATCCTGCACCATAGGGCAACCCAGAATGCACCATGACTGTATAACAAAGGAAAGAAGAATAAAAACGTCATTCTTCTGAGTACTCTACATTCCGAAGTAGCAATATGCAACGAAGGGAAGAAGAAACCTGACACAGTAACATTCTACAATGCAACGAAGTATGGGGTGGATGTGGTAGATCAAATGACCCGTAAATATACTACAAAGGTTGCATGTAGGAGATGGCCAATGCATGTCTTTTACAACATGTTGGACATGGCGGCAATAAACGCATGAGTCATTTACAACATAGTAACAAACAAAAAAAAAATGGAAAGGAAGAAGTTCATACTTCAGCTGGCTAATGAACTCAAGGGAATGAAAGAGCAAGAACATCAGGCAAAGGAAGAGGATACTGGAACGCGGAGGAAGTGCCAAATCAGCCTCTGCAAAGGCAACAAGACCAGCGAAACCTGTGTAAAGTGCCACAAAGCCGTGTGCGGAAAATGTGCGCGTAAAAGAGAAATCATGTGTGCTAAGTGCGTCTAGCAGATTCCAGTAACTTGAGAGACAAGTGATACAAGGGTGTGTGTAGACCACGTACGAGAGTAATATGGACCAAGTATACTAAATGTGTCTACAAGTTTGTACAAATAGGAAACTTGTTAGCAGTAGCAGCAATAAATTTGTAAGATATTTTGCTGTTGAAATAAATAATTATTGATTATTATTATATATGGTGTTTAATAATTATTGTCCCTGCTAGAGAAAAGGTGTAGATTAACAAAAAAACTTATTTAAGTCTTATAAGAAAATATTTTATGTGGGGATCAAAATGATCCGTTTCTGCCGTTTTAGGAATGTCAGAAACTCCGCCGTTCTAGTGTTAATTATTCATATTGTTTAAATAGATTGGGTAGCTGTTTAGGGCATAGAAGCTGACATACATAACTCACCCCTATGAATAGAGACAGCGAGCCATAAACCTTTTACTACCCTGAGTTATGTATTGCTCAATTCTTATTGGTGAGTACTGATAGGAAGGTCGCTACTGTACTACGTTCGAATGCTTAATATAATTGGATCAGTATGGTAGCCTTTACGTAGAGCCGCGGCTTTAGTGGTGCATCGAATAGTTGGGGTTTCCAATTAAAATTTATTAATTACTGACACATCCTACACTCGCAACATGGACGTGGTTCCCATATGTCATTAGATATTCAAGGGACATTGAGTAGAACGCTGTAAATTACGATTGTGTATGCATTTGCGCAATTACAGTGCCAAATGTTGAAAGATATCAGGTGGACTGCATCGAATTCTCGTGGAACTAAAGTAGGTTTCTACATTATTAATTTTTTCCTGTATCTCGTGGGCGAGAATAATACATCGAGATACAGAATTTTGCGAGAAACAGAGTTAGCCAGGACCGGTGTCCGCTTCGTGCTGGCAGCACTCCCACGGGGAGACCGCCTGCAAAAGAGCCTCGTTAGTATTCTGCAGCTGGCTCCCGCCAGAGCGAACGCGCTCGCCTTCAAGGTATGGCCACGATTACCCTCGGTCGCAGGCAGACCCCGCTGTGCCCTTTCTCTGGAGTATCCTGCGGCATTCTCCCTCCAAACGCTGTCTTCAAGTTTTCTACGTAGTTTCAGAAAAATAACTGAAGAACGTGCATCACTTTTCGGTCTCTGTATAGAAACTCTTTGCTATTATAGTGTCAAAAGTCATCGCTGGTCATCAATACGAATTTTAAATAAGCTGACGACTTTCAACCACTTATCTTCCACCCTCTTTTAGCTATCGACACGGAACTGCTCTGGTGTACAACGGTAGACTTTGTACTACAACAACACAGAGAGATCATTCGTCTCCATGGTGTAGCTTTCGCTGAAGAGCAAAATGTTGACACCCACACGTAGAATTTCATGTCGTTGCTGTTATGGCCTTCAGTCCGGAGACTGGTGTGATGCAGCTCTCCACAATACCCACCTGTGCAAGCTTCTTCAACTCCACATAAGAACGGCAACCTACATCTGTCTGAATCTGCTTACTGTATCCATCTCTTGTTCTTCCTCTGCGGTTTTTACCGCCACACACTTCACTCCAACGCTAAATTCACAGTTCCTTGATGTCTAAGAATCTGTCCTACCAATCGATTCCTTCTTTTAGTCTAGGTATGCCAGAAATTCCTTTTCTTCCCAATTCTGTTCAGTACCTCCTCATTAGTTACGCGTTCCACCCACCTAATCTTCAGAATTCTTCTGTAGCACCACATTTCAAAAGCCTCTATCCTCTTCCTGTCCGCACTGTTTATCGTCCATGTTTCACTCCCATACAGGTCACCACTCCACACAAATGCCTGCAGAAAGGACTTCCTTAGGCTTAAATGAATATTCGATGTTAACAAATTTCTCTTTTTCAAGAACGCTTTTCTACCCATTGCCATTCTGCATTTTATATCCTCTGTACTGCGACCATCATTTGTTATTTCACTCCCATACAAGTCACCACTCCACACAAATGCCTTCAGAAAGGACTTCCTTAGGCTTAAATCAATATTCGATGTTAACAAATTTCTCTTTTTCAAGAACGCTTTTCTACCCATTGCCATTCTGCATTTTATATCCTCTGTACTGCGACCATCATTTGTTATTTTACTGCCCAAGTAACAAAACTCATCTACCTCCTTTATTGTTTTGTTACCTAATTCCTTCAGCATCACATGATTTTCTGACTCTATATTCCATTACCCTCGTTTTGCTTTTGTTAATCATCATCTTATATGCACCTTTCAGCACACTGTCCATTCCGTTCAGCTTCTCTTCCAGGTCCTTTGCTGTCTCTAAAAGAATTACTGTGTCATCGGCAAAACGCAATGTTTTTAATTCTTCACCCTCAACTTTAATTCATTTTCCAAATTTCTCATTGCTTTCCTTTACAGCTCGCC
This sequence comes from Locusta migratoria, assembly GCA_026315105.1. Taxonomy (NCBI): domain Eukaryota; kingdom Metazoa; phylum Arthropoda; class Insecta; order Orthoptera; family Acrididae; genus Locusta; species Locusta migratoria. The sequence goes on along the minus strand of CM048744.1, from coordinate 648,362,579 downwards.
CAATGTACAAATTGAATAACATTGGAGAAAGGCTACAACCCTGTCTTACTAAGTCGGTAACTTTGAACTCTGCGAGGGTGAAGGTCGGGGTGAGAGTTTAAAATAGGGAAAGATTAATTTCTAAAACTCACAACCACCAGCTGCGAACCAAATTCCTAAACATGCAAAAACACTGGAACTGTTATTGCGACTGTTTGACTCGTTTTCTAGGGGATGATATCACACGTTCGCAGCTTTCCTTCCCTGCATATGATTAACAAAACAAATTCATAATAAATTCAAGTTCATGAGAGAAAAGGGTGTACTAACTATTATTTTTGAAAACACGTGAAAGTTCACTTTATGTTGTTTATTTCACAATCTCAGAACCCTGTGGCTGATACGTCTGTACGTCGTCACATTTATCAAACAAAGTTATAGCTCGTGAGCTCCCAGACAAAAATGAATATTGTTTTATCACCATGTGGCTCTCTCAAACACCGTTTATGTTCATGCCAATGCGACGACACGTGTTACATTAACAAATCACAGTCACTTTAATTCAATGCGATGCACACCTTGTTCCGCCAGCTAAATATTCACAAACACACAGTAGCACTCGATTCAACTTGGTGCAGTCTACGACGAGCACCCACTCGTGGCGATTGCCACACACAAATCTATCACCTCCACCTCGAGGTCCACATGCCGACTGATGCAGAGCGACGCCGCCCGGCCAGCTCACCACGTGCTCCGGAGTCCTCACTTCCTGCCCTCATGCGCGCGCGCACCAAAAGCTCAACTGCCGGGGTTTTTTCCCCTATGTCATCAACTTCCGCATGTTAGCTGTTCTAACCGATTTTCCAACGTACAGCGCTCAGCCAATACATTTCTAAAACTTTACTTAATATCAAAATAATTACACTACACATTAAACAAATATTTTCTTACGTTTTTATATTAGTATAAACATCCTTTGTACTGTTTATCATCATCGTGCAATTTCTTATACCACAGATAAGTGATTTAACTGAATACTTCAAGATAAAATACACAAGATTAATTGAAAATAAAATGGGAAATAGTTAATATATTATTTTTATAAACAAACATTGCCGTGCTAGTTGTGTAATTGTCTTGTATTCATTGGTAATTTATTACTTTTCATTGTCAATTAAACATATTATGCCAGATATGACTATATCAGCTAATGTATTGTTTATTTATCAACAGGCTATTTTGTAATGAGGGCCTTAAAAGTTCCTAACTGCATCGTATTACTTCAAATGCCAGTAGTATTACAATATTTGTGCATTGCACTGTGCCTGGCACTCGCCATTGTCCCTCTCTCCCCTCACCGGAAACGAACTGGAAAATCGTAAGTTGGAACAAGCCACCAACGTCGGCTTGCTCGCTGGCCTCCCGTCAGCTACAAGCACACAGCAAATCTCAATGTGGAGAATTTCTACCTATGGCCTAACTATAAATGTTGTCACCCAACTGTGTACATACATTGCTACCATAATTAATAAAATTAAAATTGTGTAACATTTAGTGCATTGGCATGATCAATGTTTGCAGTAAACTTCATACTGTTTAATTATCAAATGCTATTGATTACCGGTATTTCTATTAGGCGGTCATCTTATAACTCCCATATCTTCCACCCGTTTATCATAATCAACCCTGTACCACTATGATGGACAATGGGGGACTGATACCTACTACCACATACAAACACTATTCGTTTGCGATGAGTAATTTTGTCTGCAGAGTGAAATATAGGCATATACACCTCAATTTTTACATATTATGCCTGCTAACATTTCAGGAAATTCTAAGATATTTCTGTTTTCTGATGACACTAGCGAGGTAGTGAAGGATGTGGACAATATTCAAGCCGTATTAAATAATGTAGTTACAGAAATAAGTTTATGGTCTGTAGAAAAAGAATAGATGCTGAATTTACAGTTTCAACGACAAAATTCAACAAAAAATGACTTTTCATTTACACTGAAAGGGCACACGATAAGTGAGACTGAACAGTTCATATTTCTAGGCTTTCAGATAGATGAGTCCACGTTCAGGATCTTGTTGAAAACTCGTTGATTACTGTTAGAACTGTTTATGAAATAAGTAATAGTTCAAACCCGAAAAGTAGTCTACTTTTCGCATCTTTGTTCGCTTATAAAGCATGATCTTGTTTTTTGGTGTAGCTTATAATACTACAGGTGTTTACTGACAATTAGCATTATGTGAGGTTATGATATATAATGATACTCATCTGGTTTGGGTGTAATCTGTTCGCATGGAAGATAGACCGACAACAGGCGTGCAAATTCTGAGTGATCTTGTAGGAGAGGACGATCTTCAAAGAATGCACAATTTGAAGCTAATGTTTATTTACTTTTTACACAGCTCCAACCACCAAGCTAATAACCCCAGAATGGTCCAGATCGACCATTGCATTGATAACATTTCAGTTCCAATAAACAACTACTTCCAACAACAACTACTACCATAACAACTCCCCCGGTGCCAAACGCTCACCGATATATATTATAAAATATTACTCACAATTAAAAGTTGTGGAATTAATAAAAGTTACAATATCCAAGAAATACTTAGATAATATTATGATTTTGTATGCGTCAGGAGCCTCAGTCATATATTTTTTTTTAATTGGCCGAAATTTGACATAATTTTATGTTTATTGTCACAACCAAGTTTCAGCCTTAGGCTATTTTCAAGTGATAAAAGTCGATAATAGGCGATCATCTATATCAGATTACACGTATCTTATTTTATCTGTGAAATACGAACATTTGTTCACCTCAACAATAAAAATCACAGTTTATTATTTAAATAATTAGAGAAATGATGAAATAAGTTGCTAACATGTAATCACAGACACTTCACAGAGATCTAAAATTTGATTTGCATTCACTTCGTTACAGATTTCATTATATTTAATAATGTATTCCTCTACTAATAAAGTTCCTTGGGCTACCGAATGATTTGCTAAATTGCGTTACAGTGACGTTTGACCACAATGTGTAGTTATTTACACCATATCATGATTTATATGCAGTTGTCCATATTGGAAGTTTATAGAATGTTCTAGAACTGTTTTGTGTAAATCAACAATTGTGGCATCTTGATTAGTCTGACAATTGTCGGAAGTCTCATTAGTCTAATCACTGTAATTAACCTGAACATTGTCCTAAATCACATCACTTAGTTCAGAACATGTCTGTGTGGGCGTAACATAACTGGTATCCCGTTACGCAGTTGCCCGCCGGGCGGTATCTCTTCCTCAGTTGCCTGCCAACCTGTATCGTGTTTTTAATGCTAGGGGGGCCGTTGTTATTATAAACTCCTCAGAATCAAAATGGGTATATATTGCGCAGAAACGGGCTGTTCGAGTAGTGGGTAAGCTCGCGTTATTAGCTTTCACTCAGTTAATACTAGACAGAAATAGAATCTGTATTTGGATCACACTTCCTTGACCCTTGTGCAGAAAAGAGTGCAGTAATCTGCCACCTGTATTTTTAACAATCTGCTACAAGAATTCAAAAAGCTTCGTAGTAGTTCTTGGACTTTCAGGTCTAAACCGAAGGGTTTCTTCATGGTTCACGCTTTCTATTCTGTCGAGAAATTCGTGCAAAAATAAAAATAAAAATAAAAATAAAAAAAAAAAACATGTGTTACGTTATAGGTCCTTTTTAGGGTGAATTGATAAATGGCACTGATTTTTTTCAGAATCCGGTATCAAATATCATACACATAAGAAAACCGTGAAACATTTAATAAATTACATTTTTACTTAATAAAAAGTGAATATTTATACTAACTAAAAACATTTTTAAAAATGAATGACTTGGCCATCTCATCCGAGTATCAGGGTTTGAGGAATAGATGGCCATCGGACTAAACACCTTAAAATCAAAAAGAAAATTATTAAAAACAACTAGTAACACATTAAATATATTTCACTGAATCTCTTGATGTAAAAAAAATATAAAGATATTTATGTAGTTAAATTATAGCTTAAACTGAACGTCATTTCCAAGAAACCCTGTACAATTCATGATTTCATTTAAAACTTCCGGGCTCATAAGCCGTGGTCGATTTATAAAACTTTCCCATAACGTTTCACTTTCGACTGCGGAAGACATCTTCAGAGGTAGAGTGGCAGTTCGCCACTCTACCTCCGAAGATGTCTTCCGCAGCTGAAGATGAAACGTTAGGGGAATGTTTTATAAATCGACCACGGCTTATGAGCCCGGAAGTTTTAAATGAAGTTGACGCCGGCCGTGAAAGTTTACATTGTATGATCAATTCATGATTGTTTTTATATTTTTATTAATCGTTTTAACATATTCCTTTCAAATAGAAAATAAGAGGCAATCACCTCAGTTGTTCATTTAGTTTACTTTAGAGTTACGCTTAATTAATAAACGCGGAGCTTTACTGTATAAGTTTATATTTTGTTTTTATATTGGCATCGTCACATTGATGGCATACATCCGCATACGCTATACAGGATTCATGTAACCAACGATTACACCTTATTCACGCAATAGAATGACAGGTTATATTTGAGTAGTCTTTCCCGCATCTAACACTCTTCCTCTTCGTCACTTGAGTCGTCTTTGTGCTGGACTTCGTATAAAGAGTCTGAACTGTCAGAAGGTTCTTCAACCTTTCAGACCCGAACATTGCCCACTTTTTTTTCCAAATAAGCCTAGTTTCTGTTTCTTTAATTCGCTTCATTTTTAACTACTTTTTTATATTTTTTGACATTAAGTTTGTAGCTTTAATTTTATTTATCTACGTTTCTTTGTTTGAATTTCGAGTCTAACTGGTAAAAATGGAACATTGTTCAGAATTTTGGTAAACAATGAACAAAAGTGGACAAGATAGATAATAATCTACTGAAACGCCCGTAGCGTACTAGTCCCAAAGTAAAAACTCACGCAAGGTCTCTCCGGCTGCATGTTTAGACAATAAACGTAAACAGAGACTAAACGCTACTAGTGAAAGTGTTGCGAGTCTCGTTCGTATTCCTTTTGCCGGGTTGTACGCCTGTAGTACATTTTATGGAAATGAATTCAAAACCGGTAAACTTAGCCATAGCGACGGCTGCGTTTGCATTGGCTTTCGTTACGGATAAAACGCCGAAGACGATGCGAGCGTGACTTCAGAGAAGATGGATGAGAAGATGAGAGAATTAATGCAAGTGGATACAATTTCATTCCAAAATTATATTTCTTTCCTTTCTGTAAGAACATAAACCTGCTATAACAAAGCTTTATTAACGAATATTTACGACTTTCTGTGACTATCAGAAAAAAATTATGTACCATAGTATGCTAAAGGCTATTCCCAACATCAAATACGCCATTGTTTAAGTGTAATGGTAGCTTTTCTCCATTCTATAACTACAACAGCAGTAGTTGTAATTTCACATTAGCGCATTATTAAATAATCATGAAATTTACAAATGTTTAAGACTTTCATGAAAATATTTATGAGAGATACAATAGTCACTTACTCAGTAAATTTCCTGTGACAATGGAACGACCACAAACTTTTACAAAAGTCAAAGTTCGCATAACTAGGAAGCAAGATGTCAGACGTATCGGAGCCGTTACTGCAGCAAATAGCTAATAGCTCGCACATACGCAGTGAACCCACAAGTACCGAATTTAGGACTGGCCCCATTTCTTTATCGTTGGATCATCGCGCATTGATTCTTGGGTGATCGTACTACTGACCCAGGTCAGACGGTCGCCATTAATGCAACTTATTATTAGAGTATTACAAGCTTGTCCATCGTTTAAAAAGGGCGTAACAGATCTCATTCGTGGTGGCCACCTCGAAGATGGTATGGTCGTCTCTTCCGATCGGCCGCGAGAGATGGTCATAACGCGTCTTCAAAGTTGGTGCACGGAAACTCGAACAATACATAGGTCCTACGTACCGGTATGCAGTAAAACCTAAACGACTCCCATATGTAGAGCTATATCGATACAAACTAAGTTATGTTTCAATTGAAAGGTTGTGACATACCACAATTTGAAGGTATACTGAAAACTAAAATCATGAAAATGATTTACTTTTAATTAATATAAACACCCATGCGGAAGAGCAACAATCGGTAATATTACGTACTCACTATCAACTGACCGGTAGTACTGTACAGCGAACTGTGGGAGAAGTACCGGTGTTTGCCATGTCTATTCCGGAATTACCCTAGTCATGCTTGGGCGTGTCGTGTGCATAGGATTGCAATGCATTTCACGAAATATATTTAAAACACTTTTCTTACAATTTGATGTTCCAAGACTATGGAAACTTACTCAATTTGGCTCTGCGGAACATTATAAATATCAATAATAAAAAAATTACACATGTGTTTGATTTCACACTAGAATGAGTGTCTGATATACCATGTACAGACGGCAGTGAAGGGAGATTTGCCAAGAGCTAGTTGGATTGTCTTGACTGTCTTCATTGGGATGTAATAAAAGTCCCCAGAATAAAATGTTTTTAAAAAAAAGGATATCGGAACTTACTTTCCGAATCGTATTAAAATAACTTATATTCTGGGAATGTAGATCGTGAATACTTAAACGCCGGGCCAGAGCAGGAGGAGTAGGAGGAGAAGATGCGAATTCGCCGATGTACGGTGGTAGCAGCAGCAGCAGCGGCGTTTCCTCGACGGCGGGGCGGGGAACGATAACGGGCTGGCGAAATATTACTCCCGCCAGAATGTGCCGAATTCACATGGAACAAAGAAATGAAATATTTGCCGAGCATCCTGGCGGGCGGCGCGCTCTGGTGTGTTGCGGAACGCGCAAGACAATGCACGCTGCCGCAGTGGGGAGGGAGAAGTGGTGGGGGGAGCGCCGGAGGGGCGGGAGGGAGGGAGGGGGGAGATGGCGGCGGCTGCTGAAAAATACGGCGCGCGTGCTGGCCGCGGGGTGCAGGGGTGGCGTGCCACTGTGCAGTGTGCACCCAGCAGTCGCGACCGCTCGCTTTCTCGGCTGCCTGCGTGGTTCGTTACCCAGCTGCCGTCTCGGCGAGGCTAATCTCGCTTCTTGTAACGAGCAGTTGCACCCAAGTTATCTTACTAGTATAAAACACACTTACCTCTGCCAAAACCGCAACTTTTTTTTTTCTTTCTTTTTCTTTTTTTTTTTTTTTTTTTTTTTTTTGTGCCGGTTTCGATGACACTGTCATCATCTTCAGAAACAATTTTTATATCAATTTTCTCCTAGAATGAATGAAACTTCACTCTGCAGCGGAGTGCGCTGATATGAAACATCCTGGCAGATTAAAATTGTGTGCCGGAACCGGGACTCGAACCTGGGGCCTTTGCCTTTCGTGGGCAAGCGCACCACCGACTGTGCTATCCCGACACGACTCACGATGCCGCCTCACAACTTTACTTCCGCCAGTACCTCCGCACACTTCGCTGCAGAGTGAAGTTTCATTCTGGAAACATCCCTTAGGCTGTGGCTAAGCCATGTCTCCACCATATCCTTTCTTCCAGGAGTGCTAGTCTTGCGTGGTTGCAGGAGAGCTTCTGTGAAGTTTGGAAAGTAGGAGACGAGGTACTGGCGGAAGTAAAGTTGTGAGGCGGCATCGTAAGTCGTGTCGGGATAGCACAGTCGGTGGTGCGCTTGCCCGCGAAAGGTTCGAGTCCCGGTTCCGACACACAATTTTAATCTGCCAGGAAGTTTAATTTTCTCCTATTTTCCTATTCTCTTACTACTGTCTGTGAGATTACCGCCCACCAGAAATATTGGTAATTAATAGCATTTGATAATTAAACAGTATGAAGTTCACTGCAAATATTGACCATGCCAATGCACTAAATGTTACTCAATTTTAATCTTATTAATTACGGTAGCAATGTATGTACGCAGTTGGGTGACAACATTTATAGTTAGGCCATAGGTAGAAATTCTCCACGCTAAGATTTGCTGTGTGCTTGTAGCTGACGGAAGGCCAGCGAGTAGGCCGACGTTGGTGGCTTGTTCCATCTTAGGATTTTCCAGGTTCGTTTCCGGTGAGGGGAGAGAGGGACAATGGCGAGTGCCAGGCGCAGTGCAGTGCACAGTGTGAAATAAAATATTCAATATTACTTGCATTTGAAGTAATACGATGCAGTTAGGAACCTTTAAGGCCCTCATTACAAAATAGCCTGTTGACAAATAAACAATACATTAGCTGATATAGTCGCATCTGGCATAATATGTTTAATTGACAATGAAAAGTAATAAATTACGAATGAATAGAAGACAGTTACACAACTAGCATTGCAATGTTTGTTTATAAAAATATTTCTCATTTTATTTTCAATTAATCTTGTGTATTTTATCTTGAAATATTCAGTTAAATCACTTATCACTTATAAATAGTACAAAGGATGTTTATACCAATATAAAAACCTAAGAAGACATTTGTTTAATGTGTAGTGTAATTATTTTGATTTTAAGTAAAGTTCTAGAAATGTATTGGCTGAGCGCTGTACGTTGGCAAGTCGGTTAGAACAGCTCACATTGGGAAGTTGATGACGTAGGGAAAGAAGCCGGCAATTGGGCTTTTGGCGTGCGTGCACGTGGGCAGGACGTGACAAGTCGGGAGCACGTAGGGAGCTGGCTGGGCGCGTCGCTCTGCATCAGTCGGCATGTGGATCTCGAGGGGGAGACTTTAGATTTTTGTGTGGCAATTGCCAAGTGTGGTTGCTCGTCGTAGACTGCACCAAGTTGTATCGAGTGCTACTGTGTGTTGTGTATTTAGCCGGTGGAACAAGGTGTGCATCGCACTAAATTAAAGTGACTGTGTTTTGTTAATGTAACACGTGTCGTCGCATAGGCATGAACATAAACGGTGTTTGAGACAGGCACATGGTGTGAAAACAATTTGCGACAAATATTCATTTTGTCTGGAGGCTCACGAGCTATAACTTTTTTTGATAAATGTGTCGACGGACAGACGTATCAGCCACAGGGTTTTAATATGGTGTAATAAACAACATAAAGTGAACTTTCACGTGTTTTAAAAAATAGTAGTTAGTACACCCTTTTCTCACATGAACTTACTTTATTACGAATTTTTTTGTTAATCATATGCAGGGAAGGAAAGCTGCGAACGTGTGATATCATCCCCTAGAAAACGAGTCAAACAGTAGCAATCACAGTTCCAGTGTTTTTGCATGTTTAGTAATATGTTTCGCAGTTGGTGGTTGTGAGTTTTAAAAATTAAACTTTCCCTATTTAAACTCTCACCCCGATCTTTCACCATCGCATGTCCCACATTGTAATAAGTGAACACAAAATATAAAGTACATATTATTAATAATAACTAGCTGAAAACCCTGCGTTGCCCAGATATTTATTTATGCAAGTCTCAACTGAATGGCCAGTACCGCATTAGCCAGTGCCGTGTGACCACCACTTACTCATGTCAAAGTAAAGAACCTTATCTCTCTTCCGTTCAGGTACGACCGTTTTTTCACCTAGTTCGGTGAAATTCCCAGATAATTGGCCCACTTTAGGTTACGGTAGTAACACTAAAAGTGGGCTTTTTGTGATCGTCTTTTGACAGCTCGAAATATAAATGAAAATAACGGCGTAACCATTCATCTGACACGAAAATTGGATAACCGAATATGTAGAGGAGAAAATGCTCTACAACTTTGCTCTCTTGTGTTTTTTTTCATATCTCGTATCGTTTCCGAGATATTTGAAAAAAAAAAAAGCGATTTTGGGATATCTGTCTGTCTGTCTGTCTGTCCTTAAGGTGTTCCCTCTTTTTGAGACGCAACGTTCAACCGATCAGCACCAAATTTTACAGAGATAATTGTAGGTCGCCAGAGACCAGAACCTCCCTTTTTCAAATTTTTCGGCCAAAAAATACGGCAGTAATACCAAAAAAAGCCGCTTGTAAGATAATTGTAATTGCAAACGAACCGTTCATCTGACACGAAAATTGAATAACCTCATTGGTAGAGGGGAAAATTATCTACAACTTCGCTCTATTATGTGTTTTTCATATCTTGCATCCTTGCAGAGATATTTGTAAAAATAACAGCGATTTGACGGTGTGTGTCTGTAACGTGTTCCCACTTTTCAGGTCGAACCGTTCAACCGATCGGCACCAAATTTTACAGACATAATTGTTGGCTATCAGAGACCAGAACCGCGATTTTTGAAATATTTCGGACAAGAAATACGTTAGTAATACAAAAAAGCCGTTTGTAATGTAATTTTGATTGCAAATAAACGCGAAAATTGAATAAAGGAATTTGTAGAGGAGAAAATTCTCTACAACTTTGTTTCCTTATGTTTTTGCTGTATCTCGTATCGTTTGAGAGATATTTGGAAAAATCACGGAGTTTTGACAACCTCAACTGAATTAACGAAAAGCAGCCGTTCGCAGATGTCACGTGACATTCCTCGCCTAGAACTCTCTGAGACATACGCCATCTTGCGTTGCGTATTTGATGATTTTCTTATTGTAACTTACACGCTGTCATTTCAAAGCAATGGCGCACTGAAGAATTAACAAAAACCCGTAGATCTTCGTACGATAAATGATAATCTACTGTCTACAGATGCCATATTAGCATCAGTTAACAACGGCCGTTAATAGTATGAGATTAAAGAACGCATCTCCTGTTAGCTGTAGTGTAGTGGGCACTGCGTTGGACTGTGACTCTGAAGATGAGTGGTTTGGAACACGCCACTACTTAATTTTTTTTCCTAAAAGGGTTTCAGACACTCTTATTAATTAATTTTGTACTATTTAGATTATTATTTTTGTCCAAAATGTTTGCAAAAACTTATAAAACTACAAATCTAAAGTGGGCCGTAAAACACGTCAGTGCGATTTTTCTAAAGACATGTTATAAATATACGAGAACATATAAGAAATAAGGGTGTCTTGCATAATGTACAAAATTATAAGTCCAGTATCCAAGCAAAGAAAGTGATCAAAATACAAATGATATGTAATTTTCATGCATTCATTTAATTCAAAACCTTGACTTGAAACGATACCTCTTGTTACTTATCCGGACATAGTATGTACCCCAGTTCTCGTCACGCAGTAGCCTACCAACTATTTATTTAGAGGGGGGGGGGGCAAGAAAACCTATTTACTGACTTCCAGGGCTTTGGTCTTAGGGGGAAGGGGTAAAGTCAAGGAACTTTCATTTAGCCGAGATATTCCGGATTCCGTTTTCTATATGTAATAGAGACATTGAGCGTCCCATCAGTGCAGATGTTGTCCCCTATTAGGAGTCAAGGACTGAAAAATAGGACGAAAAGAGAGGCCAGAATGTGGTAGTTGTTACAAGATGCTTCAGTCAAAGGTAAAAATGGCTCCCATCAAAAATACTGGGGGAGGGGCGTCAGAGACCGTGTCTTGCCCCTTCAAAGTTTCAAGTGGGGAGTGTAAGCGCGTGGGGGGGGGGGGTGCTGCTCCTCTTGTCTCCCCCCCCCCCCCCGATTGATACGCCATTGCCGTCACGTTGGGGGTTTCTCGCTTCTTCTAACGATTAGTTGCACTCAACTCCATTTCCGGGCTTCCCCCACCCCTCTCAGGACCACTGAGAACAAAGTGTCCCATATCGTATCAGTGAACACAAAATCTCAAGTACCTAATACATACAGTGGCCGAGCGGTCGGCGGCGCGCCAGTCACAGTCTGCACGGCCGCTACGGTCGGGGGTTCCAATACACCCTCTGGCATGGAAGTTTGTGTCATCTTCAATATAAGGTAGTTCATAAATGGTTCGTAAGTCTATGCATTGATGACCCCGCAGTTTAGTCTCTTAAGCTTGACTAACATTTGTACATTTGAAACATACAATATTATGTTTGTTTGTTTGCCCGTTTGTAAGCATTTTATGCACGGCCATACCGTACATCCGATTGCGATAAAACTTTGTTAACTCATCGCTTGCACTCGCGCGAATGTTATAGGCATACTAAAATTAAGTTGGTATACTAAAATTAAGTTGGTATGGTGCATGGCTTCCGACTTCCGACTTCACGCTGAAATAGCTGGACGGATGTGAATGAAATTTGGAACAGGTTTAGCTTATACCCTGATTAATACATGGGCTACTTTTCGTAAGGCACCGTATGGTGCGTGGCGGAGGATAGCTTAAAATGGGTTATGTTTGCTACTTTTTCATTCTGAAAGGGATGGACAGATTTGAATTAAATTTGGAACGCAGTTATTTAATTACCTGAATTAACATATGATCTACGTTTAGGAAGCCAATGTACGATGCACGGCGGAGGGTACGTTACAGTCGGTTTACACGTTTGTTACTCTTCACGCTGAAACGGCTGGACGGAATTGAATGAAATGTGGAATAAAGGTAGCTTGCATCACGAATTAATACATGGGCTACCGTTCGTAAACCTCCTTAGGTGTATGGCGGAGGGTACGTTACAACAAGCATCGAAGTCGTTTGACTGGTCACCACGAAAGTCATCACATAAATGTATTTTTTTTTTTTCAAAAAAGAGATTTTTATAATCCACAAGCTAATGAATTTAGTATGGAGGAGGGTACCATGCAACTTTGAAACCGCTTGACCAGTCACCATGAATCTTGGCGCATATATGTATGTACATGATATTCCGTCTGAACTGCTGATTTCGTTAGGAGAGCCAGTCATGAAAAAAACTGTTCAGCCTGGTATGCAAGATGTATGAGACGGGGGAAATACCCTCCGACTTCAAGAAGAATATCGTAATTCCAATTCCAAAGAAAGTAAGTGCAGAGAAGTTTGAAAATTAGAGAACTATCAGTTTAATAAGTCCTGGTTGCAAAATACTAACACGAATTACTTACAGGCGAATGGAAAAACTTGTGGAATCTGACCTCGGGGAAGGTCATTTTGCATTTAGGAGAAATGTAGGAACACGGGAGGCAATACTCACATTACGACTTACCTTAGAAGACAGGCTAAGGAAGGGCAAACCTACGTTTATGGCGTTTGTAGATTTGGAATACACTCTTCCAAATTCTGAAGGTAGCAGGGGTAAAATATAGGGAGCGAAGAGTTATATTCAATCTATACAAAAACCAGACAGTGACAATTACAGTCGAAGGGCAAGAAAGGGACGCAGAGGTTGGGAAGGGAGTAAGACAGGGTTGTAGCCTTTCCCTAATGTTGTTCAATCTGTACATTAAGCAAGCAGTGAAGGAATGGAAGGAGAAATTTGGAGAGGGCATTAAAGTTAAGGTAGAAGAAATAAAAAGTTTGCGGTTTGCCGATGACATAGGATCTGTAAGAGCAATTGATTGGAATGGACAGCGTCTTGAAAGGAAGATATAAGTTGAACATTAACAAGAGTAAAACGAAGGTAATGGAATGGAATGTCAGAAAATCAGGCGATGCTGAAGAAATTGGATTAGTTAATGCGACAATAAAAGTAGTAGATGAATTTTGTGATTTGGGTAGCAAGATAACTTCTGATGGCGAAAGTAAAGAAGATATAAAATGCAGTATGGCTTTGGGGAGGAAAGCATTTCAAAGAAGCGAAACTTATTAACATCCAATATTAATTTAATGTTAGGAAGTCCTTTCTGAAAACATTTGTCTGGAGTGTAGCATTGTATGGCAGTGAAACATGGACGATAAGGAGTTCAGACAAAAAGATTATAGAAGCTTTTGAAATGTGGTGCTACAGAGGAATGACGAAGATTCAAAATGTTCAAATGTTTGTTAAGCTTATGGGACTTAACTACGGGGCCATCAGTCCCTAAACTTACAAACTACTTATGAACCACTTACGAACTAGTACGGCACAAATATCCATGCCCGAGGGGGGGATTCGAACCCCCGACCGTAGTGGCCGTGCAGACCGTGACTGGGGCGCCTTAGTCTCCTCGGCCACCGTGGCCGGCTCAGATGAAGAGACTTGCACAGGACAGGGTAGCGTGGAGAGCTGCATCAAACCAGTCTGCAGACTGAAGACCACAACAACAACATATGTATGTTTTTCATATATAGGAGGAGTAGGTGGGGAAGAGACGAACAGAAAGGGGAGGGAGGAGAATGAGACAGGGGAGATGCTGACAGGCAGTTGAAAGGAGGTGAACAGAAGGAGGGGGAGAAGGAAATGGGCAGAGAGGGAGAGGCAGGAGGAGACGGGGAGAAGCAGGTGAACAGAGAGAAGGGAAAGGAGGAGGTGGACTACTGGAAGATTGGGAACCTCATTTATATTTATTCGTATTTTATGGGCTGCCATAACGTTCATCTGATTGCGACAAAACTTCGTCAACTTGTCGGGTACCAGCTAGAAGTACTTACTTTTTGCTGAAGACGGAAAAATACAAAGAAATATTGTCTATTATCTAACCTAAAGCATTTGAATTATGAAGTTAACAAAATGAACTTGGTGTCATTTATACTTCTCCTTTATGTATCGTTAAATTTCAATAAACTATAATAATATACAATAATCGTAGAAACAGCCCAACAAGTTGCACTTTTTAGATACTTGATCTACATTTCGGCACCAACTAAGGGTGCCTTTATCAGAAGATTAAAATTATTACATGAGACGTAAACTTTTTCTCAAGTCCAAAATATAAAAAACATTGGAAAACATGGTTGTGCATATGTAAACGTGTTACTCTCAAGAATGACGACTTGGTTACCTACTTGTACCAATTATTTCAGATAACTGTACACTTGAAAATGGGTCTACAGCCGAAATCGGGATTGCGACTAATAATTCAGTAAAATGGCTGCGAACGTTTCTTAAAAGTTTGATAATAGGTTTTGCTTGTTGTAGACGCAAACCGCCGTCCTTTTTTAATTTAATTACCTTGTCTAGGGCTTTTCCGTTGCTGTTTTGCAGCGCAGGGCAGGAATAAGTCGAAACGACGATGCCGAGTACACCGATCTGTAACCACTCCACCACGACAATCGACGCAGATGCAAGGAAGGTAAAGCTGTTCCTGGCAATTAGGGCAACTAAATGTCTGTTCTGCACTCTCTTCAGCCTCGTGTTACGTAATGCATGACGAATTTGTTTTTTGTTACCCCCTTTCATTCCCTTGCCTACTTTTTTCTAGTTAATGAATATAAATTCACGGCATAACGAGCAATTTCGCTTTGTTGTAAAGTTCTACTTTTCGTGCACTGATTCCACGATAGGGTCCCTTCCCTTTTTGTCACCAGAACGATTTTATGAACTAGCTACGGCAATCACAAATTTCACCCTTTGTCAGTAAAGTAAGAATATTATCAACAGTATTAATCCACAGCAGATAACACAGCCACAAAAACTGAACACCATTGCATATCAATAAAAAAAAATCTAACCTCCATTGATACACTAACAAACTATAGCACAAAAGGTTATCCGACGCACCGTAAGGGAAAGTTACTCTACCGTTATTACCATAACAACAAGAATCCCCGTTTCGAAACTAGTAAATTTACAAGCCAACTACCGTAAACATCTTCAAAAGTACTACATTTAACAATTAACTACAAGGCACGAACTAAGCGAAATCTACATATCTACATCTACATAGATACTCTGAAAATCACATTTAAGTGCCTGTCAGAGCGTTCATTAACCACTATCATAACTTTTCTCTACCGTTCCGTTCTCTAATAGCGCGCGGGAAGAAAGAACACCTAAATCGTTCCGTTTTCAATCTGATTTCTATTATTTTATTGCGATGGTCATGTCTCCCTAAGTAGGTGGATGCTAGCAAATTATTTTCACATTCATAAGTAAAAATCGGTGGTTGAAACTTCGTAAACGGATCACGCCACAATCAATAACGTCTTTCTTTTCATGGTTTCCACCCCAGTTCGTGCAACATTTACGCGACGCTTCCTCCCCCCCCCCACCCCCCGTAACGTGATAAAACAAACCGAGCTGCCCTTCTCTGAACCTTCTCAATATCTTCCGTCAGTAGCACTTGATGAGGGTCCCACAATGGGCAACAGTACTCCAGGAGAGGACGCACACGTGTGATGTAGGCAGTCTCTTTGGTGGAACTGGTGCATCTTCGAAGCGTTCTGCCAATGGAACGTAATCTTTGGTTCGCCTTCCGGACAATACTTTCTGTGTGTTCTCTCCGTTGTTCGTAATGGTAACTCCTAGGTATTTACTAGAATTTACGACCTTAAGTTTTGACTGATTAATCGCGTAATTGAAGTTCAGTGGATTTCTTTTAGTGGTCATGTGTATTACTTCACACTTTTGTTTAATTAGTGTCAATTGCCAATTTTCGCACGATGTAGAAATTTTGTCTAAATCGCTTTACAGTTGATTTTGATCCTCTGTTGACTTCACTAACCGATAAACGACAGCATCATCCGCGAACAGTCCAAGAGAGCAATTCAGATTGTCTCCTAAATCGTTTATAAACACAAGAAAGAGTAGGGGATCTATAAGGCTTCCCTGGGGAACGCCAGATATCACTCCTGTTTTACTCGATGACTTACCGTCAATTACAACGAACTGTGTCCTTTCTGATAGGAAATCGTGAATTCAGTCGCACAATTGTGGCGATATTCCATAAGCACGCAATTTCATTAGAAGCCGCTTGTAGAGTACAGTGTCAAAAGCCTTCCGGAAATTCAGAAATATGGAATCGATTTGATATCTCTTGTCGATGGCACTTATCACTTCATGTGAATGAAGGGCAAGCTGTGTTTCGCAAGAGCGATACTTTCTGAATCCGTGTTGACTATTGGATAATAGGTCGTTCTCTTCGAGGTAGTTCATAATGTTCAAACAAAGTATATGTTCCAAAAATATGTAGTCTGTCTCATCAAGTCCCAGCCATCTACTGGAATTTTTAATCAAAATTTCTGTTGTACGTTTGGACATAACTGATTTTACAAAATACTTGTTGTCTAGGCCAATGTTTTACAACCTGTTCGTCGCGACCCCCTATTGGGGTCCTATAGATTTGGATGGGGGGGGGGGGCTGTCAACGTCACAACCAGATCAGTGCTTTTCTGAATACTAGCGGTTCCGTAATGCAAAAACGCGTAAGTGAAATTTATTTTATGTTAAAAGTAAGTAGTTTATAGTTTGTCATTAATTCTCAATTGAATATAACGTAGATTGTTTTATAGTAAATACAGCGTGTCAGCGATATATAAGCTCAAAGCCTGAAAACTTTTCAGGTACGAAACTATAGGTAAATGAATAAGATACAATAATTGACTCTAAGAAATTCGGTAAAGAATCTAATTGTTTACTAATTGTGTACACAGTGAGACCTTGCCTAATGAGCGTAATTCACTACTGACACATGCCTGAAATGCACAACACTCGTTGTGCAAAGTTTACATTTCAGTCGTTAATTAACGAAAACAGGTATAATTCTTTCTATTCAGAGAAATACACAAACGTCTAAGAATTTACAGGAAAGTTGTATCAACAGTAAAAAAATTAAAATCGTTGCCTTTGAGACTCCAAAATAGTTTTTTTAGAGTACGCAGTAATGAGGGGGGGATTGGGGTTCTCCACAATTTATTCTTGGAAGCGAGTCGCCAGAATATTTTTACTTCCAAGAAATTCACACATTCGAAGATGTTGACAAACACTGCACAAGAGATGCAGATGCTTAACACAGCTTTCGGCAACAGTCTATAGACCTCGTCACGTATCTATTCAAACACTCGGAAGAAATATTACAGAAATGGTATCAAAAGTCAGTCGCAGTACTGTTAAAAACGTTAATCACACCTGTTCTAAAGATAGTGGTGGCTAGTGCTTCAGATGACTGGGAATTCATTTCTTTGAGTGCCGAAACTAGGATAGTTGCGCCCCATCCCCCCGCCGTTCTATATATTTTCGTTAAAAATCTGTAAAATGTCTTACATCGGCTTATTTGAGCTTGCTTCAACTCGAGCTGAGGCATCGGCTCACCAATCTTCTTTATTTCACACTTTTGTTCCAAGCCTAAAGCCGAATAATTTGTTTCTAAAAGATACTGAACATTGTACATTTTTATTTGATAATTAACACCAATAAAATACGAATACGCACATGAACACTAAAACACAGTAAGCAACTGATTACACTGTTAAGTGACTGCAACAAAATGAATCTGTTACGATGAAGAAACAAGCTATCTTCCGGTCACGTGACCCTACGCATGTGCAAATCCTGTTCTCCCCCACATCTATTCAAATGGTTAAATATTTGTTACAACGAAGAGTATAAATGTCATTTACTCTCAAAAACGCGATGTTCTGAACGCTTGCCGCAGTGGAGTAGCCGAGCGGTCTAAAGCACCTCGCTGCGGAGCGCGCGGTTGCTCGCCGTTGGAGGTTCGAGTCCTCCCTGGGGCATGGGTGTGTGTGTCCGTAGGTTAGTTTATCTAGGTTTAAGTAGTTTGTATGCTACGGACTGATGACCACGCAGTTTGGTCCGATAGGTTTACAGACATTTGTTCTGAACGCTTCGACAGTTGATGCATCTTATATTTGACCAAATATAACGTGTTTTTGATGAATCTTCAATGCGTTTAAAACAAATATAAAGGGCGTATGTTCAACACCACCTGGAGAGAAGGCCGCGGCGCTCTCGTGTGATGTCAGACAGAGTAGATTGCGCGCGCGTAGCTCACTGGGTAGCCGCTGGGGCACGGCCCACTATGCCGAAGCAGCGAGCAAGACAGCTATGCGTGCACTTCCTACTCTGCCTGACGTCACACGTAAACCGCCAGAACTCGTGTAGCCAGGAGCTGGTGTGTCTACCAGTTCCAACGCCAATTTCAAACGCGACGATTTCCCTCGCCCCTCCCTGCCGCGGGAGCGCCCATATGCTGCCTCCAGGGGGTTCAGGAGAGAATTTGAACCTCAGCCGCGAATGTGCTTTGCTACGCTGCGGCCACTATGCCCTATATTAGGTGGCCGCTCTGCGACTCGTATACATGCTGTCCCTACGACATAAAACGTTTCTCATGGGATTAAAAAACTATGAATATGCATATAAAATGATCTGATAGAAGAATGAAACGAATAATGATGGTTTAAAAACACTTTTTATTTTCAGAATGAAATTTTCACTCTGCAGCGGAGAGTGCGCTGATATGAAACTTCCTGGCAGATTAAAATTGTGTGCCGGAACCGGGACTCGAACCTGGGACCTTTGCCTTTCGCGGGCAAGCGCACTACCGACTGTCCTATTCCGACACGACTCACAATGCCGCCTGAAAACTTCCGCCAGTACCTCGTCTCCTACTTTCCAAACTTCACAGAAGTTCTCCTGCCAGGAAGTTTCATATCAGCGCACACTCCGCTGCAGAGTGAAAATTTCATTCTGGAAACATCCCTTAGGCTTTGGCTAAGCTATGTCTCCACCATATCCTTTCTTCCAGGAGTGCTAGTCTTGCAAGTTTCGCAGGAGAACTTCTGTGAAGTTTGGAAAGTAGGAGGCGAGGTACTGGCGGAAGTCAGGTTGTGAGGCGGCATCGCGAGTCGTGTCGGGATAGCACAGTCGGCAGTGCGCTTGCCCGCGAAAGGCAAAGGTCCCAGGTTCGAGTCCCGGTTCCGGCACTTAATTTTAATCTGCCAGGAAGTTTCACTATTTATTTTATTTATTTACTTTTTTTCACGACGAGCTTTTCTCCGGAGTTCACTGAACCAGTGAACACATAGGACGCGCAGCCACGGATCACACCTGATATCACTTTTATAGAATACGCAGTTGCTGTTAACTCCTTCATGCCCCTGCTGGAGACAAAATTGGATACCGCTATTGACACAAAAAGTAGGATAAACCCTTCGACAGAAAGAGAACACAAACATTTATATTTTTGTAGACGTTCTTAACGCAATCAGCTGTATAAATTTATAGATGTAAATGTGTGTGGTGCGATAGCGGCGGCAGTGGCGGCGGTATCAGTCGGCAGCGGCAGATAGCAGGTATCGGAGCGCGATCTGGCGCCATCCCATCAGGAATAACGCGCCGGGCCGCAATGGCCGCTAAATCAGCGCCAGTGGCCGCCGGCGCGCCAGTGCGCACTGGCCTGAAAACTGCCATTACTGGCGCCAGCGCAGCTGCCCGAGGCGAGCGCTCACTGCTGGCGCCGTGGCACGACAACACGGCCGCCCACCCCTGGAGGGGGGGGGGGCGCCACTGCTCCCGTAAGCCCGTCCTAATATAGGAAAGGTTGCGGAAATGCCAGCCGACTATATTATAACCCCATACTGCTTCAACAAGCCTTTCAGTATAACAATTGGAAGTAGGGAGCAGTGGGAGAAAACAGTTCGACACCGTACAGGGGATACTGTCTGGTTCACTGACGGGTCGAAATCAGACCAAGGCGTTGGGGCCGGGGCATACGGGGTGCAGCCAAGACTGGAGGGCGTCATCTCTCTAGGGAAACTGGCCTCAGTATTCCAGGCCGAAATCACTGCCATCAGGGCATGTGTGGAGGAGAATTTGCGTAGGTGCTACAAAGATCGTAGCATCTATATCTATTCAGACAGCCAGGCAGCCCTGAGATCACTGGCAGCTCCTGCAACAAGGTCTAAAATTGTTGCAGAATGTCACTGGGTTCTGGTGGAGCTAGGGGAAAGCAATAGAGTAAACCTGGCCACTCGGGGATCAGTGGCAACGAACATGTCGACAGATTAGCCAGGATGGGGGCAGAGACTCCATTTATTGGACCGGAAACTGTCCTGACAATCACCAAGGCAGTGATCAACTTGGAGCTACGAAACTGGCTCAGAAGACAGCACGTAGAATATTGGACCAAAGTCCATCAACAAAAACATGGCAAGGTAATGATGCCAAAGCCTTGTTTTAAAAGAAGCTCTGCAATCCTGGGCCTGAACAGGAGAGAGATTAGACTCATGGTTGGATTGCTGACAGGCAAATGGAATTTCAAAAAACACCTACATACAATGGGAATAACAGAAGAGGACCATAAATGTAGGATCTGTGATGACGGTGATGAAACTGCATCACATCTAATCTTCGAATGCATTGCATTGGAGAGTAAAAGGCACATAACCCGAAGAAATTGTGTCTAATAAAGAATTGGTAAAGGGACTCCTTGCACTGTTCAAGGGCATTGGTTGGCTTTACTAGATATACAGGGAGCGATACCGCACAATAAACTCAGTTTCGGTGCAGGCAGTGGCGGGTTGGACCAAGACTGTTTTGGCTTCCTTGGAAAAATCAAATCAAATTAAATCAAGCCCGTTCTACACGACTGACTGTGTGCTGAAAATTGAGCACTTGAAGCAGGACCAGCGTTAACCATCCAGGCGTCCCGGCCGAGTCGCCATTTGGCGCCATTTTACTACCTTGCAATTCTTTGTCACAGGGTATGTAACTGTTTTCTAGAGATCGTCATAAATAGTTAATTACGTCATCTTATGTTCATAGACTGGTGTTTTTTGGGCATTAACATTTTGTAAAATTATCTAAAAATATTGCAGTTTACCGTACTGTACGAATACATCTACAACAACTCCAGAAAAAAAAGTTTTTGCGTGTTCCAAAGAATGAGGAGATGCCTAAAATATGGTCCAAACAAGCTCGTAGATCCCAAATAAGATGGCTATCGTTTCGTGCCTTTATTTATGTGGGGATAATTTTGATGTTTTATTAGTTTACTGTTAATTATCATGATCAGCAACTGCAATCTTTTAAAGTTTAATTTTGTACTAGCTGAAAACCCGGCGTCGCCCGGATACTTATTTATTCCATCCGTAATTTAGTCCATCTCTCCCTCCCCTTTCTCTCTCTGTCCAACTTCTCTTTCCTTCACTCTCTGCCCATCTCCTCTTCCTTCTCTCTCTCTCTCTCTCTCTCTCTCTCTCTCTCTCTCTCTCTCTCTCTCTGTTCATCTCCTTGCATCTGTCACCATCTTCCCTCTCTCATTCTCCTCCTCTCCCGTCTGTCCGTCTGCTCCTCGAACTACCACTCTTCTTCCTATATATGAAAACATAGATGTGCCAGGTTTCATGGTGACTGGTCAAAGTCACAAGGTACCCTCCACCATATTAAATTCGCCGGCTTGTAGATTTTAAAAATCGTTCATGAATACAGTCTTATATGTGCTGACTTTCATGGTGACCAAGCAAACAATTTGGATGTTTGTCAAAACGTACCCTCTGCCATGCACCTACGGAGGCTTACGAAAGGTCGCCCAGGTATTAATTCGCGGTATAAGCTATCTTCATTCCACATTTCATTCAATTCCGTCTAGCCGTTTTAGCGTGAAGAGTAACAAACATGTTAACCTACTGTAAGGTACCCTCTGCTATGCACTATACGGTGGCTTCCTAAAAGTAGCTGTGGCGTTAATTCAGGCTATAAGCTACTTGCGTTCCAAATTTCATTCAAATCCGTCCAATTATTTCAACGTGAAGAGAAACAAACGTATAACCCATTGTAAGGTTCCTTCCGTCACGTACAGTACGGTGGGTTACGAACGTTGGCCCAAGTATTAATGCAGGGTATAAGATATCTCCATTCCAAATTTCATTCAAATCTGTCCGTCACTTTCAACATGGAGTACCATACCTATAAACCCGGTGTAAGGTATTCTCCACCAAGCACCGTACGGTGGCTCACGAAATGTAGCCATGTATTAATCAGGGTATAAGCTACGTCTGTTCCAAATTTCATTCATATCCGTCCAGTCATCTTAGTAAGAAGGTGTAAACGAATTAACTAATTGTAAAGCACCCTCCGCCATGCACCATACGAAGTTAATTTTAGTATTCCTACCTATAACCTACGCGTGAGTGCAAGCAGTGAGTTGACAAAGATTTATAGCAATCGGATGTACGGTATGACCGTGCATAAAATACGAACAAAAAGACAAACACACGAACATTAATTTTTACATTTGCTTACATAAAATTGATACGGTGTGAACAATATTTATGTTTTAAATATTTCTTTGATGATTGTCACCCTGGAAAAGGTAACGTAACGTCCAGAGAGAACACCTAGAATTTTCGGAAATTTTATTTCATTCGAAACTTCGCCGAAATCTGGAAATTAACTGTTAGTCACGTTAATAAATTGAAATGATTGCAGGTAATCTGAATTTATTAGTACTGCACTGATAAACTGAATTGTTCAATTATATTTAAAGATTTCATCAGCATCGGAATACAACTCTAGAATTTGACGAAGTACATATGTGACGTATCCATGTGCACCATCCAAAATTTTATGACAGTGACCTTCCTCTTGTTTTGAAGGCCAAGTGTCCAAAATGTCATTTAGGATGAATTAAGTGACTTTATTGGCATGTCGCATGATATCACAGGCTTTCAACTACATAATGGTTTATGACGTCATAGCTCCTGATCTATATGTCGTAAGCAGTTCTTACCCCTACGTCAATTGTTACCTCATGGAATGAATATGTGTACCAAATTTCGTTGAGATCGATACAGTGGTTTAGTAGCAGACGTCGCATGATACAGCACTTCTCCGCGCATTTCATTGTTTATTACGTCATATCTTCTGAACTATTTGCCGTATAGTCATTTAATGGTGCCTGTGACCACCGCGAAAGTGCAAATAATATGTTGATAATGTTTTTTCACAGTCGATTGAACGGTACGGGCGCGCATTAAATACGAACACATAAACATTCATTTTTATATATTAGATATATTAGGTAGCTTGTGTTTAGATTTGCAAAACAGTTATCCACGATGTGGAAATCTCCTGTCAGTAGACGTAACTAGAAAAAAATCGTGAAATAAAAAATGAAAATTATTTTCGGACTTACCTGAAAATTAAAAAGGCACGACAATCGTTTCAGTTACCATTACTCAGCCACGAAAATATGACCGTTGCTTCCGACTCTTACTGAAAAGTACTAGCATGTGAATTATTGCGCTGCCAACATATGCATTGTAACAAAAACTGGATGGCGCTGTATTATTCCAGTGTCTTAGGGGAGTATTCTCCATGAATGCATTACTTGCATTGCATGATCTGTTATTCGCTATAGATAAGCCATTGAGTCAAAGTATTGGTTATACGTCCATTCGTATTAATGAAAGCATAATGTAATGCCTGTATTTTCTTTCATTTGGACCGACAGTTAGTTTCTGTGGTGAATGAGAGAATTTGCAGCTGCATGGGCGCTTCCTTGTTGCTGCTCTTGAAACGAATAATTATATATCTTTATTATTATATAAATTATATATCTTTGAAATTATATATCTTTGACGAAATACAGCGTTCAAATGTATGAAATAAATCGCAATTTGCGATATTGTGGCTTCACTGTATTCGGTTTGGATGGAATACCAAACTGTGGCGAATGAAAATTTGTGCCCGGCCGGGATTCGAACCCGGGATCTCCTGCAGACGCGTTGACCACTCCGCCACCGAGGACCAATGCCCAGTCCGACTGCAGAGGACTCTACCCTGCACGTCTCCCGCCATACACAAATCTCCATTCGCCACGCTGTCTCTTTCCTATACCACAGCCTATTTATTCTATAATGCTCGCAGCCACAATACTGAATTCCCGCATCAGGCAGAACAGACCATGAGGTATCGAGACACAATTAATTGTCGTCAGGAGGCCAGCCTCTGCGTCTGTGATTGAGTCGAGCGTGGAGTTCTAAATTTTCGAATGTGCTGCGAAATGGGCATGCGCAGTATCAAGTAACATCAGTGTTGTCTGCTGACATCGGAAGTTAACCTATTATTGTCGAGGGCATTCATTTTACAGAAATACTTTCGTATCTTCTTTAACTCTGTTCTGTTGATTTCTTTGTGTTTCCATCACACCGAAAAAAATTCACCAGAGTGTAATATTGTTTCTTCTGCTAGTTTTCTCGTACGAAAGAGACGGAAAAATATTTTCGTTTTACGGAGAAAAAGCCTACACTATGTATATATACGAGCATAAATATATATGAACGTGTTTTACTTACCGAAAAATATTTAAACAGTAGAGTCAGAATTATTAGACGAGAAAATTATGTTCGATATTATTTTGACCGTTAGCAAGAAAACACGATATGTTATTTTGACCGTTAGCAAGAAAACAAGATATGAAAACTAAATAAAACAGTCCCATTTTACTGCATTTTCGATATTGCTTCATGTGTTTGTTAGTATAAGTTACCTTCTGCAATTAAAAGTTTGAATGACATTCTTCCTATTACTTAGGTTCTGAATTGAGTATAAAATTTTCTACATGACGTTTGAGGAGAACATCAACTCACTACGGTCGGGGGTTCGAATCCCCCCTCGGGCATGGATATTTGTGCCGTCCTAGTTCGTAAGTAGTTCTTAAGTAGTTTGTAAGTTTAGGGACTGATGACCTCGTAGTTCAAGTCCCATTGACTATACAAACATTTGAACATTTTTTTGAACATCAACTATGAATTGTCCTTTTCCTGCTCCTACGTAAAAAGTGTCCTCATAACCTCACGTCTTCATTAAGTTGCGAAACTACGCAGCGGGCAGCTTTACAGTTTGGTGTTTACGTCTAAACAAAAATGATGCAATTCGGTAGTAGCACGCCAGTGACGTTGCAGTAGATCCACTGGTCTTGAGTAGTCAACTGGAACAAGAAAGTTCGTCGTGTAAAAGGGGCTTCAGAAGTTTCTTGTGCCACATTATATCGACATTTACATTTGCATAGATGTTAATATCCCAATGTCACATTATTCACAAGTAGGGGATCAGGTGAGATATCATACACAATATACACATGGTAACGTATTTCATCCAGATATGGGTCACAATTGTTATTTGAGTTTGATACAGTACGGTATTACGCTGTCTGTTTACTTGCTTACAGCGAAGCACCATAGGGCTACCATAAGACTGAACCATTCTCGTTGTCCTCTAATACGGTGTGTGATCATCTCGGATGGCCAGTACAGTTGCACACGTGTGTGGCATTGACAGTTTGACGTTATCAATCAATTCTTCAGGGATATGTGACCATTCTTACATGAGTGGGATATCCAGTTATGCAACTGATGTGGGAGGTGCTGGTCTGGCTGCAATGCGTCTCCCAAGCGCATTCCACAAATGCTCAATTGGGTTTAAGTCCGTTGAATAGGCAGGCCACTCCATTCGTTAAATTCCCCCTGTTTCTAGCACTTTGTGCACCAGAAGAAACTCATCTCCTATAGCACCAGCGTGAGGCACAACAGAAGGTCGAAGGATCTCGTCTCTATACCACTTAGCAGTTAAAGCGCCATTCTGAACGACATAGAGGTCCTTACGTCCACCAATACCGACTCCTGTCCACACCATTCGCCTGCCACGATGATATGGTGATATTTTCTGCACATAAGCAGGACTGTTTCCGGTTTTTACAGATGAGAATACGACGATTGTCCGGCTGAACACAAAATCTTGACTCATCTGTGAACAGAATACGGCCCATTCGTTCACCTACATTGAGCAGTTCTTCAAAATATTCTCTCCATCTGCCCAGGGCATCCACAGGATTGACTAGCAGCTTTCCTGACCTGTCCGAAACACTTGTTAATTCCTTCTTTCCTTCTTCCCTCCCATTCCTGATGTTCCACCACCCAGTTTCTTCGGAATGAAAGGTGTAGTCTTGTAGTGGGACACACACCGTAGGCCTCCTTGCGTAGAGGCCACATTCTCGATGGCGATTCCGGACTGTTGATATTGAGCGTCCTGTTGCTGCCTGGAGGCTACATTGTAGCTGAGTTGCATTCAGCCTCCTGACTCGACGGCTGTTAACCGGAAATATCGCTCATCTCTTACTAATGTTACTGGTGGACGAACTCGGCCTTCACTTTTTAACCATTTCTGGTGTCTGAGATCGCGTCCAGGTCCTGGAAATTACACCTTGGGAAACTCCAATTGCGGCAACCACCTCCCTCTTTGTCTGTCAGTTTCCAACCTTCCTATGGCCCTCCACGCAAGAGATTCTGATAAATAACGTTGTTGATGCATTGCACTACCTGCTCACTGAACTATCTGAACCCAATTGCTCTTGTAATTCGGTTGGTAAAGACAGGTCAACACCAATCCCCACTGCAGCAACGTTCTGTCATTACAACTCTCTCGGGAGCCGTAATCTTGTCTCCAGTCCTTACAAGCGACAATAAAACGTCGAACCATTGTAGTTCTTCCTGCCTGGATACTTCAACTAATCCCCTAGTTACTTTGACCAGTGTACAGCGAAAACGAAATACTGAGATCACAATGTGTTTGTATAGGCTAGGCAAACGTAAGTCCCTGGGGGATAGTCGCGCGATCTGGAGCACCACGTTACAGATTGTGCGGCCGCTCTCGTGGGAGGTCTGATTCTTCCCTCGGGCATGTGTGTGTGTGTGTGTGTGTGTGCGTGTGTGTGCGTGTGTGAGTGTGTGTTTTACCGAATACCTGTTCAGTCCCTTAGGATTACAAACATTTGATTTTTTGCAAACCTGCTGTATCTTTTGTAAATTATGGCTGGAATGCACTCTCTCAGCTTGTGAAGCTAGCAGGGGTAAACTACACAGAACGATAGTCGAAGGCATGAAAGCATGAAAGAGACGAAGTGGTTGAGAAGGGTATAATATGGCGTTATGGTCATAATTTGAGCAAACTGTGACGGTAAGCAAGGAAACGTTTGGAGAATGGACCTAAGATTCAGGCAGAAGAACCATCATCATTATCAGCATTATCATCATCATCATTAGAGACTGATTTGCCTTTCAGCTTTCAGTCTGGAGCAAAGTCCCCCTAATAAAATTCTTCCATGATCCCCTATTCAATGCTAACGTTGATGCCTGGTTTAATGTTACACCTTTTACTTCAAAATCGTTCTTCACCGAATATACTTTCTTCTCCACTGCCGAGCACATGAGTTTCTTGTGTAACATTTCTTATCCCATGCGTGTAACATGACCCCACAGTCTCAGCCTGTTCTCTCTGCTTCATCTATGGTGTTCATTCCAAGTTTGTCTTTGATTTCCTCGCTCATCATGGACAACCTCCTGCCATTGTTCCCATCTATTAGTACCTGCAATCATTCTTGCTATTTTCATATCTGTAACCTCAACTTTATGAATAAGATAACATGTATCCACCCAGCTTTCACCCCCATACAACAAAGTTGGTCAAAAATAGAGCCGTGCACCGCTGGCTTAATCTTAGTACTGACTTACTTCTTGCAGAAGAGAGTATATGTTAGCTGAGCACTCACTGCATTAGCTTTTCTACACCTTGACTCCAGTTCTTTCACTATTTTGCCATCCTAGGTACTTGAAACTATCTGCTCTTTATTCTTCCAATTTGGCACTCCATCTCTTTAAATGTCTTTTCCAGAGACATTTTGGAGATGCTGATCTTCATATCATAATCCTTACACCTCTGATCAAGTTCTGAAATATTAGATTGCAACCTTTCAATGGAATCTGCCCTCACAACTAAGTCATCTGGATAAGAAAGACTGTTTATTTTGTTTGGAACTATTTTAATCCCGCCCTGCCAGTCTACTGTTTCCAACATATGATTCTTGAATAGTATGAACAACAGTGGTGACAGGTTACAGCCTTGTCTTACCCCTGAAACTACCCTAAACCATGAACTTAATTTGCCGTATACTCTAACTGCTAACTGACAGTCTAGGTAAAGACCTGTTACTGCCTTTTCTGTTTCCATGTTTGTAAATTGGTGTGGTTACCGCTCTTGGCAAGTCAGACGAAACCTGTCCTGACTCCTATGCCTTTTCTATTCTTCTGTGTAATCATTTGAGACCTGACCTACTGTGTTTGACGAGTTCCGGCTAAATTTCTTCCACCCCAGCCGCTTTATTGCACTGCCATCTATTGACCATTTTCTCCATTTCCTTAAATGTGATCCTGTTTCCATCATCATTCCTATCCCATTCTACCTCAAAATCAGACGCATCATTAAATGTTTCACCTACATTGAGCAGTTCTTCAAAATATTCTCTCCATCTGCCCAGGGCATCCACAGGATTCACTAGCAGCTTTCCTGACCTGTCCGAAACACTTGTTAATTCCTTCTTCCCTCCCTTTCGAAGATTGCTAATTACGCTGCAGAATGGTTTTGCCGCAGCTTGACCCAGTTTCTTGCTTAAAGTCTTCCAACGATTTCTGCTTGGATTCTGCAATTATCCGCTTGACTTTGTTCCTTTCTTCAACATAACTTTCTCTGACTGCGTGATTTCTAGTATGGAGCCATTTTTAAAATACCTTCTTTTTCTTTTTACAGGCTGCCTTGACTGTGACATTCCACCAAGCTGCCCCCTTCTTCCTTCCTTTAAACACTACTGTTCCAAGACATTCTCTAGCTACTTCTAGTAGTGTGTCCCTATACCTTGTCCATTCCTCTTCCAGTTACTGTAAATGACTACCTTTAACTAACTGATACCTTTTTGAAATCACTGTTATGGATTTGTGCCTAATTTCCTTGTCCTGAAGCTTGTCCAATCTTATCCTTCTACATATGGACCTGACTTTCGGCACTTTTGATCTCACAAAACCAATTTCACTGCAGATTAAATAATGATTAGTATCGTCAGAGTACCCTCTGAAAACACACGTGTCCTTGACTTTCTTCCTGAATTCAATGACAGATATGGCTGCCCTTCCTTCCCAAGTATAGCGGTGAATATCCTTATGCTTAAAAAAATTGTTTGTGCCCATACTGGCACTGAAATCCAAGAGCTATTTACTCATAACCTTTGCATACCATTCTGTTCGATTTCCTACCCTGACATTGAAGTCACCCATGTGCAGAACACTGTCATTGTCCATCACTGTAACAACTACACCCGTGAGTGCGTTGTAAAGCTGTCCATCTCATCTTGATTTGTCTCTTCACAGGACGAACACACTGACACAGTCCTAATTTTCTTGCTGTAGATGGCCAAATCTATCCAGATCAATCGTTCATTTACATTACTTATTTCAATTATGCTGCGTTCGATTGTTTTCCTAATGTAAAACCCTACACCCCGCTGTGCTCTTCCTACTTTTACTCCTGACAGATAGACTTTGTATGCTCCGACTTCGTCCTCTTTCCCTCCCCTTACCCTAACGTCACTAACAGCTACAACATCTAACCCCATCTTACTTGAAGCCTCTGTCAGCTCTACCTTCTTGCCAGTGTAATCCCCATTGGTGTTAATAGCTCCCCATCTCATTCCAGATCGTTTGACAAGTCGTATCCGCGGAGTCCGTGGTCTGTCAGTTAGAGGTAGGATTCCGTCACCTCCAAAGGTCCGAGACATATTGCTCTGATTGTTGTCAACACCAAATTGCAGAACCTGGCAAGCAGGTTGCTAGCCTTACTTGCCCAGGGCCTAACCTGTTTTACCCTTAACATTTGATGGACTAATCGGTGGATTTGGTAGTCTTTGCCGTCTGAGCACAAAGGTGGCCAAAATCAGAATATATTCGAGTTGCCCAACCTTATTCCAAAGTAACTGGTATCCCAACTGTCAGGACCACATACCACTCATACGTTGCCTGTGGTTCATGAACTAGGACATGACTACCGCAACCCGAATCATGAACCACAGGCAGAAGAAATAAAAACGAATGGTTGAAAAACTTGGGACCAAACTGCTATGCTCATCAGTCCCTAGACTTAACAAAGTACTTGAACTGACTTACAGTAAGGACAACACACTCTCATGCCCGAGTGAAGAGTCGAATCTCCGGCGGGAACGGCCGCCCAGTCCGTAGCATGACGCCTTAGACACGCGGCCATTCCGCGTGGCAAGAAGAAATAAATACGGTTTCCCGACGACATAGCAATTCTGAGAGACAGCAAAGGACCTAGAACATAACTAAATGGAATGGTCACTGTTGTCAATGGAGCCATGTAAGATGAACAGTAACATGAGCAAAATAAGATTAATGGAATGTATTCCAAGAAAATCGGGCGATGCTGAAGGAATTACATTAGATAACGCGAAAATAAAAGTAGAAGATGAGGTATGTTATTTGATAGCAAAATAACTTTTGATGGGCAAAATAAAGAAGTCATAAAATGTACAATGGGTACGGGAAAAAAATAATTTCTGAACGAAAGGAACTTCACCATTTTTTTTTTCGAATGTGTTAGGCTTACTGCTGTCTCTTTTATTTACTCGCGACATTTGTATGTTGTATTCGACGACCGGTCTCATTGAAATCGTGTACGATATATATCACCGCTCTACTCTGTCAATTAATTGATCCCGCGCAGGGATGTTTTTCAGCGCTCACTATTAAGCAGGAGTTGGTACGCTGATCATTGCATTCGGCTTTTCCGCATGAGGCTTGCTTGCGTGTATCTACACAACGTTTCGCGCTAAGCACGACGTCAGAGGTTAATGATTATTTGCTCTCGGTAGGTCATTTATCAAGTAGACTCATGGACGTGGCAGCAGACAACTGTGTGAAATAATTTACACTGTTACAAAGTCTCCCCTTTCCGGATCCCGACCAGAAACACTTCAACTGGGATTAATTGGTATAATTTAGATGAAGTCTTAAAACTTCCTCGTAATTGAATATTAATGTATATCCGTTCCTGTAGTTTTGAAAGATAACGCTGAGAAAAAAAAAATGTTAAAGTCTGTATGGGCTATTCCATTTCAAATCGGACAATAAATGAGAAAACTGACCTCGTATTTTTTTAAATAATTAATAATTTCTTCATGTGCATATTAATGTAAAAGAAATCAACTGTCATGAATGTGGTGTCACACAAGTACAAAGTGCGCGCCACCTACCTTCGCCGCGCGCCGCCATGCACGCACGGCGCGGCGTTCTCACGACGACAGCCACGAGCGCCCTCTGCGACAACTCCGCTCGTGGCCACCACTGAAGGACATCGTCCACTTCGGACTGAGATAGCAACCAGTTAGGACCTTCGTAATCATATAGGCACGATTGAAGACTTTGCTATCGTACAGGCACTATGCAGGACTCTAACAACTATGTATCAACATTCTGCAGTACTATGTAAAAGTTAAGTATTGTTACATTCTGTGCAATATATATCTCTTTCTAATTTACTCTAGTGTTTATAGTTTCTGGCTGCTCCCCTCCGTACCTGCACCAGCGTGCTATTTTTGTTCCTGTGTCGGTCTCGTTCCACTCGGCCACCGACACCTACGACGAGGCTGGGACACAAAAGCGGCGACGAAGTTGGGACACAAAAGTGGCGACGAGGAGTGATAGAACCTTGGACCAGCCCGCTTACAGCAGCCAGACAGCAGCAGTCGGAGCACGCAAAAATTGCTCCCGCCCACCCACCCTTATTATAACAATTTTGGGGAAAGATATTTTGTTACGAACTTGTGGACTTTTTTGTTGCAGTGCGTCCTCATTTATCTTGCATTTGTGTTTTGTACTAATTTTCTTGTATGCGCGGCGCCTAATCGGTCAGCATGGCCACTACCCCGAACCCAAACTTAATGGAAATTATTCAGTTACAGACGGCGCAAATCTCACAACTTCTCAACGCAGTGGCGCAGTTGACGGCAACTCAACAACAGCCGTCGCATCAGCAGCCCACACCTGCCGCTGTACCGCTCCCTACGTTCCGCCAGTACAACGAACGTGAGGAAGAATGGAGCGACTACTTCGCACAGTTTCAAGAACTCGTCGCGGCTCATCAAATTACAGGTCAGAGAGTGAAGAACCTTTTCTTATCGATTGTGGGCCCCCGGACCTTCGTATTATTGCAAAAACCTTTCCCTCACGCATCTCCTCGTGATGTAGACTTTGAACAAATTGTAGATGCACTGAATGCTCATTGCGAGAGAAAAGTTCTCGTAACCGCTGCGCGGTACCGATTTTTCAGACTTAAAAAATTACCTGAGCAGTCACACCAAGAGTGGATTACGGAATTGAAGGGCTTAACCCGCCAATGTAAATTTACTTGCTCTTGTGGACTTTCTTATAGTGACGTTATGTTAAGAGATGCAATTACGCAGAACATTCAGGACCCCAGAATTAGAGCAGCAATTCTGAAACAGTCTGACCCCTCATTAGACAGTGTACTGCAGCTTATAGAAGCGCATGATACTTTTGACTTAGCAGATGTAGAAATGCAAAGCCACAGTGTAAATTCAGTGTGCCGTAACGGACGCTTTCCTAGCCGTAGTTCTCAGTGTAGCACTAGTGATTCTTACTATAGTACAGGCCGTGCTGAACAGACAGTGAACAGTAGCCAGTGTAAAAGTGCGACACAAAGGTCGCTCCGTCGTGTTAGAAACAGAGATTTGAATAAAGGGCGCCAACGCTCATTTCAGAAAAATGTTCGTAAATCGTGCCCCCAGTGTGTGTCTCGCCACAAGCGTGCTCATTGCCCTAGTCGCAACGCGACCTGTTATCAATGTGGCAAATCGGGACATGTGCAGTCTGTGTGTATGCAAATTAAAAACTCGAACAGTACCGTTAGAAACAGTGCTTCGCAGAATGCGAGAACAGTTCATTCTGTAAATGTTATACGGGCTGTGGAATTGAACAGTGCTTTCCTTGGATCTCAATTGCAAGAAAGTAGTTCTGCGCCTATGGCAAAACTATATAGTGCACCACGTAGCAAGCGCCGACGAGCGCGTAAAACAGTGCAACGGAAAATGGTTCGGGACAAGCAAAATGACTATGAACAGTGCATTCCTGTAGTGAAAATAGTGCCTTCTGCAACTGCTCCTTGTAATAGTGCCCAGTACTGTGTAGCTAGTGACAGTAGACATCAAGTAGCTACTCAAAAGTGTAGTGCAGTAGTTAGTACATCTGGAGTAGCTTCGCAGGCTTGCGCGGACGCCGATCCGGCGGTAGTGTCATCTAGTGACAGTGTTGTTAATCCGCTGCGTGCCGAGTCTGCGCCGCTTACTTCACTACGCGGCCCGCGCAAGCACAGCAAACAAACCGTAGCAGACGTTGCCCACATTCGCGCACCTGTCGTGCGCCAGAAGCACAAACTTTTTGTAAATCTCTCCATAGAAAATAAGACTGTGCAATTTCAGCTTAATACTGGTTCCGCTATTACATTAATAAATAAAGATACTTATGAACTTCTGGGTTCGCCAAAATTGTCGCCGTCACAGCAAGTGTTAACAACTTATACAGGTCAAAATATTCCCGTGCTAGGAACGTGTAGCCTGCCCGCCTCTTTTCAAGGTGTAACAAAAACAGTTGCTTTTGTAGTTCTTCAGGCCAAATCGACACAGAACATTTTTGGACTAGATGCTTTTGACTTGTTTGGTTTATCAATTCAAAGAGATGTGCTTCAAATTTCGTCAATAGTGCCTCAGGATAAAATCAATGCATTGTGTGACAAATATAGTGACTTGTTTTCGCCGGAACTAGGTTGTGCAAAAGACTTCGTGGCACATGTAACTTTAAAAGTATCTGCAGTTCCAAAATTTCGTAAAGCTAGACCAGTGCCTATCGCCTTGCGTGATACAGTTGCCGAAGAACTTAAACGTTGGCAAGATAGTGGGGTGATTTCTCCTGTTTCTGCGAGTCAGTGGGCCTCGCCTATAGTAATTATACCCAAGCTGTCAGGAAAACTTCGTCTCTGTGCGGACTTCAAATCAACAGTGAACAGTCAAACAATTGTAGACACTTATCCCCTGCCCAGACCTGACGAACTAATGGACAAATTAGGACAGTCTCGCTTCTTTTCTAAGATTGATTTAGCAGAGGCATACTTACAAATTCCGCTTGATGACGAGTCAAAAAAATTTTTCGTCATTAATACTCACATGGGCCTTTTTCAATTTCAACGCCTACCCTTTGGCAGTTCTTCCGCTCCCGCTATTTTTCAGCGCTTTTTGGAACAGCTGACAGTTTCTGTACCGTGTTGCTCGAACTATTTAGATGACATTGTGGTTTCCGGACGTACAGTTGAAGAACATTTAGCAAACCTGGAGTGTCTTTTCAAAGTGTTGACTGCAGCAGGTCTACGCTGTAATAAAGCAAAGTGTTCGTTTTTTCAAACTGAAATAGAGTACCTAGGCCATGTGATTAATGCCCAAGGAATACATCCCTTACAGTCACATCTTCGAGCAATCAAAGACTTGCCTCCTCCTAAGAATGTGCATGAATTGCAAGCAGTAATGGGAAAGCTTAACTATTATTTCAGGTTTATTCCCAATGCTTCTCAGATTGCAGCTCCTCTGCATCACTTACGTAGGAAAAATGTTCCTTTTGTATGGTCCAAAGATTGTCAGGTTGCCTTTGACAAACTAAAGTCTGCACTACTCAGTGATGCATGTTTGATTCCCTTTGACCCACAGAAGCCTGTAGTGTTAGCAGTTGACGCCTCGTCGTACGGTGTGGGTGCAGTGATCTCACATCGTATTGGTTCTCACGATCGTCCTATTGCCTTTGCATCCAAGCTACTGACGCCGACGCAACAGAATTACAGTCAGATAGAGAAGGAGGCCTTATCAATCATTTACGGCGTCACAAAGTTTCATCATTATCTCTATGGCAGAAAATTCTATTTGTTGACAGACCACAAGCCTCTCACGTCGTTGTTCTTACCCACAAAGCCAATTCCGCCACGAACGGCACAAAAGCTTCAGAGATGGTCATTGATATTGTCAAATTATCAGTATGAGATTTTGTACCGACCTACCACTAAACATGCCAACGCGGACACACTTTCCCGACTTCCGGTTGGCCAGGATGTATCATTTGATTCTTCAGAAATGGCATGTTGTCAGATAGACTCAAGAGATGCTTCCGCTGTCGCAGACTTTCGTTTGAACTCTCGTCGGGTTGCACAGGAAACAGCTGCGGATGCAGACCTAAGTGTGGTAGCACGTTTTGTTCGCTCAGGGTGGCCTGCCAGAGCCAAAGACATTGATCGGCCTCTGGTTCGACGTTATTTTGCACAACGTCATGCATTGTCTTTAAGTCAGGGTGTACTGTTGTTACATACGGACAACGACCAAACGAGAGTGATTGTTCCTCGTTCCCTGCAGCGAGAAGTGTTACACCTCCTGCATCAAGGACATTGGGGTATTGTTAGGACAAAGCAACTGGCCAGACGTCATTGTACCTGGGTTGGTATGGACGCTCAGATAGAGAGTATGACGTCACAGTGTACCGTTTGTGCGGAACATCAGGCGGCTCCTCCGCAACGTTTCTCAGACTGGCCACGCCCCAAAGGACCATGGCAACGTTTACATATTGACTTTGCCGGACCTTTCTGGAATACGCGATGGTTAATCGTTGTAGACGCTTTCAGCAAGTTCCCTTTTGTGATTGCGATGAACTCAACAACAGCGTCTAGTACAATCAGTGCCTTAACATCAGTGTTTTGCATCGAAGGTTTGCCTGAAACAATTGTCAGTGACAATGGACCTCAGTTTGTGAGTGCGGAATTTCAACGGTTTTGTCGTGTGAATGGCATTCAGCATATCACTACCGCACCTTTTCACCCTCAGTCCAATGGTGAAGCAGAACGTTTCGTTCGAACATTCAAGTCTCACATGGAGAAGATGAAAGGTCAGCACTCCAGGCAGCAAGCTCTTCAAATTTTCCTGGCTACGTATCGGTGCATGCCACGTGATGGCCCGTCTCCTGCCGAGCTGCTACACGGTCGCCGTCACCGCACTCTCCTTCACCTGCTGCAGCCTCCCACGCACCGAGTCGGTTCGTATGGCGCTACGCGTTTTCAGGTTTCTACGCCGGTGCTGTACAGGGTGTTTGCTGGCAACAAGAAGACATGGATGCCGGGCACCATTCAGCGCGTGCTCGGTCGCAATATATATGTTGTACGTTCTTCCACAGGGTCGGAGCTGCGGCGCCACGCAAACCAATTGCGCTTGCACAGGCTGCGCGATCCTGTCTCGGGTTTCTTGATTCCAGACCCAGTTCACCGCCAGGGAGCACAACCACATCGTTCGTCCCCGGACTACGAGATCCCTATGGAGGTGGACGCGCCTCCTACGCAGTCCGCCTCTCCGCCTCCGTCGCCGCCGCAGCTGACAGCATCACCGAGAGGGACTCCGGGACCGTGCGGGCCCCCCCCCAGCTTGGGCCAC
Organism: Locusta migratoria; assembly: GCA_026315105.1. NCBI lineage: Eukaryota > Metazoa > Arthropoda > Insecta > Orthoptera > Acrididae > Locusta > Locusta migratoria. The sequence continues at coordinate 648,325,572 of CM048744.1, read as the reverse complement.
GCACCTCAGAAGAAGATGACCTGCTCAATCTGGGCGGCAGGGTGCGCCCTTCCCCAGGTTTCGGTGGGTTCCCTGGAGGATCACAAGGCGGATGCCGGGGCGCGGACGGCGTCTCGATCCCAGCCTCAGCTACGACGCCCGTCCCACCAGTAACGCCCCCGCCCAGGCCCTCCTCCCAGTGCCGTCGCCGTGGCCCTCAGCCCTACGCCACGACGGCGCGGCGGTTTGGGGGGGGGAGGGGTGTGGTGTCGCACAAGTACAAAGTGCGCGCCACCTACTTTCGCCGCGCGCCGCCATGCACGCACGGCGCGGCGTTCTCACGACGACAGCCACGAGCGCCCTCTGCGACAACTCCGCTCGTGGCCACCACTGAAGGACATCGTCCACTTCGGACTGAGATAGCAACCAGTTAGGACCTTCGTAATCATATAGGCACGATTGAAGACTTTGCTATCGTACAGGCACTAGGCAGGCCTCTAACAACTATGTATCAACATTCTGCAGTACTATGTAAAAGTTAAGTATTGTTACATTCTGTGCAATATATATCTCTTTCTAATTTACTCTAGTGTTTATAGTTTCTGGCTGCTCCCCTCCGTACCTGCACCAGCGTGCTATTTTTGTTCCTGTGTCGGTCTCGTTCCACTCGGCCACCGACACCTACGACGAGGCTGGGACACAAAAGCGGCGACGAAGTTGGGACACAAAAATGAATTTATCCCACAATTGATTAGTATTGTTCGAGTTAAAATTGGGTGAAGATGGCGCAATTTACCCGATGCGACACTTTGTGTGCTGTGTAAATCAAGAACCTCATACCGGATTTCGGTGAACTACGGTTCATTTTGAAGCTGTTCAAAAATGTTCCTATGTTTGTATAGCTTATGGGACTTAACTACGGGGTCATCAGTCCCTAAACTTACAAACTACTTATGAACTAGCTAACACTAAGGACGGCAGAAATATCCATGCCCGAGGGAGGATTCGAACCCCCGACCGTAGTGGCCGTGCAGACCGTGACTGGAGCGCCTCAGTCTCCTCGGCCACCGCGGCCGGCTTTTGAAGCTGAATAAAGTTGATGTAGGTATATATAACAATAACGTGACAACAATTAATTCATTGTTGTGAAAGCTTCTTTTTTTCTTTGGATAAATGCAAGGAGGGAATTAAAGTCCAGGGAGAGGTAATAAAAAACTTGCGGTATGCTGATGACATGCTGGAAGAGCAATTAGATGGAATAGACAGTGTGTTGAAACGTAGATGTAAGATCCACATGAACAAGAGTAAAACAAGGGTAATGGAATGTAGTGTCAATATCAGGCGATGCTGAAGGAATTAGATTAGGTAATGAGGCAATAAAAGTAGTACATGAGTTTTGTTGTTTGGTATTTGGGTAGAAAAAAACTGATGGCCGATGTAAAGAAGATATAAAATGCAGAATGGGTATGAGAAGAAAAGTGTTTCTGAAGAAGCGAAATTTGTTGACATCGAATATTACTTTAAATTTTAGGAAGTCCTTCCTGAAAGCATTTGTCTGGAGTGTAGCATTGTATGGGAGTGGAACGTGGACGATAAGGAATTCAGATAAAAAAAAACACGATACAGTAGAAGCTTTCGAAATGTGGTGCTGCAAATGAATGATGACGATTAGGTGGGTAGATCACGTAAGTAATAAGGAGGTGTTCATCATAATTGCAGAGAAAAGGAGTTTATGGCATATCCTGACTAAGAGAAGGGATAGATTGGTGGGACGCATTCTGAGACACATAGCAATCGTCGACTTAGCATTAGAAGGAAGTATGTGGAGTAATAGTCGTATATGGAGACCGAGGGACGAATACAGAAAGCAGATTCAAAAGGAAGTTGGTTGTCGTTCGTATTCTGAGATGAAGAGGCTTGCACAGGAGAGGGTAGCTTGGAGTGCTGCATCAAACCAGTCTGCGGACTGAAGACCGCAACAACAACAACAACGACGACGACAAGAGTATGATAATTGCAACAGTCTAGATCGCAATATGAAATGCAATTTATTTTATTATTATGACCGATTTCGATCACTAATGATCCTCAGATCATGTCCATGGTGAGGAGCTACATTGCAGTATGTCTCAGAAGAAATGTCAGTATTGGTTCTAAATTAACATTTATTTGTTATTGCAAATCGCTTTCGACTATGACTATTCCGTAGTCGAAATCGATTTGCAATAACAAATAAATGGTAATTTATGACCAATGCTGAAATTTCTTTTGATAGTTATCACTTTATGATCGTGGTGCTCACCGCTGCTAATGGAGTCTTGATTTCATTGCAATATGTATTGAGAGGTCAATGTCAGAATTTCCAGGCTACTAAAGACGGATTGACAAGCTTATCGCATATTGCTCGAGCAGCTCGTTTCTGCGAATTGAATATCGTTTCTAAATCAGAGGAGTGACCCCAAAAAATTATAGCACACGTCATAAGAGAAAGAAAATATGCAAAGTAGACTTCGTTCGTTTTGAACTATAACTTATTTCGGTAACGGTTATAATGGTAAACAACGCAGCATTTAGTTTTTGATCAAGACCCTGAACATCGACTCTCCACGATAGCTTACTATCTGAATGCCGATAAATCTTAACTGCTATATGCTTCGCCATGTGCCTATTCTGTCAGTTTTTTGTTGTTTGTTAGGAACTGTAAAAACTTAGTGTGATTTAACATTAATTTTTTTCGCTAAAAGCCAGGAACTTATTTCTGCAACTGCATCAATAAGCCAACAACTATCCAGCTAGTGTCATCATCAAACAAAAATATCTTACAATTACGTGTTCCGCCATAAATTCACATCATTTATGTAAATTAGAAACAACAGTAGCCCCAGAACAGAATCCTGGGCCATTCCCCCCCTTTAATTAAACCTCACTGACAGTGCATATCACAGCCATTACCAGCACTGTAGAGGATAGCCTCCTGCTATCAATTATTAAAGTATGAAGTGAATCAATTGTGAGCTGCTCCCCTATTACGTAATGTTCCAACTTCTGTAACAATATATTGTGATAAAAAAAATCAAACGTTATTGTTAAATCAAAGATTACATAAAACATTTTCTGTTATCAGTTGGTGGGTTTTTTTTTTTTTTTTCAATTTTACCTATCAGTTGACTCAGAGAGTGAAGAGAATATAAAACTATCAGTTTTTAAACCACTTCTGAAAACAAATAGTACAATTGTAAGTAAATTATGGGAATTGAAATGATCAGTTAACCTCGAATAAATAGCTTTTTCAAAAACTTTTGCAAAAACTGATACCATACAAATAGGTCTGAGGTTGTGTACAGTACCCTTTTCTCTCTTTTCAGAAAAGTGATTTCACCCTTCAGTAGTTCAACCTATCGGGAAATTGACCATTCCGAAAGGATCAGAAGCAGAACTGTACTTAAGTATGCTGCTAGATACCCCGTCATATTTATATTAGGTCTGTTCAGAATATTCCGGTACATTGTCCACAAAATTGTTTTACTCTTAGCTTTTACTTATTGTGCTTGATCCCATTCGAAAGAGTCCCGTCTACAGCTGACACTCTGCTCTGACTGACGGTAGCAATATTAGTAAACCTTGCTGCACCGCAAGAATCGCCGTCTGAAAGTTTTGTTTTACCTCTGGTTACAAATCTTTATCCTTTCAACGGGGTTTTCAGCTTTGGAAATGAGGTCTCTTAAGAAACATTTGCGCGATCCCAAACCTGTTCACAGACTGAGAAGTGATGGTCTTCCTGGTCTGGCCTCACGAGTCATGGGATGAACATGGCGGCAACGTGATGCATTCTAAGATGCTACCTCAGGATATCATGATATGTGCCAACTGAAATGTTGAATCTTCAGCAGTTTCTCGCACAGTTGAAGAAAAGGTTCAAATATTTGTTAATCTATGGGGCCAAACTGCTGATGTCATCGGTCCCGAGACTTACAAAGTACGTACACCAACTAACACAAACCGCACACACCCATGACCGAGGGATGATTCGACCCTCCGACGGGGAACGGCCGCTAAATCCGTGGCAAGTGCGATAAGGATTTCATACAATAAGATGATAAAATCTTTCGAAATGTGGTGCTACAGACGAAGATAGGTACTCAACAGAATTTTGGAGAAAAAGAGTCTCTGGAATATCCTGACTGAGAGAAGGGATATGTTCATGGGACACATTCTTGAGACATCAAGGAGTCGTCAACTTAATTAGAAGGAAGAGTGTGGGGGGGGGGGGAGTGAATCGTAGAGGGAGACCGATGGATGAATACAGTAAGCAGATTCAGAGGTATGTAGGCTGCTGTAGGTATTCTCAGATGAAGAGACTTGCACAGGACAGGGTAGCGTGGAGAAGTGCATCAAACCAGTCTGCGGACTGAAGACCACAACAACAACAACTTGTAATAATTTTCTATCCAATTTCGTACTGAATCCGTAACCGATACAGATTTTAAAAAAAATACACCTCTACAGACATACTTTAAACACTTTTGTTCCTTTGTTGTAGTTTCAGGGTAGCAATCCCAATGAAAACACTCATTACTTCTAAAGTAGGCAACCTGGCATCATCACCATGCATCCTTAGGTCCAAAACAGCGTGAATGAAGACCTCTCTAGCCGTAATCCTTATTGCAGTTTGTATGGAGAATTTACATCCTGCACAGCGTTGCTTCGAATGTCAACTGAATTATCCGTGGACCTGTAAAGTAACAGTATTTATTTGTTGTCACTACGAAATATTTCGAAAATTCAGAAGAAAAACGAGGGTTGCTGCTATAGGAAAGAAACGACGTACATGAAGTATGCTGTGCAAAAATGTAGTACAAATTATGCACAGACTAGTAAAATTAACCAAAATATCATCTTGTTTACTAGAAAATGTCATCAAAGGTCAGTATGCATTTTGAGGGACGAGGAAACCCTGCAGCCATAATATGGAAAGTCTGCTGGGTAGATATACGAGCGACGACAATCGTCGGTTGGAGAGGTGTCATGATCCCGAGGTCAGAAGGGGTCACAAAATGTCAGGCTCAGACCCCAGGCGGAAAGGTAGACCGAAGACTGCGAGAGCAAAAACAGAAGCAGGAAACTTGTGAAAACAATCGCAGTGAAATAAACACATTTGTAACTGGGTTCAACGATTCCAGTCCTGGAGCAACTTAAATTGACTTATTTAAATACACTGTATAGCTACGGCAACATTTTACATCGGACGAAGCATAAATAGCGTGAAGTACTTGAAATAATATTTATCTCTGTACAAGGAGATACAGTCTTACCGCAGGGGGTGAAACTGTACTACTAAACAAAATATTCGAATGTAAAATGTTGCGTAAGTTAGAAAATGTATGTGTGAGCGTCACGAATTCTTTGATGAATGAAGGCCTTGTAGTGCAGTACCTTGAAGTTTTAGTGAACAATCACGCTACCACGAGCAGAAATAAAGGTATCTATTTCGTAAATGTTTACGTTGCAAATGTTAACTAAACGACAGCTGTCGTAAATTTTTTTGCTCCGTTGAAATACTGAACTTCTATATATCCTAAGAAAAAAATGTTCAAATGTTTGTAAAGTCTATGGGACTTAACTACGGGGTCATCAGTCCCTAAACTTACAAACTACTTATGAACTACTTACGAACTAGGACGTCACAAATATCCATGCCCGAGGGGGGATTCGAACCCCCGACCGCAGTGGTCGTGCAGACCGTGACTGGAGCGCCTCAGTCCCCTCGGCCACCGCGGCCGGCTATTTCCTAAGATGTTAGCTCATAGCAATAGGTGCTTTAATTTTGTTTAGCGCCAATGAATCATTCCTCTAAATGAAACAGAAGTAAAGAATTGTTAGAGACCTGAAAGATGCAATTTCTACAATGGTCTCCACCCGCGTCCGGCTAATGGCATATCAAAAACATGTAATAAGATGGTCCACTTGTTGGAACATATCGTCATAAATTAGAAAACCGCTGCAGATGATATCCGACCTTATATTGACAGTCTAACCTCTATGTGTTTATACAGGAAAGCACAAACTTATGCTATCTCTTCTACTATGTTGTTGTTGTGGTCTTCAGTCTGCAGACTGGTTTGATGCAGCTCTCCACGCTACCCTGTCCTGTGCAAGTCTCTTCATCTGAGAATACGTTCGGCAACCTACATCCTTTTGAATCTGCTTACTGTATTCGTCCCTCGATCTCCCTCTACGATTTTTACCCCACACGCTTCCTTCTAACGCTAAGTTGACAATTCCTTGATGTCTCAAAATATGTTCAACCTATCTATCACTTCTGTTGGTCAGGATATGCCAGAAACTCCTTTTCTCCCCGATTCGGTTAAGCACCTCCTCATTAGTTAAATGATCTACAAATCTAATTTTCATCATTCGTCTGTGGCAATACATTTCAAAATCTTCTATCATCTTTTTATCCGAACTCCTTATCGTCCCCGTTTCACTCCCATACAATGCTATACTCCAGACAAATGCTTTCAGAAAGGACTTCCTAACATTTAAATTAATATTGGATGTCAGCAAATTTGGCTTCTTCAGAAACGCTTTTCTTCCCATAGCCATTCTGCATTTTATATCTTCTTTACTTCGGCCATCAGAAGTAATCTTGCTACGCAAATAACAAAATTCATCTACTGCTTTTATTATCTCATTACCTAATCTAATTCCTTCAGCATCGCCCGATTTTCTTACATTGGATTCCATTACCTTCGTTTTACTCTTGTTAATGTTCAGCTTATATCTTCCTTTCAAGACACTGTCCATTTCATTCAATTACTCTTCCAGATCGTTTGTAGTCTCTGATAGCCGGCCGCGGTGGCCGAGGGGACTGAGGCGCTCCAGTCACGGTCTGCACGGCCACTACGCCCGGGGGTTCGAATCCCCCCTCGGGCATGGATATATGTGCCGTCCTTAGTTCATAAGTAGTTTGTAAGTTTAGGGACTGATGACCCCGTAGTTAAGTCCCATACGCTTAACAAACATTTGAACATTTGAACTCCCTTCCCAACCTCTGCGTCCCTTTCTTGCCCTTCGACTCTAATAACAGCTGTCTAGTTTTTGTATAGGTTGAATATAATTCTTCGCTCCCTATATTTTACCCTTGCTACCTTCAGAATTTCGAAGAGTGTATTCCAGTCGATATTGTCAAAAGCTTTCTCCAAATCGACAAATGCTAATAACGTAGGTTTCCCTTTCCTGAGCCTATCTTCTAAAATAAGTCGTAATGTGAGTATTGCCTCCCGTGTTCCTACATTTCTCCTAAATCCAAACTGATCTTCCCCGAGGTCGGATTTCACAAGTTTTTCCAATCGTCTGTAAATAATTCGTGTTAGTATTTTGCAACCATGACTTATTAAACTGATAGTTCTGTAATTTTCACATTTGTCTGCACTTGCTTTCTTTGGAATTGGAATTACGATATTCTTCTTGAAGTCGGAGGGTATTTCCCCTGCCTCATAATCTTGCATACCAGGTGATACAATTTTTTGACGACTGGTTCTCCTAACTATATAAGCAGTTCAGACGAAATATCATCTAATCCAGGGACCTTGTTTCGACTCAAGTCCTTCAGCGCTCTGTCAAATTCTTCTCGCAGTATCAAATCTCCTATCTCATCTTCCTCCTCTTCTTCTATTTCTAGAATGCTGTCTTCAAGTTTATTTCCTCTGTATAGGCACTCTATATATTCTTTTGACAGTTCAGCTTTCCCCTCTTTGCTTAGTACCGGTTTTCCGTCTGAGTTCTTGATGTTCATACAACTGCTTTTCTTGTCTCCAAATATCTCTTTTATTTCCCTGTGGGCGGTATCTTTCTTTCTTCTATGCATTCTTCTACGGTTCTGCATTTGTCCTCTAGCCACTCCTGCTTAGCCAGTCTGCACTTCCTGTCAGTCTCATTTTTCAGACGTTTGTACTTCCTTTTTCCTGTTTCACTTGCTGAATTTTTATATTTTCTCCTCTCATCAATTAATTTCAGTATATCCTGTGTTATCCAGGGATTTCGATTGGGTCTTGTCCTTCTGCCTATATGGACCTTTGCTGCCTTCATTACCCTATCTCTCAGAGCTACCCATTCTTCTTCTACTGTATTACTTTCCCCGTTTTAGCCAATCCTTGCATATTGCTCCCTGCGTAATGCTTCTGCGTATCACGTGTTACGTAAAATTCAAGTGAAGTTTGGAAAGTAAGAGGCGAGGTACTGGTAGAAGTAACGGACGGGCCGTAAGTCGTGTCGGGATAGCCTAGTGCCGCGGGAGGACGGTGGTTCAAATCCCCCTCCAGCCATCCAGTTTTAGCTTCAAGCAAATGCCGGGATGGTTCTGATAGGGGTAGAGAGAGCGGCGGAGAGCTGACCAGGTTCCTTTGAGACATTTTATTTTAACTAAAATATAAAGGAAGTAAATCCGTTTTACAACTGTAGCTGCAAGCCAATCAAAACAATTTTTTCCTTCCCCCTTTTTAAAAAAATAAAAAAAAACAGTAAAGAATTCAGCTAGGGTAATGCTAAGCAGAAGGCCTAGTAAATAAATATGGTAAACAAGACAATCAAGAGGGGCTGCAAAATAGCCAAGCTAATTTTTTTAGATAAGTTAACGGGCTGAGGGCCCGAAGCAACTCTTTGTAAATACAATGAAAACAACACAAGGAAGCTCTAAAATTTAAGTAAAAGCAGCTCCTTCAAAATATCAGGCAGAATTTCAGACTGAAATGTTTTGTTAAAACGGGCTAATAACGGAATCAGGGCACGAAGTAACCTTTTACAATAAGTAAGCAAAGGTGAGCTCCAACATTTAAATGAAACAACCTGAATCAAGCTGAAGGCTGGGAAAAAAAAAAAAAAAAAAAAAAAAAAAAAAAAAAAAAAAAAAAAAAACACTTAAGCTATACAACTACCGCTCGTACAGATGCGAGCTAGCAGAGGGGCACAAACCAGATAAATTCCCGGTGGCGTCAACCAAGTTAGTGAAAACTGAATAATTGCTACACAGAGCAAAAGAGAGAATAATTCAATTTAGCCGAACTAGAAATGCGGCACAATACATAAGTAAACATCAATAGACGTAAACATACGCAACGACGATCCCTGGCGAACGACTACCGATCCTGATAAATACATATACACACTCACTCTCACACACACACACACACACACACACACACACACAAATTTGCGGAGAGGAATGTACAGGTCACTTAACTTAATTTGCTCACTCCAAAAAAAAAAAAAAAAAAAAAAAAAAAATGTTCAAATGTTTGTTAAGCTTATGGGACTTAACTACGGGGCTATCAGTCCCTAAACTTACAAACTACTTATTATCTAGCTAACACTAAGGACGGCACAAATATCCATGCCCGAGGGGGGATTCGAACCCCCTACCGTAGTGGCCGTGTAGACCGTGACTGGAGTGCCTCAGTCCCCGCGGCCACCGGTTGCTCACTCCAAGATAAGAGCAGCCACCCTCGCGATGGTGTAGGAGGATGACATCAATAAACGCCCTGAAAGCATTTCACGGATCCCAGATGGAAAGCAGCTGGGACGGCGCGAGGCGCAGCCAGGGATTGACTGCGGAGTACAAGTCGTTGACTACTCCGGTGCTTGGCGAGAAACCAACGCGGGATCGCACAGTCGCTAGGAACACGACCGCATAGCCCGGAAGATGAGGTAAACAGCCCCCGCGGAGCTGACGCTGGAACTTGATTATTCCCTCTCCGTGTCCAGACCTCTTCAGTTGTTCATATTGTCGCATATATGGCTCTAACAGACTGACATGATGCCACTGCGGAACTACTTCGGCGCACGCGCCGGGCCTGGCCACTGTTAATGTAATTAACTCGACCCTAGCGACGCCATGCAGTGTATCAAATTGACACTGCACGATACTGACAGGTGTTCCCCGCAGCGACTCTCACTCGCTGAACCGGTAACCTACCTCTCTGGAACTTCCTCGGCGCCAAACTCAAATAGCACCACTAGTGGCAAAGATCACACGAGTAAGAAGACAAGTGACGCACCATACATCTAACAGCGCCGCGAGCGGTGAGAGCACAGAAAGATCAATTAGTACTTGCGCCAGTAATTTAATAAAGGACAGGGTGAATCGAAGAAACACGAGTCGGTATGGCTCAGGTTCCTTTCAAAGGGCACGGTCGAATCCTCCCCCATCCTTCCCCAAAAATTCGTAGCTCCATGACTACGCTGTCGACCGGACGGTAAACCCTAAGTTTCCTTCCTTCCAGGTTCGAATCCCGGTTCCGGCACACAATTTTAATCCTCTCGGAAGTTTCAGTAAGGTGTTTCCTGCAGTACTGATCGTTGATTATATAACAAAGAAACTGCTGCTGCTGCTTTATTGATATTAGTCCAACGTGCATGGAAAATATTCATACTCCGTTTTCACTTTTCTGACGTGATACAGATAGCCGTACCGTAGGTGCAACCACAACGAAGGGCCAGACAAACGTGTGGTTCCTGAAAAGGGGCAGCAGCCTTTTCAGTAGATACAGGGGCAACAGTCTGGATGATTGACAGACCTGGCCTTGTAACATCAGCTAGGGGAAACTGCAGTCGTTAATTTTCCCGATGACATGCAGTTCTGCTGTACGAATATATGATGACATCCTCTCGGGTAAAATATTCCGCAGGTAAAATAGTCCCCCATTGGGGTCTCCGGCTGGGCGCTACTCAGGAGGAAATCGTCATCAAGAAAAACAAAAACAAAAGTATTCTACGGATCGGAGAATGGAGTGTTCTATTCCTTCATCTAGTAGGTTAGGAAATTTGAAAAGAGAAATGGATAAGTTAAAGTAAGATATGGTGGGGATTAGTGAAGGTCGGTGGTAGGATGAACAGGATTTTTGGCCAGTTGAGTAAGGGGTTATAAATACAAAACCAGCTGGTGGTAACGCAGGAGTGTGCCTGATAATGAATAAGAAAATAGGAATGCGATTAAGTGACTATGAACAGCGTAGTGAACGCATTATCGTAGCAAAGATAGACACGAAGGCAATATCGACGACAGTAGTAAAAATTTATGTGCCAACTAGCTCTGCCGATGATAAAGAGGTTGAAGAAATGTATGAGGAGATAAAAGAAATTATTCAGACCGTTAAAGGAGAATAAAACTTGTGATGGGGCACTGGAACACGGTAGTAGGAAAGGGAAGAGAAGGAAAAACATTGCGTCAATATGGACAGGGGAAAATCAATGAAAGAGGAGATCGCCTGGTAGAATTTTCTGCAGAGCACAATTTAATAATCACAAACACTCTAATCATCATCAAAGAAGGTTTTTTTCCTTGGAACAGACCAGGAGACACTGGGAGACAGCAGATTGACTTTATAATGGCAAGGCAAAGGTTTAGAAACCAGGTTTTAAATTGTACGACATATCCAGTTGCAGATATAGACTTTGACCACAACTTATTGGTTATCGACTGTAGATTAAAACTTAAGAGACTGCAAAAATGTAGAAAATTAAGGAGATGGAATCTGGACAAATTGAAGGAACGAGAGGTGGTTGAGAGTTTTAGAGAAAGAATTACGCGAGGATTCTCTGAAATGAGGGAAAGTAATACATTAGAAGATGAATGGGTAGCTCTGAGAAGGAGTAGTGAAGGCCGCAGAAGATCATATAGGCAGTAGGACAAGGCCATATAGAAATCCTTGGATAACACAGGAGGTCTTTAACTTGAATGATGAAAGGAGTAAATATAAAAAGGCATCAAGTGAAGCAGAGCAGAAGGCAGTACAGACGTCTGAAAAATTAGGTTGACGGGAAGTGCAGGCTGGCTAAGAAGGAGTGGCTTGAGGATAAATGAACGACCGTACAAGAATGTATAACTAGGGAAAAATAGATACCGCCTACAGGAAAATAAAAGAGAAATTGTGAGTCAAGAAAAGCAGTGATACGAATATCAAGAACTCAGATGGAAAACAAGTACCAAGCAAAGAAGGAAAAGTTGAAAGGTGGAAGGAATATACAGAAGGCCTGTACAAAGGAAATACACTTGAAGACAGTATTCTAGAAATGGAATACGAAGTAGAGAAAGATGAGATACGAGATTCGTTACTGCGAGAAGGACTTTTACAACGACTAAAAGATTTGAGTAGAAACATGGCCCTTGGAGTAGATGATGGTCCTTCGTAACTGCTATTATTGTTGGGAGGGCGAGTCATGAAGAAATTGTATGAGACTGGGCAAATACCCTCAGACATAAAGAAGAATATAATGATTTCAGTTACGAAGAAAGCAAGTGCAGACAAATGTGAAAATTACAGAACTGTCAGTTTAATAAGTCATTATCGCAAAATACTAACACGAATTATTTACAAACGAACAGAAAAACTGGTATAATCCGACCCTGGGGAAGATCAGTTTGGATTTAGGAGGCAATACACACAGTACGATTAATCTTAGAAGATAGTTTAAGGAACGGGAAACCTAAGTTTTTAATATTTGTGGATCTGGAAAAGCTTTTGGCAATGTTCACTGGAATACAGTTTTTCAAATTCTGAAGGTGGCAGGGGTAAAATATAGGGAGCGAAAAGTTATATTCAACTTTTACAAAACCCAGACTGCAGTTATTAGTGTCGAAGGGTATGAAAGGGTCACAGTGGTTATAGGATATAAATGACTTAGGACATATCATTATGTTTGATATCATGAATCAATTCTTTGTACAAGGACGTTTAACTATAATGGCGTATGCTGGGTGTGTAACTTGGGCTATATCTACTACCTCACTTTCTAAGGCTGTACCGAGAAAGAAAAGGAAAGAAAAAAGTTAATATCTTGCGCTGTTTCTGAGATAGTGACCGTTCCAAATATCTCAAGAAATTAGCAGCAAAAAGAAACGGTTACTGGAAAATGTTAAAGCTTTGAGGAGGACATCCAATGACCTACACTCGCCTCCCCACCCCTTACCGTAACCCGTCTACATGTACATCTACATGGAATACTCTGCAAATCACATTTAAGTGCCTGGCAGAGGGTTCATCGAACACCACCGTTATACTATTTATCTCCCATTCCATTCTCGAATAGTGCGCGGGAAGAAAGAACACCTGAATCTCTCCGTTCTCGTATTTTATTCTGATGATCATTTATACCCAAGTAAGTGGGAGTCAACAATATATTTTCGCACTTGGATGAGAATGTTGGCGATTGGAGTTTGTTAAGTAGCCCACGCCTCAGCGATAAGCGCCGTTGTTGTAATGACTCCCATCCCAGCTCTTGTATCATTTCCATAACGCTGTCTCCCCTGTATCGTGACAATACGAAACGAGCTGTTCTTCTTTGGACTCTTTCGATGTCCTTCGTCAAACACACCTGATAAGGATCCCACACTGGAGAATAAAACGCAGTATTTGGTACGCCTTTCACACGACATTATCTACGTGTTCTTTCCAGTTTACGTCTGAAGTAATAGGAATTCCTAGGTATTTTGTGGAGTTTACGGCCTTCACATTTGATTGATTTATGTTGTAAACAAAGTTTAACGGATTTCTTTTCGTACTCATGTGGACGACTTCACACTTCTCATTATTTAGACTCAATTGCCAATTTTTAGACCATAGTATCTTATTCAGATCGTTCTGAAGTTGGTTTTGATCTTCATATGATTTTACTAGACGATAAATGACGGCGTCATCCGCAAACAACCTAAGAGAGCTACTTAGATTTTCCCCTAAATCGTTTATGGAAATAAGGAACAATAACACTACCCTGTGGAACGTCGTCCGATATGACCTCTGTTTTAGTCGATGCCTTACCATCGATTACTATGACATGTGTCCTCTCTGACAGGGAATCCCCTATCCAGTCGCAAATTTGGGGCGATATACCATAACCACGCAATTTGGGTAGTGGGAGGCAACGTTGAAATCTTATATAGGTACGCCTACATTTTATTGCAGATTTAGATTCTTCATGAAATAATATCTAACTTTCAACAATGGAAGGTCCAGTAAGGAATGTTAATAATAATATGTAGATATTGAACAACTCACGGCGGCGGCTCAACGTTCGTCTTTACGGTGAGTTGTTCCCTATCTACGCATTTTTGCCAATTACAGCGCCATTTATCATGAAACGAAAAAAAATGATCGTCTTTATGGTGAGTTGTTCTCTTTCTACATACTATTATCAATATGTAACTTTCGTAGGTTGTTGTTTAGAGGGGACTAGACTGCGTGGTCATCAGTCCACTTTCGTATGAAACTTTTTTTTTTTTTTTTTTTTTTTTTTTCGTTTCATGATAAATGGCGCTGTAATCGGCACAAATGCAAGTGTAGCATATCTGTGACGAGCTTCTTCAGCATTTCTGTGGACCCTTTTGTAAGGGTTCTTGTCTTTTTCCTTATGACCAAACTGCAACAGCGGAACAGCTGGAATATGCATCCCTGTTTTAAAATCACTATCTCGTCTTCGTATTTCAGCTGCGAGAATAGTCTGTTCAGTAACTGTTTAATTCCACATTGCCCATCCATTTTTAAGAATTAGCACTAAGAATTGTCAAAGTACAGTGTACACTATGAAATAAATAACACAAATACGCCGGCCGCGGTGGCCGAGGAGACTAAGGCGCTCCAGTCACGGTCTGCACGGCCACTACGGTCGGGGGTTCGAATCCCCCCTCGGGCATGGATATTTGTGCCGTCCTAGTTCGTAAGTAGTTCATAAGTAGTTTGTAAATTTAGGGACTGATGACCCCGTAGTTAAGTCCCATAGACTATACAAACTTTTGAACATTTTAACACAAATACAACTGTTGTGAAACGTAACAAACACACAAATACGATCTTAGCTTTAAACTGATGCGGAGTTCGGTAAGAGCGAGTCGTGGTCGTTCGGCACATTTCGGAAACATTCGTGCTTGTGTTGCGACGATGGATTCCGAAGCCTTGGCCTGTGCTGTTGGCTGCACTACCCCACCCCACCCCTCCCTTTCTCACACCGTAGCGAAGGCTGCGGCAGTGAGCGTCCGATTTCCAAACACAGCAAGCAGTAACAGAAGCTTACCAGTAATTTTTTAAGTAAGAAAAAAGCTCTGTTCTCCCAGTGTTGCAATGCATCGAACGAGACATATTCCACGCTAATTCTTCATGACGGAAACTTGCTTCTGTTGTCATTTTTGTTAATATTGGTGCTTAATTTCTGGTTTGCTTTAGATATGGGCTTCGGTGATAGCTTTGATAGCCCGTAACGTACGCCACAGTTTAACTATTATTATGAGGAACTTAATTACATTGTGTCTGTGAGCAATGCGAGTGTAGGGGTTGAAGTTTGATTACGGTCAACTTAAAGAGTGACGCACTCTAGAGACGAAGCTCGTTCGAATCAGTCGGTGGACAACTTAAAATTCTCACAAACTTCAAACTGATATATTAAAAAAAAAAAAAAAAAAAAGTGCTCGAGTTTCTATTAAAGAATGTGATACTCTTAGTTGAAATACTATTTCCTCGCATTCCATGGCACTTATCACAAATATAAAATAATGTACTGTTGACCAACCAAAATGAACACCCTGAAATATGCAGCTAAATCAAGTGACATTTGAAAACTTGGTTTGTGTCGGCGAGGCATGCACATGGAAATCTCTAGAGGAGCGAAGCTTTCGTAAGTATCTGAAATGAGCACAGGTCATTCCCGTTTACAAGAAGGGTCGTCGATCACACGCGAAAAACTATGTCACGGACATTAGTCAGTTGCAGAATATGTTCGAGAGTTATGTCATTTCAGGAGACCGGAAATCACCTTTATAGGAATCAACATGCGTTTCTAAAGCAGCAATGATATAAAACGCGGTATTCGTCCACGAGATCCAGAGAACAGTGGACATAGGATCGCAAGCAGATGCCTTGCTTCTTGGCTTCCTCAAAGCGTTCGGTACGTTTCCGCACTGTCGCCTGGTGAACAAACTGCGAGCATTTGGAACATCAGATCAACCCTGTGACTGGATTAAGGCTTTTCTTTTTAACAGAACGCGGCATCTCACTCTCAACGGAGAGAAGTCTCCAGAAGTTAATCTCTGGCATGCCCCAGGAGAGTAAGGACAATTGCTTTTGACAGTCTGTATAAATGACCTCTTAGATAACATCGTAAGTTCAATAAAGCTTTTTGTGCATGATTCAATAGTTTATCGAGAAGTCGCAACGCTAGAAAAAGTGTAGCTAAATGCGAAACAGTCTGCGAAGTTTTGACGCATAGTGCAGGAAACAGCATTTACAAAGAACGGAAGACCCTTTTTTAAAATATTGCTCAATAGCTGGGCAACACTGAAAGCAGTTATTGGAAGAATTCTCATCAGAGGAAGTAGATTAAACTCCACAGACACTTTGAGTAGCTCTCTTAGACTGTTCGCTGATGATGCTGTCATTTGTCGGTTAGTAAAGTCACCAGAAGAAAAAAACTAAACGAAACTCCGTCCTACCGGCCTCGAGAGGCCCAATGGGCACTGACCGACCGCCGTGTCATCCCCCGCCCGAAGGAGTCAACGGATGCGGTATGGAGAGGGACGCACTCCCGGCCGCTATGTCGTGACCGGAACCGCTATTTCTCGATCAAATAGCTCCTCAGTTGGCCTCACAAGGGCTGAGTGTACCCATCACCACCTAGAGACAAGGCCTCACAACAGCCTGTGCCACGTCATACCGACCTCGCTGCGGCCGCCAGCTGAATGGCTAGCTGCTGGGGCACAGCCCACTGCCTTGTAGCGGCCAGCCAGTAAGCTGGCGCTCCCGACCTAGTCGGTGTGACGTGTCACAGGCTATTGTGAGGTGGTGGTGGTGCACCATGATCGCCAACAGCACTCAGCAGACCTGGCCGCTAAGCCATGCCAGGTTCGACAGTGCTTAACTTCTGTGATCTAACGGGATCCGGTCTATCCACTGTGGCACGGCCGTTGGCTTAGCAGATCAAAAACAACTGCAAAATGGTTTAGTAAGATATCTGCATGGTGCAAAAATTGGCAATTGACCCGTAATTATGATAACTGTAAGGTTATAAATTTCAATTACACGATAGCCCAGTCAAACCTACAGGCCGTCAATTCTACTAAATCGCTAGGAGTAACAGTTACGAACAGCTTTTTCAATTGTTAAGAACACGTAGAATATATTGTAGGTAAGACGAACCAAAGACTATGTTTCATTGGCAGAACACTTAGAAGATGCAACAGTCCTACTAAAGAAACTGCCTACAGCACACTCGTGCGTCCTATTTTGGAGTATTGCTGCGCATTGTGGGATCCACACCAGGTGCGACTGACGGACGATTTAGAGAAAATTCAGAGAAGGGCAGTATTACAGCGATATTGGGGAGACAGTTACGGAAATGATGCACGAGTTGGAATGGAATTAATTAAAAGAAAGACGTTATTTGTTACGGCGAAACCTATTTGCGAAATTTCTTTCACTTTCTTTCTGTTCGGAATGCTAACCTGTATTGTTATCATTCACCTACATAGGGAGACACGACCAGCATAATAAAATAGCACAAATCAGGTACAAAACAGAAAGATTTAAGTATTCCTTTTTCCCGCGAACTATTAGAGGATGTAACCATAAAAGTAGTTCGATCAACGCTCTGCAATGCGCTTCGTTATTACTTGCAGATTATAAATGTAGATGTAGAATATGAAGGTCTTCTAATTGTTGAAGGATGCGATCAACATCTTCAGAATTCATATATTTAGCTCTAAATAATATATCTCTAAATTGTCCCCCATTTAGATCTCTGGGCGGAGCTACTCAGGAGGACGTCATTATCAAGAACAACAAAAGAAGCATTCTTCGGGTCAGAGCGTGGAATGTTCTAACCTTTAATCGCGTAGCTAAGTTAGAAAATTTAAAAAGAGAAGTAGATAGGTTAAAGTTAGATATGGTAGGGATTAGAGAAGTTCGGTGGCAGGATGAACAGGATTTCTCGTCAGGTGAGTACAGGGTTATAAATACAAAATCAATTGGTGGTAACCGACCGCGGTGGTCGAGGGGACTGAGGCGCTCCAGTCACGGTCTGCACGGCCACTACGGTCGGGGGTTCGAATCCCCCTTCGGGCATGGATATTTGTGCCGTCCTTAGTATTAGCTAGTTCATAAGTAGTTTGTAAGTTTAGGGACTGATGATCCCGTAGTTAAGCTCTACAAACATTTGAACATTTTCAATTGGTGGTAGCCGGCCGCGGTGGCCGAGGAGACTGAGGCGCTCCAGTCACGGTCTGCACGGCCACTACGGTCGGGGGTTCGAATCCCTCCTCGGGCATGAATATTTGTGCCATCCTAGTTCGTAAGTAGTTCATAAGTAGTTTGTAAGTTTAGGGACTAATGACCACGTAGTTAAGTTCCATAAGCTGTACAAACATTCCATTTCAATTGGTGGTAACGCAGGAGTAGGTCTGATAATGAATAAGAAAATAGCTATGCGTGTAAGTTATTATGAGCAGCATAGTGAACGCATTATCGTAGCAAAGATAGACACAAAACCAACACCGACCGCAGTAGTTCAAGTTTATATGCCAACTAACACGTCCGATGATGAGCATATCGAAGAAATGTATGACGAGATAAAAGAAATCAATCAGAAACTTAAGGGAGATGAAAACTTGATTGTGGTGGGGGACTGGAGCTCGATAGTAGGAAAGGGAAGAGAAGAAAATGTAGTACATGAATATGGACTGGGAAAAAGAAATGAAAGAGATCGCTTGGTAGAATTTTGTGCGTTGTTTAATCATCAGAAGAGGAGGCTATATACGTGGAAGAGACCAGGGGACACTGCGAGGTACCAGATTGACTTTATAATGGTAAGGAACAGATTCAGAAACCAGGTTTTAAACTGTGAGACATATCCAGTTGCAGATATAGACTCTGACCATAATTTATTGGTTATGAACTGCAGATTAAAACTAAAGAGACTTCAGAAAGTTAGAAAAATTATAAAATGGAACCTGGACAAATCGAAGGAAACAGAGGTGGTTGAGAGTTTCAGAGGGAGCATTAGGAAAGGAATTGGCTAAAACGGGGGCAAGTAATACAGTAGAAGCAGAATGGGTAGCGCTGAGAGATAGAGTACTGAAGGCCGCAGAGGATCTTAAAGGAAAAAGGACAATGCCTAATAGAAATCCCTGGATAACACAGGATACACTGAACTTAATTGATGAGAGGAGAAAATATAAAAATTCAGAAAGTGAAGGAGGCCAAAGGGAGTACAAACGTTTGAAAAATGAGACTGACAAGAATTGCAGACTGGCTAATCCGGAGTGGCTAGAGGACAAATACAGAACCATAGAGAAATGATTTACTAGGGGAAATATAGATACCGCCTACAGGAAAATAAGAGATATTTGTAAACAAGAAAAGCAGCCGTATGAATATAAAAAAATCAAATGTTTGTTAAGCTTATGGGACTTAACTACGGGGTCATCAGTCCCTAAACTTACAAACTACTTATGAACTACTTACGAACTAGGACGGCACAAATATCCATGCCCGAGAGGGGATTCGAACCACCGACCGTAGTGGCCGTGCTGACCGTGACTGGAGCGCCTCAGTCCCCTCGGCCACCGCGACCGGCTTGAATATCAAAAACGGGAAACCAGTATTAAGCAAAGAGGGGAAAGAAATGTATAGGAATATATGGAAGGAATATATAGAGGGCCTATACAAAGGAAATAAATTTGAAGGCAGTATTCTAGAAATGGAAGAAGAAGTGGAGAAAGATGAAATAGGAGATATGATACTGCGAGAAGAATTTTACAGAGCGCTGGAGGATCTGAGTCGAAACAAGCCCCCTGTAGTAGATGATATTCCGTCTGATTTGCTAAAATCGTTAGGAGAGCCAGTCATTGAAGAATTGTTCCAATTGGTACGTAAGATGTGTGATACAGGGGAAATACCCTCCGACTTCAAGAAGAATAGTGTAATTCCAATTCCAAAGAAAGCAAGTGCAGATAAATGTGAAAATTGCAGAACTGTCAGTTTAATAAGTCATAGCTGCAAAATACTAACACGAATTATTTGCACACTATTGGCAAAACTTGTAGAATCCGATCTGAGGGAAGATCAGTTTAGATTTGGGAGAAACGTACGAACATGGGAGGCAATACTGACATTACGACTTACCTTAGAACATAGGCTAAGGAAAGGCAAACCTACGTTTCTAGATTTGGAGAAAGGTTTTGACAGTGTCGACTGGAATACACTTTTAGAAATTCTGAAGGAAGCAGGGTTAAAATACATGTAGTGAAGAGTTATATTCAACCTATACAAAAAACAGTCAGCAATTATTAAAGGACAAGAAAGAGAATCAGAGGTTGGGAAGGAAGTAAGACAGGGTTGTTCAGTCTGTACCTCAAGCAATCAGTGAAGGAATGCAAGCAGAAATTTGGAGAAGGAATTAAATTTCAGGGAGAAGAAATAAAATTTTGCAATTTGACGATGACATAGAAATTTTGTCAGAGATTGCAAAGGATCTGGAAGAGCAATTTAATGGAATGGGTAGTGTCTTGAAAGGAAAATATAAGATGAACTTTAATAAGAGTAAAACGAGGGTGATGGAATGCAGTGTCAGAAAATCAGGCGATGCTGAAGGACTTACATTAGATAATGAGACAATAAAGGTAGTAGAGGAGTTTTGTTGTTTGGGTAGCAAAATAACTTCTGATGGCCGAAGTAGGGATGATATAACACGCAGAATGGCTATAGGAAGAAAAGCGTATCTAAAGAAGGGAAACTTGTTAACATCCAATATTAATTTAAATGTTAGGAAGACCTTTCTGAAAGCATTTGTCTGGAGTGTAGCATTGAATGCGAGTGAAACGTGGACAGTAAGGAGTTCAAACAGAAAGATGATGGAAGCTTTTGAAATGTGGTGCTTCAGACGAATGATGAAAATTAGATGGGTAGATCACCTAACTAACGAGGAGGTGCTTAACAGATTTGGGGAGAAAAGGAGTTTCTGGCATATTCTGACTAAGAGAAGGGATAGATTCGTGGGACACATTCTGAGACATCAAGGAATTTTCAACTTATAAGGAATATTGTGGGGTAAAATCGTAAAGGGATTGGAGATTCAAAAGGATGTAGTTTGCCGAACGTGTTCTCAGATGAAGAGACTTGCACGGGACAGGGTAGCTTGGAGAGCTGCATCAAACCAGTCTTCGGACTGAAGACCACAAGAACAACAAAAATATAAACAAATAAATAAAAGTAATAATAATATAATAAACGTCTCTCTCTCTTTATGCATTACCGGTACTTTTTCGAAAAAAGATTATAAAATAGCGTTTCAAAGTTTTTAAATCAGTAAAATAGAAGTTTTTTTTTAAATTTAGTATTATACATCCATATATAGCTACGCATCATCTGCTAATGCTGAGGTTGATAACAGTCAAAAGTGTACTTACAGTATCCTTGGAAGTTTAAATAAAAGTCACACTTCCGATCACGAGGCGGCGGGTAGCCGTGGACCTGAAGTCGCTAACTTCAAACACGTATTGAGACATATTGACGGTACGTAAAGTAGCCAACGTCTTCTATCGGAGGAAAGTCTGAGTTGGGAATACAGCTCCAGCATATTGCCTTCTTATGTTCTGAAATGTACATGAAGGTTAGTGCTGATATGTTTGCACATTTCGGTGAGTGTCCACATCTCACACTCTGAATTTCTACAGAGAGAGCTTGAAATTCACCTGTTAGATAATGAGTGGAAGCACGACAAAAAATTATCACCCCTGAGTCGTAGCTTCATATCAGAGGAGGTGTATTCGGTATATAAAACAAAATAGTGAGCGTCTTTAAGGATGCAGATGGTCTACAGCTTCTTGCTCAAAATTAAGATGTGTACAAAGGATAAAACAGATAAATGTGATGGGGAAAGATGAAAGTTAAACAGAGGCTCAAGCCAAATTTATTGGTTTTAAACGAGTGGCACATTATACAAAAAGGATGCAAAATTTTGTAATAATGCTATCATTGAACGTGTTGTCAGACCAGCCTTTAGCCGAAGGATCATAAATTGCAATGGAACGCATATACTTATGACACATAGAAAACAAACAATGATAGTACTGCGATGCAATTGGCAAAGCTTCAGTAAAGATGGGGTTCGTAATGACTACTGTCACTCTGAACTAGAGGGCGTATAAATTGGTAGTGATAATCACTGCTGGACGGTGAATAGTTAAATCGGCCTATCATGATGAAGGGGAAACAGCGAACAAAATGGTTACAATGCCGGTGCGCAAATGTGCGTTATCATACGCCGTGCTAAGTGCCGCAGACGGCCGTAGCGGTGGACTGCCGTCGATTGCTGGAAAGGATGCGAAATAAATTGTGATGTCTCGTACACCGCTATCGGTGTTTATGTAACTCGTTCCTGATATCACTTGCCAAGAGATCAGCCTGTGTCTGTGCTCTTCTGGAGACACTGCCGTACAGGTCACTGAATAGGCGGTCTATCAACAACGAAGCTGCGTACTGCTTGTTCACTGTGATTGTGGACAAGTGAATTGAAGCCTAGACTGTCGGTACAGACGATTCTCCAACTATTTCTCCACGCAAAATAGAAATACACGCAAGCGGAATTACATCTCCGTTCAAGTGAACGAGACACGAAAGGTTACTATAGTGGCTGAGAGCACACTCCGCGAAAACTGCTCTAAAAACCAACTAGCCATAAAACAGTATGAAGTATTTAGCTTTGCCTGCATGTCGGCAGATCTCGATATAAATTAGAAGTGAACAGAGAATTTCTGGACACTATTTCAATTTACTATCAGGATCGAAACGCACAAAACCAAACGGAACCCTGCTCAAGCAAAATCTCCAGAGTAGTCACCTAAGCGACTGCTCAAGGAGAGATTCGTCAAACGACTGCCTTCGCCAGCGACTCTTCAGCACTAACTAGCTCCAAAAATAAGAAACATTCCCTCCAAAACTGCGCGCCAATCACCAAAAGTCATTTCAAAAAGAAGGCTATGGGCAGCGGCGGAAACAGAATTTTTTTTCTGGAAGGGGGGGGGGGCACAAGGCTGAGGATATATATATATAAATTTTAATACGGTCATTATCAAATATAACTGATATAGGAAATACCAAAAGATGCTCCAAAGCCACGTTAGCTTCTTAGATAAAACCTTTTTAATATACTTCTATCTATTAGTATTATTAATGCACAATTAGTTTCTGTCCTTTATGACGTTACTTTCAAGTTTAATGTGGTTAAATCATTGTAATATTTTTTGTAATCTTGAGACTGACGATATAGTGCGCTGAAAATAATAATGCGTTCGTAGTTAGATGAAAGTATATTAATTCGACAATTGAAGACGATTTTACCTGGTGACGCCAGTAGCAGTAAACATGTGCACTAGTTGCAGGACATCCATTTATTTCGGAGCGCTGTCAACGTTACGCTGCCCCTGGACAAGAAATATTACTGCACACATTGTTTTCAACGCTGCGACGCTGCCTTCCGCTCTCTGCTCTTCGCCTCCTTGCAGCCATGGTACGCGCCTCCTGCCGCTGCCAACAGCCAGCGCACGAATCGTCAACTTACCGTGGACAAACAGTACTGTACCCGGCGTAGCTGTTTCATTATCAAACAATGCACTGAACAACAATAAAACAGACAGTAAATATGTCGCGCTAAATTTGATATTCCCTCAAAACCTCAATCAGATTTCCTGTGTCGCGTTGTCCTGAATTAATTTCTTCTTCGTGTTTTGTAAAGGTACTACGCAAATGTGATGAATTTTCAAGACAGTTTCGCCGATCAACCAAATTACACTTGACTGTGTTTCTAGAAGAATTTCTACTGGCATGAAAATCCTTTGTATCTGATATGCGGAAAAATTCCATTGAAATTTCTAATTTGCTTCAACAACTGGAAAATAGAAACATGTAGCTTCAAATAAAATTGTTTGTAATGCGTACTATTTCTTAGTTTCTAGGAGAAGAATCCGGAGTGATAAACTGATTACCGAAAACACCTGAACTCTCCAGCCTGGACGCAAGCCTAGAATTTCACGAATTTTTCACATAAATCTATAAACTTCATTTACGTGTGTATAAAACGTACGAACTATCTCATTTATCTCCCCAGCAATAACAAAACAATAAACGACTTTTATTTAGTTTTATCGTACATTACTGGCAAATGAGCAAGAAGCAATGAAAAGGAAGCGTAACACAAAAAGTCAATTTACGTTAAGTTAATTACAAGGATTTTGTCTTTTTTAATCTCACACTTACATGCTGTCTGTAAGTTAAAGCTAATTATTCTTATGCTGAGATTCTATCCCTCCCCCCCTCTCCCATCATTCTCTCTCCCTTTCTTTTTCTCTCTCTCCCCCCCCTCCTCTCTCTCTCTGTTTTTTTTTCTTTTTTTTTTTTCTGTCAGGCTGTTTTGGGTTGGAGGGCACGTGCCCCTGTGTCTCCCCCCCCCTCCTAAATCCGCCCTTGCCTATGGGTGTCAAGGTCGCTCCCTCCACGTCTTACGCAGAGTGGCACAAGAAAACGGCGCGATTCGGTCTACCACCGCCTGCAAACAGATCTTCACAGGGTTATGCTTAGGGTTGCCAGATTGAACATGAGGCAGGCCGGGAGACCAGACGTGCCCCCCTCCCCCTTGGCCAATGACTCACCCCCCCCCCCCCCAACTGCGACCAACTGCCCCCTCCCCCCTACCAGGATTGTCGTCTTCGGCAGAAAATTGTTTCGGCAAGAAATTAAGAAGCGACTGATTCTTCTTTTGTGTAGTAATATTCGCTTTGTGTGTTTCTAATTGTAAACATTTATTCACAGCTTTCACTCGTCGTACTTAACTGTAAATGAGATACTGCATATTCTGCACTTACACATACACTCATCAGTATCGACTTTTTGTAGTCACTCTATAATTTTCTTCCTGCAACCATTCTTCACGGAACGAACTTAGATATCGTCTATTCATTTCACTGTTATTACTCACTAATCTGAGTTAATGTAAGCTTCTCTGTTCACGCACGATCCGAGTATTCCAAAAATTGCCGCTAAACTAATAACAAACAATGAACGAACGAACACAAATAATAGACGTCGCCAGCTGACACTTTGCCGCAACAGTGTTTGCTTAAAAATGCGCTAGCCGATTACTACTGACGCAACAATGAAAAGTTTTCAGAGGAAGAATAGAAAAGTAGCGTTTTGTTGCAATAAGAAATTGACATTTATATAAAGTTATTCATAATTAATAGAGAGGAGCCGGCCGGGAATGGCCGAGCGCACTGAGGCGTCTTGCCACGGTGCGCGAGGCTGCTCCCGCCAGCAGAGGTTCGAATCCCCCCCCTAGGGCATGGATGTTGTGTTCGCCCTTAGTTTAAGTTAAGTTCGATGTAGATCGTCGCTACATGAGCATAGTAATTAAAAAGGGTCGTAAAAAAAAAAAAAATGAAGATGAAGGTTACATTCAAGCCCGGAGATGAGAGTCATTGGCCCGTAGACCCGGAGAATTCATTCCAAACCCGGCCACTCCGGGCGGCGCCCGGAGATCTGGCAACCCTAGTTATGCTCTGTGTCAGGTCGCTGACCTGTTTCGTTGTCGGTTGAGCTGCGGCGTCTGTGTTTGCATAAGCAACCCACCTCGCCAGCGACGGTTGGCATACCACGGTCATTGTGTGAATGCTGGCCGGTCTCCCGGTGAGTTCCACGCAGGGCGGTTGCGGCCGAGGGCACCATGCTTGCCCTCCCCCCCCCCCCCCACCACACTTACCCTGCCCGTGGTCACGCTCGCTCTACACAGCCAAGTCGAGCGAATATTTCCTTAACTGATATTGCGGCGAAGTTGCACTCCAGCAATGACCATTTTCACGTAATTACACCAGCTACGTATAATGGGAGCAGCAGGGCCGGCGCAAGGCACGTGCTAAACGTGCGGCCGCACGGGGCGGCACTTTCCGAGGGGCGGCAAATCTGCCGCCCCCCCCCCCTTTATTTGTCTTTTTGTACAAACTCAACATCCATGCCCAAAAGGGGATTCGAAACCAAACCTCGGAGAGAGCGGATTCGGGAACTGTGGCACGGCGCCCCGACTACCTGCCGGCCGCCTCTGTTGAACTATGGAAGGGAGGAGAACCTGCGTGCCAGTCACGGTCTGCACGGCCACTACGGTCGGGGTTTCGGAACCCCCCTCAGGCATGGACATTTGTGCCGTCTTTGGTATTATACGGTCGGGGTTTCGGAACCCCCCTCAGGCATGGACATTTGTGCCGTCTTTGGTATTAGCTAGTTCATTAGTTGTTTGTAAGCTTAGGGACTGATGACCCCGTAGTTAAGTCCCATAAGCTCTACAAACATTTGTACATTTGAGGGAGGAGCATTGATTTTTTCCTGGCCACAGTAGCAGCACAGTCGTGTTTACGCCAGAGGGACAAGGGAGGGGGGCGGCTGGCGTACACGCCGGTATTCTTATGAGCGGAGCGCTGACTGCCTTTACGCGCTGTGCGTTTACTCACAACTAACTTTGCAAAGACGAAATCTAATTTGGAAATTCGAATGCAATGTTCGATTCTGCGGTTACATGATAAGCCTGAAGCAGTTTTGCTAAGCCCTTAAATGGCAGTTTCCGAGTGTTTTATTCTTCCCGCAGTATAGAAAAAATGGTTGAACATTACTACAGTCAAGCATATCGAACACCTACAATGGCTAGAAATGTTCTGAATGGGTAAATACGCTGCGAGTAATTACAAGGGATAAAAACATTCGTAGTAAATCTAACATAAGTTGCGTTTCGACTCATTTTCGAAAATTTTTGCCATCCGTTTCTGAGTGATAGTCCTATGTTTTGGTTTTTGAGCCATGAAACACCTGCCTCCGCCTGCATGAACACAAACTCTGACCGGCACTTTTGACAAGACTACTCGCACACTATCAGTTTGCCAACATTTATTTACTGTATAATGCATGTGAATCCATGTTTCATCTAAGTAAACCACTGGTCGCTTTGATTCTGATGAATACCTGAAAAAAGTACGGTATTTTAGTAACAATGCCCTTTCGTCCGCACAAAACGAAGCGTTAATTTTGACACCTTCTAAAACGAAAATCCATAGACAAAACATTGCTTCTAAGGGTTACCTTGCTAGCTTTGAATCTCATTTCTATTCGACGAAATTTGTGCAGTTTTCGCAAAGTTAGTATTTCCTTCTATTGTTCCTTATGACATAGAAATTGCTGCCTTATCATCGGTCACATACTTACTGTGAGCTTCTTGTTTCTTCTTCTTTGGCGCTAGTTTAACCGTAGCCTCGCTGTACCTCGTCACGTGACCTAGTTCCTGGCACTGCCGCGTCACCACCTCGCCTTTCCAGGCAATTGGTATTGTTCCGTTCTCTACAACGAAAACTACAGAATTCGTTTCGGTAATCAAGATTGGTCAGAAGCACTTTCATTGCTTTTCGTAAGAACAGAATGATTGGTGCGTCCGTATTTCTTGCAACTTGAGGTGTAATAGGTAAGTGCTTTTCATATAACGTACAATTAGTATTGCGCATGCACGTTAATCATAAGTGAGAATTTTTTTCCTTTAAGGTTGCAGAATAGGAGTATTTATTTTTCTTATGATATGTTACTTCAAAAACTTAGTGGCTGTAACCTAGGTACATCTGAAAAGTAAAAACAAAAATTGCGATTGATTGCTGACATTTCCTATAGATTTGTTCAAATTAAATTCCACAAACGTCGTCGAAAAAAAAATGAGAGAGAGAGAGACACACACACACACACACACACAGAGAGAGAGAGAGAGAGAGAGAGAGAGAGAGAGAGAGAGAGAGAGAGAGAGGAAGAAGAAGAAGAAGAAAGAAAGAAGAATAATACGTGGCCGGGGGGGGGGGAGGGGGCGGCAATTTAGCAGCTCGCACGGGGCGGCATTTGGGCTTTCGCCGGCCCTGGGGAGCAGTTGGGAAGGGATGAGTGCTCACTGGAAGTAGTGAGGCACCTTACAAGCTTCTACAGGAAGGAGAAGTGTCAGGTGTGGCTTGGAGTGTCAGCGAGTCCCATCAGGCCAACCACAGGCGCGCTCGTAATGAAGCCAATCAGGGAGCGGCCGCTGCAAAAATTAATTGCCGTGTGGTGTGCAGCCCTGCCGCGTAATTAATATTTTAATGCGAGCGGTTGGTCGCGCTGCCTGCCTTGAAACCCTGTCATTAGGATCGCCGTTAGCAAGCTCCGACATCACTGGCATCAGCCTACGCTAAAAAAAAAAAGAAAGGAGAGCTCAACTTAATGAAAGACAGAAGCCTTTCTCGCGTGAAATTTTTAATCAGAGAACGTTCTACAGATTTCGCCTATCGCAAACGAATAATACATCTATGGAGACTTACAACCTGAGACCAATACTCTAGGGTGCTCTGAAAGGACAACTTTGGGATCTTTTTGATGACTATAGTACATTCAAACTGAAAACTTTATTCCCCTTCTGGGGATGTTTGGGGAAAAAATCGAGCGGTATAGCTTGACGAGCTTAGAAGGCAATGACACAGCTGTGCTACTTGAACAGAGGACAGAGGACATCAGAAAGCGATATCGGCAAATAGAGATGGCAATGGCGTCTCCTGATTTGGATCTTAAGGTGCTGCATAAGAAAGTAATAACTCTATTATGTTCTACACTTAAGCCTTCTTTTGCCAAATTCAGAGGAAACTATTTGGTAGCTCCCAGAATGAAACTTCCACTCTGCAGCGGAGTGTGCACTGAGATAAACGTTGTGAGGTGGCTTCGTGAGTCGTGTCGGGATAGCACAGTCGGTAGTGCGCTTGCCCGCGAAAGGAAGAGATCCCAGGTTCGAGTCCCGGTTCCGGCATACAATTTTAATCTGTCAGGAAGTTTCATATCAGCGCACACTCCGCTGCAGAGTGAGTGTTTCATTCTGGAAACATCCCTTAGGCTGTGGCTGAGCCATGTCTCCACCATATCCTTTCTTCCAGGAGTGCTAGTCTTGCGTGGTTCGCAGGAGAGCTTCTGTGAAGTTTGGAAAGTAGGAGGCGGAGGCGGAAGTAAAGTTGTGAGGTGGCATTGTGAGTTGTGTCGGGATAGCACAGTCGGTAGTGCGCTTCCTCGCGAAAGGCAAAGGTCCCAGGTTCGAGTCCCGGTATCGGCACACAATTTTAATCTGCCAGGAAGTTATATGGTAGTTAAATAGCGTTAAATGCTACGAGGCTCCCAGTCCCGTGGTGTTAAACACAAAAGCTGTTTAGATTAGATTAATACTTGCTCCATACATCATAAATACGACATTTCACAACGATGTGGAACATGTCAGTTTAATTAAAAGTTTCTATACATGACACTCATATATTTAAAACATTTTTTACCTAAATTTCTAAGTTTTATCTGAAAATTCATGTAATGCGTACAAGGAGTTGTTATTCAGAAATTCCTTTAATTTCTTCTTAAATACTAATTGGTTATCTGTCAGACTTTAGATGCTACTTGGTAAGTGACCGCAGACTTTTGTGGCAGCATAATTCACCCCTTTCTGTGCCAAAGTTAGATTTAACCTAGAATAGTAAAGATCACTCTTTCTCTTCGTGTTCTAGCTGTGCACACTGCTATTAATTTCTAATTCGGTCGGATTGTTAATAATAAATTTCATAAGTGAATACATATATTGTGAAGGTACTGTGAAGATCCCTAGATCCTTAAATAAATATCTGCAGAATGATCTTGGGTGGGCTCCAGCAATTATTCTGATTACATGCTTTTGTGCAACTAATACTTCTTTACTCAATGTTGAATTACCTCAGAATATGATCCCATACGAAAGCAGTGAATGAAAGCAGGCATAGTAAGCTAATTTACTGAGATGCATATCACCAAAATTTTGCAATGACCCTGATAGCATAAGTAGCTAGGACTACCACTCCCCGAAACAAAACTAGACATAAAAATATTTTTCTTAAAAAAGGTTAAAAAATATGTCGCCCTCTCCCCTTACACAGCAGAGTGTAGTTTTAAAACAATCTCTATTCCAGTAACATTTCAACACATCTTCATTGTTTCTTCCAATTCAATCTCTCATCAATACAAACACCTAAAATTTTTGAATATTCTACCTTAGTCACAGATTTCTGTTGAAAGTCTATGTTTATTAATGGTGTCAAGCCGCTTAGAGTATAAAACTGTATATACCGTGTTTATCAAAGTTTAATTGGAGTCAATTTGTGGAGAACCACTTAATAATTTTCTGAAAGACACCATTTACGATTTCAGCAGGTAGTTCCTATTTGTCAGGCGTGATAGCTATACTTGTATTGTCAGCAAAAAGAATTAGCTTAGCATCTTCGTGAATATAGAATGGCAAATCACTAATATATATTAACATAAGCAAAGATCCCAAGTCTGAATTTTATGGGACTCCATTTTTTGATAACTCACCAATTAGAGGAATTAGATATTTTTTGCATATTTTTGCTTTCTTTCAACTTACTGCACTCTTCCAATTGAGTATGATTTAAAACATTTGTGCACTGTCCAACTTATACAACAATAATTAAGCTTATCTAGAAGAATTCCTTAATTTATGCAATCAAAAGCCTTCGAGAGATCACAAAAAGTCGGAACGGGTGAAGCCCAGTGGTTCAGAGCGTTTAATACTGTACCCAAGTAGTGATTCAGTGTAGTTCGAAACCTGCGACGCAAAATGATCACGAAAGGGAGCACACATTTATAACTGATTTACATGTATACGTCGGTGTTTCGATAATTGGAAGCATAAAGAAGAATACGTTTACCCGAGAAATCGATGTATTAGACACCTTTAGTCCACTAACGCGGAACGTCAATTTATAATCAATAAAACAAAAGAAAGACGACACGGTTTACACAATAGCTGAAACTGCACGATGGGGGTTCGTGAAAACGTGTTCAATCTACGATACTACAATCGAACAATATGTGTCGAATATATATCACAGTACATATAAATAAACAAAGTATAGGAAATAAAAATAACCAAAGTTGCAACACACCTAAGTTTTACTACAATCGAAAAAACGATTGTATTGTTAGGAGAGTGATATGATCTCTTTATACGTAACAACAAACATTATTGTCCTGGTTTCACATACATTAAATGAATACAGATGACAGGTGAAACATTATTATTAAAACTGATTTGTCATAAAACCAGAAAATTCTTATTCTTATTTTCATAACTGACTGCATCTCTGAAAACATCAACTACTGCGTTAATTAAATCGGTTTGAATTTGCTGCTGTTTTTCATAAAACTGTAAACGATACGAAATGTTCTTTCAATGGAGGATCAAGCTCGGCATTTGGAAGAAGATATTCCATGTAATTTCCTAAACACTAGAAGTGGGCCTTTCCGATCGCCTTTTAACAACTCGAAATTTAAATGAAAATAATGGCTCAACCACTCAATCATTCATATGACACGAAAATTGAACTAACAAATTTGTAGAGGAGAAAATGTCTACAACTTTACTCCGTGAAGATTTTTTTTTTTTTTTTTTTTTTTTTTTTTTTTTTTTTTTCGTATCTCGCACAATCACAGAGATATTTGCAAAAATAACAGCATTTTGATTTTACGTAAACCAGGCATTCGGAAATCTCACGTGACATTCCTCGGCCAGACCCCTTTCTGGCATACCCCTTCTGTTAACACTCGCTGTAATGTAGAGGGCACGGCGTCAGCTTGTCTGCAAATGGTCGGTGGTTTGAAACGTGTCAAAACCAATTTATTTTATTTCATTTTTTTATTTTTTATTCATTTATTGTATTTTATTTAATTAATTAATTAATTTATTTTTTGTCTTTGCTCTTAAAAGGGTTTCGGGTACCCTTATAAATAAAATAAAGCTGTGTTCTGCAGTATTCGAGTTGTGCATATGTAAGAGTGCTCCCTATAATATGTGTATTAGTTCTCTTTCGTGTACATGCCGTGAAATATATACCAATTAAGGGAAAAATGGTTTCCTGTAACATACTACATACATAAAATGGGAGGATAGTGTTATAATCAATACTCTAAACAACGTGACGATACTAGTAGTTTCATATATAAATGAAGTCCTAGATATCTGACACCTCTGTCGTTCCTTGATGAAACGGAAGTGTATTGCAACACATTACATTGTTTCTGTTTTTTTCTTCTAGGCAATTATTCACTATTTATGGAATATATTGAAAGTCATTAATTAGAATCAGTATATCTTCTAAAATGTTTATCTTTGGCATGGTTGGTA
Source organism: Locusta migratoria (assembly GCA_026315105.1). Lineage (NCBI taxonomy): Eukaryota > Metazoa > Arthropoda > Insecta > Orthoptera > Acrididae > Locusta > Locusta migratoria. The sequence goes on along the minus strand of CM048744.1, from coordinate 648,293,313 downwards.
TGAAAGCTTTTAAGGTAAATCCCATTACCTTTTTCTGTAGTTAAGAAATGACCTTTTCACGTTACTTTGTTCTGCGCTAAAATAAAGAGCAAGTATTCTGTTTCAAAACGCGACTATGTTTTCTTTTATAGCTAAAATAATAAGACTGGTAATAATTCCACATAACTCTACTCTTTATACGTTACTACTATCATTACGTCATTTACAACTGTCATTGTAGCCGTATCTCTCCAGTTTATGTACATGTGATGAAGAAGTCAGTCTTTCTAGAATGAAACTTTCACTCTGCAGCGGAGTGTCCGCTGATATGTAACTTCATGGCAGATTAAAATTGTGTGCCAGAACTACTACTAGAACTGGGACCTTTGCCTTTCGTGGGCAAGCGCTCCAGCACTGAGCTATCCTTACACTCACGATCCGTCCTCACAACTTTACTTCTACCAGTACCTCGCCTCCTACTTTCGAAACATCACAGAGGTACTGGCAGAAGTAAAGTTGCGGGGACGGATCGTGAGTCGTCTCGGGAACATTTCAGTTCATTCAGCTGATGACAATATTTCAGAACCTAGATATCTAACATCATTCCATAATTGATTTGACAATAAATATTGAGCGATTTGGTAGATCCTAAAAGTGTGCAGTAATTTTTATTTTTAGAAGTATACTTTGTAATGGATTTAGTTCATGGGTACCCTTTGTTTTCGTTACGAAGAATTCGCTACCCTTCCTGTCTGTGTGTGTAAAATGTCCGCTAATTTATGGTTAATTTCTATGTCCATAAGCTACAGGTATTCAGATACTATAATTTGTGTGAACCATAATTACTGAGACAATCCCTTATCAGGCAGTACTTAATTTTCACTCAAAATTTGCCGAAAATAGATAATTTAGATAATAATACAATAATTAATAAGATTAATTTTGGAAAAACTAATGGAGTAACCATTTCTAAACGCACTGTTCAGAACTAAAATTCTTTTGACACTGCGTAATTATATTGTAATGCAAATAATGTTATAAAAATACTTTGTCACACCTTAAACTTTACCGTCTTGATAATTCTCTGCCAAATTACTCTCGTTTAATTACAATTTATAATAATCTTTCAATAATGATATTGTTGTCCTTGTAACGTGATGGAATTACTCGTATTGCTACAAGAACATAATTACTGTCATATGCTGAAGTTATGTAATTTATTGTAAACAGTTTGAGATAATCAGTTTGTCACGAAATTCTACGGATATTTCATTATTTAGCAATTTCAGTTATGTAAACAAACCAACACTACAGTAACCATATTTTGGATATATGTGTGGTATATAAATTTATCCGATCTATAAATATTTGTAAAATTATCCACTGTTTGTGTTGATTAGTATGAGGTATTTATCAAAAACGCCTAATTACATCAACATAATTCAGCAATATTATTGTACCAACTTCATTCTAGAACTCCTTAGAATCTAGCATTATCTATAAATACGAATTATAAATATGACCGTGAGTTTTTAGTTTGGATCAGTCTCAGTTTGTATTGTAACACCATGATGTAGTGCCTATTTTTTATATATGTCGATGCATTTTTGTTTTTCGTAGATATTAAATAGAAGTCAAACTTGCAGCAGTGTACGTCTATTTCCTACGAAAAACCCAGGCTGCGAAATTTAATAATTTCAGGACAACATTGGATACTACGAAGTAGCTGATCAGCACAGCAGCTTTGTCTACATCAGCGAATCAGGTGATGAAATTTAAAACATTATAACTATTAGAACTTGTGTTGGGGTTGTGACGGTCCTGTTCTAACTGACAGATAGGATCGTCAAAAGCCTGTAGTTAGTTTTTGGTATAGGGGATGCAGCTTCAGAGCTTAAACTGTCGCTAGTTTAATCATGAAAAATCCCTAGGAAGTCGCTATATTTCCGACATTCAATAAATTACAGGGGGAGGGGGGTACTTAGGCTCGATTCACAGGCTAGTGGTGAAGTCACGTCAGTGTCAGGTGACGCCATACACCGTCAAAAATGTCAGTGCATTCCCACTGGACTGACGTAAAAAATAAAGCGCCATTTGCTCGTAGTAGTTCGAAGCACCAAAAGAGAACGCAAACATTAAATTTAGAGTTGAAGAATTAATTATAACTGCAGTTGTCTTAGATGACGAGAAAAGAGAGTAGACATTCGCGTAAGGATATCAAAGCGAGTAGGGGTTAAGAAAATGCTTTCGAAGAGAATGCATGAAGAGCAAATTTGACGCACTGTATTGAGAATTGAAGGTCTAAATTTCACAAAATACTTTCGAATGGCGAGACAATTTTTCAGTTAATAAACCGGAGGATCAATAAAGCAGAACAAAAGTCCTGATGGTGGGTTCGAGTTGTGTTTCGTATTTCAGCGTTATCAAGTCCTTTGCGGCTTTTCTCTGCTTGTTTTGAGGTATTTTATAGAACAAAGTACCTCTTTTCTATTTTGGACACACTCAAAAACTGATCTGTAAACGATAACGATCAGTTAGGGTTGGTTTTATAAAATAATAGCTATTTATATTGACAAAATGGTAAATAGTGATTTAAGAAGTAGTGATGCTATGTAGGCCTACATCTGCTACAGTTTGTCTTTGATTAACACGTTTCTACTGTAATAATACAGTCTGAAATGTTTTTGCTGCCCTTATCACAGATTACCCCCTCTTGGTAAACAAGATCAATTAATGGTTCGTCGTTCATTGACTAATAGAGGGATAGCCCAAAGATCAGTAACGAAATGCATTTTAAATGCGAAGAACACAGCTGTGAATCAAGAGCAGTCGCAGCAGCAGCCACCAACCAAACAAATCTGTAACAGCTGATCGTTAGCAGCTGATCGGCCACGTGACCTTCACCGCCAGCGCCAAAGTATTCTTTCGAAACAAACTGACCAGCAGGCAAATTGAAGCTGACGTTGTCCACCGTGTGAACGACGCCACTTGAAAGCATGGGAGAAAGTTTTGAAGTCATGTGAGCCGACTTCAGTTTGCTGAGACGTTGCCTACCGTGTGAATTGGGCCCAACACTAATATTTTGAGGGTGCCAACGAACAATGAAAAAAAAAAGTTACTTCAAATGACTGTCCACTGAAATTCAGTGCCTTTCTTTTAAAAAAAAAAAAAAAAAAAAAAAAAAAAAAAAAAAAAAAAAAAAAAAAAAAAAAACCTCCAGAATTGTCGGTAAAACGCTTTTAGAATCGCTAGTAATGAGATATGTCTCAAAACCAAAAATATTGTCGCTAGAATCAATTAAAAATCGCTAGATCTATCGACAAAATCGGTCACCTTTGTGGCGACTCTCAAGGCAATATGCCTCCGTGCCTGCTCTCTCATGATAAATCTGCACGACTCGCAATATACGAGGGTCAATCCAAAATAAATGCACCTATTATGTTTTTTTAAATACAGTTTTCATTCTGCATGTGAAAGTTTTAGTGCGTAGATACATCCTTCCCGCTTGTTTTCAAACTTAGTTCAACCTGTTCCCGCCGGCCGCGGTGGCCGAGGTGACTGAGGCGCTCCAGTCACGGTCTGCACGGCCACTACGGTCGGGGATTCGAATCCCCCCTCGGGCATGGATGTTTGTGCCGTCCTAGTTCGTAAGTAGTTCATAAGTAGTTTGTAAGTTTAGGGACTGATGACCCCGTAGTTAAGTCCCATAAACTATACAAACATTTGAACATTTGAACAACCTGTTCCCGTGAGTGTCGCCGTCACAGCATGATGGCTGCTACACTTGACATTCGTCAGAAGCAACGTGCTGTCATTGGATTCCTGTGCTGTGATAACGAGACAGTGGGAAACATCCACAAAAGGTTGAAAACGGTGTATGGAGTTGCTGTTGTCGATCGCAGTACAGTTAGTCGGTGGACAAGCAGGTTACGTGATGAAAGCGGGCACGACAATATTGAAGATTGTCCTCGCAGCGTCAGGCCTCGTACTGCACACACTCCAGACAATGTGCAGAGAGATAACGAATTGGTCACTGCTGACAGACGCTTCACAGTGAACGAATTGTCACGCTACGTTGGGATAGGGGAAGAAACTGTTCGCAGAATACAGAAAGTGTTGGTGTTAAAAAAGGTTTGTGCCAGGTGAGTGTGAGACGGGGGCTGCAATTAGTCTAGTTTTCATACTAACCTTGTGATACTCTATCTTTCTCTTTACGCTAATTATTTAAGTATATAACATGTTTCTCTGTAGATCTTTCTTTGTTTTGATTTCTGTGCCTTTGGGGACACATCAGGCGTGATAGGCTCCTGGGATTGTAGTACATTCTGTGTTTATATAAAATTTCGGGATTTTAATGTTTATTGGCGCATCTTGGCTGCTAATAAGTGGTTTTCCGTGTTGCGTACGATCAGGTCGCGCATAGCAGAGAAACTCTTGGAGGTCTCCCCCTCCCACCAAATTTCGCTCGCCTTCAGGGAAGACCTGCTCGGCGCCGACGCTACGTCCAGCGGGCTGAGTATACCTGGCAGAATTTTTTCGAGTGAGTGGACCGCGGTTTACGGTGGGCGATAGCGGGGACTGCCTTTTTAGTCATTCGGCCGTTCCGCAAGAGACGAATTTGTCGGATACAAACAATAGCAGAGTGCTCTGGGCTCCGGACTGTTTATGGAGACGTCTTGCCCTTAGGCATTATATAAAAAACTTCCTTGAAAGCAGCAGAGTTTGAACATAGTGTGACGAATAGTTAGGTTGAGAGGAAAGCTTTCTGCCCGTCTGGCACTCCAGGGGTTTGGCTCCAGCGGCTGTATATATAGCACAACGTCAACATTTTTAGGCCGTGTGACAGTAGCTAGGAGCAAGCTGAAATTCCTTGCAGGGCACTCACCTTGGGAACGGTGAAATACGTGGGAAGCTTTGGTGGCGTGGGCAGAGCCTCTTGGCAGCCGCAGAGAACGCGGCAGAGTATTTTAGTATGACAGCTAAAAAATTTGTCAACGGCGCTACGCCATCCGATTGGTTTGACTATTAGCCGTTAGCAGAGATTGGTGCGTCTTTTACGCGTGGGTGTGGCCGCGCCGGCCGCGGTGGCCGAGGGGACTGAGGCGCTCCAGTCACGGTCTGCACGGCCACTACGGTCGGGGGTTCGAATCCCCCCTCGGGCCGTGCCGTCCTAATTCGTAAGTAGTTCATAAGTAGTTTGTAAGTTTAGGGGCTGATAACCCCGTAGTTAAGTCCCATAGACTATACAAACATTTGAACATTTGGTGTGGCCGCCCGTCACTTTCCGTGAACTGCGGCAGAGCGCGAGGAGGCACGAGGACTCCTTTTTGAGCGTCCGAAGTGTACGGACCTCGAGAGACTCCTGTCTGAGCGTCCGAAGTGTACGGACCTCGGGAGACTTCTGTTCGACCGCCCGAAGTGTTCGGACATAGGGAGACACGCAATACTCCGTTTAGATTCGCGGGAAGGACACTGTCTTAAACGGTCCTCTGGTTAGACTTGTGTTTGATTCTGAAGATTCGGACCTTGTAAAACTTGTGTTTACTTCACGGACGTTACATTGTCTGGTGGTTATGCTGTGAGCGGCCACAGTTTAGTTTTAGTTTTGCTAGAAGTCTCTATTTGAGCATTCGAGCCTTTGTGAATCGAGCACTCTTTTACAGATCTTATTACGCAAGTGACCGATTTGTGCCAAATGGCCTTTGTGTCGCCCATGCAAGATATTGATTAGCCTGCTAGCGTGATAGAATCGCACAGCAACTGCCTAGCGACGCCGACGCTAGTGACGCTGTGTTAAGTTACTTGTCGATCCTGCTTAACAGGTCGCAGCAATTATGGCCGGATAAAAATTTCAGCTCATCCGCTCCCACCGCCTGCTGCCTACGAGCCTGAGACGCTGCCGTCAATAATTATCTGTGTGGGTAAGGTGACACACTTGCTGGGGAGTTATCTGAATCAGACTTGTTGGATCCTGTCCCTTATTTTATCTGCCTATTTACTCTGGGGAGTCTAGGGCTAACGATAATTTCAAGCCCCTGTGCAGCCAATCTAATAGCATTGTGTTTTGCAAAACCTCCGACCTTTGACTCAGCCAGTCATTTTTGTGTATCAATATTTTAACATTTGTAAAAGATTGTTTGAATACCATTATCTGTTTTACATGATAGGAAATGTCATCTAATTTATTAGTGTCAAGATAGGATTTTTCACGTTTAATTATAATAAATTGCTTTTGAGCACATCGTCTTTCATTTAAGAACATTCCTTTTTCACTATTTTGTAGGGGAAACAGAATAGTTAAATTCCACAGTGTACCAATAATTTTTCAAGTACATTTTTTTTGGTACAACTGATACATTGCAATGGAGTAGGAATATTTATTATATATTTGAAAATATATATGATCACATAATAGCTGATCAGTAACATTTTAATTTTCCATATTTTGGAGAAATATGGTGGCGGCCCAAGATAATAAAAAATTAACAAACGACTTAGTTCACAGGTTCCCAGGGTGATGACAGTGGCTCACAAAGAAACACTAAAAACTGTATGCAGCGATCTATTGGAACAGTACGGGAATGATGGAGATGAATTTCTAGGAAGAATTGTAACAGTGGATGGAACATGGCTCCATTATTTTTCACCAGAGACGAAGAGGCAATCAATGGAGTGGCATCATGCAAATTCACACGAGGAAAAAAAAATCAAAACCACACCTTCTGCTGGAAAATTTGTGGCTACGGTGTTTTTCGATTCCGAAGGACTCTTGCTTGTGGACATCATGCCATGTGGAACCACCATAAATTCTGACGCATATGTAACAACATTGAAGGAACTTCAAGCTCGACTGAGTCGTGTTCGACCACATCGGCAAAAGCAAGCTGTTTTGCTGTTGCACGACAATGCACGGGCAGATGTGAGTCAAAAAACCACGGAAGCGACCCACAGAACTTGGATGGACAACACTGAAACAGCCGCCTTACAGTCCTGACCTGGCTCCATGTGACTATCATCTCTTTGGGAAACTGAAAGACTCTCTTTGTGGAAAAACATTTGAAGATGGATGACTCCCTTGTGCACGCTGGCAAACAGTGGCTCCAACGTGTTGGTCCAGAATTTTACAGTGCGGGCGTAAGGCAGTTGAAATGGGGATTATGTGGAGAAATGAAAATATTGTTCCTAAAGGATATCTACACACTGTAAAACTTTCAAACATGTAGAAAAACAGTATTTAAAAAAATAGTGTTAATTTCTTTTGGAGTGACCTTCGTACATACCGGCTAATCAAAAAGTCAGTTTAAATTTGAAAACTTAATATATCACGGAATGTAGATAGAGAGGTAAAAATTGACACACATGCTTGGAATGACATGGGGTTTTATTAGAACAAAAAAATCAAAAAATTACCGACAGATGGCGCTTCATCTGATCAGAAAAGCAATAATTAGTGCAAAAAATTAAGACAAAGCAAAGCTGATATTTTTACAGGAGATGCTCAATATGTTCACCCTCATTCCTCAACAACAGCTGTAGTCGAGGAATAATGCTGTGAACGTCACTGTAAAGCATGTCCGGAGTTATGGTGAGGCGTTGGCGTCGGATGTTGTCTTTCAGCATCCCTAGAGATGTGACTTCAGGTAACCCCAAAGCCAATAATCGCACGGACTGAGGTCTGGGGACCTGGGAGGCAAGCATGACGAAAGTGGCGGCTGAGCATACGATCATCACCAAACGACACGCGCAAGAGCTCTTTCACGCGTCTAGCAATATGGTGTGGAGGCCATCCTGCATAAAAATCGTACGTTCCAGCAGGTGTTTCTCAGCCAGGCTGTGGATGATGCGATTCTGTAACAATCGGCGTACCTCTCACCTGTTACGATAGCAGTTACAAAACCAGAATCACGCAGTTCCTCGAAGAAAAAAGACCCGATAACGGGTGATGTGGTAAATCCAACCCATACCGTGACTTGCTCGTCGTGCAATGGAGTTTCCACAACAGCTCTAGGACTTTCGGTGGCGCAAATTCTGCAATTGTGGGCGTTGATAGATCCTCGGCGCATAAAATGAGCTCCGTCGGTCCATAACACGTTACTGAACCAATCGTCATCTTCCGCCATCTGAAACGCCCACATCACATATGCCTTCCGCTTCACTAAATCGCCAAGTAACAGTTCACGATGCCGATGGATTTTGTAAGAATAGCATCGGAGGGTACGCCTAAGTCCAACCAAACAGTATTGTATGGAGTGCCGGTGTGACCTGCGACCGCACGAGCGCTGACTTCCCCGTGCATAGACGAACCCGCTACAGTCTCCATTTCTTCCTGAACTGTCTCAGCAGCATTACGCCTTGTGCTCGGTCGGCCACTATGGGGTCTATCGTCTAAAGAACCCGTGGCTTCGAACTTCGAAATCGTTCTCGCCACAGCTGCATTTGTCAACAGACCTTTACCCGCTCGAATCCCCTTCCTATGGCGACAGGATCGTAACGCTGAACAAGCACATTCCCCATTCTGATAATACAGCTTCACTGAAAGCGCCTTTTCAGGTGACGTAAACATGATTCGACTGCTGGTACATCTGATTCTCTCTCTAACACAGCTCCTTTTATACATGATTTTCATGTGGAGTCACTGACGTTCTGTCCAGCGCCATCTGTCGGACATTTTTTGAACTTTGATTTCTTTGGTTCTAATAAAACCCCATGTCACTCTAAAGATGTGTGTCAATTTTTACCTATTTACATTATTCCGTGATTCATTAAGTTTTCAAATTTATACTGACTTTTTGATCACCCAGTACATCCATGACAGTTACACTACGCTTAAGAGTGAACACTGCGAGAAAGAATACTAGTAGCTGGCTGAACTAACTCAGAATCTCTCAATGAAAGGAACCAAAATATTCAAATCTATCGTACCAACCTGCGTGGTCATCAGTCCATAGCTTACAAACTACTTAAACTAACGTAAACTAACCTAAGAACAACACACACACACACACACACACACACACACACACACACACATGCCCTAAGGAGGACTCGAACCTCCGACGGCGAGCAACCGCGCGCTCCGCAGCAAGGCGCTTTAGACCGCTCGGCTACTCCACCACGGCTGAAAAGTACCATATCGTACTACTATGCAAGCTGAATACGGTATAACATTCATGGAACAGTAGAAAACAAATTTCAACCAATGAAAAATCGATTATTGAAAAGTTTGAATGTCTAAACATTAGGGATGAACATACATTTTAATACCGGCTTCTTCTTCAGCATGTACCTTGGGGTGGGCTTGCTCTTCTGGGAAGGAAGCAATATAATCCCTGGAGCCGGGACTTCTTGTCTTCCCGCGGCGATCGGCGCAGCTCCGGGTCGCCGGCGTCGCCCTGGGGCGGCCATCTTTAATAAAGTCCAGCCTGCCGGCGCTGAGGCTGAGGCCGTGCAATTTGGTGGCGCGGCGGACGAGCGGCCAGGGGCGCGGGCGCCATCTCGCCTGATGCGCCATCCAGTCTGCAGGCGACACTGGCGAGTGGCAGGAGCAGGGGCCGACAAGACACGGCCGCGCTCAACCGCTGTCTCCACTTTTCTGACTGGGGACAAAAAAATGTTCAAATGTTTGTTAAACTTATGGGACTTAACTACGGGGTCATCAGTCCCTAAACTTACACACTACTTATGAACTAGCTAATACTAAGGACGGCACAAATATCCATGCCCGAGGGGGGATTCGAACCCCCGACCGTAGTGGCCGTGCAGACCGTGACTGGAGCGCCTCAGTCTCCTCGGCCACCGCGGCCGGCGACTGGGGACGGTGTTCCAGCATCAACGATAAACTCGTCACTGCATCTAGGGTTACGTAGCCACTCCGCTTTTTATTATACGAAAGAAAATTTGAGAGAAGGAAACAAGGAAACTTGGAGTTTAACGTCCCATCGATAGTGTGGATGAGGAAGAGCAATTGAATGGAATGGACAGTGTCTTGAAAGGAAGATATAAGATGAACATTAACAAGAGTAAAACGAAGGTAACGGACTGCAATGTCAGAAAATCAGGCGATGCTGAAGGAATTAGATAAGGTAATCTTTATCTATAAATGTGAATGTCTGTTTGGTGTACGTTTATCACGTCTGAACCACTAGACATAAAGAGCTAAAAATTTGTACAGTTACTAATGTCTACCCGGGGAAGGCTTTAGGCACGGTTTTATAGCGATAATGTGAATGTCTGTTCGGTGTACGCTTATCACGTCCGAACGACAAGACACAGAGACTTAAATATTTGTACAGTTACTAACTTATACCTGAAGAATGTTTTAGGCACGGTTTTATAGCGATCTGATAGATATCTAGTAATTTCAAGAATATAGCGCGAAATGCGGAACAATAATGACTCATTGAAATTATATTTATTCTTTGAAAATGGTTTTATTGGTTGCATTGTTGCTTGAGGGTTGATATTAATAAAAGGGTGGAGTATATTGGGATGGAAAGTTATCGGTGTATATAAAATTCTACGTGTGTGTGTGTGTGTGTGTGTGTGTGTGTGTGTGTGTTAATATTTCCCTCTGCAGCGAAAACTACAGACCGCAAAAGAATGGTCTGTGTGTAACTGTTGTCCGAAGTTTCCCGTTGTACACCATAGCAGTTCCATGCCGATAGCTATAAGGGGGTGCAAGATATAGTGGTTGAAAGTCGTCAAATTATAAAAAAAAAATTCGGACTGAAGGCCAGCGATGACGTTTGCGACTCTATAGCAAGTAGGTTTCATACAGCGAAACGTGATGCCACAGACCATATCTTTGGTCTATGCGTGCTACAATGTCTTCAGCTCTTTCTCTGTAAGGATAAGCATACGAATAAGGAAATATAATAATAAATAAATAAAGTAGCAAAAAAGATATTTCCTTTAATACATATCTTTAAAAAAATCGATTTGACGTTTCGCGCATTAGACCAAGTGATCGATCTGTGATATTATTACAATCATTACTGTTGAATTTCGTGATTGGTTTCGAAAGGAGTGCATTTTTACGTGTGATTTCTTATTTTTATATATTATCTGATAAATGTAACATGTTTTTAGAAAAAAGGAGATGGACAGAGGGAGAGTGGATAGGAAAAGTACTAACTGAAGACTCGAATAAATAAATAAATACCCGGGTAACGCCGGGTTTTCAGATAGTGAGGCAATAAAAGTACTAGATGAATTTTATTATTTGGGTAGCAAGATAACTTCAGATGGCCGAAGTAAAGAAGATATAAGATGCAGAGCGGCTATGGGAAGAAAAGCTCTTCTGAAGAAGCTATACTTGTGAACATACAATATTAATTTAAATGTTAAGAAGTCCTTTCTGAAAGCATTTGTCTGGAGTGTAGCATTGTATGGCAGTGGAACGTGGACGATAAGGAGTTCAGACAAAAAGATTATAGAAGCTTTTTAAATGTGGTGCTACAGACGAATGATGAAGATTAGATGGGTAGATCACTTGACTAATGAGGACATGTTTAACCGAATGGGGGAGAACAGGAGTTCTTGGCATATCCTGAGTAAGAGAAGGGATAGATTGGTAGGACACATTCTGAGACATCAAGGAATTGTCAACTTAGTATTAGAAGGAAGTGTATGGGGTAAAAATCGTAGAGGGAGACCGAGGGACGAATACAGCAAGCAGATTCAAAAGGTTGTAGATTGCCGAACGTATTCTCAGATGACGAGACTTGCAAAGGACAGGGTAGCGTGGAGAGCTACATCAAACCAGTTTGCGGACTGAAGACCACAAATGATAGTATGGTCATTTGAGATGGAGCTGACGCTCGGAGTCCTTGGGTAAGGATGTGGAAGAAAATCGGCCGTGCCCTTTCAAAGGAAGCATCCCGGCATTTGCCTGGAGTGATTTAGGGAAATCACGGAAAACCAAAATCTGGATGGCCGTCCTTCCGAATGAGAGTCTACTGTGTTGCAACTGCGCCACCTCGCTCAGTGAGAAATTTGATGTTCAAATGTTTATGAAGCTTAAGGGACTTAACTACGGGTCATCAGTCCCTAAACTTACAAACTACTTATGAACTAGCTACAACTAAGGACGTCACAAATATCCATGCCCGAGGGGGGATTCGAACCCCCGACCGTAGTGGCCGTGCAGACCGTGACTGAAGTGTCTCAGTCCCCTCGGCCACCGCGACCGGCGAGAAATTTGAACCGAATGCTCCAAAATTTACACCCACGTCAAACGTCATGCGCTATTATACATTCTGACTGTGATCAAGTTTCACAGAATAAAGAAAACAATTCGTAACTATATAATTTTCTGATTCCTAAGTCTTTTATGGTAAACCAATCAACACGTAACCAAGCAACTGATTTTTCAAGACTTAAAAGGCTTACGGCCGCGGTGGAATGGCCGCGCGCTCTAAGCCGCCTTGCTGCGGAGCGCGCGATTCCTCACCGTCGGTGGCCCGAGTCCTCCCTCGGGCATGGGCATGGGCATGTGTGTGTGTGTGTGTGTGTGTGTGTGTGTGTGTGTGTGTGTGTGTGTGTGAGTATGTGAGTGTGTATCTGTTGCCCTTAGATTAAGCTAGTTTAAATTAGTTTAATTAAAGGTATTGCAGATAAGAAGAGGCGTTGAATTACGATGTTTGCCGTGGCCAGGATTCGAACCCAGGACCTCCTGCTGACTAAGCAGGTGCTTTAAACCGCTGAAGTAACACAGCATAACGGATAAGTCTGCTAAACGCACTGTCTTACATGTAGACCGCACAAGTATCGGATTCTGGAATGTTTTGATATTTATGGTACGTGAAGTTCAGAACTCAAATAACAATCAGCTAAAGCCATTCGTCACAACTCTCAAACATTCTCGAGAAAATCGACTTTGAAGTAGTTTTTAAGGTCGTCTTCAGACACAAAAACAAAAAATGACACAAAACTTGCAATTTGAGGTACCAAAATGTTTTATGTAACTTAATTCGAAAACGAAAAAACATATATGTCACAGTGGGATTCGAACCACTGCATCTATAAATGTGAGACCAGGACGCTTCCAGATAAGCTACTCGACGGGTGCTCCAACCGTTTCCGTTATTGGCTTGGACTGATTGTTGTTTAACTTCTGTTTAACCGCCGGCCTACACGCAGCAGACGCCGACTCCATATTACGTAAGTGAAACCGGCTTCTGATTAGAAGCGACATGTAGTATTTGACTGTGCGTTTTGGGTTTCAGTTTATAAATTTACACTGTGTTCTCGTGCATATTAGATTGAAATTCGTTTTTTAACAAACAGTGTAGTCTTCCTTTAATGCAACGCGACAGTAGTTTTTGTTTTCTCGGCACTGTAATGATAAAAAGGGACTGTGAGTGCCGTGTGCAGATGCAGTCTGAGCTGGTGACACTTCGCTCCCAGCTTCAAGCTGTGTTAACCTCGGTTTCACAGCTGGAGGCTGCGATCGAGAGGCGTCGTTGTTGTTGGCCGGTAATGGGGACCGAACGGACTCCCATCGTCTCCACCGATTGGCCTGCGGCAGCGACATGCTCTGATACTGCCAGCAATGAGTCAGACACCCCACCCGCGGTTGTGTCGGAGGGTTGCTCCAGTGCGTGGCAGGCGGCGCAAGACATTCCGGGGGACCGATTGTGAGGCCTCCCCGGTTCGTCTTGCGAACAGGTTTGAGGCGCTATCTGTTCAGGACAACGTTCCTGAGCAGGATGGCGTCTCTCACCTTATGTCACCACTCATCCTGCAAGATCCGAGCTTTCACAGAGGGTAGGTTTGCTTGTAGTTGGGAGCTCCAACGTTAGGCAGATAATGGGGACCCTTAGAGAGATGGCTGCCAAGGAGCGGCAGAATTCCAACATGCACTCCGTGTGTATACCGGGTGGGGTCATTCCAGATGTGGAACGAGTCCTTCCGGATGCCATGAAGGGTATGGGTTGCAGCCAACTGCAGGTGGTGGCTCACGTCGGTGCCAATGATGTGTGTCGCTTCGGATTTGAAGAGATTCTGTCAGGTTTGAGTGGCTATCTGAAGTGGTAAAGACTGCCAGTCTAGCTAGCAAGATGAAAGCAGAGCTCACCATCAGAAGCAAAGTTGTTAGGACCGACTGTGGACCTCTGGTACAGAGCCGAGTGGAGGGTCTGAATCCGAGGCTTAGACGGTTCTGCGACCGTGTAGGTTGCAGATTTCTTGACTTGCGCCATCGGGTGGTGAGGTTGCGGATTTGAATAGGTCAGGAATCACTCTAAAATTTATTTCGAGTCTTGACCACAAATTTCAATTTATTGAGGCCTTCCCCCCAGAACTTTCCTGTAGGATGGTCAAGTGAATACTAAGGTTAGCAAAGCGGTCGGTTATTAAGTGGAGAATCCGCCAGATGGCGATGTTTACATTCTACTTCTCTCTCACTCACATATGCGCACTCACTCCCTCTGTGAAATATTTTTTTAATAATGTAATATCTTAAAGCTGCACAAATTATAAAATTATAAACTTATAACTATAAATCTTTTACAGTCACTGTGTACAAAAATTTTCTTTTAGATTATAAAATTATATGAATGCTACACCAATATTTTTTTGCCATACTATATTTTGATATCATTAGGACAGATAGTTTCTATACCGTTTCTATACCGTACAAGTTTTCATTTGCCCCTCATTTAAATTACATTGTTGGCCTACAACCAGTAATGCAATATGTTAAGGTAGTGTCATTCATTTTAACAGCCTTGAGTGTAATGTAATTGATCAGTATATTTTGAAACTGCTTTATTTCACGTTTTATAATACAGAACTAACATGTACTATACACTTAGGGGAGATGATATTTTAACTAAGAGATTATATTGAAGATATCGTTTCACATCAGCATTGCCTATACTGTAATACTGTACATAGTACTTTCTGACCCACCTCATGTTACAAAGAGTAATCAAATTTATATAAATGTGACACTGCTTTTACATATTGCATTGCTGGTTGTTGGACAACATTGTAATTTAAACGAGAGGCAAATGCAAACTTGTATGGTATAGAAACCACCGTGTGGTTTTTGTAAGCAGATGGTGCTTGATGGCTGCTCTTCCTTCCCAGCCCTTTTATGTGTGCCCCCCCCCCCCCCATTCATCCGACCCCCTCCACACACTTTTCCTCGCCTGAATACGGTGTAGATATCATGATTTTGGTGACTGTCAGCAATGTGTCACTTAACACTATCTGTCCTACAGATGTCAAAATATAGTATGGCAAAAAATACTGATGCAGCACTCATTAATTTTATAATCTAAACGAAAATTTTTGTACACAGAGATTGTAAAAGTTTTATAACTATAAGTTTATAATTGTATAACTTAACAGAAACAAAATATTGTGAGCTGTAAAGTATTATATTATTTTTTTAAAATCCCACGGAGTACGTGCGCATATGTGAGTGAGAAAGAAGTAGAATGACAACATCGCCATCTGGCGGATTCTCCACTTAATAACTGACCGCTTTGATAACCTTAGTATGCACTTGACCATCCTACAGGGATCTTATGGGGGAATTTTAAATTTATTTTATGTTTGTCATATGTCTTTTACAGTGATTATTTTAAAGGGAGTGTTTTAGTTTCACTTTTTAATAAGTTTTAAAATATATGGGAAGTGTGAAGATAGTGTTTTCATTTATGTTTTATCATAATGTTTGATGAATATTAATTCCATTGTCTTGCTGCAGCCTTCGATAATGACGAAACGTCGAAACGCATAAGGCCTCAATAAATTGAAATTTGTGATCAAGACTCTAAAGTTTATTCAAGTGCTTCAAAATGGCCACGTCTTACAAATTTCTAATGGTGACAGCAAGGAAGATCAGGAATCCACTACACGCAGGAAGCGGGCTACACGGGTAGCGAGAGGTTGTGTCGCGTGGACTGGGCGGAAACACTAAGTGGGCTTTCTCAAAGGGTGCAGGTCGATCACACGAGAAATATAGATCTAGGAACTATCGGTATCACAACTGTAAATTGTCGCAGCTGTGTCCAACCTTTAATGGAAAGCAACGAAACACATATCATTATAGGTAGAGAAAGTTGGCTTAAGCCAGAAATAAGTTCAGCAGAAGTTTTTGCAGAATATCTTACATATGTTCATGAAGGATAGATTAAACAAAATAGGTGAGGCGAGTTTTTCGCCGTAGAAAGTGTAGTGAATTTGATCGTTCATGTCAGTTGTTATGGGTAGAGGTAGTACCTGAATATCGCAAAAAGTTATTAATTGGTTCCTTTTACCGGAACCCGGACTCTGGAGATACAATAGTAGAAAGCTTCAAAAAAACCTGTGTTTAATTGCAAATACGTCCCCGACTCACACGATAATAGTAGGCGGTGATTTTAATTTAGCCTCAATCTGTTGGCGAAATTATATCTTGATATCAGGAGGTACGCATAAAACATCGTGCGAAATTGTACTTAACGCATTCTCTGAGAATTACTTCCAACAATTAGTTCATGAGCCAACTATAATTGTAAATGGATGTCAAAACGCACTTGATCTCTTAGCAACACATAATCCTCAAGTCATGACGAGCATTAGAATATATACAGACATCAGTGAAAATAGATCTGTCGTAGCGAGATTGAATATTGAAAGTCCTAAAGTTACCAAAAATAAACTATATTCGTTGAGGAAAGGAGCTAGATATACAATACACTGCTTCTTGAAAGACAGTTTCGTAAACACTAAACGTAAATGTAGAGCGGATGAAGCTCAAATTCAAAGAAGTGGTATCGGCAGCAATTGACAGTTTTATACCAAATAAATTAATAAAAGAAGGAGGTGATCCCTCTTGGTACACAAATCAGGCCAGAACACTGTTGCAAAAGCAACGGAAAAGGCATGCTAAATTTAAACGAATACAAAATTTCCACGATTGGCGATCCGACACAGAGGTTCGAAATTTAGCGATGATTTCAATGCGATATGCCTTAAATACTTTTCACAAAGAAACTCTTCCTCGAAATTTGGCTGAAAACCCAAAGAGATTTTGGTCATATATTAAATACACTAAGGGCAAAACACAAACAATACCCTCACTACGTGATATTAACGGCGATCCTGCCGATGATAGCGCTACTAAAGCAGAGTTACTAAACACAGATTTCAGAAACTATTAACCAAAGAAGATGAAACCAATATTCCAGATTTCGAATTACAAACAGAGGTCAGCATGAGTAACGTTGAAGTAGATATCCTCGGAGTAGTGAAGCAACTTAAATCACTTAACAAGAACAAGTCGTGTGGTCCGGACTGTATACTCATTATATTTCTATCTGATTATGCTGAAGCAATAGGTGCTTACTTAACAGCCATATACAACCGCTCTCTCAAATAAGGATCTGTACCAAAAGATTGGAAAGTTGCACAGGTCACACCTATATTCAAGAAAGGTGGTAGGAGTAAACCACTATTTCAATGACGTCTATTTCCAGCAGGGTTTTGGAACATATCCTGTATTCAAATATTATGAATTATCTCGAACAGAATGGTCTATTGACCCAAAGTCAACACGGATTTCGAAAATATCGTTCCTGCGAAACACAACTAGATCTATACTCACACGAAGCGAAGAGTGCTATCGATAAGTGTTCTCAAATTGATTCCGTATTTCTTGGTTTCCAGAAGCCTTTTGATACCGTACCTGACAAACGGCTTTTAATCAAATTGCGTGGTTATGGTATATCGCCCCAAGTTTGCACCTGGAAAGGAGATTTCCTGACAGAGAGGACACAGTACGTAGTAATCGATGCTAAGTCACCGACTAAAACAGGTGTATCGGGTGTTCCACAGGGTAGTGTTATTGGTCCCATGCTGTTCCTTATTTACATAAACGATTTGGGAGAAAATCTAAGCAGCTCTCTTAGGTTGTTTACAGATGACGCCGTCGTTTACCGTCTATTAAAATCATCTGAAGATCAAACCCAACTGCAGAACGATCTAAATAAGATATCACTGTGGTGTAAAAATTGGCAATTAACTATAAATAATGAGAAGTGTGAAGTCGTCAACATGAGTACGAAAAGAAATCCGTTAAACTTTGTTTACAACATAAATCACTCGAACTCCAGTAAATACTTAGGAAGTACTACTACTTCAGACTTAAGCTGGAAAGAACACGTAGAATGTCGTGGGAAAGGCGAACTAGTGACTGCGTTTTATTGGCAGAACCCTTCAAAGATGCAACAGAACTACTAAAGAGACTGCATACACTACCTTTGTCCCTCCTTTTTTGGAGTATTGCTACCCAGTGCGCGATTCTTATCAGGTGGGCTTGATGAAAGAATTCAAAGAAAGGCAGCTCGTTTTCTTTTGTCACGATACAGGGGAGACGGCATTATGGAAATTATACAGAATCTGGGATGGGAATCATTAATACAACGGCGCTTATCGCTGCGGCGTAGTTTACTTACGAAACTCCAGTCGCCAACATTCTCCTCCGAATACCACTTACGTAGGTAGAAAAGACCATCAGAATAAAATACGAGAAATCAGAGCTCGAACGGAGAGATGCAGGTGTTCCAGCGCGCTATTCGAGAGTAGAATGGGAGATAATAAATAGTATAAAGCTGGTTCGATTAACCCTCTGCCAGGCACTTAAATGTGATTTGCGGAGTATCCCACGCAGATGTAGAACTTCAAGTACCAAAGGTATAAATATATTCTAAAAGCCGATACCTATTTTGCCTCCTTGTTAGAGCACGTCTCCCTCCACAACACATACTTTAATTCTGCCTCAGTGTCCCCCTGTGAAATAAGTATTAAATATGATCGAATCCTGGCGACAGCACACATTTTAATTCAACACCTCTCCTTATCTTTAGTACGTGTGGTATAATTAGACAATTTATATTTCAAGGCATTGTATTATTGTTGATATTTAGCTTGTAAGCCTAGGGACTGATAACCGCAGCCGTTAAGTCCCTTAGATTAACAAACATTTTAAAAAGTGCTTATGCAAATATCAAAATTAAAGTGTATGGATGAGAGACTTTTTGAAGTGACATAAATGCAATGTGCAAAACTAGCGTACACAGAAATTTAAAGAACGTTTAACCATTTCATCCCCACATTATGAATCCAGCTTAGGAAAAATTAAAATCAGTGTTTTCTGTATTAATATTGTGCACAAAACATCAAAATATGTGTTTTAAATTTTTTTATTGAACTATTGCTTTTTTATGTCATGTAGGCTATTTCTTGCGCAACACAGACGTTTCTATTGAGGTGTTTTATTTATAAAGGTGAATAGATGGGGCATAACAGCTTTCAGATAATTACAAAACGACATGTTGACCATAGCTGTTTATTAATTCTCAATGCTACCGGTTTCGGTTTTGTACCATTGTCAAGCGTTAGCAGATATTAGCTAATAGCTTAACATGTCGAAATATAAAAATACAAAATTATACCACAAGTATTCGTTGTCATTGTTCAAGTTATTGTCACAGTAGCTGACTGCTATATAATGAAGGATACATTGATGAGTTTTATTATTTGGACGTTATTTTGTTGATAGATCAATAGTGCTATTATAATCTTGGCCACAGCACCAAACACAAGACAATTCACTGCTGAAATAAAATTACACGAACCACAGTCACGCTCACACTCACAGCCACATACAGACAGCAACGTAACACGATCTCAAAGACTGATAAATTAATGTCTCAGAGATATTAATTAATGGTACTGGAGAAAAATTTCGAACGAGTTGCAGCTGGGTCGGGGGTACTGTAGCGGTACGGAATATTTCCGTAACGTCATGTTACAGTCGATTTTTTCGCTGCTATCTCGGTCGAAGTTTATCGCCTGATTTGTTTACGGATTTTAAACTTTATCGAAAGATTTATTATAAAATTGTATTCTTATAGTGTATTAATTATTTTTCTAAATATGTTGCTGGAGTCATGGCATGATGCCAGGCTAACCAAAATGGCTGCCATTGATGCAAATACATGTTCCGAAGCGGGCTTCTGGGGCTACCATTATGGCTGGTAGGAGTAATCCAGTGGTCACGGAGATCGAAGAAAAAAAAGGAAAATTATATTGATTGTTAATTATGAGTAGTCGAAGTTTGTCCGAGGCTACGTAGTGTATCTGTCGGGGAATACTTCAATCAATTTTGGTAAAAACGAAGAGAGTATGTCATCCAAGTTACATATCGTCTGGCTGTGAAAGTAATCCAGCATTTGGGCCTGAATTTCAGCATACTGCGCCGCAGTGCGTTCGTACTGAGTCGATACACACCTGGAGAGAATTCGGTAATGTGTTGGAGAGATGCTATTTTTTTTTTTTTTTTTTTTTTTTTTTTTAATGCTGATTGTCCTATCGAGATCTGATCGAGATTCGAGAGAAGTTAAACTGTCCATATTATTGTAATATTCTGTAAAAGAAATTATTCAAGGGTTCCTGTGTGCATCATATCGTAATTTGCTGTTGATGTGTAGACTTTTTGTGAGAGTTGCAGTTGTTATTGGTACGCTTGTGGTTCATATAAAGTGGGGTATTGGTGGAAAGGATCCACAATACCTTCGGTTACTGACAAAGTTGCAGGCTGAGATATATTTATTTAGGTACCTAAACATTACTGTTTATTCGAGTGGTGCTGGACCCTTGGATTTTGGTAAACTTCGATAGGGACAGAGACTGGTATTCAAATTTTGGGCAAAATGATTATGTAACTCAATTGTGAAGTGTGTGTACGACAGATTAATTTTATTGGACTGATGGGTTGTAGTTGAATCTTAAAATAAGACCTACTTTGAAAGATAGTTCCATTTAACTGTATTCAGGGACATAGGGTGCTGTTCATAATCAGGGCTATTAAATAATAAAGACTGTACTTGAGGAATTACAACAAGTGCTTCCCCTTTTCTTTCTTCTCAATATTGATGTTAAACCTGCTTGATGTAAAAATGATTGTTTGTATTGAAGCAGCCATGCCGTTGGTAGAGCTACCATAATTCGTAAGAAATTCTTTTTGTCATAATTCTATCTATTACTGTTCTTTACAAAACCTCAATAGTTGATGCACTCTCAAGTTTAAAAAAAATAAAGAAGAAATAATAAATGTATACAAAACACTCATAAATTATCCTGATGGGAATATTTTTATATATCATAAATAATAAATCAGTTCATTGGTTGAGAACTGGGTGTATTTACTTCGTAGAAACTAATATCGGTCGTTCGGGCTTTGTCAGTAAATACAAGTTCTAGCGATCGATATTTATAATTTTTTTTTAAATTATTCTACATGCTGAAGTATTTATATAGATGAAAAGGTAGATCTTTTCTAGCACGAACTTGACATATTGGCCACTTGTATTTTAACTAAAAGGAATTTTGATGCAAATGCTACCAGTAATTACGACGAAGTTTTCAAACACCAGAGATCATAGATTGCTGTAGATGGAACAGCTACCGGTGTCAAAGTAACAGTCATACTTTTCACAGGAGAACGCAACTCACGGTTTATCTTTGCTTAGTAAAACCGTCAGATGCATGCAACAACAACAACAACAAATAAGAACCTGTCTGCAGTGATTGGAATTCTGGTACAGTAGAATTAGTCTACAGGGCTTGGTATTTTCTGATTAAAAAATAATAATTATTCGCAGTCAGATGTGTATAGGAGGTATAATTTGATACGAGAGTTAAGGCAGTTACAAGATACACCATCAGTCGCAAGGTATGGGCATTTACTTGATATGAATTAAAGGCTCTAATTAACAACTGAGGTTGTTTATGAATTTTACAAAGACAATTACAAAACCCTGCTAGTCAGTTAAATAAGAATTTGTCCTCAACTGACAGTCGGTTTCAGGTGATGATATTACAGTAAATGATGATCTGTAATCAGTCAGCACTTACTTACAGGTTTAACAGTCTTTAGCAGTTAGAAACAGGGAATTGGAAGAAAGTAACATTTAAATTTACACCTTCAACATAATGAACACCGGTAGATGCGCGTGCATTACCACCACCACCTAGAGAGAAGGCCGCGGCGCGCTCGTGTGACGTCAGGCAGAGTAGGTTGCGCACGCATAGCTGACTGGCTCGCTGCTTCAACATAGTGGGCCGTGCCCCAGCGGCTACCCAGTCAACTAGACACACGCAACCTACTCTGCCTGACGTCACATGAGAGCACCTCGGTCTTCTCTCTAGGCGGTGTTGATACAAGGCCTCACAACACGTCCTTGTCACATCACACTGAAAGGCAGCCATCGCAAGCTCACTGGATGGCGCTACAGACAGTGGGCTGTGCCCCAGCTACCGGCCTCTCAGCTAGCGATGGCAGCCTATCGGTGTGACGTGACACGGACGTGTTGTGAGGCCTTGTACCTAGACAGTGTTGGCACAGCCCACTGCCTCATAGCGGACAGCCAGTAAGCTGGCCGCCATGGCCTGGTCCGAGGCCAACGAAACAGACAGGCCGCGGCGCACACGTCATACCACGTGATCAAGTGAGGCCTGAGCCGGCGCGATCGCTAGCCGATTGGCCGGCCGCTGGAGCACGGCCCACTGCCTCATAGCGGCGCGCCACTCAGGTAGCGGTCGCGCCAGATCAGACCTACCTTGCTTACATGATTTGACAGGCGCGCCGCGGCCTGTCTTTCTTGTTGGCCTCAGCCTGGTCAGTATGACGTAGCACGGGCTGTTGTGAGGCCTTGTCTCTAGGTGGTGCTGGCTGGCTATGACCTTGTTCTGGTGGACCGGTTGATGCCACCCTGCAGACTGCCTCTGCTTTCCATGCCGATACCAAGTGATGTGGTCAGCCACAAATTGCTATGTACTTACACTTCAAATGTAACATCTTGTGACATGTTGTTATATATTTTGTGGACAGGTATTTTCTGGACATCACTGAAGGCTCATGCAATGAAGGCTTTCACGACTGGATGTCATACTTGCTGGTAGAACTTCCGGGTTATAAGGCTGTGGTCCATAAAACTTTTCAGTTTCACCTAACGTTTCGTCCAGAGCTGCGCCGGACATCCTCAAAGGTCTTCTTACTTGTGTTGAGTCTTGCCAACTGATGAGTCGGGCGTCTGAGAGCGCCATATATACTGTGAAAGGTGGACGTGGTCAAGCTGTCACTGATAACGTGACAGCTTGACCACGTCCACCTTTCACGGTATATATGGCGCTCTCAGACACCCAACTCATCAGTTGGCAAGACTCAACACAAGTAAGAAGACCTCTGAGGATGTCCGGCGCACCTCTGGACGAAACTTTAGGTGAAACAAAAGTTTTATGGACCACAGCCTTATAACCTGGAAGTTCTACCAGCAATTATTGGAGGCTCTCAAAACGTTTAAGCAGTGGTTTCTCACCACTCTACTTCAGACTACTGCTGACTTTCATAAACGAATGAGAGTGTGCCTACTATATGACATCTAGGTAATTACTGCGGGGGGGGGGGGGACTGATGACCTTACAGTTTTGTCCCCCTAAAACATCACACTAACAACAACAATTACTGCGGATCAAAGAACGAAAGCTGTTTAACAGTTTGTATCAGCAGTCGTACGAAATATCCTTCAGTTGTATCCCTTGCCTTTGGTAATGTTCTGTTACGATAAAATCCACGTGTTAGACCAAGAAATTGAGCAGTGTTTTCATGTAAATGTGCATTTGTAGCTTTTACGTTAAATTTTTGTTCACTTGAAAATGGCAACAAGCTTTGCTGAAACTAGTTGTGAAATAAAACAAATTTTATTTTTAACGTGATGTAGGCCGATCTTCTTTCAGAAGTATTTCACTTAAAACAATGCTAAGCTCACTCTCCTACGGGAAAAATGTCGGTCTTCAACGATTTTTTTTTTTTTGTATGTTTGTGGAAGAACCCAGTTATAGTTACTGTTTATCGTAGGTTGTGCATTTTACTTATTTCTATCCATTTAATGATGAATTATTACCCCTTACTTTTGGCTTGACTTTATCTGGTGAAAACATAAATAGAGCGACTATAACAGCTACCGACCCCGCATCCTCTTACCACAAACTGCGCGTGGTTTTCTACAATGAGTTTCAAAATTTCGTCCTTGGATGGGTAATTATGCTTGTAATTAACATTTAAACTCTCAAATATAGCGATGTTTTGCGAACCAAGTTTCAGTATAATCTGAATCTTTATCAGACACTGCAAGCTTAAGTTAATGGCGTAATAATTTCTTTCAATTTTATGAAGATTTTTTTTCTGATACATAGAAAAGTGTTATAGTAATGGACCACCACTGAATTTACAACCAGCCCAAAAAAAAAAGAAGAAATGATGTACTATATGTCAGATTTGGCAATTATTGTCATCTGCAAGCTTATGGGGTAAAAGGGATATGCAAGTTTCATCTTCAAGGGTACCTGACTGTAAATTGTAGAAATTATGAAATTATTATAGACTTTGTACCGAAAATGATATATTGTAATACATTTCAAATTAAATAGTCGAAAATACAATAATTTCTGCAGCCGTAGGAACACACTATGGTATTTATATTGCAGCACGTTATCACTTCTTTAGACAATGTTACTTACAGACCAGAAACTATATTTTGAAAAACAAATCATATAAACACGGCCCTACACGTCTAACTTAATAAAATTAATATTTTTTCTTCAGGTGATTTCTTTGTGTGCCAAGTAAAGGGTTACATCACAAATATTATTAATTTATGGAAAAAATCGTTACTTATTTCTATACGTAGTGATTGTAATAATATATATTCTTTACTTGTTACAATTTTTGTTTTGTTTTTGAGGGAAATTTGGAATGACATAGCGCATCATAGGGCAGGATATGTTTCTTTAATCGTAACTATACATCATTTCCAAAATGTTTACTTCTAGTCTAGACATTTGAAAATAATTTATTGAACCTGATACAATAATTTGAAAGTCTTGCTGCATCTACTCCAAATTAAATATGAAGCAACAATATATATTTTGACTGCATTTAGCCGGCCGCGGTGGCCGAGGAGACTGAGGCGCTCCAGTCACGGTGTTCACGCCCACTACGGTCGGGGGTTCGAATCCACCCTCGGGCTTGGATATTTGTGCCGTCCTTAGTTGTAAGTAGTTCACAAGTAGTTTTTAAGTTTAGGGACTGATGACCCCGTAGTTAAGTCCCACAGACTCTACAAACATTTGAACATTGACTGCATTTTGGCCTAATGGTCTCTGTTTCCTTGAAGTAATGATAGACAACCTAGTCATAATAAATTTGGGAAAGTCTTTCAGTGTTGTTTACAATCTTTGGACGAATGGTTGCGTGTGGAGGAAGAGATGAAAATGACGTCGCCTTAGGCCAATACTGTGAGAGAAAGGGTTAAAGAGTTCCATTTTATCGTTGTACGATGCTTTTTACTGTAATGTGTATTAAAATATATTCCGTTAGAACATTGGGCGTCTATTTGGACGGTGCCTGACATACTCGCTTTGCATATACATTTCGCTGAAATAACAAATCATACACTTCGATTGTGATGGCAGTCCGTTGTGATAGAAGACAGTCCGCTGACGGCGGGGAAGTCCATAGCCACTGGAGTGCATGTCCGCTTCCCTTGCCAAGAACAGCTGGCGTGGGCATTCGAAGAGGGAGCAACGAAAAGGGGTAGAAGCGACGCGACGTCGTGAAGGATACAGTGGACCTCTCTGGCGTCTTTAGAGCGCTATAAGTGTCCCGAGGCTGTAACAGCGCCGCTCGCGGCTATTGCTGGTACTAAAACGAAACTAGCGCGCCGACAACTGCCTCATAACAAACTCCTGCAGACCCCGCTATCACAGGACCTGCACGACGGCTTGTCGTACACGCTCCGCGTCTCCTGAAGATGACGTGCTGCGCATCCTTCACTCCAATCCCGTAAATTTTGGTAAATAATTGGCCTACATAACTGTCAAAAGAAACAAGCAACTAACTGTCACGGAAATATAAAGTGTTTCTCATTACTTTTGGGGGAAATGAAATTGTACTTACTTTGTGAACTAATAGTTATTCCAGCAGACAGAATGATATTTACAGACAAATAAATTGAACCTTTATCTTCACACACGTATTCTCATATGTATATGAAATTACGTAAATTTGGCGTCACGAAAGTTTTGGGGGAAAACCATAAACTTGGAAATAATAAGGAATTAATACTATGTATCCCTATCACGAATTTTTTACAGTTGTGGCAGCCGTTTCTGCATACTTTGTACAAGCTTCTGTAAGTACTAAATATTTACATATTCCCATTATTCTTGCAGTCGTCTCCTGACGTCTTGTTTGAAGTGTATGGGGACTTTCCGAATATTTCTGTGTAACGCATCCCATAAATTATCTATAGAATACGCGTTTCGACTCTGTTGAGAGGAGTTGACAACTTTTGGACCATTGTATTGCAGCTATAGTCATACAACATAGGCGAAATGTTTGGTGAAAAAGTGTATTTTTAAGGAACAATCTGAAGCACCGCGCAGAATATATAGGGATTGTTTTTACATTTGACAAAGTCTCCAATCCTCATACATTTTGTGCAATTCTTCAGATTGTTCCTTAAAATCACAGGAATATATATTTTCATTCGTTCGTCAATAACTACTAGCATAACGACTCCTTGGTCTGACATACTACAGCAATCCATATGGCCCCTACCGTGTTTAATTGTAGCTTTTGAATTCTTCATTAATCCAGCTGTTTTTTGGGCTATCTGCACAGCGTTATTCGTCTATCTAGTCACTGATATGTTAAATTTTGATTAATTCAACCACACAAATTACTTGATTCTGCCAGTCAATGTACTTGTTTATAACTTTCCTTGCGAATAGAACGCTCTTCTTCCTTTTGATAGAAGCGATGTAAGGCTTCCGTTTTGCAGTTCGTCCATGCTAATTTTTTCTGTATAGTAGTCAACTGATTGTGCTAAAAATGGCCTTCTTCGCTAACTTATCTTCATCCTCAAATTCGTGGTGTAACTGTTCAAATTCAAATGTTTGTTAACCTATGGAACCTTACCACTTTGATTATCAGTCTCTACGGCTTACAAACTACTTGAACGAATCTAAGGATAACACACACACCTATGCTCGAAGGAAGACTGGAACCTTCGTTGGCGAGCAACTGCATGCTCCGCAGCAAAGCTCCTTAGATCGCTCGGCCACTCCACCGCTGCGTGTTGTGATTCGTGGATCTTCCTTGGCCTTTTATAATATTGCTCTCTCCTCAAAAATATCCTTGGGCAGACAGACGATATTGCGTACAGTACTCTTCTTCATATTCAGTAACGCTGCTATTTCTCGGCATGTTCTTCCCTTTTCGTGGTGTAATATTACTAACGCCTCTGTTCAAATGTGCAGACTTTGCCTCTAGGTACCACTGTATACGAACATTCTTGTATGTCCTTTAAGCTCTCGACACTAACTGGCATTGCACGAAATATCGAATAACACAGATATGGCGCACACGAAAACATGGTTGTCAACATTTGTCATACGACTTTTGAAGTTCATATTTCGATATCCGGCACTATGGAATGGGTCTTGTTGTGAAATAATTAATATGCCAGTGTATAAACTGACAAATAACTGTTAATATCGGCAGGTTAGATTCTGAAAAGTAATTAGGAAATACCATGGTGTGCACACTCACAGCTTAATAGCAAGGACTAGGCGAAAACTGATGTCCAAAAAATTAAAAATATGCATAGTGAATACGAAATACAAAAGTAACAGCATTAAAAAATAAAAATAAAAAGTTCTTCGTTTTTCTGTTACTAGTTACTGGCCGCTTCTTTTGCTAGCATTGCTTCAGCTGTCAAAGTGTTGCACTTTTTCCCCCCTCTTTAGAGTTTCGCCATATTTTTAGAATGTGGTAGAATTGCTTTTTTCCAGCGGAAATACGACTGTAGTTTTCCATCGCTTTTTAGCTGTTCAAAAATGTTCAAATGTGTGTCTAGTCTATGGGACTTAACTATGGGGTCATCAGTCCCTAAACTTACAAACTACTTTTGAACTAACTAATACTAAGGACGGCACAAATATCCATGCCCGAGGGGGATTCGAACCCCCGACCGTAGTGGCCGTGCAGACCGTGACTGAAGCGCCTCAGTCCCCACGGCCACCGCGGCCGGCTGTAGCAGTTCACAATACCAAAATAGCAAGGGCAGGCTAGTTTATATGCTACTGCCAGTTTGTTATACATTCTGTTTGAAAATCATTTAGTGAAAACCATAAGTTGTCTGCCCTCTCACCAGATACATGTATGTTGGGTGTTGCACTTAGAATATGGCCTTCTGTCTCTTTGAATTATGTGGGATCCCCATCGCGGTAAGGTCCGTGCTTAGTGTAGTGGGGGCAAGTATCCATAATCACTTACAGGAGATGCGAATGTGTTGACGTCCAAATGGGTTTCCCTGGTGCGGAACCAACTGACCGCTCACTCGAATATTTAAGACAGGACCACACGCAGCTAACACCCTCGAGAAATAGATTTAGTATCGCCGAAGCACGCGAGCTGTAGGCTTACAGTTTTTAATACGCTGCCGCGGTTACGAAACAATTTGCCACATTTTTAATGTACTAAATGTGTGTTTATATGTTCCTAGCAGTTTAAAATTCCGGCCCGGATCGGATTTGAACTGAGGACTTTGCCTTTCGTAGTCAAAAGGTCCTGGGTTCGAATCCCGCACCTGCACACAGTTTTCATCAGCCAGCAAGTCTCATTTCAACGCAGAATGAAATATTTCATTCTGCGTTTTTATCTTTTTTTTATTATTAATCTCAATTTTTTAAACTTTATTTCATTTAGTACTACGAAGAGTGCACGTCGATGTAGGTTGACAACTGTTTTCCAAACAATTAGGGTTCTTATAAAGGATGCATGTACTGTACCTCCGAAATACTTTTGCAACGATGTGTGGTTTATCCTACTTTTGTATCTTTAGTGTAGCTTCCACATAAAGTAACGGTAACTATTTAGATATTCTCATTCCATACAAAAGTAGCAACATGCTTGTGTTGATACTAAACAGTTACAGAACACAGCCATCTGAAGTTCAGAATAAGGACCCACAACCGGCCAAGAGAATAAAACGATATTTCTTGAAACTGTTACTACCCGTAAGCAGTCGCGATCAGCAAGCTATATGGTTTAATTTGTCTTAGGATTTTACTAAATGTTTCATAGTTATAAACGAGTTTAGGTTATTTGAAACAGAAATATATGTTTTCGTGTGACCACTTCAGTGTATTGAATCCAAGAATACGAGTAAATTTTCAATCCTTGCTCCGCCTGGACTAATCCTTAATTTTAGATATACTTTGTGTATCAGCGATCGGCATGTAAAGCTCCAAACATATTGTTTATAAATGTGGAGTTTATTTTGTATCTTTATTAATTCTGACTCTTTCTACACAAACTGCTGACAGTAATGTGAATACAAAAATGAAAAACACAAAACAACAACAAGCGAACATAATTCTGGGTGCAGAGCAAATGTTCGCAGAAACATTCTGAATTATTCATCACGGCTGACAATCGTTCGCTTACCCGCTTCACTCCCACTCTTTTTTGGCTCAACTTTGTCCGTTATAAATCTGTTTCGGTTCAATGACTGTTTTAGCGGACTCTAATAAACTATTTAATCCATTGACGACTACAAAGCTCAAAATGCACACATTTTTGGTGGGTGGTATTCTAAAAAGGTGTTTAATATGCATTTCTGAACAGGTAATTAGTTATGATCCCTTTAACTGCCGTCTCTCACGAACATTGACTATTTCTTCGTTATCTTTTCCTAAATTAAATAACCGTTTCCCAATTTAAATATTGGCACATTGTCGCAACAATCTCAGCTAAATTATGCGTGACCAGAAAGATTTAAAACTAATCCCCATTCACATGCGGAAGTATGATGACATCTATCAGGTGAAATATGATGAAATGGTAACTGCCTAGATTTAATGAATTATGAATGTAATGAAATGGTAACTGCCTAGATTTAATGAATTATGAATGTAAGTGGAAGCAATATTTTACATTTGGAAAATAATTACTGATGTGTTAACCTACGCCCAAAAATGTATCCATGGATGGCCTAATTTTTGTGATTACTTATCGTTCCGTAAGTATTTATCAGAATAGTTGTTTTAGACATATTTCATCAGTATCGAGGGTTTTATAATTAAAACTCTCTCTTGACGTCGAATTGTATTACAACTAGAGCGTTGGGACAGCATCAGAAATTTTCAAAGTACTGTCTACATCTACATATTTTTAAATCACGTTTAAGTGCTGGCAGAGGGTTAATCGAACCACTTAATTAATAATTCTCAATCGTTCTATCATCTAATAGCACGCGGGTAAGTAGGAACACCTAAATTATTTCGTTTACGATCTAAGTTTTCTTATTTTATTGTGATGACTACGTCTCAATATGTAGTTGTGTGTAACAAACTATATTCGTATGATTCTTCAAATTGTTACTGGCTGTAAGCAATCTTGATCAGATCTCGCCGTGACGAATAACGCCTTTCAATAAATAATTTCCAATCTAACTCGTGCATCATTTCCCTAACATCCTCTCCTTTGTTTCAAGATAACAAGAAACGAGGTGCTCTTCTCTAAAGTTTCATGTCCTCCATGAATCCGATTGACGAGGACCCCAGACACTGTGCAATAATACTCTAAAATAGTGCTGACAAGTGTAGTGTAGACAGTTTCTTTAACAAAACAGTTGCATTTTCTTTTTCCCAGCCTTTGATTCTGATCATCCGCGAGAGGTCCATGACTACTGATCACGTTGTCTCGTAACTTTTTTTGTAAAGGCGAGGAAGAGTAGGATCACTATAACACTTCCGCGGAAAAGTCATGTATCACTTGAGTTACACCCGATGATGTGTTCTTTCTTACAAGACATTACGAAACTAATCGCCCTATGGAATAATAACTACAAGTAAATACATGTTTCTTTTTTTGCGCTATTGAGCAGTAATGTATGAAGGTATGTAAAAACCGGTTGTGGACCTAATGAAGGATCG
The DNA here is from genome assembly GCA_026315105.1 of Locusta migratoria. Lineage (NCBI taxonomy): Eukaryota > Metazoa > Arthropoda > Insecta > Orthoptera > Acrididae > Locusta > Locusta migratoria. The sequence continues at coordinate 648,262,275 of CM048744.1, read as the reverse complement.
TTCTTTACTTTGCTTTCTTGTGTCCGGGTCTCAGTTTCAGATCCATTTTCAGTCCAGTATCGGGACTCTTTGATAGCATTTTCTCTTACGAGCCCTAAATCCTAAATGTGGCAAGTAGATGGACAGTTACAGCACTTTGTGATGTGCTCCATATCAGTTTCTCAGTACATTCACTGACTACGAAATGGTGAAATGTTTGTTAAGCATATGAGGTTATCATCCCTAAACTTACAAACTACTTATACTAAAGACAGCACAAACATCCATGCTCGAGGGAGGATTCGAACCCCCGACGAGGAACTGCTTCGCGAATCAGAGCATAGCGCCTAAATGCGCTCGGCCAGTCCGCCGCGGCCACAGACTACGTCCAGATTGTTAACACTGGCCCATTTTGCTAGACTTAACTTGATTGGAGGGTCTCCAGTTCTGATCCTGTTCAACGATCTCCAGATTTTCCTTTCCAAGTGCACTCCTGCCAGTGATTCTTGTTGAAGAACAAAGCCGCGTTGGAGTAGCCGAACGGTCTAAGGCGCCTTGCTGCGGAGCGTGCGGTTGCTCGCCGTCGGAGGTTTGAGTCCTCCCTTGGGCATGGGTATGTGTGTTCTCCTTAGGTCAGTTTACCTTAGTTTAAGTAGTTTGTAAGCTATGGACCGATGACCACGCAGTTTGGTCCGATAGATTTGCAAACATTTGAATTTTCCCATAAATTTAAAAACATTTGAATATTTTGAAGAAGAAAATATTGTACCTGCTCAGCGCTCATTGTGTTGGATATGAATGGAGATAGCTTAGGGTTTAACGTCCCATTGACGGCGTGGTCATTAGAGATGGACACAGTGTTAGGAAAGCTTTCTCTGGACTTACGTCGCCTGGCTATTGTTTCTGCTCCATAAACATGATGCCTCTCATCCAAACTTTGAATTTTTCTGCATATTCAAGCTCACATCTGTGTGTTGTGGGTGTTTCAAGACAGGAATTAAACGAGGAAAAATATTAAATTACCAAAATTAGACGTGTCACTTGTCACATGGTCACGTGATCAGTTTTAAACAATTTCTGTGGACATTTAGTTTTCTGCCTGTATGTAACAGTGACCAAAAGAAGCGCATGGCAGCCACAATATAAATACTACAGTTTTGTTCCTATAACTGAAAAATTATTGTATTTTGCACTATTACATGTGAAATGTCTGAAAACAAGTTCCTTTTGGTGCAAAGAAGAAAAGAATCTCAAAATTTCCACTTTTACAGTAAACAAAGCCTACACTTTCCTTTGGCCCATAATGTGGCAAGTGACGAAACGTGTCAAATCGTACATCTTTCACTTGTGCTGCGGGTGCTGCTTTCTTCTTCTGGACTGCTTGTCCACTCCATAGGGGTCTGCCAGACCTCTACCCATTTGTAGTATCCGAGATAAGAATTTGCTAACACTTTCCTATAGTAACTCATGTCAAGTCTCCCTCTTAAAGTTTACAAGCAACCTTTCTTCAGTAAGAACAAAATGCACGAAATCAAAGAGAAGCAGTACACCTATAATATATACGTGCAGTGCCTGTTAAGATTCAAACTATTGCTAAACTTTCTGCGAAAGCCATTGGAAAGTTTAAATGTTGTTTGCCACTATTGGCCACCCGAGGACGAAACTTCAATCATGTTGCAGAAAAGAGCAACATTTTGATGTCGCTTGAGAGCTGCATTGCCCAATAGGGGGTAAAGACAATTTTGGCACGATTATAGAATATTTATTACCAAAAAAGTATTATTGAACGAATGGTCTTGATCACCAAATGATGTTTATATAACATGCAACAGATCTGTGTATTAATCCATCTTCAGAGCATCGTGATTCTAGCTGATGACGTTGAGAGGGCTCCTTATTTACTGTATTTGACATGCAATTTGTTCGGATTCATGTGTTAGGCTTCAGACCCTCTTGATTGCCAACTGCTGGAATCATCATGTCCGGAAGATGAAACACCACACAGACCGAAATGGGTTTGATGTTAAATATCGTTTTGCTATCGAGAATGTTTTTAAATCATATTATTGGAAAATCAGTTTTCTTGTTGTTCCATTACGTTCCTATTATAAATAATTAAAATTGGTGTTCAGTTATAGCGACGCTGAAAAGTGACGATATGTTATAAGCTGTACCTCTGAGGCCCTAATACTGAGAACAGATTATTAACAGCCCGTTAGATAATATCCCGAGTATTTAATTCCAGTTAAATACGCTGTGTGCTTCAACAGTAAAAATTTTCGAACAGCTGCCTACACACGCGGTCATATGTGCAGAAAGGGAGTGACTGACGTATGGTGTCTGAGGGATGGATGGGGAAAGAGACGGAACGAGGTAGACGCGGCGCGGGAGGAGAGAGAAGGGAGAGAGAGAGAGAGGGGGGGGGGGGGACACCTCGTTTCAACGCCGCCAATATCGATCACAAAAAGCGCGTCATTGGGCGGCCTGTGTCTAGTCGGCGAGCGGTTATCGGATGTTGATTGGTTCCGGAGCGACTCGCAGAAACAGATGACTGCGCAGGCCAGTGGCAGCGGAAATTGAGCTTGCGGCCGAGCTGGAAATATCAGCTGCGTGAACGAGGTGTGGCGGGATGAAGGAGGGGGAAGGGAGGGGGAAGGAAGGGGAGAGAAAGAGAGAGAGAGAGAGAGAGAGAGAGAGAGAGAGAGAAAGGTGGTGGGGTGGGGGAAGGTGTCGACGGAACCGCTACCGCAGCCGGCTCCATTCAAAGATCAAGTTGCGGGACCTCTGCAGACACTTCCTGCGGAACCTTCTGAGACACGGGTCGATTGTCGGCTCCCAGACACCGGCCGAATAATGCCCCTTAAGCCGCCGCCCTTCATACATATTCGTTTTACGCCAACTGGCGATCCTTTCACGGTGTTCCAGTGGGACAGAGAAGTTTCTAAAGGAGTAACGGCTCTTAGCGATTTTGACAATTGCAATTCGGGTCAGTTAAATCTTAATGTTTCAGACGATTTAATGTTCATGCAAAAATAGGAAATTAGTACCATTGTTTGATTGTTGATTGATTGGTGATATAGAGCGCTTAACATCGAGGTCATTAGGGCCCGTGCTCAAACTTGAACGGATGGAAGAAAAATGACGCACACCTACAGCTATAGGGATAGCTTAAAACAACTCTTAAAAGGACTAAAACTGTAGATAAAACATTGACATATATGTAGCCCGGCAACTACTTAAAAATAAAGTGTGGTCGAGCCACTCTAACACACATTAAAATCGCACACAGTGGCGTAGCTATCATAGGGCTAGGCGGGGCAGTGCCCCGGGGCCCCCGAGTTCAAGGGGCCCCTTGACCTACGTGAGCGACGTTCGAAAAAAGTTACAGTAGATCCTTGAACACTTTCATGTCCCCCAATTACTTCGTATAATTGAAGTTCTACTGTATATAATAATTTAGTTGAATGAAGGTTTTCCTACTTTGAACTTCTTGAACCCTGACCAACAAACCTCTAACGCACGAAGTGAAATCCAAAAATTATTCGCACCCCAGAATATAAACATAACTAGGTCCTTTTCTTGTCCGCTGAGACGTGGACCCTGCCGTCGTCAGCATATTGTCGGTTGAAGTCGGAGTTGCCATGCCTGCCAATCTTTGCGAAATAACAGTGAATGGTGCTGAATTACTAGCAGTGTTTGAGAGTAGACAGTGTGACCATATTTGAATATGAAGTCTCTACAATGTATTATTACAGAACGGTATTATTATGGTAACTCAACTGTTTCTGTAGTGAATTCCCCAAGGGTGTGCTCCATAATCATAGATCCCAATGAAGAGCTGTAACGAACTGTACTCTGAAATTCATGCTAGAAGAAGAGAAAATATGGTTACTTTGTCACAACAGTAAATTGTGCATTCAAGACACTACCCTGTACCCCACTGCCACTATAATAAGCGAAGATGTCAACTTAGTTATTGTACTTATTTCTTTTTCCTGGCCAGATATTAATATATACTTCATGAAGCCTGGTAGGAGCACGGCTCAAACCAAAGTATTCCATCAAACAAAATCCGGCACCTTTCTTTTCTGGAACCATTCTACACGAATAATTCCCCTATTTTCCTCCTCTGATTGGCCCATCAACGAAATTAGGCTGATCGGTACGGAGCAGTGACCTAACAGCGAGGAGTTTAGCGACAGTGAGATGTCGGCACTGACAACAGTCACCGCTGACTTGACTGTTCCCGGTTTGCTTCGCGGCAGGGGGCCATGTGTTCATGGTTAAGTAATACTTCTTATTTATTGTTTATTTTTTACTAGCTTATGCCTGCGACTTCATTCACCTAGTGTGGAGCATTTTCGGAAACTATCCCAAGACGTCGTTTATCTTTATGTCCTACCCTGGTCCAAATCTATCCCTCTGCAAAATTTCATTCAAATTCGCCCAATAACTTTTGCATGAAAGCATAACAAACAAACCAACTTTCACAGGTATAATTACATTTGAGAGTACAATTAAATATTATCTGCTGCATGACACATAATAATTTACTTAATAGTATTTAGGTTTGTCTTATTATGTCTTCCATTGGGCGGTAAGGAGCTGATGAAGTAGTTTTGCATAGGTTTATTTTAAAGAGGGCCCCGATGTCATTTTTGCCCCGGGGCCCTTGGTGACATAGCTACGCCACTGATCGCACACCCAGTATTTTGGAAAGTAGTCCAGAAATTAGTACGAAATTCAACGTATTTGGCACCAGGCCGTAATATGATATTATGTGAAGTTTGGAAAAAAAAGTTGTATTACACATGTTATGCATATATTCCATTAACATTACACTAATGGCCATTAAAATTGCTACACCAAGAAGAAATGCAGATGATAAACGTGCATTCATTGGACAAATATATTGTACTAGAACTGACATGTGATTACATTGTCACGCAATTTGTGTGCATAGATCCTGAAAAATCGGTACCCAGTATCTCTGGCCGTAATAACGGCCATGATATGCCTGGGCATTCGGTCAAACGGAGCTTGGATGCCGTGTACAGGTATATATGCCTATGCAGCTTCAACACGATACCACAGTTCATCAAGAGTAGTGACTGGCGTATTGTGACGTGCAAGTTGCTCGACCACCAGTGATCAGACGTTTTCAATTGGTGAGAGATAAAGAGAATGTGCTGGCCAGGGCAGCAGTCGAACATTTTCCGTATCCTGAAAGATCCGTACAGGACCTGCAACATGCGGTCGTGCAGGTTTTTGGTTTCGGTTTGCCTATTACTTCAGCACTATACATTTTGGCTCTTTTCTCCACTGCGCTGTTAACAACTGTATTTGTTTATGTTCTTTGATAGTGTTTGTATCGTCTGTCTTTTGAAGTGTTGCCAAGATTGTAGTTGATCGTCTTTGAATTGCAATTTGATTGTTATTCTATTTATTTATAGTGTTTAACTATTATTATTAAAACAATTTTAACTATGTTAAAAGTTTACAGTTTCATATGAGAGAGATGGAGGGTTAACAATGACACTTTGGACTTTTATTTTATTTTATTTTATTTTTTTTGAGCTTATGGGAATTACCGGGTCATCAGTCCCTAAACTTACAAACTACTTATCAACTAGCTAATGCTAAGGACGGAACAAATATTCATGCCCGAGGAATGATTCGAATCCCCTACCGTAGTGGCCGTGCAGACCGTGACTGGCGCGCCGCAGACCGCTCGGCCACCGTGGCCGTCAACCTTTGTGTGAGTGAGTGTTAGTGAACAGGGGGGGGGGATGGGAGGATGACGGAACAGTGGTGATAACTACTAATTAGAAAAGTAAAGTGAGATAGAGGTCACCAGTGGTAGGCAAGTGGTGTGATGATTTATTTATTTTGGGTGGTGGGGGGGGGGGTGGAGGTGGGGGAAACAGTTGGAAATAATTCACAACGTTTGAGCACATAATACGTTCCAAAACCCTGCTGCGTTTGACGTCATTAATATAGGCCTGTAATTTAGTGGTTTACTTCTGTTGCCTTTTTTGAATATAAGTCAAAATTTTGCATCTTTCACATAAAGAATACAATTTTTGTATAAAAATCTCAGAATGTAAATAAATGAAGTAATCAGCAGTATATATCAGCTTTCTTGCCCGTGGATAACAAAATGTGTTATCTAAAGAAATAATGTGACATCACCACCACGTTGCCGTCATCGTAATAAATGGCTAGTCAGGTGCCTTCTGCCTGAGATGGATCTGCTAAGACAACATACGACACTGTGAATAATGGAAGATAAGTCATCAGTTAGGAACTTAAATAATTAATGCGAACAATTTTCTGTCAATATCGCGGTGAAAAACTGACGAAACGCTGGTCGGAGAAGCGATAATATTTCTTGTCGGTTGCAGTCTCGGCCATTCATCAAGTGTTTCGCGGTTCGCTATTGATGAGGGACCGCCACCCGCGTGAGTAATGTCCTCGAGAACGCCCGCGGTCCTCCGGCCGACAGCTCATTTATTGCAGGCAGACATTTTCAAACCTGGCGTGTGTACCGCAGTGGCCGGCCGATATTGAAATTTATTTAATTAAACACTCGACGCGAAATTAAAGCTTCAAAAACCTCGCGTGGCCCCGGACGTAATACAGAATAATCTGTTGTCGATGCTAATTCGATATGTCTGCCGGATTCCTCTTTGTAATATCGTTTCACTTTGTCGCAGTCACCTGTTCCAGCAGCGGAACTTTGCTAATTCAACTGACCGCTTCTGTTCTCTCTCTCTCTCTCCTTTTTTAAATTTTTTTTTCCTGTAATGTCAGTCTACCGAACGCCTGTACCTCCCATGAGAGGAATATCCTACAATTTCAACGTTACCAACAGTTCTGCGTGCTATTAGCAGCCCTGTTTTATAAATGAAATTAGTTTTGAGATGTACAGCACGCCGACACAGCACGCCGACTGGGCCTAGAAGTTAAAGCGAAGTATTCAGCGTACCTAAAATTTTAAGCATTGTTAATCTTATAAAGTCATATCACTGGTTCAAGACTTAAACTGAATTTATATGTCTTGAAGTCTGCACAGTGTCAGATGGAAAAGTGTACATTCAGTGAGAGATTTATAAGGTGTGTAGCTGATACGAAATTGGAAAAGTCGAATGGTCCTATACGACATGTAAGTGCTGCGTACTTGGAAAAACTATTTTCATTTAATTTTACTCTGAGAAACTGACTTTTAACAGTTGCGGATACGAAATTCTTTTGTTTGGCACCTGTAATTATATATACCGAATTCTGCGAGTCTGACATAATACGAGTAGTCTCTTGCAGCAATAAATCATTAAAGGTAAAGTGCCTAGTGCCGACATGTTTTCAAGAAGTAATATTTATTTAATATTTTTGGAAACATTTTCGTTTCACTATGTTTGGGCCAACAGCACTCTTATTTAAATTTATGAATAAAGGTCTACAGTGCAATAATTTATTTCATTTAACTAGTTTCAGTCTTATTTAGACCATCTTCAGGAATGCCATCAGTGCGTCACTTGAAGGCTCCCGGCTACCTGCTAGCTCCACGACATCGATGGAGTCAAGATTCCTGAAGATGGTCTAAATAAGACAGAAACTAGTTGAATGAAATAAATTATTGAACTCTAGTCTGTTCTTTATTCATAATATTTATTTATTTATTTATTTACATTGTTTAGACCGATAGGGAATCACATAAAGCAAATCATGTTCTGTTGCTGCTATTTTTCTTACTCTTCCAGAACTCTTTCACCATCTCGCTGTGTATGGTTCGACGTTCTTCTGTTCACTTTCTCGTAGATGTGTTGTGTTTATCTTCTTTTATGTCTGAAGGTTTTTAGGTCTTCAGTGTCTGTGGTTGTGATGTTAGCATTTTTAGATTAATTTGAACTTCTTTGATCCAGACTGTAGTTGTGTTTTAGTTTCGGAGGTTACATCAAAAAATTCTTTGTTTGTCGGTTTGTCGTCTAATCTCATGATGTATCCGTAGAAACTAAGTCGTTTGGGAAAATCAGTTTGAATGTTAGAGTATTTTTCTGTGATTGTGTGAAACTGAAAACGATATCCTTCGTCTGTGAGTTTTGGGCCAAGGCTTTTTCTGATGATTTTTTTTTTTCGGATTTTTTGATGTTCTCGAGATCCCATTTGTAGTTGAGGTTTAAGGTGTCGCTGACATAGAGTGGTTCAGATTTGACTAATATAGCATCGAATTTACGTTTATATCTTAATGTACTTAATGTTGTAGATGCCCGCGATTTTCCCACGTTTTCTCGTGTTTTCTGTGCTAATCTTTCCGTTCCTGTGGATTCGATTATTTCACTTTAGTAATTGAAGTTATTAACCTTGTTTATAGGGCCGTATTTTGTGATCACATATATTGTTTTGATCTGTATTGTGGTCATAAATTCGGTTATTGAGAAAGAAATTTGTAGTCCAACTTTTTCAGCACATTCTTGAAGACTTCAGTATGATGAGTTGCTGTTGTTTTCATATCCGGAAAGACTCGCGAGAACATCGGCAAAGGTTAGGCACGTGACGTTGATGTTATCTCGTTCTCTTCCTAGACCAATGGGTCTCAAGATGTTTCGATGTTTCATTTCTTGTCCCCATTCTTTAATAACTGTATCTAGAACGGTATTGAGGAGTAACGGCCGCGGTGGAGTAGCCACGCGGTCTAAAGCACCTCGCTGCGGAGCACGCGGTTGCTCGCCGTGGAGGTTCGAGTCCTCCCTGGGGCATGGGAGTGCGTGTTTGTCCATAGGTTAGTTTACCTAGCTTTAAGTAGTTTGTAAGCTACGGACTGATGACCACGCAGTTTAGTCCGATAGATTTACAGACATTTGAACATTTTTGAGGAGTAACGGGGAGAGACCATCACTATCATGGACGTCAGTCTTCATGGGGAAAGGTCGTGATATTTCTCCGTTGAACTTTGGAAGTTGTGTCTGTTAGGGTTTGTTTGATGAGTCGTTGTGTTTTCGGACTCCGATTGTTCTCTGCGAGTATATTAAACAGGGATTGTCGGTCGATGGAGTCATAAGCTTTCCTGAAGTCCACGAATGCACAGATGGTTGGGTGGTTTCTTGTGGCTCGAATTTTCAATGTAGCTTGCAGCTTGAAAATTTGTTCAATAATTGATATTTGTGGTCTGAATCCTGTTAAATATTCACCCATTACGGATTCAAGTGTTTCTTGTAAACGTTTTGTAAGAGGCAAGCAGAGAGAATTTTGTAAGCGACGGAAAGAAGGGAAATTCCTCTGTAGTTATTTACATCAGTGCACATTTCCAGTCGTCTGGGACTTTTTCACTTTGCCAGTTTTCCTGAATGATCGATTTCGTGATCTTGTTCCGAGATTTTTCAGTACTGCTATGATTGCGTCTTCTCCTGATGACTTACTATTCTTGAGTTCTTTGATGTGAAACTAGATTTCTTCTTGTGTCGGTTGGTCGGCGTTGTGTTTCATTTGTCTTGGGGATGTGTGTGGGAATCGTTCGGGTGGGTCGAGGCAGTTGTTGGCAATATTCTGTGCTAATTCCTCACAGTTTTCTTGGTTGGTGAGCGCGAATATTCCATCTTATTTTTGAAGGTCAAATTTTAAGGTGAATAGCCTTTAATTCCACCCCCATGAACCACAGACATTGCCGAGGTGGGGTGGCTTGCGTACCTCAACGATGCAGATAGCCGTACCGTAGGTGCAACCACAGCGGAGGGGTATAACGTGTGGTTCCTGAAGAGGGGCAGCAGCCTTTTCAGTAGTTACAGGGGCAACAGTCTGGATGATTGACTGAGCTGGCCTTGTAACAACAGCTAATATGGCTTTGCCACATAGCTACTGCGAACGGCTGAAAGCAAGGGGAAACTACAGCCGTTACTTTTCCCGAGGACATGCAGCTCTACTGTATGAAGATATAATGATGGCATCCTCTCGGGTAAAATATTCCGGAGGTAAAATAGTCCCCCATTCGGATCTCCGGGCGGGGACTACTCAGGAGGATGTTGTCATCAGGAAAGACAATACTGGCATTCTACGGATCGGAGCATGGAATGTTAGATCCCTTAATCGGGTAGGAAAATTAGAAAATTTAAAAAGGGAAATGGATAGGTTGAAGTTAGATATAGTGGGGATTAGTGAAGTTCGGTGGCAGGATGAACAGGATATCTGGTCAGGTGAGTACAGGATTATAAATACAAAATCAGTTGGGGGTGTCACAGGAGTAGGGCTGATAATGAATAAGAAAATTGGAATGCGGGAAACTACTGTGAGCAGCACAGTGATCGCAGTATCATTGTCAAGTTAGATACGAAGCCAACACCGACAACAGTAGTACAGGTTTATATGCCAACCAGCTCTGCCGATGATGAGGAGATCGAAGAAATATATGAAGAGCTAAAGGAAATTATTCAGACAGTTAAGGGAAAGGAAAACTTAATTGTGATGGGAGACTGGAATTCGGTAGTAGGAAAAGGAAGAGAAGGAAAAATAGTAGGTGAATATGGACTGGGCAGGAGGAATGAAAGAGGAAGTCGCCTGGTAGAATTTTGCACGGAACATGATTTAATCGTAACAAACACGTGGTTTAAGAATCACAAAAGAAGGTTGTATACATGGAAGAGACCAGGAGACACCGGAAGGTATCAGATAGATTTTATAATGGTAAGACATAGATTCCGGAACCAGGTGATAAACTGCAAGACGTACCCAGGGGCAGATATAGACTCTGACCATAACTTGTTAGTCATGAACTGTAGGCTGAAACTGAAAAAACTGCGGAAAGGTAGGAAAATAAGGAGATGGGACTTAGATAAATTGAAGGAAAGTGAAGTTCTGGAGAATTTCAGAGGGACATTTAGGCAACAATTGACAGAAACGGGGGGAAATAAAACAGTAGAAGAGGAATGGGTAGCATTGAGAGATGAAATAGTGAAGGCAGCAGAGGACAAAATAGGTAGAAAGGCAAGACCTACAAAAAATCCTTGGATATCACAGGAAATAGTAGATTTAATCGATGAAAGGAGAAAATATAAAAATGCAGTAAATGAAACAGGCAAAATGGAGTACAGACGACTAAAAAATGCGATTGACAGGAGGTGCAAAATGGCTAAGCAGGAGTGGCTAGAAGCCAAATGCAAATCTATAGAAGAATGTATAAGAAGGGAAAAAGCAGATACCGCCTACAGGACAATAAAAGAGACATTTGGGGATAAGAAAAGCAACTCTACCAATATCAAAAACTCAGATGGGAAACCAGTTCTCAACAAAGAAGGGAAAGCTGAAAGGTGGAAAGAATACATAGAACAGCTCTACAAAGGAAATGAACTTAGAGACGATGTTGTAGCAAGGGTAGAGGAAGTAGATCAAGATGAAATAGGAGATGCTATACTGAGAGATGAATTTGACAGAGCGCTGAAAGACCTAGGTCGGAACAAGGCCCCAGGAGTAGATGACATACCCTCAGAGCTACTAAAGTCTCTGGGAGAACCAGCCATGACAAGACTATTTGAACTGGTGTGTAGGATTTATGAGACTGGCGGAATACCCTCAGACTTTAAGAAAAATGTAATAATCCCCATTCCAAAGAAATCAGGCGCAGACAGGTGTGAAAATTACAGAACCATCAGTTTGATAAGTCATGGTTGCAAAATTTTAACACGAATTATCTACAGGAGAATGGAAAAGCTGGTAGAAGCTGACCTCGGGGAAGATCAGTTTGGATTCAGGAGGAACGTAGGAACCCGGGAGGCAATACTCACTTTACGTCTTATCTTAGAAGATAAATTAAGGAAAGGCAAACCTACATTTTTAGCTTTTGTAGATTTGGAGAAAGCATTTGACAGTGTTGACTGGAATACACTCTTTCAAATTCTGAGGTCAGCAGGAGTAAAATATAGCAAAAGGAGAGTTATTTATATTTAATAAAAGCCAGACCGCAGTTATTAGACTCGAAGGGCATGAAAGGGAAGTATCAGTTGGGAAGGGAGTAAGACAGGGTTGTAGCCTTTCTCCGATGTTATTCAATTTGTACATCGAGCAGGCGGTGAAGGAAAGCAAGGAAAAATTTGGAATAGGGATTAAAGTACAGGGGGAAGAAATAAAAACATTGCGTTTCGCTGATGATATTGTAATTCTGTCAGAGACAGCAAAGGACCTCGAAGAGCAGTTGAATGGAATGGACAGTGTGTTGAAGAGAGCGTATAAAATGAACATTAACAAGAGCAAAACAAAAATAATGGAATGCGGTCTTAGAAAATCAGGCGATGCTGAAGGAATTAGATTAGGTAACGAAACAATGAAGGCGGTAGATGAGTTTTGTTACTTGGGTAGTAAAATAACATGTGATGGTCGCAGTACAGAGGATATAAAATGCAGAATGGCAATGGGAAGAAAAGCATTTTTGAAAAAGAGAAATTTGCTAACATCGAATATTAATTTAAGTGTAAGGAAGTCTTTTCTGAAGGCATTTGTGTGGAGTGTTGTCTTGTACGGGAGTGAAACATGGACGATAAGCAGTGCAGACAGGAAGAGAATAGAGGCTTTTGAAATGTGGTGTTACAGAATAATGCTGAAGATTAGGTGGGTAGATCGCATAACCAATGAAGAAGTACTGAACAGAATTGGTGAGAAAAGGAATTTTTGGCATACTCTGACTAAAAGAAGGGACCGCTTGGTAGGACACATTCTTAGACATCGGGGAATCGTAAATTTAGCATTGGAGGGAAGTGTGTGGGGTAAAAATCGCAGAGGGAGACCAAGAGACGCGTATAGTAAGCAGATTCAAGTGGATGTGGGTTGCCGTTCATATGAGGAGATGAAAAGGCTTGCTCAGGATAGAGTAGGGTGGAGAGCTGCATCAAACCAGTCTCCGGACTGAATACCAAAACAACAACAGCCTTTAATTCTTTTTGCGTAAGTCCTAAAGAAATTTTCTACTGTAGAAGTTTTTAAAGTTGTCCGCAGTTGACTTCAGTTGTTCAGTGATATAATTGCGTTTGGTTTTCCTGATAGTTCTGTTTGCATATCGAGGAATTCTTGTAGGGATATATTTTTGGAAGGCAAGTCGGCGAGTGATAATGGCTTGATCACAGTAGGAATCCCATCATGTATTTTGCCTTTCTTTTAAGTGGAATCCATTCGTTGGCTTTTCTGACAATTTAGCTGCAGAAGTCGGTCTAGTTGTTCCTTGTTTCTTTTTCCCATTTTTCTGTGATCTTGGTTTCTTGAAATTCGGATGTGTCGAATTTCTATAAGCAGGGGATTTTGTGGTGAACTCTCTCCGGAGAGAATTTCACTTTAACCCATGTGAGCTAATGAATTGATTCGATGTTTGCACCTCGTCGGACTTTAATGTCATGGATGACTCGGTAGTGAGCGTATGAGATGGCAACTTGATCGATCTGGTATTCACCAAGGTGCTAGATAGGGGATCGCCATTATTTCATTTCTTATGAGGGTTTTGTAAAGTGGGTAGACATCACTTTCTAGCTGACTTGCTGACAGATGTCAACCAGATGTGTACCGTTGGTGTTTGTGTTTCGGTGTGGAGAATTTTTGCCAATTACTTTTCTATACGTTTTTTCCTCCCCAAGTTGAGCGTTGAAATCTCCAATCAGGATCTTCACGTCGTCCAGATGGATCTTGTTCCAAAATTGTTCGACTTTTTCAGGGTTTTTCTAGTTGACGATGTTGGTTGGGGGATAAGACCAGAGGTTGTTGAAGCCTTTGGAACATGATATTTACAGTTGAGATAACAGACGCTGACCAGACGACCGGCGAATCTCATTCATACGTGTCTGTATTTTAAGTTCAACCGGTTAAACGGACGGTGAGGATTTTGTTAGGTTTGGTCTGCCCCAGTATTTCATTTCCTCGGTACCACCATTATCTTGGAGGCTTTTCTTTATCCGCAACCTGGGGAGGCGGCCGATGGAGGATCTAACAACTTCACATGGGCAGGAAGTAATATTAATATTACAAATTTTAATCTCTTTTACAGACAGCAATTATTCGTAATAGATTTGAAAAATAAATAAAAGGTTTCACAATATTTTCTACCTGTTGGGTAAAGTACGTTTTTCTAAAGTACCTAATTAATAATGGACAGATACTTGCCAAACAATAGAAAATACTGAATGTGAAAAATTACATAAATGTTGTTCCATAAGAAGACAACTACTACTTTATTTATGACAAAATGGTATCCATAATGTTTACTTAAATGTTAACATTAATTACAGTAGGTATATTTTTGTGAAGAAAATATAAATATGTTATTCAAAATAATTTCCACTGCAAGAAATTAAGATATCTCAAAACAAATCTAATTAGCACCTCTTCAACAGCTTTGTCAGTTAGTTTCCAATATTTATAATCACCATATTAGTATCTCTATAGACGATGCTGCGCCAATATATCGATGTCGACCTTACACTTGATGACCAACATAATTCAGTCATTTCTGCAGCAAAATCTCATGTAAATCTTCTGTAGACAGGAAGTTCGTACCTCTAATTTTCAAGGTGTTTTGAGCATTAAAGCGAGTTGACCATCGGATGGCAGCATAAAAACTATTTAACATACCTTATTGTTACATGATTAAGTTGAATTAGATAAACGCATTTAGATGCTAACTGTTAAATGAAATATGCTGTCAATTTTGTAAGCGTCATGTAAACAAAGGTTTTCTCAGAGGCTTATGCAACAAGTCTTGACAAGTATCGAAGCCAGGGGATTCGAGCTTTGATACTTCCGAATTCGTTAAAGATTACAGGTAATCCACCCAGACTTGTTACTCTGTAAAGAGCTACATACGTTTGACTCATTGTGCACACTGAAGGACCAATGTCAACAAGTGCACTTGAAAGTAGCCTGTTATTAAAATTGTCTAGATTTTGGGCAGTTGAGATCTGCAAATGTAAGTTAAAACTCTCACTGCTACTTTAAATTTCTTTATGAGTGACCACAGTCTATGCGCAACAGAAATTTGTCTAACTGCTCACTCCTTAAGGGAGCAGCCAACAGTTTAACAAACACAAAATCAACGTTAAAAAATAAATGAATAGATAATTCAACGCGGGATGGGGAATGTGAAATCATAAAGCAGAGGTTTGATACTCTAAAATCATAACCTATTCAGTAAAATAATAAGCAAATAAATGTTAGGAGACCAAATTAAGCACACATCTTGTACAAAAGTAAATTAAATCATATAATTACTGCCCATATTAAAATTGTTTCTGTCCTTTATGAATATGGAGGTAATGTGGGAGGAAATTTTCAAATACACAATGGGTAGCTGAAAACAAATTGATTCACTCACAGACATGCGCATAAAGCTAGGTGGTACATTAATAAGCTCGAACACATGAAAGCAGTGATGAAACGAAGCATCGGTGGTGTCTTGACAAGACGGCAGGTGTCTTGATCCCAATTTTTTAAATACACTGTACACTAAATGAACTCATGTGTGGGCAGGCAGCGGCATACTATTCTTAAGTTCCACATTGAGTGCGATCACGCTGAATTTCATAGCATTTACAAACAGAAATTAATTTAGAATAAGCGAGTAGAGCACACGTGAGAATTCATATAGAAGAAACCTAGTATTAACAAAACCATGGCTGAACGCTGAAGTAAGCACGTGGTGCAATCGGTCATACAAGACAGGAAAGATGGGATCAACTCAGAAAATCTGAGAAGTATTTAGCATACTCACGGATACAGAAACGACTTGAAAACGTTAGTTAAAAACACAAGGAAATTCAAACACAGTAAGTTTACACAAAGACAGAAGGCCACACACATGTATACTAACTTGAGCAAAATCGGACACACAATCATGACTGGAATGAAAATGCAAATAATAAATCTACACTGAATTTACTCGAGTTCTGTAAATTAAGAAACATTTCGCCTCTCATAGTGAAAGAATTACTCAAAAGAACTATCTCTGAAAAACCAAGACTGCCTGTTCACAAATAAATCAAAGTCCTAAAAGCATGGCTTTCCCTCAGCATGATTCGGCGGAGTACTTACTTCCTCAGTCGTCGGAACCAGAATGAAGAGTCAAGACTGAAGCTCTAAGGCCTCGGAAAAACCTCCCCCAGCTATACACCGGATGTAGAGCGCGCTAAAAGCGACGCAGAGTGGGTTCAGAGACTATTGTTTACCAACCCTTGCTACCTGGCCAAGACAATTCCCTCTACAACTGTTTCCAGAGATGTCTCCTGTCACCTATTTCGTCCAAGATTAGTGGTACGACACTAAGAACACGGCCACCTCACCACCTTGCCAAGTAAGCTTGTCTCTGGCCAGCCAGCAGACGCCAGCGCAGACGGCAAACGAAGCCATGCGTTCTTAACTACTGTAAAACAAGGCCTAAAGCGATAGGCGGCGACTGTAAGCCATTGCGCGGCAGTCAGTCAATGTTTAGAGCAGACATTCACATTCACATTCACATTTACATGGATACACAAGTTCAATCACATGGGTGGAAACATATATAAATATGTGGCAAACATACATAAACATGGGGCATTGATCATTAATAAAAAGAATAAAATAATTAACACACAGATAGATAACATTAATGGTGCACAAACACTTTAGGTTAATGAATAAATCAAAATGGAACGCGACCACACATTCAGTGGACGTATTTCACACTGTTTTGACACCTATGTACATAACGCCATTACCATACATAAAACTCAGGTGCTGAAGTTAAACAGTCCACTGAGATACGTCTGTAGTCAGTGTGCACATTCAGTCATCTGTACGTAGCACTTTATGGACTAACAAGTCTGGGTGGATTACATGTCATCAGTATGGACTGAAGATGTTGCCAGGAGGCACTAGTATACAAGAAAAGAACGTAAATGTAGGAACCATATAAAAAAGATACAAATGTGACGAAACTAAATTTCCATAAGCTACTTTAAAAAATTAAAGGCTAGATGGAGAGACTAGGGCTGTGAAATGTTATTGCATGCAGCTTCCACTGTTAAAGATGCATATCTATGACTGCGACCAATGGCATGGCAAGAATGGAACGGTGAGAGATAGTACGGTATTCAAACAGGCACAAACTAGTGACTTATGCCAGTCAGTTAATATAAAATGCAATAGCACTAATGATGTCATGCAGGGCCAGCGGAAGGGGAAAATATCAACCGGGCAAAGAATCCATATGGCGCCCCCTACAACCCATTAGTATTACTGACTTTAAATTTGCTATACTACCTTACAGATAGCTGCTTTTAAAGGATAACTCCTTGAACTCTGAAACTATAAGAATCAATTATCAAACTGAGTAGGATCTTAACTTTTGTCAGTTAAATACACAGAGGAAATTTTGGTTAACGATATATGAAACAATTATTTGCACATGAGCTTGCAGATTATTCTACGTCACTGATTATAAATTTACAAGAACGATCCGAGAAACAACGATTTATATAAAATTAAGATTGATGATGCGATACTGCATTTATTTACGCATATATACATAAACAACCTTGTTAACTGCGAAAGAGAACACATATATGAACAAAAGAATGTACAAATATATTTTGTAACAGCATTGTACAAAGATTTCGTAATACAAATAAAACAACCAGTAATATAATTTTATATCTTTATACAGTTTTAATGCAAATTGTCCTTTGAGTTGTTTGGAAAGCGAAGTAAATTTAACTTTTCGTGCCTTTTTCTCTGCAAAGTTGGTTAATACACATCTAACGAGTGAATTTCTTATCGCTTTGGTACTTGAATCAAGCATCAGTATTAATATGGAATGTAATTATTGCTACTTGTATCAATGAGGAAAGAACATTCTTTGAGCCTGAAGTTGGCCACCTATCTGAGAGGCCGCCACCCTACCCACTCCAGCCTGCTAACAAGCTACGTGTGTAAACACTTCTTCTCTAGTAAACGTAATAAAACGAAAATACGTTACGTAATGTAGGCCTACTTACCTGTACTGTGTTGTTATCTTCTGGAATATTTGTTGATTTCTTGCTGGTTTCCTCATTCTCTGGTTCTACGTTTTCATTTCCATTATTTTCTGTTTCAGGAGTACGAAAGAATTTCTTTAATGCTGCTGCCTGTTGCTCATTTTCAGCCGCTAATTGTGCTCTTCTTCTTCTGTATAATTTCCAGAAGGCTTCTTTTGTCCGACATGTTGATAAAGAAAACATTAACGCAACGATTCTTCTACTAAGAGTCGAAATTCAGAAGACAAAAGAAGAACACGCACACCATGAAGTCTGCACTACATGTACATGAGCTCTAATTTATAATTTCCTTTCACGAGACATTTGACAGTACAGACAGGACTAATTTCTTTTTGGTTGCCGATAACTCAATATTGTTTGTGTGTATTGTTAGAGCGGCCGACATAGCTTTGTCGCAAGGAGAGAAAATGTCGGCACCGCGGCGGTTGTAATTGTCAAAGCGTGTTATTGTTGCTCAAAACTCCCAACCCTCAACAATAGGCTTTAGCTTTGCCAGCGGAGATTTTTGTATAGACAAATAAGGTGAAGGGCCGAAGGGATTTCCTTTATAGGAGATTCAAGAAGAAACTGGGATTGTTATAAGGAGTGAGGCCTATGGCATGAGGTACTAACCAATGTTGCTACACAATTTATGAAAAAGTTAATTTTTTGTTCACTGTTTACAATAATATACATTTAGCAAGGATTTTGGCGCCCCCCAAACTCCCCTAAAATTTGGCGCCCCGGGCGGTCGCCCGACCCTTCCGTCGGTACTGATGTCATGATAAAAAAAATACTCAAGTTGCATTAGTAAGCTTACAAAAGAGTAAGATTCTTCTGAATGTGTATGAACTAAAGTTCAAAATAAAAATGATATAAAACCGTATACAGATATTATGAAGTGAGTAACACCAGTCATATTGAAATAGTCTTATTTAGTAACAACAATCTGTACCTCTTGTTTAAGACAACAAAAACGTAGAGACATTCAAACATGGGGCATATATACGTATATATTTGTTAATTTTTTTCCTTTTACATCCAACTATACTATTCTTACAATTACTTTTTATATTTACAGTTCTAGGGCAATCTCTCTTCCATGTACTGCACGCCCAGGGACAGCTTGGTTGCCTAAAGGTGACATTTCCTGTAGATCCACAGTGTTTAGTGGCTGAAGATATGTAAGTTTTCTATCACAGTTGATCCAGTTTCATGACGAGTATACGGATGTTGCCTCCTCTAAGGAAGCAGGTTATGAAGGGTACATGCAGCTAGTGTTATTGTAGTCACTTTCTCTGGAGACAGTGAATAGGACTGACAATATAAAAATTAAGTCGTCTAAATGTAGTGTTTCATTAAGACGTTAAACTAACTATAACCAGAGTACACTCGTGCGTTGCATATTATGAATGCACAGGTATTAACACATGTCACTGTTCATGCCAACACCCACATCCACCCTCGCTCCGCCCCGCCCCACCACCACCACTACACCCAGCCTCATCTTATTTTCGATCTGCACTATACCGCAGCTCCTACGTAATTCATTTCGACGTATACTGACATGTTTTTAAATGGATTCGCTTTTACGTCTCAGACATAGTTTTTATCATTAGCTTTCTTTTAACGCCTCAGTAAATCACTACATTTAGGCTACGTAGCTATATTGTCAGTGCTTTAACTCTGCATTATGCCGTAATTTGATATTGTCATTCTCCCCTCAGTCAGACTTCAACTACGACCTTACAATTGTAGACATAAAAAATAATTGTAAGAATAGAATAATTGAATGTAAATGAATAGAAATAACAAAAAAGAAAAAAGAAAAAAAAATGGCCCAGGTCTGAATGTCTCTAGCATTTTACGTCGTATTAAAGAAGAAGTACAGATTGTTATTAGCAAATAAGACTATTTCAATATGACTGGTGTTGCTCTTCTATCATTGTATGCATTCAGAAGGATTTTCCCTCTTGTGGGCCCACTAGTGCAATGTAGGCAATCTTAATCCAACTTTTAATTCACTTCGTGACAGTTGCATATGATTTTATTTCTCATACTGAACATCACTTTTTTGTAAGTCTACTACTGCAACGTAGGCATTTTTATCATCATAAGGGTCATTGCGTCTTATATTAACTGACATACTTCACTAGTTTGTGCCTGTTTGAACGCCGTCTTACCTCCCGCCCTCCCATCCTTGCCGTTCCCTTGCTCACCGTCGTAGTGGATGCTACATGTAATAAAATTTCGTAACCACATTCTCTCCAAATTGCCATTAATTTTTTTTAAATAACTTATGGAGCAACCGTATCTCTGTTGTATGACTGCTACATGGTAACTACTGTTGTATATTCTTTTGTAATTGACTGTCGTTTTTTATACAGATATTTTTGTGGTATGCACAAACCACTACATCAAATACGACGTGAACGTAGGTATCAGTTATCTTTTTTCAAATGACGTCTGACTATTTTTGTAATCTGTGCAACACAATAAATATTCTTCTTTGAACCCCTGCCCCTTTCTTACCACGAAAATACGACGTTATTTAACCCCCTTGTGGTTTTAACATTACATTAGTTTTTACTGCCATCTGGCGCCACATTCATTTATCTTTGACTTGTTTTCATGTGTCAGTATCCTACTGTCACTCACAGTGACAAGTACACTTTTATTATAATGACATAGTGCACCTATGCACTCTAAATTATTTTACATAACAACTTTTTAACTTTACAAGATATGTCTCGTTTCTAAGTATAAACGATCTTTTTCTTATGAATGTAATTGATATATCTTCTCGTTTTATTATAATGACGTGTATGTTTTAATTTCCGTCATCCCCTTTTTTTAGCAGATGACGGCCATGTATATAGATTTTTTTGAACCAGATGATTCTGGCAGAGACCAGCGAAACCGGTCGTCCAAAATAAAATTAATCATCAGCGATCTTGGCTCTAACATTTTCCGAACATAGCTTATGGAAACTTTTATATTTTTTTTTATGTGGTCCCTACATTTACATTATTTGCAAGTAGTTTAGTGCCACCTGGCAACATCTTTCCTGTATTTGAAAGTGCTGTCTTCTACTTAGTTTCAGTGTAGTTCATGACGACATACGATTAGTGTGAAACTTTACCCCGGGCTTAGGTATGTACTTGTATTTACTGTGTATCACGTCAATTTCTTTCAATTATTCTCTTTTTGTAACATCATGCTAACCCATGGTTATAATACTGCAGATTCTGATGATGATTATTTCGAAAAAGTCAATAAATGGACGGCCGCATCACCCTCTGTGGCCTTTATATTTCCACAGTGACCCTAATAGCACTGTCTAATAACTAAAACTGGAAATGGATGCAGACCTCATCAGGAACTTCATATCATACCTGGAATAATACACTCCTGGCCATGAAAATTGCTACACCACGAAGATGAAGTGCTACACACGCGAAATTTAACTGACAGGAACAAGATGCTGTGATATGCAAATGATTAGTTTTTCACAGCATTCACTCAAGGTTGGCGCCGGTGGCGACACCTACAACGTGCTGATATGAGTAACGTTTCCAATCGATTTCTCACACATAAACAGCAGTTGACTGGCGTTGCCTGTTGAAACGTTGTTGTGGTGCCTCGTGTAAGGAAGAGAAATGCGTACCATCACGTTTCCGACTTTGAAAAAGGTCGGATTGTAGCCTATCGCGAATGTGGTTTATCGTATCGCGACATTACTGCTCCCGTTGGTCGCGATACAATGACTGTTAGCAGAATATGGAATCGGTGAGTTCAGGAGGGCAATACGGAACGCCGTGCTGGATGCCAACGGCCTCGTATCACTAGCAGTCGAGATGACAGGCATCTTATCCGCAAGGCTGTAACGCATTGTGCAGCCACGTGTCGATCCCAGAGTCAACAGATGGGGACTGCAAGACGACAACCATGTGCACGAACAGTTCGACGACGTTCGCAGCAGCATGGACTATCAGCTCGGAGACTACGGCTGCGGGTACCCTTGACGCTGCATCACAGACAGGAGCGCCTGCGATGGTGTACGCAACGACGAACCTGGGTGCACGAATGGCAAAACGTCATTTTTTTCGTATGAATCCAGGTTCTGTTTACTGCATCATGATGGTCACATGCGTGTTTGTCGACATCGCGGTGAACGCACACTGGAAGCGTGTATTTGTCATAGACATATTGGCGTATCACCCGGCGTGATGGTATATGGTGCCATTGGTTACACGTTTCGGTCACCTCATGTTCACATCGACGGCACTTTGAACAATGGGCCGTTACATTTAAGATGTATTACGACCTGTGGCTCTATCCTTCATTCGATCCCTGCGAAACCCAACATTTCAGCAGCAGCTCGACCGCATGTTGCAGGTCCAGTACGGGCATTTCTCGATACGGAAAATGTTCGGCTGCTGCCCTGGCTAGCACATTCCCTAGATCTCTCAGCAACTGAAAACGTTTCGTAAATGGTGGCCGAGCAACTGGTTCGTCACAATACGCCAGTCACTACTCTTGATGGACTGTGGTATCGTTTTGAAGCTGCATGGGTATCTATACCTGTACACGCCATGCAAGCTCTGTTTGTCTGAATGCCGAGGCGTATCAACGCCGTAATTACGGCCAGAGGTGGTTGTTCTGGGTACTGATTTCTCAGGATCTGTGCACCCAAATGCGTGAAAATGTAATCACATTTCAGTTCTAGTATAATATATTTCTCCAATGAATATCCTTTTATCATCTGCATTTCTTCTTGGTGTAGCAATTTAATGGCCAGTAGTGTAAAAATGGGCTTTCGTAGGCCCAGTCGTGTACCCTAGCTGACTGCACGACAAAAAAATATTAGGCTTTCCCTATCCCCTGAACATCGACATTGGACTGTTGATTACTGCAAATGTGTTGTGTGATCCGTTTCCAGTTATACCGAGCAGATGGACGTGTACGTGTACAGAAACATCATGAATCCTTGAATGGCAGCTGAGGACGCTTCAAAGTGGTGGAAGCTACGTAACGGTGTGCTAAGTTGGAGTGATCTGGAAACCCTGATACTTCTAGACACGACTCTGACAGACGATACATACTTACGCATCCTGAACGATCACCTGCACCCATTCAGGCCCATTTTGCATTCCGGCGCACTTGGACAGTTGTTGAAGGACAAGGCGAGGCCCCAAACGTTCATAATTGCCACAGCGTGGCTCCAGGAACACTCCGATGGCCACCAAACTCGTCATACGTGAACATTATTTATCATACGTGGAATACCTTGACACTTGTTCAGAGGCGATCTCCAACCCCTCCTAGTAGTACTAAATTACTTACAGCCCTATTGGATACATGGTAGCAGTTCCCTCCAGCACCACTTGAGACGTTAGTCGAGTCCACGCCACGTCATGTTGCGACACCTGTGTATTCTCGGGGTCCATACACGATACTAGGCAGGTCTAACGCATATAAAGTCCTTGGATGTATCGTTCCTTCCAAGCTCGTCACGTATTTAACTGGAAGAAACATTAATACGTGTACAATGAGAAGTACCCTCCACCAGAATTTGCATGTGGAATTTCGCTTCACACACAACTGATGTCCTAGTTTCGGCCAGAGGAACATGGACGTAACATTTAGACAGAATGTTTCCCTTCTTTTTTTCCCCCTTCGGTCTTATGGTCTGGAAACACATTACTTCACTGAAAAATACTACGTAAATTACAGTATACCATACGCTTGAGAGATTATACTCAAATATGGCAAATTTACTGCAGCAAGGTTGCTTCGTGTATCTCTACTTGTCGTGCTTTTAATTAAACAATAGATACACACCACCGTGCTTGCAGTTTCTGTGAGAGGCAAAGCCGAGTCTGTTGCTTTGTGGTTCCGCGTCCGTAGTGCTGTATCACTGCGCCAGAAATAAGAGGCTTACGTCGCTGTTTGCGGGTGAAGCTTTAATTAAATGCTCACAGACTGTATACCATAGTTATATTCTTTTTCCTACATGTTGCTGCAACAGCGTGTGATTTAACATAGTTAGTTCTATTCCGTCCTTTCCCCCCACAGTTGCTTCTTATATTAATATGAGGATATTTGTTTATACAAACCGTCTATGAAACTGACATAAAACAAATTATTTTGTCATTCGCGTATCACCTTTATTTGTAAGACATCTTCAGTGACCAGGAATAAATTATATACTTGATTATGTTTTTCCGTATTTCATTGTTTAACGTTTTTTTGTAGTTTAGGCTATATCAGTTATGGCAGGTTTTCTAAGTATGACTAATGATATACTGATGTTATTAAAACTTACAAAACTTGAAGGTCTTGTGTGAAGTAGTGGTTACTAGTGTGTCTTATCTTAAACGTCCTGTGTGAACTTGCTGTACTGTGATTTGATTCTACGTCACGTGTTGGGGAGTAGTGTTACTTCTAAAGCCGTTCCTAGTAATTGTTACTTTTTAAAGGTAACGGTTGGTGATGGCATTATTATTCCATAAAGTAACGTTAACCGAACCTAAATTAATTTAATCGGCAACGATTTAACGGAAACGTCCTTATTTTTCTTTTATAGCATGCAACATTTTTCTGTGTGTCTGCAAACGGCGTAAGATATTTATTATTATCACTTTTGCACAATTTTCCAGAACATAATAGTATTTAGCACTGAATGAAACATAATTTTTAGTTCTGTTGCTACGTAGACTTTCTGCCCATTCCTTCATAACATTTATCTTTGAAAAATATGTATGCAATAAGTATATTTTAGTCACCTGAGACATTAGATATAATTACGTGCAATTTTTGCTGACAAATTAATATGTCGACTATCTTGTGATGACTTGTTTTAATATTTGACGAAGGGTGGAAAAAAAATTCCTTTCGTTGCAAATTGCGTGGCGATTGGAAGACAATACAATTTCCTATATTAATTTTATTCTTGGTAGCACTGAACCGCTATTCGTTGGCTGAACGGAGGCTGCCATACAGTTATCATTCCGGAGTCCGTCCGATCTCATATTATTTTTCTTCCCATGCGATGCTGCATTGTCCATTAACAGATAGGCCTAATCCTGTGTGTGTGTGTGTGTGTGTGTGACCATTTTATGGGTTTAAAAGATCAGTTAGATTTTTCGCAAATTAATTGATAAGCTGAGTTTGTGACATTGTTAAATCTTTGTATTAATGATCCTTTCCTTGTCTTAACTGGAGCTTGTTTCATTTAAGTGTAAATCAGTTTCCACGCAGTTTCTTCTTTAAAACATACATAAAAAATGAAAATAAAGCTAATAAAGGATAGATCTCATAAGAAAGTACTTGCGGAACCCTTTGATTCCTTAAAAGATATATTTGCGTGAATTCAGTACTCTCTTTTCCAATTTAAAATTAGATTAAGCTTAAGTCTTCAAATAAACTGTTCAAAGGGGAACCACTTGTTTCTTTTTCCATCAGGAAGTCTTACTCGAATGTTGGCAGTTTTAGCTTTTTAAGGTTATACTCTAGAGAGGGATTTCTAACCCGCAACAATATTCATTGTCAATTCTTAGAAAGCAACTACTAAAATAAGAACCAGTATTAATACACGTAGAAAAATAATCAAGTTTTATTATGAAAATTAAAATACACAGTTTTTTACTGAAGTTTCGTCGAAGAGCTTGCGTTGTCAACAAACCAGAAGAGATGTTGCACGCAGAGAAATAAATTATCTTCTTTGATGTAGCATTTACAGTGTCAAAAATATTTAAATGAAATCTGTAAAGTAATAGTATTACGAAAGGGAACATTGATACTACACATAGAGAAATAGTACAAACATAACAAATTCTTGACAATAATGACTAAAATGAACAGAATAAAATTAAACAAGAAACTAAAGTGTGAAGGGTTGTTAACAAGGTGACACAAAACTTGAGAAACATAGAATAAATATTAGAAACCTGGGACACTATTATAACTAAATAAACAAATAGAGAATAATAGGGGGGTTGCATCGGAGGACTGTGGAGCTTAAGAAATCGGAGGTATGCAATATAAGTGAAAAACGGTGAAAATAAACATATTCAATTATGGTGATGACAATTAAATGAAGTACTGTAAGGATATAGTAAAGAATACTTTGGAATATTACTAATAACGAAGAAAGATATAAAGCAGGTGTGGTACATTGGAAAGCTGTAATTGTATTAACACAGAAAGTAGATAAACATTGGCTGTGCCAAATTTAAATTAACTTTAAAACTTCAAATCAGTAAAGTAATGGCAAGATAAAAGTATTGAAACCTATTACAAATATATGCTGACTCTGAAACAGAGTAAAGTAAAATAAAAACATACAAGAATTGTAGAAATAAATTGGAAAAGGCCTGGTGATTTGTTATGGATATTCTGAGGATTAGGGTGGGTTCGGAAGTGGTGATGTATTGAAGAATGCCTTTCGTGTTGCTAGTGATCCAGTAATGTGTTCTGTATCAAATTCGGTAGGCCCCTTTCAAAATTAAGTTTCTGACACCTCTAGCTTCAATGCCTACACATCCAAATAAGCTAAGCAAGAAACTCTTTTGACGAAAGTATCTAAACCAAAATCGAACCATCCACATATATGACGCAGCGACTTATTTGTTTACGCCTCAATTCTCCCCCTTTTAAAGCGTGGCGATGGAGGGAGGAGGAGGGGAGAGGAAGGGGAGCAAGTTCCAGAAATCCTATCCCTACGGGTCTTTCGCACCACGGTTGCTCACAACCTTTAACTGGCTGATATGTACCCTACAACATGGTGTTCATCGAACAGGTAATGAAGAAAGAAGAAGGAAGGAAACTTAGGGTTTGACGTTCCATCGACAGCGTGGTCATTAGAGACGGAGCTCACGCTTAGATTGTTTGGGTAAGGATGGGGAAGGAAATCAACAGCGCCCTTGCATAGGAACCATCCTCGATATTACATGGAGGGATTTAGGAAAACTGCGGAAAGCCTAAATCTGGATGGCCGGAGGTGGACTTGAACCACCGTCCTCCTGAAAACGACTCCAGCGTCAGAGAAAACAATTTGTATGTCAGTATTTTGCGTCAACGTCTACTAATTATCGATGAAATAGACATTTCCTCGTCACATCTTTAATTGTGAGCAGCATTCTACTACTTTCCCCACATAGCAGCAGAACTAACAGTTTTCCTCCATTTAGAAGTCTGGTCCACTCCTATAAACCAATCACCAGTAGAAACTAATTGAAATGATCTTAATTTTCATCCTACTTGTAGTCTTCTTCACTTTTTGTGTCATGGTCATGATGGGTGAATACTTCCTTTTCTGCATCCATATAATCGTCCGTTTTCACTGACAAGTCTCTGGAGATCCTCATTACTTAGACGCATTATTACCCCACAATAAGAAAAATAATCGACACGGATAAAAGAAATAACGATGTGTTCCAGGAGGCAGCAAACAGTCGCGCGCCGTACTGAGTTCGTTAGCTGTTGCGACGTGACACAGATTTCCTTTGAAGCAGCAGCGAATGTAACAAGACTGCGCATGACAGTATTCGGGATAAAATGAAGGAATAGCTAGAGTTACAAGCCTCTCCAATGACACCAACACGACAAACACAGCTTTCATTTCACGCCGGTGCCCGTATTCTAGGTTTAACAAGACGACGGTGTATGCTCTTCATTCGTAGCTACAGCTACAATCAAGTTTATACAGTTTTGGTTTGTCAAATGTTTCGAGAACAGTATAGTGTATATTCATTAAGTTTGTCGCTTAAATCTAAAGAAAGGGAAACAACTTATATCTATCACTAAGCAACTATTACAAAGATAAATAATCACGAATAACTTTTCTGAGATAAGAGGCTTTTAATATAAACCAATGTTATGCTCTTACAGATATTACTTGAAACTGATAAACGATGCCGAAATCGCGATCCTGATGAATGTTGTTTCAGTCTTGCCGACTGTTGGCAAGACTCACCGCTACCAGCAGCACCTCTGAAGATGTCCAATGCCGAAATCGCGATCCTGATGAATGTTGTTTCAGTCTTGTCGACTGTTGGCAAGACTCGCCGCTACCAGCAGCATCGCTGAAGATGTCCGATGCCGAAATTGCGATCCTGATGAATGTTGTTTCAGTCTTGTCGACTGTTGGCAAGACTCACCGCTACCAGCAGCACCTCTGAAGGTGTCCGATGCCGAAATCGCGATCCTGATGAATGTTGTTTCAGTCTTGCCGACTGTTGGCAAGACTCACCGCTACCAGCAGCACCTCTGAAGATGTACTTTGCCGAAATCGCGATCCTGATGAATGTTGTTTCAGTCTTGCCGACTGTTGACAACACTCACCACTACCAGCAGCACCTCTGAAGATGTCCGGTGCCGAAATCGCGATCCTGATGAATGTTGTTTCAGCCATGTCGACTGTTGGCAAGACTCACCGCTACCAGCAGCACCTCTGAAGATGTTCGATGCCGAAATCGCGATCCTGATGAATGTTGTTTCAGTCTTGCCGACTGTTGGCAAGACTCACCACTACCAGCAGCACCTCTGAAGATGTCCGATGCCGAAATCGCGATCCTGATGAATGTTGTTTCAGTCTTGCCGACTGTTGGCAAGACTCACTGCTTCCAGCAGCAACTCTGAAGATGTCCAATGCCGAAATCGCGATCCTGATGAATGTTGTTTCAGTCTTGCCGACTGTTGACAACACTCACCACTACCAGCAGCACCTCTGAAGATGTCCGATGCCGAAATCGCGATCCTGATGAATGTTGTTTCAGCCATGTCGACTGTTGGCAAGACTCACCGCTACCAGCAGCACCTCTCAAGATGTCCGATGCCGAAATCGCGATCCTGATGAATGTTGTTTCAGTCTTGCCGAATGTTGGCAAGACTCACCGCTACCAGCAGCACCTCTGAGGATGTCCGATGCCGAAATCGCGATCCTGATGAATGTTGTTTCAGTCTTGCCGACTGTTGGCAAGACTCACCGCTTCCAGCAGCACCTCTGAAGATGTCCGATGCCGAAATCGCGATCCTGATGAATGTTGTTTCAGTTTTGCCGATTGTTGGCAAGACTCACCGTTACCAGCAGCACCTCTGAAGGTGTCCGATGCCGAAATCGCGATCCTGATGAATGTTGTTTCAGTCTTGCCGACTGTTGGCAAGACTCACCGCTACCAGCAGCACCTCTGAAGATGTACGTTGCCGAAATCGCGATCCTGATGAATGTTGTTTCAGTCTTGTCGACTGTTGGCAAGACTCACCACTACCAGCAGCGCCTCTGAAGATGTCCGGTGCCGAAATCGCGATCCTGATGAATGTTGTTTCAGCCATTTCGACTGTTGGCAAGACTCACCGCTACCAGCAGCACCTCTGAAGATGTTCGATGCCGAAATCGCGATCCTGATGAATGTTGTTTCAGTCTTGCCGACTGTTGGCAAGACTCACCGCTACCAGCAGCACCTCTGAAGATGTCCGATGCCGAAATCGCGATCCTGATGAATGTTGTTTCAGTCTTGCCGACTGTTGGCAAGACTCACTGCTTCCAGCAGCAACTCTGAAGATGTCCAATGCCGAAATCGCGATCCTGATGAATGTTGTTTCAGTCTTGCCGACTGTTGACAAGACTCGCCGCTACCAGCAGCATCGCTGAAGATGTCCGATGCCGAAATTGCGATCCTGATGAATGTTGTTTCAGTCTTGTCGACTGTTGGCAAGACTCACCGCTACCAGCAGCACCTCTGAAGGTGTCCGATGCCGAAATCGCGATCCTGATGAATGTTGTTTCAGTCTTGCCGACTGTTGGCAAGACTCACCGCTACCAGCAGCACCTCTGAAGATGTACTTTGCCGAAATCGCGATCCTGATGAATGTTGTTTCAGTCTTGCCGACTGTTGACAACACTCACCACTACCAGCAGCACCTCTGAAGATGTCCGGTGCCGAAATCGCGATCCTGATGAATGTTGTTTCAGCCATGTCGACTGTTGGCAAGACTCACCGCTACCAGCAGCACCTCTGAAGATGTTCGATGCCGAAATCGCGATCCTGATGAATGTTGTTTCAGTCTTGCCGACTGTTGGCAAGACTCACCGCTACCAGCAGCAACTCTGAAGATGTCCAATGCCGAAATCGCGATCCTGATGAATGTTGTTTCAGTCTTGCCGACTGTTGACAACACTCACCACTACCAGCAGCACCTCTGAAGATGTCCGATGCCGAAATCACGATCCTGATGAATGTTGTTTCAGTCTTGCCGACTGTTGGCAAGACTCACCGCTACCAGCAGCACCTCTGAAGATGTCCGATGCCGAAATCGCGATCCTGATGAATGTTGTTTCAGTCTTGCCGACTGTTGGCAAGACTCACCGCTTCCAGCAGCAACTCTGAAGATGTCCAATGCCGAAATCGCGATCCTGATGAATGTTGTTTCAGTCTTGCCGACTGTTGACAACACTCACCACTACCAGCAGCAACTCTGAAGATGTCCAATGCCGAAATCGCGATCCTGATGAATGTTGTTTCAGTCTTGCCGACTGTTGACAACACTCACCACTACCAGCAGCACCTCTGAAGATGTCCGATGCCGAAATCACGATCCTGATGATTGTTGTTTCAGTCTTGCCGACTGTTGGCAAGACTCACCGCTACCAGCAGCACCTCTGAAGATGTCCGATGCCGAAATCGCGATCCTGATGAATGTTGTTTCAGTCTTGCCGACTGTTGGCAAGACTCACCGCTTCCAGCAGCAACTCTGAAGATGTCCGATGCCGAAATCGCGATCCTGATGAAAGTTGTTTCAGTCTTGCCGACTGTTGGCAAGACTCACCGCTACCAGCAGCACCTCTGAAGATGTCCGATGACGAAATCGCGATCCTGATGAATGTTGTTTTAGTCTTGCCGACTGTTGGCAAGACTCACCACTTCCAGCAGCACCTCTGAAATGTCCGATGCCGAAATCGCGATCCTGATGAATGTTGTTTCAGTCTTGCCGACTGTTGGCAAGTTTCACCGCTACCAGCAGCACCTCTGAAGATGTCCGATGCCGAAATCGCGATCCTGATGAATGTTGTTTCAGTCTTGCCGACTGTTGGCAAGACTCACCGCTACCAGCAGCACCTCTGAAGATGTCCGATGCCGAAATCGCGATCCTGATGAATGTTGTTTCAGTCTTGCCGACTGTTGGCAAGACTCACCGCTTCCAGCAGCAACTCTGAAGATGTCCGATGCCGAAATCGCGATCCTGATGAAAGTTGTTTCAGTCTTGCCGACTGTTGGCAAGACTCACCGCTACCAGCAGCAACTCTGAAGATGTCCGATGCCGAAATCGCGATCCTGATGAATGTTGTTTCAGTCTTGCCGACTGTTGGAAAGACTCACCGCTTCCAGCAGCACCTCTGAAATGTCCGATGCCGAAATCGCGATCCTGATGAATGTTGTTTCAGTCTTGCCGACTGTTGGCAAGACTCACCGCTTCCAGCAGCAACTCTGAAGATGTCCGATGCCGAAATCGCGATCCTGATGAAAGTTGTTTCAGTCTTGCCGACTGTTGGCAAGACTCACCGCTACCAGCAGAAACTCTGAAGATGTCCAATGCCGAAATCGCGATCCTGATGAAAGTTGTTTCAGTCTTGCCGACTGTTGGCAAGACTCACCACTACCAGCAGCACCTCTGAAGATGTCCGATGCCGAAATCGCGATCCTGATGAATGTTGTTTCAGTCTTGCCGACTGTTGGCAAGACTCACCGCTTCCAGCAGCAACTCTGAAATGTCCGATGCCGAAATCGCGATCCTGATGAATGTTGTTTCAGTCTTGCCGACTGTTGGCAAGACTCACCGCTACCAGCAGCACCTATGAAGATGTCCGATGCCGAAATCGCGATCCTGATGTGTGTTGTTTCAGTCTTGCCGACTGTTGGCAAGACTCACCGCTTCCAGCAGCAACTCTTAAGATGTCCGATGCCGAAATCGCGATCCTGATGAATGTTGTTTCAGTCTTGCCGAATGTTGGCAAGACTCACCGCTACCAGCAGCACCTCTGAAGATGTCCGATGCCGAAATCGCGATCCTGATGAATGTTGTTTCAGTCTTGCCGACTGTTGACAACACTCACCACTACCAGCAGCACCTCTGAAGATGTCCGATGCCGAAATCGCGATCCTGATGAATGTTGCTTCAGTCTTGCCGACTGTTGGCAAGACTCACCGCTTCCAGCAGCACCTCTGAAATGTCCGATGCCGAAATCGCGATCCTGATGAATGTTGTTTCAGTCTTGCCGACTGTTGGCAAGACTCACCGCTACCAGCAGCACCTCTGAAGATGTCCGATGCCGAAATCGCGATCCTGATGAATGTTGTTTCAGTCTTGCCGACTGTTGGCAAGACTCACCGCTTCCAGCAGCAACTCTGAAGATGTCCGATGCCGAAATCGCGATCCTGATGAAAGTTGTTTCAGTCTTGCCGACTGTTGGCAAGACTCACCGCTACCAGCAGCACCTCTGAAGATGTCCGATGCCGAAATCGCGATCCTGATGAATGTTGTTTCAGTCTTGCCGACTGTTGGCAAGACTCACCGCTTCCAGCAGCACCTCTGAAATGTCCGATGCCGAAATCGCGATCCTGATGAATGTTGTTTCAGTCTTGCCGACTGTTGGCAAGCTCACCGCTACCAGCAGCACCTCTGAAGATGTCCAGCGCAGCTCTGGACGAAACGTCAGGAGCAGATGTTTCTTCGACCACGACCATATGACCTGGAAGATTCAATAGCAACATCGCATCGTTTACAGACAACCTAAATAAGATTTCAGGTAATTATAACATAATTTTAAGGTACACTTAAAAATAAAATGACGAAGATTACTCACGTTTAATTAATATAAAGACTCATGCGACAGAGGAAACAATCTTTCACGTTACCTACTCACTACCAACTGATCACAAGCTTCGTACAGCCGATTGTGGAAGAATTACAGGCGTTGGCCATCCCTCCCGTACAGCCGTCCATCACGAAACTGCCATAAACGAATAAGCTGGCAGCGGCGGATTTCGATATAGTGCACAATACCTGTTTTGAGTGCGGCGCTCCGTTACGCCAGCCAATAAATTTAAAGCGCGCGCTGCTTTCCGCTTTAAACGGCGCTTCCCGCGGCCGCCGGCAGACGTCTGCATCAGTGATTTATTAGAGCAGGCAGGCGGCGTGGCGTAACCCGGCGGCTGCCTCCGCCGCGAGCTCTGCGCCGCTGTTCTCGCGGGCGCTCAGCGGGAACAATGGGAGCGCGGGGGCGCCACCTGGCGGCGAGCGAGGCGCCACTGTCTCCAGAAACAATCGCCTGTCGGTGGGAGGGGTGGCGGAGACTGCGGGGCGTAACAGCGCCACTGGGCGAAGAAGCCGGCGGGGCGCGGCATTAAAAGCAGTTTACGACGCTGGCTGGCTGGCTGGCTGGCGCGCTGTATCGTTAATATTCCGGGGCCGCGCGGCCTGTATATCAGCCGACCTGCGACCTTGCCCCGCCCCTTCCGTCAGCGCGGGCATTAGACCGCCACCTGCCGGCCCGAGAACTGTTTTATCAGGGCGCGGGCGCGTAAAGCGCCGAGACCCGCCCGTAAATCTAGCCAGATTTGTGCCTTCCCAAACTCGAAATAATAATAATAAAAATAATAACGACCGAAAGGGGTGGGAGGGGGAGGTTGTGCTGAAGGAGGAGGAAGAGGGAGTAAAGTGCGCGCCGAATGTTCTTCTTTTTTCTTTTTTTTTTTTTAAGTCGGGTCTCGCTGGTGGGTGTATCTGGAATATAAATTGGCACTGTAAAAATTTTTATTCCCCCCGGTTTTGAAGAAAGTGCTATAGCAGTAAAGGGAGATTACGTGGTTAGTGACGTCTTGGTGATGTACAGGGGATGGGCAGGGAATACCTCGCTACTGGGCTACTGCTCACAATCGGCAACTTGCGTCACCAGTGGGCTGCTCACATGGCTGCTCACATGGCTGCTATGTCGCGGCTTATGTGGTGGAAATGTACGTACTCACTACGAACGACAGCCTCTGTTGCCGCGGTCAAACAGCCGAGTCCCCCCGGGAGAAAATGTTCAAATGTTTGTAGAACTTAAGGGACTTAACTACGGGGTCATCAGTCCCTAAGCTTACAAACTACTTATGAACTAGCTAAGACTAAGGACGGCACAAATATCCATGTCTGAGGGGGGGATTCGAACCCCCGACAGTAGTGGCCGTGCAGGCCGTGACTGGAGCGCTTCAGTCCCCTCGGCCACTGCGGCCGGCCCCCCAGGGAGCTCACGGCTCTTTCGTACGTGCGTGGCGAGCACGGGGTCCCGAGCTAATGCAGTCTTCCTTCCTTCTTTACTTCCCCGACTGCATTTCCTTTCCTCACCCCTCCTTTCCCCTATCCTCACTCTTTCCCCTCCCCACCGGGAGACTGATAACCGCAGTAGTTTAGTCCCCCTACCCCAACAAAACAACCTAACCAACCCAAACAGCCGAGTGCTCAAAGGTGCTTTGCTGCGGACCTTGCGATTACTCCCTGTCGGAGGTTCGAGTCATTTCTCAAACATGTGTGTGTGTGTGTGTGTGTGTGTGTGTGTGTGTGTGTGTGTATGTGTGTTGTCCTTAAATTAGTTTAGCCGACCGCAGTGGCCGAGGGGACTGAGACGCTCCAGTCAGTTGAGAGTGCCACCCTTAGACAGACTTTTGGACCAGAGAAGGATAGAGATGAATGGAGAAAAAGTAGCCGGCCGCGGTGGCCGAGCTGTCTGCGGCGCGCCAGTCACGTTCTGCACGGCCACTACGGTCAGGGGTTCGAATTCCCCCGCTGACATGGATATTTGTGCCGTGCTTAGTTAGTTCATAAGTAGTTTCTAAGTTTAGGGACTGATGACCCCGTAGTTAAGTCCCATAAGCTATACAAACATTTAAGAAAAAAAAATAGTTGAAGTTACTCTATGTAGTTTGCAAGTCTAGGGACATAACGACAGTAGTTAATTCCATAGATATTTTAGTCTTCAGAATTAAATGCCAAGATCACACATTAATAATTTATTCTATGACGACCGCTTACGGTCAACTGTACTCGCTGCGATCTATGGCATTTAGAGCAGGTATCATACTATTTCCTGGTTGGATGCCTGTCCATTACTTTTGAGGTGCTAATTACACCAGCATTGAAACAGATAACAGGATCCATCAAACGTATTTTGAGTACTATCCACCCAACAAACACTGTATTCGGTACTCGTTGCCACATGCAGCACTTGAAACCGTTATTAGCATTTTTCGTACGGCCATGTAAAGACGTGCTAAGTAATTTTTTATCTGCAAGGTCCCTGTATATTGGCTTTAGTGTTTCCATGACTGTGGCAGGTTTATGGTGATATGCCTTGCCTCAAGGATCAGCGTGGCCAGTATGCAGACATTTGTGGAAACAGCGTTTAAGACTATAATAACTTTTTAAAAGTAAATAAACCATACATTTTTTTTGGAAACGGGATAAAAATTGTCTTTCAGATGGAGGCAAAAATTTTCACGTCCAGCTCACCTCGATAAAAATGTACAAAATTTACTTTACATCTACCTGCGAATTAGTTTTGCATAGAGTTATGTCATGTTTCAACACCAGACTTCCTCACTGCTAGCACTACACAGTTTGTAAATCGACGGTTTCATCGTCGCAGGTTGCACACAGAAGCCTGTATCTGCAGGTAATGAGCAGATTGTCATATGAGCCGCTGCGATGTTTCGCCACACCAGAAGGCCACATCTCTTTCCTAATTACAATGTTCAAAGGAAGCAATTAATTATTAATTACCGCGGGAGCGTCGGCTGGCGCTATTAAACGTGTTTGGGCGGTCGCACGCTACGCGCGCCGTGTTAATTACCAGTATTCTGGCCGACGGCTTAGTTTTAAATTATCGCCGGGCATTATGGCGGCGCCCGGCACACAATGCATCGACCCGAACCAAACCGCAGTCGGGAGCTGCCGTTTAGCGGGCGTTAGCGGGAACTGGCTCCACTGATTTGTCCCCGTCTGCTGCGTTTAGGGGATCGTGGCTGAGCTCGCGCCCCCACTGCGAGAGAAGCGCCGTTTTGTGGTCCCCACGTGACGCACGACTGCCAAACAAACAGATTTATCAGTTCACTGGACTTATTCGTGGCTTCACGGTTATTTACGAACGTGATGAATAAATGAACAGCAGTCAAAGAGGTGACGTCAACTGGTACGTAATTTGAGGATATTTCAAAACGGAGGTGATATGGAACGCTCCCTTCTCCGTTATTTAGTTGATGTCCGAACGTCACTAATTGTTCGACTGCAACCGGAAGCTTTGAAAACGGGCACCATGCGCAAAAGCTGGACCAAAAGGCACGTTCATTAAGCGCAGTTTGCTCCATAGTCTCATCATACCCCTCCCGGTGTTGAATGGGCACAACCTCGGATCTGTCCGGGGGGAAGGGAGGGGGTGAGAGTTTCCAAAGTGACGTGCTGTTTACGAGAGGTTCAGAAATGTGCTGAATGCGACAGTGGTTGGGCTCGTATCACGCCCCAACTGGCGCACTTCAGCCACTTCTCTATCGACCCTCCGGCAACACGTCGTCCTTGAACTAAGGAATTCTACGTAAATCAACTGCGTTGCATACACCTCAACAAAGTGCAGCGTAAATGGAGGCTTCCGCGGCCGTTTCATTGTTGATAAAACTCTTCTGGATAAAAAAATGTTCAAATGTTTGTAAAGCTTATGGGACTTAACTACGGGGTCATCAGTCCCTAAACTTACAAACTACTTATGAACTACTTACGAACTAGAACGGCACAAATATCCATTTCCGAGGGGGGATTCGAACCCCCGACCGTAGTGGCCGTGCAGACCGTGACTGAAGCGCCTCAGTCCCCTCGGCCACCGCGGCCGGCTCTCTTCTGGATATTGGACCGCATCGTCAATATATCAAATATTTCACCGACGTTACGGCACTATTGCAAGCGGCCATCATCTGGGTGTTACGTAACGCCCAGATGGCCGCTTGCAATATTGGCCGAAACCTGGGTGAAATATTTGATATATTGACGATGCGGTCCAATACCAAGAAGAGTTTTATCAACAAACTTCAACGTCTTCCGGTGCGATCGACGTGCATTTTTTCCCATCGACGTCCGGGAAACTAGGTGCCAGGTCGCCTGTGGGAAATTTCCCAAAAGTCAACGTTTTCAAGCAGTTTGATAGATTGACATTGCACGATTTGAAAACTCCTGGACGACTGTGGCCACCGCATGACTTACCATATCTCTGGCAACTGGATCAACAGATGGTTGCGAGCCACCTCGATCGACCCGAGGTCTTTTATCGACATCTACATCCATACTCCTCAAGCCACCTCAGGTGTGAGGCGAAAGATACCTTCCGTACCATCGTCGCTTCCTCCTATTCCAGTCGCGTATGGTCCGCAGGAAGAATGATTACCTGTATCCCTCTGTGTGGGCCGTAATCTCTCTCGTCTTATCCTTCGCCGCGGTGGAGTGGCCGAGCGTTCTAAGTCGCCACGCTGCAAAGCGCGCGGTTGCTCGCCGTCGGAGGTTCGAGTCCTGTCTCGGGAATGGGTGTTTCTGTTGTCTTTATCATAAATTACTTTACGTTAAAGTAGTTTGTAAGCCTAAGGGCTGATGACCAATGTAGTTACGTCCCTTGTATTTACAAACAACTGAACATATTTTTATCCTTGTGGTCGGCCGACCGCGGTGGCCTAGCGGTCTGCGGCGTACTAGTCACGGTCTGCACGGCCGCTGCGGTCGGGGGTTCGAATCCCCCCTCGGATGTTTGCGCCGTCTTTAGAATAAGTTAGTTCATAAGTAGTTTGTACGTTTAGTGACTGATGACCCGCAGTTAACTATCATAAGCTTCACAAACATTTGAACCTTGTGATCGTGCGCGAGATTTACGTAGGAGTAAGCAACATATTGGATGACTCTTCATGAAACGTTTGCTCTTGAAACTTCGAAGCGAGTACTGCAATACAAAACGCCTCTCCTGCAGCGTCTGCCACTGGTGTTTCCCAGTCATCCCTGTGACGCTTTCTCGCTTACTGAATGAGCCCGTAACGAAGCATGTCTTCTATTAACGCTACCTGGTACAGATCCCACGCAGATGAGCAATACTTCCTTTGTTGGCAGATTTCACTTCCTGAGGATTCTGCAAATTCAAATGTTTGTTAAGCTTATGGGACTTAACTGCTGGGTCATCAGTCCCTAAACTTACAAACTACTTATGAACTAGCTAAGACTAAAGACGACACAAACATCCATGCCCGAGGGGGGATTCGATCCCCCGACCTTAGCGACTGTACATACTCTGATTGGCGCGCCGCAGACCACCACTCGGCCACTGCGTCCGGATGGGGATTCTTCCAATGAATTTCAGTCTAGCATCTTCCTCAACGGCTTTTAATTTTACAGAACCGTTCCATTTGAAATCGTTCCTTCGGTCTATTGCCAGATACTTTATGGAGGCAAGTGCTTCCAGTGTTTGTCCTGCTATTGCGTAGTTATATTAGAAAGCACATTTCATTATATGTAGACGCAGAAACCACTAGTTTATGTTGAGGATGAACTGACATTCCTTACACCTCGCGACAAAATGCTACCGATCATTCTGCATTTCACTAGCCTTGTCCAGTGTTGCGACATCACGGTAAACTACGGCATCCTTTGCGGAAATCCTCATTGAACTTCTGTTGTTATCTACCAGGTCATTTATATGTATTGTAAAAAGCAAAGGTTCTATAACACTCTCATGGGCTGCGCCTGATATCACTTTATCGTCTGGAGACTTCTCTACGTAGACAATGACATACTGCAATCTGATCATAGAATGAACGCTTCTACGGCAGGTATTAACATCGCAAAAAATTTCAGGGCTGAGATGACGTGGTCCATACATAAAACTTTCTACTGACGTTTCGCCTTCCGCAGTCGGAAGAGGAGATAAAAGAAATTAATCAGACCGTTAAAGGAGAAGAAAACTTAATTGTCATGACGGACTGGAACTCGGTAGTAGGAAAGGGAAGAGAAGGAAATGTAGTAGGTGAATATGGACTGGGGAAAAGGAATGAAAGAGGAGATCGCCTGGTAGAATTTTGTGCAGAGCACAATTTAATCATCACAAACACTTGGTTTAATCATCACGAAGGAAAGTTATATACGTGAAAGAGACCAGGAAACACTGGGAGATAACAGATTGACTATAATGGCAAGGCAAATGCTTAGAAACCAGGTTTTAAACTGTATGACATATTCAGGGGCAAATAAAGACTCTGACCACAACTTATTGATTATGAACTGTAGATTAAAACTTAAGAGACTGCAAAAGGTAGAAAACTAAGTATATGGAATCTGAACAAATTGAAGGATCAGAGTTGGTTGAGAATTTTAGAGGCAGCATTAGGCAAGGATGGTCTGAAACAGGGCAAAGTAATACAGTAGAAGAATGGGTAGCTCTGAGAGATAGATTAGTGAAGGCCGCCGAGGATCATACAGGCAGAAGAAAAAGGCCTAAAAGAAATCCTTGGATCACTCAGATGCCGCGGTGGAGTAGCCGAGCGGCACCTCGGCACCTCGCTGCGGAGCGCGCGATTGCTCGCCGTGGAGGTTCGAGTCCTCCCTGGGGCATGGGTGTGTGTGTTGTCCTTAGGTTAGTTTACCTAGGTTTAAGTAGTTTGTAAGCTACGGACTGATGACCACATAGTTTGGTCCGATAGTTTTACAGTCATTTGAACATTTGATAACTCAGAGGATACAGAACTTAATTGATGAAAGGAGAAAATATAAAATGGCATCAAGTGAATCAGGCAAAAGGGAGTACAGACGTCTGAAAAATGAGGTTGACAGGAAATGCAGACTGGCTAAACAGGAGTGGCTTGAATAGAAATGCAAGACAGTAGAAGAATGATAGATACCGCCTACAGGAATATAAGAGAGACATTTGGAGACAAGAAAAGCAGCGCTATGAATATCAAGAATTCAGATGGAAAACGAGTACTAAGCAAAGAAGGGAAAGCTAAAAGATGGAAGGAATATATAGGACTATACTAAGAAAACGTGAAGGCAGTATTCTAGAAATGGAAGAGGAAGTAGGGAAAGATGAGATAGGAGATACTACACTACGAGAAGAATTTGACAGAGAAAAGATTTGAGTAGAAATAAGGCTGCTTGAGTAGATGATGACCGGTATGAACTGCTGATATCGTTAGAAGAACCAGTCATGAAAAAATTGTTCCACCAGGTACGCAAGATGTATGAGACAGGGGAAATACCCTCAGACTGCAAGAAAAATATAGTGATTTCAATTCCTAAGAAAGTAAGTGCAGGCAAATGTGAAAATTACAAAACTATCAGTTTAATAATTCATGGCTGTAAAATACTAACACGAATTATTTACAGACCAATGGAAAAACTGGTGGAAGTCGACGTTGGGGAAGATCAATTTGGATTTAGGAGAAATGTAGGAACACGCGAGGCAATACTCACTTACGACTTATAAGATAGATTAAGAAAAGGGAAATCTACGTTTTTAACATTTGTACATGTGGAGAAAGCTTTTGACACTTTTCAAAATGTCGCCTGGAATACACTTTTTCAGATTCCGAAGGTAGAAGGTGTAATATATAGGGAGCTAAGAGCTATATTCAACTTGTACAAAAACTAGACAGCAATTATTAGAGTCTAAGGACATGAAAGGGTCGTAAGGGTTGGTAAGGGAGTAAGACAGGGTTGAAGCCTTTCCGCAAAGTTGTCCAATCTATACATTGAGCAAGCTGTGAAGGAACGCAAAGAGAAATTTGGCGAGAGAATAAATGTCCAGGGAGATGGAATAAAAACCTTGCGGTTTGCTGACGACATAGTAATTCTGTCGGAGATAGAAAAAGACGTGGAAGTGCAATTAAACGGAATGGACAGTGTCTTGAAAGGGAGGTATAAGATGAATATTAACAAGAGAAAAACGAATGTAATAGAGTGTAATGTCAGGAAATCAGGCGATACTGAAGGAATTAGAGTAGGTAATGAGATAATAAAAGTAGCAGATGAGTTTTGTTATTTCTGTAGCAAGATAACTTCTGATGGCCGACGTAAAGATGATATAAAATGCAAAATGGCTATTGGAAGAAATGCATTTCTGAAGAAGCGAAATGTTTTGACATTCAATATTAGTTAAAATGTTAAGACGTCCTTTTTGAAATGCCGAAATTAGATGGGTAGATCACGTAACTAATGAGGAGGTCCTCATAGAATTGGGGAGAAAGTGAGTTTCGGGGATATCCAGACTAAGAAAAGAGATAGGTTGGTGGGACACATTCTGAGACATCAAGGAATTGTCAACTTAGCATTAGAAGGCAGATGGGGGGGGAGGGGCAAAAATCGTTGAGGGAGACCGAGGGACGAATATAGTAAACATATTCATATTGTCGTACGTATTCTCAGATGAAGAGGCTTGCAGAGGACGGAGTAACGTGGAGAGCTGCACTGAAGACCACAACATCATATATGCAATTATGAAAATTTTATAATGGAAAAATGTTGTTGCAATAAACCGGTAATATATACGGGAAACACCTTATATTAAAGAAATAGGCATATCACACTAAATCAGAATTCAAAATTGTGCCAGAAATTGAAAGCCATCAGTCAAGAAGCTTCGGATACTAACGGTTCTGTACAAACGGAGTTTTGCATATCTATGATGTATAAACAACAGCGTTTCTGTACGTTTACTCGAACATATTGTATGTGGATACATAACACATTATTATTCCTATGTATATTTGTTTACATTTAACTTTTTTTAAACATATCAAGGAGGGAAACTTGTTTTTCTTTCCTGTTCACAACAGTTTTTCTTCCCACACATTTTTCTTAACTATACAATATTTCCAATAACGTGGAAAAATTTGTATGAGCTGGAAATTGCCAAACATCGTTTAGGGTAAGGTGGTACAAATTCGATATAGGTACAATTCCGATCAACATAACTTTTCGCGCCATTTGTCTGTCTCGTAGTGTCGCGTTGTAGAGTAGCAGGTTTCTACAGCTCCACCTGTCTTTTCCAAGAATACACCGCTTTGCGGTAAGGAGATATAAATTTTTTCCCTTTAAATAGGTAAGCGAAGCTACTTAGTCCAACGCGCTCTTATCAATCATGTAGTTAAGGGTGACTGGATTCGCTGACAAAAATGCAATGTTTGCTACCACGAAGTATGCGTTGGTGCGTGACAGAAAAAGTGCTTTTTATGTGGAAGATGACCGTAATCAAAATTGTACGAGGAAGTGATCATAATAAAATTGTACCTAGTGTGGTACATTTTCGATCGATGTTTCTCAATTCCGTAACCTTTCTTTGTGTTTATACCAACATTTGTAACTCTATATTATTTGTGTTCCATATTCATTAAACATTCAAGAACAAGTGCCATAGTTAAAATTATTCCTTTTCACAATTTATTTCCAGATATAATAACATTTGTCCGAAATGATCGAAATTGTACCACCTTACCCTAAACATGCTGTGACATTACAGATACAAAGGGAAGCTGATTGTTTCCAGGTGGAAGGCGGGTTGCTTCCTGAGTAAATCTCTTCAAAACAATAGAATCTATTTTGAGGGTTATTCCGA
This sequence comes from Locusta migratoria, assembly GCA_026315105.1. Classification (NCBI taxonomy): domain Eukaryota; kingdom Metazoa; phylum Arthropoda; class Insecta; order Orthoptera; family Acrididae; genus Locusta; species Locusta migratoria. The sequence continues at coordinate 648,219,621 of CM048744.1, read as the reverse complement.
GCTTTAATTTATGTTTATTTAAATATTTCTTTCGCGAATTATTGATCTTATTTAAACAGTTTGGATAGCTGTTTAGGGCATAGAAGCAGACATACATAACTCACCCCTATGAACAGCGACAACGAGCCATAAATCATTTTCTACCATTGTTCGTGAGTACCGATAGGAAGTTCGCAATGCAGTGCCTTTTTCGCGTTTATTAATTTGTTGGGAACATCATTTTGATCCTCATCTTCTTTTGTTTCTTCCTGATCATCCTCTGCGGCGGAGTGGCCGAGCGCATTGAGGCGCTATGCAACGATGCGCGAGACCGTTCCCTATCGAGGGTTCAAATGTTCAAATGTATGTAGAGCTTAAGGGACTTAACTACGGGGTCATCAGTCCCTAAACATACAAACTACTTATGAACTAGTTAATACTAAAGGCGGCACAAATATCCATACACGTAATGGTCATGCAGAACGTGACTGGCGCGCCGCAGACCGCTCGGCCACTGCGGGCGGCGTCGAGGGTTCGAATCCTCCCTCGGGCATAGCTGTCTGTGCTATCTCTAGTATAAGGTAGTTTATAAGTAGTTTGAAGGATTAGGGACTGATGACCCCACAGTTAAGTCCCATAAGCTTAACAAACATTAAAATAAATTAAAATCGTGCTTTGTGTTTCGGATGTCTATTATTTCAGTCGCTGAACTGAAAGTGGAGTGAGTTGACAGTAAGTCACCACTTCGAGTATAGCAATCTGCGTATACGAAAAGTTTCTTATTTCGTTAATCTAGCAATTGTTGCTGAATTTTCTCGAAATTCCTCTTAATTGAAGCTCTTCGGGCTTGATTTCCAATCGAATTCACTGCATCCAGGGCACAAACTGATTGTAGCAAACGCACTTTCGGCTTCTTCAACACTAAGAATAAGTGATTGCATGAGTAATCGTCTATAATAAGACTTGATGATCCATCTGTGTGTGAGGCTGGTTGAACGTAGCGCGAACCAAGCCATTTTAAAGTTAGACAGCTTCACATTCGGATGGCACGTTTCAGGGTCCAGAAATAGGATAACGTGGCGATTTACGTTTTTAATTTCTGCATAGAAGGAGCCTAGCCATTATTCTATAAGACGACTTACCATCCATGCCTTCTTATTGCTTAGCCGTGTGACTGGAAGCTTACTGGCATCTATGTTTCTGAAACAACGTGGTTTGCAGCCTTCCTACTAACCAGTGGCTTCTCCTTTTTACGTAACATGTTGCCACACAGGTTTCCAAAGACATTTTCCCGTCGGTGCACTTTTGATCTGGAACTGCTATCGATTTTGAAGTCAACGAGCGATATAACATTCCCGTTTCATCGGTATTCGACATGTCTTTCGGGTCATAATCTGCAATTGGACAGCACTGTCTTCCATTCCGTGACTACACTTTCCTCCACATCTTCCCTACACACTTTATTCCACACGATGCGTGTCTAGTTTTCAAACTGTCCGGCAATTCTGTGGACGTCTTGAACTCCGTATTTCCAGCCTCACTCCGCAACATATGTCCAGAAAAAGATAATTGTTTTTGCCCGTGCACTGACGAACCACTCCCACACAATTTCGTTAATTTCCGGTCTGTTCCGCAGTTCTTTTCATCCGCCTGTTTTCTTTCATCTATTAGTCCCATAGCTTATCCTTGTTCCTTAAACTCTCATAATTCTGTCTTTTATCGCACTTAAGACGAAACACAATTTGCGCACAGAGAGTTTATCTCTCTTACTCGCCTCAGTTACCTTAATCTTTTTGTAAAATCAGACATATTGCCTATAAGGAGTGCAACTGCTGGAATTTTTTTAAATGCAGACATTTAAACAATGCACTTACAGTCACCCCGCTTATATGGGCCCCCAAAATCGGATTTCGTAGACTGATTTCCCAATTCGGCTTTTGGTTGAACATATAAACATTCCAAAATCTATTCTCGAAATCCACTTCTGTAAAGCAGTTTTCCAGTTCCACAATCGACTTTCATGCTCATGTAAACGCAACCGTTTTTTAAACGTTCTTGGCTATTAAGATTGTGGTTACTTGTTAAGAATTTTCGCCTCATATGGACAAAATAACATTTTCTGCAGTGAAAGAGAAGCACAAATATTAGACTGAGCATGGATCTGTGTATTTAAGTAAAGTGAAATAGCGTCTGTGCTGACTAAATTAGAAATTAAATCAGATGTTTTTCAGCCGCCATGTTAACTGTACTAGGAAATACGCTTCCGGCTATAACATGTGAACTCGACAGCGAAGAACGGTTTACGAAATTCGGTTTTCGTCTTCCAGAAGATGTATTTAAAAAACAGTAATAAAATAAAATAAAAATAATGTTTGTTAAGCAAGGGACTTAACTTCGGGGTCATCAGTCCCTAAACTTACAAACTACATATGAACTACCTTATACTAAAGACGACACAAACATCCATGCCCGAGGGGTATTTGAACCCCCGACCGTAGCGGCCGTGCAGACTGTGACTGGTGCGCCGCAGACCACTCGGCCACTGCGGCCAGCGATGTATTTCATATCGCTTAAAGAGTTACTGGTGAATTGAAACTGGCAAAACCTGCCGAGTAAAACCATTGTTAAATGAAACATAGCGACTTCTATCACTGCGAACACTACCGCAGATTGTTAGCAGTTGCGCAACAATGTTCCTGCATGAGCCGACGTGCGTCAACAATCAGGAAAAACGAGAAAGCCGACGAACTGAGCGCTCCGTTTCCTTTGATGTACGGTACGGACACTCTCAACGTTCACATGGAACACATCTTACGAAAGACGAAAACCGAATTTCATTAACCTTTTTTCGCTGACGTGTTTACATGTTATAGCCTGAAGCGGATTTCCACTTAATATGGCGGCTGATAAACAGTTGATTCAGTTCCTGATTTAGTTAGCCTAATCGCTGTTTTTCTCTACTTAAATTCGTAGATTCGTGTTTACTCTAATATTTTTGCTTCTATTTCACCGCAGAAAAATCACTCTGTCCATAAAAGTGGAAAATGTTTACGAAGACGCAACATGACAAGCTAAGAAGGTTTCAAAAACTGTTTCGTTTACATGGGAAACTAAATCGATTGTGGAATTTGATAACCGCTATTTTAGGCATTCACATGACCAACCAAAAGCGTGTTTAGGAAATTGATTTACGAAATCCGGTTTTGGGAGCCCATGCAAACAGGTTGACTAAGCGTGACATTCCTTTTTGCACAACGCGGCTCAGTTTGATGTTCATACCTGCTGCTGATCCTGCCCTGGACGTCTTTCATGACTTTACGTCCCTTATTACTGTATTAAAAGTAACGTCCTTCTAAAGTCGTCAACAAGTAATGTAGACTGCTTCACCGTTGTACTATAATTATTAAGTAATGATCTAAAATTTGCATATAAAAGTGTACTGAATGACTGAAATGCTTGTACGGTCTGAGCAGATTTCTGAATTATGCACGTGACGCTTCCTACAACCGAGCTAAATTGAGCTAGTTGGTCGCTTTTTGCTCAGTAGTGTGGTTTAGGGTAGTATATATATTGATTATAAACATCATTTGCTCATGAGTCTTCCCTGAGAGAACCAAAGTTTCAAAATTACCGCACTTAAGCCCTGAATAAGAAAAATCAGTTTTGAGGCTGTTCTGCATTAATCGAAATAAATGACAGCAGCAAATGGCTTAAATTTTAACAATCTATTCTGTAGGCATATATCTAGAAATATATATTTCCGTTTTCGAAAATCTTAATTGGCATATATTTTAGTTTGGTATCTTCAATCCTTGAAGTGTTGTTTTCATTTAGTTATTCGTTACAGTTATTATGTTACATCAAATTATGAAAAGTGTTGCAAATATTTTAAACAGTTTGCAAGGGTAAAAACACATTGCCTAGACTTTACACGTTGTTGGTCTTTAGGCCATACAGAAGCATATTAAATTCAGAGATATCGAAATTTTATTTAAAATTGAGAGCACAACAAAAATCTCATTGCTTTCTCGAGATATTGGTTTCATACCAGCCAGGGGGTGGGGGGCAGCGTAATTTCCCCACTTTTGTTCAGGCGGTCTTAGAGGCCGTTAGGAAATATCTTTTTCTAAAAAAGGAAATCTGTTATGTGAAGGAATTTAATATTTGTGATCGTACTGTCTTATAAATATCTTCTTTCGATAAATGAGAATTTATTTTTGTTATTTGTCATTCGCTGTATATAAATACGTCGCCAGCCGCTTTGGCTGAGGGGACTGCGGCGCGCCAGTCACGGTCTGCACGGCCACTACGGTCGGAGGTTCGAATCCCCCCCCCCTCGGGGATTTGTGTTGTTCTTAGTATTAGCTAGGTCATAAGTAGTTTGTAAGTTTAGGGACTGATGACCACGCTCTACAAACACACACACACACACACACACACACACACACACACACATATATATATATATATATATATATATATATATATACGTCGAAGCATATAAACAATCAGATATTTGTTTTCGGAAATGAAACAGCTGTTTTCTTGCTGCAATTCTTTCATTTCTTCCATACGCGTTTCAACCTTTACTTTAGGGCGTCATTAGTGGAAATTACACTTCTGCTTACTGATCTATTCTCAACAGATTACAAACTGTTCACTTTGTTTTAACCGAAATGATATAGTTTACCCACGTTTTGTAGTCTCGCTATTTTCATTGTGTACATTCCACCTGGTGACACGCTGAACTCACACAGCTTCGTCACAATTTGTACATTTCCTCCTTTTTATCACTCACTGTTTCAATGTTTACTATTTCACTGGCTTGAATATGCATCTCGTTTAGGAATTCGTTTGTTTACGTGTGTTGCCAAGTTATCTGAAGATCTGAATGGGTAGTCTGGGATTGTGTGTGTACAAAAAAGATGGTGTGTATGTGTGTGTGTGTGTATGAATTGTTGTACTTTGATGATTTAGAGATTGATTTGGATGTTTTGTAGATGAGTTGTTAATGGGAAAGTAAAGAGAGTGGGTCTTTTCGTGTTGCAGCGAAGCTACGTCATTCAGCCAGTGAACAGGCGGGAACAATACCATGAAAACCGCGAGACTCTAAAACATGAATAGCCCATATTATTTCGATTTAAACAAAGTGAACTGTTTGTACTTTTTGAGGCTACATCAGTAAGCAAAAATATAATTTACAGATACAGAGTCCACTGATGACGCCCTCAAACAGAAGGCGAAACGCGTATGGAGGAAATAAAAGGACTGCAGCAAAAAAATGGCTGTCTCATTTCCAAAAAACAAATATTTCTTTAGTTGCTACATAAGATTGCTACGCAAAGAAAGTTGTTAAGCGATTAGTTCTCTACAGATATATACGAGATAATAGGAGACCATACGTATCATCTGAGGGTCTGGATCCTCCAGACGGGCGAAATTTAGGAAGAGCAATTTTTTCCACTTTTCCATGTTGTCTTTATCCTGGTGTTGAAGTATCTCGAATTAGGGTTTTACAGATGAGCCTAATCAGTCGTCAATCAAAATTGTAGAGGGGAGAAGATGGTGACTGTATAGACAGATTTCCGAAAGGCATTTGACAGCCGGCCGCGGTGGCCGAGGTGACTGAGGCGCTCCAGTCACGGTCAGCACGGCCACTACGGTCGGGGGTTCGAATCCCCCCTCGGGCATGGATATTTGTGCCGTCCTAGTTCGTAAGTAGTTCGTAAGTAGTTCATAAGTAGTTTGTAAGTTTAGGGACTGATGACCCCGTAGTTAAGTCCCATAAGCTTAACAAACATTTGAACATTTTGCATTTGACAAGGTATCGCACTACAGGCTGCTAACGAAGGTTCGAGCTTATGGAATACGTAGCCAAATATGTGTGTGGATCGAGGACTACTTAACAGTTCGTTGTTCTCGATGGCGGCTATTCTTGAGAGACTAGGGTATCGTCAGGGGTGCCCTAGGGAAGTGTGATAGAACTGCAATTATTTTCTATCTATAAAAATTACCTGACGGACAGAGAGTTGCAATCCTAATGATGATGTGGTGTCCATGAAGGTGTCATTGATTGACTGTTGTAGGATGCAGAAAGTCTTGGAACAAATTTATACGTGTGGCGAGGAATGGCAACTAGCGCTAAATGTAGAAAAATGTAAGCTGATGCAGATGAGTAGGAGAAACAATCCCGTTACGTTCGAATACAGCGTCACTAGTGTGCTGCTTGACAGAGTCTCGTAATTGTACACCAGTGGAGAACAGCAGTATTATATTTTTTATTTTTTCCCATAACTTTCGACATGATTTTCCATGTCTTCCCGCGCGTGCCTTAGGACAGAGGGAGGCCAATGTTCCCTGCCATACGTTTGCGTCATACCACAGATATATATATTTGTCTGTGGTCATACGCGTCACATTTCCGCAACCGCGCGCATTCTGAATCCCCTGGCCCGATTCGATCTGTGCTCGGCAACCGGGACGTGTCGTCGACCCATGCAACTGCGGGCGCGGAACCCGCTGATCAGAGCACCTGTGTCAAAGTCCACACCGCGGATCGCAACCAATCACAGCATAAATGCAAGTACGTAGATTCAGCACTACTGGCTAGCTGCGAGATCGTTACAGACGGTAAAGGCTGTCTGCCGCCGGCTCTCGCCCCGATAGCACGCTCCCCGCTCTGCAGCCCCCTGGGCTCGCTCTCCTACTTAAATCATCATAATGATTACTTCTGTTGCACCACTGGTGGCTCTCCTAAGGCCGTAATATCAGAAATTGTATCCCCTTTTTTGAAATACAACTATTTCGTTACACCGCAACACTCGTGTCCGAGTATGATTTGCTGGTCCTGTCAAACACCGTCCGGAAAACGCCCACAGCCTTTTCCCGTTCGTGCCATCATTTAAATACCTAGGCGTAACGCTCCACAACGATACGAAAAGCGAATGGTCGACTTCGGTTCATTGGGAGAAACTTGGGAAGGTGTGATTGTAAAGAAGAATGCATATAAAACGCTTATACGACCCCGTCTTCATTATTGCTCAAGTGTTCGGGATCCTGACCAGATCGGTTTAGAGGAGGAGATAGATAAAGTTCAGAGGTGGATGGCGAGGTTTCTAACTGGTGGATTCGATCAATGCGCGAGTGTTACTGAGATGCTTCGGGAACTCAAATGGGAGTCGCTGGAGGGAAGGCGAAGTTCTCTTCGAGAAACACTGTTCAAGAAATTTAAACTTCAGAGAGTCAGAATTTGAGGCGGACTGCAGAACGATTCTACAACCTACATTTCGCGTAAAGACCACAAGGATAAGATTAGAGAGATAAGGGCTCGTGCAGATGGTTACAGGCATTCGTTTTCCCTCGTTCTATATGGGAGTGGAACAGGAAAGCAAGTAACCAGTACTGGTATTGAGTACCCTCCGCCACGCGCCTTTGGGTGGCTTACGAAGTATTTACTTAAATAATAATATTAATCTCGGTTGTGCAGCCGGATACCGTCGTCAACTAAACACGATATTTCGGCAGACCAACTGGCTGCCATCTTCAGGTGAGTGCGCTGATACACTTAATCGCCGGAAACTGTTTCAGGCGAGTAAGTGTATCAGCGCACTCACCAGAATATGGTAGCCAGGTGGTCTGCCTAAATATCGTGTTTAGTTGACGACGGTATCCGGCTGCACACCCGAGATGAATATTATCGGTTATTATGCCGGGAAAGTCTACAAAACCACATATGTACTTAAATGTTGCTGTAGAAAGTAAACGGTCAGAAACTAAGAGACAGTGGCAACATGAAATAATAGGAATGTTTCATTTACAGTGGCAAGCAGGCCGTGGAAGTGGCTAAGACAGCTAGGAGCAGTGGAAGAGACTCGTAGAGTGATGAGGAAAAGCTTATGGGAAAAAACAGATGGGAGTGAGACATATGCGTACAGAGGCAGTGAAAGCGGGCTGCTGTGTATGTAAACTTCACTACAGCGAGAGACCGGATAAAGGGATTTAGGTTGCTTTATATTAAAAGAGCGTGCATATAATCGTATGGCGGAAGGAGGACTTATCTGTCAGAATCTTTCAATCGGGAATATCTTTTCTTTGAGCTCCGATAGGAGCATTTTTCAGCTGTTACAGATAAATGTACGTCTCTGCTGCTAGAAGATCGAAAATTCTTCTGTCAGGGGAAGCGTTTTCAGTTGAAACGGTAGGAATCTCGTTAATGTAACAAATCCTGTAACTAACTTGTCTTTGTAAATTTCAACCACAGATCAGTTCTTTCGTACCAGAGATATTGAATTCAAGGAGAGGCGTGTAATTAAAATTTGTTCTGTGGCCAGTATTCGAATCCAGAACCTCCTGCTTACTACGCACACGTTTTAAACCGCTCAGATGACGCAACGTTGCAGATAATGCGGCTACACGGACTGTCTTCAAACACTTCTTCCTCCACCACATCTTAATTCTGTCTGAATGTTCCCTGTGAATTCCGTATCAAATTGCCAAAGCTGTCCTATATTGGAGTAGCATCCCAGCAAAGGATGTGAATAGGAACAATCCCATTAGCCACATGATACGTAGGGCTGCGATAGCTGAGCGGTTAAAGGTCTCAGGTTCGAATCCCGGCCACAGCACTAATTTTAATTCAATACCTCTCCTTGTCTAACTATCTGTATAAAACTGAATTGCTGTTCGTTACTCTCGCTAAAACTCGAGAACGGCTGAACCCATTTGGCTCATTTTAGTCTTGAAATATTTGTGTAAGTCCAGGGAAGGTTTAAACGTTGATAAAATATGGAAAAGTAGTCCGGAAAAGAGGAAAAGAGCTTTTATACAGCTACTGGGTCTAAAATACATATGATTTAAATTTATATGGTTTATATTAAGAGATAAGTGATACGAAATTCACCGGGTCATCTAGTATTCAATACATTTGGTATAATGGGACAATGTCTCAAGGAACTGAATTATTGCGGACATTTATATCACCTCTACCTGAGGAATAAGGCGGGATTGTCGTCATTCATGTGCTTTGCTGAGGTGCTATTCCAATATCGGAGAGTCTTGGCATTCACAGGAAACATTGAGGTAGAATTAAAGTATTTGGTGTGTGTGTGTGTGTGTGTGTGTGTGTGTGTGTGTGTGAGGGGGGTGGGGGGCAAGTGCTTGAAGACAGTCCGTGTAGCCGCATTATCCGTAAATCTATGTGCGGCAGCTAAACGGTTTAAAGCGTCTGTAGTAAGCTACAGCACAAGTTTTAATTCAACGCCTCTCCTTATATTCAATATATATATATAATCGTGTAACGTACTTCACATTGATAATTAAGTACAATCATACTTAAATTAATAGATACAGGAGAGTATATATTAAAAACATATCCGCCAGTTGGGACATACGTCATCAAATTTAAAAGACAAGCACATCTAAAACAAATACACAATAAAATTCATATCTCGCTCATCCAGAATTCGGTATATAGAGCAGCGGTCTCGTTATATCTCATAAGATCTTTCTGGAAGCATTGTCCGCACGTATTCACCAACGGACACCTCAGCAGATGCTCTATTGTTTGTATCTCCTCGCATTTACATCTACCTGTGTCCGTATAACACCATTTGTACACTAGTTGTTTGCATCGGCCCATGCCCGTGCGGAGTCGGTTTAAAGTTCTCCATTGTTGCCAACCTAGGTGAGAGCCAGGGGGAAGAGCTTCCTCATGACTGAGTGCGTCCGGGTACTTCTGTTTCCAGAGTGATTCTGTGGACTCCGCAGATGGCTGAGTCGCGTTTATGAAACTTTCCCTAGAATTCAGTCGTCTAGGTACAGGCTGGTGATTAAATAGTGGGTGCCTCGGATCATTGAGTTGTTCATACCGTTCTTTAGAGCTCAGGATCGATCTTCTAATGTGAGACGGAGCAATACCAGCCAGTACAAATGGTCCACTTTGGTGGGTTTCAAGCAGCCCGTTATCTTCCTGCAGGAATCATTAAGGACCGTGTCTATTTCCTTTGTATGAACAGATCCTGCCCAGACTGGACATCCATACTCAGCCACAGAAAAACAGGTGCCGAGTGCTGTGGTATGTAGAACGTTTGGTTTTGCACCCCACTTTGCAGATGTTAGCTTGTTGAGTATTCCATTTCGAGTTTGGAGTTTGGCCTTTGTTTTCTCGATGTGATATTTATAGGTTAATGTTCTGTCGAGGGTGATGTCAAGATAGGTAGTGGAGCAGTTCTCCAGTTGGAGTCTATCTGAAACGATGTTTAATTTCTTTCTAGCCTCCCTGTTAGAAAATATTAAATAACTCGGTTCTGGTTTCTACACCAATCGGATCTGGCTGCCGTACTGGTTTGTGTACCCCCGACCCCGATCGGCGAACCCCGCGCGGCCGTAAGCAGCTCGTGAACACCGCAAGGACAGCCGGGCCGCGCAGCCAACTTTTTAATTGGTTATCGGCCGTCTCCCGGCGCAAACTTTATTCTTCAAAAACCCCGCGCGCACCCTGCCGCCGACTCGGAATATGAAGAATATTGCATATTAATTTTCTTTTCTTTTTTGCTGCTCAGAAATGCTGCCATTGTGTGTGCCAAGTTGGAGGAGATCGCTCGGCGGTCGAGGGCTCGGCCCGCTGATTGGATTAAGTTTTCCAATATCGTGTATGCGCGCGCCTACAACAGCAGCCCGGATACCCCCGCGCCAACACGGCACTACGGGCGGCGTCTAGTTTGCTCGCGGCAGAGGCAAAAGTGGGGCCGATGAGAATACGAGGACCCTCTTTGCAATAGCTCTGATGGTTTCGGAAATATCTCAGGCTGCAGCGCTGATCCATTCGCCTGATTTTCTTTTTAGTCCACTTTAGGTTACGGTAGTAACACTAAAAGTGGGCCTTTGCGACCGTCTTTTGACAGCTCGAAGTTCAAATGAAAATAACGGCTTCACCGTTCATCTGACACGAAAAATAGTAGATTTCGGTTATTCAATTTTCGTGTCAGATGAACGGTTAAGCCGTTATTTTCATTTAAATTTCCAGCTGTCAAAAGATGATCGCAAAGGCCCACTTTTAGTGTTACTACCGTAACCTAAAGTGGGCCAAAAAGAAAATCAGGCGAATGGCTCAGCGCTGCAGCCTGAGATTTCTCCGAAACCGTCATAGCTATTGCAGAGAGGGTCCTCGTATTCTCATCGGCCCCACTTTTGCCTCTGCCGCGAGAAAACTAGACGCCGCCCGTAGAGCCGTGATTGTGTTTTGCTGTTAGTATACTTTAATGTACTTTACATACGACCGGAATGTCTTAAGTGGAAAATATTATAAGGTTCTCACACTAAAGTTCGATCTACATTTCGTGTTTCTATAAAAGATTGCCAACTTTTATTATTGTCTATTTAGATTTCGTAGATGGTATTAAGAGATGGAATAATGAGCGAATCTTTGAGAGCTAGGATAGCCTTAAGTGTGTGATAAATTAAAAGAAAAGAAAAAAATCGCATTGTCGTGTTTTACGGCCCACTTTAGATTTGCCTGTAGTTTATCATTTTTCCAAACATTTCGGACAAAAATAACAAAAATATAAAAAATAAGAAGTTGTGGACGATACGATTACGACTCTACAACTTTGTTCTCTTATGCTTTTTTTCATACCTCGTATTGTTTCAGAGATATTGGCAAAAATAACGGCGATTTTGCGATGTCTCTCTGTCTCTCTGTCCGAAACGTGTTCCCACGTATTAAGACGAACCGTTCAACCGATCAGCACCAAATTTTACAAATGTAATTTTAGATCGCCAGAGACCAGAACCTCCCATTTTTCAAATTTTTCGGACAATAAATACGGTAGTAATACCAAAAAAAGCAGATTGTAATATACTTGTAATTGCAAACGAACCGTTCATCTGACACAAAAATTGAATAACCTGATTGGTAAAGGGGAACATTCTCTACAACTTCGCTCTCTTATGGTTTTTTTCCATATCTTGCATCGTTTCAGAGATATTTGCAAAAATAACGGCGATTTGACGATGTCCGTCTGTCTGTAAGGTGTTCCCAGTTTTTAGGTCAAACCGTTCAACCGATCGGCACCAAATTTTACAGATATAATTGTTGGCTACTAGAGACCACCACCTCGATTTTTCAAATATTTTGGACAAGAAATACGTAAGTATGAAAAAAAGTTTGGAATGTAATTTTAATTGCAAATAAACCGTTCATCCGACGCGAAGATTGAATAACCGAATTTGTAGAGGAGAAAATTCTCTACAGCTTTGTTCCTTTATGTATTTTCATATCTCGTATCGTTTCAGAGATATTTGGAAAAATAACGGCGATTTTTGGATGTATGCCTGTCTGTCTGTCAGTCTGTCTATCCGTAACGTGTTCCCACGTTTTAAGACGAACCGTTCAACCGATTAGCACCAAATTTTACAGATATAACTGGAGGCCCCCAGAGACCAGAACCTCCCTTTTTCAAATTTTTCGGACAAAAAATGCGGTAGTAATACCAAAAAAAGCAGTTTATAATATAATTGTAATTGCAAACGAACCGTTCATCTGACACGAAAATTGAATAACCTAATTGGTAAAGGGGAACATTCTCTACAACTTCGCTCTCTTATGTTTTTTTTTCATATCTTGCATCGTTTCAGAGATATTTGCAATAATAACGGCGATTTGACGATGTCTGTCTGTCTGTAACGTGTTTCCACTTTTTAGGTCGAACCGTTCAACCGATCGGCACCAAATTTTACGGACATAATTGTTAGCTACCAGAGACCAGAATCTCGCTTCTTCAAATATTTCGGACAAAAAATACATTGCAAATAATTACCTTGTTTATTTTTTTTTTCTAAGCGTTTATTCACTATTTGTGGAATATATTGAAAGTCATTAATTAGAATCAGTGCATCTACGCCAGATGTATGCTGTGTTCCATACAGGCTATAGTGACTCGTTCAAACGCCAAATGTACGCTACGTTCGTTCCAGCCTATAGTCATTCGTAGCCAGTACAGGCAAAGAAAATAAACTTAGAGCAAATAACCAAAGCAATACAGGTGATAATATTTTAACGTAAAAAGATAGTGAAGATGTGGGAGAGATTTTAAAATAATAATTTAAAGACGCAAAGTTCAAATAACAGTATGGTTGTCAAAGTTAAACTTAAATATCATATAGTTTTGGCTGTTTCATAAAATACGGTCAGAAAGAATATTACGTGTTTGCTGCATAGATATTATCACAATAGTAGCGTCGTAAACGTATCGTCCACAACTTCTTATTTTTTATATTTTTGTCCGAAATGTTTGCAAAAATTATAAACTACAGGAAAATCTAAAGTGGGCCGTAAAACACGACCTTGCGATTTTTTCTTTTAATTTATCAGACACTTGTAGTTATCCTAGCTCTCAGAGATCCGCCGATTAGTCCATCTTTTAATACCATCTACGAAATCTAAATGACAATAATAAAAGTTGGCAATCCTTTATAGAAACACGAAATGTAGATCGAATTTTAGTGCGAGAACTTTGTAATACTTTCCACTTAAGACATTCCGGTCATATGTAAAATACATTACAGTATACTAACAGCAAAACACAATCAGTATCTTCACTACGCGACAGCAGTACGGGATGCTGCTGATGACAGTTCTCTCAAAGTACAATTGCTAATTCCTTCAACGAAGAATAGGAATCAAATACTCCTGAATTCGTATCAAGAACAGCTGCCAGCATGCGTAATTTAGAAGTAGATATAACTTAACAAAGGCTAGTCTCCCGGTCAGAATTGTATTAGATTAAATTAATACTTGTTCCATAGATCATATATACGACATTTCGTAATGATGTGGAACGTTTCAGTCTAGTAACTGTTGTCTACACTTGACATCAATACTTTAAAGATTTTTTATTACATTTTTTTGTTTTTTATTTATTTATTTCTTTTAATTTTTATTTTTAAGTTTATTTAAAAATTCATCTACATTGTAAAAGGAGTTGCCATTCAGAAATTCCTTTAATTTATTTTTAAATTCTCGTTGGCTATCTGTCAGACTTTTGATGCTACTTGGTAAGTGACCAAGGACTTTTGTGACAGCATAATTCACCCCTTTCTGAGCCAAACTTAGATTTAACCTTGAATAGTGAATATCACCCTTTCTCCTAGTGTTGTAGCTATGCATACTGCTATTACTTTTGAATTGGATCGGATTGTTAGTAACAAATTTCATGAGTGAATATATGTATTGCGAAGCTCCAGTGAAGACCCCTAGATCCCTAAATAAATGTCTGCCGGATGCTCTTGGGTGGGCTCCAGTAATTATTCTGATTGCACGCTTTTGTGCAATGAATACTTTTTACTCAATGTTGAATTGCCCCAGAATATGATCCCATATGAAAGAAATGAATGAAAATACGCATAGTAAGCTAATTTACTGAGATGTATGTCACCAAATTTTGCAATTACTCTGATGGCATAAGTAGCTGAACTCAAATGTTTCAGGAAATCTTCAATATGTTCCTTCCAATTCAGTCCCTCGTCAATGTAAATACCTAAAAATTTTGAATATTCTACCTTAGCTACAGATTTATGTTCAAAGTCTAAATTTATTAATGGTGTCATGCCATTTACTGTATGAAACTGTATATACTGGGTTTTATCAAAGTTTAATGAGAGTCCATTTGTAGAGAACCACTTAATAACTTTCTGAAAGATATCATTTACAATTTCATGTTAATTCCTGTTTGTGATAGCTATACTTGTATCACCAGAATTGAGATGGGGCGGTAGTTGTTGACATCGGACATATCCCCTTGTTTATGCAAAGGTTTAACGATAGCATATTTCAGTCTATCCAGGAAAATACCCTGCTTTAAAGAGCTTTAAAAATATGACTGAGAATCCTACTTATCTCCTGGGAACAAGTATTTAATACCCTGCTGGAAATGCCATCAATTCCATATGATCGTTTACTCTTGAGAGAGTTTATCATTTTCCTAATTTCTGAAGGAGAGCTGGATGGAATTTCGATTGTATCAAATTGTGTGGGTATGGTCTCTTCCATTAATTGCCTTGCTCCTTCTAATGAACATTTAGATCCTATCATATACAACCAATCTCTCAGTGAATGTTTCATATCCAGGTACTGGAAAGTTGCTCAAGTCAATCCAGTATTCAAGAAATACAATAGGAGTGATCTACAAAATTACAAGCCTCAAATCGAGTCCATATTTCCAGGTTTCCGCAAGGCTTTTGACACTGTACCCCAGAAGCCGGCTCTAATCAAATTCCGTGCTTATGGAATATCGAAATAGTTGTGCGACTGGATTCGCGATCTGTTGTCGGAAAGGACACGGTACGTAGTGATGGACGGAAAGACTTCTAGTAAAACAGAAGTGACATCTGGCAATCCCCATGGAAGTGTTATAGGTCTTGTACTATTCATTATCTTTACAAACGATTTAGGACACAATCTAAGCATCTCTCTTAGACCTTTCGCGACTGCTGCTGTCGTTTATATGTTAGTAAATTCACCAGAAGATCAAAAGCAACAGCAAAATGTTAAGATATCTGCATGGTGCAAATATTGGTAATTGACCCTAACTAATGTTAAGTGTGAAGTCGTCTATATGAGCACTAAAAGAAATTTAACGGATTTCAAACGATAAATCAGTCAAATCTAAAACCCAGTAAATTAAAATAAGTACATAGGAATAACAATTACGAACGACTTAAATTGGGAAGGCACACCAATGTTTCATTATCAGAACACTTAGAATGCCTAAACTACATTTGTGCTAACGCGGAGTACTACTGATCACTGTGGGATAACCACCAAACGCGAAGGAGGAGTTAGCAAGAATACAGAGAAGGGCTGCTCGTATAGTACTATGGCGATACGGGATGTCAATTTCGCGATACGGACATGTAAATTATGTATGAGTTGGGGTGGAATTCGGAAAAGTAAGGCGTTACTCGTCGGAATACGAACATAATTTGATATCACCCATCTTCATAGGGAGACATGATCGTCGTAATAAAACAAGATATATAGAAAAAGGAAAGTTTCAGGTGCTCCTTTTTCCCAGCGCGCTATTAGAGAATGGAACTGTATAGAAATATCACAAAAGCGGTTCGTTAAAACACTGCCCATGCACATAAATGTGTTTAACAGACTAATCATGTAGAGTCGGAATAACATGGTGTCGAAGTCTGTTGTAGACACTGCCTTTTCTCTTGTTCGGAAGATAAAGTGTTCAAACCGAAACCAAGGGACGACAGAAAAGCGGTTGGCAGTCTGCTTTTCGGTAGATCAACAACGACAAACAAACGAATAAACAACAATATTTTCACTACCTAATGTACCGCAGCGCCGAATATTTCAGAGGCCATGACGTCAGGCCTTGAAAGCAGAACGAATCGTTCATTTTATTCTTTCTCCCGTACAACTCAATTAAAGAGCTGCTGCCGAATGCAATGCGCATTAGAGGGGGAAATGTACAAGGATTAAGATCAGCCATGTATACTTAATTTCCTGATTACACACAAAACACATACAAGGAAAGACGGCAATACCAAATAGGAGCGTTGGAACTTAAATAGTGACAACTATTTATTCACAACCCTACAAGTATTAAATTTTTGCACCTGTTACTGTTCTTCAAAGTAGTCAACAGCGTTGTGTAGAAACCGTTGCCATCTATGTTGAAGGCGTAGTATACCGTTAGCTGAGCCTGTTCTGTTGATGGTGTGAATGGAGCGGTCTACTGCCTGTGGAAACTCTGGAACAGTTCTGAAGCGAATGCAACGAAGTGGTTCCTTCATCTTCGGAATCAAATCAAAGTCCCATCCACGGAACAGAGCAGCCACAGCCTTTCGCTGTATGCGCCCGCTCATTGTCATGCAAAATGATGGTTGTGTTGCGCAGAAATTGTTGTCGCTTCTTTCGCAAAGCTGGTTGCAGGTCATGCTCCAAAAACGAACAGTAATACCGTGCATTGACGGTCTGTTTCGAAACCAGATGACACCGTATTGTTAGATCGCTCGCTCACAGGTAACTGTGTTTCCCTCGATTGTGCGCACGTGGACGGGTGAGTCCCTTTGATTGGAGGTAAGATAAGTATGTCAACAACGTGTGCTATCAGTCACAAGATTCCATTGCATAGTGCCTCCACAGCACTATTGCCACTACTTAAGTAGTAGGACTCTAGATATCAATCAAATTTACTTGTAGATAACACGTACACGAGTCACATGTCTGAAAATCGACGTGAAGAGAGAGAGTTGACGAAGCTATTAAAGAATTGGTACCACTGCAGGCTATAACGGGTGACTATAATCCTCGACATTCAGTCGGAAAGGCTCTGGATGTCTTTTCGGGGCACAGCAGTCAGTGTTGCTTTGAGATGTCATCAGTGTTGATATGGTGTAGCAGCGAATGGAGTATCAGGAGCCAGTCGTCCCGTGATCGAAGTTCAGACGTTGACAGTAGGCGGCATATCGGGAAAACTGTGAAGACAAGTCAGCAGAGCAGTCCGATGAAGTCTTGAATATACCGTGAAAAGTGTCTTGGTGGATTATCCTCTTGCAATGTGGCTGTCAGCAAGCTCCAAAGGTATCGGAGAACAACAGGCCCCAACACTTTAGGCATATAACACAGCCACAAGAATTCAAAAACCGCTCTCTCATAGAAGGATCTGTACCAAAAGATTGGTAAGTTGCACAGGCCACACCTATATTCAAGACAGGCAGTATGAGTAACTCACTAAACTAGAGGCCTATTTCATTGACGTCAATTTGCAGCAGGGTTTTGGAACATATACTGTATTCAAATATTATGAATTATCTCGAACAGAACGATCTATTGACCCAAGGTCAACACGGATTTAGAAAATATCGTTCATGCGAAACACAACTAGCTCTTTAGTCACACGAAGTGATGGGTGCTCTCGATAAGGGTTCGAAAATCGATTCCGTATTTCTAGATTACCAGAAAGCTTTTGACACCGTACTTCACAAACTGCTTTTAATCAAATTGCGTTGTGGTATATAACCCAAATTTGCGATTGTATAGGGGATTTCCTGTCAGAGAGGACACAGTTCGTAGTAATCGATGGTAAGACATCGACTAAAACAGAGGTGATATCGGGCGTTCCACAGGGTAGTGTTATTGGTCCTCTGCTGTTTCTTATTTACATAAACGATTTACGGCAAAATCTAAGTAGCTCTCTTAGGTTGTTTGCAGATGAAGCCGTCATTTACCGTCTGGTAAAATCATCTCAAGATCAAAACCAACTACAGAACGATCTGAATAAGATATCAGTGTGGCGTAAAAATTGGTAATTGACTCTAAATAATGAGAAATGTGAAGTCGTCCACATGAGTACGAAAAGAAATCCGTTAAACTTTGTTTAGAAGATAAATCAATGAAAAGTAAAGGCCGTAAAATCCACAAAATTTCTAGGAATTACTATTACTTCAGACTTAAATTGGAAAGAACACGTAGATAAAGTCGTGGGAAAGGCGAACCAGAGACTGCGTTTTATTAGCAGAACGCTTAAAACATGCAACAGAACCACAAAAGAAACTGGATACACTACGCTTGTCAGTCCATTTTTGGAGTATTGCAGCCCAGTGTGGGATCCTTATCAGGTAGGTTTGACGGAGGATATCGAAAGAGTCTAAAGAAGGGCAGCTCGTTTCGTATTGTCACGATACAGGGGAGACAGCGTTACGGAAATGATACAGGATCTGGGATGGGAATCATTACAACAACGGCGCTCATCGCTGCGGCGTGGGCTACTTGCGAAACTCCAATCGCCAACATTCTCCTCCGAATGCGAAAATATATTGTTGACTCCCACTTACATAGGTAGAAATCATCATCAGAATAAAATACGAGAAATGAAAGCTCAAACAGAGAAATTCAGGTGTTCTTTCTTCCCGCGCGCTATTCGAAAATGGAATGGCAGATAAATTGTATAATGGTGGTTTGATGAACTCTCTGCCAGGCACTTAAATGTGATTTTCAGAGTATTCCATGTAGATGTAGATGTAGTAATCCACGTACTTTCAAGCCTAAACTTAAATAGTGGCAACACTGCTGCGGAGAAACTATGCAATTCAATCGACTATTTTTGCGTTGTTGACATACTTACGTTACCTCTGAACAAATGGACTCGCCCGTCCCACGTCCCCGGTGTACACACAATCGAAGGATACACAGTCGCTTGTGAAGCGGTCTAACGTGACGGTGACACAATGTTTCGAAACACCAACAACGGAGTTGGATCAAGATTGAATGTGTCAGAGGTCGGCAGTGTCATCGAGGTCTTCAAGCAGCATGCGGTGAATAGGCACTGCCATATGGAACAACATTACGTTGGGTAAAAGCCTTCAACAAAAGTCGGCAAACTGTGGCAGACATGCATCGGACAGGTCTTCCAAGCGTCACTGAAGTGCATAATGTTCCAGCGTTCATGGACAGTGATCGACGCCAGACGATTCATGAGCTCGCCCACAAAAGGAAAGAATAATAATAATCAGAATGAAACTATCACTCTGCAGCAGAGTGTACGCTGATTAAAATTGTGTGCCGGAACCGGGGTTCGAACCTGGGACCTTCACCTTTCGCGGGCAAGCGCTCTACCGACTGTACTATCACGTTACGACTCACGATGCCGCCTCACAACCGCACTTCCGCCAGTACCTCGCCTCCTACTTACCAAACTTCACAGAAGCTCTCCTGCAAACATGCAAGACTAGGACTCCTAATAATAATAATGTTCAAATGTTTGTAAGTCTATAGAACTTTACTACAGTTTTTTTCTCGCTCTACTGGTTGTTCCTTTTCTTGCGGTCGCTGATCATGTTTGCTCGTTCTTGTTCGAAATGTTCTTGGCTCAGGTATTTTTTATTACAGAAGGCGTTGAGCCCTCTGACCGGTCACCCTGACCCACGGCGCCTGGTCATCAGTCCCTAGGCTTACTAACTACTTGAACTAACTAAGGACAACAAATACACCCATTGCAAAAGGAGGACTCGACTCTCCGACGGCGAGCAGTGCGCGCTCCGCAGCTAGCCGCTTTGGAACACTCGGCCACTCCACCGCGGCCCCAGAAAACCTGATTAGTACTTACGATTGTTCTTAGCATCCTTAAGAAACGTCTGGGCATGCGAAAAATTGTATCACGATGGGTTCCGCATAAATTGACGGAAATGCAAAAATGGATGCGCTACGATGCACTTCATGGCATTCGCTTCAGAACTGTTCCAGAGATTTGACAGGCAAAGACCGCTCCATTCGCACCATCAACAGAATAGTCTCTGCTAACTGTATAGATATAGTCCCCTTAAAACAACAACTGTATAGTACGCCTTCCACATCGCTGGCAATGGGTTCTATACAACACTGGTGACCACACCAGTAACAGGTGCAAACATGTAACGCATTTGTATCAGTACTGAATAAATGGTTGCCAATATTCAGGTTCCAACCCTCTTATTTAAACGCGCTAACAGCGTAAGGTTCATTTACATCTACATTACAACTACTTAGTAGTCTGCAAATCACACATAAGTGCAGCGTTCATCGAACTGCTTTTATGTTATCCAATCTCTAATAGCGCACGGGAGAAAACAACACCTAAACGTTTTCGTTTTTAATCTGTTTTGTTATGATGACAATGTTTCCCTGTATAGGTGAGTGCTTTCAAAATTTGTTCACATATAAATAGCAGGCTTGTGAAATAAAGTTCGCAAATAGGTCTCATCGTAACAAATAACGCCTTACTTTTAATGATTCCATTGCAACTCATTCATCAATTCCGTGTCACTCTCTCGACTATACTGGGATAATAGAAAACGAACTGTTCTTCCCTGTATCCTTGTGAGTTCCAGTTGATGGAGTCCCACAACGCGCAGCAATATTGCAGATAGGACGCACAAGTGTAGTGTAGAGAGTTTCTTTAGTTGAACTGTTGCATTTTCTAGGTGTTCGCCCCATGAAACGTAGTCAAGTTGACCTTCCATACAATACTTTTGTGTGAGTTCTTTACAATTTGTTAAAAGTAATTGTTATTCAGAAGTATTTGGTTGAATTTACGGCCTGTAGATTTAACTGATTTATCTTGTAATTTAATCTTAACGGATTTATTTCAATGATTATATGGATGATATCACATTTTCATTGTTTCGTTGTTTTTCATTGTCAATTGCCAATTTTCGCACCTTGCAGATTTTACGAAACGTATAAAAAAATCTCCCTTTCGCTCAGTGTGTGGTTTATCATTATGTAACTTTGAGAGTCTCTGTTAACAGACGTAATATGACTGATATGTACTGACAGATATACAGGTGACATGCATTTACGTATCGCACAAATTTATTTGTCCTTTTAGCTGCACAACTAACTTCTACGCTAAAAATAAAGTGAAGTATAAAATGAAAGGATGTTCGTCTCAACCACAGAACATGTGAAACATAATATGGTCAACAGAATCACATCAAAAATCAAAAGGAGAAATATATATATATAAATTAATAACTATAGTTTGGGATATTCATTTGCAACAACATCTAGTCCCTTCTTAACATAGGATGTAAAAACGTACAAGATACTGCTGAGCAATAAAGTCGAAGATCAAGTGATATCGTTCTGAGAATGAGCGCACTGAAACTGCCAAATTGTGATTTTCAGTTCTCTAAATTGGAAAGCAGCGGAGTGTATTACGGACAGGTACAAAACTCCCTTCACACTGTGAAGAGCTTATGGGAAGATTATGAAACGACAGAATCTATTATTCTGCGCGCTCATTCATATTTAATGCAGTCGCCCATCAAGCTTAAAGTTTCTACGCGACACGCCACTAATAGAGTCATTTGGATTTCTGCGGCAGACAATCTCCAGTCATTAATCACGGTAATTGATTCCATAAAAGGGATTTAACTATTCTGCGGCGCTCGCAAATTTAAGCCCACCTCGACGCGTCACCAGGGGAGCGGGTGGGGAGGTGGAGGGGAAGGAGAGGAGGTGCAGCATTGGAGGGGAGGCGGCGGGGAGTCCCCAAACACTGACGACCGTTTAAAGGGCAGCGGACGGATGCCGACCATCGGCGCCGACCGGTGTTGCCAACTCGTAAATGCGAAAACATCGTACTGGAAAGACTCAGAATTATCGTACATCAGACAAAAAAATGTTAAAAGAGGCAAATACATTAATTAACAGGAAAAATAATGGTAATTTCCAAGGAACGGTGTACATCGAAGTGGCGGTATATACCACACGTTTGACTAACGCGTCTTTACTTTATACAATAAAAACTGTTCCATTTACATTGACGCATCCATATATCATCCCGTGAGATTTTTCTTAAACAAACATAAATTATTACGCTCCACTGATGCCGATTCTTCAATATATACAACGTTCCTCGCAAATTACCAAAATATTAGGAAAACTGACACTTTTGTTTATTAAATAATCGCGCCACAGACATACGTGAAGTAGTGGTAGTAGTAGTAGTAGTAGTAGTAGTGACATGTAGTAGTCTTTATTATAGTAAAGTAAGTCGTATGATGAGTTTAATGTAATTTCACTTACCTTAGTTGTATCGACAATTCGTAGTGCCTTAAGTGTACCTGATATTCACGGTTTAAATGGTATCTCCAGCCAGAAAGAAATTATCGTACATTTGGCCAGTACCGTATAAGGTACTATCGTACATCGTACAAGCACTGAAATTATCGTACGCCCCCATAATTATCGAACGAGTTGGCAACCCTGGCGCCGACTGCCGACGGCGTGTCGTGGATGCAGCCGCGTGGAACAACGCTGGACGCGGAAGCCAGTGGCGCAGACACAAATGGAAGGGGGGGGGGGCAATTGGAGTGAAAGCTCCACCCAAACATTTTTTAATTTTATTAATTGTTTTTATTTGTCAGTACCGGAAATTTGAAATAGTACACATGTAATAAATCAGAACGTAACAATAATTTGCAAAGAACAACTGAACGTGACAATGGATCGCCAACGTGATGCCGCCACTGAGAACATGTGCTGCTGTGAGCTAGAGTTGTGGTGATTCGTGAATGAGTCGTTCATTTGAACGAATAAAAATAAAGAATCGAATTGTGATATGGACGATTCGTGGTTCAAACGAATCGTGTCTCGTGACGATTCCAAGATCCGACGGTTCAGGATTCGAAAGCAAGTGGCGAATCGTGCCGAATGATTACGAAAGCCAGAAAGCGTGTGAATAAAGGAAGCACAGAACGAAGATCGTGAGCCGTTAAATATTATCCTATTCACGAATTACAGATGACAGAAACAAAACGCAGCGAAAGACACAGCTGCCAATACATACGACTATACGTCTTTTATACAGTTTACATATCATGTATTTAAACCAGCAATTCTTACACATTTATATTTAGCGTATCCCGGAAATAGCTGTAACGATTTGAATTATATTTAGTGTTTAGAGAAGTTTAAATTTTTGAGTTCATCTATATAGTTGTAGTTTTTGTAGAAACTGAATTTTACAAAAATATTCTATCTATATAAAAATGCTTTTTTTTAAATGTTTTTAAAGCCATCTCAAAAATGTTTTTTACCATTTTGGTTTTTATGTTCAGCTTTCCTGAAAGAAAGTGATTTTACAAACAAAGAAACATTTTAATAAACGCGAATTTCTTGTATCTCGAACGAAATGTAATATTTACAGACGGGCTTTTACTTTTAATGTTTATTTATATAGATGTGTTTCCTGAAACTAATTGTTTCTGCACAATAAGTATTCCATAACAATTAGTTATGTGTTAATTACCATAGAATTAATGAAAATTGTATTTCAAGGCCGAAGTATTCAAACAGAACGAAAAAAAATTATAAGGTTACAGCAGGATTTGAAATAAGTTACCTACGTTCACTAAACCTACTACGCTACTAAATGAGCTATGATGACAGAAGAAATGTGTATTTATATCCGTTTGCAAAACTTCAAAGCCTATTTTCTCGAGAATTTTTGAGAGCTTTATCGAATGGCTTTGCCTCATTATTATTTTAAGTATGAACTTCATGCACCATAAACATTAAAGAATCCAATACCCATATTGTCTGCTTTCTGCATTTCTGCATTCTGTAAGATTCGTCCCGTTGCAGACCAGAAATAATCGTAAACGAATCGTATGAACAGATTCATACGGTTAGATTCCAACATACACGACACAGACATGTATAGCCATCTATGTGCGGGACGTAGAAGTAAGAATCGTGTCAATGCAGACTAAAGAATCGCGAAGGAATCGTGAACGAATCGTAGGAATCGATTCACAGTGTGGGATAGAATCGTTTCATAAAAAAGAATCGTGCTGCCCAAGACTACTGTGAGCGGTTTTAATGCCGCCGCGACCGGCTCTGACGCTACCGCTATTGTTGATGCTATGCTGAAGTTACCATCCGATTGTTCATATGCGGCGACCCGCTGCTTAGCATGTCAGCGGCGCCACCGAGTGGAATCTTATGACAACAATAGTGTTAATTTAGTTTAATTTTTACACGTAGAGTCATGTTAATTAAACTGTAAATCGTTTCTCTTTGGCTAGTAACATAGAAGCTGCTTAATTATTTTACTAGATGATTATGTACACTCCATTTCCACCACGGTGCTTATCTTCTACAGGATGTCTCACGAAAGACGCGTGGGACAGGTCCGCGAGTTGCGCGGCGCGTTTGCCGGCTGCCACCGCTCCGCCTGCCGGTCGCCGCTATGCGTGTTCTGCCACACTTGGCAACAGCGCCGAGTCCGGCCCTACTGTAGTCAGAAACACCGTGCTCTTGTGTTCTGTAATGTGTTACAGAGTGTTCGGGTGTCTTGTTTTAAGTTTGCTGCCGAGTTTCCTTTCAGTATGGCATACACGAAGGATCAACGAGTGTTTCTTGTGCTGAACTATGCAAAATCAGAATCGTATGATGAATGTCGGATAGAATTCATACGGAAATTTCCCAGTTTGCATGTTCCCAATGAATCCACGATACGCAGATTATTGAAGACATTTCAAAAGACTGCATCTGTGTTAGACAAACGAAGGCCTAGAGGAGGTAGTGTTCTAACCGAAAATAAATTAGACGAGATAGGGGAGCCCTTGGAAAAAAGCCCGGAAAATCTCTTCGTCGTTTGGCACTTCAGACGGGCGTGTTAAGAGCATCTGCTCACAGAGCAGTACACAAGCTGAATTTGAAGCCGTACGAAATAACGATAGTGCATTAACTCACGAACTCATATACTGTTGCTCAGGCTACGTAAATTTTCAGATCGACGTTGGAGCTCAGAAAATCCACATGAATTACATCAACAACCTCTTCATGATGTGAAAACTGGAGTGTGGTGTGCAATTAGTGCGAGGTGAATAATTGGGCCAATCTCTTTTTCACGAAACAATAAATTCTGACAGGTATGTGAACAATATCCTGCATCCATTTTTTCAAGAACTTTCACCCAACGAAAACCTGTACGGTTATTTCATGCAGGACAATGCAAGATCACACATTGCCAATGCTTCTATGGCAGCAATACGAAGTGTTTTTGATTATAGGATAGTTGACTGGCCTCCTCGTTCTTCAGATCTAAATCCTTGTGACTTTTATCTTTGGGGAATGTTAAAAGACATGGGGTATGCTAGCAATCCCCATACACTCGAAGAGTTGGAAGACAGGATTCGACTAGTCATTTCCCAAATTTCGGCAGCCGAAATTCGTCGAGTGTTCGCAGACGTGTTCAAGGGATGTCAGGCCACTCTTTCCATAGAGCGACATCATTTTGAACATCTACTGTAAATAAAGATAAGCTTATGTTAGATGGCAATGTTTTTTAGACTTTAACTAAGTGTATGCGCCCGCGGCACAATAGAGTCCTAGAATCGGGCGCTGCCGTTGCCGGCGGATGCGGTGGCGGCGGCCGGGAGCCGTACCGCGCGATCCGCGGTCGCCTGGCAAGCGTCTTTCGTGAGACGACCTGTACTTTCAAATTAATGCGAGCCCACTCCTGTTATTGCTTGTGTAACTTTTTTCGTAGTATAATTGGTTAAATTACAAAAAGTGTAAAAACAAGCCATAAATTAATAAATTCAATAGGCTTCATTTTTAAAAAATGAGACCTCCCTCAGAACCACTTGCAGCAGTCATTGGGACACTCTGGACTGGCGGAGATCGCCCCACTGCGCTCGTATCGCAATCACGTCGTGACAACAGACGTACAAGGAAGTCGAGCTGTAGTGCTATAACAACTGTTCAGTTGCCGACGGAGCAGAAAACATCCCGGAAAGGTGAAGGCCTGGGGACACCTGGTGCAAGATTTTTAATCCGGCAACTTCGGCGACTTACATGTCCCTAACTTACACCAGGTATCCAAACGGATAAAGGAGATACGGTTTAACGTGGAATCCGAACTAAGTGTCGTTTTGGAGACTTCTCACTTCATTTTGAGCTGAAGACTAAGTTAAAGCGCAGTATGAAAAGAGCGAGGTCCGAGTAGATTTAGCACCTCAGGTTTATACGACATACGCCGTCTACTGCAGACAACCGGCATAAGCCGTACGCTCTTTTTTAACCAATTTTTCAGTTCTGCCGATGCAATTTGAAGGACGGCCGCGAGATGGCAGTGTCATACATTCCATAGAGAAATTAGGGCTTACGGAGGCATATAAGCATTTTTTTTTTTTTTTTTTTTGCTCTTTCAATTTGGGAGTGGTATAGGAAAGGAAATGCCTAGTAGTGGTACAGTGTACCCTCCGCCACGCACCTTACGGTGAATTGCGGAGTATGTATGTAGATGTAGCTTCATATCGACCGAGTTTACATTAAATTATTAGCACGGACTATAATTACACGAAATTAGTGCACAATAACTGAGCTGATTGAAGATGAAGTTCTGTGAATTTTGATAGATGACTATAGTATTTTACTGTAGTCTGCGACGCTTTGAGCATCCTCATTGTCCATAAGAGTCTTCTAAGCATTTAATTTTTATAGCTTGATTACAACTATTTGTGCCTAAAGTGATTTAGCCTATTAAATATAAGTGTTAACGCTATTTTTTTTCAGAACTGGATATAGCATTTACAGCACTGGTGGGACATTGGACATGCGCCAAAGGTGTCACGCTATAGTTGCTGTCAGGTACAAGGCAGCGTCACGCTTGAGTGGTTAGAACCTAACACTTTACGGTATCTAACCTAGAGCTGTAATGCTTTTTCCTTCCTTTATGAATTAAGATATTTACTTGTTCACAACAATGAACCAGTTTGTGTATTACAGTCGAAAGGTATATTTATGGTGGGTGGGTTGGAAATACAAGGTAAGGTACGGGATAGAAAGGACGGTATGCAAATGGTTTGTTAGCTGACCCACCATCGAACATTTAATTAATTTATCGTCTTGTTTCCAAGTAATAAAACGCATCCAAAATTGTGTAAAAGAGGGGGATTAATTAATTTGAATTATTTGAGTAAAGAAATTTGTTTTGCTCATTTTATTCTCTGAAGTCAAATGAACGTCAGAGTTGAAAGCAAGATACACATACAATTGAGCACGGACCAAATTATACGAATTTACAAAACAATATAAACACTTCTACAGCAAGTGACTTCTAAGTCGAAGAAAATTATATTTAATTCTAAACACTTATGAAACCCACATTTAACATGAAACCGTGGCGTAATCGAGAGGAATATTCTGATGCCGCATTTCTGTGAATTTAACTAACGTTTTCAACAGTCCGAAACTTGAATACCCCTTGAAACAATAGCAAATGCACCCGATACTGTACCAAATCTGTGCTGGCTGACGTCAGCAACACGACGGCTGGGCGGCGGCTGCGAGTGTCGATAGCCGCAAGTCGCGGACCCAGAGAAAATTCAGCTTCGTATTCCAGAAGCGATATTTAACTAATATCAGCCAACTTCGACCCCAGCGGATCTTAGTGCCTACGATCTCACTCGTTCGGCTATGTCGTGCCACAACAGACAATTTACGTGTGAAACACGAATGTACTGTAGGCAGAGATGACACCAGAACTGTGACAATCGCAATTAGCGCGTCGGTGCGTCTAATATCAGGCAGGCTGACCTTGCTCTCGGCTTTCCAATACTCAGCGCTATTAGCACAAGTTTTGGAGCAACTCCAAAAGTTGTACCACAAACTCCAAGTACCACTGCTCGACGACAAGCATAAACTGAGAGCAGAGGAGAAGCCTCTGCTCTCCTCGGCTGCTCAAACACCAGTCTCCTTCTCCCCTTCTAAAATCTCTGTCTCCTCTCTGCAAAGCCTCCAGGCTCCTCCTATTTTGAAACGGCAATCCACAGCTAGGAGCCAAAGTATGGCCAATCACGGCTTACGTTCGGGAGTCGGACAGCCGAAGCTCCTTACTATAAAACAGCAGACAATGGCCAGCTCTCGCGCGTTTTCATCAGTCGGGCCTCGCCCTTACGTCCAGCGTTCTCACGGTAGCGGCGGATGGCCTTTGAAAACACGGCCAGCAAGTTGTTCACAGCAAACGGCCAACTCCCTCCCTATTGTATAATTGTGGCACCTGCCATCTTGGCGCCAGAGACGTACAATGTTTTAGCGGGTGCCACTCTGGCGTTTGCCAACTCAGCGCCAGATGTCTAAGCTCTCCCTTCGCAAAAACACCGTACACTGCCAATGGAGATGTATTGTATTGCTCCAAACGCTCCCGCCTAGACGACGCCAGCGTCGGTGGCACCAGCGAGATACTTGGAAGGCTCACGCCTCAGTCCTACCTGCTGTGGCCTTCGGCCGTAAGGCGTCTTCCGGGAACCACTGACCCTCCGAATAACAGAGCCACCTCCATGCTCGCCACCGGTCGCCATTAGCTCTGTTTGCATATTTTTGACCCTGCTACAGGCCTCACACAACCAAGTAACAAAATGTTTCTCTTTCGCCACAAGTTATTAAATCGTTAACCTACGGATAATTTAATACAATTAACAAGGTTGCATTGTCCTTTTACCGTTGGAAAGCAACGTGGCAGTACTGAAATCTCTATGCGATGTCCTCATCTTAGACTTCGCACGCAAACATCTAGCAATCTCAGCGCTTCTTCAACAATGACACGAGACAGTTTATTGCCATTTGCACACTTCATATTATCTCATCTTTTGACATGATCAAATGATCAACAGAAAACGGATATGCACAGTAAATATATAGAAAATTAACAAAAACACTCCTAAAAAGACCTAAACTGAAAAAACTAGAAAAGTATATAGAAATCGAACAGAAAATCAATTTCATACCTCTGATAAAGCTCAAGAAGGTACAAGCTGTACGACTTTGCTTCCGCCGTTTGCCGATAGTTGAGGACAACGGTAAGAAGCGGTCGAAAGAAACAGATCGCAGACGTCAGGCAGCTTGGTTGGACCACGGTCAACATAACCTCGTCCAGTCATTAGTCGATCTCTGTCTGCGCCATAAAGTTGTTCTTTATTGAAAATGTCAGATTACGACCCTACTTATCGTCACGCGTGGAAGGTGTTACTGTTTTCGGTATGAAGAAAACAGCGGCTGTGTCTCATCGAATGTTCTCAAGTACGCATGGTAAGAACACTATTAGTGAAAATAACGTGAGACATGCATCCACGTCGACGGCCAAACCAAATATTCACGGCTCCAAGATCATGTTCTCCACTTGGAGAGACTAGCTCGGCGTCGAGTACTATGAGGTGTAAAATCAAAGTGAAACAATAACAGGTGCTTTGTATCGAACGAAGTTAATGCGTTTGAGCAGAGCATTAAAAGGCAAACGGCCGCAATAAAGCGAGAGACACGATAAGTGATTTGGAGCACGACAACGCTCGACCTTGCGTTGCAAAAGAGGTCAAAACGTACTTGGAAACGTTAAAATGGGAAGTCCTAACCCACCTTCCATATTCTCCAGACATTGATCCCTCTGACTTCACCTGTTTCGATCAATGGTGCATGGCCTGGCTGACCAACAATTCCGATCTCATGAAGAAGGCACAAATGAGATCGATTCGTGGATCGCTTCGAAAGGTAAACAATGATTTCGACGCGGGATTCGTACACTGCCCGAAAGATGAGAGAAAGTAGTGGCCAGCGATGGAAAATACTTTGAATGATACATGTATAACCAATTTGTTTCATTAAAACTTCAAATGTTGGGGACAAAACGGGGAAGAAAAGTTGTACACCTTGTAGTTATGTTGTTGCTGAAATTATTGCGAAAATTACGTTGCCCCACTTAGTGGCAGAGAAAGTCATCATTCCAGCTTGCTGTGCTATAAATGGGAACAATGTTTGCCCCTGAGTCTCAATGTGACGTGAAAAAAATTTCCTTGGCTGATAATACGGTTGGAAGTTGTATTCAAGATACGTCTGAAAACATTGAACTTTGTTAAAACTCTTGTCGGTGAAACATACTTAATATTTATAATTCATCTGGATGAATCAACTGATGTAAGTAGCGTATCTAAGCACGTTGCTTTTGATCCGTTTCATTGATGAAGGAGACGTAGTTGAACTGTGCCTCTGTTGTAAGGAAATTGCCTTAAAGGCATAGGCACTTTTGAGGTAATAAATAAATACACGGAGAAAATTAATTTCTCGTGGAAGAACTGTATCGGCTTACGCACAGATGGTGCCCCTTCAGTGACAGGTTCCATATGAGGATTCATCACATTGGCGTCACAACGAAACGAAAACTTACTATGCACTGCTTTCTACAGAGAGAGAGAAGCGCTCCTAGAAAAAACTATTGGAAAAGATTTCAGATCATATTTTGACAAGACTATTGAAATTATAAACTATATAATAGAGAGGGGCTCTCAAGACCTTTCGCTCAGATATGTGACGAGTAGGAAACGAAGAATTCAAATCTTTTCCTTCATACAGAACTCTGTTGCTTATTCACAGGCAGGATACTTAGTCATGTATATGAAATAGAAGGATGCAAAACTGCTGTTATTTGAGCAAGAAGTTGTGTATCGTCTCGTTGTGTATATATGTTAATTTTAGCGATCTTTTAAATAAGTGGAGTTAAATAATAATAAAGACGGAATTTAATCTCGTGATGATAATTTCAACACAGTCAAATTCGCAATTCCATCGACTACGACTACGAATGTTAGGGTAAAAATTGAGAACACGAATGGAAAAATGCTTCTATTGCAGCAAAATATTAATCCACAACTCTTTTTATGCGGTTTGCTTATTACTAGATATTACCATTAGAAATAAACTTGTATGAACAAATATGTTTTATTAATATTACTGTAAAATACTTCGTTACTCTGATATGCAAAGTTATTAGAAACACACTTCTCTAGCTTAATCTCGAATAAGATTTTAATTTTTACATAAATTTTAAACTCAAATATAAATGAATATGTTAATGAAATTTCAGATTACGGCAAGATAGATCCAACACCAGGGGAGCCGACTTGGGGGTGGGGAGGGGGTACGTTACTTTTCGCGTTCCCAGCATTTTTAAATAAGGGCTAAGTCCCTCCGTCTTCTAATTTTTTGTCGAAGTTATAGTGTTTACATGGGGCTGGCTGCTTGAGAGTACTCATAACCGATAAAACACTGGGCGAAAGTACACAAATGCAAAGTTGTCTGTCAAATGTTAGTATCTTATACAATAACTCCCCCCTCCTCTGCTCCCCTTGCCAAGAAAAGCTATTTTAAGATCGGCGTCTCTGTCCAACATGAACCCTTATTATCGTTTGCAGCGATATGTATTCTGTTTTCTGTACGTAATACAGATAAATTTAAATCTTGTATTGGCTATAGGAACTGAGAAATATAATTACAGTTATTTTTGGGTCTTGGCAGATGAAATCGTGTGTTACATTTGAGTATTACAATACAAGATAAACCATCACTGAAAATCAGACTTACGAAAGGTAAGTAGATTTAGTTTCTGATAATGAAATGAATGAACAATTTATGAAGTAGAAGGCCAAATTTAGAGTTAAGATAATCACACTGCAAAGCTCTATTTCCGCAAGACAAAGATTGAACAAGTGTTCTCATTGTATTCGTGTGCAATCTGCGTTGCTTAATATCCTAAAATATCAACTACTAATAAAACGACTGATAAAAGAGTTTTGATTTTAAAATTATTATTAACTTTGACAGACAACCAAATACATGATGATGCACAGGAGATGGATTATGGTGGAAGCAGAAACAAAGGTCAATTTACAAGCGTTCACGATGGAAGAACTTACAGGAGAATTACCAAACTGGACTACCGTCCGTCTACTGCGGGGTGTCGAGCGCCAGAGACACATGGTTGATTTTGTCCATTTTATATATGGATGTTGGTGCCTCAGCCGTATATATATATAGTAATGAAAACAATGAATAACACCACTGTCAGCGGCAATTTCATACTGTCTTTTACTTGCAACCAGTTTTGATAGACAACGCCATCATCATCAAGCCCTTAAAATACAGCTCCAGTTGCATAATAAGGAACCTGCTAGGTTGTGCGACACCAGTTGTTTTTGTTGTTTCTTAATGTAGCAAAATGCAGTATGCCCTATTTAAGGTCCTGATGATGGTGTGGTCTATCGAAACTGGTTGCCAGTAAATGACAATATGAAAATACTGTTGACGATGGTGTTATTCATTGTTTTCATTACCAGAGACACATGATTTTGAAGATGGTCCATCAACAGGCCGAAATCAGGCATAATTTATAAAAATAAGTTACGCTATCACTGACATATTTACTAATTAATAAGTAATTGTGTTATGTTTAACTACAGTTATATTCAATCATTATTGTTAAAAATCGTATCTACTCGTACTAATATTAATATTAGTCTTTCTTTATCAGGAGATGTCACAATAACATCAGGCGAATATGTCGTGCCCAAAGATGTAAAAGAGCAGAAATAGCTTCTCGACGCACGCCGCAATAAAAAAAAAAAAAAAGGTCTCGATATTTTTGCGCTATTTACTTGTTAATATTATTACCCGTGTAACATTATCATATGTCCTACGTACCAAATCATGTCATAAATCATGTCTCATGATGCCAAGAAAGAATTGTTGTTGTTGTTGTTTTGAGGGGACTAAACATCAAAGTCGTCAGTCGCCTGTTCCTAGATAAGAGCTCACTGTCAGAGGGTAAAGATAGACATCGAGAATGTTGACTCACAAAAGGGGAAAGACTGATAATGAACAATAATGAACAGTTCGCTGACAACACAAAAGAAAGACACACAGGTAAAAAACCAAGTCAGGAAATACTTAATAACTGGACAGCAGAATACCAAGGCTGGTTGAAAACAAAGATAATACAGGTTGAGCCAGCCATGCTGCACACTCTAAAAACCCCTAGGAATTTTACATAAGAGTCTTTAAAAGCGCTGGATTGGTGGGGACCTGAGATAGCAGGCTATAACACCACCACTAGATGGAATTGTAAAAACCAGCTGCGCGAATAAAAATTAAACCTGAGTTAGCCTCCTCGCTTAATATTAAGGGTAGGGCATCTGGGATATTAAAACACTGCCGCAAGTTGGCAAAAAGAGAACGTCCATCAGAAGATAGGCAACTGTCAGCGCTGCTCCACACTGACACACAGGGCAGGGCCTCACGGCGAAGGGGATAGCCATGGGTCAGCCATATATGTCCAATGCGGAGGCGGCAGAGGATTCACTGCGTATGGGCCACAGTGAAGATATTCACAGTGCCGTGGATAGCTTGACTATGTGAAGCTTATTCTGTGCACCCTTGGTAGCCCAACAGTGCTCCAAACCTCACGTACCTTCCTGTGTAAAGCCAACTTGAGGTCAGATTCCGTGACGCCCATCTCCAGAGCTGCTGCTCAAGTGGCCTGCTTTCACAACCAATCAACATGTTCATTCCCCAGTATGCCGATGTGGCCTGGGATCCACACAAAGGCCACAAAACGGCTAGATCTGCCGAGAGAGTAAATAGTGTACTGGATCGGCTGCACTAATGGGTGGCGGTGGAACCACTAGTTGATTGCCTGCAAGCCACTAAGGGAGTCACTACAGATGACAACTGATCCCCTGGGGCAGGCTTTGAGGTGTTCCAGAGAGAATGGCGACCAGCTCTGCAGTAAAGATGACCCTCTCTTGCGGCAAACAATGCTGTACAACACGGTCGTCATGAAGATATGAATACCCAGCACGACCATCTGTTAGGGAACCATCAGTGTAAATGGCTTTAGCGCCACAAAATGAATTAAGGAGATGCAGGAACTGGTGACGATGTATTGGGGAAAGTGAGTCCTTCGAGGCATGGGATAGTTCCAAATAAAGCTGCAAACGAGCAATGGACCAAGGAGGGGTTTGATATGAATAGTGGAAAGTGGTAGGGAGTGGATGGGATGCTAGGAACGAAAGAAAACGTACATAGACTGCAGTCAGGTGACCCAAACTGGACTGTCGTGGAGGGATAGGGAGTGCAGCATATGGAAAAAGGAGCTGGCGGTTCGGATGTTATTGCGAGGCCTGAACATGGGCAACACAAGAGACTAGCAAGTGTTCCCGGCGAAACAGCAGGGGGACGACCCCAGTTGCGACGAGGAGGTTTGTTACAGGGCTCGTGCGAAAAGTCCCCCCCCCCCCCCGTCGCCAAACGGACACTGCAATGTAAAATTGGGTCCAATGCCTGCAATGCTGAAGGTTCGGACGAATCGTATACTATGCATCCATAGTCATGACACGACAATGAGGGCCTTATTTAGCTGCAGGAGCGATGGGTGTGCAGCTCCCCAAACAGTGTGGCTAAGACAACGTAGGACGATTAGGTGCACTTTTGTTTGAGCTCCCGGAGATGTGGTACCCAACTGAGACGGTCATCAAGCAGCATACCCAAAAATCGGTGCGTTACTGCGACCCGGGTTTTCGAAAAACTGAAAACCGTGTGCAAACGCCCACGACTTCAACTTACGAATAACTACCTGCAACCGCCGTTCAGCAACGCCGATGCTGGTGGAGCTAAAGAACATGCTAAAGAAGTCATCGGCATACAACGAGGTGGTAACCGATGATCCCACAGCCGCAACAAGACAATTTATAACTACTAAAGTTAATGGTACTGAGAACGGAGCCCTGTGGGACACTGTTCTCTTGAATATTTGGTGATATAACTGAGGCACCAACCCTCACCTAAAAAGAGCGGTGGGAGAGGAAGTTGTATATAAAAATCGGAAGTGGGCCCTGTAAGCCCCAGATGTACAGTGTACACCGTATATGGTGGCACCAGGTGGTGTCATACACTTATGGAGATCAAAGAAGACGGCAGTCAGATGTTCGCGGCCAGTAAAAGCTGTACATCTCCATCAACACAAGATTGTCGACAGCGGAGCGACCCTGACGGAACCCCCTTGCTGAAGGACCAAGAGTACCCGTTCCTTGAGGATCCACATGAGCCTCTGACTCACCATAGGTTCAAGGAACTTGCATGGAATGTTGGTGAGGCTAATTGGGTGGTAACCATCGGCCACCTGCGAATCTGCTCTAGGCTTCATTACCAGAATGATGATGTTATCCCACCACAGGGATGAGAGAACTCTCAACCCAGAGGCGATCGAGGAGAGCGAGAAATTAGTGCTTAGAGTCCGCTGTTAGGTGACAAAGGAAATTACTGTAATGTGGGAGGTATCAGGACACACAGCGAGGGCACTTTCGAACACACATTATTGTATGTTCCCTGGTGGCGCCTGCGAAACGTCAGCTGCCTGCGTCCAATCCATTCTTTAAGAGCGCGAATTTCCGGACTGTAGGCTCCAGTCGTAGAATGGCGCGCATAATACTCTGCCCTATGTTCGTCAATAGTGTTGGGGTCAATGCAAAGCGAACCCTAAATATTGAGACAGGAGATTCCTACTATTGGGCGGTATCTGAAGAGGTACCGAACCTGCGACCATGCACGGGAAGGGGAGGTATGAGAACCAATGCTGGCTACATACCTTTCCCAGGAAGCCTGCTTACTTTGCTGTATTAGTCGCCGAGCTCTGGCGATAATTAGATGTTCTACTGAAGGGTGGCGTCGGTGGTGTTGTAGCGCTCGTCGACGGTCCTGGATGGTTTCAGCGATCTCCAGCGTCCACCAAGGCACTGACTAGGGAGGGGGGAGCCAGAGGTGGTCGGAACAGCAGCCTTGGCGGCAGAAACTCTGGCAGCAGTGACCTGTTGGACTGCCGAATCTACATCATCTGATAGTAGAGTGGAAATCACAGAATTCGAGATGTAAGCTGGCACTCAGTTCTTTGGAGGCTCCAGTGAGGCAGCCGAACAGCCAGTGGACACTGTCAGAGCAACAGGAAGATAAAAAAATAGTCGCTGCCCCACAGGTCGTCGTGGTCTCTCCAAGTGATATATGGAAGAATGCTCTGACTGCAGACAGACTAGTCCAAGGCAGAATACGTAAAATGTGTAGGATTACCGGTGTTGAGAAGGCAGAAGTTCTACTCCATCAGGAGTGTCTCCTCTACCCTGGGCCGAGGTCTGTGTATGCCACCCCACACAGACTGGTGGGCGTTGAAATCCCCCAAAGGAAGAAAGGGTAGGAAAATTGGGCGACCAAGGCAGTCAGGTCCACAGGAGAGACACCCTCATCTGGTAGATGGTGGACAGAGGTTGTTCGCTAGTGACTGTTCAACCTCAACCGCCATGTATCTCATCGGCACGTAGCACACCTCGAGATTGAGGATTCTCTTATAGTGGTTTGTACCGTCTTCGCGACCCGGGCGATTAAGCCAAGACCTACGGGCTCTGAAAAGTACAACGTTCCACCGTCGTGCCAAACGAAGGTCGTTGAAGCACACACAGAGCTTACGGTGTGGCGGACTGTAGGCGCGACACAGTCCACAGCGCGGGACCCCGGGTTCGCCAAGTCCATACTCAACAAATTAATGCTGAGCACCTGAGGGGCAAGAATGAATTATCATATGTTTTGTCGTGTAACATATTGTCAGGCAAATATTTTTCACTGGATGTCACGTTCTACAACATGGAAAGATGAATGTAAAACATTGGCACATCAGGCCTTGTGGTGAGATGTGAAACATCTACCTTCTTACATTTCATTTCATGTACTACATCATATTATGACACTGTGTATCAAATTGTGATGCCACAGTTTGACACAGGGTGAGTAGAAAGTCGCAGTACAAGCTTTTATTTCAAAAACTCAACAGGAAGTAAGAAATCTGAATCTTCCAGTAAGGTGTGAGTGTGGTGGTCTCTCTTTTACATTATGCACGAACATCCAGGTTACATGGTTAATTATCTGGACATTGATTTAGCAGGCGTGGTTCGTTGGAATGTCCAAGATCACCTAAATTCACATCATTTGACTTTTATCTAAGGGGCCATTCCGAGCAAATCATATATGGCAGGAAAAATAAGAAACATAGCAACGCATTGAAGAAGATGCTTGTGAATAGCTTATGACATCTTCATTTGCCATAGATCGCTTATATACAACGATTTTACATTGATGACTAGTTTCGAGTCGATAAATAGTCATTATAAAATCTTAATTGTCCAGATAATGACTCTTTAACGAGTGGAAACAAGTCATTAATGGAAAATCAATGTCTATAAGCGATCTAAGGCAAATAAATACCTCATAAGAAATTCATAAGCATCATATTAAAGCTCACATCCTGTATGAAACCTGAATAAGATGTCACGTAATTATAGCATTGAATAAGTGTGGGCCAGTATTTCTGCGGATATCCTGTGAGTGATCTACGATTGGATTCAGCTCCCTCAAATGTGCGCTGAGGAACAGGGACACGTGTTTAACGCATTAAATGACTTCTGCATAGAGAGTAATCACGTTTGTACCTCTAAACAAAATGTGTTGTTTGTAAGTTTTGTACCATAACTGATACGTTAAATCCGTTTACAGGCATGCAGTTTACAGAAAATGCTGATGTTATTTGATGTATCACGCGATCCCCTTTCCATTAAAAGAATTACATAAATTCACCTCCCTCCGGAGGTTCGAGTTCTCCCTTGGGCGTACGTGTGTGTGTTGTTCTTAGCGTAAGTTAGTTTAAGTAGTTTGTAAGTCTAAGGACCGATGACCATACTAGTTTGGTCTCTTAGGATTACAAACATTTGAACTCAGATTCAAGATGACAGATATCATTATGGCTGCCATGTTCGGTACATACCGTAAAAGATAGGCCATCTCACCCATACTTATTAGAATAATGATGTTTCACTGTTCCTGCAGAGTTTTTGAAATAACAGTGTGTACCGCAACTTTTGAGTCATTTTG
This sequence comes from Locusta migratoria, assembly GCA_026315105.1. NCBI lineage: Eukaryota > Metazoa > Arthropoda > Insecta > Orthoptera > Acrididae > Locusta > Locusta migratoria. Next base: position 648,181,343 of record CM048744.1, on the reverse strand, counting down.
TATAATGTTCCTTGATATACCATATTGGAAGATAATGCGTTGCATTGTATTTAGTCAGTTAATAAACAGTTTGCACATCTACAGGGCGCGATCTTCTTTTATAGTGAAAATAATGTCACAGGTTGCTTTGTTGTAATTTTGTTTTATTGTTAAATAACTAGTTTTAGCGGTCTAGCTGTCATCTTCAGAGGCCTCTTGAATTGTAATATATATTTGAACTTCAAAAACTTCATACAGTTTCCTTCCAAAAGTACAAGATCGACAATGGTGTTTCATGGCAATAACAGAGTATGAAAAGAAAAGCGGTTGGTTTGAATTTCCTGTTCTGAAAAACAAACTGGCAGTAGAAAAATTTCCAGCAGTGGTTAGACACTGCTGTTGCCATGAAACACCATTGTTGATGTTTCACTTTTGGAGGGAAACTTTATGAAGTTTCCTAAGTTCAAATATTACAATTCGAGAGCATTTGAAGATGACAGCTAGATTGCTGAAACAATTATGTAACAATACGAAAATTACAACAAAGCGTTCTTTGGCATCATTTTCACTACTAGTTAATACATCACTTAGTCTCACAAGTACATCTTATTGTGTCTATTTTACCATGTAAAACTTTTATATATTGTTGCGAATTGTATTAATTGTATCGTGTAACACGAAAGATCAAGTGGGTCGCTTTATCTATTAATGTGGGTCATCACAAGACTTCATAATATCGAAGTTTTAGAAGAATTATTACTTTCATGATATTTTTCGCAACATAAATAAAAGTAACAATTAAGCTCTATCGCTTCTTTATTGAAAATGATAAAGTTCATGTACTAATGGTTAAAGATATTATGAAGTAATATTTTCGTGTTGGGCCTATTACCTGAGTTGTTGTCTTGTATGTGGATGGTGCACATGCACCCACATGGATGCTGCGAAATCAGTTTAATTCAGCCATATAGAGCACATTATCATCCTGGATATCTTGATGGCTTGAAGATGGTACTAATGAGGTGCTGAAACAGATTTCCAGATAGAAAAATCATTATTTATTATAGTCGACATGATCGATTGGAGAGTGTCCGCAACTGCACTGTGTTATTTTAAATTTGTTTATTTCGGTCAACAGTTGCAATGCAATTGTTTAATAACATGTTTCGATCACTTGGATCATCTTCAGATCTAAAAAAACAAAACTAAAATAGAAATGTACAATTTGATAAATATACTAAGGGTTAATTGAACAATAGTTAATTTATAAATAATTCATGCATTTATGTATAAATTAACTATTGAAAAAAGTAAAAGTAAAGCAGCCAACAATCCGAAGATTGGTTTGAACACCACAGTGCTTTACTAGGCATGGTCCTGTTTGTAGGTGGTATGCCGTTGCCTTCCTCCGACCTTCGAACTGACTTACCCAGCCAGTTATAGGGGGACCTACAGTTTAACGTAGGTTCCGAACCACGGTGCTACTCGTTATTTTTCACATGATCAATACTGACAGAGGTGAAATAAGTGGAAAGTGACAGATAAAAATCCTAGGACCTAGCGGGGATCGAACACGCGACCTTTGGATTTGTAGTTTGGCACTCTACCACTGTGAAACTGAGACGCACTTGTACATTTCTATTTTACTTTTGTTTTTTTAGATCTGAAGATGATCTAAGTGATCGAAACATGTTATTAAAAGAATTACATTGCAACTGTTGACGGAAATAAACACATTTAAAAAATCATTATTGTTACGGCTGTTGGTTTTTATATTTTTATTATACTTTGATCATAATTTACTCCAGCTGTTGTCCCACTCTCCACATTAGTATGGCGGTACAACACATAAGATGATGCACAAAATTTTATTTCCGTCAGTGTATATACCAAAGTTAATTGAAAAACTGTCATTATTTTCAGGATATTTTTTAGTTTAATTTTGGACCGTTTTGTGTTTTTGGTGAACCCTTGGCTTGCGCTGTGACAGGTCGGGGTCAGACTGAGAGAGACAGCAGGTGTGCCCCTGGTGGCGCGGTAGTGTTGGGCGTGGCCGGCAGAGCGCTCTGGCGTCGGCCGCAGCGGCGCGGCGCGGCGTCAGACAACAATGGCGGCGTGTGATTGGTCGGCGCGTGGCGCTGACAGCCCGACAATCGCACCCCCGACAATGCGTGACGCCCTCGCGCTCCGCGCCCCTCTGCCTGCAGGTACGCTGCCCGAGGCGCACTCTTTGCTCCTAACCGCAGGTCTCGAGGTTACTTCTTCTTGTCACAAGATGACACATTCTGTCTGGGGCTGGTCCGTGTCCAGGGAGATCACCAGGCCGTTGGAGACTGCAAAAATTGATCTCGAATAAGGTCCCGAAATGAGATAATAAATGCTAATCGCAAAAAGTGAGAATCAGTTGTAAATAAAAAATCATACACAAAATTTAGTGTCTGTGTTGCTGTGGAACAGATGACACACAAAGCTCTGGAGTTCGTTTCTTTAGTTGCTTCTTTCAAAACAGAAATGCTTACTAATGGCACCTGGTGAAAACATTTCCTACCTGACGCCTGAACAACATTTCAATTTTCATCAAGTTGGAAACCCTAAAAGAGTGAATAACTTTATAATAATGAAATAAAAAGTTACTGTAAGCTTATGATGGCTAATAGCGCTTATATATAAACCAAGACAGAATTTGTTTTATGAAAGAGAAATATACTGGGTGTTACAAAAAGGTACGGCCAAACTTTCAGGAAACATTCCTCACACACAAAGAAAGAAAAATGTTATGTAGACATTTCCATGTTACAGCTCATTTTAGTATTTTTTCTTTAAATATAAATTGAAATATTTCGTGCAGATAATTGTCCAAACACCCAACTGTTTCGTAAGTATGTACTGTACTTCCTCGATTCACGTCATCAACACAGATTTTCTGTGAACGTTTGGGCAGGAACTGTTGGTAAAGTCTTGACTGGGCCTCATGTTCTTCCACCTACGCTCACTGGAGCACGTTATCATGATTTCATACGGGATACCCTACCTGTGCTGCTAGAACATGTGCCTTTACAAGTACGACACAACATGTGGTTCATGCACGATGGAGCTCCTGCACATTTAAGTCGACATGTTCGTACGCTTCTCAACAACAGATTCGGTGACCGATGGATCGGTAGATTCGGACCAATTCCATGGTCTCCACGCTCTCCTGACCTCAACCCTCTTGACTTTCATTTATGGGGGCACTTGTCTACGCAACCCCGGTACCAAATGTAGAGACTCTTCGTGCTGGTATTGTGGACGGCTGTGATACAATACGCCATTCTCCAGAGCTTCATCAGCACATCAGGGATTCCATGCGACGGAGGACATTTTGGACATTTCCCATAACAAAGTGTTTCTGTTGCTGTGTGTTTCCATTCCATGATTAATGTGATTCAAAGAGAAGTAATAAAATGGCTCTAACATGGAAATTAAGCGTTTCCGGACACATGTCCACATAACATTTTCTTTTTTTGTGTGTGAGTAATGATTCCTGAAAGTTTGGCCGTGCCTTTTAATAACACCCTGTAAGTGTGCTTGACAATAAAGCCTAGTAACATGTTTGCGTGTTTTGCGTATTTCCTACTATTGACACCCCCCCTCCCCCCCCCCCCAAAAAAAAAGGAACTGATTGCTTACGTACGTATACTGCCAAGTGTCTACTTTTCCAAAAACATTATCCTAGGACTTTTTTTCCCGCTGCGAGCGAGAATCGTAAACATATAGGCAACTATTGCCTGAGTGGCGGCCGCGTCACTGTAATAAGCTGAGCGACGACAGTCGTCGAGTAACCTGTCCAGATGTTATTGAATCTCTGTTAACTGTTAGTCTGGTTGCACACACGCCGATTTTGGACGGCCGGTCAAATATCGACCGTCCACATTCCAGAAGTCGCTTATTGGCGGGCCTTGTAGCTTGCACACTGGCCGGTCACGGAACGCCACCGGCCAAATTCCGGTCAGCCGCCGCGACTGCCAGTGGAGACCGCCGGCGCCGGGCCGGTGCAACACCACCTAGAAGACGAGGCCTCACAGCTGGCCGTGCCTACGTCACACGTAAAGGCCGCCACCTCACTGGCTGTCTGCTGGGGCACGCCCACCGCCTCGTACCGGTCGGCCAATGAGCTGGCGGCCGCGGCCTTTACGTGTGACGTAGGCACGGCCAGCTGTGAGGCCTTGTCTTCTAGGTTGTGTTGGCCGGAACCGGTGGCGCCTCTATCATACAACATACTTGTGTCTATAGTGGGCTATGGGTCTCCAGCTTGGGCTCACAGACTCCCGAGGGTGAGTGAGACGAGTGCAGCGCAATATCCTTCGTCATTCAGTTGGGACGTACCGGACCACCCCCAGCCAGGCACCCCTGGTCCTCCCTTCGACATCACGGTGAGGTAGCAGGGGGCGTGGTAATGGGCCTAAAAGGGGAGGGAAGATAAGGTGGCAGAAATCCTCGGAGAACCTGCCAACTCCAAGTCTGAAATAAGAGGGATGTTGCTCTGGTAGCAGACCTGGGATGAGGACGAGTCCGACAGAAGGAGACACGCCCTGCTGCCGGACATCGCCGGAAGACAAAAAAATGAAACACTTTAAGCCATCAAGAGGGATGCTGCACTTTCTCACCGGACATGCGCCCTATCCGGCATACTTATGTCGATTTGGGAAGCAGACTACACCAACGTGTGGCTGTGGAGCTGAGGTAGGAACACCTGACCACATCATATACGAGTGCCCTACATTCTTCGATGTGGCGGCGGAACTGAGAAGGGCTCTTCCACATACCAACACCTACGAGCTGATTAGAGATCCCGACGAATCTTAGATACACTTGCTAATCAAATCTCAAAAAGGTGCTAGACGACTTCGTCAATAACAATAACCAAATAAGACAAAATTACCCGACCATGACAGCCACATCTACCATGCCGCGGGGGGATAGACAGGCCGTCAGTAAAATGACAGTATACGCCATCCGCGGGATCGAGGGAAGATGTGGCAACACCCGGACTTGACTGGCGTAGAATAGGTATAGCTTGTAAGTTTTTTCTTAGTAAAGTAAAAATTTTTTGTGGATTGACTTTCGCGGGGGACTGCAGTGACTTCAAGTAGAGGCCTGCCCAGTGCCAGGGACGCACTCGCCGGGTTTAGCTCGGTGAGCCGGCCAGGAGATCAGAACAGTAGGTTTGTTTACCGACTGGTACACCTTGTAACACTGCAGGTGTAGCTAGTAGGGTAGTACAGAACAACTCATGTATTGGTAATAACAGGGTGACCAGTAGCTTCACACAATAATTTGTCATTGATAATTATATGTATTAGTATCATGACCCATTTAATCTTAGGTGATGGGTTTATATTGTATGAAATTATTAATAAAGAGTATCAATGTAGATATAGATTTGGTTAATGTCTCACAAGAAGTAGTTTTTATTTATATTTCTGGGAAAATAAAAGCTCAATGTCGGGGAAGGTATGCCTTAATACTTGTTACACAATAATGTACATTTGGTTAAAGTAAATAAATTTCTTTTATTAAAGTTACTTAAAGTTTAAATTTTTTTTCTCAAATTTACCGTCTCTAAAATCTGCTGCCCTAAGCTCCAACCTACTCAGCCTACTGCCAAATCGGCCAATGATTCCCGCAAGGGATCGAACTTGTTTCTATATCCGCACAGAAATGGGCATTTGCTTGTTTCATGCATTACATATGTATACGTTTGTAGTGGATGAAGTGATTGAGAGATAAATGATGACGTAGTGGAAGCACAATCAGTGTTGTTGAACAAATGTTTGCACACGTTTAAAGATGAAAACGTGACTAGAGATGTAAGGAGACAAATTTCTCCGAACTGAATGAGGGTTTAGCGGAAATGTAAAGGAAAGAAAAAAAATGCATTTCGTAAGTGGTACACTAGTGAAACTTCCTGGCAGATTAAAATTGTGTGCCAGAACCGGGACTCTAACCTGGGACCTTTGCCTTTCGCGGGCAAGCGCACTACCGACTGTGCTATCCCGACACGACTCACGATGCCGCCTCACAACTTTAGTTCCGCCAGTACCTCGCCTCCTACTTTCCAAACTTCACAGAAGCTCTCCTGCAAACACGCAAGACTAGCACTCCTGGAAGAAAGGATATGGTGGAGACATGGCTTAGCCACAGCCTAAGGGATGTTTCCAGAATGAAACTTCACTCTGCAGCGGAGTGTGCGCTGATATGAAACTTCCTGGCAGATTAAAATTGTGTGCCAGAACCGGGACTCGAACCTGGGACCTTTGCCTTTCGCGGGCAAGCGCACTACCGACTGTGCTATCCCGACACGACTCACGATGCCGCCTGCCAGGAAGTTTCATATCAGCGCACACTCCGATGCAGAGTGAAGTTTCATTCTGGAAACATCCCTTAGGCTGTGGCTAAGCCATGTCTCCACCATATCCTTTCTTCCAGGAGTGCTAGTCTTGCTTGTTTGCAGGAGAGCTTCTGTGAAGTTTGGAAAGTAGGAGGCGAGGTACTGGCGGAAGTAAAGTTGTGAGGCGGCATCGTGAGTCGTGTCGGGATAGCACAGTCGGTAGTGCGCTTGCCCGTGAAAGGCAAAGGTCCCAGCTTCGAGTCCCGGTTCTGGCACACAATTTTAATCTGCCAGGAAGTTTCATATCAGCGCACACTCCGCTGCAGAGTGAAGTTTCATTCTGGTACACTAGTATCTGATACGGTAATTTATTAGATATTGTCTCATATTAGCCACATTCGTCATATAATATCATGCAAAATCGTTTGGGATTCATTAATTGATGTTTGGAATCAACTTCGATCGACCACGACAGCCGAGCGACTGCTCGTTTGACCGGTAAAATTCCGGCGTGTGTGCAAGCAGCGCTCCACCGACAAAATACCGGCCGATATTTGACCAAAATCGGTGTGTGTGTGCAAGCAGTCTTAGGATGGAAGGGAGATCTACTACTGCTGAACTATACGATGTTGTTGTTGTTATGGTCTTCAGTCCGGAGACTGGTTTGATGCAGCTCTCCACCCTACTCTATCCTGAACAAGCCTTTTCATCTCCTCATAAGAATGGCATCCCACATCCACTTGAATCTGCTTACTATACGCGTCTCTTGGCCTCCCTCTGCGATTTTTACCCCACACACTTCCCTCCAATGCTAAATTTACGATTCCTTTATGTCTAAGAATGTGTCCTGCCAAGCGATCCCTTCTTTTAGTCAGGGTATGCCAAAAATTTCTTTTTTCACCAATTCTGTCCAGTACCTCTTCATTAGTTATGTGATCTACCCACTTAATCTTCAGCATTCTTCTGTAGCACCAGATTTCAAAAGCCTCTATTCTCTTCCTGTCCGCACTGCTTATCGTCCATGTTTCACTTCCGTACAAGGCAACACTCCACACAAATGCCTTCAGAAAAGACTTCCTTACCCTTAAATTAATATTCGATGTTAGCAAATTTCTCTTTTTCAAAATTGCTTTTCTTCCCATTGCCATTCTGAATTTTATATCCTGTGTACTGCGACCATCACATGTTATTTTACTATCCAAGTAACAAAACTCATCTACCACCTTCATTGTTTCGTTACCTAATCTAATTCCTTCAGCTTCGCCTGATTTTCTAAGACCGCATTCCATTATTTTTGTTTTGCTCTTGTTAATGTTCATTTTATATGCTCTCTTCAACACACTGTCCATTCCATTCAACTGCTCTTCCAGGTCGTTCGCTGTCTCTGACAGAATTACAATGTTATCAGCAAAACGCAATGTTTTTATTTCTTCCCCCTGAACTTTAATCCCTATTCCAAAATTTTCCTTGCTTTCCTTCACCGCCTTCTCAATGTACAAATTGAATAACATCGGAGAAAGGCTACAAACCTGTCTTACTCCCTTCCCAACTGATGCTTCCCTTTCATGCCCTTCGAGTCTAATAACTGCGGGCTGGCTTTTGCACAAGTTGTAGATACCTCTCCTTTCCCTGTATTTTACCCCTGCTGACTTCAGAATTTGAAAGAGTGTAGTCCAGTCAACATTGTCAAACGCTTTCTACAAATCTACAAAAGCTAAAAATGTAGGTTTGCCTTTCCTTAATCTATCTTCTAAGATAAGACGTAAGGTAAGTATTGCCTCCCGGGTTCCTACGTTCCTCCTGAATCCAAACTGATCATCCCCGAGGTCAGCTTCTACCAGCTTTTCCATTCTCCTGTAGATAATTCGTGTTAAAATTTTGCAACCATGACTTATCAAACTGATGGTTCTGTAATTTTCACACCTGTCTGCGCCTGATTTCTTTGGAATGGGGATTATTACATTTTTCTTAAAGTCTGAGGGTATTTCGCCTGTCTCATACATCCTACACACCAGTTCAAATAGTTTTGTCATGGCTGGCTCTCCCAGAGACTTTAGTAGCTCTGAGGGTATGTCATCTACTCCTGGGGCCTTGTTCCGACCTAGGTCTTTCAGGGCTCCGTCAAATTCATCTCTCAATAGAGCATCTCCTATTTCATCTTTATCTACTTCCTCTTCCCTTCCTACAACATTGTCTCTAAGTTCATTTCCTTTGTAGAGCAGCTCTATGTACTCATCCACCTTTCAGCTTTCCCTTCTTTGCTGAAAACTGGTTTCCCATCTGAGTTCTTGATATTCGTAGAATTGCTTTTCTTGTCCCCAAATGTCTCTTTGATTTTCCTGTAGGTGATATCTACTTTTCCCCGTCTTATACATTCTTCTACAGATTTGCATTTGGCTTCTAGCCACTCCTGCTTAGCCATTTTGCACTTCCTGTCAGTCTCATTTCTTAGTCGTCTGTACTCCATTCTGCCTGTCTCATTTACTGCATTTTTATATTTTGTCCTTTCATCAATTAAATTTAGTATTTCCTGTGTTATCAAGGATTTTTTGTAGGTCTTGCCTTCCTACCTCTTTTGTCCTCTGCTACCTTCTCTATTTCATCTCTCAATTTTACCTATTCCTCTTCTACTGTTTTATTTCCCCCCGTTTCTGTCAATTGTTGCCTAAATCTCCCTCTGAAATTCACCAGAACTTCACCTTCCTTCAATTTATCCAGGTTCCATCTCCTTATATTCCTACCTTTCTGCAGTTTTTTCAGTTTCAGCCTACAGTTCATGACTAACAAGTTATGGTCAGAGTCTATATCTGCCCCTAGGTATGTCTTGCAGTTTATAACCTGGTTCCGGAATCTATGTTTCACCATTATAAAATCTATCTGGTATTTCCCGGTGTCTCCTGGTCTCTTCCAAGTATACAACCTTCTTTTGTGATTCTTAAACCACGTGTTTGTTACAATTAAATCATATTCCGAGCAAACTTCTACCAGGCGACTTCCTCTTTCATTCCTTCTGCCCAGTCCATATTCACCTACTATTTTTCCTTCTCTTCCTTTTCCTAATACCGAATTCCAGTGTCCCATCACAATTAAGTTTTCCTCCCCCTTAACTGTCTGAATAATTTCCTTTAGCTCCTCATATATTTCTTCGATCTCCTCATCATCGGCAGAGCTAGTTGGCATATAAACCTGTACTACTGTTGTCGGTGTTGGCTTCGTATCTATCTTGACAATGATAATGCGATCACTGTGCTGCTCATAGTAGTTTACCCGCATTCTTATCTTCTTATTCATTATCAGTCCTACTCCTGTGATACCCCCAACTGATTTTGTATTTATTATCCTGTACTCACCTGACCAGAAATCCTGTTCATCCTGCCACCGAACTTCACTAATCCCCACTATATCTAACTTCAACCTATCCATTTCCCTTTTTAAATTTTCTAATTTTCCTACCCGATTAAGGGATCTAACATTCCACGCTCCGATCCGTAGAATGCCAGTATTGTGTTTTCTGATGATAACATCCTCCTGAGTAGTCCCCGCCCGGAGATCCGAATGGGGGACTATTTTACCTCCGGAATATTTTACCCGAGAGGATGCCATCATCATATTTTCATACAGTAGAGCTGCATGTCCTCGGGAAAAGTAACGGCTGTAGTTTCCCCTTGCTTTCAGCCGTTCGCAGTAACCGTGTAGCAAAGCCACATTAGCTGATTTTACAAGGCCAGCTCAGTCAATCATCCAGACTGTTGCCCCTGTAACTACTGTAAAGGCAGCTGCCCCTCTTCAGGAACCACATGTTTGTCTGGCCTCTCCTCAGGCCTCTCCTCTCCTAAGGATAGGATCACTGCCAACCTAAAAAACCTAGCTAAGCAAGTAGAAGAAATAGAAAATGGTATCGAGATCCTTGAAGTAGACATTAAGGAGGATGAAAAATCTAAAAGCCTCAACACCAAAAAACCAGAACCAACACTACACACAGACACATAAATTACATAAAAACAAAGGATCTTTTCGCAGTCAACCTAAACAAAGTAGCCAAAAGAGTAGAGGAAATAAAGGAAGGCCTAGAAATAACAGATGAGAACATACAGGAAGATGACATAAATAGTACCCCTAAAGAAATAATCACTAAAAAAAACTTCACTCTAAACGCTTCCACACCAAAAATATATAACGTAGACAAATGTAAACACAAAATAAGACCGATTGCCTTTGTGTCGGGGGGTGTCATTGACTCAAGTGGTAAATATACACCTACAAAAAACAACACAAATACACACCAATACACCAACACACAACCAAACCTTGAGGCACCAACAACGAAACTAATACAGAAATTACTAACAACGACATAACCCATACTGACAAGGTTGACACCACCGTATCTGACTCTAATACCACACAACCTACAAACTCAGTAATAGAATTAGACCTTGACAAACGACGACGAGCTGAATATGAACTTGACTACCGGACAATGGAGGAAAATGCAAAACTATCAAGACTGGAAAATCCACATACCTTTCAGGCAGCCCTAAGACAAGTGACAAGACAAATGCACCCTAAAGGAGCCAATGTCTGCTACCCAATAGCAGAACAAACTGACAGACTAGTCTTGAAGGCACTCAATCTCCCCACAGACGGACTTGGACTCTGTGACATCCTTAGAAAGGCTTGCTCCAGGAGAGGCGAAAGCTTCAACCTGGAGGAAGCCTAGCGAGACATGGCTAGGGCATACGGGAGGGTGTACCTAGATCCTACACTTGAGGGTCCCAGATGCATGGTTTGGACCCACTACCCATGAAAATTCTACAACTAAATGCACAAGGTAGTACACTCGCCTGTCTGGAACTAGCCAGGTTAATAGAGGAACAGGAAGTGGACATTGTGTGCCTCCAGGAACCACACCTAAGAAACGGCAAAATTACTGGAATGCCTCACAAATACACAACCATTCACCATACGGACGCTATGGCAGCCATAATCGTCACTAATCCGCAATACACCATCACACAGATATCTCACCTCTGTACCACGCACCTTGTCACTGTGGAAATAATCATAGGAAGGACTAAGTGGGTAGTTGCCTCAATGTATGCGCAATATTCGCACGACATTGAGCCCTATCTACACTACATAGACTGCCTATCCAATATTACTAGTAACAGGCACTTAATCATTGCCACGGACATAAACGCCTGGTCCACTCGTTGGTTCTCTAACACAACTAATGTCAAAGGGGAAATGGTCAACCAACACCTTGACCTCAATAACCTATTCATGGCTAACTCACCCAACCAACCGCCTACTTACAGAGGACCAGGTGGAACTAGTAGTCGTATAGACATTACAGTTGTCAACTCCAAAACCCTTCCACTAGTGACGGGGTGGCGGGTACTTGACGGTGCCATCCATAGCGACCACAATCCCATCATAATACACATAACATCTACACGTACACACATCGACGAGACACAACGACGACTGTGTTCTAACAAAGCGGATAGAAGCAAATTACAACATATAATAGAGGACGCTCATATAAATGAATTAATGTGATCGGTGGACCTAAGAGCTCATGCTCTGACGACCATATTACAGACAGCGCAAAATTCCTCCGTACCGACTGCAAAACTGAACAAAAATAGATCCCCTAGGAACAACAGACTAACTGCACTAAGACAGGACTCAAGACGTAAAAGAACATGGTACCAAAGGGCTAAAACCGAGCAAGAAAAACGATACTGGCAACAACTCTATTTGACAGCCAAAAAGACTTACAAAGACGCACTCTTGCAGACCAGACAACAACACTGGAACACACACATAGAACAACAGATACAAACAAACATATGGGGAGAACCTTTTAAAATTTGCACGGAGCGCATCAAAAAACCTTTTGTTCTATCGACACTGAAACGTGAAGACGGCACAAACACCGAGGGATGGAGAAGTTCAGCAGAATATCTGCTAAACAAACTCCTACCTGACGACACCAACACAGATGATGATGCGTTCCACACAACACTCAGACACAACACCAACACTGAATATGATAACAATGCCGTCACCATTCCTTTTGCACAAGAAAAGGTTGCCATTGCAATCTCCAAACTAAAAAATAGGAAAGCACCAGGCCCTGATGGAGTTTACTCGGAAACCATCAAAATGGCCGCACCACAGATCATACCCTTCATGACCAACTTATTAAATGACGCCTTCTAAGACATAATCTTTGAACCACTCCTGAACCTACTGGGGCAACAGGAGTTGGTCAAAGGCACTGTCGCGTATGCAGATGACCTACTTGTTTTGGTTACAGCTGACTCGAGAATGCAATTAGAACACAAGGCAACACATGTCCTGGCAACTATAGGACAATGGTGCACACAGAACAAATTACAGATGGCAGCACATAAGACAGTCTACATATTACTAAAAGGAACCCTAATCAGGGACCCAACAATAAAACACAACAACATCAAAATACGCAGAAAACACAATACACGTTATCTTGGTGTCCAATTGGACGAACGCTTGACCTTTAATGTACATATACGACTGACGACCGACAGGGCCACCAAGATGACTCAAAAACTTGCCAGGCTAAACACCACAACGTACAGACTACCTACACAAACACTACGTACATACCACATAGCCCTCTTCGAGTCAGTAATCTGCTTCGCGGCCAGTTCATGGGCACAGCGTCTGGCACTACAGACCAACATTGCCACTGTTAGGAAAGGTCAAAGAAGTGTCCTATTAAGGCTAACTGGAGCCTTCAACACTACCTCACACGAAGCACTCTGCGTGGTACTGGGGATACCACCGATAGACCTTACCATACGACTAAGAGCTGCTATGTACTGGCTGAAGGCGGGGAAATACGACAAGGTCCAAGAACTTGTTGGACAAGAGATAACAGAACGGAGGCAACTAATTAAATGGAGAATGGACACATGGCAAAGGGAATGGGAAAACTGCGAGAAAGGAAGACGTGTCTATGACTTTTTCCCGAATATAAGGGAACGTCTTCGAATGGGTCATATCAATCCCAGCCGGGGTATGATCCACTTCCTAACGGGACACGGCCCCTACCCCACACACCTCACACGTGTTGGTCTCAGTGACAATCCATGCTGCACGTGTGGAGAAATTGGGACCCCAGAACACACTGTCATACACTGTCAGCTCTACAAAACACACACTCACACTATGTTTGACACGACTAAAGACCTAAACGAACTAATACGAGATAAGAACGGATGGGATATAATGAACAGGCTGACGGACGAAGTCTCACTACAAAAAAAAAAAAAAAAAAAAAAAAAAAAAAAAAAAAAAAAAAAAAAAACACGAGTACACACAGAACGTAAGACGTAATGCAACACGAAACGCCCACAACAGAAGACAAAACACTTACGATGAATCTGACACTGAAAGCACAAACAGTACAGATTACACCACAGATGACAGCCCCGACACAGAGGACGTATAAATACTTGCGAAATATAACCTACAGATATAGCCAATCATAAGAGTCTCAAAATGAGAAAACTCCAGGATGGCAGGGCTCGAAGTAAATTCCGAGGCCTCCCACCCTGGACTTTCCTCTCTTATTCTTCAGACTGTCACTCAAAGCAATCTCTCCTATCTTTTATTATTCTCTTCTTAAAATAGTTGATGTTTTTAAGTTGCCTTTCTATTTTCCTTATGATAAGTTTTTACGCTTTTCTTTGTATTATTTATCTAATTATTGTAAATGTATAAAGAAAATAATGTATCATAGTCGCATAAATGTATCACATAGATTTTGTAATCACGACCAGCTATATACCCAAAGGCAGTTGGTTCGCAAGAAGGGTAAATAAATAAATAAAAATAAAAAAACTCTCATCAGGACCCCTCCACTGTGGTTGCACCTACGGTACGGCTATCTGCATCGTTGAGGCACGCAAGCCACCCCACCTCGGCAATGTCTGTGGTTCATGGGGGTGGAACTATACGACATTCATTTAATTGAAGGGAAGACAAAAGGTGTTCCGAGGGCAGCTGTACGAATGTATCGAGAACGTTTCCCAAAACCACGACTTCCTGCACGCTAGACATTTGCCGTTGTTCACCAAAGGTTTGTGTCATTGTAATTCTCTACTTGTACGCGATTTTTATGCATTACTTCTTAACAAAGTACATTAGTTATCTGTAACGTTTTGAAATTTTCGTCTGTATGCAAAATGTATCTTTTGTTCTGACTTGCTTTCCTTTTTTGTTACATCATGATAGAATAAAATTTACGAGTAGTTATGTAATGTTCTATGATTAAGAGATACTGGTGCCACACGCAGAAGGCAGAGGACCACAACGCGCCGATCGTACCTTGGAAGCTGAGGAAAGACTTCTTGACCGCATCCAGGAGGATCCTACTCAGGGTACTAGAAGCATCGCCCGCCAAGTGGGTGCTTCGCACATTGATGTTCATCGCACTCTGAAAGAGGGAGGAACGTCTACGGCCTTGCCACATTCAATGCGAACAAGCTTTCGAAGAACAAGATCTCACTCCACTACGTGAATTCTCAGTCGTTTCTGTTACACATTGCGCAGCATAATTTTGTCAACAACATATTCGTCACAGATGAAGCGTGTTTCACTCGCGACGGAATAACTAATTTCCACAACATGCACACGTGGAGTGTGCATAATCCTCGCAACACATTTTCAGCGACGATTTTCCGTAAATGTGTGGGCGGGTGTGCTCGATAGATACATTAATGGGTCTTATGATTAAACTGCGCGTTTGACTGGTAACTATTACCGAACGATTCTAGAGGAAACATTGCTACCAACGTTGTTCGAAGACATTCCTAGTTAAGTGGCATATTACGCCTTTGGAGAGCGATCGAAAATTTATATAAAACACACTTACTTTAGACAAGATCGCTAGTTTATGTGCTGTTTTTTCCGTTTTCGATTAACTATGTCATCATATTCAGAGGTTTTTTTATATACAATTTTCTCCTATTTTCACTGCAAAAAGTTATAAAGATTTTTAAAATCTGTAAAGTCCTTGTTTGTATACAAGTGACCTTTGGGAGTCACATAAAATAGATACTTGTGAAATGTAATATAAGAAAAAGAACATTGTCAAACGATTAAAATTTACATGACCAAAGTGGATCGCCATCAGTATTGCACATTCAAAAAATTGTTTGTGTTGTTGCCATGAGTAACAAATAAAATTGTATTTTTTTTCTGAATATGACGACGTAGTTCTTCGATACCGGTAAAAAAAAAGCAAATAAACTAGCGATCTTAGCTGAAGTAAGTGTGTTTTACAGAAGAGATTCCGTTAGGCATACGTCATGACATGTGGTTCCTCCACGATGGTACTATAACCCACATTGGTCACAGAGTTCGCAGACTTTTGGATGGACGATTTCAAGGACGTTGGACCGGGCGTTCTGGTCCACGTCGATGGCCATCACTTAGCCTTGATTTAAATCCACGGGATATTTTCGTTCTGGCACCAATGAAGGGAGTTGTTTAAGCATAGCAAGTTAAAAATGTGCGCGAACTTACGCAAAAGATTTTCGATGCTGCCAATACCATAAGGCAAATATGCATGTGTGTGAAAGAGACGAGGAAACTTTGTTCGCTGTCGTGAAGCATGTGTAGGATTGAATGGTACTGTATGAAAGGAAAGAAAGTAATTTGGGTTTCATCCTAGTTAGTGTTGTATAAAAGAAAAATAAACTGAATTTAATTTTTGATACGGTTGTGCCATAAAACGAGGAAATGCTTGATTCTAAGTAATTCACAATTACTAGATAACTGGTTGATTTTGTACTAATGGAAACACATTTTCTTTGGTATTAGCTTGTCTTTACTATCTCACGACCTTCATAATGGTGCTGTACAAGAGAAAAGTCTGGTTGTACTTAATTTATTGTTTATGAAAAATGAATTACACGTTATTGACAACCAAATAGCTGTTTAAACTGCTTGTTTCAGCAGCACGTAGCCGCCATACCGCGTCGTTGTACACGTCTGCTATTCACATCTCTCGTCGCGTAGTGCATTCGCTCCCTCTCTCTCTCTCTCTCTCTCTCGCACCCTAGGCGCGTGCTGGCAGCGCGGATAGGCCACGTGGTTACAGGGCTCTCTTGTGTATCGTCAGTCGACAGTGTAAATAGAAACACGTCTATCATCAGTACTACAATATTCGTTTTTACAAATACAAAAATTAAGTACATGATACCAGAATATTTTATTAGACTTTTTTGTCAAGCACCATCTGCAAACTTTGGGCGGCTTATACCGTTTACACTATACCGCTTACGATAAATCTTGGCGAATGAAGTCAGAACCGTCGATCGAGCAACACAAGCGAATCACAACGCAGCACGAGCACAACGGCCCGTGTTGTCACTATGAAAGGTGTATTTTAACGTTACCAGAGTCTGATCTGTTGATGGTGCGGATGGAGCGGGCTTCTGCCCGTCGAATCTCTGAAATTGTCCTAAAAACATGTTCAAATGTTTGTATAGCTTATGGGACTTAACTACGAGGTCATCAACTACCTATGAACTAGCTTATTCTAAAGGCACAAATATTCATGCCCGAGGGGGGATTCGAACCCCGACGGTGAACGGCCTCACGCATAGAGCCTCAATGCGCTCCGCCGCGGATTTTTACGTGATGATGAACGAGAAAAGGTATGCTGGGAAGCCAAAATGGAAAAGAAATTGCCTATAAATGATGACATGTGGGATGCACTAGAAGGAACGGTAACGGAAAAGTTGATAAGAGGAAAATAACAAATGTTCAAAAAGCTTTTGGGACTTAACTACGGGGTCATCAGTCCCTAATCTTACAAACTACTTATGAACTACTTACGAACTAGGACAGCACAAATATCCATGCCCGAGGGGGGATTCGAACCACCGACCGTAGTGGCCGTGCTGACCGTGACTGGAGCGCCTCAGTCACCTCGGCCATCGCGGCCGGCAGGAAAATAACAAAACTCATATGTTTGTAAATTGATGGGACTTAACTACTGTGGTTATGAGTCCGTAGGTTTACAAAGTACTTAAACTAACTCAAGATCACACCGATGCCCGATGGTAAACTCGAACCTCCGACAGTGAGCAACTGCGCGTTCCGCGGCAAGGTTCCTTAGAGTGCTCGGCCAGTCCACCGCGTCAGGCACACCAATTGACGACATAAAAAAATACCGCACGTCGACCACATTACAAGAATAACACAAAACTGCGAAGAATGGAGACAGCTAAACATGCCTATGGGTAGAGCATATCAACAGTTTATCGCAATTGATTGTAGCAGTTATCAAATTCAAATAACGTTAAACATTGTTGCAGCGAATTTCGTTTATTTTTTTCTTTTATTATTTTTTTCTTTTCTTTTCTCAGATGCTATGGAAAGAATATCATAGGACGTCAATGTAGCTTATTAAAACTGATTTACAGCGAATTTCTTCCAATGTTTCCTTTCGCTCTGGTTTGCATGCTATCATACTTCAAGACAAAACAAACAGCGAATTTGTCTCTCGAGATAGTGCTGATTTACAGCGAATTTCTTCCAATGTTTCCTTTCGCTCTGGTTTGCATGCTATCATACTTCAAGACAAAACAAACAACGAATTTGTCTCTCGAGAAAGTGCTCTTTGAGAGAGCTATAAGGCGTATAAACTGAATGAATGAGCGAAACACGAAACACAAAATGAATTTTTTACTCCACAAACGTCTCTTCTCGTAGCATCAGGAGAAGACTTACAGGACAATGGCAGTGCTCGACGCTTCCTTTTGTTCTGTTTTCTCTCCTTTTTTACCCCCCGTCGGATTGACGATTCGCTGAAACTAATCGACGCAGCAAGCTCTCCTCCCGCGCTGTTGTTCGTCTCAATAATGCACTCGGCCAGCCAGAGAGAAAACAAAACGCGCCAACTGTAGCGGGCAGCGCTCGTCTGTTCGCCGGAGCGGAACGCGACAGCGACAGCGACAGTGGAGACGCCTGGCGGCGGCGCGCCGAGTCGCGGCGCTGGCGCTAACAAGCAATCGCGCGGCGCAAAATTGCTCCCCGCCGATCGTCAAAGGGAAAAATTAAAATTTGAGATGGGAACGTAACGAGACAATATCAAATAAATTGCACAAAGCGCTGCGTCTTTGAGCGCGACGGCACTCGTCTGACAAACGAGCCGTCAAACGATGTTCTCGTTCTCGTAATTGGGCGTCGCAGCTGCCTCGCTGCGCGGCGCTCATTGGTGTGTGTCCGACGCGGCAACTGGCGTCGCTGTTTACCGCCAAATTCCGTTACTTCTCCACAAAAGGGGTTACTTCTCAGTACTCGACCGCGCGACGTGGGGGAGGGCGGGGTAACTCTCAGAAACAGCATGTGGCGTTTGTTTGTTCCACGTCACACATATAGGTTGTTATTTTTCTGCTTCAAGAACGACAACTTCCGCATTGTTATCGTTGAAACAGGACAGGCAATAACGCTTGACTCTCTAGAGGGAGGTAAAAGCACGGAGGTTTCCCTATCTTCTAATATATAAAGCAGAGTGTCCATATGTATGTACCTGTTGCATACAAATCTACAGTTTTGTTCCAATCTTTATGAAATTTTGTACACGTAAGCTTCCATACATGATGACGGTCGCCGTAAGTGGAAGAATCTCATACGATATATAGTTCACGAGATATGACGTCATAAACAATGAGATGCGCGAAAAACTGCTGCATTTTGCGACAATGCTGCTCATTTTCTCCTAAACCATTGGACCGATTTCAACCAAATTTGGTACAGACATTCCTTACAGTAAGGTAACAATCGTTGTACGGTTAAGAATCACATATGGCACATGGTTCAAAAGATATTACGTCATGACCAATAGAAATCGCAAAAAATGCCATATAATGCGGCGAGACTTTCGAAATACATTGTATGAGAATGACAGTACTTAGCGAATTGCAACAAAGTTTAAACATAATTTCAAACCTTTATTAAACTTTTTCTCGCTGGCAACCATAGTAAAATGATGAAAGGAAAAACGTTCCTCGCTTACTACTTTTTCGCTGTTAATGGAGTAAAACTACGGCATTCGGTACGACGTTACAATTTATAATTTGTACACTACAAATTGTGGGTGCAGAAAATTTTACAGGCAGTATACACGCATACATTTAAGTGTACCTTATAAGTTGTATCACAGTACTACACGTAGTTCATGAGATATGACAACATATACAGTAATGTTACGCTGTTCATGGACTAAACCTACGGAATTCAATATGATGTTACAATTTTTAATTTTTACACTAAAAATTGTAGCCACAGGAAATTTTACAGACAGTATACACGTATATAGTTGAGTTACCTTCTAAGTTGTATCACAGTACGACACATAGTTCATGAGATGAGCACATAAACAGCAACGTTCATGCAAAACCGCCCCATCACGCACCAAGTTTTAAGTACTAATTGGATTCCCAAGAGATTTTACAGGCACACAGTCCTTATGTGAATGAATATATACATGAAAAATGGCAGAAATAAATAAATACCCGGGCAGCACCGGGTTTTCAGCTTGTAGAAATAATAAAACTGTAAATGTTGCTCTATTGTAGTTGTGAAGGAGCTGATCTGCAGCAATTTACTTGCTCTTTCATATTATTATCCAGAACGATATCTTTTATTGTGTTGGGAACAGCATTACGTACGTAATACGTGGTGTGAGCAAAACAGCATATGGTCCGGTGAACAAGTATCCTGTGGGAAAACTCCGCCCACATTTCTACCTAAAATCTGATTGGCTCTTACAAGTAGTCTCAGTCCGCCAAAACCCTCCTGAATTTTTAGTAATATTTAACATACCATAATTAATTTAAATATTTCTGTCTGTAAAATTTAGGTGTCTTGTGTTAAGCTATTTTGTTATTTAAAAAATTATTTAAATATTAGTTCAATAGAAAGATGACAGGCGTAATAGTCTTGAATGTTCCGTTGGCGCCAAAATATAGCCACAGGCGTGTGGTGTCTCTCCTGTTGGAGTCAGTCGAAGTAAGCGCCTCATACCGTTAACGTCTAACAAGGAGGCCACATGGGTATCGGATTTTAGAGTTTCTTGATATTTAAACTTATGGTACGTGAAGTTCAGAACTCAAATAACAATCAGCCAAAGCCATTCGACGAAGCTCTCAAAAATTTTCGAAAAAACCGACTTTGAAGTTTTGCAAGTACTAACAAATAAAACAGTTGCAGCATCTGTCGGCGTAGTGCAGAGGTAGTTAACTGGATAAAGGGAAAGACAGTACCCTATATTTTCTCAGAATGCGAGAAAAGCAAAAGCGCCTATTGGTTAACATTATAGATGGAACATCAGAAGTTACAAAGATTTGGGAGGTACCGAGAAATATATGCATGTTTTTTACTTATAACATTAATTTAGACGGAAAAGCAATTTTTGAAGAAATGTTTGTTTGCTTCGTCTATTGTTTCGAAAATCAAATTCTACCAACGTTAATTCCTGGGGTCGGGAAGAACGGAGCTAACGGTGAAAAACGCTTCGAAGTTAAACGAGAAGACGACTCAGCATCACTCTCCAAACAACGAAGATATGAGAACGATAAATCACTGTAACTTTGCGATAGCAAATCCTTTCGAGAAGTCCAACTTTGAAGCAACCAATACGCCGAGATCCAATACGCTGGAAACCCAAGGAAGGAAACAGAAAGGTACTTTTATTTTCGTTTTCAAAAACGAGTTTTCTTTTTCATCTCAAACAACAATTATAAAAGCCAGTCGATAATGGCATAATTGGCGAGGAAAAAAGTAGTAGCTACCGCAGAACAGGCAGATTTATTTTATCTTCAGGCAATGAAGACGGAAAAAAAGGTGGTAGCTTTGTGGCCTCACAAGCATAGGGTTGGTGGTTCGAATACCGGTGAGACAGGAATTTATTTCCTTTTCAAATGAAGTTATATAAAATATTTTGCGAAGTCTAACTCCACGTATTGTGTCAGTTTTCGTTTATGTTTATGTAGAGGAACTGAACACCTTGTCACGTAAAACAATGGTTGAGTAGGTTAGCTAAGTGGAAGGCCATTAGTAGCTATGGAGTTGACATTCCAAAACAGCGTCGTAGCTCTTCACAAACTGAACAATCAAAGACAAGCGTCGTCAGCTAATGGTAAAGTCACTACTGTAAAAAATGTAACTTACGTTTCCTCGATTGAAACCATCACTGATATAACAATTACAATGTATCAACACTGTAAACGAAAGTAACATAACTGAAATGTAAGTAACGTAAGTGAAATTTTTACTATACTAACTTAGAACTAGTGGTTTGAAGTAACAAATTACAATGTATCAACACTGTAAACTGAAGTAGGTTATTTATTATTACTATAAATGCGCACAATATACAAATTCATGTCACAATTACATTAGTCCTATTTGTGTCACACACATTTGGTTTATTATACATTTTTCGCATGGTATCCAACAATCGCAATCCCAGGAAGGATTCAACAATATTTTCGATAAGAATAGGTTGCTTACTCACCACAGAGACGTCCGATGAGTTGCGGAAGGCATAAATAAACGTGATAGCTTTCGGCCGCTAAGGCCTTCGTCGGTCAGAGAGAAACACACACACATACACACACACGTGACCGCAGTCTCCGGCCGCTGTGGCCAGTGTGCAAGACCAACACTACCTAGAAGACAAGGCCTGACAACAGGCCGTGCCTACGTCACACTTAGAGGCCGCGGCCGCCATCTGACTGGCGGTGGGCGTGCCCCAGCCAACAGCCAGTGAGCTGGCGGCCGCGGCCTCTAAGTGTGACGTAGGCACGGCCTGTTGTAAGGCCTTGTCTTCTAGGTGGTGTTGGCGAGACTCGGCACATCCGAGGCGATAGCAACCATGGTGAGGGTGTGGAACTGGCACGGAGATGGAAGTAGGAGGGGAGGGGGCAGCTGCATGGAATGGGTGGGGAAATACGCCAGTGTTACCTGACGGACAGGACAGAACGATGGGAAGGGACTGAAATGTGTGGCGCATTTCAGAAAAGCTGCTATTTGTGGGGAAGATCCATATGTCACAGGCTGTGTGGCAGTCATTGAAGTGAGCTGCATGCTCTGCAACAGGATGGTCTAGCTGTCTCCTTGCCACAGTTTGGCGATGGCCATTCATCCGGCTAGACAGCTTGCTGTTAGTCATGTCCACATAGAAAGCTGCACAGTAGTTGCAGCTCAGTTTGTGGAGGACATGACTGCTTTAACAGGATGCCCTGCCCTTTATGGGATAGGAAATGTGTGTGACAGGACTGGGGCAGCTTTTGCATATAGGTCTGTATATATATCAAAATGTTCAAATGTTTGTTAAGCTTATGGGACATAACTATAGGGTCATCAGTCCCTAAGCTTACAAACTACTTATCAACTACCTTATCCTAAGGACGACACAAATACCCATCCCGAGGGGGGATTCGAACCCCCGACCATAGTGGCCGTGCAGATCGTGACTGAAGCGCCTCAGTCCCCTCGGCCACCGTGGCTGGCGTGTTATAAGCAATGGGTAGCATATCGCGTTATTACTTGTCGGAGTTCATAGTTTGCCTTTTCCATTCTTCTGTCAGCATGTCGTCAATTGAATAGAAGTCACTACAGATAGAATTTTGCTTTTCTGTAAATATTTGGCGCACGCGTTCGTAGGTCTCGGTGCTTGGCATTACTATTTGCATTCTGATGTCTTCCATGACGACGATTTCTTTTGTGAAGGGGTGAGCCAATTTTGAAGGAGCTGTCTTCACGATGCCAGGATTCGTTTCAGGTAGTGACACTTTATTTTTTCCAGTGTTATGATGTCGTTGAATTTCGGTTTTTCCCAGATTATGGAGATTCCATAATTTGCTATTGGTGCTATAAAGAATAATGTCATCGCTCTTTCAATTGAGACTCTTTGAGGCTTTTGGATATTGTAAATAGCTTTTATTGCTGCTGTTGCTCTTTCTTTCGTATGGATGTTGAATGAGGTCAGTGTTGTTTGCAGAGTGACTCCAAGATATTTGTAGCTTGGTACAATTTGAAGCGGTTTGTCTTGTAGAACCAGTGTGTCTTTTATTGAGAGTTTACTACCTCTTCTTAAAATCATCTGTTTGGTTTTTCTGTGGTTTATTTGCAAGACATTTTCATGGACCCATGATGTGAGTCTACCTAGCACCTTGTCCTGTGAGGCTAAGTAGCTTATTGAGACCGATCGTAATGATAATGGTTTGCATTGAAGGATAATAACTAAACTATTTTTAAAGCAAACAAAAATTTAGTCAATGTGTTCTTGTTATCGTCTTCAGTCCGGAAACTGGTTTGATGCAGCTCTCCACCATACTCTATCCTGAGCAAACCTTTTCATCTCCTCATAAGAACGGCAACCCACGTCCATTTGAATCTGCTTACTATATGCGTCTCTTGGTCTCCCTCTGCGATTTTTACACCACACACTTTCCTCCAATGCTAAATTTACGATTCCTCGATGTCTAAGGATGTGTCCTACTAAGCGGTCCCTTCTTTTAGTCAAGGTATGCCAAAAATTCCTTTTCTCACCAATTCTTTTCAGTACCTCTTCATTAGTTACACGAGCTAACCCACCTAATCTTCAGCAATCTTCTGTAGCACCACATTTCAAAAGCCTCTATTCTCTTCCTGTCCGCACTGTTTACCGTCAGTGTTTCACCCCCGTACAAGGCAATACTACACAAATACCTTCAGAAAAGACTTCCTTAGACTTAAATTAATATTCCATGCTAGCAAATTTCTCTTTTTCAAAAATGTTTTTCTTCCCATTGCCATTCTGCATTTTATATCCTATATACTGCGACCGTTATATGTTATTTTACTACCCATGTAACAAAACTCATCTACCACCTTCACTGATTCGTTACCTAATCTAATTCCTTCAGTATCGCCTGATTTTTTAAGACTGCATTCCATTATTTTTGTTTTGCTCTTGTTAATGTTCATTTTATACGCTCTCTTCAACACGCTGTCTACTCCATTTAACTGCTCTTCCTGTTGCTTTGCTGTCTCTGACAGAATTACAATAAACTTCAATCCGTATTCCAAATTTTTCCTTGCTTTCCTTCACCGCCTGCTCGATGAATAACATCTGAGAAAGGCTACAACCCTGTCTTACTCCCTTCCCAACTAATGCTTCCCTTTCATGCCCTTTGAGTCTAATAACTGCGGTCTGGCTTTTGTACAAGCTGTAAATAATTCTCCTTTCCCTGTATTTTACCGCTGCTGACTTCAGAATTTGAAAGAGTGTCTTCCAGTCAACATTGTCAAACGCCTTCTCCAAATGCACAAAAGCTAAAAATGTAGGTTTGCCTCTCCTTAATCTATATTATAAGTCGTAAAGTGGGTATTGCCTCCCGGGTGCCTACGTTGCTCCTGAATCCAAAATGATCTTCTCCGAGGTCAGCTTCTACCAGATTTTCCATTCTCCTGTAGATAATTCGTGTTAAAATTTTGCAACCATGACTTATAAAACTGATGGTTCTGTAATTTTCACACCTGTCTGCGCCTGATTTCTTTGGAATGAGATTATTATATTTTTCTTTAAGTCTGAGGTTATTTCGCCTGTCTCATACATCTTACACACCAGGTGAAACAGTTTTGTCATGGCTGACTCTTCCAGAGACTTCAGTAGCTCTGAGGGAATGTCATCTACTCCAGGGGCCTTGTTCCGACCTAGATCTTTCAGGGCTCTGTCAAATTCATCTCTCAGTATAGTATCTCCTATTTCATCTTCATCTACTTCCTCTTCCCTTCCTACAACATTGTCTCTAAGTTCATTTCCTTTGTACAGCTGCTCTATGTACTCTTTACACCTTTCAACTTTCCCTTCTTTGCTGAGAACTGGTTTTCCATCTGAGTTCTTGATATTCAAACAGCTGCTTTTCTTGTCCCCAAATGTTTCTTTTATTTTCCTGTAATCAGTAACTACTTGTCCCCTTGTTAGACATTCTTCTACAGATTTACATTCGGTTTGTAGCCACTTCTGCTTACCCATTTTGCACTTCCTGCCAGTCTCATTTCTTATTCGTCTGTACTCCATTTCGTCTGTTTCATTTACTGCATTTTTGTATTTTCTCCTTTCATGAATTAACTTTAGTATTCCTGTGATATCCAAGGATTTTTTGTAGGCCTTGCGTTTGTACCTATTTTGTCCTCTGCTGCCTTCACTATTTCATCTCTCAATGCTACCCATTCCTCTTCTACTACTTTATTTCCCTCCGTTTCGGCCAATTGTTGCCTAAAGCTCCTTCTGAAATTCTTAAGAACTTCAGGTTCCTTCAATTTACCCAAGTTCGGTTTCCTTATTTTCCTACATTTCTGCAGTTTTTCCAGTTTTTGCCTACAGTTTATGACCAACAAGTTATGGTCAGAGTCTATATCTGCCCCTGGGTATGTGTTACAGTTTAAAACATGGTTCCGGAATCTATATTTTACCATTATAAAATCTATCTGATACCTTCCGGTGTCTCCTGGTCTCTTCCCTGTATACAACCTTCTTTCGTCATTCTTAAACCAGGTGTTTGTTATGATTAAATCACGTTCCGTGCAAAATTCTACCAGGCGACTATATCTTTCATTCCTTCTGCATTGTCCCACTTTAGGTTACGGTAGTAACACTAAAAGTAGGCCTTTGCGATCGTCTTTTGACAGCTCGAAATTTAAATGAAAATAAGGGCTTGACTATTCACTGACACGAAAATTGAATAACCAGATTTGTAGAGAAGTAAATTCTCTACAACATTGCTCTCTTATGTTTTTCTCATATCTCGTAGCGTTTCAAAGATATTTGCAAATATAACGGCGATTTTGGGATGAATGTCTGCCTGTCTGTCCGTAACGTGATCCCTGTTTTAAGACGAACCGTTTAACCGATCGGCACCAAATTTTACAGACATGATTGAAGGCCGGCAGAGAGCAGAACCTCCCTTTTTCAAATTTTTCGGACAAAAATACGGTAGTAAAATAAAAAAAAGCCGTTTGTAATATAACTGTAATTGCAAACGAACCGTTCATCTGACACGAAATTGATTAATCTAATTGGTAGAGGAGAAAATTCTCTACAACTTATCTCCCTAATGTCTTTTTTCATATCTCGTATCGTTTGAGAGATATTTGCAAAAATAACGGAGATTTGACACCCTCCATTGAATTAACGAAAACCAGCCGTTCGGAGATATCATGTGACATTCCACGCGTATTTGGTGATTTTCTTATTGTAACTTACACGTTGTCATTTCAAAGGAACGGCACACTGAGGAATTAACAAAAACACATTGTTCTTCGTACGATAAATGATAATCTAATGTCTACAAATGCCATATTAACATCAGTTAACAACGGCCATCTATAGTATGAGATTAAAGAATTCCGGTTTTGATTTATAGCCGTAGCGTAATGGGCAACGTGCTGAACTGTGACGCGAAAGGTTGGTGGTTCGAAACCCTCCACTACCTGAATTGTTTTTTCCTAAAAGGGTTTCAGACACTCTTATTAATTAATTTATTATTATTTAGATTATTATTTTGGGCCAAAATGTTTGCAAAAACTTGTTGTTGTTGTGGTCGTCAGTCCGGAGACTGGTCTGATGCAGCTCTCCACAATACCCTATCCTGAGCAAGCCTCTTCATCTCCACATAAGAACGGCAACCTACATCTGTCTGAATCTGCTTACTGTATCCATCTCTTGGTCTACCTCTGCGATTTTCACCCCACAAACTTCCCTCCAACGCTAAATTCACAATTCCTTGAAGTCTAAGAATGTGTCCTACCAATCTATCCCTTCTTTTAGTCAAGGTATGCCAGAAATTACTTTTCTCCCCAATTCTGTTCAGTACCTCCTCATTAGTTACGCGATCCACCCACCTAATCTTCAGCAGTCTTCGGTAGCACCATATTTCAAAACCCTCAATCCTATTCCTGTCTGCACTGTTTATCATCCATGTCTCACTCCCATACAACGCAACACTCCATACAAATGCTTTCAGAAAGGACTTCCTTAGGGTTAAATCAATATTCGATGTTAACAAATTTCTCTTTTTCAAGAACGCTTTTCTATCCACTGCCATTCTGGATTTTGTATCCTCTGTACTGCGACCATCATTTGTTATTTTACTGCCCAAGTAACAAAACTCATCTACCTCCTTTATTGCTTCGGTTCCCAATCTAATTCCTTCAGCATCACCTGATTTTCTTACACTGCACTCCATTACTCTAGTTTTGCTCTTGTTATTGTTCATCTTATATGCACCTTTCAGCACATTGTCCATTCCGTTCAATTGCTCTTCAAGGTCCTTTGCTGTATCTGACAGAATTACTATGTCGTCGGCAAAACGCAATGTTTTTAATTCTTCACCGTGAACTTTAATTCCTTCTCCAAATTTCTCCCTGCTTTCCTTTATAGCTTGCTCAATGTACAAAGAATGTCTCTGTGATAAGCCAGCCATGTTCTTCTACTGTCCACTTTTAGATGAGATCCCGACTTCGTTTTACCTATTGTGTGTCTTCGTTTAGTGTTGTCAGCGACTTGTCCAATGTCAGCTTACCCCTTTTGTGAGTTTTCCTCTTTGGAGCTGTGTTTTATTTTTTACGCCCTTGACAGAGGACTCTTAGCTAGGAACAGGGGACTGATGACCTAGTTGTTTAGTCCCCTCAAAACCATCACCACCAACAACAACAACAACATGAGGAAGTGTTCGCGGCAGGAACAGTGAGGCGGGCTCCTGGGTGGTGGGGTGCTGTGCAGCGCAGAAGGGAGCCGGCGCTCAGCGGCAGGGAGAATTCGCCGGCGAGTGGCGCACATTGTGGTCCGCTAATGGCGGCCAAATTAAGCTGTAATCGCCATCGACCGCCGCGTCCCGCGCAGGGCCCACGCCGTGTCCACCGTCTCATCGCCGGCGTACAACACGCCGAGGCACCAAACCACCCACGATACGACCACCAGGCGAGCGGGATCCGGAGGAGACTGAAACCTCCCCAAATTTCATATTCCATCAATTCGTCAGTCTAGTGGCTGAAGTTAATTGACCTGTTGGAAGGAATTTAGAAGTGACACATCGTACGAGGTGTCCGCACGACTAATATTTAATAAACTTTTCCTTGTAGGCCCCGTGATTGTCGCACAGCGTCGCAACAGATGGAAATTTCACAACGTTTGCTAAATCCGACCTAAATATGCATACTGATTTTAAATGCCAATATAAATCTTCAAAACTGTATTTATTACTTCTTCTTCTACAATCTGGTTAATCTCAGTCATATACAGGGTGTTACAAAAAGGTACGGCCAAACTTTCAGGAAACATTCCTCACACACAAAGAAAGAAAATTTGTTATCCGGACGTGGGTCCTGAAACGCTTAATTTCCATGTTAGATATTTTAGTATTTCTCTTTAAATCATATTAATCATGGAATGTAAACACACAGCAATAGAACATACCAGCGTGACTTCAAACACTTTGTTACAGAAATGTTCAAAATGTCTGAACGTTTGGGCAGGAATAGTTCCTGATGTCTTGATTGGGCCTCATGTTCTTTCACCTACGCTCACGAGCACGTTATCATGATTTCATATGGGATATTCTACCTGTGCTTCTAGAACATGTGCCTTTATAAGTACGACACAACATGTGGTTCATGCACGATGGAGCTCCTGCACATTTCAGTCGACGTGTTCGTACGCTTCTCAACAACAGATTCGGTGACCGATGGATTGGTAGAGGCGGACCAATTCCATGACCACCACGCTCTCCTGACCTCAACCCTCTTGAATTTCATTTATGGGGGCATTTCAAAGCTCTCGTCTACGCAACTCCGGTACCAAATGTAGAGACTCTTCGTGCTCGTATTGTGAACGGCTGTGATACAATACGCCATTCTCCAGGGCTGCATCAGCGCATCAGGGATTCCATGCGACGGAGGGTGGATGCATGTATCCCCGCTAACGGAGGATATTTTGAACATTTCCTGTAACAAAGTGTTAGAAGTCACACTGGTATGTTCTGTTGCTGTGTGTTACCGTTCCATAATTAATGTGATTTGAAGAGAAGTAATAAAATGAACTCTAACATAGAAATTAAGCGTTTCAAAAATGTTCAAATATTTGTATAGCTTATGGGACTTAACTAAGGGGTCATCAGTCCCTAAACTTACAAACTACTTATGAAATAAGTAATCCTAAGGACGGCACAAATTTCCGTGCCCGAGGGGGGATTCGAACCCCCGACCGTAGTGGTCCTGCAGACCGTGACTGGAGCGCCTCAGTCCCCTCGCCCACCGCGGCCGGCTAAGCGTTTCCGGACAGATGTCCACATAATATTTTCTTTCTTTGTGTGTGAGAAATGTTTTCTGAAAGTTTCGCCGTACTTTTTTGTAACACCCTGTATACGTTTATGTCCTCGGTGCTGTAACTTGGTACCAACTAAAACACATTCACGTTACTTTTCCGTTTCTTTTCCCTTATTTTTTTTTTTTTTTTTCTTCAAATCCTCAGTGCTCCCAAGAACTCCGTACGGGATTGCAGTTTCCATGCAACTCCCTGTGTGACGGCACACATCTGCGTGGCCGCACGAAGCGCAAAGAAACACCTCGGACGAAGAAAATATAAAAGAAAAAAGAACAGAAAATATACAACAGAATTCCTTACACTAAAATAAAAGAAACAAAACATTTTAAAATTTCGTCCCGCCTAACTCTTACTTGACTCGTACTTGTTTCTTTAGTGGTTTAGATGTATGGTTCCGTTCTTTTAAAGACCAAATTTCAAAAATATATCTCTACCCTTACAATATGTAGAACAACAAGGAAAGCACATCGCCGCGCTTAGTGGCTGTGTGGTAGGATCAGTGATCTTTATATGATCTGAATGCATAACTCTGGTGTTTGAACATAGAAGAGTAACATGCCTGCACATTCATATGCTTTGCACTCGAATTTACACTGTCCGGCATGTTGTAATTAGTCAAACAATTTTCATCAGTTACTGTTCAAATGTTTGTGTAGATTATGGGACTTAACTGCGGGGTCATCAGTCCCTAAACTTACAAACTACTTATGAACTAGCTAATCCTAAGGACGGCACAAATATCCATGCCCGAGGGGGGATTCGAGCCCCCGACCGTAGGGGCCGTGCAGACCGTGACTGACGCGCCGCAGTCCCCTTGGATACCGCGGCCGTACTTTATAACTCTAGGGATCGATGACCATAGCAGTTTGGTCCAACAGGCTAACAAACATTCGTTAAATGATTTAACAGCCATTTGACTGTATTATTTTATTATGTTTCGTCCCAATCCGGATTTCAGCTGTATAGCCATTTTCAAGTGTACAATTAAGCCAACTAATTGGTACATGTAGGAAACCAATCGTTATTCTTTTTTTGATAGTACGATTTAAAACTTGTGCTGTATGGGTGGAGACCCTACTTGTAATATGCGCAGTTATCATGTCAAACTTAATTTCCGGGACCGGAAGGTCTTCTTGTCAATCTGACTTTAGCCACCCCTTAGTCTAAACTACGTAGAGATACTATCAAATGATAAAATTATTTTGTTCTACTCATGAGCCACAGTCACGCAATATTTGTTAAATGATTTAACCGCCATTTTACTGTATTATTTTATGTTTCGTCACACTCCGGATTTCGGCTGTATAGCCATTTTCAAGTGTACAATTAAGTCCATTAATTGGTACATGTAGGAAACCAAATCGTCATTTTTGAGAGTAGGCCTAATAGTTTACATGTGCACAACCATGAGGGTTGTCAATAAGTAAAATAACCATTCCGATGCAACTTGAACGTATACTTACTGACGACCCACATGGTTGTGCATATGTAAACTGTTAGGCCTACTCTCAAGAATGACGATTTGGTTTCCTACATGTACCAATTAATGGACTTAATTGTACACTTGAAAATGGCTATACAGCCGAAATCCGGAGTGTGACGAAACATAAAATAATACAGTAAAATGGCGGTTAAATCATTTAACAAATATTGCGTGACTTTGGTTCATGAGTAGAACAAAATAATTTTATCATTTGATAGTATCTCTACGTAGTTTAGACTAAGGGGTGGCTAAAGTCAGATTGACAAGAAGACCTTCCGGTCCCGGAAATTAAGTTTGACATGATAACTGCGCATATTACAAGTAGGGTCTCCACCCATACAGCACAAGTTTTAAATCGTACTATCAAAAAAATTCAGAGAAAAAGGGGCTCAAACGTTTAATCACGACTCACACACGCAAACACACACATACCACACACACACACACACACACACACACACACACACACACAAACACACACATTAGTCAGTGATTTTTGTGCAAGTATTGTGGCAAAATTTCTCAGCCAGTAGCGCGCTTGCCTGTTATGTGGCTGGTCGCGTTCTATCCTACATGCGGGCAATGTTTCATTTTTAGTATTTATTTTAAAAATTATAACAACATTTAAACAATGTAATTACAAAAAACATTACTAATTATATTACAAGGACTTCATTCTATTTATAAAATAACGGTTACAACTAATTAAAATTTTAAATGCAATATTATCTTTTAGAAATTTCAAATAATGCGTTTTACAATTAATACAGCTATAAATATTATTGTCATTACAATTTTATTACAAAATTCGGCAATATCGTAAGCTCTGGATGTAATATATAATATTCGTTGTTATTTGGAGTATTTTTAATCTCATTGTAATGTTGAATCTTATTGGAACTTTCTTTCCATCTATACGGTGTTGCAGTAAAATTAACTATCTTTGGGGACCAATTCCTTACACACTAAGAGCTGTGAAGCACACACTAAGAACTGTGAGCATGCTGTGAAGTTATGCAAGCTATTAACTGTCCATAATTTGGGAACAGATACTATGCAAAAAAAGGTGGCACTAGCTAAAAGCCGAGAGCCAGCCTTCCAGGAGGAAACTGCTTCCAAAATGAAAAAAAGGGATGCTTGCGGAATGTTAACTGTTGAATACCCAGTAAATAATCACCTAACAGAGGATTTACAGACAGAAAAGCACTACTAACCGTACTGTTGTAATTATAGTAAATATAACATGTAATTCATTATAATCATTACAATTGAAGTCTGTACAAGATAATATGAAAGCGGGGTCTTCAGTATATAACATGCAACAAATAAGCTCGCTTGATTTTAGTTCTCTAGTAAGGGAACTTGAGGGGTGCATCCTTTTATTACGTTTGAATACCACCTCTCTCAAGAATGATATACGTGAGTATATACTGTTGACTTCAGTAGTCCTCTTCCATGAAAGGGTGAGAAAATTGCATTGAGACAACAAAAAACTTCAATAGGACACCTGGTAATATTGTGTCGGACCACCTTTTGGCTATCGAAGTATAGAAGTGGCATGGATTCAGTAAGATGCTGGAACCCCTACGGCAGGAGGAAGCCGGCCGCAGTGGCCGAGCGGTTTGCGGCGCGCAAGTCATTGTCTGCACGGCCACTATGGTCGAGAGTTCGATCACCCCTCGCGCATGGATGTTTGTGTCGTCTTTGGTATAAGGAAGTTCATACGTAGTTTGTAAGTTTAGGGACTCATAACCCCGTAGTTAAGTCCGTTAAGCTTGACAAACATTTAGAGAAAATAACAAATAATCATCAACTTAATAATTATTACGAGGTGTGCTTTTTATGTAAGTACCGTTTTACCACACCGCGGCAGCAGCGCTGCGTTCGGAGTACTGCGCATGCGCACTGGGTACCTACATTTGTTGTCTACGCACTGATGCCAGTACAGTCTGATTCTTCCTTGTTTATGTTGTGTACTGTTTAAGATGCCTCCGATAGTCGTGAGACCCGCCGACTGTGAAGTACCGGCTGTTATAAGATTACTTAGTGCTAAAGGCCTAAAAGCGATCGATATTCATCGTGAAATCTGTGCAGTTTACGGAGAAAACATTATGAGTGATGGAATGGTAAGAAAGTGGGTGAGAGCATTTAAAGATGGCCGCACAAATGTGCATGACAAACAACGAATTGGGCGTCCTTCGGTCGTTAATGAAAGTTTGGTGCAGGAAGTAGACAATAAGGTGAGAGAAAACAGACGCTTTACGATTTTCTCCTTTCGGGATGATTTTTCTAATGTTTCTCGTAGTGTCTTGTATGGCACTAAAAGAGCAAGACGATGACGAAGTCAAAACAGTTGTGATGCAGTGGTTAACAAGTCAGGCGGCAGACTTCTATGAGGAGGGTATTCAAAAATTGGTACAACGTATGACAAGTGCCTCAATATTGGCGAAAATTATGTAGAAAAGTTGATTAAGACACAGGCTTTCATGTAAAAATAAAATTATTGAGATATCTTAGCCCATCTTTTTTTTTTTAATTTCAAAACGGCACTTTTAATCAAAATATAAAAATACGGTTTTACGACTGGATCATAGTAGTTTGCAGCTGTAATTTTTAAACAACTAATAGCAATACAATTTATTACTGAATCGTAGTAGTTCACAACTGTTTAAGTGTTTTTCTATTCTTTCGAAGAAATCCAAAGTTTATGAGAATCCTTGAAATATTAAGAAGTGATGCATCAGTGCATCAGCTTTGATGGTTTCATACTCGCACATAACTCGTCGCCACAAATTAAACACTGAGTTTTATTATTCATGACAACAATACCGTACATCGAATACTTATAGTTACAAATTATTTTTTCTGTTTTCAATCGTTTCACAGACGTGAATGGCTGCGCAGTTCTTAGATACATCTAAGGAAGAAAATTAAATACTTTGCCTCTGGAATCAACGCCATTGTTTCATTACGGGCCTGGGGTGGAGGGAGGTGCCGGACATATTTACTCGAAAAGTGAAGTGAGGGCACAAAAAATTGGAAAAACACTGATCTAGGTCGTTACGTACAGGCAGTCGGTCACTGCGTCGTACGTGCTGAGAGGTGACGCTGTTGTCGGTACATACTGGATACTGTTAATCTCGAAATATAGAATCTCTAACGATTTCTGAAATGGATTGGCGCGTGTGTCTAGCTGCAACTATAATTCCGCATGAATTCCGGTCATGCGGCCACTTTCACGTAGGAAATGTTTATACATGTCTCACCGTAATGCACTTCTTTTTCTACACGTTGGGTTCACGATACTTCCGTCATCTGTATCTGTGCGAGTTGCTATACCGTAAATTTTGCTACCTGGGTATATATAGTCTATAACCTACGTGATTAATCATATTCCTCTGCTTCCAAAATTACCTGGAACTCCTACGTATAGAAATTGTTCCACATCACATTTGGTTAAATGAAAAGAAAATTGTCGTAAAAAATTGTACACCAAGAAAGACGAGGTAGATTTTTAATAATATGACGGTAGTCTCCACCTACACGATAGTACATGTACCTACTGATAATGGTTTCAGCATTGTTCGTCAGCAGATAGCGTAGTGAAATAGCTGCTATCTGAGCGGTATCTTTGTGCACCCATTAATTGGAAATGTTTTCCGTCATAAGGCTCAATGTAATACCAACATGTGAAGCAAACAGGCGCCATTTGACGAAGACGCTCTCGTGCTTCCTAAAGCCAAAAAAAAAGTTCAAATGTTTGTTAAGCTTAAGGGACGTAACTGCGGGGTCATCAGTCCCTATACTTACTTACGAACTGCCTTATACCAAAGACAACATAAACAGCCATTCCCGAGAGAGGATTCGAACCTCCGACGCGGGAGGCCACGCGATCCGTAACGTGGCGCTCCAGATCGCTCGGCTACTCCCGCGAGTTTCAAAGCGAACCTACTGTAGCCTACTGAGTGGCGGGATGTTGGTTTCACGTGCTACATCTGCTTTGCAACGATGCGGCTGCAATGGTCACGTGAACATTCCCATACCCGCAACCAGACCGTCTTCGCAGCACAGAGGTCCGCCTAGATCGTCGTATTGTTAGAGCAGTCGTAGCTGATCGTACAATCGCCACAGCACAAGTAAGAGTTTATCGGCCCAGAAATGTCAACTAGAGCTATTGCCAAGCTTTTACTAACAGTGGGAGTCGGTGGGCGCATACCTCTAGCCAGCCTTCCGCATCGACGTTCGTGGTACCCTCAGAGGATCGCTTGGAAGGTGGTATGGCGGTCCGTGGTCTTCAGCGAAGAAAGCAGACTCTGCCTACAATCAGAGCTGTCTGGAAGAGTGTACTCGTACAAGACATGCTCGTCTACACCCTATTTTTTTCCATCAACGCCTTCAGCGGCGAGAAAATAAAACGTCCCCCGATGATAATGCTTTTTGAACAGAAGTCATGGCATATTCCTGCCTCAAAAGGAAATGAAAATGTGGCTATCTTCCATTACATATCTGTTTCCGACTCTCTCGTCGTTGATGCAATGCAGCTCCATGTCGGTCGTGGAAAAAAAATTGCTTCATCTTAGGCAATAGTCCATGTCGGGAAGCCGGACACAAAATCGCAACATAAGCAGTGTTCATCCACCATTGTACATCTTAGAAGAGTAAATAAAACGAAACACTAAAACCATAAGACGCTTGGAGCCGAGAATAAAAACGAAGAGAAAACGTAAAACATTTCGTACACTACACAGAGAATGTAAAAAGTAAAGATACAACTAAAATCCAAACTGATGGATTACATCCCTTGTTTGGCGAAGGCATATTCTAATGGTATCTTTGCCGGCCGCGGTGGCCGAGGGGACTGCGGCGCGCCAGTCACGGTCTGCACGGCCACTACGGTCGGGGTTCGAATCCCCCCCCCGGGCATGGATATTTGTGCCGTCCTTAGTAGTAGCTAGTTCTTAAGTTTAAAGACTGATGACCCCGTAGTTAAGTCCCATAAGCTATACGAACATTTGAATCGTATCTTAAAAAAATTACCAAACATTTCCTTGTATTTCGTCTTCTTGTTCTCTTCAAGATAGTCCTCCTAAAGATACGGCAGGAACTCGACTGGATCCGTCGTAGCCAACGTGAAAATCGCGTGTATCGTCCGTCCCATGATCCAAATGATTGCGTTTCTTCTTAGGGGGAAAGGGGGTCCAATCCGGGGTTATGGCGTCGTCGGCGGTAATATCATTGATGGAAACCTGTTAATCAGACGCAGCATGTCTCTCGCGATTGTCCAAACAGCGAGATTTTTAGGGCACACAAACAGGTGTTCTAGTGTCCGCTGTTTGACAAGCAACACAATCGGCCGTGGTATGGTGACCTATGGCGTGGCGTTTGACGTTGGTGGAGATTATGCGGTTCACCACCTAATACCATGTCGCTCGGACGGGGGCCGGCAAGATCTTGGAGGAGATGTTCTAGGCGAAATGGTGTGTGGTGCGATAAGCTAAAATTCTTATTCGTCATTGGTGTTTGTGGAGAGATCTCTGACCAGCGCTCGGTACCGGGCGAATGTTGTAAGACCCGTTAATGTCACTCTTGTAACAGGAATGTCATTTTTCCAACAACATAATGCTCGTCCACACACTGTGCATGAAACGTGCTCTGAAAAACGTGTTGCAATGACAAGCACTATATCTGGACTTCAATAGAGCAGGTGTGGGATACGATAGTACGAAGCTGAGACATGCGACTTGTCAACCCGCAACCCTTGCAGAACTGCGTGAACGTGTCGAAAATTGGTGGAAAAATGTATTCCAAGGCAATTTTGCCGTATGTTTTATGGACCATCGCCAAATTCCCGGTTGCCATGCGCCGCCAACTCTCTAACCATCCATCCGTAAATGATCGAATGGATCCTAGAATCAATGCCTGCACAAAGACTGCACCACGTGGTAATACTGGTGTTTATGCATGAATCCTGAGCTGGTGCTTTAGTACCACTTATTGATCTGTAAATGTAATAATTCGGTGTACTGCAGATGCACCATTTCAGCAATAAATATGCATTGAATTAGTAAACTGGAAAATGTGAAAATGGAAATGAAACGAATGGATATTGATGTACTGGAAATCGTATAAATGGGATGGCCAAACCCTGGTGCCTTTTGGGCAGGCGATTACAGAAACATACACTGAGGAACGGAACAAGACAATCCTGGTACTGCAGGAGTTGGAATGATCCTGAATAAATAGATGAGGTTAAGAGTAAACGGTTCCATTCAATATTGTGAGAGGATAATTACCGTCACGGGACACAATCATTGTCCAAATTTAGATGCCAGTTACAAGTCACGGGGACAACGAAATTGACATGATATATTATCACTTTGGAGAGGCAGAATGAAAGGAAAAGATAATTTTGCCATCATGGAAGGTACGAATGCTGTTACTGGGAAAGGAAAAGAAAAGCGTGTGGCAGCAAAATTTAGATTGGGATTCAAGTGAAAGAGGAGATAAACGTGTAGAATTCTGCCAAAGAAACTCTGCATCGCTAATACCTTCTTCATTCACCATCCAAGGAGAAGACACACAAGGAAAATGTCGGGTATTGTTAACAGATACCAAATTGAATTCATATTTGTGAAGCAAAGATTTTAAAACCGAGTAAATGGCAGCCGATCATACCAAGGCTGCCATGTGGAAAGGGATAACGTACTGTTTATGATGACGAGTGAACTAAAATTAAAAATAAAAGCAAATGTAAACGGGATTTAACCAAGCTCAAATAAGCTGAAGCTCTCTGAGCGAGCAATAAAACCTTACTTTTTACAAGTAGCAGGGAAGTAATATGAAAGCAGAGAAAATCAAGGGGTAGAAGAAACAAGGGGAAAAATCAGTGAAGTGGATGATCAACAGAAACATAAAAATCTGAAAAATAGACTCATTATAGCGACAAACCCAGGAAGGAAAAAATACCTGAGGATATCTCATTTACAGTTCGAGGAAGGGGAACATGGACAATGCTTATAAATGTGTAAGACATTACTCTGGAGACAGAGGAAATAAATGTAAGACCGTGAGCAATGAAAATGACAATATATTGGATGATTATTATTATGAAGTTGCAAGAAGATAGAAATATACATAGGAAAACCGTACAAAGGAGCAGATCTGCCTGAAAACACTATGGCAGAAGAGACAGAAGTTGACACACACAAAAGGGGTGAACCTATATTAAAGGATAATTTTGACCTAGCTCTGAAGAAATCGAAAAACAATACGTTTCCTGGTATGGACAACATTGCAGCAACATTGGACCAGGAGTTATAAAATCTTGTGTGCAACAGGTACGAGCAGGGAAAACATTCTACAGAGTTTGAGAACAAAATTACGATTCCCATTCCCAAGATGGAAAATCCGAAAAATGTTAAAATTACAGGACTCTCAACCTAGGGGTTCATGCTTCTAAAGTATTAACGTCAATTATCCTAAATGGCATGTAGCAAATAGTTTAATTCATAATCTCAGAAGACCAGTTTGCACTCTGTAAAGACAGAGAAATCATGCAAGCAATATTTGCTCTAAAAGTAGTTCCTGAGAAACGACTTGAAAAGATCCGGACAACATGCATTGCTTTTGTAGATGTAGAGGAAGACTTTGATAATGTCAAAGGTGACAAAATGTTTCATGTACGCAAAAAGGTTGGAATATATTACAAAGACAGAAAAAGTAATATGGAACCTCTACAGAAACGAAACAGTGGTTATCTATGGGAGAAACCGTGAAGAGGTGAAGATAATAAAAGGTGTCCGACAACGCTGTACATTATCCCCAATTACTTCTAATTTATACGTAGAAGAGCCCACCAAAAACAGGGAAAATTCACACATAGGTATTCTAATTAATGGCGAAAAATATGATATCCTGAAAAGATTGCTACCCTAGCTGAGAGTGAAGAAGACCTTGTAACTCTATGAAATAGAGAGAAGAATGTTACTTAGAGAAAAATAAATCAAAAGGTATGGCACGTGACAAAGAAGGGCAAGCTAAAATCCAAGTTGATGCAGGCAATGTACTATTTGGACACGTTGATACCTTTACTTATCTAGGCAGTAGGATCACCAGACATGGAAGGAACAAGTTAGAAGAAGCAGAACTGCACAAGCAAAGGCTGCTTTTAAGAAAACGAAAAATATCTCTACTTCTAAGAGCATCAGTCTTATGTCTGGAGTGTGGTCTGCTGTGGCCATGAAACATTGACTGTTGGAACTAAGGAAGGGAACAAGCTAAATTCTTTTGAAGTGTGCTATTTTCCAAACGGGCTGAAAATAAAATGGATTAACAACAGCCGGCGCAAAGAGAAAGTTGTGGAGCCTTTTTTTAAAGAAGAGTTCATCTTACAGATCATTAAATGCGTCATGAAAGACTCCTGAAAACAATCCTGATGGTGACCTAATAAGCCGAAAACTAGTTACAAGAGAATAAAAATATTTGCAAAAGAAAAGTTCATTGTTTTATTCCAAGATATGGAAATGTTCTAGCAAGAACGAGGGAAGGATCCATAAAAATGAATAAAGATGGCTATGTCGATCGGTAAAGACAATGAGGAAGACCACGACTGTGGCACACGGACCATATTATGGAAGTTTTGCGGTGCAACACCTATGAAGAATTGAAGAGAAAAGCGGAAAAATGAAAACATCAAAATATTTGTAAATTTATAGGACTCTACTACTCGGGCCATTAGTCCCAAGGCTTACAAACTATTTAAACTAACATCTGCTGTGTTGTTGTGTTGTTATTGTCTTCAGTCCGGAGACTGGTTTGATGCAGCTTTCCACCCTACTCTATCCTGAGCAAGCCTTTTCATCTCCTCATAAGAACGGCAACACCCATCCATTTGAATCTGCTAACTATATGCGTCTCTTGGTCTCCCTCTGCAATTTTTACCCCACACACTTCCCTCCAATGCTAAATTTACAATTCCTCGATGTCTAAGAATGTGTCCTACCAAGCGATTCCTTCTTTTAGTCAAGGTATGCCAAAAATTCCTTTTCTCGCCAATTCTGTTCAATACCTCTTCATTAGTTATGCGATCTACCCACCTAATCTTCAGCATTCTTCTGTAGCATCACATTTCAAAAGTTTCTATTCTCTTCCTGTCCGCACTCTTTATCGTCCATGTTTCACTCCCGTACAAGGTAACACTTCACACAAATGCCTTCAGAGAAGACTGCCTTAGACTTAAATTAATATTCGATGTTAGCAAATTTCTCTTTTTCAAAAATATTTTTCATCCCAGTCTAATAACTGCGGTCTGGCTTTTGTACAAGTTGTAAATAACTCTACTTTTCCTGTATTTTACCCATGATGACTTCAAAATTTGAAAGAGTGTATTCCAGTCGACATTGTCAAAAGACTTCTCCAAATCTACAAAAGCTTGGAATGTAGGTTTGCATTTCCTTAATGTATATTATAAGTCGTAAAGTGAGTATTGCCTCCCGGGTTCCTACGTTCCTCCTAAATCCAAACTGATCTTCCCCGAGGTCAGCTTCACCAGCTTTTCCATTCTCCTGTAGATAATTAGTGTTAAAATTTTGCAACTATGACTTATCAAACTGATGCTACGGACAACAATTTTTTTGCGTTATATCTCTGTTAAAGATCTATATTTCTTTTATTAAAAAACTACTTTCTAAGAAAGTATCTATTGAAATAATATAGAGGTACAGATGCTGTGTGTATATTAGCAACAAATAGAAAACCACTTGACAATGCCAAATACGGCGAAACAGCTGTAGTGGAAAATTAAATAAAGCTAATAAGCAGCAGTAAAGGTTATTATACTTATTAAAAATGTGATATTACGACTGCACAAATGTTATTATACTTATTAAAAATGTCATATTATGACTGCCTACTGCTGCATGCCCATTTATGAAAAAAAAAAAAAAAAGTTTAGAAGTGTTCAGAGTGGAGATTTTCTGGCATTGATGCAAACCAATCCTTGGATTGACCACTACATAGGATAACCTTTAACCGGATATCCGGTAGCTATTAGTGAACATCTCCTAGTTAACCTCAGTATTGGCCTCCCTACTCACTGCTTGGCTCTCGGCTAGATGCACGGACATTGGTCAGAGTGTTTGGCCAGCGGTGCTCGTCGGCCCACAGCGGAACCTTTAGCCCGGCCAGCGCTGTGTCTGGAGAATTCGGCACACGTCTGCGGCGGCGGCCGGCGGGCCCCGTAAGCCACGTATAAATCCAGCCAAGGCGGCGCCGGCGCCGCTTAAACTTTTATCGCGAGGACGCCGCGCCGGCGCCAGACTTATGCCCGCCACTAAATCTCGCGTCCGCGCGTTTGCGTCGCCCCGTTCTAAAAAATAAATACTAATGCATGCATTACCTTCCCGCGCGAGCCTTTCTACAAACAAATCTACCGCTGTGCAATAGTGAGGCTAAAAGCTAACAGGACCAGAGACACACATGAGCGCTGTGATTTCATTTAAGTAATCTAAAACACTTCATTCAGCCAAGATCGCTCAAAATTTATTTCCGTCCCTTAACCGGTTTCGGTGAGCTCAGTCACCGTCTTCAAGAAAGTCCAGTACAATCACTGCAAAAAGTTATACAAGGTCCACAAACTGCACAGTTATTGTGGTATACAAATAAAATGACAGTTAACAAAACACGTACATTACCTTAGCGTCATATGTAAAAATAAAAACATAACCTTTTAACACACGTAAACATCTTGTTAAAGTTTTTCATCACAGTGTGGTTCGTCATAATGAATAATATGTGGTCTTGGCCCAAGCATACAGGAGACTGAACACTTGCACAGTGACTTAGTTGTCTTATTTCGTAACTTCACAGTACTATGTTTCTTTGAAGTTGAATTTGCATCCATATTGTTTTGTTTGGACACCACTGCCACCTAGTGGTAACATGCAGCAACTCTGTTGTGCAATGTTTTCCTGTTCAGTCTCATGTTTGCTTGGGCCAAGACCATATTTTATTCATTATGACGAACCACCCTGTGATGAAAAACTTTAAAAAGATGTTTACGTGTGTTAAAAAGTTATGTTTCTATTTTTACATATGACGCTAAGGTAATGTACATGTTTTGTTAACTGTCATTTTTATTTGTATACCACAAAACTTAGCAGTTTGTAGACATTGTATAACTTTTTGCATTGATTGTACTGGACTTTCTGAAGATGGTGACTGAGCTCACCGAAACCGGTTAAGGGACGAAAATAAATTTTTAGCGATCTTGGCTGAATGGAGAGTTTTATATAAACTGTTGATCGCTCTCCGGTGGCGTAAAATGCCTTTTAACTATTTAAGTAATCGCTTACTGTCGAGAGACAACAGTAAGAACAGTAAAAAATTTATAGGCTACAGAGCGATTATTTTTAACGTTGAAAAACCTCCAGATAAACGTAAATGACTCGCAGAAAGTAATTTCATGTACGACACAAAAAGTTTGCTTTGCTCCTCGTTTTATACCAAGTAGGAAATAAGTCCTACGTTATAATCTCTGCACATAATTTACTTGGTGATTTAATTAAATATCACTCGCGTTTTTCTTGACGGATTTCTCCTTCGGACCAGCTAGTCTTGTTTGAAAGAGGTTGAGTAAAATAGAAGTGATATCTGGTGTTCCCCAGGGAAGCGTTATAGGTCCTACTTTTTCTTGTGCTTATAAACGATTTAGGAGACAATCTGAATAGCTCCCTCAGACTGTTAGCGGATGATGCTGTCGTTAGTGAATGCAACAGAGGATCAAAAGTAACTGCAAGGCGATTTAGACAAAATTTCTACATGGTGCGAAAATTGGCAATTGACACTAAACAGCCGCGGTGGAGTAGCCGAGCGGTCAAAAGCGTCTCGCTGCGGGGCGCGCGGTTGCTCGCCGTGGAGATTCGAGTTTTCCCTGGGGCTTGGGTATGTGTGTTTGTCCTTAGGTTAGTTTACCTAGATTTAAGTAGTTTGTAAGCTACGGACTGATGACCATGCAGTTTGGTCCGATAGATCTATAAACATTTGAACATTTTTTTGACACTAAACAAAGTAAAGTGTGAAGTAATAGACATGACCACTAAAAGAAATCCGCTTAATTTCAATTACGCGATTAATCAGTCAAACCTTAAGGTCGTAAATTCTACTAAATACCTAGGAGTTATAATTACGAACAACTTAGTACTGTTGCCAATTGTGGGACCCTCACCAGGTGGGACTGACGGAAGACATTGAGAAGGTTCAGAGAAGGGCAGCTCGTTTTGTTTTATCACGTTACGGGGAGGGGGGGAGCATTACGGAAATGTTGCACGAATTGGGGTGGAAATTATTAAAAGAAAGACTTTATTCATTGCGGCGTGATCTGTTGGAGAAGTTTCAATTACCGACTTTTACTTCTGAATGTGAAAATATTTTTCTAGCACCCACCTACTTAGGGAGACATGACTATCCCAATAAAATAAGAGAAATCAGATCGAATTCGGAACGATTTAGGTGTTCTTTCTTTCCGTGCGCTACTAGAGAATGGGGCGGTAGAGAAAAGTTATGAAAGTGGTTAATGAACCTTCTGCCAGGCACTTAAATGTGATTTGCAGGGTATCTATGTACATGTAGATGTATCGTCAGTCTTCTTCTTCTGGCAGTTTTAGGCTTTTATGTAGAGGGCTGTAAGACAATTCCTCTTCCACTACCTACTAAATGAAACTCATTCTTCATTTAACAGTACATATTATCGTAAACGGTTGTAAATATGCATGAAATAGGAGGGTGAATCACTAAATAAGTCGCAAACTGAGGTAGCGGAGAAGCGGAACGCACTGAGGCGCTAAGTTCCAATGCGCAAGGCCATTCCCCGTCCAGGGTTCGAAAACCCCCTCGGGCATGGATGTTTGTGCTGCCTTTCACCCTTTATTTATCACACACAAAAATCATGAGAAGAAAAAGTATTATGTTACTTAAATGTTTAGGGTCATGTGATCAGATTTATACGATTTTTTTTTCAAAATATGGTTTCTGGCTTTTAAGTAACAATGCCCAAAAACTTCGCATGGTGATACAGTATCAATGAACTACAGTGTTATTCTTATAACTGCAGAAATTATTGTATCTTGGATTATTTCATGTGAAACGTGTGAAAACAAGTCGTTTTTGGTGCAAAGTTCAGAACAATCCCATGATTTCCACATTTTACAGTCAAGTATCTCTGAAGACAAAATTTGCAAATTCCTTTTGCCCCATAATCTGTCAAGTGACAACATATTGCCATATCTGTCATACCGTACACCATTGACTGGTACAGGAGGTGCTGATTCGTTCTTCTTTTGGACTTATTGTCCAATTTGTTCTGGTCTACTAAACCTCCTCTTCCCAATAAATATGTCCATTTTCAGTTTCCCG
The DNA here is from genome assembly GCA_026315105.1 of Locusta migratoria. NCBI lineage: Eukaryota > Metazoa > Arthropoda > Insecta > Orthoptera > Acrididae > Locusta > Locusta migratoria. The sequence goes on along the minus strand of CM048744.1, from coordinate 648,136,661 downwards.
TGTAAGAACTCGTCAACAATTTTCCGTAATAAGTAAACTTCGCTTTTATAAGCAGTTTTCCATGTATCACGAAAAATATCGCCACAAAATCAAGCAAACGTGTACCTCGGTAACTTATGCTTCATTCAGTTTATTGATAAACTTTTCGCAAAAGACAACGAAACATCGCTTTATTGGAGAACTTAAATGTTAGTTTAAAGCAATGTTGCCTATCCAAGGATGAAACTTAGAACTTGTGTCAGAAAACCACGCGCAATTTTGATGTTGCTTGAGGGTTAATGCAAGTTGTTTTACAAGTATTTTGTAAGTTTAGGGACTGATGACTCCGCGCTTACGTCCCATAAAAAAATAAAAAATATTAAAAACTGAGCTAGACAAACCAGTACTGCGCACTGTCTAAGGGTTGGTTTTTTTTTCCCTACCATTACGACACATCCTTCTTGTGGTATGCAGCAGTTTCAGGAACCAAATAAAGTTACAGCTCAAGAGCGTCAATTACAGAATGCTACAGGTTTCTAAGCTACAGGTTTTTAAGGCTTTCTCGAAGGAGTGTTTAAATATACAGGCGGAGTCAGCTGAAAAGTAAAGCAATTTTCAGGCCTTTAAAGGCAGTGTAGGCGTGTCTACCTCTGTTTGCGATTTATTTACTGACTCACCCTCGTATATCGATCTCACAATCATTAGCTCTACATATCTGGTGATCAAAAAGTCAGTATACATTTGAAAACTTAATAAATTACGGTATAATGTAGACAGAGAGGTAAAAATTGACACACATGCTTGGAATGACATGGGGTTTTATTAGAACAAAAAAAATTGTGTGAAAGATCTCTTGCACGCGTCGTTTGGTGATGATCGTGTGCTCAGCCGCCACTTTCGTCATGCTTGGCCTCCCAGGTCTCCAGACCTCAGTCCATGCGATTATTGGCTTTGGGGTTACCTAAAGTCGCAAGTCGTGATCGACTGCCATCTCAAGGGATGCTGAAAGACAACATTCGACACCAATGCCTCACCGTAACTCCGGAGCCGGCCGCGGTGGCCGAGGGGACTGAGGCGCTCTAGTCACGGTCTGCACGGCCACTACGGTCGGGGGTTCGAATCCCCCCTCGGGCATGGATATTTGTGCCGTCCTAGTTCGTAAGTAGTTCATAAGTAGTTTGTAAATTTAGAGACTGATGACCCCGTAGTTAAGTCGCATGAGCTATACAAACATTTGAACATTTTGTAACTCCGGACATGCTTTACAGTGCTGTTAAGAACATTATTCCTCGACTACACCTATTGTTCAGGAATGATGGTGAACATATTGAGCATTTCCTGTAAAGAATATCATCTTTGCTTTGTCTTAATTTGTTATGCTAATTATTGCTTTTCTGATCAGAAAATGCGCCATCTGTCGACATTTTTGAATCTTTTTTTTTTTTCACCAATAATCCACATGTCACTCCAAGCATGTGTGTCAATTTTTACCTCTCTATCTACATCATTCCAGGATTTATTAAGTTTTCAAATTTATACTGACTTTTTGATCATCCAGTATATTCTTTTTAAGACGTCTACCTTAAACTCAGCTGTTGTTTAAACGAAACTGGAGTATTCCGTTGACTGTCATTCCATGGACGTAGCACATCTCTGGGCTGAAGATTCCGTGAGTGGGCGCCAGATTTCAGCCAGTGGATGCAACCCTCTGCCAGCCTAATATGCAGCGCCCGTGAAACTCGCGACAACTGCACATTAAAAATAGAAGATTTTCTCTCAGTGGACTGTTCTCAGCTTAAGTAATAAAAAAAGTGAACAATTATTTACATTGAGGACCATCTTTCCTCGTCTATGAGAACAGAAGGTGTGACTTAATTCTTCTGAAATTACATGTTACACCCCAAGCTGCATATGCACATGAAGACGCCAAGCTCGCTGGTTGTTTTCAGGATGGAAGGACTGGGGCAACACAATGAACATCATTAGAATTGAAACAGATTTATTACAATTTATAATCCACAAGCGCCTTGTTAATAAATAATTCCCTGAACCTTAAATAACTTTACATACAGTTAAATAAATGAAAAAAGTGAGTTCTGGCACGAGCCAACAAGATCAAAACACAACGCTCCCGGCCAACTAGGACACCGTACAGACGGCGATAAACAAATGACTCAGATACTTTCGCATCTTATAGCACACGTAAAACAACCTTGGTACGTCAAAAAGTTGAAAATTCCCAATTATGTATAAAACTATTTCATTAAGTATTCTGGAGTTAATCACGACAGTATCGCATCCTTCTGATTATTTAAAGTAGGTTGTAATAGAAATAGATACAGCGATGCCGTTAATTCCAGATATTACAATAAACTCGTTTCGGTACATATGACAAGAAAAATACATTGGGCAGGCAGGATAATACGCACAATATATTAAAGAACAAGAAATTGAACACGTGTGATCTCTAACAAAATCTGAATCTCCACTTGAAAACAGTCAACAAAGTTTAAAGATAATTTTACATAGAGCCTGAAAATTAATTAAAAATCTAAGCTAGAAATACGAGCAGCAGAACAAAAGTAGAAATGGGCTTATGTATAGTATGCTGGATAAACCAAATATTAAGATACAAAAAAGTCAAGTAGTGAATTAGTTACGCATCAACCATCTCCGCAATAAGTTCTCGAAGTGTTTGAGGCTTGTGAGTATATTAATATGACAACAGGTGAATAACCTAATAACAATATTAGCAACTGGAAGAGTTGGGGAGCTGGATTTCTTGACGAGTGCGGGATTCAAGAAAGTTTACAAAAGTTAAGATTTAGGATACGTACTGAGCTGGAATAAATCAATACATATAACAGAGATCAACAGTTTATTAACATAATAATTCAAAGCGCCTAATGGTAAGTGAACTTACCATAGAAGTAAATTGTGCTTACGCGAACGTCCGTAAAATACCTATCGAAGGCTAATGGCGCTTAAAGTAACATCCGTTGACATGCGAGGGTCGTCCACATAGTAAATTCCGTTTCTATTTGTATCCGCGGCAGCGCTACGATTGCAGTTCCATGCATGCGCAGCAGTTACTCTGACTCAAGGAGAAGACGTGTACGCCATTTTCAGATTGCTACTTTCTGAATCCCAGTTGATTATGGATCAATAGCTAGTTACCTTCGAGGTAATTCATAATGTTCGAACAAGTTTATGTTCCAAAAATGCTGCTGCAAATCGACTTCAATGATATGGCCTTGTAGTTTTCCGGTTCACTGGTCTTGCTTTTCTTGAATATTGGAATGATCTGTGCAACTATCCAGTCTGTACATATGAAGCTTTCTCTGAGAGAACGGTTGTATATTATAGCTGAGTATGGAGCTATTGCGTCAGCAAACTCCAATAGGAACCTACGTCGCCGAACGCTCGCTTGAACGGAGTCTGTGGACCAGACTGGAAGAATGAAACGAGGCTTGGGAGGAGGTCCGTGCAGTCTTCATTACACTTTAATGTGGCGCTGCTCGCAGCTTCATTTGCCTTTCTGTTTCAAGGAAAGAAAGCGCCTCACAAAGGCTCCCCACTCTTCACTTTGTGTCAGGCACGTCATCTCTGTTCATTAAGAACCAACTTCGTGAGCAAGAAAAAGTGTGCTCCTACCAGGCCGAAACTTCAATTGCTCCGCAAGGTGGACTGTATATCAAGTTTCTATTACAGGTAAGTTCACCTGTTTCTCAGAAAACTTTATAAGTAACAAAGCTAACTTTAAGTCGTTAGGAAAAAAACGTTCTGCTTTGAAATCTCTTGAATGTTTCTAAAGTCTGTGAGTTAATTAAATGTTTGTAAGCCTGTTGGACCAAACTGCTATGGTTATCAGTCTCTAGACTTACAAACTTCTTAAAGAAACTTACACTAAGGACAAAAAACACACCCATGCCCGACGGAGGACTCGAACTTCTGACTGGAAGCAGTCGCGTATACCAAACTAAGCCGCCTTAGCACGCACGGCCATTCCCGCCAATCAGTTAATTGTCAATGACTTCTGGTCTGCGCCTACATAATGTCGTCATGATCCACTATCCATCGCCACACTAGTCCTGCAGCACGTACTGGGGTGGTATTGGGTTCCAGTCTCGTAACCCGCTCGTACACAATAGCAGTACACTAACAAATGACGCTCAGAACTGCACGAAACCATGTGTAAAATAACGAACAATCATAAACAGAACAGTGGTGTGCGTCATTTCTACGTAAAACCCTGCACTAGCCTACTAGCACCACTAGATGGCGAACGTGTAACAAATGAAAAGAATCTATTGTCATTATAGTGATACTCGTTTCTATTATCTGTATAGGTCGAGGTTGAAGAATCCCCTAAGTTACGTACGTAAAACATGGATAAATTTATGATGGATAAAGAGAAAAGAAATAAAATGTGACAAATCGCAATTACTCTCAAACCTTGATAAACAAAGGATTGAATCAGTAGCATAAATGATTAATCGAAGTTAGATGGCGGATGTAATAATTAATGTCGTGACAACAGTAGACTTGCGCATAATAGTTCGCTATCGGCAGCGCTCACTTTGGTTCGCGGCTCTGCAGCGAACTCGTTCCTTCTGTAGGCGCAGACCAAAAGTCATTGATAATTAACTGATTGGCGGGACTGACCGTGCGTGCTAAGGCGGCTTAGTTTGGTATACGCGACTGCTTCCTCTCAGAGGTTCGAGTCCTCCGTCGGGCATGGATGTGTTTTTTGTCCTTAGTGTAAGTTGCTTTATGTAGTTTGTAAGTCTAGGGACTGATAACCATAGCAGTTTGGTCCAACAGTCTTATAAACATTAGAACATTTTTATTAACTCACAGACTGTAGAAACAATCAACAGACTTCAAAGCAGAACATTTTTTCCTATAAAGTTTTTTGAAAAAGTGATGAAGTTCCTTTAGCTCCCAGTGACGGCTGAGCGGCGTGGTCTGCGCATGCAGGTGGAGGGAGAAGTTCACCCACTTAGCTGCTTCATGTGCTTGCTGCTTGAGCCGCTAACGATATCACGCAAACCAAAAGAAACAGTTTGTGGATAATTTCTCGCGCTTAAGTTTAGAGTTATCTCTACATCTTGGCATTACGGAATTTAGTAGCCAGATATTGCAGAGTGCAGAATACTTCAAAGCAGAAATTTTGTAGCACTGAACTATGTAATCTAGCAGGCAGACGCTAACCTCGAAATGGTTCTCATCAGCAGAAGGCAAACACGTGATTTTTTAATTCTGTTCGCGACCTATCGTGCATATTTTAGTTCGCGACCTATCGTGCATATTTTACTTCGCGACCTATCACGCATATTTTAGTTCGCGACCGGTAGCTCTCCTTTTAGTTCGCAGCTCGGCCGTGAAGTAAGTCGCTCTTTTTAGTTCGTCCGCTCGTTTTGGCTTTTGCTACCGCTAACATAGTAGTAGATATCATCGGAGTAGTGCAGCAACTAAAATCACTTAACAAGAACAAGTCTTCTGGTCCGGATTGTATACCCATTAGATTTCTATCTGATTATGCTGAAGCGATAGCTCCTTACTTAACAGTCATATACAACCGCTCTCTCATAGAAGGATCTGTACCAAAAGATTGGAAAGTTGCACAGGTCACACCTATATTCAAGAAAGGCAGTAGGAGTAACCCACTAAACTACAGGCCTATTTCATTGACGTCAATTTGCAGCAGGGTTTTGGAACATATCCTGTATTCAAATATTATGAATTATCTCGAACAGAACGATCTATTGACCCAAGGTCAACACGGATTTAGAAAATATCGTTCATGCGAAACACAACTAGCTCTTTATTCACACGAAGTGATGGGTGCTATCGACAAAGGTTCGCAAATCGATTCCGTATTTCTTGATTTCCAGAAAGCTTTTGACACCGTACCTCACAAACGGCTTTTAATCAAATTGCGTGGTTATGGTATATCGCCCCAAATTTGCGATTGGATAGGGGATTTCTTGTCAGAGAGGACACAGTTCGTAGTAATCGATGGTAAGGCATCGACTAAAACAGAGGTGATATCGGGCGTTCCACAGGGTAGTGTTATTGGACCTCTGCTATTCCTTATTTATATAAACGATTTAGGGGAAAATCTAAGTAGCTCTCTTAGGTTGTCTGCAGATGACGCCGTCATTTACCGTCTAGTAAAATCATCTGAAGATCAAAACCAACTGCAGAACGATCTGAATAAGATATCTGTATGGTGTAAAAATTGGCAATTGACTCTAAATAATGAGAAGTGTGAAGTCGTCCACATGAGTACGAAAAGAAAGCCGTTAAACTTTCCAGAATGAAACTTCACTCTGCAGCGGAGTGTGCGCTGATATGAAACTTCCTGGCAGATTAAAATTGTGTGCCGGAACCGGGACTCGAACCTGGGACCTTTGCCTTTCGCGGGCAAGCGCACTACCGACTGTGCTATCCCGACACGACTCACGATGCCGCCTCACAACTTTACTTCTGCCAGTACCTCGCCTCCTACTTCGGCATCGTGAATCGTGTCGGGATAGCACAGTCGGTAGTGCGCTTGCCCGCGAAAGGCAAAGGTCCCAGGTTCGAGTCCCGGTTCCAGCACACAGTTTTAATCTGCCAGGAAGTTTCATATCAGCGCACACTCCGCTGCAGAGTGAAGTTTCATTCTGGAAACATCCCTCAGGCTGTGGCTAAGCCATGTCTCCACCATATCCTTTCTTCCAGGAGTGCTAGTCTTGCGTGTTTGCAAGAGAGCTTCTGTGAAGTTTGGAAAGTAGGAGGCGAGGAACTGGCAGAAGTAAAGTTGTGAGGCGGCATCGTGAGTCGTGTCGGGATAGCACAGTCGGTAGTGCGCTTGCCCGTGAAAGGCAAAGGTCCCACGTTCGAGTCCCGGTTCCGGCACACAATTTTAATCTGCCAGGAAGTTCCGTTAAACTTTGTTTACAACATAAATCAATCAAATGTGAAGGCCGTAAACTCCACAAAATACCTAGGAATTACTATTACTTCAGATCTAAACTGGAAACAACACATAGATAATATCGTGGGAAAGGCGAACCAGAGACTGCGTTTTATTGGCAGAACCCTTAAAAGATGCAACTGAAGTACTAAAGAAACTGCATACACTGCGCTTGACCGTCCATTTTTGGAGTATTGTAGCCCAGTGTGGGATCCTTATCAGGTGGGTTTGACGGAGGACATCGAGAGAGTTCAAAGAAGGGCAGCTCATTTCGTATTGTCACGATACAGGGGTGACAGCGTTACGGAAATGATACAGGATCTGGGATGGGAATCATTATAACAACGGCGCTTATCGCTGCGACGTGGGCTACTTGCGAAACTCCAATCGCCAACATTCTCCTCCGAATGCGAAAATATATTGTTGACTCCCACTTACATAGGTAGAAATGATCATCAGAATAAAATAAGAGAAATCAGAGCTCGAACAGAGAGATTCAGGTGTTCTTTCTTCTCGCACGCTATTCGAGAATGGAATGGGAGATAAATGGTATAATTGTGGTTCGATGAACCCTCTGCCAGGCACTTAAATGTGATTCGCAGAGTATCCCATGTAGATGTAGATGTAGATGTAGATGTACTAAAACTACAGCTGAGCTGCATCTCAGCTCGAAATGTCGACTACTGGCAGAAGGAAATCACGTGATTCTGCGCGCTCTCGCGTCCTCTCGCAGTTACCCGTCAGTCTTCGGAAAAGGAGCGGACGAACTAAGAGGCGAGGGATCTGCGAACTAGTTCGCGTAGTTCGCATGTGGGAGCGCTCTTCCGAACTAGCTCGTTAGCGAACTACATAAGACTAGACAACAGGCGCGAAATTCCATTACAAAAATAATTAAATGAGAAAACTAGAAGTTCATTTAGTTCTCGCCTTGTAGGATGTCGGATGTTCTGAAATTTATTAAATATTGAATGAGGTGTTTAATGGTGAAAGGTGGGATAGTGAAAAAGATATTCTGACAGGGATCGGCAAATGAAAAGTGGTGGTGGCGTGGAATAAATGTAACAAAAAACAAATAAATAAAAATAAATGGAATCCTGGCAGGGAACGCAAAATGTAAGGCGTGGGTAGTTATAACATGGAATTATGGATAGGTGCAGCAGCAGAATCCCAATAAATTATCTGAATCCTTAATTTTATTCAATTAATAAAGTCATTATTGAATAATCAATAATATGTATGGCCCTGTATGGCAACCCAATCTCATATCCAGTCACACAGACAAATCCACTACTTTCCCAATTCATAATGACTTTCCCCTCCAAAAATTATGAATTAAAAAACGGGAAACAATAATAAATGTACTCTCAACTAAATATTTATTACACTCCAGGCCATTAAAATTCCTACACTAAGAAGATGACGTGCTACAGACGCGAAATTTAACCCACAGGAAGAAGATGCTGTGATTTGCAAATGATTAGCTTTCCAGAGCATTCACACAAGGTTGCCGCCGGTGGCGACACCTACAACGTGCCGTCATGAGGAAAGTTTCCAACCGATACTAGAACTGACGTATGTCAAATGAATACCCGTTTATCATATGCATTTCTTCTTGGTGTAGCAATTTTAATGCCCAGTAGTGTATAATCTACATCTACATTTGAACTCTGCAGATCACATGTAAGTGCCTGGCAGAGGTTCATCGAACCACCATTATACTATTTATCTCCCATTCCATTCTCGAATAGCGCGCGGAAAGATAGAACACCTGAATCTCTCCGTTCGCTCTCTTTTTTCTCGTATTTTATTCTGATGGTCATTTCTACCTATGTAAGTGGACTCAACAATGTATTTTTGCATTCGGAGGAGAATATTTGCGATTGGACTTTCGCAAGTAGCCCACGCCGCAGCGAAAAGCACCGTTGTTGTAATGATTCCCATCCCAGATCCTGTATCATTTCCGTAACGCTGTCTCCCCTGTATCGTGACAATACGAAACGTGCTGCCCTTCTCTGGACTCTTTCGATGTCCTCTGTTAAACCCACCTGATAAGGATCCCACACTGGGCTGCAATACTCCAAAAATGGACGGACAAGCGTAGTGTATGCAGTTTCTTTTGTAGTTCTGTTGCATCTTTTAAGGGTCCTGCCAATAAAACGCAGTCTCTGGTTTGCCTTTCCCACGACATTATCTACGTGTTCTTTCCAATTTAAGTCTGAAGTAATAGTAATTCCTAGGTATTTAGTGGAGTTTACGGCCTTCACTTATGATTGTTTTATCTTGTAAACAAAGTTTAACGGATTTCTTTTCATACTCATGTGGACGATCACTATGTTCATAGATTTTTATATCAATAACGCTAATATCTCAATTAAAAATTGACATCAATATTCATACAAATTATATATAAATGGAAAAATAAACGTACGTCAACGCTTTACATCAATCTGAACACCGTCAACATGAATTTAATACTGACTTACAAGTCAAAATATCCCATAATGGAGAACGTTAAACTTCGTAACAGTATGGAAATTGACTTACAAGTATTAGTCGTAATGAAATATTCCTAGCAGGGTAGATTTTATAAACAACACTTTCCCGTTAGACTGGCGAACTTGATACAAGGATCATTTACTGCTGGCGTGCGCAAGCCATACATTACCCAGCCGACTAACTGCTGAGCGACTTTCTGCGCCGCTCCTGGCGGTTATAAGCTGAAAAGTGCGCGACCCCTAAATAAATCACTCTCCGATATGCGGCAGCTGTACTGCCTAATATCAGCCGCTGTGTTCTTGGTAGTACACAGTGCGTACGACCTCAAGCTGCTCTGCCAAGTCTGGGCCACTTCAGTTAGCACAGACAAGTAGGCACAAGTTCTGAAGGCCTAAAAGACTCCAGAAAGCTGAGTATGTCGTAATTAGTGCCTCGGTGCAAGTAATTATGGCTGGCTGACCTTGTTCTCACCTAACAAGAACCATCAGTACCAGTTCAAATCTCAGAGCGCACTCTGAAATTTATAGAAGCTCCTAAGTCCAAGAATCGGCTGAATAGGCAAATCTCCACGTCCGTACCCACGGAGAGCACGAAACTAAAACCAACTGCACTTTAAGAGATCATAACCAGAAGTCCCCTAAAACCACCATCTGCCGTACACGTCCGCCCGAAAAACGCCGTTTTTTTCCAGAAAGCCAATCAGATCTCAACTTTCTAGTAATGGCCAGTGAAATTTCACTTACGCCTGGCCGAATTCGAAAACATGAAAGTCTACCCAGCAGGCAGGCAATCAGTCTGCTACCCCTTCCTCTTGGCGCGTTTCTTTGCGCTTTCCGTTACCGTCCACCGGACTTCTTCCAAGCTCGGGCTGCGAAGAAATTGTTCCGTTAGCAAAAGCCATCATCACCTACCTCCAGAGCTCTTGTGTTTTACGAAACACGATTTTGGAGGCTCGTTCCTCGAGTGAGCAGAGGGGACGTTCCGTCGTGTTGCTATCTTCTCTCAAAATCAGCGAGACCGGCTCTTTAAGAGCTCACGCCTGCCAGAGTCTGGGAAGCTCGGCAGACACTTTTACAAGTTCTCAGCTCAAGGCCTCTGCTGTGTCTCTACGCGTACGCAACCCACAGACGCCTGCGCTGTGCCAGTAGGTAGAAACGCCGTCGCCGACTGCACACTGGAATCTCACCCCCCCCCCCGGGCCTTCTTCCTACACCTACACAGCCAAACAACTCCCCCTTCACGCATAACACTGTCCTGCTCCAATATTCCATCAACAGCAACAGCAAATTACACGTAATGAACTAATTACATGATTAATCCAACGTTAAATTATACAATACAGATGAGAGGTGGTCTGCCATCTCTCATTACCACAGACCCACTGCGAGTTTCTGCATGTGGAGTACCTCATCATTTAATATGATGTGTAACAGAACAAAAGATATTTCCTGGCTTGTCAATCGTTTACATTTGTCAATAATTTATCATTATTTTGATTAATATTTTTCCTACGTAGCCCCAACAAAAATGAAATCCGGAGTTTATACGTTGACACTTTACCTCAGACTGGAATTACATACCTATGTTCAGGACACTCATTTATTTATGTGAGCAGACGGTCCATTTTAGGAATGCAGATACTTGTGCTTTACCTCACTGTGGCACTGATGTTACGGAAATCCGATGAAAATGATAAGCCAAAAAATGTGTATATAAGTGTTACATGTAGCATATGTGGAATATTTCTCTAGCGTCTGGCTCTGTTTATCTGCGTGACAAATCAACAAACTGGTGTAACACCTAGATTACAACACATAACTAATGTGACAGAAAACCTCACTCGGAACATTGCCCTTTATTTATATGTATTACGCGTCGCATGCTGCTGTAATCTCTCTCGACGGTGGTCTATGCAGTGTCCCCTGTTAAATACCCCCAGCCGCCGGCTACGAAATGCTCAGTTGATTATTGATTTATAGACAGTGGTTCGTACACACAATACAGGAACTCCATTAAATGGTTATTTTATGGTAAAAAAACGAGTTCTAAATATTCAATCTGATAAGAATCTCCATCGAATTACCACTGCGTTACAGAAAACATTTCCTAGCAGCAGATGCTTTCTAATAATGTTTGCAATCGAAGTACCCTGGCCGGCCGCGGTGGCCGAGGGGACTGAGGCGCTTCAGTCACGGTCTACACGGCCACTACGGTCGGGGGTTCGAATCCCCCCTCGGGCATGGATATTTGTGTCGTCTTTAGTGTAAGGTAGTTCATAAGTAGTTTGTAAGTTTAGGGACTGATGACCCCGTAGTCAAGTCTCATAAGCTCTACAAACATTTTTTTTTTTTTTTTTAATGTGTGCTTACAAATCTCTGCCGACAAAAATAGACGTTTAACATCGTAGAATTACTTGTAATTGGTTTAATTTTATTTACGGCAGCTACGGCAGTCGGTGTTAATGTAGTATTTCATGGTAAACACGGAAGATGATTAGCCTCATTGTATGTCACTGAGTTTTCAGCCAAGAGACTTTGGCAACATGAGGCGCTCACGTAAGTGATATTTACCGAATTCATTATACGAATACAACATTAAAAATGAAATCGATTTTCGATTGTAATAGACAAGAAGGCAAATGAAACTTACACAATTCAAATGCGCTATGCCACAGATACGTGCAAAACGAAAATCATTAGTATACGTAGCCATTAAGAGAGACAAAAGGAAGCAAATGTTTCCATAGCTATAGCTCTGATCACGCTTTAAAAATCTCCAGCTGCCAAATAAGTGAGAGTCGAAAATTGAAGTGGTACCAACTTCTGCCTTACGTACCGGTCAGGTGCTATGGTAAAAATGCGACACTGAAGTAACAGCTTTTCGTGGAAATACGTTCTAGGTACTTCCACGTTTAATGGTCAATTTTAGTAAGATCGTTCATGATATTAGCAGTGGAAATCAATACACCATAGAAACGAATTATCAACATAACGTATATGGTCGTCTTTATCTCATTTACTTTTATGTAACAGAAACTTTGTGATAGTTTCCAGCAGATAATATATAATTTGAAGCAATTCCCTAATTATTAATTTCTTCATTTTATATAGGCACGACGAGCTAAAGACGATACGTGTATAGAGATAGATGGAGGAAGAGATTGCTGATGGACGGAACGAAAGGGAGTGATGAACAGAGCCGCGGCGGAGCGGCCGAGCGCATTGTGGCGCTATGCTACGATGCGCGAGGCCGTTTCCCGTCGGGGGTTCGAATCCCCTCTCGGGCATGGATGTTTGTGCCGTCTTTAGTATAAGCTAGTTCATAACTAGTTTGTAAGTTTAGGGACTGATGACCCGTAATTAAGTCCCATAAGCTCTACAAACATTTGAATAGTAGATGGGAAATAGATGGAAAGAATGTAGAAAACAATAGCTTTTTACTAAGGTGAATTATACGTCACATGGTCCAGAGTCGGTAAATTGATCTGTATATTTGTGGAGAAAACGAAAGACAAAAATGTAATCTATCTTATGGGTTTAAAATAAAGAGTATCTCTGAAAGTATATTTTTTATAACTTTCGTTTTATTTAGCCACAGTAGCGTAACGAACGATATTGATATGATTGAAGCATTCTCTCGGTGATTCTGTGTTCACATGAGTTACAGTATTTCCTTTTCTATTTATTTCCTATGACAGTGAGCCAAAGCGAAGCGTGGCCGGGTCGAGCTAATAGTTACTATAATGTACAACCTTAAATAATTTTATTAAAATCGGTTCTTTGACTAATGGAATCTAATTGCAATAAAAAGAATGCTATATCTTAATACAGTGTATAATATCTGAAGGAGAGTACAGCAATTTTTTTTTTCTAGGACGCTACATCCCCCTCTCTTTCACTCTTTAGTCCGCCACAGCTTAAATGGACTTCTTTGTTTCCCCAGAAGAAACTGAAGATGAAAAGCTGGTAGGCTCGTAGTTGGCTGTCTCGCTACACAACAGTCAACGGAGCAGATATTTGACGGAGTTAGGCAAAAACTGACGCCTCATTACGAAATGAATCAACGGAAATTAGTGACTCTTTTTTGAACTATTGCTATGAAGTGATGTGTAAGGTATTGACGTCAATAAAAGATGGATGGATTTTATCTCTTATTGAGCTAGAGTTTAATTCTAGATTATTTTAAGATTATGAGTCATTTATAACAAAGATAACAGTAGTACTGAAATATTGAGGTACAATGTTTATCTTATGACACCAACTGTTGTGCAGATATACATTTCTGACTCGTTCATATACTAAGACTGTCATGGCCCATATCACGTGCTCTCATCAACATCACAACTGCCTAATCCCTGCCTTCTTATTTTCTTTCTATTTCATCATTTTCTGAGCAGGAAACACTGTTTAGTGTGCACGGAGCGCATGCAGTTCCCATAACCCTCTACCTATATTCTTCCCTAATAATAGCCATAACTTCTACAGAACCTTCTTTTTGTATAGTTATCACCGTTAATAATTATTAGAGCATCGAAAATCGTAAACTTTAGATTTATGAAACATAAAAAGAAAAGAATATTAGGCGCGAGGCAACACGTTATTAAAAGAAACATTCATATGCAGTGGCTTCCAACGCCAAGATTACTTTATAGATGAATATTTACTAAATTTGCGTGTTTAGGTACGCTAATCTCCGTTATTTCCAATGGAAGGGATTGTTTAAATGTGAATGCATCAGGATTATGAGGAAAATCAGCTTTCCTTAACTTACACGATGCTTTACCATGATCAGGGAAGACAGTAACATTCTGATTCTTTACACGTTCTTCACTGTCTGCATATATTTTGAAAAATTTAGTACACATGTGTATAACACGAAAATTTGTGTTTCTGAAACACTTGGTCATTTTGTACACGTATAACATAACAATACAACCAAGAACACATAAGAAATTAACGGACCGCACAATGTTTTGTAATAAAATAATGCCACAACAAAGGACTGATATGATTATCCAATGTGTCAGCTCCTGAGACATAAGACTGGTTTCTAAGACACGAATCCTCAGATTTGGCAGTCTGTAGGAGATATAATAACAACTTTGTCAAACGTCAAATTTGAGGTACTAAAATAGGCAGTGTTTAGCTCAAAATTCAAATGTTCAAATGTTTGTAAATCTATCTGACTCAACTCTAGGTTGTTAGTGCGTAGCTTACAAACTACACTACAGCTACACTCCGCTGCAGAGTGAAGTTTCATTCTACTTAAATTAAGTTAAAATAACCTAAGGACGACACGCAACTCCATGCCCGAGGGAGGATTTGAACCTCTGACGCTGGAGAGCTCGCTATCCGCAACATGGCGCTCCCAACCGCTCGGCTACTCCCGCGCGGCCAGGTTTTAGCCAATGATGCACTATGAAAAAGAAAAGTTTAATGTCACTGAACTTGCGTACGCCGCGACGCATTAGCTGTGCGTACTAGAGCGCCGTGCTGCGGTGCGCGCGGCCGTTCGCCATCGGGGGTTCGAGTCCCCCATAGGGCATTGGTATTTGTGTTGTCCTTAGGTTAATTTACCTTATTTTAAGTAGTTTGTAAGCTACGGACTAATAACCTAGAAGTTAAGTCCGATAGATTTACAAACATATGAACAGTTGATTTTGACATACCTCATTAGTCATGACCGACATTATCTATTCATCGGAAAATATTTAGTTTGGGATCATGTACAATTTTCATAGTTCTGACGCTAAGCAGTTGGTTACACCCAAAGAAGGAAAATTGCCCGTGCATTGAGCACGTCATTTTAGACGAAATATGCAATATTAAACATTCACAGAGGAATATTTTCCGCATTCAGTAATGCGAGATGCTACATAAGCAAACACTGTACAATGGCGTGTACAATTGGCCCGTATTACGCGTCGAATTTCAAAGCCATCACTTACAAAAAATAAACGGTGTGCCATGAATTAAAGAAATCTAGGTGGAACTGTGAATATGTTGACGGGAATAATGTCTGCGATCAGATAGTCTGCATGTGAGTAAAAATGCAGCCAGTAATGAGGCTCGGAATATGCATAACACTCATTGATCTGATAATGAAGCATCGACGCTGCAAGACAAAATGTCAGAATGAAATATCGGGCCATATAAACAATACGCCACAGTTAAGCGTGACGATAGCCATGCAATGGTGATTCGCTGCGGCATTGCCTTTGTTGGTGAATATATGCAAATGAACCTAGTGTGACTTATTATAAACAATGGAGCTACATCCAGTAATACACCAAGCGAAACGTCGGATCATACCATTTTCATCTCCGTTTCTGTACCATTGAAACAATTAATATTCACTATCAGCCTACGTACACTCTGGGTTTTGACATAATGCGAAAGGATAGTCCAAACACTGTACTTAATTATTTATTTATATATCACACAAGATATCTTTCGACCTTAAATGCCACCGTCAGGTATTTCTTATTTAGAGGTTGTAAGTACTTCAACTACTATTTATTAGGTGATGTTTTACATTTGATTTATGAATTCTGAGGTATTGACAGATGCTGTAAATGGCTAAAATTCATAAATTAAATGCAAAAATCACCAAATAAATAGTCAGTTAAAGCACTTGCAACCTCTAAATAAGAAACACCTGACGATGGCATTTAATGCCGAAAGATATCTTGTGTGATATAGAAATAAATAATTAAGTACAGTGTTTGGACTATCCTTTCGCATTATGTCAATATACGACATTTCTAACACTGTGCGCCCCAGATATAACAAGTTATTGACACTCTGGATTTTGTACTTCACAGCTACCTCAGAGTCTAACACAATCAAGTATTACTCGACTCTGTGGAGGTGAACTTGTAAACTGGTAGGGAGGAACGGGGTGGGGGTTGGAGAAAGGGAGAATCGATGATGACTCGTCGAACGAAGTCTACTTTTCAGCCACTCTGAAATTCACGTGGTGCTCGTTACATTTTTGTAGAAGCGACGAATTAACATTTACACTGTGGCGACAAAAGTCATGGTATACATCCAAGGAGGTTAAAATAAGGCGAGATGGCGGCACTACGCAAACATTAGCTATCGATTGAAGCCAGTCTGCCATCTTGCGGTGACAAGGAAATCTTATAAGATTAAACCAGTGTGGTTCTTGCCCTGTTCAATTTCGGAGGAGATATTTGATATAGTACACTTTTGTGTACAAATACAGACCTTCCAGATAACTGAAATGTGATTTATTAACTCAAAATCTCAAAAAATATTCAAATGTTTATTAAGCTTATGGGACTTAACTGCGGGTCATCAGTCCCTAAACTTACAAACTACTTATAAACTAACTTATACTGAAGACAGTACAAACGTCCATGCGCATCGTAGCATAGCGCCTCAATGCGCTCGGTCATTCCGCCGCGGCTCACAATCTCATTCCGTATGACGGGATAATACCCAAATGTTTTACAAGGACTGGAATTTTCAGCTGTAGAACTTAACAGCAAATACAGAACAAGATTTTTCCATTAATGACAGAACGAAGCTGTTTCATTTTCGTAAGTTCAGTGAAGAAGATAGGATTTTTTATGTTGAATATACACGATTAATTTCGAAATAAATTTTTGTTTTAAAATAGCATACGATTTTCTTGTTCTGCTTGCATATCCATAAGTAATGCAGGTGACCTTCTTTTCTTTTTTAGATAAAATACAGAGGATTCTATAAATACACGCTCGCCACGACAAATTTAATTGGCTCCGCAATATGGAGACAATAGGTTCACTTCAGCGGCGTTAAGGGCATATCCGCCTGTTCTAACCTCCTTGGTATACGTTGCAACATCATCTCAGATTTCCAGTTGCTCACTGCGAAGTACGGCAACTCAGCATGGCATGGATTCAACAAGTCGCTGGATGTCTTCTCCTAGGACAATGAGACATTTTACCTCTACGGCCACAGGGTTTCTTATATCCTAAGCAAATATTTATTTCCTAGCAATGAAATTCACCGTGTGTGACGTCATAACGACATTCACTTTTTTCCTTCCATGTGACAGACGCCATCTTGATTTGCCGTATATCTCACAGTTTTGGTATTAAGCCGTTTTATGGCAACAGCACATTAAAGACGAATCACAAAATTCATCTATAGGTTAATTTCTTATAACGAAATGTACATTAAAAATACATAAACAGCGAAAAATCCTGTGATAACGGTATTATATAAAATACTTGAAGCGTCATGGGTAGCAAGTAGTCATTGCGTAGCGATTACTGTCGTAGCACTTCATGTAAGAGGTATTGCGTTCGAAACTCCACCTATGAAAATTTATCGTTTGCAAATGTAAACAGTATACTGAGAATCACTACATCCATACTTCATAAGCGTTTTAGATCTTTGCCTAATGCTAGGATTGCTTTGCTTGGGATATAAACGCATAAGGTGATTCCAGTTGAAGTGTTACTTTCAGTTTTCCAATGTAACTAAATTTTCTAAATCGAAATATTGAAACATTTTGACCGTTTTGGAGCGTTAAAATTAATTCAAAGTTGAAAATTTCTGCTGGACCGGGATTCGAACCCGTATTTTCCGCTTTGGGCCAACGGTCGCCTTATCCATTTAGGCTATGCATGCATGCTTCCTTTCCGACCCAAATCCTCATCTTGTAGCACTGTAGTGCCCTTTGCCCATTGGTTCCTCTTGTTCGCAGCCTATGCTGGATTCCCGCAAAGGATCGAGCGTTTGAATGCGTCCGTATTGTAATTGTCATTGCCTGTTGTGGGCATATTCACAATTATTGATATTCTGTCTGTTCTTCCGCTCTATTTTTGTGTATTTTAAAGCAATGGAAAAATCTTTATGTAGATTGTCATACAGTTAACCTATATCCAGAGACGTTTTATTGAAACTGAACTATATGTGGAACATTTGAATGGTAAAAAACCTACTTTCCCCTTAATCTTTGTCAGTCTGCTGTTAGCGGATGCTGATGTGACCCTGAGTGTGCTAAAGATATATGTTAGTCTTTATTATGTGTTTCACGCTTGGTTTAAGCTCTCACGTGATCTTCCTTCTAATTTACGCCGGATATCTTCATTTTAATGTTTATTTTCATTAAAATTACTGAGATATTAGAAATGCGAGGCGGACATCAGGATTGATGAAGTGGCCCTGACCTCTCACAAATGCTAGCTCATTGTCTCGCCTTCCCCGAGATTTTCAGCCAAAATTAACAGTTCTGCTATGTCAGATATATAGCCGGAAAGTTTGCGACTTGGTTCACACACCCCGATAATAATCATACTGCCTCGTCTCAACGCTCACACACCGCAACAGCATTTCCATTTTATTAGCACAGACTGAAGGAGACGCACGTACTGTGTTTCCTTATTTTGCACTCAGATTTCTTTATGCTCATTTTTCTTACTGAAGTGCGCGCAGATTTTTTGGCAGATACGTATTTCCACATCAGCTAACTTCAGTCGTAGTAAGCGAACATCAGTATAAACTTTTGACAAAAGTTGAAATTTCTCAGCCGGACGCAGCGGCCGAGCGGTCTGCGGCGTGCATGTCACGGTCTGCACGGCCGCTGCGGTTGGGGGTTCTAATGGATGTTTGTGCCGTCTTTAGTATAAGCTAGTTCATAAATAGTTTGTAAGTTTAGGGCCTGATGACCCAGTAGTTAAGTCCCATTTCTTACAATTCATTCTGTTTAGTCTTTCCAAATGTTATTAAGGAAACACTAGCAATATACGAGGCAATTTTTGCACACCAACTGACGTCTCGACTATGTCCCATTAACTCTGAATGAGGTCGAAGTCGCGCCACCGGGATGGCCAAATCTTTCGCAGGATTTGTTCAAATTGTTTTCAAACAAATCACCAACAATAGAGACCAGGTGACACGGAGCATTCTCAACCATAGAAATTCCATAATTGTTTGGGAGCCTGTGTACATGAACGGCTGCAATTGGTTTCTATGTAGACGAACATACACATTTCCAGTCAGTGATCGGTTCATCTGGATCCGAAGATAGAATCATTTCATGTGAAAAAAAATCCATATCACCATGCAGCCACCATCAGCTTGCACAATGCTTTTTGACAACTTTAGTGCATGGCCTGGTGCTGTCTGCACCACTCTCGCACCGTACCATCAGTTCAGGCGAAATTAAATCGGCCTCTCAGCTACCAAGCTACGATTTAAAAGTCGTCTAGGGTCCAACCGATGTGCTCGGGACACCAGGAGAGGAATTGCTTGTGGCGTTGACGCATTAAAAGAGTCGGTCTTCTGTTGCCACGGGCCATTACGCCCAATTGCGCAGCACTATCCTGAAGGATTTCAGGGATTATTCCATGCAGTGTTGCTTGTCTGTTGACACTGATGGCTCTACGCAATCGCAATTGGTCATAAAGAGAAGGTTGTCGATGACTGTGTTCCCAGTGGTGATAGTTAAAGCCTCAGATTTGGTGTATTTGACACACTGTTGGGACACTGTTGGTCATGGAATATTGAATTTCCTTACAATCCCCGAAGTCTAACTGTCATGTGATTCTAAACGCACAAAGTCAGTCCAATATTCAACAAAGGCAATAGGGGTGATCCGAAAAATACAGGCCTATATCACTGATGTCGATTTGTAGCAGGATTTTAGAACATATACATTCCTCAGAACTTACGAACCACCTTGAAGAGAACGACGAATTGACTCGTAGTCAACACGGATTCAGGAAGTATCCTTTTTGTGAAACACAGCTGGCTCTTTAATCACATGAAGTGATGAGTGCTATCTACAAGGGATCTCAAATCGATTCCATAATTATGCATTTTCGAAAGGCTATTGACACTATTTCACATGCGTCTCCTAATCAAATAGCGTGCTTATGGAATATAGCCACATTTGTGTAATTGGATTGGCAATTTCTTGCGAGAAAACACACAGCACGTTGTGACTGACGGAAAGTCATCGAGTAAAACAGAATTGATAGCTAGCATTTACCAGGGAAGTCTCATAGGGCCCCTACTGTTCCTTATGTATATAAACGATTTAGAGGACAATGTGAGTAGCTCTCTGTACGAGAATGATGCTACCGTTTACCAGTTATAAAATCTTCAGAAGATCAAAATCAGCTGCACAGTGATTTAGATAACATATCTCTATGGTGCAACAATCGGCAGTTCACCCTAAATAATGAAAAGTGTGAAGCCATCCATACGAGCACGAAATAAATCCTTAAATCTTCACTTATGTGATAAATCAGTCAAATCTAAAGACCGTGAATTCAGCTAAATAACTACTCCAAGAAATTAAAATTGCAAACAATCTTAACCGGAAAGAACACAAAAAATGTCTTACTGAAGGCGAACGAAAGGCTAAGTTTCATTGGCAGAAGACTTAATAGGTCCAACAGTTCTACAAAAGAAACTGCCTACACTACAACTTGTGCGACTTATTTTGAAGTATTGCTTCCCATTGTAGCATCCCCGGACTGACTGATGATAAAGTTCAAAGAAGGGCAGCTCGTTTTGTATTATCGCGATATAGGGGAGAGAGTGGCACAGAAAAGATGCTCTACACCTACATCTACACAGGATACTCTGCAAATCACATTTAAGTGCCTGGCATCGAACCACCATTATACTATTTATCTCCCATTCCATTCTCGAATAAAGCGCGGGAAGAAAGAACACGTGAATCTCTCCGTTCGAGCTCTGATTTATCGTATTTTAATCTGATGATCATTTCTACCTATGTAAGTGGGAGTCAACGATATATTTTCGCATTCGGAGGAGAATGCTGGAGATTGTAGTTTCGTGAGTAGCCCACGCCGCAGCGATAAGCGCCGTTGTTGTAATGATTCCCATCCCAGATCCTGTATCATTTCCGTAACGCTGTCTCCCCTGTATCGTGACAATACGAAACGAGCTGCTCGTCTTTGGACTCTTTCGATTTCCTCCGTGAAACCCACCTGATAAGGATCCCACAGTGGGCAGCAATATTCCAAACAAGGACGGACAAGCGTAGTGTATGCATCCTCTGAAGTAGTTCTGTTGCATCTTTTAAGGGTTCTGCCAATAAAACGCAGTCTTTGATTCGCCTTTCCCACGACATTATCTACGTGTTCTTTCCAGTTTAAGTCTGAAGTAATTGTAATTCCTAGGTATTTTGTGAAGTTTACGGCCTTCACTTTTGATTGATTTATCTTGTAAACAAAAAAGTTTAACGGATTTCTTTTCGTACACATATGGACGACATCACACTTCTCATTATTTAGAGTTAATTGCTAGTTTTTACACCATCTTATCCAGATCGTTCTGCAGTTGGTTTTGATCTTCAGATGAGTTTACTAGACGGTAAATGACAGAGTAATCTGCAAACAACCTAAGAGAGCTACTTAGATTTTTCCCTAAATCGTTTATGTAAATAAGGAACAGCAGAGGACCAATAACATTACCCTGTGGAACGCCCGATATCACCTCTGTTTTAGTCGATGCCTTACCATCGATTACTACGAGCTGTGTCCTCTCTGACAGGAAATCCCCTATCCAGTCGCAAATTTGGGGCGATATACCATAACCACGCAATTTGATTGAAAAACCTTCTGGTAATCAAGAGATACGGAATCGATGTGCAAACCCTTGTCGATAGCACTCATCACTTCGTGTGAGTAAAGAGCTAGAATAAACGATATTTTCTATATCCTTGTTGACCTTGGTCAACAGATCATTCTGATCGAGATAATTCATAATAGTTGAATACAGGACATGTTTCAAAACCCTGCTGCAAATTGACGTCAATGAAATGGGCCTGTACTTTAGTGGGTTACTCCTACTGCCTTTCTTGAATATAGGTGTCACCTGTACAACTTTCCAATCTTTTGGTACAGATCCTTCTATGACAGAGTGGTTGTATATGACTGTTAAGTAAGGAGCTATTGCTTCAGCATAATCAGATAGAAATCTAATGGTTATAGAGTCCGGACCAGAAGACTTGTTCTTGTTAAGAGATATTAGTTGCTTCACTACTCCGATATCTACTTCTACGTTACTCATTACGGCCTCTGTTCGTAATTCAAAATCCGGAATATTGGTTTCGTTTTCTTTGGTGAATAAGTTTCTAAAAGCTATGTTTAGTAACTCTGCTTTAGTAGCGCTGTCATCGGCAGGATCGCCATTACTATCACGTAGTGAGGGTATTGTTTGTGTTTTGCCCCTAGTATGTTCAACATATGAGCAAAATCTCTTTGGGTTTTCTGTCAAATTTAGTTGGAGTGGAAATCGTTAAAAAAAAAAGGCGTTATTTGTTGCGGCGAAATCTATTTGCGAAATTTCTTTCACCAGCTTTCTCTTGCGAATTCGATTATATTTTGTTAGCATCGACCTACATAGGGAGACATGATCATCACAGTAAAATAAGATAAATAGATTGGAACGGTAGAGAAATGTCATAAAAGCGGTTCGATGAATCTCTGACGAGCAGTTAAATATGATTAGCAGAGTATTTATGTAGACATAGGTGAATTCCTGTCGTGTGACCATAATCACGTTGGAAAGTTTTTCACGTGAATCGGCGGAGAACAAACAAGACTTGCAGTGCACAGCCCTACTGTACCTTGTATATGGGATACCTCTCGCCCCAGGAGGCTCACGATTCTTTCGTGTACGTGTGTGGCGAGCACGGGGCCCCTATCTAATGCAGTCTTCATTCCTTCTTTCCTCTGTAGACTGCATTTACTTTCCGTTCCACTCCTTTCCTATCCTCACTCCTTCCCCTCCCCACCGAGGGACTGATGACCTACGCAGTTTAGTTCCCGTGTCCAAAATCACCAACTAACCGACATCTCTGCGAACAGTATCTCTGCATATCGCTATTCCATGACGTTTTCAACCTCATTGTATAGTTTTTAGCTGGTAGAAAACTTCGGCATACGCATAGATATAGATGATTTCGGCGCTCACGTCGTCACCCAACTGTGATTTATTTAGTTTTCATATCGAAAAACTGTGTTACACACTCATTCGTTGATTAAAGCATTTTGGAGACTCACTGTGGAGACCTGTTTCCTCAAGTTGAGGAAAGCAATGAAGACTTCTTAGACTTGAAATGAATTTTCTTTAGAAAGGGGAACTGCACTGCATATTAGTCAGTGACATCTGCAGATGCACCGAGATGATTTCAGCCAAAATTACAAACGGTCTCGAAAACAGGTATAAAATTGGATGTGTCCTCAAAACGCGTACAAAACTGTCTTTGTAATTCTTTAAAGGCCAAATGAATTATTCAGACCTCAGGGGTCCGTAACTGCAATGAGCTAAGGTAATACGACTGTGCTTTTATCTTTTCTAAATTTAGTTTTTAAATGCGTTCCTATGACATCAGATACCACGTCGTTTCCTTTCTGCAATATAGGCAGCGTGCAGTAAAGTTAACTTAAAATGCGCACTATGCAATTAATTCCACATGATGTAATTTTAGTTCTTGCCCTCTGTCAATCGCAATAAATTAAACATTGGCAGATTTTAAATTACAAAATACTTGCAGGCATGTGCTATTACGCCTCCCGTAAGACCCAAATTTCCAACGTATATACCCTCTACTCTCTTAGTTCTCCTGCCCATTAACCTTTCATGTCACCGATTCCAGTAAGAGTTCGAGTATGGCGTCTCTTCCACACCACTGTACTATACAAGCTGGCCATGTAAAATGCAACATCAAGAAGTGTCGGAAAAGTGACAAGCTTATTGTTTTTGATTCTCCAATATTCCAAGTACGATACGCAATAATATCCCTCTCGTTGAAAGATTCAAGGCCACCCTTTCCAGCATGATCAGTCCTAACAAGAGCGATCGTCAACCTTCCAGAACCACCGAAAACTTCATTAGTTTTAATATTAAAATGAAAAACAGGTTGTTGTTGTCTTCAGTCCGAAGACTGGTTTGATGCAGCTTTCCACAATACCCTATCCTGAGCAAGATCTTCAACTGCACATAAGAACGGGACCCTACATCTGTCTGAATCTGCTTACTGTATCCATGTCTTGGTCTTTAATGTTGGTAAGGCTTAAGGAACTTAACTGCGGCGTCATCAGTCCCTAAAATTACAAACTACTTATAAACTACCGTATACTAAAGACGACACTAACATCCATCCCCGAGGGGGGGATTCGAACCCCCGACGGCGGAGTGCCACGCGTACCGCCACACGGCGCTCCAGCACGCGCGGCTAATCCGCCGCGACCTCTCTTGGTCTTCCTCTGGCATTTTTACCCCACGCACTTCCCTCCAACGCTAAATTCGCAATTCCTTGATGTCTAAGAATGTGCCCTACCAATCGATCTCATCTTTTAGTCAAGGTATGCCAGTAATTTCTCCCCAATTCTGTTCAGTACCACCTCATTAGTTACGCGATCCACCCACCTAATCTTCAGCATTCTTCTGTAGCACCACATTTCAAAAGGCTCTATCCTCTTCCCGTCCGCACTGTTTATCTTTCAACAACAAAAGTAATAGGACCACTTAAAATATCCTTCTCGGCCTTGGTTGTAACTCCATATCTTGGAATTAAATGCGAAGTATCCGCAGCTTTATATACAGGCTAACGACTACGCCGCAATCTTGTCATACAATGTGGCATCTCTGTTAGTATTCAAAGCTGTTGCAAGGCTGTTGCGGCTGCTCGGCAACTGACGCTGCCTCTGCTGCTGCTGCAGCAACTGCAGTGATATATCCTTTTTTTAATGCTGACGTTGATGTCTGTCGTAAAAAATCGAAAGTCAGCTGCACAACAGTCGAGCCACTTAGTCTGTCGAATAACCAGTGGGTACCTCATCAAGTAGAACTGGAAGAAATTTCATAACAAAATGTGCTCCACAACTTCTATTTTTGCACTCCTGGGATGAAGTAAGATGCCGCAATGTGTACAATATGCCGAAACAAGAGAAAAAGTCCAGTGAACATGCGATGTGCCCTGAACTAATGGTAGACATGGGTTTCACCGTATCGAAGAATAGCTTATAGCTCTGAAGACATACATTTTACAGCCTAAGTTCACTGCACATTTTTCTTGCTTTGGTCTATAGTACCACGTCCCATGTATGAAAAGCACAGAATTTGCATTAAAAGAGATTTTTTTCCACATTATCGAAGTTGAATGTTTGCTCATAGTATAACTGGCTGACTTAGGTCCCTTTTACAGCTCAAAATGTTCAAATGTTTGTAAATCTATGAAATTCAGCTGCTGGGTTGTTAGTTTGTAGCTTACAAACTACTTAAACTAAGGTAAACTACCCTAAGGACAACACAAACACCTATGCCGGAGTGGGGGGGGGGGGGAGACCGAACCCCCCAAAGGCGAACGGCCGCAGCCGCGGTGGAGTAGCCGAGCGGTCTAAAGCGTCTCGCTGCGGAGCGCGCGGTTGCTCGTCGTGGAGGTTCGAGTCCTCCCTGGGGCATGGGTGTGTGTGTTTGTCCTTAGGTTAGTTTACCTAGGTTTAAGTAGTTTGTAGGCTACGGACTGATGACCACGCAGTTTCGTCCGATAGATTTACAAACATTTGAACATTTTTGAACGGCCGCACGCATCGCAGCACGGCGCCCCACTGCCCACGGCTAAGCCACCGCGGCCTCTTTTACAGACCCTCGAAGTCTGTCGTATTTTGGAAACACCACATATATACAACCTCAGACAACAAATTACAGTGTATAGTCCTGCAACATTAACGTGTATGAACTACAACCTCTGGCATCTGTAACATTAACGTAAATGATCAGCTACAATTACCTTACTGTCCATCGAAATAGTCATCTCCCTTAACTATGCACCAACGAGCTCTGCAATACATGCCCTGGAAACTTTACACGAAGTCTTCCTTTAGGATGGTGTTCAAAAGCCGAGACACGTTTCATCGGAAGTCAGGAATATCGTCGAATCTATTTCCTTTGGAAGCGAGTTTGAGTAAAAGGAACAGGAAGAAGTCTGGATGGTGGATGTTCAAGTCGCACCACCTCTTGTTTTGTCAGGAACTGTTTGACTTTCTCGGTATACGATTACACTGAATCACAACACTTACAAAAAAATTATACTACAATACATTATAGAGTGTGCGAGTGTTTTTTTTTCTGCTACAACAGAAAATGCCTTATTGACTGCACATATTGTGGATATTGTCTCCTCATAGCTAATGAAATACTCGTCGAGACGATGCAATCCTTGATGAGGTAGCCAGATCTAATCATGCAACATTCATTTTAACTACACAAAATCTACCTCATAATACTCTTAATTACAGAACCACTATCAGTTTGCAATGTGGCAACTGCTTGGTGGTTGGTAGGAAATCTCATAAACCGTCTGAAGCTATATCTTGATAACATGCTCCGTTACACACACTCTGTATCTGTATACAAAACACCAGTCCAATACCTCTTTGTTTACATGATTTTGGCAGTGTTCTAGAAACGTCTCTTCAATGGTAATTCCCCTAACAAATTCTTCGTTTGTGTGCCGCTAACAAATATTTTACAAAATGCCCTACTGTAACATCTCTCTCACGCACATACACATAATTTTACAATAATATTTAACTAAACAATTTGTTTATAATGCAATTTCAACAATAGTTCTTTTAATACACCAATAATATTCATGGAAATAAAAATGTTAAGGTTTTTAATCTCGAAAAATGCCATAGGGTGGCGCGACGTACAGGCGTTTCTACCATTAACTGACACATTATGGTTAGTGATCCCATTATGAATTGTCGTGCCAGCGGTGACATATACATCTTTGTTCATTGCACCTACGTGTTACCAACTTATGCACTATTATTTTCAAATGCTAGTAAACCTACTGGACCAAATAGCTATTGTCATCAGTGCCTACTCAGAAACCACTTAAACTAACTTACACTAAGCACAACACATCCTCGTACCCGAGGGGGGACTCGAACCTCCACCTAAAGCGACCGCCCAGTGCGTATCATGATGAATTAGACCACCCGGTCACTTGCACTTAAACAAAACAATTATGCATTGTGGAATACATGTATCGTTACAAGAAAATATTGCTTGCATTACTCTTTGTTACCCATTGCGAAGAAAGAATTTTATTTCAGTGCTCTTATTGAATATTTGTGATAAAAACTAGATTGGTGTACCTTGAACTGGAAAAAACACATTGAAGAGCTGCTGATACGTTTGAGTTCAGCTACTTATGCTATTAGGGTAATTGCAAATGTTGGTGATGTAAGTCTCAGTAAATTAGCTTACTGTGCCTAGTTTTAATTCTCTGCTTTCGTACGGCATCATTTTCTGGAGTAATTTATCATTGAGTAAAAAAGTATTCATTGCACAAAAGTGTATAATCAGAATAATTGCTGGAGCCCATCCAAGATCATCCTGCAGACACTTATTTGATCTTCACAGTATATATATTCACTTATGAAATTTGTTATTACCAATCCCACAGAATTCAAAAGCAATAGCAGGGTACATAACTACAACCTTTGGAGAAAGAATTATATTCAGTATTCAAGGTTACAAAAAAGGTTAAAAAAAGTGTGTCATGTAATACTTAGTGCAAAGTAATAATTTGTAAAGACACCTCTTATTAATCTGACACGTTCCACATCATTACGAAGTGTCGTATTCATGATCTATGGAGCAAGTAATAATCTAATGTAAGATAACCTTTAATTTAGTGTATATTTGCTTGTATATAGTCTAAATTAAACTGGTATAATGTTGCCTAAAAATTAAGACTTTATTTTAGGAGCATCGAACATTTACTCGCGTTCACGCTGGACGATTTAAATTACTCAATAGGGCTAACAAATTAGGAAAGGTACCCCAACATTTAGATACTGTACCCGTAATATTACTGTCTTAACATCCTTTCCAACTTTGAAAACTACGTAATGTTAAAAGGTTAAAAAATTGTGTCATGTAATATTTAGTACAAAGTAATAATTTGTAAAGACACCTCTTACTAATCTGATACGTTCCACATCATTAAAAAGTGCCGTATTCATGATCTATGGAGCAAGTATAATCTAATCTAAGCTAACCTTTAATTTACTGTATATTTGCTTGTATATAGTCTAAATTAAACTGGTGTAACGTAGCCTAAAAAATTACGACTTTATTTTAGGTGCATCGAACATTTACTCCCCTTTACGATGGACGATTAATATTACTCAATAGAGCTAAAAATTTGGGAAAGCTACCGCAACATTTAGATACTGTGCCCGTAATATTACTGTCATAACATCCTTTCAAACATTGAAAACTGCGTAATGTTACTGGCTTGGCCCTTTTATGTCTGGTAGGGTCACAGTGCAAAAGTTATTTTTTTTTTCTTTTCTTCGGAGTGGGAAAGTATTTGAGCCTTGGCCGAGTACAGAAATAAAATAAGGAAATCTCTCTATCCCGTAGTCTAGCAGGTGGCTCGCTGGCCTGTCAGACAGCCTCGCCCTGCTCTGGAGACTTGCTGTGACGTCAGAGGACTTCCGCACGGGTTGGCTGCAGGCACGTACAAAGGCCGCCGAGTTCTCCAACTTTACAGCTGCAGCTTCCGCTCTGCTAACAGCTGCTAGCGGACCTGCATTCAAACTTGTCGAGGGTTCACCGCGCCGTGCAGCCGCAGGATAAATAGCTGAAACGTCGTCAAGTTACTGTAATAGTAGTTTGATATCCCTTTCATATTAAAGCAGTTTCGTGGATGCGTTTTTACTTCAGCGTACTTTCAAGTTTGGTCTATGAAACGGTCCCATTAAAAAAATGCACTGGAATAAAAATCTGTTGACTACATCTTTCTTATTATTAAAGTGTTTCGGTGAACCCCACCAGTCCAAAAGATTCCTACACTGAACTAATAAAAATAGAGAAAAGTTAACTTGGTGTTTTTTATCGTTCAGGTGTTTTATAGCCCACAAACGATGTAGGACGCCGAGAAATTATTCAAACGATTTGCTCTTATGGTACAAACCTCTTGTTACTGCATTCTTTTAAAGTAAAATAAATATAAAAAAACTGTTGGCGACGTTAACAGTATTTTTCTGCAAGCTGAAATTCATTGGTTTTGGCTTCCGATCTCAACCACTCTGCCAATTTGTTTGCGCTCATATTGGAGGCACCATGACTCAACGACAGCTACATCGATTTCGTGAAATATCAATTTGGATTGCTTTAACCGCGGTGGAATGGCCGAGGACTCTAAGGCGCCTTGCTGCTCCCTGTCCCTCGGGCATATAGATATATTTGTGTTTGTGTGTATGTGTGCTGTCATTGAATTAGTTTAAGTAGTTTGTAAGTCTGGGTACTGATAACCACAGTAGTTGAGTCCCATACATTTACAAAAATTTCAACATTTATTTGGGTTCCTTCACCAGGTCTTTGGAGTTTTGGATCTGTCGCTTACAGATTTCCTTTTTGTCCAAATCCTCCGACAAAATTCAATGAATAGTAATTTTTGGTCGTGCAGAAACATCCGTCTGCTGCAATTATCTCGACGATGCACATTTCAAAATGTTCAAATGTTTGTAAATCTATCGGTCCAAACTGCGTGCTCATTAGCTTAGAAACTACTTAAACTAAGATAGATTAACCCAAGGAGAGCACACACACACACACCCATGCACAAGGGGGGACTCGAACCCCCGACGGGGAACGCCCGCGCGCACCGCAACATGGCGCTCCAGTACGCACGGCTATTCCGCCGCGACACACATTTCCAATTCTTAGTTTTAATATTCAAAATTGGACCTTCAATTTTAGTTGAAGTGAACCCCTCTCTTCGCACGGAAAGTGGAACTTCGTGCTGGTGTAATTCCTGCGCAAACATGTTCAACAACCGTTTATTTGAAGATTTAATGTCGATAACAGAAAAAAATTAATCATTTGTCGTATTTTTAGCTGTCTGTTTATTTACAGAAAATCGGTTTCGACTGCATTAGTTGCCATCTTCACTGCATGTAGAACAAAGTATGGCCCAATTAAGCACAGTCGAAAATTACAAACCAATAGACACTTTGTACTACTATAATGAAAAAGTTCTAGTATAAAACCAATAGCAATTAGAAATAATACTGAGTTAAGAAAGATGTTTAAAATTTCGATCATGAAGCACTTAAACTCTTAGAATATTAGTTTCCCAATCATGCCATGTTTAGGCCTCAGCGTAGTTACAATTACAGCAAATGGAAACACACACTCAGCAATGTCATTCTGTCAACATACTGTAAATGCCAAGCAGATACTCGTTGTTTGTTAGAAACTTATTTCTGTGTCCAAAGAGCTAACACTATGTCAGAGTGGTTTGAGCTCTTCCGGTAGTTGCAGTAGCAGTTCATAGAGGTTATGTATAGAGAGTCAGAGCGGTAACATATCTTAAATATGTAAGCTGGCCTACCAAGCAGAGGAGGCAGTATTATTAACGAATATTCATTTTGTGGAAGATTCTTTTGAAAGGATTACTTATCAAGCTATTTTTTATGAAAGGAACTTGCAGGTATGGAATTATCAAGAGATAAATGTCATATTAATTTGTTCTGTAATTGTAGAGACATAGTAGGCATTGTTGGTCTTGTGTGTAAGAGAGGATTTAAATAATAATCATAACAAGTTTACAAATCTTAGGTGGTATCCTTTTCGTAGTGAGTAGCATTTATTCCCCTTTTCACAAAATATTTGGTAAAATGATTTATATTGCATTGTTTGATACCTGTGTGATCGGGTTACATTGCACGTGGTAATCACGATAATAAAAACTAATTTATGGTGTGTTACTGAAAGTCGTAACAGTGGTAGATTTTGAAGGTAATTAGTTGCATGATGAAACAAACGTTTCCATGCGCACAGACAGCCAAATGTAATTACTAATGATTGAAGTACACATCCCTTATAGAGGTCAGTACTATTGAGAGGATTTTACTACAGCCAAATGTTAATAACACTTTTGTGGTATTACGTAATTAAGTATCTCATGTAACTTATTAAATATGTAACGTAAAAGTGGATACGTTCTTTCTCTCTTGATGCTGAATTTTGAATTCAAGATATAGATATTGTTGTGCAATTAAGAGACAAGGTATAGATGAGTAACTGATTTTATCAAACAAAAGTTTTTAATACGCACTCAGATAGCAAGGTCAAAATTCATAAAAATATTTTTTCTTTCTCGCATTGGAATTACTTGAGCTAACGGTCGACTGGTATTTCTCTTCGTGTTGCATGTTATCCTACATTAATAAAACCAGAAAATAAATTCTCATGTTTTATCAGAGCTTTAAAAATAATAACAGAACAGCTATTTAATTAATATTCACAGTTTAAAGAACTGCATTCTTACGTAAATCAAGTTTAACCAGACTAGCTTTGCGATCACGTAGATTGAAATAAACCCGTTTCACCATAATTAGCTAGCCACTTTCATCTGTTGACCCTTTCGGCCAGGATTCGCACACAGACAGAAATTTTCCGACCTATACAGTCGAATTCCACTCCCATGAACCACAGACATTGCCGAGGTGGGGTGGCTTGCGTGCCTCAACGATACAGATAGCCGTACCGTAGGTGCAACCACAGCGGAGGGGTATCTGTGGAGAGGCCAGACAAACGTGTGGTTCCTGAAGAGGGGCAGCAGCCTCTTCAGTAGTTACAGGGGCAACAGTCTGGATGATTGACTGAGCTGGCCTTGTAACATCAGCAAATGTGTCTTTGCCACACAGCTACTGCGAACGGCTGAAAGCAAGGGGAAACTACAGCCGTTACCTTTCCCGAGGACATGCAGCTCTACTGTATGAACATATGATGATGGCATCCTCTCGGGTAAAATATTCCGGAGGTAAAATAGTCCCCCATTCGGATCTCCGGGCGGGGACTACTCAGGAGGATGTGATCATCAGGAAAGACAATACTGGCATTCTACGGGTCGGAGCGTGGAATGTTAGATCCCTTAATCGAGTAGGAAAATTAGAAAATTTAAAAAGGGAAATGGATAGGTTGAAGTTAGATGTAGTGGGGATTAGTGAAGTTCGGTGGCAGGATGAACAGGATTTCTGGTCAGGTGAGTACAGGATTATACATACAAAATCAGTTGGGGGTATCACAGGAGTAGGATTGATAATGAATAAGAAAATAGGAATGCGGGTAAACTACTATGACCAGCACAGTGATCGCATTATCATTGTCAAGATAGATACGAAGCCAACACCGACAACAGTAGTACAGGTTTATATGCCAACTAGCTCTGCCGATGATGAGGAAATTGAAGAAATATATGAGGAGCTAAAGGAAATTATTCAGACAATTAAGGGAGAAGAAAATTTAATTGTTATGGGAGACTGGAATTCGGTAGTAGGACAAGGAAGTGAAGGGAAGATAGTAGGTGAATATGGTCTGGGCAAA
The DNA here is from genome assembly GCA_026315105.1 of Locusta migratoria. Lineage (NCBI taxonomy): Eukaryota > Metazoa > Arthropoda > Insecta > Orthoptera > Acrididae > Locusta > Locusta migratoria. Next base: position 648,103,811 of record CM048744.1, on the reverse strand, counting down.
AGGAATGAAAGAGGAAGCCGCCTGGTAGAATTTTGCACAGAACATAATTTAGTTATAACAAACACCTGGTTCAAGAATCACAAAAGAAGGTTGTATACGTGGAAGAGACCAGGAGACACCGGAAGATATCAGATAGATTTTATAATGGTAAGACATAGATTTCGGAATCAGGTTCTACAGTGTAAGACATACCCAGGGGCAGATATAGACTCTGACCATAACTTGTTGGTTATGAACTGTAGGCTGAAACTAAAGAAACTACAAAAAGGTAGGAAAATAAGGAGATGGGACCTGGATAAATTGAAGGAACCTGAGGTTCTTAAAAATTTCAGAGGGAGCTTTAGGCAACAATTGACAGAAACGGGGGGAAATAAAACAGTAGAGGAGGAATGGGTAAAATTGAGAGATGAAATAGTGAAGGTAGCAGAGGACAAAATAGGTAGGAAGGAAAGACCTACAAAAAATCCTTGGATATCACAGGAGATACTAAATTTAATCGATGAAAGGAGAAAATATAAAAATGCAGTAAATGAAACAGGCAAAATGGAGTACAGACGACTAAGAAATGAGATTGTCAGGAAGTGCAAAATGGCTAAGCAGGAGTGGCTAGAAGGCAAATGCAAGGATGTAGAAGAATGTATAAATAGAGGAAAAATAGATACAGCCTACAGGAAAATAAAAGAAACATTTGGAGATAAGAAAAACAGCCCTATGAATATCAAGGACACTGATGGAAAACCAGTTCTCAGCAAAGAAGGGAAAGCTGAAAGGTGGAAAGAATATATAGAGGGGCTCTACAAAGGAAATGAACTTCGAGACAATATTGTAGGAAGGGAAGATGATGTAGATGAAGATGAAATAGGAGATACTGTACTGAGAGAAGAATTTGACAGAGCCCTGAAAGACCTAAGTCGAAACAAGGCCCCTGGAATAGATGATATTCCCTCAGAGCTACTGAAGTCTCTGGGAGAACCAGCCATGACAAAATTGTTTCACCTGGTGTGTACGATGTATGAGACAGGTGAAGTACCCTCAGACTTTAAGAAAAATGTTATAATCCCCATCCCTAAGAAAGCAGGTGCAGACAGGTGTGAAAACTACAGAACCATCAGTTTAATAAGTCATGGCTGCAAAATATTAACGCGAATTATATACAGAAGGATGGAAAAGCTGGTAGAAGCCGACCTCGGGGAAGATCAGTTTGGGTTCAGGAGAAATGTAGGAACACGGGAGGCAATACTCACTTTACGGCTTATCCTAGAAGATAGATTAAGAAAAGGCAAATCTACATTTCTAGCTTTTGTAGATTTGGAGAAGGCTTTTGACAATGTTGATTGGAATAAACTCTTTAAAGTTCTGAAAAAAGCAGGAGTAAATTATAGGGAGCGTAAGGTTATTTACAACTTGTACAAAAACCAGACAGCGGTTGTCAGAGTTGAAGGGCATGAAAGGGATGCAGTGGTTGGGAAGGGAGTGAGACAGGGTTGTAGCATTTCTCCAATGTTATTCAATTTGTACATTGAACAAGCTATAAAGGAAAGCAAGGAGAAATTTGGTGAAGGAATAAAAGTTCAGGGGGAAGAATTAAAAACATTGCGTTTTGCCGATGACATAGTAATTCTGTCAGATACAGCAAAGGACCTGGAAAAGCAATTGAATGGAATGGACAGTGTGCTGAAAGGTGCATATAAGATGAACATTAACAAGAGCAAAACTAGGGTAATGGAGTGCAGTGTAAGAAAATCAGGTGATGCTGAAGGAATTAGATTGGGAAACGAAGCAATAAAGGAGGTAGATGAGTTTTGTTACTTGGGCAGTAAAATAACAAATGATGGTCGCAGTACAGAGGATATAAAATGCAGAATGGCAATGGGTAGAAAAGCGTTTTTGAAAAAGAGAAATTTGTTAACATCGAATATTGATTTAGGCCTAAGGAAGTCCTTTCTAAGGGCATTTGTATGGAGTGTTGCCTTGTATGGGAGTGAGACATGGACGATAAACAGTGCGGACAGGAAGAGGATTGAGGCTTTTGAAATATGGTGCTACAGAAGAATGCTGAAGATTAGGTGGGTGGATCGCGTAACTAATGAGGAGGTACTGAACAGAATTGGGGAGAAAAGGAATTTCTGGCATACCTTGACTAAAAGAAGGGATAGATTGGTAGGACACATTCTTAGACATCAAGGAATTGTTAATTTAGCGTTGGAGGGAAGTGTGTGGGGAAAAAATCGCAGGGGAAGACCAAGAGATGGATACGGTAAGCAGATTCAGACAGATGTAGGTTGTCGTTCTTATGTGGAGATGAAGAGGCTTGCTCAGGATAGGGTATTGTGGAGAGCTGCATCAAACCAGTCTCCGGACTGAAGACCACAACAACAACAGTCGAATTAAGTTGTATAAACAGTTATAAGTTTATGCATTAATTCTTGTCATTTGGCACAATAATTACAGACACGACATAATGTAACTGTACACCAACGCGATTACTTATAGATTTTAGAATAAAGATTATTTTTAACATATTGTGGAGAAAATAGCAAACATCGATTTATTTACCATTTTTGCAAAATATTTTGTTTACCGATTGTGACATTGCAATATTAAGCAGAACTTCTCTTCTTTAACTTGTGCAACTGTGGCATAATATTTTGTGTATTTTGAATATACGTATTTGATTATGTATTCTTGCACGCTTGTTTGTATTGAATTGTTGGGTGTTGTCTTTTGTCACTCAGTAATTGATAAATTTTTGTACCGCGTAGGGAATATTGACATAATTCTTAGCTCGCGTGACTTTCTCTGATAAACATTTTTAAAAATTACCGGTATAGTGAAAGCTTGCAATTTAGTTATGCAGTTTTATTGGTCATATCGCTGTAACTATATTATTGCAATGTGAAGAACAATTAGAACCCGCTCCGACACTAGAGAAAAGGAAGCTTTGTTAACTGTGCAAACAGAGAAGAGAATGATGAAATAAAATCTTCCCGCTGCGCGGAATTGTTCAAAAATGTTCAAATGTTTGTACAGCTTATGGGACTTAACTACGGGGTCATCAGTCCCTAAACTTACAAACTACTTATGAACTAGCTAATACTAAGGACGGCACAAATATCCATGTCCGAGGGGGGGATTCGAACCCCCGACCGTAGTGACCGTGCAGCAGACCGTGACTGGAGCGCCTCAGTCCCCTCGGCCACCGCGGCCGGCGCACGGAATTGACTGAAACAGTAAGGACGATACCCGAAAGCACCGAATAAAATAGTCTTTCCACACTAGTCATGGAACACGACATAGATGACGATTCTGCCGTGGGCAGTGAGCTCACTGTAAACAATTCGCCAGTACAATCAGGCTCAGGTAATTCCACATATAGGTTCAACACTAAAAGTGACTCCTTCATTTAGTCATGCTATCCACTTATAATTTTCAGAAATATAAGACCTCAAAGAGAGCTATAAATTATGATTTGATAGGATCGAAGAAAGCATTAAAGACCTTAGAGAAATGTACTGCAAATATCAGAGGACAACGAGCAATTTATAGAACAATTTGTTAGTCGTGTTAAACAAGATATTCAACAGATCGGACAAGACATCCGTAATGAGCTCAAACTTGTAGCAGAAAGTCTCACATCGTCTATCGGGCAGATCAAGACCAGTGAATTCGCACAACTGAAGGAACGAAATATTCATTTTCAATCGAAAATGCAAAATTTTCAGTTGCGAATCAAAAGGTAAGCATGGAATCCAAACGGAGCTGTCTATCAAAGTAAACCAATTAGGCAATAACAAAAATTCTAGTGTCACAGAGCCGACACCGGATGCTGAAACTAAAGATTGTCTTTCTTGACCGTCTAAAGCTAGAATAAATGACTAGTAATAAACAACACAATCTGAAGTATAGAAACTAGAAGAACGCTTAGCATGCGATAAAAGCAAAATTAAACACGCGGCAGTTGACACGCCTAATCAGACTCCGCAACACAATACCTAAAATGAATTTTCTGATTTGTATCAATTAGGCACGTTGACACGCGAACGTAGTCTGTTGCGAAGACAAAATAGTGGGAGCTACTCACGCAATTCCCGAGCACACACACTCTCCCAAACTAATGAATCTTTTGATTACAAACATTTTCTTAATGTACGAAAATTTAAAGTCTTCTGTAACTCGTCAAATGACATACATTCTCAGGACTGGCTACTGCAGTTTGAATATTTGCTCCCACCTAACTGGAGAACTGGCCATAAACTTGAGCCGGCCGCAGTGGCCGAGCGGTCTGCGGCGCGCCAGTCACAGTCTGCACGTTCGCTACGGTCAGGGGTTTGAATCCCATCTCGGGCATGGATGTTTGTGTCGTCTTTAGTATAAGGTAGTTGATACGTAGTTTGTAAGTTTAGGGACTGATGACCCTTAAGTCCATTAAGCTTAACAAACATTTGAATATAAACTTGAATTTATGTGTAGCTATTTAGACGGCTAGCCCTGCACAAGAAAGAGAATGCACGCAGGAGAATGACGGAGCGAAGATGAACTCCAACGCTCATTTTTGACGACTTATTGCTCGGAAGCTACACAGGACTGGGAAAAAAACAGTATAGTCGTGCTCAAAACTGATTAAACTTTGTTTAAATAAATTACCGTCACACTTGCGCAATATTGCTTTGGCTGCATGTTGCAAAAATTATACTGAAACCTTCCAAAATTTATTACAAGAACTTGAAGAGGATAATGAAAAATTTCATGAAGTATGAAGACAACAATAGACACAGTTGTTCGTCACAACACAGCCCGCCACATGACAGACAATCCGTGAAAAAAATGGTAGGCCGCACAGAAATAATCAAACAGATGGAAATTATGAAAAGTATCTTACAAGTTGTGCCCAGTACCGTATAAATGACGCACACCTACGTGATCAAGCTAGCAATCGCGTCTTTTCTAGGCCAACGCTGAGACTGAGGATGATGTTTCGGTGTTTCGGATACCAAAACCGTTATGACAATTTTCAACAACAACAATTACAACAGTTCAAACGACACTAACTGCCTCGAAAGACACAATTGTAGTATAGATTCTGGCGCAGAAGAAGCAAATGAGAGCTAACATAATTACCACTCCGGGGATAATTCACGTGATCCCAACTAGGTACAAGGCAGAAGTAACCAAAACTGGCATGGTAATGACGACCGCAGTCCAGAACGACGGGTCAAAATATTTGAAATGAGACCAACCAATACTCGTCACAACCCATCATGCGAAGGGCCGTCACAAAGATGACCCGTAACGTTCGCGGAAAGTTATTTGCCCACTGACAATACTCACCATACCAGTCATACAATGAAATTTATGCATTGTGCACATCCTAATGAACAACCGGAGCAGCATGAGAATTTTAAAAATCAGACTGAAACAAACATAAGTCAGGGGAACACGCAAACAACAAACAATAAAATTAAAATTGCATGAATCTAACTGTGAACTAACAAAGTTTTGTAAAAGCAACAACAATGTAAATGTAACAGCCACTTTATATCAAACGGGCTTTGATACAATGGACGCACATGAAACGCATGAACAATCAGTTAAACCACAAAAGCAACATAGTGAAACAATAGAGGATCCCTTCTAAACCAAGAAGGTTAGAATAAAGGGAGATGGCATCATCTATGCTGAGCATATACGTCAGTTGAAGCCTGTCCCGTACATTTAGAACCAGGGGCTCAAGGATGCAACAGTTTGATTCTGTGAATCTCAAGGGATATCGTTTTGCGACTCTGGACGTCATTCAGAAGGCTGTAACCGACCAGCCGAAGGCGATGCCTATATCCTCATTCACCCCCAACCTTGAGGAGTGGAAGAAATGTCTCCAGCCGCTGTGGAGTGATCGAGCGGTCTTAGGCGCCTTGCTACGGAGCGCGCGCTCGCTCGCCGCCGGAGGTTCGAGTCCTCCCTCGCTCATGGATGTGTGTGTAAATTAGTCTAAGTAGTTTGTACGTCTAGATAACTATAAATTAATGACGCATCTACTGTAAAAGTCTTCAGAAGTTACGATCATGAATAATATTGAAGACACTACTCTCCACCTCATGCATTTTTTTTAAAAACTTAATTGTCTTCTAACAGATACAGTACAATAAAGACTTTTGTATTGTTACTTGCCACATATATTTGAACGTTTTAGGAATTGCGTCAAGATTTTGAGAGTAAATGACATTTATACTCTTCGTTGTAACAAATATTTAACTGTTTGAAAAGATGTGGAGGTGAGCAGTCTTTATGCATGCGTAAGGTTAAGAGGGGGGTGCTGCTTACAGTGTCACGTGACCCAAAGGTAGCTTATCTCTTCAGCCCTCACTGATTAATCTGTTCTGTAATTGTAGAGACGTTGTGACATTGTTGGTCTTGTGAATAAGAGAGGATTTAAACAATAATCAGAATAAGTATACAAATCATAGGTAATATTCTTTTAGTAGTTAGTAGCATTTGATTCCATTACACAAATTGTTTGGTAAATTGATTTGTGTCGCATTGTTTGATACGTGTGAGGTCGTGTTACATTACACGATGAAAGGGACTTTTTGGTGTGTTAATGAGTGTCGTAACAGTCGTAGTTTTGAAAGGAATTAGTTGCACAAACGAGCAATTCCATGCGCACAGCTAGTCAAATTAAATTAATGTTGACTGAAGTTGAAATCCATTACAAAGCTCAGTACTATTCAGAGGCTTTAACTAAAATCAAAAGTTGATAACATGTTTGTGGTTTTACGTAATTAAAACTGTCTTATGATATTTATTAAATTAGTCATGTAAAGGTTTATCCGTTCTTTCTGTCATGCTGCTGGATTTTCAATTCACGACATAGACATTGCTGTGCAGAGAACAGACAAGGTATAGATGAGTAACAGATTTTATCAAAGAAATGTTTTTAATAAGCAGTCATATAGTAAGGTTGAAATTCTTGTAAATATTTTTCTTTCCGCCAGTAGAATTACTTGAGATAAAGGACGGCTGGCATTTCGCATCATGTAGCAATTTACCGTACAATAAAACCAGAAAATAAATTCTCATGTATAATCAGAGCTTTAAAAGTACAATAACAACAAAACAGATATGTAATTAATATTCACATTTTTATAGAAGTGTATTCTGACGTATATCCAATTTCTCCAGACTAGCTTTGCAATCACATGGGTTACAACAAATATGTTTCACCAATTATATGAGAAAAACATTAGTAACAAGTGACTCTAACCATACAATTATATATGTTTCTTGAAGTTGTCATATATTTGACATCAAGTACGAATGGTTGAGGCTGAAAATGTGTTCTCAGCCTGAATTCGAACCCCGGTCTCCTGCTTACTAAGTTCGGCCGCGGTGGCCGAGGGGACTGCGGCGCGCCAGTCACGGTCTGCACGGCCACTACGATCGGGAGATCGAATCCCCCCCTCGGGCATGGGTATTTGTGCCGTTCTTAGTATTAGCTAGTTCATAAGTAGTTTGTAAGTTTACGGACCCTGTAGTTAAGTCCCTTTAGCTTTACAAACATTTGAACATTTTTTTGCTTACTAGGCAGTTGCGCTGACCCCGACACCGCCGGGGCCACAATGATCAGCACAACTGCATGATCTGCTGCAGCACGCCTCCCGCCAGATACAGATTAACTTTTCCTTGCCAACTATTATTCAATTACTGAAGAAAGTATCATTTCTCGTCGTCGGCATATTGTATAAGTTATTTCTATAGATGTGATGTCCGAAAGAACAGAAACCACTAAAAAAAACGATAGTTTGAATAATAGTCAGCTGGGAAAGATGAGAATTTATATCTATGTGCTTAAGTACTCCATGCCGTTGGGCTGATCGCTGTCCCCCCTTGTTGAGTGCAGTAAAGTGTGTTTATAAATCAGAGGAATAAAATTCAATAATAAATGGGTGTGAATAATACGTGAAATAAAAGCGAAGCAAGAATGGAAACTTAATTCAGTTCAGTCAGCCACGACCGAGTAAAATAGCAGACCTACGCCGCATTCTGACAGTGGTCGACCAACTATTGCTACAGATTCAGAACGACATTGTCCCGCCAAGAATTCACGTGTGGCAAGAAGTCCATCGCTCCCTCCACCAGCGGAAGCCGTTGATTCAGCTATCAGGCCACCGACCGACGAATTCACGTGAAAGCACAGACTGGAAAACGTGAGCGTCGCGGACTTCCAGAAGCAACGTGCCCAGGAGCCAATAACGTAGCGTATTGACCTAGCAATGTAACGTTCGACATTTCTAGAAGCTGTACAACGTGACAGCAAAACACAACGACCCCGAAGATCGTTCACCTCCAGCCAGGTCCCTCAAATAAATATCACGGCTATGAAGACGACGCCGATAGAAGGGACAGTAAGAGACAGATTGATGCAGATAGGGTGATGGAGTATAATCGTCAGATTGGCAGTAGCGGCATCAGTAGCAGCAACAGCGGTAGCAGAATCGGAGTTTTAGTCAAGCCACCAGCACCAGCAGTGACAGAAGAAAATCAACAATAACAGAAGTACTCACGCAGGATGACTGGCCAGAACGAGAGGATGCGGTCTGGTCGTGAAAGTAAGCGGCGATCTCGGTGAAAGGTTCTGCCCCACGAGGACGTGCAGCCTGAACACCGCCGATTCGACTCCAGGGCGAGGGCGCAAAACCTCCACCTCGCGCCGCTGCCTCTGGCCGTAACATTACACAACGCATTTTAGAATATAGGAAAATCACAGCGCACCGCCACGAAGTAATTAGGCAGAATTTACGGCCCTTTAACGCACAGTACTCGCTTCTACAGCGGCCGCTATGGTTTAACTGATTAATAAATGTATTTTGTGTAAATGCTGTTTGATTTACGCCTCATACCCGAGCCAAGGAAAAGATCCCACATCCCACATGTTTACAAGATTCCTTGTAAATGTTATCCTGACAATAAAATGTTAATTCGTAGTTAAAACTTGCCATCCTGACAACAGGGCAATGCATTAATGGTTGTTGTTAAGAGTTTCAATATTTATCAAAGCGGTACGGTTACTTCATTAAATGACGAAACCCTTCTTCATTGAATAAAAGAACGCCTTTTCATTTAATGCCATAAGAGTTCCCCGCCACTCATCCTTCTTCACCATGGCGTGTCAACATCTACATCTACATAGATACTCTGCAAATCACATTTAAGTGGCTGGCAGAGGGTTCATGAACCACTTTCATAACTTTTCTCTACCGATCCATTCTCTAATAGCGCGCGGGAAGAAAGAACACCTAAAACGTTTCGTTTTCGAACTGATTTCCCTTATTTTATTTGGATGGTCATGTCTCCCTAAGTAGGTGGTTGCTAGCAAAATATTTTCAGAATTAAAACTCGGTGATTGGAACTTCGCAAACAGATCACGCCGCAATGAATAACGTCTTTCTTTTAATGATTTCCACACCAATTCTTGCAACATTTCCGTGACTCTTTCCCCCGGTAACGTGATGACACAAAACGAGCTGCCCTTTTCTGAACCCTCTCAATATCTTCCGTCAGTCTCACCTGGTGAGGTTCCCACAATGGGCAACAGTACTCCAGGAGAGGACGCACCAGTGTGTTGTAGGCAGTCTCTTTGTTGGAGCTGGTGCATCTCCGAAGCGTTCTGCGAATGAAACGTAATCTTTGGTTTTCCCCCTCCCCCTCTCTACGTAGGAGTCAGAGCAGCTGTCTAGCAAGCAGGAGACCCGGCTTCGAAATCTGACTGGGTACACATTTTCAACTATACGCATTCGTAGTTAATGACACATTCCGTGAGTATGAATCCTGTGGTGCAGCCACGGGGAGGAAGGGGAAGGTTAATGGCGCAGAAGCCACGTCCAGCACCTACCGAAGATTTTTTAATTTCATTATTTTTTATCGTTTTCATATTTTATTTTTTTAAACATGTCGGCACCGGAAATTAAAAATAGTACGTATGTAATTTGCGACTGGTTATGAGATTTCCTGTCAGAGAGGATACAGTTTGCCGTAATCGATGGTAAGGCATTGACTAAAACAGAGGTGATATCGGGCGTTCCACAGGGCTATGTTCTTGGTCCTCTACTATTCGTTATTTATATAAACGATTTGGGAGAAAATCTGAGCAGATCCCTTAGGTTGTTTTCAGATGTCGGCGTCATTTCCCGTACAGTAAAATAGTCAGAAGAAAAAACCAACTGCAGAACGATCTAAATGAGATATCACTATGGTGTAAAAATTGGCAGTTGACTCTAAATAATGAGAAGTGTGAAGTCGTCCACATGAGTACGAAAAGAAATCCATTATTGTTTACAAGATAAATCAATCAGATGTGAAGGCCGTAAACTCCACTAAATACATAGGAATTAATATTACTTCAGACTTAAACCGGAATTTATTTAGCGTATGGCTAGGTTGTTTGATAAGTACAAATTGGTGTATACCTAAGGAAAAGAGCACGTAGATAATGTCGTGGGAATGACAAACCAGAGACTGCGTTTTATTGGTAGAACCCTTAAAAGATGCAACAAAACTACTAAAGAGACTCAATACACTAAGGTAGTTCGTAGTTTTTTGGAGTATTGCTGTCCAGTGTGGGATTCTCATCAGGTGCGTTTGATGGAAGACATCGAAAGAGTACAAAGAAGGGCACCCGTTTTGTATTGTCGCGATACAGGGGAGACAACGATACGGAAATGATACAGGATCTGGGATGGGAATCATTACAACAACGGCGCTTATCGCTGCGGCGTGGTCTACTAACGAAACTACAATCGCCAACATTCTCCTCCGAATGCGAAAATATATTGTTCATTCCCACTTACATAGGTATAAATGATCGTTAGAATAAAATACGATAAATCAAAGCTCGAACGGAGAGATTCAGGTGTTCATTCTTCCCACGCGCTATTCGAGAATGGAATGGGAGATAAATAGTATAATGGTGGTTAGATGAGAATCACTACTCGAAAGACTCCATGTGGTGAAGGATGAGAGACTTGGGACAGATTTAAGATGAGGTTTCACAAGAGAGTAATTGACCACTTCAGTCCCTCAGAACTTGTAAAGCAGATTACATCAATTAGCATAGAACGTGGTGTGGAAGTTGAAATTACTATTGCCGGTGAAGGAAAGGGCTAATTTGTTTGTACATATCTGTAAATTAAAAAAAAATAATAATAAGAAAACCTCTGCGTGGTACTTAAATGTGACTTGCAGAGTATCCCATATAGATGTAGATGTAATAAATCACAAGGTAACTATAATGCTAAGCACAAGTGAACGTGACAATGGGTCGCAAACGTGACGCCGCCACTGAGAATGTGTGCTGCTGTTACCGTGAGCGGATTTAATGCCGCCGCGACCAGCTTTGATGCTGCCGCTATTGTTTACTGCTTTGCTGAAGTTAGGAGCCGAATGTTCATATGCTGCGATCAGCTGCTTAGCAGGTCAGCGGTGCCACCGAGTGGAATCTTATAAATAAAAATAGTATTATTTCAGTTAAATTTTTACACATAGTCTCATGTTAATTAAGCGGTAAAGATCTTTCCCTTTTAGCTGGCACCATAGAAGCTGCTCAGTTATTTTACGAACTGATAATAATGATAATAATATGGTTTTCTGTTCCATAGGACCCAATTGAGGAGTGAGACTCCATGGTCATGGAACAATCAATACACGAATTTATACACAAGAATGGTAATAGAAAATTTTTAAGTAGTCCTAAGCACACGACAATCTTAAGAAAAAGTGAAAAGAATTAAGACACAAAGATGAATTAGCTGAATTGTTTAGCTTTTGTAGGAGTTCGTCGACAGAATAAAAGGAGGGAGCCATGAGCTAACGCTTCAATTTAGATTTGAAAGCGTGTGGTTAGTGCTAAGATTCTTTAGTTCTTGTGGCAGCTTATTGAAAATGGATGCTGCAGAATACTGTACAGCTTTCTGCACAAGTGTTAAGGTGGTGTGATGCAAATGTAGATTCGACATCTGTCTAGTATTCACCGAGTGAAAGCTACTAACTCATGAGAATAAACTGATATTATTAACAACAAACGACATTAAAGAAAAAACGTATTGTGACGCCAGTGCCAAAATTCCCAGACCACTGAAAGGGGTCGACATGACGTTCAGGAACTTACACCACATATTGCTCGAACCGCCCGTTTTTGAGCCAGAAATATCCTTTTTGCATCAGGCGATTTCCCCCAAAATTATGCCGTACGTTATAAGTGAGTGAAAGTAAGTGTAATAAACTACTTTTCGTGTTGAAATATCACTTTGTTCTAATGGTAAATATGGCAGCATTTAGTTTTGGAACAAGATTCTGAACATGGGCTATCCACGACCGCTTACTATCTGAATACCTAGAAATTTGAACTGTTCAGTCTCACTTATCATATGCCCATTATATGTAATCAAAATGTCAGCTTTCGTCAAATTATGTGTTAGAAAGTCTAAAAACTGAGTTTTACTGTGATTTAACATCAATTTATTTTCTACAAGCCATGAACGTATCCCTTGAACTGCATAATTAGATACTGTGTCAATATTACGAGCAGCATCCTTCACTACCAAGTGAAGCAAACAAAAATACTTTACACTCACCTGTTATACTCGAAGGCATATCATTTATATAAATAAGAAGCAGCAACGGTCCCAAAACAGAACCCTGGGGCACCCCATACTTAATTATGCCACATTGCGATTGTACGTCATAGCCATTTTCTACACTGCGGAGAATAACCTTCTACTTTCTTCTACCTGCAAATTAATGTGAGACCACTCATTTTATTTCTTGAGCAATTGTTTTCGTTGTATAGTTGATTAAATTATAAAAAGTCAAATATTCATATATTAGCAAATTCAATAGGCTTTATTTTTATAAATTGCCCCACCCCCTTCTCCTCAGATCTAAATCCTGGTTGCGCCACTGGCGTAAAATATAGATTACAATTTCTGAGCTGAGGATCTTTCATACAGAAGAAGTGCGGGAACAATCCGGAGATGTAGGACGGATGTCACTTATTGGAGACGGCAGACTGTGCATCGGCTGGGAGCCCGCCGTGGCGGCAGGAGCGCTTGTTTTTCTTCTCCGCGCCGGCAGATGGCTACGAGGCAAAACAAAAGACGGCGGCCGTGTTCCCGGCGTCTCGTCTGGGGCGGCTGTTTTTCTTGCCGGTGGCGGCGGCTTCGGCGTTATTGTAATTTGTGCCGATACTGGGCGGCTGATCACGGCCGCGGCCGCCCTTAACGCCCGCCTGAATATTTCATGGCCCCGTCTTACCCTCGGCGCCGCGCCGCACTAAAGCACGGGCAGAACCGCGACAGATAAACTGCGCGACCAGGCGCAGGGGGCGCGCCCTAACAAACTGGACAGCCACCACCCAGCTGCGGGACGCCGTCGCGCCGTCCCCCAATACTGAGGACCAGCGGGGCTGCAGACCAGCAACTTTACAACCTCTCCGCTCCTCGCGAGACGCTCAAGTGGGTCACGGTTGCCAGCAGGGCTACTGCTACTGGTAACTGCGCGCATTCAATTCAGAGTTGCGGCGTCTGTGCTCTGAGACATGTAGTAGGTGTCGCGAAACTGAGACAAATGCAAGAATTGACGTGCCTTTATTGGTAGAACCGTTTTCGAGTGATACCACAGTTTAACATATACAGTCACGACACTCCCTACTGTAAAAGTTGTTACCAGCTGACAGTTGCAACGACACTAGCGCTCCTAGCGGCGGGTAAGCTGCCGAAGTAGTGATGTTTGTTTATAATCGCTTTTGTACGTCATTAACGAAATACGTACTATAATTTTTGCCTTACAATCATTATTAAAATATCGCGAGACAAACATAATACGGAAATCAATATAAAAACAGCCGAATTTAAATGATTCAATGGTATAAAGAACAACTGTCATGAACAAATACTTACGAATATTTGTATATTTGCAGCTTATTCCGCTGAAAGTAAGTTGCATATAAAAATAATGGTATAATAAATTTCTATTATGTTCTGTTCTTACTATGACAGCCAGTTTTGACGTGTATCAATTCGGTTTGGAGTCTAATGATTCTCACATTTTTAGATGTCACTCGTCTTTCTTAAAAATGTTCAAATGTTTGTAGAGTCCATGGGACTTAACTACGGGTCATCAGTCCCTAAACTTACAAACCACTTATGAACTACTTACAACTAAGGACGGCACAAATATCCATGCCCGAGGGGGGATTCGAACCCCCACTGCGTCTTTCTTATACGCGCATATTGTTTTAAGTGTAATTACGTGAGCTTTAAAAACCAATATTTTGATTATTCTTGCCGTTTGTGGTTCCGATATAGCAACAATTGTGGAGATGGGTTCTTCTTTGTTGGAAAACAGTTTGGTTGCTTTTGTCGTTCTATTGCCATGTCTGTGACGTTTTTCCTTCAGATACAGCTGTTATGGTTGATTTCGTATGTTATATACCGCATTTATTGCATTCTACACACGTTTACTATGTTCCACCCTAACAGATTTTACTGGAATTGTAGTGAAGAATGCTTAACGTACCTGCGTAGAAATTCACGTCTTTCTGCTAAAGGGCATGTCTCCTGGTGTTTCCCAGGTATTTTCATTTTTAAAAGAAAATGAAATTACTCATTTAAACACCGTATGTTACAGGATGATTGTAAATTAACTGTCATGTAATGTACGGTTTCGTACCTTATCAGGGATCTTATTAAACCTAAGAAACACAAATGGGGAGCTATTTTTAAATTATTACCTATTTATAAGGTTCTACATACGTCCCCTAACGTAAAAAGTATACTGAAGTCAATCTAAGCGATACTTTTCGCACTCATCAACTATCGTATTCAGAAACGTAGCTTGCCGGCCGCTTGGAGCGCTGCTATCGCAGAATATAACAAAAATCTGTGGGAGTGTCGTGAGTGTATATGTTAGACTGTGGTGATACTTCGGCTTTTCGGCTCTCAAACACGTACTTTGGAGGCGACGATATATATTATGTCTGTGGTTGTCAAGTTTGCGGTAGCCACTCTAGCAGACGAATTAAATCAGTTATTCATTACTTGTTTATTTGTGTAATTGGAAAGTGTTGCAACACTCTTTGTGGGTTGATAAGCTTTGCAGCTACCTGTAGTTCAGGTATTGATATCCAATATAACGTGGCAGAGTTGCTACATATATTGAGATATCGATAACAAAACTCATTAGTTGCTACAAGCTTACGCCTACAAGAAGGTGCACCTCCGAGGGGATTTTTCTTTAGCCGTGTGTTATCCTAATGAACAAGGGCGTCGGTGATAACATTCAGTGCGGTGAACATCAGTTGCATTGCGAAACAAAACAGTGATAAAGTTACCAGGAGTCAGAAAGAGCAATATTACCAAACAAAATAACCAAAAAAAAAAATTCAATTTACGGTCGCCATTCCTTTAGGGACAACAATTACCAAGTATCTCAATGACTCGATAATTACTGAATAAGTAAAATATTTCCTAAAAATTTAGACAACATTATCAAACTTAATTTAAATGCAACACTTATGTGGTGTGGTCACTTTCTAAGGTAGCAGACAGCCTCACCATAATCTACACTTGTAAGTAAGCATTATATGGAAATGGAAAAATTCAATTAAAGTCCTTGCTAGGACCAATAATGTGCAGAATGGAAAAATCTACTATTCTATAGGTAATTATTAAACTTCAGACACTAACTTAGCCAACTTTCAGTTCAGGCCTACTACACAATATTCACGAATCACTTTAAGAAAAAATGTTATTCTGTGTTACCATAGTGTATTCACTTCAAAATAGCAATCTCTCAGTGAAACACTGTTCAAGAATTATTTATAACACTAGCAAGCTTATATTTTCATTAAATACTGAATGTAAGATTGTTGCGTAATAAATTACTGTACTGTAAGTAATTGTCTTCAGTTTAACAATTTGGCAAAGCAACACAGTTTTCAATAGTGTGGGCCCTGAATCTGATATGCTACTCTCGTTTACGCACAATTTACTGTGCACTGAATTTACTTACCACCAAAGTTTATATCACTGCTCAACATATATTTAAAATAATCAGATTTAAATTTATCACTTCAGAAAACTTCATTATTGAACTAACTGAAACTGCATTTGCTCAGTGGAGATACGATTTACTCTACTGTTCACTTTCAATGCAAACTCCACTATAGATTTAAGCAAAGCAAATGTTATTAGAATCGTTTATAGTTATTTCAGTGGGTCTATCAGAATAATCACTGTACCAAAGGATAGGACCCTACTTGGATAAACGACATAGGACAATAATGGGTTAAAAGTCGATTCTCGTTAAAAGAAGAAATTATTCAAAATTCTGAACAAAAATGAGGTTCGGACTGTTATAAATAATAAAAAACTTGACTGTGGAAGTTTGGCGCTGCAGTGTGGCTCCATGTGGTTCAATGTGTCGCTTTACTGGCTCTTGAAGTATGTGGCCAAAAACCAATCTTCTTAGCGTCGGAATATTAAACCACCAATTTATGCCAGTACTTACAACAGCAACAATATTTCATCCGAGGCCATATTACGATCTTCTTGTAGGTAAAGGCCTCCAGAACATAGCCACCAAGAAACAAAGGCAGCTCAGTACATTCCACTGTGCCTACCACCACTGCAACTGCACGCTATCACGTCTCAGACCGTAATCCGTTGCCACACAGTCAGTATCCATTACGTCGGGGTTGCCCCCCTCTTTTCTGCTCCAGTACAAATTACAAAAGCCCTCAGTCAGAACCTCTACATGTTTTTCACCATGCACAAATATTAACACAAACATATTGCATTAACAATATTACTTATATATTTAACAATACGCATTTTCTAACCTTCTTGAATATAAAAGGCATTTTCAATGAACATAAGTTTGAAAGATAGGTTATCCATTGCATACATTAATATTTTGTACAGTTTTTTCCAATAATAAATCGAAGCATAATAAAATAAATAAATCAAAAATTTAATTATGGTGTCACAGTGTTACCTGCATTTCCGTACCTGTTATGTATTTATATTCCGAGTTGAAAGTAAAATGTTATTTGTACTTTCCGATTCCAAAACTACAATCCACTGCCAGAATGCTGCATTTAACTCGCGATTATTTGGAAAAGTGGAAGTTTCGCGTTTTAATTCCAAGGCACCTAGTTCGCGTATCATTGAACAATGCAATTTCAAAGCTAACGTGCATTAAATAATTACGACAAATAGGGCCTTAAAGAGGACAACAAACACAATGTCTATTGGCCTGAAGACTGCCCATTAAAAGGCAAGTGTAGAGATGCCAGCAGACGACGTTGTTCTGAGTATTCAGTATGCACTTGCAACAGAAATTAAATTTATCCTGTTAGGATCTTAGTTAACCACACATACTGTGATCGTGACATATTGAGAAACAAACCACCAAATATTGGTGACTAGCAATATCGGTCTAAGCACACTCTCGGAAATCGTGATATATTCGAAACTAAGTAGCAAAATATTGGGGAGAAACATGAAATACCCTACCATACCCTCGGAAATCACGAGAAATTCGGAAATAAATAGCGAAATCTTTCTGACTAGCGAATGGTGTAGGCCTAAATGTAATTGACACTCATGTCACTTACTGTACCAGCAATTTTAACGTTGCCCTAGTTTTGTCTCCAACCATATTCTCGAAAATCGCAACATAGTTGGAACAAAGTCAAATATTTGTGAAAAGGAAGAACATAAATGTCATTGCTGATCGTACCACTTGCAGCAGCAATTTCATTCTCCTTTCTTCAGTCACACAAAAAAATCACCAAATCGATATTAACTCCTGAAACAGCATATAAGAGTACTGGAAAACATAATACTGTTATGTGAATAAGAAAATTCCAGAAAATTTTGTAGATAAATAACTCCTAGAATGTGTTTTATATATATATATATATATATATATATATATATATATATATATATATATATATATATATATATATATATTATTTCGTTCGCAGAACCTCTTGCTTGGTAGGCCACTACTCTACCCATTACGCTACCCCAACTCGACGTTAGGAGGCCCTTCATATTCTATATACTCGTTCCCACAAGTTTGTTTCTTAATGTTAATGTGATTTTAATTACATTACGTTATAATAAATTCATACAGAGATGATTTTGAAATTCATCGTTAATTCGCTGTTGCTCTGAAACGGTTTACTGCGAGTTATAAAACCAAAAGTGTGATATATACGGCAAACCATGGTGGCGTCTGTGACATGGAAGGATCAAGTAAATATCGTTTTCACGTCACTTTCCAAAGTCGTTGTTCATTGGTTAAAGTAACAGCGATTTTCATTGGAGGGGAAGAAATTTTTGCTAGACATATATTTATCGTTGCCTCCAAAGTACGTCTTTGAGAGCTGAAGAGCCGAAATACCACTCGAAAACTCGGTTCTACGAGTAAAGGCACGTCAAGAATTGTTGGTGTCAATAGAGAAAGTGCTGAAGAAAAGATTTAAGATTAGGCTTTATGAAACTAGGAGTATGCCAGTACTAATGTACGACTGCAGAACTCCCACCTTAAGGAGAACAGGTTTTTGAAAGAAAAGTTCTGCAAAAAGTAGGCGGATCTAGGGGGGAGGGGGTGCAAAGGGTCGTTAGCCCCCGTTTTTAGAATTCGATGCTAGCGTGCTATATCACTGCAGAGACTTTTGTTTGATTGGGCGTGGGATAAAAAGGGGTGGCCGGTACTCGAGTCTTTCTACTGGGCCAGAGTTTAGCTGACGAAGAAAAATCCTTTCACCGCCCGCCCCCCTCCCCCCAGCAGTCCGTCCTGGATACACACGAGCAAGAAAGTTAAAAAAAAAAATAACAGTGTATTGCGCACACATTGACATTGGGCATTGGGCTCGGCATGTAGCGAGATGAGTGAACGGAAGATACCCACTGATGTGTTTCTAGGATTTGTTGAAATTTCTTGCTTGTCCTCTCTTACAAAATTTACGTCTGCTGCGAAAGTTATGTGTTTTACCATATGATCTCAGAAATGTAACTGACTGACGCTACTTGAATGAAATGTAATTTGATGTGTTTGAACTCGTTCTATCTGAATGCCTTTGCACAACGTTATGTTAATCTGACTGCGTATTTTTTAACTGTATTCTATGTGAATGTAAAGGTATTGCAAAACCTATCTGACTGCGTAATGTTTATTATAATGAGACAGAAAATGCTAATTGTTTCTGTATCAAAATGTCGTAACAAAGCCAACTGTCTGAAAATTACTGATACTAAAAATCACTTTGTTAATAATTCTGGCCCTACAAACTTGTTTCTGACTGAACTAACAATCTTTAACGGAATGTAACGTAGATAATATTTATCAATGCAATCTGACTCAGTGCAAACACTTGTTAACCTGAACACTGTATGAATTGTCCTACCCTGAAATCTGTAAATCATACTGAACTGTAAGCTTGACAAAAACTGATTCTTTCACACTTTAACTTTTCGATTACTTTCACTTACTAACCTGGATTGTTTATTTTATTTTATTTTAGTCACACCGCATAAATTTGCGCAACACCAAACTGCTTCCTACTGTACTAACTACTGGAAAACTAACTACAGAAAACATCTATGGCACTTTTAATAAAAATGTGAGGAGGGATAAACTGGTAATCTGTTTAAGAAACTCAAACTAATTATTAAAAATGAAATATCTGGTTTATTTTCTAACTGATATAACTTCACGAAAATTACTAACAATGTCATGTTTTGGATTTTAAAATCTTTCAGAGAAAAATATAACTCAGATATTTAATCACCTACAAAACTATTTTTAAACAAACATAAACATTTCTTTACTGTTAATAAATTTAACTCGATTTACACAAACAGTGTTACAATCGTACCAAGTTTCAAGGACACTACCCATGAAATTCAAATGTTCAAATATTTGTATAGCTTATGGGACTTAACTACAGGGTCATCAGTCCCCAAACTTACAAACTACTTATGAACTAACTAAGACTAAGGACGGCACAAATATCCATGCCCGAGGGGGGATTCGAACCCCCGACCGTAGTGACCGTGCAGACCATGACTGGAGCGCCTCAGTCCCCACGGTCACCATGGCCGGCCCCATGAAATTCCTATTTCATTAAAAAAACGCAATCTCTTAACTAAACTATTACAATAAATACTTTTCCTAACACAGAAAGGGGTCTCTAGGATTAATCGTGAGACCACAAGCTTACAAACTACTTATGAACTAACTAAGACTAAGGACGGCACAAATATCCATGCCCGAGGGGGGATTCGAACCCCCGACCGTAGTGGCCGTGCAGACCGTGACTGGAGCGCCTCAATCCCCACGGTCACCATGGCCGGCCCCATGAAATTCCTATTTCATTAAAAAAACCGCAATCTCTTAACTAAACTATTACAATAAATACTTTTCCTAACACAGAAAGGGGTCTCTAGGATTAATCGTGAGACCACAAGCTAACAGTAAGATCTTTCCCGACCGTTACTGATACAATCAGTTCGGCCTAACAATGCGAAGTTGTGCCATAGAAACATGCCAAGTATTTCATGAAAAACTTTACCTTATAACGTTTCTCCAACGTCATCTATACCTTTCGTCTCCATATCTGAAACAAACAGGTTGGCTCAGGATTCAAGTCTCAAAATCTCATCTCCTCGGCTATCCCGCCGGAACGACAACTGCACACAACCACGGTCCTCACGCTTCTGCAATCTCATTCACGCGCCTAGCAAAGACCGCACTCTCAATAATCACAATTGCTTTTAATGGCGTTGTCTGTGTTTACATTATTAATTAAGTATAATTTATAAAATTACGAAAAGAGTTAGATAAAATTTGAAGCGATAATCATAAGTTGGGCTCATTAAACTAAACAGTGTAAATATATCTCTTTTACTATAACGTAACTTTTCGGACTTCCATTCTGGTTAGTATCGATTTGCTTTACATTTAACTTTATACTTTAAGTTAGTTATATAATAAGAAACACACAACGTAAATCATAATTAATGTTTATTAAATTGTGAGGTGGTTTGTTTTAGCTCTTAACAAACACACATAAATATGATTATTATCATTATTTGTTGACATTAACGGCCGTAATTCTACGAAACATGTTGAAAAGAACAGACCTTACGAGACATGTTCAAAACAGCAGACATAATAATAATAATATTAAAATATGGTACCAACAGGCAACTGACAGTTTAAATGCGGACGCATTCAAACGCTCGATCCCTTGCGGGACTCCAGTACAATCTTCGAGCAAGAGGAATCAATGGCCAGGGGACTATAAGTTGAGAATTTTGGTTGGAACGGAAGCGTGCTGGGTTGGCCTAATTGGTTAGGACGATCACTGGCCCGAGGGGGAAAATCCGGGTTAGAGTTCCGGTCCAACACAAATTTTTAATTTCGCCGTTGAATTTATTTCAAAGTTCCGAAACGGGCGAAATGTTTCAACAGTTCCAATACACAGGAATACGTCACAATCGTTTCGTGTGTTGGTAATTAAAAATGGAGGTAGATAAATGTTTAAGATCGCGTATCGATTATTTCAGTACAACATTCCATTTGAAGTTATAACCAGCGACGACTGATCAAGCACGTACCGTGTCCACCCATACTTTCACAATTGGACCATTATACTTTATGGTTTCCAATTGGCCCTGTGTAAGATCTGTCGGGAAGCCGCAGTTTGGTACTCGTTGCAGATGTTTTAAATCAATGTTCCAGGGATGGCGCAGAGAGTTAGCAGAGGTGCCTAGTAGGCAGGAGGTCCCGTGTTCGAATTCCGGACCCGCACAAAATTGGTTTTGCACTGTGTATCATAAACTAACTGAAAACCCGGCGTAGCCCGGGTATTTATTTATTTATTCCTGCCATTTTTCAGGTATGTATTCATTTGTATAGGGGCTGTATGTCTGTAATAAGTGTTGGTGATACAACTAGTAGTAAAGAAGTAATAGATGGGACGTTTATCTAAGAACGTTACTGTTTATGTGCTCATATCTCATGAACTACGTGTCGTATTGCGATACAATTTAGAAAGTACATTCAACTATATGTGTGTATACTGTCTGTAAAATCTCCTGTGGCTACATTTTGTAGCGTAGAAATTATGAACTACAACGTCTTGCCGAATGCCGTAGTTTTATTTCATGAACAGCGGAAAAGTAGTGTGTGAGAAACTTTTTTCCTTCCATTATTTTGCTATGATTGTCAGCAGAAAAAGTTTAATAAAGGTTTGAAATTATGTTTAAACTTTGTTCCAAATCCCTAAAGTACTCTCAGTCTCACATAGAGTATTTATAAAATCTCGTCGCATTATGTGGCAATTTTTTGCGGTTCCTATTGTTTATTATGTCAGATCGTTTGAACCATGTGTCGTATGTAATTCTTAACTCTGAAGCAATTGTTACCTCGTGGTAAGGAACGTGTGTACCAAATATGGTTGAAATCGGTCCAGTGGTTTAGGAGAAAATGAGCAGCATGGTCGCTAAATGCAGCAGTTTTTCGCGCATCTCATTGTTTATGACGTCATATCTGGTTAACTATGTATCGTACGTCATTCTCGCACTTACGGCGAGTGGATTGAAACTTGCGTGTACAAAATTTCATAAAGAGTGGAACACAACTGTAGATTTGTAGGCAACATGTACACACAAACATACGGACACTCTGCTTTGTATATTAGAGTAGCTGAAAACCCGCCGTTGCCTGGGTATTTTTTTATTTATTCAAACATTGACTTAATACTCCTATTCCTTCTCTCTCTGTCCATCTCCTTCTTTCTAATAACATGTTATATTTATCGGAGAATGTATAAGAAATAAGGCTGTCTTGCGTAATACATAAAATTTTAAGTACAATATCCAAACAAAGAAAGATAGTAATCAAAATACAAATGAAATGTAACATTGAGACAGTCATTTAATTCACAGCTTTATCATAAACAATATTTCTTATTACGTATCCAGAATCTGATATGAGTAATTTCTTTGGAGAGGCCACCACTGAGCAAGTGACATGAAGATGTCCGTGTGGATAACATGGGCATATCAAATCCACTCGATAGTATTGAAAAGATTGCCCTGTGGTTTATTAATCGTAATAGGAAATGCAAGTCTCATTGGAAACTGTATTCTCTTGAAGTTAAAAGCTAGATCTGCGGTAAATAATGGGTATTCATTGGATGTACCGTGTTTCATTCTCTTCCTTTCCTTAAAACTCTATATAGCCTGCATCCGTGTACGCTTCGAGTTCAAAGTTGTCAACACTACTGTCCAGCGGTGTCCCCGCCCCCCTTCCCATACCCAAAGTATTAGTCATGATTTTCCATCTAATATTGAAATTAAATATCTTTTATTTCCTGTTTTGTAAATTGTTTTAGAAAGAACCCTCCCCCCCCCCCACAAGGCTGACAAAACGTACTACTTTTTCACCCCCCCTACCCCCAGAAATTTCAGTGACGCAGTTTGCGTTGCCCCCCTGCCCCCCTTGGGCCTCTCTGCTACCATCGCTTTCTGGGAAATTTTTAAAGCTGACTGGAATACGTGTTGCATGCTGTGACGGGGTTCTACCCATCACAGTATATACACCACGCGAAAGTAGCCGAGTGATCAGGAGCGCCACTTAGTGTGTCGCGCGGCCTCCCGCGTCGAAGGTTCGAGTCCTCCCTAGGGCATGGATGTTTGTGTTGTCTTTAGTATAAGTTAGTTCATAAGTAGTTTGTAAGTTTAGGGACCGATGACCCTGCAGTTAAGTAAGTCCCATAGCTTAATAAACATTTGAGCAGTATATACGATCTCATATTTATTGAATTATATGTTGTACAATTGTATAATTTTGCAGTTATATATTCATTTATATAAGCGCAGTATGTCGGTAAAATTCGTTGCTAACAGAGTTAATTGTAAAGATGTAATACATTAAAATCTGATGCATGATGCGGCGGTTTTCCATGAACATGACTGTTTATGTGCTCATATCTCATGAATTATGTGTCGTACTGTGATACAATCTCAAAGCTTCATTCAACTATATATCTGTATACTGTCTTTAAATTTCCTATGGCTACAATTTGTAGTGTAGAAATTATAAACTACACGTCATACCGAATGCTTCATGAACAGAGGAAAATTAGTAAGCGAGAAGCTTTTTTCCTTTAAGTATTTTGATGTGCTTGTCAGCGAGAAAAGTTTAATGAACGTTTGTAATTATGTTTAAAGCTGGTTGCTATTCGGTAAGTACTGTCATTCGCATATGGTGTATTTATAATGTCTCGTCGCATTATGTGGCAGTTTCTTGGAACTATATTGTTATCGCGTTATATCTCCTGAACCATGTGACGTAAAGCAATTGTTATCTCACGCAAGGATACGTGTACCAAATTTGGTTGAAATCAGTCTGTTGGTTTGGGGAAAAATGAACAGCATTATCGCTTAATGCAGCACTTTTCAGCGTTTCTCATTGTTTATGACGTCTCCTGAATAATGTGTTGTACGTGATTCTTACGGCGACCGCCCTGATGGACTGAAGCTTACGTGTACAAAATTTCATAAAGATTGGAAGAAAACTGTAGATTTGTATGCGACACGTGCACACAAAGATACGGAACTCTGCTTTATATATTAGAAAAGATGGTGAAATAACTGTTGTAACGTAATTTTTCATAAATGTGAAATATATACCCCCTTTTCCTCCGTGCTGCTCCTCTCTGGTCAGTAAAATTTATTTCGTTCCTACTTTTGTGTTCCATATCGCTGACCTGAGCGAGGAGACAATAAATGATTGTTCTCTTTGACGATTCTTTTCCGAGACGTAGTAGGATTCAGACACGAAATAGATTTGCTCCGCAATCTTTACGTAACTGTATATCCTCTTAGATATTTATTAAAAGAAAATCATTTACGTTTACCCCATGGGTGTTATTATTTCAAAATATCCTTCTTCCAACCGGAAGCTTACTTATTAAAATAGAGTATATTAATTATTGTAATATGGTAGCCATTTTGTAATTGTACCATTAACCGCATTTACTCTGAAAATAATGTCAATGAAATATTTATCGTTATACATTGCCATTATCTTGAAGCAACTTCATAAACTAAAAGATTTTTTCCAAGGTTGAGTGGCCTACTATTTGAATATTGCGATCAGTATTATCGATACTTTCGTTACACGAGATTAAAAGTTATCATACCAGAATATGTCTTAATTGTGATATTTAACGGTACCATTTAATATTATTAATAAATGAATTCCTAAATATTATTTAAATAAGCTACATATGAGTGTATGTAGGTCCATTGGCGTCGCACTTTTTTTATAACGTTGCCTGAACAAAACATTACTTTTCCAAATGTTAACCAAAATCATTGTTTATTTCTACAATATTTTTCGTAATAATAAAATTATTCAGGATCGGTAACATTTTTCGGATCTGCAGTAAATATTGGTTACTCGATCATGGACAGAATTTTACTTTCCATCCATCCCATTAATGCATCAAGCAGGTGACATTATACTGTAAACAGATAAAGCACTTAATTGAATCATAATGACACGTAAAGGTGATCTACTTCAAAATAAGGAAAGAAATGATATTACAAATACGAGAATATTATCAAATACATCGAAAAAATTTAACAAAAAATTGCCGTGATGGAGGTTCGAACCTGGATCCAGCGTTTGAGAGTCTAGGCCAGAAGTCGGCAATCTTAGACGGGGTCCGGATACTTTAGAAATTTTTTATTGAGGTCCAGAAGTAAAACCACATACTTCTTATTAATTTTCCATTTTAATTTTTACTTACAAACTACTATGAACGACAAACCGGTATATTTGTATTTTAAAAAATCCAGCTATTCTTTACTAACTTTTTAATTTTAATTTTCACATCCAAACTAATATGAAACTTCCTTAGAAATAAAACTCATCTATCACCTTTATTTTGTCCTTCCGCATCGGCAGACTTTCTAAGACTACATTTCATTGCCCTTGTTTTGTTCTTCTTATGTTCATCTTAAACTCTCCTTTTAACACTGTCCATTCCGTTCAATTGTTCTTCCAGGTCCTTTACTGTCTCTGAAATAATTACTACGTCATCTGAAAAGCGCGATGTTTGTATTTCATCACCCGAAACTCTAATTCCTTCTGCAAATTTCTCTTTTCTTTCGTTCACAGCTTGCTCAATACACAATTTGAATGTCATTGGAGAAAGGCTACAATCCTGTCTTACTCCCTTTCCAACCACGGGTCCCTTTCATGCCCTTCAACTGTAATAAAAGCTGTTTGTCTTGTATCCCAGCTTCGTCGCCGCTTTTGTGTCTCGTTTCCGTCGTAGGTGTCGGTGCCCGAGTAGTATTTAATCGACACAGGAATAAATGATGCACGCTTGTGCAGGTAGGAGGTGACCAGCCAGTGGGACAGCAGAAACTAGAAACACTAGAGTAAATTAGAACGATATATATATTGAACAGAATTTATACAATACTTAACTTTTACATAGATCAGTACTGCAGAATGCAGATACATAGTTGTTAGAGGCCTGCCTAGTGCCTATCCGATAGCAAAGTCTTCACTGGTGCCTATCTGATTCCGAAGTGTTAACTGGTTCCTATCTCAGTCCCAAGTGAACGATGGCGGAGTTCTTGCAGAGGGCGCTCGTGGCTGACGTCGTAAGAACGCCGCGCCGTGCGTGCATGGCGGCGCGCGGCGAAAGTAGGTGGCGCGCACTTTGGACTTGTGCGACACCACAGTTTGGTTAACGTACAAGTTGTTAATAACGTAACGGTTCCCTATATTTGACCACTGTTGATTTCAGAATTTGAATTGTCAGAGTATGAACTCGATTTATAGAATATGCTTGTTCATTAAAAAAAGTCCTTGTGCTGCATTCTTGTGTGCAGAGCTTTTATGAGCATAACCGGCCAGCTCGCTCCCTTCTGTCGCGCACATCATGCCAACTATTTATTTAATCCGTCTATAATAATTACTGAGCGTTCTAATTATTCAACAGTTAATTACAAAATTCTAGAAAAAATATTTTGGTGGCTCTGATACGAATTGTTATCCACTGAAAAAAGTTTATTTTAATAATTCTAGTATGCAAGTTATACTTTCCAAACATTTTTGGCGGTCCAGTTTTTGGTCTTATGCGGTCCGGATCAGGACCGCGTTCCGCCAGGTGCCGATCGCTGGTCTACGCCCTGCAGCTCTCGACCGACTACGGCGCTCGGAAAGTCTCTCATGTCTACGAGTACCCAGCTACAGCATGGAAACACGAAAACTTTAATTATGCGAAAGTCATTAAGTTTTGACCCTATATGTAATCTTACATAAATACCCTAACACGAAACTGAGGGTACAGATTTTTAATGTTACTCATGCAAGTAGGCCAATGAAACGTACATAATTCGAAAGGTGGTTTGTCATAGATGTTGCGAATATACAAATTATGTGTGCACGTAGCCGTTAAGAGTGGTAAAAAGGAAAAGAAATTTCAGTATAATACTCCAAATTCTCCATACGTTTTGCCACTATATCACAACCCATTGCATGTGGCCCGTTGGTACAGGTAAAATTAACTCTGTCAGTTATCGCTTGGAGTTACAGTCTTAAGGTCCCGGGTTTGATTCCTACTGTCCCCATTTTTTAAAATTCTTCGTGATGTTCAATTTTGAACTTTTAGATATAGCTTTTAAATATAATTAAACAATTCAATTTATGAACGTATTATTAAGGTACTCAGATTAGTTACAATAATTTCAATTAATGTGTTTAAAGAGCCACTGTTTTAAATAATATATTTCAAGTGTCTCCATTGCTTTTACGTAAGAACACAGTTCTATTGAAAAATGGTAAACCAATAAGGATTTTCTAATATATCCCGTCCAACGAAACAAGAGACGGACTGTAAACACAGAGAGAGACGCGTTGGTAGGGGTGGTCAAAACCGTGAGCACACGCACAGTGTAAGGTCGCTGTTTGGTTTGTTACATAGCAGTGGTATCACAAGCCAAACATATTTATAATAATCTATAAAACGTAGTTCTCTGCAAATTTCCCAAATTTCCATGTTCGTGTACGACAGCAAACATTTTGTCAATTAGTTTCTATAGTGTTTCTTTTTTCTTTGGGAGACTAGAAAGAGTGTGTGGCTTTGTACCAACTTACGAGATGATACAATGTGAGATGACCAATTCAGGTAGATGCTGGTGTTTCCATAACATTATCCGACAATGCCTTTTATTGGAAAAATAGCTCCGTTTTATACACACTACGTACCTCAGATTCCCTGAAGAATGTATTGAACTTCTGATTTCTTCTTTGATCGCTGCTCGGGTGGACTCAAAATTGAGGATGAATTACTTGATAGTAACGAGAGAGAAAGAGAGGCACAGACTATGAAGGCTCAATAAGTTTTAAACACTGTACTTGTGCTACGATTCAGCAAATGGTTCTTCAATAAAAAGGTTACGGTCAGCTTATATTATCACGTATAAAAAACACACGACGACTTTTCACCTGAAACGGATGCGGCGGCACAGAGAGCGCACCCGATATGTCCGCCCCTGGTCACAGACCTCACTGTGTTTACAGTGTGTCACTCGTTTCGGTGAACGGAGTATAGGGAAGTGAGTGTTGGAAACATCACAAGTACAAATTTGATTAGAAACCCTCGAGCGGGCGTATTGAGTACCCCATAGGCCATAGGGGACTTTCGCAGTTCTGCTATGATAAAATAATTTGTGATAATGAAAATGAAATTAACAGAAGGATAATGACATTAGGATCACAAGTATTGGCAGTTAAATGGCAAATAGAAAAGAGGTCGATGGCAACGGAGAAGGACTTTTGCAGACGATCTGCAGGAATATCTAGGCGGGAAAAAATAGGAATGAAGTCATCAGGAAGAAAATTGATGTTAAGAATTCAATTATAGAATTTATAGAAGGAAAACAACTTTTATGGTATCGGCACACAAAAAGGATATCAAAGGAAAGACTAGCACAGGGAATAATGGAGTGGGAGCCACCAGGAAGAAAGAAGAGAGGGAGACCGCCAACTACATGGATCCAAAGAATTCAGGCGTCTATTCGGAAAAGAAGTACAGAAGAAAATTTATGGGCAGATAGAGAAAAATGGAGAATGAAAATAAAATAATGTTTAGTAAATAATAATGTAATAATATCAACGTAAAGTATTGTAATGTATAATCTTGGGTTATCGGAAAATGTAAACTAAATTGCACTGTAAAACCGGACAAAAAATATTTAAGTAAAATGAAATTAATAATTATCCAACAGAATTTTTGATTTCCCTGTCTGTAAGTGGTTTACCATCACACAAATTACAGTTAAAAGTAAATTGAATTGTTCTTCTTATGATAAATTTGAATACAAAGGAAGGATGAATTAATGGAACCAGAATGCTTATCAAATGTTTATATAAGATTTCTACTGCTTGTCAAGTATTAACTGGAATTACTGAAAATAGGGGAATTTTGTATTCCCCGTGTACATATGACAAGAACAAATTCCAAATTATTCATGCATTTGCAATTACTATTAATATGTCTCAAGGACAAACATTTGAAGAAGTTGGGATTCTATTGAGACCAGTTTTCACATATGGTTAACTATATGTTGCTGCAAGTATAGTTGATTCTTTGATGGTTTGAAATTTTATATTTATCAACATAGAGAACAAGGACATTTAGCGAATGGATGAAACGATTTTTGCGAAAAATCACTTTACAAGCACAACTGGTCGAATTTCTACCACAGGCAATACAAGTAGACTACTAGTAAAAAAACGCTAATCTTTAGACGATATTTCTATGTACTGAAAACGCGAATTTTTATCAACACATTTGAAATTGATTGTTTTAAAAAATTACTGAATTTCTAGCAAAAAATCAAAACACCTGTCTCTCTCTCTACAATCAATATAGAGCGTGACCCACATGTCAGACTCTGACCCTGCAAGTAGGAGGCCATAAAGAATTACCTGGAAAGTAAAACCGAGAATTTTATTACACGTTTTCTTCAGCTGTCCCATCGACAGCAACCTATTCTTCTATATTGCCTGATATACAGAAGCAGGCCGCGTGCTAACGTCTGGATGCACCGTGTTTCAGCAGCTCTTCTCCTTTTACCAAAGGAAAGGAGCGTTCTGTTGCAGTACCGTTACACGAGACGGAATCGAACAAGAGGGAAGAGTTTTTGCAGTCTAGCCAAACTGGCAACCTCCCAAGAACAGATGGAGATATCAGATGCCGCGCGGGTAAACATATTGGCAGAAGGAATTCGCGATACGAATACCTACATTCGGACCGCAAACTCATACATCTTTCTTACAAAGAGTGCTGCATGTTAAGCAGCAACCGACATTGCGAAATCGAGAAAGGAAACTTTTTGGTCGATACTGCAGGAACTTACAAATGTATTCTTCCGATTTGTATCCTACCTCTGCAAGTTATTTATCTTTGAAACACGATTAAGAAACAAAAAAATAGGAACCGGGCCGTTAGAGGTTTATATTTTTATGAACGTTTAGGAAACAGAACGAGTACGAACG
This sequence comes from Locusta migratoria, assembly GCA_026315105.1. Taxonomy (NCBI): domain Eukaryota; kingdom Metazoa; phylum Arthropoda; class Insecta; order Orthoptera; family Acrididae; genus Locusta; species Locusta migratoria. Next base: position 648,073,154 of record CM048744.1, on the reverse strand, counting down.
TCCTATACAGAGTTAATTATATATTGGGTGAATCCATACTTGCTTGTATTGCACCGCAAATATTGCGGAAACGAAAAGTGCGAGTGATTTGCGGGTTTCACAGAATGGATTGCTAGTCTGGGGCTCGTGTTTATAGCCAACAAACAAATTGTAATATTATTTAGAAAGTGTATTTTTTTATGCAAACACAGTTTTCTAAATGGAACTATGGTTGTTTCTATCATCACGTTTAGTTTGGCAACTTAAACCATTTAAAGTTTCGGGACGGAGGCTGTGATAGCGTAGCTGACTGGCCGAGTGCCTATCCCCTGGGGCACGGCGCACTGTCTCATGACCACCAGCCAGTCAGCTACGTTATCGAAGCCTCCGCCCCCAAAACTCTGAATGGTTGTAGCTGCCAAACTTAACGTGATAAAAATGTCATTCATAATTATTTGAACACAGCTGGTGTCATAGATTCCAGTGCATTATAGAAACAACCATTGATCCATTTGAAAAAATGTATGTTGGCATAAAAACAACTTTCTAGGTATTTTTACAATCTGTTTATTGGCTAACAATACGAGTCCTTGACTATCAATCCATTCTGTGAAAACCGCCCATCTATCGCACTTTGTTTCCGCAATATTTGCGACGCATGTGTTAGCTGATTCACCCTGTATAATTAGCGATATTTCATTCTGCCAACATAATCTGTTTTCTTGCCTTCCTCTTCTTGTCTGTAGCTTCAATTACCATGACATACCCGCAAGTTTCTTTATAATCTGCGTTGTATGAAGAGATAAGCGTTAATATTCAGAAGTCTGTCGTACGCTGAAAATGAATGCATTCTTTTTGGATGTCAGTGTATAGTACATTTTTATACGTTTTTATGTATTAGTGACGAAACCACTGACTAGAAAAATCATATCTGCCACATAATCCGCAATGTGGTGTTGGTCTTACCGTACGATCCATCACAAAATATGATAGACCAATTGTTGCATGCAATACCTCACGGAATACAATTAGATCACGTGCCCATGCGAACGGTATATGGTATGTAAAAACATACTCGAAGTCTTAGCAAAAAAATAACCCTGAGAAATTTCAGAGCATCTTTAGGTCATTAAGATCATAAATACTTGCTGAATAAGCATATGATCGCAAACATTATAGATTGACATGAAATGGTACGAAAAAATAACAAGACTAAGACAATAATGATTTTGAGAGTATCAAAAAGAACGAACCTGTCTGTAAATCATAGTCATTAACATATTGTAAAACAAGTAATACAGCGAAAGCAAGTATGGAATCGTTTAATTTCTGTGAATTTGTATAAAGATTTTTTCACTATATTACAGTTGCATGTTACTGAATGACTTTGCAGTAATTTACTGTTACGTTGTTGGCGTACTAAACTGCGTTCTTCATTGATAAAACACACACACAAACAGAAAATTTACTTCTAGTAATAATTGGGTCGAAAGCTCTCTTGAGCGTAAGAAACCCGCTAGTTAAGTGAGGGACGAAATTTCTTCCAATTTTTATGTGGTAGAACGTGATTATTTAATTGATTGGACATGGGCATAAATATCACCCTTGCTTTTGTAGGACTATTCTAACCATTCTTGTTTAAAAAATGTTTAAATGTTTGTATAGTCTATGGGACTTAACTACGGGGTCATCAGTCCCTAAACTAACAAACTACTTAGGAACTACTTACGAACTAGGACGGCACAAATATCCATGCCCGAGGGGGGATTCGAACCCCCGACCGTAGTGGCCGTGCAGACCGTGACTGGAGCGCCTTAGTCCCCTCGGCCACCGCGGTCGGCTACCCATTATTGTGTAATTATATATATAGTTTGTTTACCTACATGAAAGTCATCTATTTTCTTTCACCAGTTTTCAGAAAAAACTCTACCAGATCTTATAATCTTTGCTTTGAGCATATTATGGGTTTATTTTTTTTTTTTTTTTTTTTTGTGACCAACCTCAGGAGTCTATCCACTGTAACTCTTATTTACTACGTTTGTCTCAAGAATTGCACCTCCCAATTAAATTTACGGTATCGAAAATACAGCGCAGTGCAACAATTAGGATTACTTTCTTTGTTCTTCACTGCATATCAAGGATCAGCGTCGAAACAACTCTGATCACCTGCGTTTGCTTTTCTCGTCGATTACGTTTTCAACTTTCTCTTATTTTTTTCTATTTACTTTTATGGTGACAAATGTGCGTAGGTTACGAGATGCCTCAACAGCTTTTACGGGTTTCCGATGTAAGGTACTGTCAACATCTATTTGTCCTATCGTATGACGCGAATACGAACATTGAAGAAATCTTTGGAGGATAGTGAAACAAATAAGCTGGAGCTGAGCTGTTAGTAAACTCAGAACGATTAGCTCGAAGGTCGCCGAGATGTACACAAGAAAAGACAATGTTATGTAAATGGAAGAAAGAGTGGATAAATTGGAGGTTTAGAACGGTGGGAATTTTTTTAGAGTATTGAAGGATCTAAATCGACAATGGGATCTAGATTTTCTTCCAAATTATGTGGATAGTTGAGAAAACAAACCACGACGTAATTACAGCAAGTCGTTTGTAATTTACAAGTGACAGACGAATTGTTAGATTAAATAAAAGTTCTTTAATATCCCATCTTGCTGAGAATGCATTAGTTTAATAAGTCGTGGTCGCCAATAACAAGATGATTTATCCACAAAAAGATGGAATTATTGTAAAATTCTATTTTTATGTCTCTTTTGTTGAATCCGAAGTTTGCTGTTAAGGAGAGACGATTTGTCTACGGGAAGAAATATTATTAAATAATACGATGGCAAGATGTGGGACATCTTTCAATGCATGCAATTCAGCAACCTGGTTGTTTCCACTGAAAAACAATCAATTCATAATTTTACTCACCTTGTGACGATTTCTCTTCTTCAGCAGCCCATCCAGTGCTAACCTGACTAAAAAACAAGAACCGTAATTGCACTGTAAAAAGCTGTGTAGAAAAAGTAGGTGCAGATTCTTGTTTTCATTCAGTTGCATTTTTTTCGTATTGTTTACAAATGATAGGATCTGTTGCGGTAGAACGATGTCAACACGGGATTTGGTACGATGTAATTATTATTTAACGCTTTCTGCAGGATACAGTTTACCGCCAAGCCCGTGCTAAATGACGCCTTAGTAACACCCACACCCCACACTCACTACTAAATTAATTTACCCTGTCATCAAAAGTGTTCTTAAAAGAGGTGTTCATTTCAATATGCTCATAAAATGCTACGCAAATCAATCCAGATAAATCTTCACACGATTATGATTAGCGTAACACGCCACGCGGTTTCAATATTGCATGATATAATTTTCATTAAAGAAAAAGGAATTTCACTATTCGACTGTCCACATGATATACTAAGCATTTTGATGTATTTCTTAATCCAACAAACGAGCACGTTCTGCAGAATAGTTCCAGTAACTTCGGAGCACAATCGTGGAGATGTTAACAATCCCGTGTATAAACTCCGACTCCTGTCTTGCACCAAAGCAAACGTGAAAGTTCCCGAATGAACGCGCGAATGCTGTAATATGATTGGCTAAAGATATTGCTAACCAATCGGATCACAGAGAAAACCCGCGCAAACCCGCGCTTTCCATATACACCTATCAAAAACTACGAACTTTTCAGAACTATATGCAGAAAAAAAATGTTTAGAAAATATCAAATAATAAATTATCTACGACTTTCAAATAATTACCCCTGTTTACGTATACTGTCTGTTTCCGAGTTACCATAAACTGACGGAATATTTATATTCAATTTCTCCATTAACATTCTCATGCATATGGAAAATAGTTTTCAGACGTGAGACTATCACATCTACCAGAAATTCACATACATGCACTTAAACATAAAACTGTAATTAAATATTATTAACTTTCAAATATTGCAATAAATGTTCTTTCTATACATTAAGTCGTTCATTTGAATACTGGCTAGACACACGTCTGCAGAGAGCTGGGCTCTGTCTTTCAAAACTAACACTACGTACCCAGGCTCTAAGACAGTAACAGATGTCGCGCTCCTGCACTCCTGACGCTGTCCGACATTCGGCCTTCCGCCTTACTCACCGGCGCATAGCAAGGCAAACAAATTGCAATGATGTGTTTTACGGCCCACTTTATATTTGTAGTTTTATAATTTTTGCAAACATTTAGGTCAACAATAATAATGTAAATAATAAAAAGTTATTGTGAAATGATTACGACATGTCTATGCACCCAACACGTAACTCTTTTAGGAAAAAAATAGAAAAAAAATTGGTAGTGGCGGGTTCCGAACCATTGACCATGTGCTTGCCGGTCCACCGCGCTGCCCACTACAAGACCGGTTTTTTTTTCTTTTAATACATTTATTAAACATTTGAAGTACATTAATTATTACAATAGTTTCATAACTTTTATGTTAAGAGCTGTCACACAACAACCATGCACTCTTCCTCACTTGTAAACAATTACGAAACTCGCCCTTTATTTTCGTACTATTGATGGCAGTTGTTAACTAACGCTAATAAGGCATTTTTAACACTAGATTATCATTTATCGTACGAAGAACGACGTGTTTTTGTTAATTCTTTAGTGCGCCGCTGCTTTGAAATAACAACGTGTAAGTTATAATAAGAAAATCATCAAATACGCAACACAAGATGGTGTATGCCAGAGAGAGTACTGGGTGACATCTGTGAACGGCTGGTTTTCTTATAATCAATGGACGGTGTTAAATCTCCGTTATTTTTGCAAATATCTCTCAAGAGATATGGAAAAAACATAAGACAGCAAAGTAGTAGAGAAATTTCTCATCTACAGATTCATGCATTTAGTTTCCGTGTCGGATGAACGGTTAAGCCGCTATTTTCATTTAAATTTCCAGCGGTCAAAAGAAGATCGCAAAGGCCCACTTTTAGTGTTACTACCGTAACGTAATGTGGCCCAAAAATCTGAGATATATATACAGATACAGGGCAGTGCAAAGCCGCTACGCTACATGAAATGATAAACATAATTCATAACGTGCGTTCATATGTACCAGGTCTTTATGTGCTATGCCTCACCATCTAAAAACTTTCGTTGACCGTTAATTGTTGTTACACTTTCCACGAAAAATTTAATGGCAAACAATAAATAAGATTTGTGAAAAGAATTGTTGCAGGTTCGACTTCTGAATGAAAAAATATTCAAAAGACGCGGTGCTGAAAGCAAACGGATTATTAGCATTAAAAAATTTGAAGCGTGATATATATGTATCATACATCTTCTTCTATACATAAAATAAAACAGTTCCCCCACTGCGTCTGTTTGTCTGTCCGCGCTAAACTCAAAAACTACTGAACGTATTTTCATACGATTTCACCAACGCACGGTTTAATTAATTTCGAAGGATTTGGTGCCACAGTGGACGCACCGGTTTCCGTTAGATAACCGAAGTTAAGCACTGTTGGGCTTGACTAGCACTTGGTTGGGTTACCGCCCTGGTCTGCCGAGTGCTGTTGGCAAGCGGGGTGCACTCAGCGCTAGTGAGGCCGACTGAGGAGCTACTTGATGGAGAAGTAGCGGCTCAGGTCACGAAGACTCACATAACGGCCGGGAGTGCGGGGCGATGACCACGCCCCCCTCCATACCGCAGCCGCTGACGCCTTCGCGCTGAGGATGACACGGCGGCCGGTCAGTACCCAGTGGGCCCCCTGAGGCCTGTCGGTCGGAGAGAGAGGAGAGGTGTACAGTTCATTGTGTTGTCTGACTGTGGCTGATTGTGGCGTGTAAAAGTCCGCAAAATGTCCTTAAATATTCTTAGCAACAGCTATACATTCTACGACTTACGAACTTAACCATAAATGTGAAAATGCGTTTATTGTTCGATAATACGAAGTTTGCGCTTAGCTTACAAGACATGACGTCTTGTAATACTGACATTAAATGTATCAGTTTTTAATCTTTGAGACCCTTTTCCTCAATTAATCCTTGACCCATGAACTACAACCACCGTGAACGCCACCTACCGGACTAATCGATGTCTCTACAGTCCCGCTTCCATGATCCTTTCCAAATGCAGGGTGCCCATTTCTGCTGTTATATATTTAGCTCTTGAAGGTAACGTCACCTTCCATTATCGGACCAATAAATTGATGTCTCAACGGTCACCTTACCATGATCCTATAAATATCACTATCTTCTATACATATTACAAAAAATAGATTTTATGAAACAACGTCCTTCTGCATTATGTCTGTCTGTCCAAGATAAAGTACTGAATGGATTTTCTTACGGTATTCACCAATGATTTGATTCATCACGAAGATTTAGCTGTATAATTCATTAAGGTGCGTCGCAGTTTGTTAGTGTGGCGAGCAAAATAAATTTGTGACAAATGAACATGACCATAATGTGACAATACGGGTATTGTTTCATAATGCGTGTGATGAACATAAGGTACCTTATAATCTTAAAACATGCTTGTTGCATTACGCTGATACGACTCTATGACAGAAAGAAATGTTGGCTCATATATGTTCCGCTACCCTTGTGAATCCGTGATGCTTGGCCAGTCTTTGCTATAAACGTGAGAAACGGTAATCAGTTTGCAATTTTAACATATGCTTAACAGTGTGGTAGCTATAGGGAGCAATCAGAATTGTTAAAATTTTCTGAAAAATCGATTGTCACAAGATCGTTTAATATAAATAATAATAATAATAATAATAATAACAAAACTAAGAAAACCAATTTTAACGGCATGGCCAAAAATATTTTTCAAATAATAATTGTTAACAGAACGCATATCGTTCCAAGACCAAATTCGTCAGTAACTGTTTTGTAGGAGTTCGTCTGGAAGCTCTTTGATAATCCAGTATACAGTACTGATCTTGGTCTCAGAGACTTCAATCATCCCTTGTACCCTTTCATATGTAAAATAATAATAATAATACGTAGACATACTTCCTAGACGCGAGTCGGGCATGTTGTGGAGGAAAAACAAGCAATCATTACACTAACAGCGTTTTTAGTTCCGGCTGATCTACTTAGTAAATTTAGATCACCGAGTGTGTCTTCCGAATGGCAAAATATATTGTTGATAACCTCTTTTAGATTAGCCATGCAAGGGAAGAATGTGCTAATGTCTTTCTCTGCAGGGAATAAATGTACTTTGTCCAATGTTGTCTACTAAGTTTTAGATTTACTGTGGATTGACAAAAATTATTAAGGCAGGAGTGTGAGTGTCTGATTTTATTTTTTCAAATTTTGTTGTTTATACTGACGATGAGTAATTCATGATATACAGAGACCTACAGACTCTAACGGTTAGGATAAGCAAATACAGCGCAAATGAGTAGTCATGAAGAAATGAAGAATTCAATTGTACGAACTAGGATGAAACTGCAACTATACATTACAATGTTTCGAGAAAGTGATTAATTAAAATTTTGTAAGAGAATTTAATTATATGACGCACTGGAATGAACAATCATTGCATGTCACAGGTGTCATTAGAATAGTTCCAGTTCACCGAAGGCGAACAAGGAAGAGCCGCGGTGGAGTAGCCGAGCGGTCTAAAGCACCTCGCTGCGGAGCGCGCGGTTGCTCGCCGTGGAGGTTCGAGTCCTCCCTGGGGCATGGGTGTGTGTGTTTGTCCTTAGGTTAGTTTACCTAGGTTTAAGTAGTTTGTAAGCTACGGACTGATGACCATGCAGTTTGGTCCGATAGATTTACAAACATTTGAATAAAGAAGAATGGTAATGAAGCACAGCTTCGAGTGTGTAGTTTCAACTCCAGACTAAGTGAAAAAGGACATCATTCTATATATACATGGATATTCTGCAAGTCACATTGAAGTGCATGGCAGAGGATTTATCGATCCGCTTTTATGATGTCTCTCTACAATTCCATTCTCTAATAGCTCGCGGGAAAAAGGAACATCTAAATCTTTGTTTCATATATGATATCTCTTATATATTTACGATGATTATGTCTTCCTAACAAAATAGTTAGTTTTCGGAAAAGAAAGTGTGTGAAAGAAATTTCGCAAATACACCCCGCCGCGACTAATAACGCCTTACTTTTAATGATTCCACCCCCAACTCGTGCATGATTTCCTTGACACTCTCCTTGTTATATCGCGATAATACAAAATGAGCTGTACTTCTCTAAACTTTCTCTAGACCATCCGTCGGCTCCACCTGGTGTGGATTTCACAATGCGCAGCATTACTCCAAAATAGGACGCACAAGTGGTGTGTAGGCAGTTTCTTTACTAGAACTGTTACTTCCAAGTGTTCTGCCAATGAAACATAGTCTTTGGTTCGCCTTCCCTACGATATTTTATATTTGTAGTTTCCAATTTAAGTTGTCCGTAATTGTTATTCCTAGGTATTTAGTGGAATTAAGGGCTTGTAGATTTGACTGATTCATTGTAAATCTGAAGTTTATCGGATTCCTTGTAAGTGGTCATATTATTGTTATTATTAAGGGTCAATGGCCAATTTTTGCACCATGCAGACTATCTTATTTAATCATTTTACATGAAAATCCTGTATGCAGAAAAACATTCATGGAAGAACATGGAATCACGAGGCGGAAATTAGTGACAATTCAGAATTTCATAAAATTGGGAGAGTTTCCCAGCGATGAAAGAGTAGCTCAAGTGATTGCACCAATGACAATACTATGGAGTTGTATTTTTCAGAGGAATCTTTAATAAAAACTGCATGAAATAATCCTGGAAATAAAAATGAATATTAATTAAGCAGCTAAGATGACAACTTGAAAAAGCAAGTCTTTTAATTTCGTTTTGCAAGTTTAAAATTGCGCTTTGAGAAGTCTTATAATGTGGCTTTTTCCTTTCCTGTGCTCTTCATATGAAGAAATGCTCCCCATGGTAAAATAAGGGAAATCACAGCTGAAACAGAGCGATTTAGCTATTCCTTCCGTCTGCACGCTTTTATATAATAGTATAGTAGAAATATTTAGTATTTTGGCCCTCACAGCGACTGTTATTAACTTGGTATTTGAAGCCAGAATCAGCCACTTGCAATTAAATTGCTTTATTGACCAGTTTCGGACACTTGCAAGGGTACCACATAGGTATCGGATTTTAGAATACTTTGATATTTAAGGAACGTGAAGTTCAGAACTCCAATAACAATCAGCCAAAACTATTCGAAGCAGCTCTCAAAAATTCTCGAGAAAATCACTTTGAAGTTTTGGAAGTACTGTAAGTACCAACCATTAAATAAATTGCACGATCTGTCGGTGTAGCGCGGGCGGTACCGTTGTGGCCTTACAGCCATAGGGGCGGTGGTTCGAATTCTGTCGAGACAGACTTTTGTTTCGTTGATTTCTAATACTTACACAATTTTAGTATCTAATGGTAATTTTTACGAAAAGTGCACCTATTTTTGTTTATTCTTAATTTTCTGTACTTTATAGAAGGTTGTTAATAAAGATGCTTTCAGTAGCAGAAAAAATAACGATTTTAATTCTTTTATAGTATTGGGTTCACTGGTAGTTGGCGACGGTTGTCTTTCATTGTTCAGTATATGCTACGACGCTGTGTTTGGAAAGTCATCTCCATAGATAGTTTTCACACAACACATGGAATTGGAGATCTAGTGTCTTACATAATTGAATTCGAAAACGAAAACATATGTCACAATGGCGTTCGAAACACCGACCCTATGGTTGTGAGGCTAGAACGCTACCACCTGAGCATCAACGACAGATGCTACAAGTGTTTTAATTATTGGTAGCCGGCCGCGGTGGCCGAGGGGACTGAGGCGCTCCAGTCACGGTCTGCACGGCCACTGCGGTCGGGGGTTCGAATCCCCCTCGGGCATGGATATTTGTGCTGTCCTTAGTCGTAGCTAGTTCGTAAGTAGTTTGTAAGCTTAGGGACTGATGACCCCGTAGTTAAGTCCCATAAGTTCTAAATAAATAAATAAATATTGGTAGTTACGTGTACTTTGCAAAATTTCAAAGACGATGTTTTCGAGAATTATTGAGAGTTGCTTCGAATGGTTTTGGCTGATAGTTACGTAAGTTCTAATTTTCAAGTGCAACAAATATAAAGAAATTCTAAAATGCGATACCCCTGTGGTCTCTTTGTTACCGCCCTTCTTCAGACGTACACTCTAGTCTGAAATTCGTCTGATGAACCCTCTGCCAGGCAGTTACGTGTATTTTGCAGAGTATTCATGTAGATGTGGATCAAGCTGCAAATTAACAAAAAACAAGTTGTTCGGTAACCATTGTTTCGCACTCTTTATTCTTTACCAAGGGGCTAAGCATAATTAATACGGCGGGGATTTCACATAAAAACAATTGGCAGCATACAGGGGAAAAGAAGAGCTTACAGTGCAACGTAAAATTGGTAGCGGCGTTGGCCGGAGGGTACCTTTAGCCGGTAACAGACGAAGTGTGTGGCGGTACGGTCGTACCTGGCAACAGACTCGGCAGCGGCGCTCGCCTGGGCTGTTTTATCGCTACTTACGGTAATGAAGCCGCAGAGACGTGGTTTATGCGGGCCCCGCCTGATTTAGAGCGCCGCTTAACACAGCTGGGGTCCGGAGTGGGGCGGGATAAAACCTGGCCCACAGTCCTGTGGGGCGGCGCGGCGGTCCTCCATTAAGAGATGTCCCCTGGAGTCTGTCCGCTTCATACCGCACCGCAGCCTGTTACCTCCGTCATTTCGCGGCCGAGCGACAGTGCTGTGTTCTGCGGGGGTACGCCTGTTTGGGGGAGACGCCTGCTGGACCTCGGATGCTCTCGGGGATGACCCAGCGGTGCTGTTGTCCTGTTCTCTAGTCCCTGAGTGTAGGGGAAATTTAATTACTGTGACGTGGCCTACACTGCTGGACATCATAAATACACCATCAATAACATCTGGAAACAGCACTGGCAAAATTATTTTGGTTACAACACGTTATACAAATCAAAATATCCACGGGTGCACTGCCGGTCTATAGTGTCCAACGGGCCCGTTGGACACTATAGACTATACAAACATTTGAACATTTGATTTGAAAGCTTATGGGACTTAACTACGGGGTCATCAGTCCCTAAACTTACAAACTACTTATGAACTAACACTAAGGACGGCACAAATATCCATGCCCGAGGGGGGATTCGAACCCCCGACCGTAGTGGCCTGACAGAATTCCAAAACGCTAAAATTGTGGTGTCGCACAAGTAAAAAGTGCGCGCCACCTACTTTCGCCGCGCGCCGCCATGCACGCACGGCGCGGCGTTCTTACGACGATAGCCACGAGCGCCCTCTGCGACAACTCCGCTCGTGGCCACCACTGAAGGACATCGTCCACTTGGGACTGAGATAGCAACCAGATAGGACCTTCCTAATCAGATAGGCACCAGTGAAGACTTTGCTATCGTACAGGCACTAGGCAGGCCTCTAACAACTATGTATCAACATTCTGCAGTACTATGTAAAAGTTAAGTATTGTTACATTCTGTCCAATATATATCTCTTTCTAATTTACTCTAGTGTTTATAGTTTCTGGCTGCTCCCCTCCGTACCTGCACCAGCGTGCTATTTTTGTTCCTGTGTCGGTCTCATTCCACTCGGCCACCGACACCTACGACGAGGCTGGGACACAAAAGCGGCGACGAAGTTGGGACACAAAAAAATATCTCAATATATTCACATGATAAAGACCGATTTTCCGAACAAAATAACAGAAGCACTACATTTATGAAAAACTAGTGTGGAAAGCAGCTTTATTGGAAAATTGTATCGTCATACTTCTCGCGTCATCCATGTCAGAAGCGATGCATCCTAGACGTATTTAGATTCGTCTAAATCATTTTGAATGCTGGGATGACGCAGAATTTGTTACTCGATTTCGTCTTCGAAAAACCACTTTGGAAACGCTGCATGAAAAACTCAACGACCATTTGAAGAGTCCAACAGATAGTCACGTATTTTGTATCAGTCGTAATAGAAAACGGAATACATTATTTATGTCTGCAAGATTATTAATTGAGTATTTACTGATGATTGTTGCGCCTAGTGTAAGGCCTAAAATGTGATTTCTTCCTCCGATCTACAGGAACTTTCGCCTATGTGCAAGTTATTGCTTGCACTAAGATACTACGCACTTGGCAGCATGTTATCGTACTTAGCACTTTTGCTGGTCTACATGTTCCATGGACAGCATTGTATTCATTTGCCACAATCACACTTCTTTTTCCTTATTTTTTTATTATTATTATTAATTCCAACGTGTCCTTATATTTCTCCATTAAGGACACAAGACTCTCGCACTAACGTCTTGTAAAATTTGAGCTTCTTTCACGTTTGTGTACCATAGCGCCAAGTAACAACTACTAACGTTCGTCCTGATAGTCAAATATGGCGAACAGCTGTTTATTTAGATGGCACTTTCATTTGTTTCTATTGCCAACATAGTGGAAATATATCGCACCTACCCGTTTTCACAAGGTCAACAAACGAGGTATGTATCTGGCAATGACAAACGCAATGCACTTAACAAGCACATTTAACTGGACGTTAAAGGCATCTTCTCGTGTACTAACGAGGAGATTAACGAGAGCTGGACGAACTGGCCTTAAATATGTTAATAAATGTGCTCTTTCCTAATCTTTCCTTGAGTACGTGCGTGGCGAGCACGGGGCCCCGAACTAATGCAGTCTTTCTTCCTTCTTTCCTCTCTGGACAGCATTTTCTTTTTCCTTCCCCTCCTTTCCTTCCCGCACTTCTTCCTCTCCCCACCGGGAGACTGATAACCTTAGGAGACTGGCCCCCTACACGAAACAAACACTCAACCAACCAACCAACCGATATTTATAAAACAGATCACTACCTAGAAGACTGATTGCTCTGCACTAAAACTGTCATCATCTTTCAGATGTCATACCATTATGGCCCTATAAAGTTACCAGAATAAAACACTTCAAGAAAACTAGATGGATACTTCTTTACCAATACACACAGTATGGATTAAACAAAAGTTCGTTCTGTAATTTGTCTCAGCTCTGAAATTTAGGTTTTAAATGCATTCTGCTCACGAAAACCGACTCTCTATTTATGAACTGATTGCGAACAAAAGTACAGATGGAACTGTCTGCAACCGTATTGGTATGTTGGAAATGGTGACTGCTTTTATTGTTTCTATTTTCCTGAAATTTTCTGTTGAACAATGATAGAACAAGCAATTGCATGATTAATGTAATTGTCGGCAGCATTTTTGTCGTGTATATGTATCTAACAATGGTTTAAATAACAAGAAAAAAAACTACTTTATTCATTTGACTAGTTGTAAGCTGTAATAAGAATTAAATCCTTATGTAATTGCAAAGTGGCGACATTGCTCCAAATAAAAATTAAATTGAGAGGAAAGAAAAAAATAGATAGTCTACATTGGTTGTGTTAAATTTTTTAAATTATATTTGCAAGCAGCAAGATTTGAACAAAACGTGGACAATTACTTTACTCGATTTAAAGTGACAGATGTCTTAAACGTAAGGACAGGCATTGAATTAAAATTTATGCTGGGGCGGGATTCGAACACAACACCTTCTACTTACTAAGTATTCGCTTTAGACCACACTTTTTTTTTGCTCTGTGAGTAGTTCTCTTTGTTGCGGACGCTGTTCGTGGTTGTTCCTTCTTGGTCGATGTGTTGTTGGCTCAGCTTTTTTATTACAGAGGGCGTGGAGCCCTCTGACCGGGAGCGTGAGCCACGTCGCCCGGCTAACCACTCACCTAACACAGCGTTGCAGTCAAAGCGACTACACGGACTGTCTTATAGCTCGTCTCCCTCCACACCATATACTTTAATTCTGCCTCATGTCCTGGCCACAGCATAAATTTTAATTCAGTGCCTCTCCTTACGTTTAATTCCTTTGGTATAACGAGACAATGTTGTCTCAAGGAATTGTATTATTTGTTGATATTTATTGAGAGAATTATATTCAAATAAGATATGTCCCATCATTTACAGTGGAAAATGATAAAGAAAATCGAATCAATTTCACAAAAAGGGAAATTGATTTAAGGCGACAGCAGTATATTAAAAAAAGATATGTCCTATCATTTACAGTGTAAAACAATAAAGAAAGTACATCCCATCAGTTTCACGAAAAAAAGTAATGACTTAATAATATCTCTCGGAGAAATTCTACAAAGCACAAAGCTTTCTTACATTCTCAGCATGAAAACATCATTCTGGCTCAATCATCTCATTAAAACTATCGTCCAAAAACCCTAAATTACCTAATTAAAAAAATTAAATGAAAGTCTCCATCATTCTTTTTCCGCATTTTATGGAACCCACAATTAACACGCCTTCTCGGAGAGACCATTTCTCACATGACTACTCGCAATCACATACTACACTGTTCAGCCGCGCACTGCAGCTAATACCGCGACAATCAAAGAGAAACTCCGACAGATAAGCAACTCCTACCTAACCAAAGGACGCATATTTTTCATAAATTTTAACAAAGACTTGGGCGTGTTGGTAGGATGCAGTCACATGTTTCCGAAGTTGATCTGGTGCAGCGGCGGGTGGAGTTTCCCAGGGCAGTTTGATCCGCGGTCAGAGACCAGACATTAGCGATACATTAGACATGAGGAGGCCACGGCAGGTCTGGAATCCGGTGGGCATCTGAGCAAGTCTTGGACATTTGTGGTGAGGTCGCGTATTATAGTGTTGGCAAGCTCTCAAAGATGGGAGGTCGACAGGCACCAACACTTCAGAGACGTGACGGTGGCTGCTGAAAATAGCGGCAGTGCGTAATCAAGTAATGAAATCCAATGCCAGTCCTATCATCCCCACCAACCATAACGCCGAGTGTAGGCAAGGGACGATGATGGATAAGGCAACAGTTTGTCGTTTCGATGTCTCCTGATTTTAGTCCAACTATCGGTAGAATCGTCGGTAAAAACAATATCGGTCAAAATCCCTGTTCTATCTAATCTCCCTTTTCACCACCTCGATCGTGGGATTCCAGTGATGAGTCACAGTTGAACAAATTCATTATACATCTACGTTATGTTTTGGTGTGGTACTGGATTCTACTCATGTATCCCAATAGGACCTGTTGCCATTACCCTAAACAGCCAGCAGCATTACAACTCCGAGGTGTTGGAGCCGGTAGTCGTACCATACTGTACTTGTCACACGACATTCAAGGCTTCCTCATCGCTCATCGCATTTTGACAAATCATAGGAAATTGATTGTGAAACTGTTGCATTCATTTGTTGCAGCTTTTGAGATAAACTATTATAATTTCAATATTTCTTTGTGGGAGACGACTTTCCCGTACCTACGACCACCTTAATCGGCAAAGGAGACCCGTATCACTCTCTCACTGGTCGTACGACGTTTGTACAGTTTCCGATGTCGTGTATAAAAAACCAGACTTGTTTTGTCATTAATCGTTAGCGGTTCCCATTCGAGAGTAGTTTGTGCGTAATGAACTTTCATTATACGTCCTTTCCTTCGCTGTTGCAAGCGGGCGTTACACTACGACACAGACGCAAAACTCAGTAACCGGATGGAAGCTGGAGAAAAGACAGAAGCTGCAGTTACAGCAGCGTTCTAGAATTTGTAATATTTTACAAGATAGGATGTCAGTGAATCTACAAGGATTTTAATAAGCCTTAGAGCGGCTACTGTAGCCACTCGTACCAAGACACAAATTATTGTATTACACCTCAAACCAAATGTGTTTCTTGATTATGAACCAAACTTGTTGGTTCGGTTCTAACATTATATTTTGTTATTTTCTTTGCTTTTAATAATTGTTTGTTAAATTGAAATCTCCCAGCTGATCCGTAGTTCATAATCTATGTTCAACTGCAGATCCTCCTATGTCTTGAAAAGTTGGAGAAGGCAAGCGATTTCGGCCTCCAATAACACCATTTATCATTGAGACAACGGTATGTTAATCATATTTTATGATAAAACCCAAACGTAGGCAAGAAAAAGAAAGTTTGGATTTAAAGTCCAGTCATTAAATGTTTTTCAGTAGGTTACAATCTATGTTCCAGGGCGACCATTATTGTTGAGAGATGTGCTCCATAAGGTCAAGTCGTGTAAAGATCGGGATGAAATCTTTTCAGAAACTTTCATCAGTTTAGAGAAATCAGAGGGAGCCGAAAGCGTAAATGTGGTTGTGTATATATGAGTTCCCATCTCCGACTTGCGAGTCTTCTCGTTTATCCACTACATTACCTGACTAGGTGGGAGTTGATTGTCTAAGCGGTGGTACTAAAAGGTTAGTCAAAAATCTCGATACATCCGGATGCAAGGCGAATGCTGTAATAAATCAAACTACCATCTGCAATGGGTTGTTTGCACGTCAGGGCAACAGCAGCGGCCATCTTGAAATATCCTATTTTGGATTTGTGTTAGCGTTTTGAAATGCGGGTTCTGTGCCATATCATTTCGAGCGCCGGTTAACAGTAATATCCGGTGTCGGTCACCATTCAATCATGCGTGTGGCACACACACACAGACACACACACACATCAGTGGCATAAATTGCAGTTAAAGACTATCCTAATGAGAGAGTTCAGTTTACAGAATGGGTTCTGGATCAGTGTAACAATAATTCAAATTTCATACTGTAGGTATTTTTCAATGAAGAAGCTAGTGTTTAAGGTCAAGGGGAAGTACACATACAAAATCATCGTTACTATACCAATCCCTTTTCAGGTTATAGTGATGGAAAACTGATGGTTTGGTGTGAGATTTGGCACAAAAGAAATATGGGTGCAGTGTTTCTCGATGGAACCTTGAAAGGCACACACGGATCATGGGTGCAGTGTTTGTTGATGGAGCCTTGAAAGGGGAGATGTATCTTAACACGCTCCGTGATTGTTTATATTGCTCGTCAGTCTGCAGAGTAATTTTCCAACCTTTTTTAAACAACTCGGTGAAGCTATAACTACAATTCTGAAGTCAGTTTCTGGATCAACAGTTTGTAAGTGACTGAGTAGACAGACGTGGTCCTATCGAATGGCTGCCTCTTTCACCTGATGTTAAACGTTTTGCTTTTTGTCTGTGAGGACATTTGAAGTAACTCGAGATAAAAATCAACATTGTAGCACATCTTTGCCGACATATTGACGATGTTGTGCATCTCTTGAACCACAGATGCTGCGAAGTTTGCAGCAGGACTGGCAAAAGACTCAGATTGTGTGTACAGCCCAACAGAGGTAATTTGGAGCAATGCCGTAATGCTGAATCTGGTAAATGACTTTAAAAGTCGTAGCTCTTACACAAATAAAGATATATGAAAACAGATTTCACATACATATTCCTTGGAAAGAGGTCATTCAAATTGTGTGCCACATAATGATCTTTCCATTTTGAAATACGTACGCCAAATCGAAGATTGCGCCTTTAAAGATGGCCGCCGCTGACAGGTCCTGTGGTGACAGCTAAAGACACCCTGTAGCAGACGCCGTTATGATTCTTCACACCATTCGACTGTTGTAGAAATGAACCCAGACTTTTGCCTCACAGTAAAGCAGTGCGGTGGGTAATCTGCCCGCGGACGCATTTGCCGCCGAGCGGGCACGATGTTAGCCCACCTCTTACTAGCGAAAACCGCTGAAGACTACCAAAATAACACGATCGATTGAAGCCCCGCGAGTTTGTAGTCCAGTTAGAAGCATTTTTTGCACCGCTATAATTCAGCAGCATAGCAGAATAATGCGTTACATAGGTTGACAGCAGTTATGTCCAAAATTCTCTCAGGTCGTTGATGAGCAAGGGAGGGAAGGGGGACTATACGAATCAATAAGGGAGAATAAACTATAATTTTTGTTGATTAATTTTCTGGTCACTTACACAAGACAGGCATAAAATAAGAAACAAAGAATACATGCACTTTTTTAATTAAAATGTATTAACATAACACATAAAATATTACTAAAATGTGTTCAGTACTTATGAAAAAGAAAGAAACGTGTGTTCTCATCACTCTTTGATTGTTTTTCGATAGTTTAATTGTTCGTACAGCTATGGGACCAAACTGAAGTGGTCATCAGTCCCTAACTAACAAACTGTTGTGGCGTCGCCATTCGTTACCGCGCTGGCGGTCTCTACACGATGCGACGCCACTAGAAGATAACTCGCTGTATGGTACTTTGACGTCGTCATCGCACCCCTCTACCTTGCTTTGCACGCTGGCCAATCAGAAGAACTCGCCAAGATATGCCGGCAGTCACGAGCAGATTAGCGCAGGATTGCGTTCAGACTTAAGGTCACAGTTGGTGACCTTCCATCTGCTTGTTGATTACAGACATATGTAATCGTGTTATACTTGTGAAAGGTTTATATGTTTTTGTGAACTAATATTTTAGGTATTTCTTTACTTGTTCATTTTATGTATGTTATCCGTTTAATTTGTAATGTTAACTGAATATTTTGATTGTACATATGTAAACTATGCTGTCAAAGATATTATGTGTGAATGTAAGCAGCGCGCTCTACTGCGCCACTATATTGTTAATGCTGAGGCAGTCGGTGAGTGTGGGTCTCGAGGGGTGCGTTGCGTCGCGTGCAGTCGCCGGTACGAAAGACGCGCAACGTTTATTCATGTATACTGGAAGAATAAGTGCAAGTTTATTTTGAAAAGTGCGGGAGTGCCATTTATCGAAACAGTGTCTGCAAGTGTCATACTCGGTGATCGCGTCGTATGTATGCAATCGCGTCGCGCGTGTTAAAACTGGAATACGGAACGTGTCTCCGTTGTGAGACGATTCGTGTATCTCGAAACTGACCCATTCACGTGAATGAACATTTAATCAACTTCTGTGAAAATAAGTTTTGCCTCGCAGCATCATCATTGTCAACTGGACCACTGTATGGATGTATATGTCAATGCTGATTCTTATGTGAAGATTATGTGAAACGAATGCTACAGATGAGTACTATTTTGTAACTTTTATGTTAGAATGTAAGAGTGAATTAAAAGTTAACACTTTTTCTATTAATACCTAACAGACCGTATAAGAACTAATTTACAATAATAATTGAAAAGTCATTAGAAAATTTGATAGGAGTGCGAATGTTTAACTGACGAGGACATATCACCTTCATTCATTCAATAACGATTGGGTTTGAACTGAGAAAATTAAATATTGAGTACACTAGAAATAGAGATCAGTGATTATAGTTAGAATTTTGATGAACCAATAATAAACAATATCACATTAACAATCAATCAGTTAGCCATTTTTAACAATAATGAGAGAGAAAATTAGTAAAAATCATTAACAGACAATTATTATAATAGTTAACGTCAATAATATATCTGATTACGTAAATGTATTTGTGCATAGCTATTGTTTAAGTGTAACAAACACCACAGCAAAGATAAAAGAATCAGTCGTTTTCAAAATAAAAATCATAATTGTATTTTTATGTTAAGACAAAAAAGAGGGCATACTGATTTTTTATTTTTATTTTTGCGAAACGATTACAGGTGTTCCAGTTAGCAGTATATATATCCTCTGGATATTTTATAAGATGGGGTGGTAAATACAATCTTCTGTGAAGAGATCAGATGTGCAAAGACTAGTTAGCAATCATATTCATTCACTTAATTAACAAGCCAATTAATTTGATTAATAGTGACAGGGCCTAAATCAGAAAAATGTTTCAAATGTTTGTATAGCTTATGGGACTTAACTACGGGGTTACCAGTCGGTAAAGTTACAAACTACTTATGAACTAACTAATTCTAAGGACGGCACAAATATCCATGCCCGAGGGGGTATTCGAACCCCCGACCGTAGTGGCCGTGCAGGCCGTGACTGGAGCGCCTCAGTCCCGTCGGCCACCGCGGCCGGCCCTAAATCAAAAAAGTAAACTGTATGTTGTGTGTGTAGATCTAACTGTTACGAACTTTTACCAGTGTGTTTCGTGCCAAAATCCTTTACGAACTGTTTTATTCTCATTTTTCAATCAAAAATATTTATCCACCTTGTAAGACTGGCAGTCAACGGAGCAAGTACAGCCGTCTACGTTAGCTCAAACCGGAACACTTCTATTGATTGTAGCTACGAGAGTAAAGCAGAACTGTGTATAGTCGGCACAGGATACAGTAGACGGTGAGCAGCGGGCGAGTTCATTCCTTCGTTCATAAGGGGAGGCCGCGTCACTCCACTTCCGCCTGCCGGCCAGTCCATATTGGGTGAGCGCACCGCTATAAAAGACACGGCAACACAGTCCTCCAAGCGCCATATGTGCAGGAAGAGTTGTACATAGCCAGGCACGACATATTGTTTTCAATGTAATTAAATTTATGTCGATGGGTTTAAAATACCATTAATAGTGTCCTTGAACAGTGCAGACTGCTACTGGTGTTATAAGACGAATAAAAAAAGAGGAGAAAAAGTAGCTGTGCATATTTTTAGGGTTTCTCTACTCCGGGAAAAGACCGGAATAAAGAGAAAAAGGTCTTAGATTTTGATGATTTTAGGCTACAGGTAGATTAGTTTCTTTTTAAATGCCAATGTATTACTCATATGCTTTATGTTTCGTGCTATTAACACGCTTAATATTTACCAGTTAACGAAAAAAAAAAATGGTTACAGGAAGGTGCTTGTGGAACGTTTAGAAATACGCAGTAAACGAGTCGAATAAAATAAAATAGTACCGTGAAGACGGTTGACCTGTCATATACGTCGATGAAACACATTAGGAGTTCGCATACTACGTCAAATGAGTGCCGGGCTCGGTGGTTTTAGGGGAAAGCACTCGACTGGAAACCGAAGGGTCGCCGATTCGGAACCCGGTCGGGCTTCGGATTTTTCAGTCTGCATTTTAACCCATCCGTCACCTCTCAACGATGTGAGGACTCGCCAGGAATGACACGTGTTTCGGATTCCACTCTAAGCTGTAGGTCCCCTGTTTCCGGTTGGGTAACTGGGATAGGCTAGGGACACGCAAGTCGCCGAAGTGGCGTCCAATTGAAAGATTTGCACCAGGCCAATGAGCCACACGAAATTATTATTACGCCCAATGAGTGGACAGATGGACCAAGTAATGGAGTAAAGGCTCCACTTGAAAAAGAACAACTTCTGATTATAGTACACGTAGGTGACGAAAATAACTGTTAAGAACAAGGTATTAATGTGTCTCAAGACTAAAGGAAACATTTACGGTTTCTTTTTTATAATACTGTATAACAGGAAAAAGTGAGCATTTCTTTGAACGCGTTCTATAATGCACCAACAGAAATACCATCGGTTTTCTTCAAATGTTTGTATAGATTATGGGACTTAACTACGGGGTCATCGGTCCCTAAACTTACAAACTACCTATGAACTAGCTAACAATAAGGGCGGCACAAATAGCCGTGCCCGAGGGGGGATTCGAATCCCCGACCGTAGTGGGCGTTTCGTATGCACGTGTTTGATTTATTATTGCTTCTGACTGATTGTTTAAGCTCTTTCCACATTAGTGCATTGAAGACTAATGAGAAAATTTTCTATTTGCAAGTTAAACTGAAATATCATATGATTTTGTATGGTCAGGAGCCTCAGTCATATATAATTTTTTAAAAGAGCTGACCGCCATTTGAAAGAACTATTTTTTTTTCACAACCTGGTTTCGGCCTTAGGCCATTTTCAAGTGCTGTGATAAAAGTTGTGGGACCTATGTGACAACTTTTATCGCAGCACTTGAAAATGGCCTGAGGCCGAAACAAGGTTGTGACAATAAACAAGAAAAAAAAACTTTCAGAAAAATGGCGGTCAGCATATATATATATATATATATATATATATATATATATATATATATATATATATATATATATATATATATAGGGTGTTACAAAAAGGTACGGCCAAACATTCAGGAAACATTCGTTACACACAAAGAAAGAAAATATCTGGACACGTGCCCGGAAACGCTTAATTTCCATGTTAGAGCTCATTTTAGTATTTCTCTTTAAATGTAAATTGAAATAATTCGTGCAGACAATTGTCAAAATACGCAATTGTTTCGTTAGTATGTACTGTACTTCCTCGATTCACGTCATCAACACAGATTTTCTGTGAACGTTTGGGCAGGAATTGTTGGTGATGTCTTGATTGGGCCTCATGTTCTTCCACCTACGCTCACTGGAGCACGTTATCATGATTTCATACGGGATACTC
Organism: Locusta migratoria; assembly: GCA_026315105.1. Classification (NCBI taxonomy): domain Eukaryota; kingdom Metazoa; phylum Arthropoda; class Insecta; order Orthoptera; family Acrididae; genus Locusta; species Locusta migratoria. Next base: position 648,050,950 of record CM048744.1, on the reverse strand, counting down.
TACCTGTGCTGCTAGAACATGTGCCTTTACAAGTACGACACAACGTGTGGTTCATGCACGATGGAGCTCCTCCACATTACGGTCGACGTGTTCGTACACTTCTCAGCAACAGATTCGGTGACCAATGGTTTGGTAGAGGCGGACCAATTGCATGGCGTCCACGCTCTCCTGACCTCAAACCTCTTGACTTTCATTTATGGGGGCAATTGAAAGCTCTTGTCTACGCAACCCCGGTACCAAATGTAGAGACTCTTCTTGCTCGTATTGTGGACGGATGTGATACAATACGTCATTCTTCATGGCTGCATCAGCGCATCAGGGATTCCATGCGACGGAGGGCGGATGCATGTATCCTCGCTAACAGAGGACATTTTGAACATTTTCTGTAACAAAGTGTTTGAAGTAACGCTGGTACGTTCTGTTGCTGTGTGTTTCCACTCCATGATTAATGTGATTTGAAGAGAAGTAATAAAATGAGCTCTAAAATGAAAATTAAGCGTATAAAAAAAAAAAAAAAAAAAAAAAAAGTTTGAAAGTTTGAAGTTTGTAAATCTATCGGACCAAACTGCGTGGTCATCAGTCCGTAGCTTACAAACTAAAACCTAGGTAAACTAACCTAAGGACAAACACACACAGCCATGCCCCAGGGAGGACTCGACCCTCCACGGTGAGCAACCGCGCGCTCCGCAGCGAGACGCTTTAGACCGCTCAGCTACTCCACCGCGGCTAAGCGTTTCCGGACACATGTCCACATAATATATTTTCTTTCTTTGTCTGTGAGGAATGTTTCCTGAAAGTTTGGGCGTACCTTTCTGTAATACCCTGTGTAACATAGATATACGTTAAAGTCCTCATTATAAAATGCGATTATATACTTCCAGCCCCTACGGTTTGAGGGGCCTATATACAGGGTGTCCCAGGTATCTTGTCCACCCAAAATATCTCTGGAACAATAACAGCTATTGGAAAACAACTTTCACCGGTATCAATATTCGGCTGGGGACCATGAATGTACATATTTGGAAACATTCTATAACGAAAGCAAATGTGTATTTTAACACAAACGTATGTTTTTTTAATGGACGCCTTTTTCTTCAGCAATCCATAGCATGACAAATCACATAAACTATGGCGTTGAATGCATCGCAATATTCCATTTACATCCCGAGATATTTGGAGGAGAAGTTGACGCTTGAAAAACCAGAATTACGCTGCTAGCGCACGTCCTGAGGCTCAGGCGTGAACCTCATGTTGCCCGTAATCGCGATGTGATTGACATGCGTAATCGCACTTCCATACTTACCAAGAGGTCCGAAGAGTATATAATACTACATGCATGCACACCAGTAATACTGACAAATCAGTCTATATACTGTATCGCAATTGTTACGTAACTAACGCTTTAAGTACCATGTATTTCGAAGTAACATAGGTAATGTTAATAAAATGACAATATTGAAGAAATATCTATTACACTGAGTTAAGCGTTCAGAAAAAGGTATTTTTGATGGTATAGTTCGGTACAGAAGAGAGAATGTATAGAACTCCAGCAGGTAGTGGAGTGCAGGCTTCCGTTTAGAGCGGCGCTTCACTTCCCCTCCAGTGCTGCCCACTTCCCCCCTCTGCTGCCACCGCTGCCCCCACCACTGCGGCTCTCTCCACGCCTGCCCAGCCATTTGCGTATCTACTGGCCAATTTATCTTGCGTGCACTCTACCATGAATTAGGCAGCAGTGTACCACAAGCACATCTACATCTACACGAGATGCTCTGCAAATCACATTTAAGTGTCTGGAAGAGGGTTCATCGAAGCACCTTTATACTGTTTATCTCGCATTCCATTCTCGAATAGTGCACAGGAAGCAAGAACACCTAAATCTCTCCATTCCAGCTCTGATTTCTCGTATTTTATTCTGATGGTCATTTCTACCTATGTAAGTAGGAGTCAGCAATATATTTTCGCATTTGGAGGAGAATGATGGTGATTCGTAAGTAGACCACACCACAGCGATAACCGCCGTTGTTGTAATGATTCACAACCCAGGTCCTGTCCGTGACGCCGTCTCCCCTGTATTGTGACAATACAAAACGAGCTGCCCTTCTTTGGACTCTGTCGATGTCCTCTGACAAACCCACCTGATAAGGATCCCACACTGGGCAGCAATACTCCATGAAATGACGGACAAGCGTAGTGTATGCAGTTTCTTTTGAAGTTCTGTTGCATGTTTTGACGGTTCTGCCAATAAAACACAGTCTCTGAGTCGCCTTTCCTACGACATTATCTACGCATTCTTTCGAATTTAAGTCTGAAGTAATTGTAATTCCTAGGTATTTTGTGGAGTTTACGGCCTTCACTTTTGATTGATTTATCTTGTAAACAGAGTTTAACGGATTTCTTTTCGTACTCATGTGGACGACTTCACACTTCTCATTATTTAGAGTCAATTGCCAATTTTTATACCATTGTGATATCTTATTCAGATCGTTCTGCAGTTGGCTTTAATCTTCAGATGATTTTACTTGACGGTAAATGATGACATCATCTGCAAATAACCTAAGAGAGCTACTTAGATTTTCCCCTAAATCGTTTATGTTAATAAGGAACAGCAGAGGACCAATAACATTGCCCTGTGGAACGCCCGATATCACCTCTGTTTTAGTCGATGCCTTACCATCGATTACTACGAACTGTGTCCTCTCTCACAGGAAATCCCGTATCTAGTCGCAAATTTGGAGCGATATACCGTAACTATGCAATTTGATTAAAAGCCGTTTGTGAGATACCGTATTAAAATCCTTCTGAAAATCAAGAAATACGGAATCACATACGAGTTGAATATTCTGTCTTTCATAATAACAGAATATCTGAACTAATCAGTTGCAGATCTTGTTCACAACCTTTGCTAGTCACAGGCCACCTCCCAAACCTACCGTTCACACTGTACCATTCCGAGACGAAGATACAAAACAAACTACTTAAACTTACTTATGCTAAGGGCAACACACACACCCACGCCCGACGGAGGACTCGAACAACCGGTGTGGAGCAACCGTGAAATCCGCAGCTAGTCGCCTTAGAGTGCACAGCCATTCCAACGCTAATTCCCTCTAAATGTATCGTTTTTATTAGCATCTCAATATATGGAGTGAGCTTACTGGTCAACCAACCGCACTGCCCCAGTCAGTTGAATGTACGTAAGATAGTAAAAATACTCAACTACCTGAAATTTCGTTATTTTGATAAACAAATAATTACATTGATGCAAATATTTAGTTCCAAGTATACCTCAGACTCGAGTAGCTAATATACAGCTGCAGGAATGCTTCTGCATTGAAGCTCTTGTAAAATACGAGGCCAACAATAATGTAATGAGAATGATGTAAAAAAATTTTGTTTACCATCTTTAGTGGTCTCCTGCAAAGTAGTTTCTTTCTGATTGAACACACTTTTTCCAGTGTTTTCCAGTGTTTCTGCCATTGATGGTAACATTTCTTCTGTAATATCTTTCAAGACCCTCGTCACAGCTTTTTGGACATGTTATGTTGTTTGAAAATTGTGTTTTCACTCTTGGAAACAGAAAAAAGTCGCACGGAGCGATATCTGGTGAATAAGGTGGCTGTGATAGTACTGAAATTTATTTTGAGGTTAAAAATTGCTGTACTGACAGAGCAGTATGGGATGGTGCATTATAGTGATGCAGAATCCAATTATCAGTAATGTTGGAACAGACACAAAGAACTCTTTTACGAAGTGTTTCTAAAATTTCTTTGTGGTAAACCCACTGTTTATGGACAATCCCTGGCCAAGTTGACATCCATCCATGAGGATACAAAGAAAAAAAAAGACTTTATTCTTTTCATTCTTCACTCCGAGGAGTGGAGCGGGCTGTTTAAGATCCGGCCCATAAAGAGTCGCGGTTCTATTCAGCTAATTATCAGGCCAGCTGATAGTGGGGCAAAGGGGAATCCCAATTGGGAATGAGTGGGAGGGGCTTACCAGTTCCGGCATGCGCCTTACATCCAAGAAAAACCTGCCCAAAACCTTGGTCGGAACCGGGGGAATAGGACCAATTTAATTTATCTCTGGGACGTTGCCCCAGACTACAAATGGATTATCGGGAGCCGGCCGCGGTGGCCGAGGAGACTGAGGCGCTCCAGTCACGGTCTGCACGGCCACTACGGTCGGGGGTTCGAATCCCCCCTCGGGCATGGATATTTGTGCCGTCCTAGTTCGTAAGTAGTTCATAAGTAGTTTGTAAATTTAGGGACTGATGACCCCGTAGTTAAGTCCCATAGACTATACAAACATTTGAACATTTTTTGATTATCGGGAGAGTACGAATGCACTCACGACAATCAAGGTTCGAAGCAGTATCTTTACTTTATTGTCACATCTCGTATAAACAGCAGCAGGAATGCTTCTGCAGGAAATGTCATGTAAAATATTGCAATATTTTCTTCGTCTCTATAATTTTGTCCTACCAAGAATGCCAAGTAGGTTTCGACATCGATACTACCATTCTAATGAAGGGAAGGGAACATGACAATTTTGGCCTACTTGCGTCAGCCATCGAGCGATGGTGGTAAAGGGAGAACATTTTGCTGGCACTGTGAGCGCTAGAGAGCGTCCGCGCTAGCCTTAACGCGTCTCTCCACTCCTCCCCTTGAGCAAACGCAGCAGTGATGATAGTGGTAGAAGGCGTTTTCCTTAATACCATTATGGAGAAACGAAGAACACCTGCCATTTGGAAGATACGATGAAATACTGTTCTTATTTATTTTCTAGACTACTAAATCCACAGTCGTCCGTTTTTGAAGGCTGCATCGTATTAACGGTTCCTCAAATTTAAACAGTACATATCTTAATCAGTGACTTCGCTATCATCTCTTAACAAAGCACCGTCTGATACATATGATCGAAGCGGGAGCAATTGTTTGTTGGTCAGATGCTAAGAACTGACATTTGGCAGCATGAATTCTCCGAGCGCCACAAGGCATTATAATCCTCCGGCCCGAGGCTGTAGCTACAGAAAGTAATTGCCTCGGTTTCTGAGACGAGAGGCCTTGTTGGTGAAACTTTTTAACGAGGAGTCAGTGCGTCGTTCCGGCTGACGTAACACGGCTGCCTCTCTCAGGGGTGAGGAGGTGATCCAAAGCGGAACTGCACGCCCGAGGAAGCACACTTGGTAGGGCGGAAACGTCGATGGTGCTCATCGCTTTATTCGTCGCTGCCTGCTGCCCTGTGTTTACAGGCAGGCGGCAGAAGGCAACAAGCTGTTGTGTCCCCCTCTCTGCTTCTATCTGCTGGATAAATTTTTACCAACCTGCTGGCACGATGAAGGTATTCGTTCTTTGACACATTATTCTCTTTTACTTTGGTAACTACCATCTGTGGAAAACAGTGGCAGAACCCTTGTTGAGTGGACGCAACTCGACAAACATGTGGAAACACAAGAGCGAACCTGAATGTTAGAAGTTTCACTGTTCACTACTGGGCGAAGCCACTCCACTTGCTCGAATAATGTTCCACCGTTAATCACTTGTTACCATGAAATCAGTACCTCTCAGAAAAACACTGAATCGAAATTTATATGGTACGTTTCCTCGTACAGGCTAGCTATAACTCTCTCTCTCTCTCTCTCTCTCTCTCTCTTTTTTTTTATTTTTTTTTTTTTAACAAGACCATGTATAAAAGTCTGAAGATTGTCTTGCAAGTCGAAAAACAATTAACTAAATCAAAATAAATTTGTAGAAGATGTATAGAAATGTGAATTCACTTGCCTCATAACATGATTAATAGACTTTTATTTATACCATCCAATATTTTGGAAACTGTATTAGAGCAAACGTGAAACGTTTTTACATGAAGAATATCTTTGAGAATGTTGCGCTAGTGTGCCACGGTGAAGTGGCCGAGCGTTCCAAGGCGCACAGCTGCGGAGCGCGACGCTGCTCACCGTCGGAGGTTCGAGTCCTCCCTCGGACATGGGTGCATTAGCTAAAGTAGCCTAGGGGCGGATTACCAAAGTAGTTAATTCCCATAGATTTACAAACATTTGACCATTTTTGTTTCCCTCGCGCATAAATAATCAACATTCAAATGTTTGTAAAGCTGATGGGACTTAACTACGGGGTCATCAGTCCCTAAACTTACAAACTACTTATGAAGTACTTACGAACTAGGACGGCACAAATATCCATGCCCGAGGGGGGATTCGAACCCCCGACCGTAGTGGCCGTGCAGACCGTGACTGAAGCGCCTCAGTCTCCTCGGCCACCGCGGCCGACGTGGAAAGATGAACAGGATTTCTGGTCAAGGTGAGTACAGGGTTATAAATACAAAATCAGTTCTGGGTATTACAGGAGTAGGTCTAGCTATAAATAAGAAAATAGGAACAGCCCTGTGATCGCAAAATCGAAGCCAAAACCAACCACAGTAGTACAAGTTATATGTCATCTAGCTTTGCGAATGATGAGGAGGTCCAAGAAATGTAATGAGGAGGTGCCCAGCTCTCGTTACGGGAAGTAATATGAAATTGAGTGAAGATCTCTCGGGCGTGCAGCCGGATGGATTGATCGTTGTAGAACGAATTTTCGATAGCGTAACGTGCCATCATCATCAGGTTACTCCCGCTGACTGAGGCGCTGGACCGGCGGCTGTGCTATATATACCTGCGGTCACCCCCCTCCACTGACCTCGAGTGCGGACACCGGGATGCTGCGGTGGTGGGGGTAGCTCCTGCTCTGGACTCGAGTGGCGGAGCTCAGTTTGCGCTCTGCCTTCGCTGTGCCCGGTGTTCTGCTTGCGCCGCGATCGAAGAAATTTTAGTGCCGGATTCCATGCGTGGCTTAATTGAAATCCACTGTCCTTGTTTATGAGGTTCTCGCGTAGCCGGATTTCGATGGCCTCCTTATACAGACAGTCCCAGTACCGCGATGTATTGTGGAGAACCTCTGTGTCTTCATATTTCATCTTGTGTGTTGTTTCCAGACAATGTTCAGCAATTGCTGATTTTGTGGGCTGTTGGAGTTCGGTGTGGCGCTTATGCTCAGTGCACCTTTCTTCAATTGTTCGAATTGTTTGGCCAATGTACGCTTTCCCGCACTCGCATGGAATGTGATAAACTCCCGATTTCCGGAGTCCCAGATCGTCCTTCACTGTCCCTAGAAGAGATTTGATCTTTGCCGGCGGGCGGTACACGCATTTGATGTTTTGTCGTCGTAAGATTCTGCCGATTTTTCCGGATACGTTGCCTGCGTATGGAATGTAGGCAATTTTTGCCGGCGGATCCTCCTCGGGTGTTGGCTGTGGTGTGCTCTTATGTGCGGGAAAGCGTACATGAACAGTATGGCTAGATGAAGGACGAGGAAGAGTGACAGAAAAAGAGAGTTATGGGCGGAGAGAGAATGCGAGGGAAAGTAGAGAAATGAGAACGAGGAGACGAACAGGGTGCGAGAACGAGTGCGGGAGAGAGAAGAGGATAAGAAAGAGTACGAAAGAGTGGGGGAAGAGGACGTGATGGGCCAAGAGAGGAGAGAAGAATAATGGACAGAGAAAGGGGAGAGGAGAAGAAGGGTCGAAAGGAGATTGGAATAAATAAATACATGGGGAACGCCGGGCACTAAGGCTAGTTAAAATAAGAATCTTAACACCGCTGATATGGCAAATTGATATGGCAAATATGAAAAAAAAATCCGTCTTATAACGGAGACCAGACGAATACCGAAGAATACCGGTTGTTCATAACTACATGCCAGTGTCAATATTAACTACTCGGTTTTCCCGTTCTCTACAGCATACCCATGTGAACTGTGAATTCTCTCGTATCCTTGTCGTAAATGACATTCATGGTTTTTTATAACGTTTGTAAATCTATCAGACGAAACTGCGTGGTCATCAGTCCGTAGCTTACAGAATACTTACACTAAGGTAAACTAACCTAAGGACAACACACACACACACCCATGCCCCAGGAAGGACTCGAACCTCCGACGGCGAGCAACCGCGCGCGTTGCAGTGAGGCGCCTTAGACCGCTCGGCTACTCCACCGCGGCGTTTTTTTTAAATAAGATCCGTCGTATACAAACTGCGGAACTTTGTGGTGTACTGAGAAGTTAGCCAGCCAGCAAAGATAATCGATATAACGGCCAGCACTTGTTGGTGGTGGTCTGAGGGAGGGTGCGGTGCTATTCATTAGAGGCGCAGATGCCGGCGCCGCGCTGCGGATTGAGACAGGCATCCAGCGCTGCGGGCTGTGACGGCTGCCTGCTGTCTGCGGGGGCGGCGGGGGCGGCGTCACAGGCAGCCGCGGGGCGCGTGCCCCGCGTGCCTGGCCTGCCCTCTACGTCACCGACACACCTGCCCGCGTCTGCAGCGCCCGCTCTGCCTCTGCCTCTACCTACTGCGCACTCCCCCCAAACACGACGCTGCTTGGCGACATGTACTCACTCCCTCAACATGCATAACACTGCTCATATATTCATGTCTAGCACTGCAAGAGACATTGTGGGACACGATATCAACTATAATAATTATCCTCATCCTATCACCTAGCAAAATTTCAAAGTTTAATAAAATAAATCTGTTGTTGTTGTTCTGGTCTTCAGTCCGGAGACTGGTTTGATGCAGCTCTCCACCCTACTCTATCCTGAGCAAGCCTCTACATATCCTCATTAGACCTGCAACCTACATCCATTTGAATCTGCTTACTGTATTGATCTCTTGATCTCCCTATTTTTACCCCAAACGCTTCCCTCCAATGCTAAATTCACGATTCCTTGATGTCTAAGAATGTGTCCTACCAATCTATCCCTTCTTTTAGTCAAGGTATGCCAGAAATTCCTTTTCTCCCCAATTCTGTTCAGTACCTCCTCATTACTTACTTGATCCACCCACCTAATCTTCAGCATTCTTCTGTAGCACCATATTTCAAAAGCCTCTATCCTCTTTCCGTCCGCACTGTTTATCGTCCATTTTTCACTCCCATACAAGGCAACACTCCACACAAATGCCTTCAGAAACGACTTCCTTGGGCTTAAATCAATATTCGATGTTAACAAATTTCTCTTTTTCAAGAACGCTTTTCTACCCATTGCCATTCTGCGCTTTATATCCTCTGTACTGCGACCATCATTTCTTGTTTTACTGCCCAAGTAACAAAACTCATCTACATCCTTTATTGTTTCGTTACCTAATCTAATTTCTAGCAGCGGCGGAGTAGCCGAGCGGTCTAAAGCACCTCGCGTTGCGGAGCACGGTTGCTCGCCGTGGAGGTTCGAGTCCTCCCTGGGGCATGGGTGTGTGTGTGTTTGTCCGTAGGTTAGTTTACCTTGTTTTAAGTAGTTTGTAAGCTACGGACTGATGACCACGCAGTTTGGTCCGATAGATTTACAGACATTTGAACATTTTTTCTAATTCTTACAGCAACGCCCGATTTTCTTAGACTGCACTCCATTACCCTAGTTTTCCTCTTGTTAATCTTCATCTTATATGCACCTTTCAGAACACTGTCCATTCCGTTCAACTGCTCTTCCAGGTCCTTTGCTGTCTCTGACAGAATTGCTATGTCGTCGGCAAAACGCAGTATTTTTTATTCTTCACCCTGAACTTTAATTCCTTCTCCAAATTTCTCCTTGCTTTCCTTTATAGCTTGCTCAATGTACAAATTGAATAACATTGGAGAAAGGCTACAACCCTGTCTTACTCCCTTGCCAACCACTGAATCCCTTTCATGCCCTTCAACTCTAACAACCGCTGTCTGGTTTTTGTACAAGTTGTAAATAACCTTACGCTCCCTATAATTTACTGCTGCTTTCTTCATAACTTGAAAGAGTTTATTCCAATCAACATTGTCAAAAGCCTTCTCCAAATCTACAAAAGCTAGATATTGAGGTTTGTTATCTATCTTCTGGGATAAGCCGTAAAGTGAATAATTGCCTCCCGTGTTCCTACATTTCTCCTGAACCAAAACTGATCTTCCCCGAGATCGGCTTGTACCAGTTTTTCCATCCTTCTATAAATAATTCGTATTAATATTTTGCAACCATGACTTATTAAACGTTTTTACACCTGTCTCCGTCTGCTTTCTTTGGAATGAGGATTATAACATTTTTCTTAAAGTCTGCGGATTCTTCGCCTGTCTTATACATCTTACACACCAGGTGAAACAGTTTTGTCATGGCTGGTTCTCCCAGTGACTTCAGTAGCTCTGAGGGAATGTCATCTACTTCCGGGGCCTTGCTTCATCTGTGTCTTCTAATCTAATATATAAAGCATAGTGTCAGTATGTTTGTGTGTACGTGTTGCATACAAAACTACAGTTCTGTCCCAATCTTCATGAAATTCTATACACATTAGATTCAATCCATGACGACGGTCGCCGTAAGTGTAAGAATCACCTAGAACAGTGAGTTCACAAGATATGACATCATGAACAATGACATGCGCGAAAAACTGCTGCAGTTAGCGACAATGCTGCTCAATTTCTCGTAAACACTTCCTCGACCGATTTCAACCAAATTTGGTACACACTTTCCTTCCAGTGGTGTAACAATTGCTGCAGGGTTAAGAATCACACACAAGACATGGTTAAGAAGATATGACGTCATGAACAATTTGGAAACGCAAAAAATTGCCACATAATGCGGCGAGACTTTATAAAAACGCTATATGAGAATGAGAGTACCCATAGACTTGCAACAAACTTTAAATATAATTTCAAACCTTTATTAAACTTCTTCTCGCTAACAACCATAGCAAAATTTCTCGCTCACTACTTTTCCGCTGTTTCCGTCATTCGGTATGTTCAAATGTTTGTAGAGCTAATGGAACTTAACTACGGGGTCATCTGTCTCTAAACATACAAACTACTTATGAACAAGCTTATACTGAAGACGGCACAAACATCTATGCCAGAGGGGGGATCCGAACACCCTATCGCAGCAGTCGTGCAGGCCGTGGGTGGCGCGCCGGAGACCGCTCGGCCACTGCGGCCGGCTTTCGGTATGACGTTACAATTTATAATTTGTAAACTACAAGTTGTAGGCGTAGGAAATTTCACAGACAGTATACACACATATAGTTGAATGTACCTTCTAAATTGTATCACATTCCGACAACTAGTTCATGAGAGATGAGCACATAAACAATAACTTTCCGCTGTTCATGGACTGAAACTACAGCTTTCGATGTGACATTACAATTTATAATTTTCTACACTACAAATTGTAGCTGCAGTAAATTTTACAGACACTATATACGCAAATAGTTGAGTGTACCTTCTAAATTGTATCACAGTATGACACATAGTTCATGAGATATGAGCACATATCAGTATCGTTCATGGAAAGCCGCCCCATCCCGCAGCAAGTTTTAATCTGTTACTTCTTTCCTACTAACTGTATTCCTAATAGATTTTACAGTTATACAGATCTTATACAAATGAATATATACCTGAAACACGACAGGAATATATAAATAAATATCCGGGCAACGCCGGGTTTTCAGCTAGTATCTTTATATATACAGCAGAGTGTCTGTATGTTTGTGTGGACGTATTGCATATAAATCTAAAGTTTTGTTTCAATCTTTATGAAATGTTGCACACATAAGCTTCGCTCCATGAGGACAGTCGCCGTACGTGTAAGGATCACGTACAGCACATAGTTCACGAGATATGGCTTCATAAACAATTAGATGCGAGGAAAACTGCTGCACTACGCGACAGTGAAGCACATTACTCCTAAACCACTGGTCAGATTTCAACAAAAATGTGGTACAGACCTTCCTTAACGTGAAGTATCAATTCTTTAATGGTAAGAACCACATACGACACATGGTTCAAGAGATATAACGTCAAATACAATAGGAGTTGCAAGAAACTGCCACATAATGTGTCGAGACTATATGAATACACTATATGAGAACGAGATTACTTAGCGACTTGCAAAAAACTTTAAACATATTTTAAAACCTTTATTGAACTATTCCCCGCTGACAACCATAGAAAGAGAATGAAAGAAAAAAAGTTTCTTGATTAATACTTTTCCGCTGTTCATGGGCTAAAATTACGGCATTCCGTATGACGTCACAATTTATAATTTATACACTACAAACTGCAGCCGCATGAAATTTTATAGACAGTATACACATATATAGTTGAATGTACCGTCTAAATTTATCACAGTACGACACGTAGTTCATGACATATAAGGACATAAACAGTACCGCCCTATCACACACAAAGTTGTAATCTATTACTTCTTTACTACTAATTGTATTCTCAAGAGATTTTACAGACATATCGAACTTATAAAAATGAATAGATACCTGAAAAATTATACAATTTTACAACATATAATTCAATAAATGCAGATGCTACGAATTTATAATTTATTTGTATTTTGACTACTATGTTTCTTTGTTTGGATACTGCACTAAAAATTTGTGCATTATGTGAGACAGAGATAATTCTTATTCTCCAATAAATATATTGTGATTTTAGAGAAAAGGAGATGGACAGAGGGAGAAGGGATAGGAGAAGTACAAATTCAAGGCAGGAATAAATAAATAAATACCCGGGTAGCGCCGTATTTTCAGCTAGTGTGTTATAAAATAGGCTGTAGGTTGTTATGTGTGTATGCATGTACGTCCACATCTCCTTCTAAACTACAGGACCGATTTCAACCATAGTTGGTACACATGTTCCTCACTATCAAAGGGACTGATGACCTATGTAGTTTAGTCGCTTCCAAAACAAAATAATAACAACCACCTTACTGTCAACAATCGCTGGCGGGGTAAGAACCATCTACGACAGATACGTAAGGATATATGACGGCATGAACAATTACAGTCGTGAAAAACGGCCGCATCATGCGATAATAATCTACAAATTCGGTACAAATATTCTTTAACGTCAGGTATCATTTGCTATGGTTACATAACCGCTTACGGTACATAGTTCACACAATATCACGTCATAAACAATGAAAACTGTCCCATCTTTCGGCGCGTGATAACGTGACTTCATTCGTCAACTGTTTCACAATCAGAGCACTAAGCTACGTGCAATAAACTTTGAACAGAATTTCAAATCTTTGCGAAACTTTCGCTGACAACCCCAACAACATTATGAAGGGAAAAAAAGTTAATCGCTTACTACTTTTCCGATGTTCATGATGTATATCTGCGGGATTTGGCACGAAGTTACAAGTTACTACTTCTACACTGTAAATTGTATTCGCGAGACAATTAACAGACAGTACACATACATACAACTGAATGTCTCTTCGATACCATATCACAGTTCGATAAATAGTTGATGGCATATGACGTCATAAACAATTAAATTTCTGAATAACTGCTACATCATGCGCTATTTTTTCTCATCTTCTCCAAAAATAAAGGCCCGATTTCAACTAAACTTGATACACATATTGCTTACTATAAGACAACAATCGCTGTGGGGTTAAAAACTACCTACGACTCGTAGTTTAGGAGACATGGCGTTGAAACACGTCCACTGATTGTGTGGTCGTGTTCCATTTTGATTTATTCTTTAACCTAAAGTGTTTCTGCACCATTGATGTTATCTTTCTGTGTGTTAATTATTTTATTATTTGTTTCAATGATAATGCCCCATGTTTATGTGTTTCCCCCATATTTATATATGTTTCCACCCATGTGATTGAACTTGTATGTTCATGTGAATGTGGAAGGTTGCTCTTAATATTGACTGACTGCCGCGCAATGGCTTACAGTCGCCGCCTCCCACTTTAGGCCTCATTTTGCTGTAGTTAAGAACGAATGGCTTCGTTTGTCGTCTGCGCTGGCGTCTGCTGGCTGGCCAGAGACCAGCTTACTTGTCAAGGTGTGCGAGGTGGCTGTGTTCTTAATGTCGTACCAACCTAATCTTCGACGAAAGAGGTGACAGGAGACCTCTCTGGGAGTGGTTGTAAAGGGAAGTCTTGGTCAGGGAGCAAAGGTTAGTAAACACTAGTCTCTGAACGCGCTCTGCGCTGCTTTTAGTACGCTCTAGATCCGGTGTGTGGCAGGGGGAGGTTTTTCCGTGGCCTTAGAGATTTTAGTCTCTTGTCTCTTCATTCTGGCTCCGATGACTTTGGAAGTAAGTATTGCGTAGGATCATGCTGAGGGGAAGGCATGCTGTTAGGTCTTTGCTTTCTTTGTGATCAGGCAATCTTGGTCTTTCAATGATAGTTCTCTTGAGTAATTCTTTAGCTATGCAAGGCGAAGTGTTTCTCAATTCACATAACTCGAGTAATTTCAGTGTAAATTTATTATTTGCATTTTCATTCCAGTGATGATTGTGTGTCCAGTTTTGCTCAAGTTAGAATACATGTGTGTGCCTTCAGCCTTTGTGTAAACCTAGTGTGTTTCGATTTCATTTGTGTTATTAACTAAGATTTCACGTCGCGTCTGTATCCGCGAGTGTGCTAAATATTTCTCTGATTTTCTAGCTTGAGTCCGTCTTTCCTGTCTTGTATGACCGATTGCACCACGTGCTTTCGTAACGGTCGCTACTTTGGCCTTCAACCACGCTTTTATTAATACTAGCTTTCTTCTATACGAAATCTCGCTTGTGCTTTACTCGCTTATGCTAAATTAATTTCTATTTGTGAATGCTATGAAATTCGGCGTGGTCGCAAACCACATGGTACTTATGAATAGTGAGCTGCTGCTTTCCAAAACATGAGTTCATTTAGTGCACAGTATAATTAAATTTGTGATCAAGATACCCACCGTCTCGTCAAGACACTGCCGACACTTCGTTTCACCACTGCTTTCGAATGTTCGTGGATTGTAATGTACCGCTAGCATTATGCGCGTGTCTGTGAATGGATGAATGTGTTTTCACCTACCCATTGTGTATTTGAAAAATTCCTCCCACGTTACCTCCATATTCATAAAGGGCAAAAACATTTTCATTATCGGCAGTAATTATACGATTTAATTCACTTTTGTACAAGGTGTCTGCTTAATTTGGTCTCCCCACATTTAGTTGCTTGTTAATTTTTCTGAATAGGTTATGATTTTAAAGTATCTAACCTCTGATTCATGATTTCATGCTCCCTGTCCATTTTTAATTATCTATTAATTTATTTTTTAACGTTGATTTTGTGTTTATTAAGGCGTTGGCTGCACCCTTAAGGAGTGAGCAGTTAGATCAATTTTTGTTGCACATGTACTTTGGTCACTCATAAAGAAATTTAGACCAACCGTGAGCGTTTTAAACTTACATTTGTAGATTTCAGCTGCCTGAGATATAGCTTATTCTAATAACAGGCTACTTTCAGCGTGAAAAGAATTGTGCATGAAAATCGGCCCCATGGCGCATGAGGTTGTGATTTATTACGTCTATACTACCAACTCATAACGTTTATATTTTGTAAGCTGTTTTCATGAATACGTGAATATGAAATCTGTTCCGAATTTTTATTTTCGGTTGTAATATAACAATGTAAAAATACATATATACCCGGGCAATTCCGGGCTTAGCAGGTAGTAAATAGATAAATTTGTCCTACTATGAGTTAAGAAGATATCACTGTCCAATAGAGATATTTAAACTCGTATATCTCTGCTTATATGTAAGTGTGAGCTTAAGGAATGAGATTTCAGTTCTGGTCAACTTTTGGATGCAAGAGCCGTTCCAGATATAAAATTCAAACTTTCAAATCAAGCTATACGTCACCGAAGTTTAAGCAGGTTCAAATCTCCAGACACTAGGCACGACGAAGTTCTATTTCGATACATTAAATGCACTTTAATATACTCCGAAAAGTGTACGAATCCTTTACCTTTCGAAATATGTGATGCATTTTAACAATTTGTAGCAGTATACATCTTATACTTTTTATGACGATGATTTTTTCTTGTGGCATTTCTGGCCGTTAGACTTCAGCTGGGATCGTGTTCGGCCTGCCTGGTGCAAGTCTTTAGGTGACGTCACTTAGGCGCGCCGATGATGATGAAATGATGATGAAGACACGCAGTCCGCGAGTGGAGAAAATCCTCCAACCGACCGGGAATATCACCCGGGCCCCTTGCGTGGCAACCAACCACGCCGTCTGCTGGACTCCGGAGGTGCCTCCCTCCGCCCCCTTATATATATATATATATATATATATATATATATATATATATATATATATATATATATATACGTACAGCGTGTTACAAAAAGGTATGGCCAATCTTTCAGGAAACATTCCTCACACACAAAGAAAGAAAATATGTTATGTGGACTTGTGTGAGGAAACGCTTAATTTCCATGATAGAGCTCATTTTATTACTCCTGTTCAAATCACATTAATCATGAAACGGAAACACACAACAACAGAACGTACCAACGTGACTTCAAACACTTTGTTACAGGAAATGTTCAAAATGTCCTCCGTTAGCGAGGATACATGCTTCCACCCTCCGTCGCATGTTATCCCTGATGCGCTGATGCAGCCCTGGAGAATGGCGTATTGTATCACAGGCGTCGAAAATACGAGCGCGAAGAGTCTCTACATTTGGTACCGGGGTTGCGTAGACAAGAGCATTCAAATGCTTTCTTTTGTACCTCTCGTCCCGGGAGGGCCTCCAAAACACAAAAGTTACTGTTTTATAGCAACACATGTATTTACAAGTGGATGGGGGCCTCATTTTATTTTGCCGCCTCCCCGGGCCTCCGACAGCCTAAGTCCGCCACTGGTGAGTAGCGATCTGCAGCTGTTTGCTGATGACGCTGTGGTGTATCGTTATTGAATGACTTGTAGGATGCAAGACGATATAGACAACATGAATGGCAGCTGTTCTAAATGTAGAAAAATGTAATGCAGATGATTAGGAGAAACAATTCCGTAATATTCGAATAGAGAATTAGCTGCGTCGTGTCTGACACTGTCGCGTCGATTAAATAACCAAGCGTAACGTTGCAAGCGGTGTGCAATCTATCGAGCATCTAAGGACAGTCGCGAGAAAGGCGTATGTTCCACTTCGTTTTATCGGGAGAATTTTGGGAAGACGTGCTTCATCTGCAAAGGAAAGTGCGTTTGAAATTCTTTTTCTCAGCCGTTTGGGATCCTCATTAGGTTGGTTTAAAGAAAGACATGGAAGGAATTCAAAGGCAGGCTGATAGGAGCTTTACTGGTAATTTCTATCATTACGCGAGTGCTACGCAGTTGTTTCGGAAACTCATATAGGAATCCTTGAAGGGGAAGCTACGTTCTTTTCAAGAAACTATTGAGGAAATTAGAGGGCCGAAATTGGAAGCTGACTGCAGGACGATTTTACTGCCGCTAATTTATACTTCATGTAAAGACTACAAAGACAAAAAAAAATTAGAAATTCCGCCACTCGTTTATTTTCGACCTGTTTGGGAGTGGAACAGAAGAGGAAATGAGTAGTAATGGTAAGAGGTACTCTCCTCCACTCACCTTACGGTGGACTGCGCATTATGTATGTGATATCAGGCATTTGGCAAGGTCATCTCAGAGGTCTTCTTTCTTACTTATTTACACACAGTGGACGAACAACAATTTCAATGTTTCCAGCTTTCCCCTAATCTGCTATCCCAATAATGATGACATCTTTTTCTATGTAATCTGTCATTATCTTGGTCACCCAAGAGGCCGCCTTTGCATTTGGTCTGCCTCTGTATACGGCACCGGTATCTACGAGTATATTGTCTGCTCTGACTAGTTCTTATAGTGATAGGGAAAAGTGGTTGCTTTGTCATATCTCTTATCTCGCCATGCGCGCATCTCATACTCTAGAATAGAGATCGGCAAGTAATCTTAGATGGGGTCCGGATATTTTTGAAAATTTTTATCCTGATGTAAAATGCCATGTTCCTTATTAATTTTTTTATTTTAATTTTCAATCACAAAACAACGTGAAATACAACAGACGGGCAAATTTGTATTCAAAAATCCAGAAAAAGTCATTCTTTAATGATTTTAATTTTAATTTTCAGTCTCAAAATAATATGAAATACAACAGATGTAAAATAATTATGTATAAAAGATTCCAAAGAAAACTTATATTATTTGCTATTTATTTATTTTTATGTTCACTCGCAAAAAGTACGAAAAAAATGGATAGACAATCTTTTATTGAAAAGTCCAGAAACAGGCCATGCATTATACAACCTATTGTTATTTTAATTTTCAGTAATAAAGTATGAAATACAATGCAATGTGCGTAGATCTGTTAAAAAAAACTCCTTGGGAAAAATGACATTTGCGGTCCTGAGGTGGTTCTTAAAGTTACGTTCATGTGCGGAGCAGCTTATGCAAATAGTGTCTTCGAAACGGGCGGTTTTTAGTCTTGAGCGAAAATTGTTCTCAAAGAAAGTCATTTTTGAAACTGAAATTTCACAAATATATCTGGAGCTGAACATAGCATCCAGGTATATCGCTAATGTTTTGCAATTTTCATATTTTTCCGTGACATGTTGACGCCAAAATTCTTCAGTAGACATAGTTTTATACGTTTGCAAGGGAATGTCTTGCTGCAATTCTATTTTCTCTATTTGGAGTAAAGGCTTTGAAAGGTGGAATAACTTTGCAGCCACATCCGTCCATTCTGCTACAGGAGAGACCGCTAAAGGTTGTGAAATGAAGAAATTCTTGCCTTAAAATGTCTCCTTAAAAGAACCTGCTTGCAACGTAGTGATTATACAGTTTGAAGCAAACCACATTTTAATTTCCCAATCTACAGATTTTTTTTTCATGATTTGAGTATTTTTGGCGGCCCAGTTTTTCACCTTCCGCGGTCCGGTCGTGGACCGCAGTCCGCCAGTTGCCGACCGCTGCTCTAGAATGTAATTGGGCATTATATTGGACTACAATTTTTCCTAGGAGTCATGATCAGCATCTCATACATATATAGAACCACCGCAGGCGTTATAGATTTGTAGATCGCTGCGCGGAATGACCGTGCAGTTCTAGGAGCCATGTCAGGGACTGCGCTGCCGCCCCCGCCGGAGGTTTGTTTCCTCATTCGGGCGTGGATGTGCCTGTTGTCCCTAGATGCAGTCTTTGATTCGCCACCTCCACAGTATTAGCTACGTGATCTTGCCACTTATAGTTGTTCGTAATTATTTACTGTGAAACGTCTGCTGCATAAGAACTGATATTGTTGATTCTTCGCAGCTATATATATTAAATAATCGGTTATTTATCCGTAATTCCGAAACCTGCCAACTTGCTACTCCTCTTAAGGTGGTCCATTATGTTGTGCCGGGCCGGGACTCGAACACGTATCTGTCCGTAATTGTAATTAGTAATGATTTATTTGAATTGACAACCCAGAGATTTGTACGATTTATCCTGTATCCAAAATTTAAAGGACTTCTATTAATAATCTTGTGGATTAACTCACATTTTCTGAATCGCCACCTTTTGCACCATAGACTATCTTGCATAAATAATTTTGCGATTTATGTTCATAGGCTTCAACAACTGGTGTCATCTTCTATAAAAGAATTCTGGGTATTAGGCCGCATCATTTTGGCCCACTGTAGGTTACGGTAGTAACACTAAAAGTGGGCCTTTGCAATCGTCTTTTGACAGCTCGAAATTTAAATCAAAATAACGGCTTAACCGTTCATCTGACACGAAACTTGAATAACCTAATTTGTAGAGGAGAAAATTCTCTACAACTTTGCTCTCTTGTGGTTTTTTTTTTTTTTTTTTTCATATCTCGTATCGTTTCAGAGATATTTGCAAAAATAACGGCGATTTTGGGATGTCTGTCTGTCCGTAACGTGTTCCCTGTTTTTAAGACGAACCGTTCAACCGATCAGCACCAAATTTTACAGAGATAATTGTAGGCCGCCAAGGACTAGAACCTTCCTTTTTCAAATTTTTCGGACAAAAAAAAGCCGTTTGTAATATAATTGTAATTCCAAACGAACCGTTCTTCTGACACAAAAATTGAATAGCCTTATTGGTAGAGGGGAAAATTCTCTACAACTTCGCTATATTAAGTGTTTTTTTTTTTCATATCTTGCATCGTTGCAGAGATATTTGCAAAAATAGCAGCGATTTGACGATGTCTGTCTGGCTGTAACGTGTTCCTACATTTTAGGTCGAACCGTTCAACCGATCGGCACCAAATTTTACAGACATACTTGTTGGCTACCAGAGACCAGAACCTCGCTTTTTGAAATATTTCGGACAATTAATACGTTAGTAATACAAAAAAGCCGTTTGTAATGTAATTTTAATTGCAAGTAAACCGTTCATCTGACGCAAAAGTTGAATAAACGAATTTGTAGAGGAGAAAATTTTCTACAACTTTGTTCCCTTATGTTTTTTTTCATATCTCGTATCGTTTGAGAGATATTTGCAAAAATAACGGACTTTTGACACCCTCCATTGAATTAACGGAAACCAGCCGTTCGCAGATGTCACGTGACATTCCTCGCCCAGAACTCTCTGTGCCATACGCCATGTTGCGGCGCGTATTTGATGATTTTCTTCTTGTAACTTACACGTCGTCATTTCAAAGCAATGGCTGACTGAAGAATTAACAAAAGCACGCCGTTCTTCGTAAGATAAATGATAATCTAGTGTCCACAAATGCCATATTAGCATCAGTTAACAACGGCCATCAGTAGTATGAGATTAAAGGTTTCATCTTTCGTATGATAGCCGTAGCGTAGTCGGCAAGGCGGCGGACTATCACGCTATAGGTAGCTGGTTCGGAACCAGCCACTACGTGATTTTTTCCCCCTAAAAGGGTTTTTATTGTTAAGATTATTATTTTGGTCCAAAATGTTTGCAAAAACTTATAAAACTACAAATCTAAAGTGGGCCGTAAAACACGTCAGTGCGATTCTTTTAAACACTTATCAAATAAATTACCGATGTTTCGACCACTGTGCAGTGGTCCTCACCAGAGCGGTTAACTATTGGATGCTGCTGAATGTGTACTCTTACATACTACCAACCAATCTCCGTCTTACATGTATGACGTCGGTATTAGATAACCCGAAAAATTCACAGTATATAACGGTATCCATTCAGCACCATCCAACAGTTAACCGCGCTGAAGAAAATGTTCAAATGTTTGTACAACTTATGGGACTTAACTGCGGGTTCATGAGTCCCTAAACTTACAAACTGCTTATAAACTACAATATTTTAAACATGACTGCGTCTCAGCCACGGTTATACGTAAGCAAATTAATAGCAGCCAACCAGTTGCAATAATAGTTGTTTAATAAACTTTTGACCACGGTTTCGACAGATATAAACCCGCCTTCTTCAGAAATACGTGTATATCTATAGGCAACGTGACATCATAAATTAAAAATTCATAATCTTTATCCCTGAAATAAGCGTCATACCAAGCCTATTGTCTAAAACATTGTGAAATACAAATCAGATTAAAACTGTTACTTACTATACTTGCATATAACAGGAATTTGACATCCCTATAATCTAGGGAATGTGGTTTAGACTGAAAGATGCGTCAGCGCATCTGCAGACATTCACACTTACTGATTTGAAGCAAGGATGGAGGATACCAGGACCGGTGGCGCATGCGCCGTGGAACTTTCAGTGTTTTAAGTAGCTATTGGCAGAATGATAACGATGTCAATAAATGGAATATTGGGATACAAAGAGGGTGAGAAGTTTAAGGGAAGCTGTGGAAACAAATATTACAAAGGTCACCTTATGAACTACTTATGAACTTATGAACTACTTTATACTAAAGACGGCACAAACATCCATGCCCGAGGGGGAATTCGAACCCCCGACGGTTAACCGCCGTGAAGAGGACCACTGCACAGCGGTCGAAACGTCGGCAATTCATTTGCCAAGTGTTTAAACAAGGACGCGGCCTTAATACCCAGAACTGTATTATTTAATTTTGTGATTGTTATTGATGTCCTGATGACTTTACTAGACGGTAAATGACAGGCGCGCCTGCTCAGGGTATCCCCTAGATGACGTGTACAGATTACGAACAATAGAGGAAACAATTCTTTAAGGATTTATTATTTTGGTGTGGTGTCTTTTCTTTACGGACATGTCCGAAAGAACAGACACCACACTAAAATAATAAGTATTTAGACGCGACGACGGCAGATGCGGTCATACGTTCGAACTCGCACGGGAATCCGAAAAGGCGAGTGTAAGAGGGCATGAACGATAGGGGCGCTACAGCCATAGCGTGCGACATGTGGGAATTTGAGACGGCCCGGAGGCAAGCACGGGTGGCCAAGTGGTTAAGACGACCGCTGGCCCAAAGCGGAACACCCAGGTTCACATTTTCACTTGTCGTCATTGTTTCATTTCAATGCCCTAAAGCAGCCACTGTCAATCCTTTCCTTCCTAATCCTTCTTCCTTCCTCTCCTTTATCATTAATTTGCAAATTCTTTAAGGAACTGATTAATATGTTGGTGCCTGATATACCATTAGTGGGAGAGCCGTTAACAGGTACAAACTATTTTACCCCCTCCTTAGGCAAAGACCAAAAAGCCAAACATAGTAAGAGTAATAAAATCAGAGGCCTACTTGAGTGATTACCGTTTACAGATTTCGACTTATTGTTCAGGCAGAACCCTAATTATGTTGGACTAACTGTGCAGTCGTCGCTAGCGCCACCTGGCCTGTATGCTTATACGCCTACAGCCTGTACGGTGCTTTGTCGCTGTATACAGCGCAGGGCAGTGCACTGTGCATCCGATGGCAGAGCGGACACACGGGGCCGCCTGGGTAACTCCACAGGCCTCAGATCCCAACCAAAGCCTTTGCGGTCGCGCAAAGCCCTAACACGGCTGCAAACAGAAACACCTAATTCTCGGTAGTACTCAGCAACTTACTGTGTACCAACCACTCGGGAATGAATTTTAGTGCCTACGAGCATTCATTAACGTGACTACGTGTATTTGTGGAGTCGTTTCAACAAATATGTCCGTAAATGATGCCACTTGCATGTTTTAATGTCTATTGTTGTGATTTGGTATTGCGATTTCTGCGGTTGTGTGATGGGCCCGGATCCGGGTATAATACATTCCAGTGTGGCAACAGATGTATGTACGCAAGTAAGCCGGCCGCGGTGGCCGAGGGGACTGAGGCGCTTCAGTCACGGTCTGCACGGCCACTACTGTCGGGGGTTCGAATCCCCCCTCGGGTATGGATATTTGTGCCGTCTTTAGTTGTAGGTATTTCATAAGTAATTTGTAAGTTTAGGGACTGATGACCCCGTAGTTAAGTCCCTTAAGCTTAACAAACATTTGAACATTTACGCAAGTAAATTAGCACACTCCTCCTCCGCGGCGACACTACTGTGAAATATATAACTGAATTTTTTGCGTGTGGGAAGCAGTAGAGAGTAATGAGAAAAATAAAAAAAAAATTGTTCAAATATGATCTATCAAAAGCGTCAAAAATTATTCGCACGTTGAACTACAGGTTGCCAACGCGATTGGTAAAGATAAACAAACCTGTCACGTTACGAAAAATTTAATGTGTGATGACAATATTAAATCACATCGTTAAGTAATTGATGCTGTTACTTGGTAATAATTAACTGTTCTGATGAGTCATTTGCTTGGATGTTGCAAGATAGATACCTCACCACATTCCAACGATGACGTTCCCTTGTCAAATGCCATTTATTCTCACACAAGGAGCAAGGTTGCGCCGATTTTACCTAGTTCATCGCCGAATGTCGACCACTAGGAAGAGCATTGTAGAAGGAAGCGCATGTTATTACAAGAATACTGGATTTATTTATTTATTTTACGTTTCCGGAACTAAGACATATCTTTCGATCAATACATATATAATTACAATACAATTATAATACACAATTTACAATCTAGGGACACCAAATTCACTAAATATATGTTTACAATGTACAATTACATTGAGCAAATGTGCCAGGACAGACGTGCGGAGCACATTTGGCTGTGATCCCCAGGTGGATCCAGTGAGTTTACGTATGATGTTATTCCGGGCAGATACTTACATCTTGGTTTCCTGGCAATGATCCTTGAATGTGAGGCTTCGGTCTAACTTTACTCCCAAGTATTTTGGAGTATCATAGTGAATTTTTAATTTCTTTCTGGCTTTCTTGTTTCTCAGGTGGAAGACACAGACCTGCGTCTTTCCAGGATTTGGCTTTAGGTGATCATAATCATAATACTTGCCGAGGTCCCCGAGGCTGCTGTCCACTTCCTCAAAGGTTTTGCCTCGACCTGCAGTTGCTGTGTCATCTGCATAAATAAACGTTCTTACTTCAGAGTTGATTGGTTGGTCGTTAGTGTAGATGTTATACAGCAAGGGTGCCAGTACCCTACCCTGAGTAAGGCCATTCTTCAGAGTTATCCATCGGCTCTTCTTATTATGCAGAGTTACACAAAAAAAAAAAAAAAAAAGTCTTTTACGACAGAGTACACCTTTCTTGTCAGCTTCTTGTGACTGACGGTGTCATACGCTGGTGACAGATCTATGAATGCCACTCCTGTAACTTGTACTCTTTCGTAACCATCGTCTATGTATTGAGTCAGGTTGAGGACCTGACCACAGCAGGACTTTCCAGGGAGGAATCCTGACTGTTCATTTATGAGATTTTTTTTATCGTGTTCTGAGATACGATAGAGGATCAACCTTTCCAAAACTTTATACAGTTGGCAAAGAAGAGAAACTGGCCGGAAGTGTTTAGGATCAGTAGGTTCTTTCCCAGGCTTCAGAAGTGCAACAACTTTGGCCTTGCGCCACATCTTAAGGATTTGAAATGTAGTTGTTCAATAAATTTAACATCCATTGTTTTATTACTGGCCCAAACATTTTTATTTGCTCTGGTCTTGGGTCATCTAGGCCTGCAGCTTTATTATTCGTCATAGATTTAAAAACTACTTCCAATTCCTCTATGGTGAAAGGAGTTCCAAGGTAATCTTCCTCGTAAGTGTATCTTTGAAATGTCTAGGCCGCAGTTCTTCTTTTAGTTTTGCCATTCAACAGTAGTTGATGTGCAGTTTGAGCAGGTGTTACATTAAATAAACTTGGAGGAGCACTTGTTGGATCGCTGTTAAGTCTTTTCAACAACTTCCATGCCTTGCGACTATTCTGCTTCATGTCTAATTGTGTCACCATATCACACCATTTCTGTCCCCTGGTTGATGATACAGCATTCAGTAGCTCCTCGCCTGCCTTAGTTGTTTCTTCAGAGAATGGGTCAGTTTCTAATAGGTGTTCATATTTCTGTAGGAGAGACAGTCTTTATCGAGTCCAGGGATGTAAGATGTTCTGCATCCCCTAGGGATATTTCTCCGAGAGATGGTTCTGACTAACTGAATAAAACTATCATACATCTCTGAGCAAGGCTCAAGCTTTATGACTTCTTTATCAAGTTCTATACTTAACCTTTTCCCACTGGGAAATTGGTAATAATCAATACCTTTATTACACTTTTATGACCAACATTGGGGCACTGTGTCAGTATTATGAATCAAGTTCTTTTGTTGGACCAATACGGTTTTCATTCTTTCAGATCGTGCACTTCTCTCCTCATCCGAAATGACCCTGCCAGTCCCTGATTCCTAAATTTTACTTGTAGTGTGATGTGTTTGTGCTGAGTATCTTGAACTCGTCTGTCTTACTTTTAAATCCTTCATTGTAGTCTATAATTTCACCATCTTCTCCTTGATCAGTTACCCATCTAATGCCTCTGTTACTATTCCATAACGTTTCAATTATTTTTCTCCTGATTCTATTTTCTGTTGGCCACATGAAATGACCTAGGAAAGAGATCCGTTTCTCTTTCATTCTAATTGCCACTTTTTCTATTTCTTTATCAACTATTCCATTTGAAGCAATTCTTCAAATCCGTCTTTTGGTATATTTTATTTATGCATCTCCAGACTATTTTTGTTTCTTTTTTGTGTAATCTTCTTATTGCTATAAGTGTTGGTTGTTTTAAATATAGTTCCCATAGGATACTTTATTTACGACTATGTGGCTGTTTTGTACTGTTAATTTTTGTGTCGCACTGCAGGAGCAAAATAAACGTCAAGAGTCATAATATATACTTACGTGCCTTCTTTGGCTTCTTTCGGATGGACGAATGATCCTGAAATCGCTAAAGTTCACATTTCGGCACGTCAACTCCTAGTTGACCACAACAACTAGAAACCTGATACAGCATTCCGTGAGTTAAACTCTCAGACTGCCACGATTCTTTTGGAACAAAGTAATGAAGGAATCTGCTGCATTATACTGAAACCTATTCAAACACTAAGTACATCTCCTATGAGCACAGTCGGTCGATAACTGAGTTATGTGGTAGAAGCACACTGTACGGAAACGGAAAGTTCGAATGTCCTCCCTTGGGTATGGGTGTGTGAGTTGTGTTTAGGTTAGTTTAACCCTTTAAATCCTTAGAGTAGCTGATCAGCCACAAACCTTATTTTTCTCATTATCTCTCAAAATGATCAAAATTTTACGACGAATTCATTTGTAGCTGCTTGTATACATAGTGTTACATATGCTAGTAGCTCGTCTCAGAAATTATAAATTGCAGAGTGCTACTGAATCATTTCGAAAGTTAGCTGCATTGAGTTACTCCTACCATGTTCATTTGTTTACTTTAGTATTCCTCCTTTGCCATGTAGAAGTAGTCGATGGCATACTATTGTTGCATTACTTTCTGGAAGTATGAGAGGCATAACAGTGACATTTACATCAGGTACATCATGGAAGCACTATATAGCTGACCAGCTATGAACCTTTTGTTGATAGTAGTGCATAATTATTTTAAGGGATATTTTTTTCAATATTTTTCTCAGTATATACGTACTATACATTAATCGTGATACATTTTATGGCTGCAAATAAAAAGTCGTACATTAAAGGGTAAAGTTATTTTAAATAGTTTCTAAGCGTAGGTTGTAACTCGGCTTCGGTTGGTTGACTTGTATTTGGCTTTAGTTTGTGACTTGTAAGCTGTGGATTTCGGCTTGACTTTCACAGTTTGTAGCGGATGTATGGGTTCTAAATTTTATTTGTGATCCCAGTATGAAATTTAAGTTGGTAGACCTGGCACGTCTTCATAATTAATAACATTTTCATCTTTCTTGAATTTTTCACACTGTAAATATTGGTTCTGTGCATAATTTAAACGTAAAGACTTTTTGTAATGTTTGAGCATGAAATACCGTTTCTCAGGGGCTGATTTTAATAAATCGAAAAAACTTGAATCATTGAGTCCCGGTAGTTCAGACCGTTTGAAGCCAGTGACAAAAGATATTATTTGTGCCTGATTCATTTTTCTATCGAATTACTCTTAAAAAAATTATTAAAAGTCTCTCCTAACCAAAGCTGTTAGATATTTTTCTTTCACACATTAACTGATTTCTTACAAAATTCACAGATATTATTATATGTCCACCTTTAGAATAATCTTGGACCATATTAGGGAACTAAATACGTGAATAACTGTTTAAGACTTTTTTTTAAGTTTCACAGATTCTTTATTTTGAAATTAATAGTTACAACCGAATCAGTTTCACAGAAAGCACTTCGTAAGTTCACAATTCCTGACTATTTTCGTAAAAGTCTCATTTACGTTAAAGTCTCTGGATCCTATTACATTGACTGTGAACTTTAATTCTTCCAGATAAGTCTTTTAAAAGTTATTTCCTTAAAACTTGCAAATAAGTTCGAATTCCAGTATCACGAATATTAATCAGAAGGCAGAAGTTTCTAATTTTTCCATTCTAGCCTATCCCGATCGAAGTCCAAAGATATTGCACGCAGTAGCATATGATCACAATATGAAAGTTTATATTAAGAAATAAATAATTTATATGGTTCCTTTCTATCTTGGAAATAAACCGCATAAGTTTAGTACTGAATACTGAGCGCTAATCACATAGGGAGCTAATCACATAGAGCGTTAATCACATAGAGAGCGAGTAACTCAACACCGGGTACTATTTATAATGGAAATCTGGCAAATGATCTCTGATATAAAAGGTGTTTTGACCTACTTATTCCCTGGATACTATTATTCTGAATTACGCTGATATAATTTGAATTTTCTAAAAATTTTGAAAGATGAGAAATTTCTGCTTCTTAACAAATAATTAAAATTACGAAACGTTGAAAAAATGTTTGAATATTGTGATTCTAATGCTATGGTCGCAATGTGGTGTTACAAGGGACAGATAACCTCCCATAGATTTTCATACATTTTAATTTTAACACTGTCTTTTGCTTTGCTTTCCTAAGGCAATGCGCACAACGTTGTTAGCATGGATAATATCCCTAATAAATGAACAGCATATTAGAAGCAAGCCGTTTGCAGTGCTTGAGTATACCGTCAGTTGTGTGGGTGTTTATGTTGCCTTGTACAGGGTATGAACAAAAATAAGGATACACATTGTCATGCTTAGTAGGAAAGCACATCCTTCCCTTCAAAACAGACTCGTAAGGCAGGATAATATTGACATTTGGTGACTGTGGTGGTCAGGAAAGAGACACAGTGCATACTCGTGTACAAAAAAACAGCCCTAGAGGATGCGAGCTGTGCGACCGGTAGTCGTCCATCCGATCTGGAAGAAAGCACCGCCACTCGAGTGCAAACAATGTAACGTGGAATGGACCTGATATGCTACTATCGTATACAGTACACTTTATAAATGCGAGAATCTGTGTGTTTGTTAGTGCAGCACGATGTGGATAAAACTTAACGTGGAGACAGCTTATGGCGCCGGCCGCGGTGGCCGAGGGGACTGAGGCGCTTCAGTCACGGTCTGCACGGCCACTACGGTCGGGTTTCGAATTCCCCCTCGGGCATGGATATTTGTGCCGTCCTTAGGATAAGCTAGTCGTTAAGTAGTTTGTAAGTTTAGGGACTGATAACCCCGTAGTTAAGTCCCATAAGCTTAACAAACATTTGAACATTTTTGAACAGCTTAGGGCCTGGCTTAACATATAGGTTACTTTTAAAAGGTTATATTACAAAGTATTTTATCTATATATACATAAGAAATGAATGTTTGTCTGTATGTCCTCTATGTGTTCATAAACAATTCATTCGATTGCAATGAAACCTTGGTGAACTGTTCACCGTACGCCCGCGAAGGTTCCTTGCCCAAAAACAAAAGAGGAGCACTACACATAACTGAGGAGATATGACGGCATAAATAATAAGATGCCACCGCGTGAGAATAGCCAGATTTATGCGTCAATTTTTGATAATGGGAGTAGTTAAGGACCTGCAACAAAGTTTGCATGTAATTTCGGACGTTTATGAAGCATTTTGTAACTGACACGTCCTCCCCGCCCCCAGAAAATGATGAAACGAAAAGAAGTCTACCGCTCAAAACATTTTAGCTGCAGACACCGCAAAACTGTCGCATCAGGCGTAACCTTGTATCTAAAAAAGTTACCACTACAAATTTGTATAACACTATTTATTTTTGTCTGCAAGTCCTCCTTATTCTCTTGCATCCAAAATTAAGCAATCTGTATTTTTTTTTTTTTTTTTTAAATCTCCATCTATATAAAAGCGAAAGGTCACTCACTCACTCACTGACTAAACACAATATCTCAAAAACTACTTCACCTATGAAGCTTAAATTTGGCAGGAATGTAGTTTATAGGTAGAAAACGTCAACTAAGAAAGTATTTTGTGATAGGTGCATGGCGGAGGATACTTCTCCTACAGACTCACGAAATCTACAGTTTCATTCCGATGTTTACAAAATTTTGCACGCTTCACCTTCAAAACAAGAGGAAGGTCACCGTCTACCTTAAGTTTCATGGTGTATGGAGGAGGATACTTTGCAACATAAAAATGGATCCCTAAATACTTTGGTCGCGCCATAACTTCAGAATGGCTCGACCAACTTCACAGATCCTTTTTTTTTATACTCGTTACTCTCAGAAGAAGGGTTGTATGAAATAAAACTGAAATATTTGAGTACAACAAAGTACGGTTTTCAATGTGACCCTGCATTTCTATTGCATAGAAATCTATAGTTTTGTTCCGATATTCATGAAATTTTGCACACTCTACAAGAGGAATGTCACTATCTGTATAAAATTTCGGTCGGTGCATGATGGAGGGTACTTAATTTAAGGAAGTTTACAAAATGCATAGTTTTGCTCCAATCTTTATGAATTTTTGCACACATGTCCTTTAAACCAAGAGGAAGATCACTGGCTACGTAAAAGTTTGTATAGTTTGCAGAGGGTACCTTGCAGAAACTTCGCCGAGAAAGGAAAGGTGAAAACGAACAGAGATATGGCAGAGAAAGAGATGGATGCAGAGAGTGGAAGGAATGGGATGTTGACTACGAGAGTGTAGAATAAATAAATACCCGGACAACGCCGGCTTTACAGCTAGTAACTGATGAAATCATGATCCTCGTGACTGTCACATACAGAAAACTGGTCACTTTCTTCACTTGACTCTTCATCAATATGGTTACATTACAACTAGTTTATATATCAAAAGAAATGCGTAACAATCTTTAGAAGCAGCTAATAAATTAGCGGACTAAATCTCCTTCGAATATTCGGTGTAGCTGTGCTCTTAGAATCGAATAGGCATGAGAGAGTTGTTTTAGACCCTGATACAGTTGTATCCTTCTATTTATTATCTCTCTCCATTTCTTTTTCTCTTTCTCTTTTTTTTAAGTCATTATTATTATTTTACTTTTTAAAATCAAATGTTTGTATAGCTTATGGGACTTAACTGCGGGGTCATCAGTCCCTAAACTTACAAACTACTTATGAACTAGCTACTACTAAGGACGGCACAAATATCCATACCCCAGGGGGATTCGAATCCCCGACCGTAGTGGCCGTGTAGACTGTGTCTGGAGCGCCTTAGTCCCCTCGGCCAACGCGGCCGGCTTTACTTTTTCCATAGAAAAGGTTTTGGAATACTGCCATTATGGCTTACACTGAAAATTTGCTGTAACAGATGAAGGAAGTACATACATACATTGTAAGTCTTGAAATTAAAAAGGCTCCAAGTGCCATAACAAAAGGTATTGAAGTCTTCTGTGAAATGGCATCTACATGCCAAACCCTGTTACGTGTAAAAGCTCAAAGTACAACGCGTTAAGAGATCAAACTGTTGTTAGTGCAAATGTAGTGCCAAATACACTCAACATATGGCAGGCGATGTAACAGCCGCTGTATTTAACATTTGAAACGCTCTTTGTTCTGAATCTTTCCCCTCACTGTTGCCTACATGTAGTTCAAGCCTTTCTTAAATTCATGATATTAGTACTTATGGCATTTTTTACTTCAAGTTATGAATGCAGAAATATTTCTGTGCGATAAAATATGCAGTAAACTATGGAACACTGTAATACACAGTACGTTAAAAAGGAAACAGCCGGCTTCAAGTACTTGGAGCACATCCCTCCGTCCCTCCCTACAGGCACCTTTGGGCCTGTTCCATCTCGTTTCACACCCCCTCGCTTTCCTGTATAATGTAATCCCGTGCCGGCCGCAGTGGCCGAGCGGTCTGCGGCGCGCCCGTCACGTTCTTCACGGCCGCTACGGTCGGGGGTTCGAATCCTCCGTCGGGCATGGGTGTTTGTGTTGTCCTTAGCGTAAGTTAGTTTAAGTTAGTCAAGTAATTAGTGTGTAAGTCTAGCGACTATGCAGTTTGGTTGCATAACATCTCACACACACATTTTTTGCAATCCCGTACACCGGCTTCTACTCCGACCTGTGGAAGACCTCCCGTATGCTAATATTCCCCAAGCGTGACAAACCCCCATCCCATTCATCAGCACCTCCGACAACATTCCCCCCCCCCCCCGTCCCCATTGTCCTATGTGGCTTCGGACCTTCCTTTTCAGCTCCTTCTCTTCACCCGTCTCCTCTCCGTCCAGCTTAAGTTGCGTCTGTGTTACGCTTCAATTTAATTGCTTCTTGCTCTATTTTGTCAGTAATTTACGATAAAAATAAATAAAAGTTGTATATTGTTTCGTGGTAGCTTGGAGATGAATGAGTTCATGTGTATATTTTGCTCATACGTAAATAAAGTAAAATTTCATGGGCTGCGTTCAAGCTGGCGCATTCAGATGTTTATCTTATTCTTTTCCTAGGCACTAAGAAATTCTACTCCCACCCATTATAAACAGTTTTATTTGAAGCTACACATTTCAATTTAGATAATGAATTAAATTCAGATCCTAAATGCCCAGTGTTCAGCTGTGGGCACACTTGTTACACTTGCCAGCATTTAGGATCTGAATTTAATTCAATATGTAACTGATTCTGAGCTTTGCCAGGTGGGTATATGCGAACCCCTATACAGAGGAATCCATGCGAAATTGGCATACGTTTCCCCACATATTTACAACTTTGGAATAATTGGACTATAAGACTGAATAAGACGGACCACTTGAAAATTCAAACAATTGTACAATATGGTCGAAAAATGTTTTGTACATATTAAATAGGCCAAATGAGTTAATGGTGACTGTACAAAAACGTAGCACATATTGTTTCAAAAGAAGTTAAAATGTTTGTAATCCGAAGGAACCAAATTGCTTAGGTCATCGGTCCCTACTTTACCTCATTCTAAAGACAACACACACACCCATGTCCGAGGGAGGACTCGAACGTCTGATGGTGGGAGTGGCCGCGTACTCCACAACGTTGCGCCTCAGATCACACGGCCATTCTCGTGCGGCGCACATGGTTTGATTAATTATTAAAATTTTCACTGTTTAATGTGGTTGAATCATTGTAAGATTGTTTTTTTAAATAATAGGAGCTTGAAAATGACGCCATAATGTGTCGAAACTAATAGTGCATTGGTAGTTAGATGGAAGTAAGTCGGCCGTGGGGGCCGAGCAGTCTGCGGTGCGCCAGTCACGGTCTGCACGGCCGCTACGGTCGGGTGTTCGAATCCCCCCTCGGGCATGAATATTTGTGCCGTCCTTAGTATTAGGTAGTTCATAAGTAGTTTGTATGTTTAGGGTCTGATGACCCCGTAGTTAAGTTCCATAAGCTGTATAAACATTTTTTAGATGGAAGTAAATTAAAAAGGGTTTTTCGAAGAAGAAACTATGGCTTTGGAATATATTTTGTTTGTTATAGCAGTCATATGTAACAATAACGGTATATATTACCGTTATTGTTACATATGACTGCTATAACATGTATGTGTGTGTGTGTGTGTGTGTGTGTGTGTGTGTGTGTGTGTTTTGGTCTCACAATGCCCATAAGGACATGTTCACACTTCTCACGCTTGTGCCCCCCACAGAAGAATAATCTGTATCCGCCACTGACTCCAAATCCCCTTTGTTTTACCCCTCTGCCGGGGTGCCTCAAGGCTCTTTCCTCTCTCCCTCTTTGACCTTATCTACTCGCCGATATGCCCCAACCCCAGCCTCCCGTCCACCTCCTACGATATGCTGACGACACCGCCTTCCTAGCCCTCATCCCCTCCCTTTCCCGCTTCCATCACTTGCCCCAGTCTCATCTCACTGAGATCGCTGCATACTGCAACCAGTGCCTCGTCTCCGACAATCCTGATAAATCCCAGGCAATCAAATGTTCAAATGTTTGTAAAGTCTATGGGACTTAACTACGGGGCTATCAGTCCCTAAACTTACAAACTACTTATGAACTACTTACGAACTAGGACGGCACAAATATCCATGCCCGAGGGGGGATTCGAACCCCCGACCGTAGTGGCCGTGCGGACCGAGACTGGAGCGCCTTAGTCCCCTCGGCCACCGCGGCCGGCTCCCAGGTAATCATCATAAGTCTAACCCGCCCTCCCTCTAATCCGCTTCCACGATTTTTACCTTCCCCTCCATGATCGTCCGATCCATCACACCCCCACCCACAAATACCTCGGCCTCACCCTCGATCGATCCTTCTCCTCGATTCCCCATCTCCACACAGTCCGGCAGAAAGCCATGTCCCGTGTAAACCTGATCAAACTCATTACGGACCGGACGTGGGGACTCAACCCATCCACCATCCTCTACAACTATCAATCCATCATACATTCTGTCCTTTGCAGCTTCGGCTCACTGTACCTATTACAACGCCACGCCAACGCCTGCCGCATCCGCCTCCCTTTCCCCACGCGAATCCAGTACGACCTCATCCTGTTCCTCCACCTCCTGCACTGCAATTTGTAGAACACATCCGGTTCCTCTACACCACCTGCGAAACACATTCCCGTAACCCACTGATCTATCCTATCCTCACCAATCGCGGGCCTCTGCAGTATGTGTTTGGATGACAAATCTCTTGTTGTTCTTGGGAACTGTATTCGTTACCTGTTAGGTGCTGTCCCTGCCTGTGGAAGGCAGAGCTGGGCTGGTGTTGTCGAGGGAGGCTGGTCGCTGGTGACATGTTTATGGGGGCCGTTTGCGAAGCGAGACCTATCTCTCGGTAGGCTCATTACCTTAAATGGCTCCACTCTAGAAAACAATCGATAATGCATCGCTTCCCTTTTAGGTAGCGGGCAGTGTGGGCTGCATTCCGCGGGGTTCCTATCATCACAGAGCCTCTTAGTGTACGGCTTTGGGGAGGTTATCTTCTAAGTATCAGCCGGCCGCGGTGGTCGAGGGGACTGAGGCGCTCCAGTCATGGTCTGCACGGCCGCTACGGTCGGGGGTTCAAATCCTCCCTTGGGCATGGATATTCGGGCTACGAGCTCGCTAGATAAGACTTTAAATTCCTTTTAGATAGTATCTGAAGAGTTTTATTCGCTCTTCTGGGCTCAGTCCTGAGCGTTTTGTTGTACTGTAGTTTTCTGAGGTTTCCGCCTGAAGCGGATCGCGGACTTCGAAAATTTCACGTGTCGATCCGGACAGGAACTCAGTTGCAGTTGTTCACTTCGTGAAACAGCTGTGTTTTATATTCTTTTTCGGTCGAGACTTGAGATTAAACAGCCACCGTCGTAGTGGTCGTACCGATGTGCTAATGGTTTATGAAATTCCATCTGGGGACACTTGTGCTCAATACTCGCGTTTTGCGCTGGAGTTTGTGAATGTATTTCCTAGCCGACACTGGAAGCATTTACCTGACAACGGCTATCTGCCGTGATAGTGGGGCTGTTATAGTTAACTGCCGATACTGCTTCACAGATCGTAGTGAGATTCTTGGGCGGAATAATTTATTTTCTTTCAGCTCCACTACTTCAACATCGTCCAGTCGCAAGCGAGATCCAGGGTCGACAGATCAAGCCGACTCAAGGTTATTGGTAAAGTGATGCTCGCTATGTGACAGTTACGGTACCATTGAAACTTCCTGGCAGATTAAAATTGTGTGCCGGAACCGGGACTCGAACCTAGGACCTTTGCCTTTCGCGGGCAAGCGCACTACCAACTGGGCTATCCCGATACGACTCACGATGCCGTCCCACAACTTTACTTTCGACAGTACCTCGCCTCCTACTTTCCAAACTTCAAAGAAGTTCTCCTGCGAAACTTGCAAGACTAGCACTCCTGGAAGAAAGGATATGGTGGAGACATGGCTTGATTTGCAAACGTATTTGTTAAAAATCAGCCAATTTGCTGGTCACACATGTATTTCGCGGTGTTAAACGATGTTAGTACATTTGATGCCTTTATATATATATATATATATATATATATATATATATATATATATATATTTGTTTTCATTTGTAGCCCTTTGCTTGACCAGACTTCTGCGATTACATTTTACAATTTTTTTTATATTATTTGTTAACTATCCCTAAAATTTCTGTGTTCTTTAATTAATCAATTTATTTGTTTAAGTCATAAATTTACTTTTTTCTACAAATTCATAACTCACTATTTTGGAGGCGTAATTAGATAGGTAGGTAGAGGACTGTGTTTATTATTTGCTGCACTCTGATCAATTATCTCCCCACTGTGCTTGTAGATTTAGGGTTTGGATCTTTTTCCATGTTTTTAATAAAAAATCTGATGACGACCCTTGATATTAACATTAATGAGGATTATATTCAAAATTAATTTGTGGTTTACCACATTTGCATACCAGTCGACCGTATCTGAAGAGTAAAAATATATCCAGTTTCTTAGTCAGTTGTTCTTCCAGGCACCGGCCGCAATGGCCGAACGGTTTGCTGCGCGTCAGTCACAGTCTGCACGGCCCCTATGGTCGGAGGTTCGAATCCCCCCCCCCCTCGGGCATGGATGTTGTGTCGTCTTTAGTATAAGGTAGTTCATAAGTAGTTTTTAAGTTTAGGAATTAATGACCCCGCAGTTAAGTCCCTTAAGCTTAACAAACATTTGAACATTTTTCATTCTTCCAGGCCAGGATCACTCATATTTTATTTTTTATTTCTTTATTATTTTATTTTCCCCCCCTCCCCCCTAAACAAGCCAGTTCTTCCTGTATTTGAACTTCTTGTGCGTTCATGGTGTCACATCAGACTACATGCATCTGATCGAGGATATCCAAATTAAATATTGTATTCTGCATTAAAAATTCTCATATACGTTTCATAATACACCGAATTGTGGGGATATTTATCCTTGTACATCTGATGGAGCTTCTTTCAATTTAGTTATTCTGGAAGGTACGTTTTAGATGTTTTCTTCAAAGAACAGTGCAACTGATATCCTTGGAGTGACTAAATATGCTCATGAATTTTATTCTTTGTGTCATTGGTCAGAGCATGAGGTCGACTTTTGTGCTTGCCCGTTCCGTCTGATACAACTCTGCGACATTCTGTAAATTGTTTCTGGATAGTCTGCACAGTTGTAGGAGATATCCCGTGAAGTGTCAGGAAAGCTTTGTAACAAGAATTTCCCTCATAGTATTAACTGTTACTTTGAAAGTGTATGTATGATCGTGAAGAAGAGCTTCGCTATTACTTTTTCGATGACGATTTCTCTGTACAAGTTTCACGTGAATCAAACCACTTACATACATCTTCAGCGCATCGCGATCAGCTAAAGCATTGAACTATTTCATTCCCACTACCTGTTTCACGCATTTGTACCGCCAGTCTTTTATTTGCGTCCCATAATCTACCGTGCTTTCGCCTCTTCTTCGCATACATCATTGGTTGTGGACTTCTGCCTTCATCCATTTTTACCGAGGATTTCAAACGTTGTAAAAACAGAAATACAACAGTGATGATGATGATCATCGTGTGGCATTAATGACCGTTAGACCCCAACTGGGGTCATGTTCAGCCTGCCTGGTGCAAGTCTTTTCATCTGACGCCACTTCGGCGACTTGCGTGTCAATGATGATGGAATGATGATGAGGACGACACAACACCCAGTCCCCGGGTGGAGAAAATTTCCAACCCGGCCGGGAATCGAACCCGGGCCCCCTGCGTGGCAACCCACCACGTTTTCCACTAGACTACGGAGGCGGACAAATACAACAGTAAAACTCCTCACTAACAATCATCCGATCAACAGAGCTTTCGTTGCATTCAATAATGAAACAAAGAAAATTCACAAGCCAGTCGTATTACGGGAGAAGAAAGGAAAATCGGCCATCAAACCCGTGGAGTCTCATCGCTTTTCCATACTTACAGGTATATTTATATGCGATTAATACAGAATCCCTAGCATGTTTAGCGCCAACGAATATATCAACAGAAACATCTATACAACATAGCACCGTAATCACAAAAAATGGGCATTCATAGTTATCCCCCCCCCCCCCCCCCAGGTCTTCATATGCCAATGAAGACGTGGAATTGCACTCTCATTGCTGCATTAGCAACTTTTCTAATGGCTAAGAGCAAAACTTAATCAAAAATTTATAGATTGGGGAAA
This sequence comes from Locusta migratoria, assembly GCA_026315105.1. NCBI lineage: Eukaryota > Metazoa > Arthropoda > Insecta > Orthoptera > Acrididae > Locusta > Locusta migratoria. The sequence continues at coordinate 648,013,172 of CM048744.1, read as the reverse complement.
AATCCTCAAGAAGATGCAGGTTACGAAAGCAAACTGATTTTAAATAACGACGAGAAAAGAAAAAAATTAAAAAGAAATAAATCAAACTGTACGAGGGTACTGAGAGAATTAAAAAAAAACCTTCAGGTTGATGACAACCCAAACTTTTTTCTGCCCTCTGCACAAATATTATAATGAAGAAGATACTAACAAAGGCGTTGAGATCTTGTAAATAAACTAAATGCAATTGAAGATAACATAAAGTCGGCCAAACAAATCAAAGCATGAGTCACTCTAAACAAATGTTGCAACCCCGACTGAAAATACCACAATTTCAGCCGAAGATTTCTATATTTATTCTGTACAAAGCTGCAAATTAATTGCAAACACATTTTGGAAGCGCTAAGAGGCTCAGAAACTGGAAGAAGAAATAAGCTTACTCTCAGACTCGGAAGTGCGAAATAACGGCAGAATCGCATTGCAGTAGTGTAAAACAATTGGAAGGAAGGAAGGAGGCTTAGGGTTTAACGTCCCATCGACAGCGTGGTCATTAGAGACGGAGCTAATGCTCGGAGTTTTGAGTAAGGATGGGGAAGGAAATCGGCCGTGCCCTTTGAAAGGAACCATCCCGGCATTTGCCTGGAGTGATTTAGGGAAATCACGGAAAACCTAAATCTGGATGGCCGGAGGTGGATATGAACCACCATCCTCCCGAATGCGCGTCCAGTGCGTTACCACTGCGCCACCTCGCTCGGTAAAACAATTGGACCTGTATAACATCCGCAGAAAGGAGTGGAAGGTACAGCAATCAAAGGCAACTGTTGGGTGGGTAACATATTCTTGAAGTCTCTCTAGAATACCTGCTTGCCCAGTGTTACTACTCACAAGTGTGCCTTCTCACAAGTGTTCCAATCCCCTCGGCAACGCTTCACCATTGCATCCCTCCCTCCTTCCACCTACACACTCTACACATCCTCTCCCAGGGTAACTTCCACCACCTCCACCTCCCAGATGACGCTCTCAGTCCTGACATCTATCCCTACCACCAACCCTTATCCTCTCCCCAAGGATGCAACGTCCCCTCTCCTCTCCTCTCCTCTCCTCTCCTCTCCTCTCCTCTCCTCTCCTCCCTCTCCTCTACTCTCCTCTCCTCTCTTCTCCTCTCCTCTTGACTTCCACCGCGTGGTTATCCCTCTCCTCACCCCTCCCACCCCTAGAGTCCTTACACTCCCTCCTCACCCCCTCCTACCCTATTCCTCCCCCCTCCCGCGCTTTCCAACCTCCCTTCCCTTCATGATCCTCAGTAGAGTTTTAATCAAGTGCTTCGTTCAGTGTTGTGATCATCTTCAGTGCTTCAGTGTACTTTTTTAACAGTGCGTCCACTGCAATCAATCAAGTCGCATTTGTTATTTTACTCAGCGTCTCCGTTTGTTCATCATGTATAGTGTACTATTCTTAAATTGTTTTTTACGCCACCGTGGTATAGATTTTAACCGTACTATATTTGTGTCATCTTTCTGTTTAAATGTATCAACAAAATTTCTTCCTGTTCAAGTTTTAAATTCTCAAAGTTTTAACTCCTGTATGGAAGTTTTAAGTCTTCATGTCCGTTATGTTTTTAACTGACGGCTGAAGAACAGTGTAAGAGGTTGCTGCAAGCTTTCTTATGTAACCATAGGTTTAAAACTAACAATAAAGAAAATAACACCAGTTGCAGCGTTGCATATTTATTAACAATCGGTTTCAGGCCAATATTGTCGTTCTTGACGTGTGTTAATTGTGCCCTATATTTTCAAAAATGTTCAAATGTTTGTATAGTCTATGGGACTTAACTACGGGGTCATCAGTCCCTAAACTTACAAACTACTTATGAACTACTTACGAACTAGGACGGCACAAATATCCATGCCCGAGGGGGGATTCGAACCCCCGACCGTAGTGGCCGTGCAGACAGTGACTGGAGTGCCTTAGTCCCCTCGGCAACCGCGACCGGCCTATATATTTTCACTCATAGCATTGTGTAATAACACAGTTGCTGCCATGGGTAAAATTTTCAATGTAACAAAAGAAAGTATTTCTCCCCTTCCCCCAGAAATAATGAATATGGGACTTAACTGCGGGGTCATCAGTCCATAAACTTACAAATTACTTATCAACTAACTTATACTAAAGACAGCACAAACATCCATGCCGAGGGGGGATTTGAACCCCCGACCGGAAACGACCTCACGCATCGCATCAATGCGCTCGGCTACTCCGCCGCGGCACCTATAGGTGATCGAACAGCCAGAAATCTCTACATATTGTCGGAGAACAACAAGTATCGTAACGTTCTGTACGGGTACGCATTGCATTCGATTTTTCGCTCTTCATACATTTCAAGATAATTATGACATATTCCGTGTTAACCATGTCGCAAACAGTCGTGCAGTCCCCCTCCCCTCCCCCACTCCACCCCTCCGCCCACACCCCCCACTCTACTTGGCACTTTTGTACTTTGCTACTCGATTACTTACAAATTTTGCCCTTGACTAAAAGAATGAGTTTTACGGGACCTGTGTTCTGTCACCGTTTTTCTGGGCAGTAATTAGCTCGTGGCGCTATACTTCCAAAAGAAATTTTATAATGGCGCATACACGAGGGGAGTGAGTTTCGGCATTGACGTTTCCTTATGACCGACTATTCGATCGCGGGTAACACTGCGGGGCGCAGCTAGTCTCATGTATTTTGTCAGTAATGGGACTTCCAGGGTACTCAGGAGACCCATGGGATACCGTGATGCAGCTGCCCAAATTGTCACAGAACTCTTTGCCGTGTTTCTCGCTTGGTACGTAAACCCCATGTCACTTCTCCACCCTAACAATGCTGATATGGTGCAGCAAATGATCTGACTTACCAGCGGATGATGTATCCCGCGACAGTCGCTCCGCATTCATTGACAAAAGATTTCGACAGTTGAGAGAAGGGGTGACCAGGAAAGCCAAGACGGGGGTGTCGCAGACCGCTAGGTCACCGCGGCCGGCTATTTGACAGAACTATAGACTAATTTTTACTAGACGCAATACAGCAACATGCCACGAATTTCGTTTTATTTTGGGCGTAAATGTTTTTCTCAATATTTTTGGATATAATGTAAAGAAGCGACAATCTTTGCTCCATGGTATCGTAGTTCGTTATTCACACTTCAGATGTTCATCAATAATTATTTCGAGATATTTTATTGCATACCATCAAAGCATGAATATGTTCGCTAATCAAATTTCGGTGTGCTATTGCGGATTACCACTATCTTCTTATAATTCATTTTCCGTGCACATGATGATATCGAACAAAGCTCATCATTCATACCCAGTGAGCTCTATATAACCTGGATGTATAACTCTGGTATCTGAGCATAGAACAACAGCGTGTCTAAACATTCATGTGTTTTGCACACGAATTTGCATTGTCCGCCATGTTGTAATTAGTCAAACGAATTTCCATCATTTAGTACGTGACAAATAACGATAGATTACCTCTGAATTTCAAATTTATGTCAATATTCGAAGTAAAAAACTTGCGTGAGTACGAAATCGAAACGTATTTCATTTTCGTTTTCTTGTAATACTTCATAGCAGCCATCTTGTAATTAGTCAAGACACAGAATGTGAATATCTTTGGCTGGCACGCTCAGAAATCCTTAGTTCAGAGAACACTGTTCATACCTGATGAGTCGACAGCGATGTGCTTTGACCAGGTGCTTAGAGATGTCCCATTCCATGCAGCTAGAGAATGAATGAATGCACAAAGCGATTTTATATCAGGCAGTGAGCGGAACGTGGGACAGCAATGGCCGCCTCTCGGTATTGTGCGCTGAAAATACCCAGCGCTTCACATGGTTACGCAACTCACCGATGGCCGGACACCGCTACAGGCCTTGGTGTGGTTCCCCGCTGGTCACAGCTGTTAATTGGCACGTTACCCAACATGGGCGCAACTAATTACTGGAATTAGCTCCAGGTGTCCGGCTAACAATATCTTCTCGGATTGCAGTCCTGAGAATCGATACAATCTACTGCCACGCAGGAAGTTTGGTAGAAGAAACCTGTGTTATATAGCCAGGTTGTATTAAAGAACGTATCTTTTGATACAATAATGCCTTTCGTGATGTGTATAAAATAAGTTGGAACAATTAATTTTCTAATGCTGAACGGAAGCGATGGTCTTAAATATTGCCTTGAAAGAAGACGTTTTCTTATCTAAGATGGAAATAAAAAATATTCTCTCAAGAATTGGTGAGAACATGTAATATTAAAGAACAATATGTGACGTATGTCTCTAATTCATTGAGTAACAGAATTAAATTTCAAATGTTCAAATGTTTGTAGAACTTATCGGACTTAACTAAGGGGTCATCAGTCCCTAAGATTACAAACTACTTATGAACTAGCTAAGACTAAGAACGGCACAAATATCCATGCCCGAGAGGGGATTCGAACCCCCGACCATAGTGGCCGTGCAGACCGTGACTGGAGCGCCTCAGTCCCCTCGGCCACCGCGGCCGGCCAGAATTAAACTAGCAGTTTTGATCGTATCCAAATATTAAACTCGAATGATTATTGTCTTCTTGCATTTATCAGTGTTTGTTTTGCAATCTTGTCCATGACGGTACTGTAAATGAAAATTTTGTTAGTATCACTTCCCCTCACACGTATTCAGAGTTATAATAATAATGTTTGTATAGCTTATGGGACTTAACTACGGGGTCATCAGTCCCTAAACTTACAAACTACTTATGAACTAGCTAATCCTAAGGACGGCACAAATATCCATGCCCAAGGGGGGGGGGGGGGAGGATTCGAACCCCCGACCGTAGTGGCCGTGCAGACCGTGACTGGAGCGCCTCAGTCCCCTCGGCCACCGCGGCCGGCCGTATTCAGAGTAATATTATCTGATGTATCTGGTATTTCGTCTGAATTTACTACAGTCACGTTATTGACATGTTTAATTGCACCTATTTTATCACGTACTACCAGCTCCGTAAATTGGGTAACATTCATTGCAGCATTGAAGTAAAAGCTACAAGAAACACTTTCTTCTCTTTTGTGTTTCGAGAACGGTGTAACGACTTCCACTTCTGTGGAACAGCAAAGTAAATATCACCTCAAATTTATTTTTCCCTTATCAATACAATGGTTTTTCTTTTCCACTCATGCTGTTTCTGTCCTTCCTCATATTTTTCCCTAGTAATTTTTTTCTTCATGTCCACTGTCTTCATAGCTAAAAAAATCATGAATACTTTTACACCATATTATATTATTTAGTCTTATGCCATCTTATTGGATCATAGTGACGCATAATGAACAGACAAAAAGGTAACACACTACACAAATACTTTTAAGAGGGGGCAACAGGATGAAATCTGATAAAGTGAATGTAAGAAGGAATTCATCATTAAAAATACTGGAACTAAAGAATAATCGTAAACAAATTGAGAGTATGTGGCACTGATCATGAGTTTGTGTCTGTTGTTCCTGATGAATAAATATCAAAGAATGGTTAATTAAAAAAATGTTCAGTCTGTAAGCACCTCATATTTTTACGCTTATCATCTTAAATTATGGCAATATTATCTAGTATTTTTCTGAAGAGACAAACGGCTACAATATGGCAATTTCAAATCATTTGAATAAATAAGCAAGTACTTTGTAAATTTTTCACCTGAAATATGTTAATTGTTGGTTTTGGTGCTAATAAAAAGCGCTTGAGTAATATTAAGTAGTAATACTCGCCAAACAGGTCACATATTACAGTACAAATCCGACAATAACAGTGTATCTCCTTTTAGTAAGACTACCTCCTCCGTAAGAAACAGTAAACGGAGCGGCTTTTCTTTCGTCTTCCAGAGAATTAAAAATTAAGTATGTTCAAAATTTAATCATTCCCGCTAGCATGCGGATTCAAGTGTTATTACATAGCTTCAGAACTAGAAATAAACGAGTTTGCCTATGGAATAAAAAATATTAATTTGGGTGTCATCATATCAAAATATAGGTCACCTTCAATATGTGTAACACCGTAAGAAGAGGTATTTGGTTAACAGTTACGACTTTGCTACATAGTATACCTACGCATAGACCCATAGAGAAAAAAAACCACACATACAAAGCATATGAGAAATGCTCTTAGTGTCTCTTATATAATGATGAAACAAATTTATACTAACTACAATGATCTTTTAGTACAATTTGCCCGTGGACCATAAATCCCAGTGGATAGAGCTGGACGCTGTGGTAGTCAGTGAGAGTAGGAGTAAGTGCCCGATTTACGGTCGCAGTTTAATCTGATAACCTCGCTTGTGCCTGTTATGTATCTGCGTGAAGTACATTCAGCGTCACAACACAACCCAATATCTTTCAGATGACAAGTCTGGCCATTGCCTATGGAACGTTCAAGACTTTTATGAAACTCGCTTCTTGTGAAACGTTCCCAATTCTTCTGTGGCAATTATGTAACTTAAAAATGTCGTGGGCATTTAGGCACAAGGACTGGGTGGACTTCTTGAAACCACCTTTAAAGTGATTACCAGATTATCATACTCTGAAGGCATTCACCATAGTGGGTTCACGAAGATTAGATATAATTACATTAGTTGTTCGATTCATCCTATAATGTTCGAATACAGCATTAGTAGTGAGCTTCTTGATGCTGTTGCGTCGTTCAAATATCTAGGCGTAACATTGCAGAGCGATAAGAAATAGAACGAACATGTAAGGACAGTTGTGAGTAAGGCGGACAGCCGACTTCGGTTTATTGGGAGAATTTTGGGAAGATGTACTTCACCTGTAAAAGAGACCGCGTATAAAACGCTTGTACGACCACGTTTTGAGTATTGCTCAAGTGTTTGGGACCAGCAGCATATCAGATTAAAGGAAGACATAGAGGCAGTTCAGAGGCTAGCAGCTAGGTTTGGTACTGGTAGGTTCGACCAATGCGCGATTGTCACGGAAATTCTCCGGCAACTCAATTGGGGATCGCTGGAGGAAAGACGACGTTCTTTTCGTGAATTTAGAGGGTCAGAATTGTAAGCTGAGTGTAGTATGATCTTGCTGCCGCCTACTTACATTTCGCGTGGTGATCACAAAGACCAGATAAGAGAAATTAGGGCTCGTCCGGAGGCATATGGGCATTCTTTTTTTCCTCGTTCTGTTTGGGAGTGGAATAGAAAAGGTAATGCCTAGTAGTGGTACAGTGTACTCTCCGCCACTTACCTTACGTTGAATTGTGGAGTATATATGTAGATGTAGATTCATACTGAAGGCATCCTCGTGGATACGGAATACATATACATAAAATTTTATTTTTATAGACTGAAATAATATTACTAAGGATATGAATACATGTATGAAATGAGCTGTTTGGTGCAAAAAGAGATCTACAAGGTGATTCTAAAGTCACTATACTTTTCAGTGATATAGTAACGGAATATTTGCTTCTTGCAGGTACTACAACAACTGCTCGTCTTCGTGGAATGACGTATGAAGAGGCGCGGACAGACTTTGCCCGTCGATTCCGGAGAAAAGGCCCACCAGGCTTGCTATCAAGACCGTAGTCAATAAATTCCAGCGTACTGGTAGTGTTGCAGATGGAGAACGTCCAGGGAGGCCGGCCATAACGCCAGACACCGTGCAAAGTGTGCAGGATGCGACCACACGTAGCCCTCCCGCATCTACCAGGAGACTTAGTAGGGAGCTTGGTATTCCTCAAACCACTGTATGGAGAGTTCTTCGTTACAAGCTGCGCCAACGTTCATACCATATCCAGGTCGTAAATATGCTTGAAGCGGAGGACTATGCAGACAGACAAGCTGTGTAATATGATCTACTACAAGCTGTGGAAAATCATAATTTTATGCAAAATGTCTTGTTCAGTTATGAAACTACATTTCATACCTGTGGACATGTGCACAGACACAACTGAAGGATCTGGGCAAACGAATAACCAAGTGTGCTGCAGGAGTGGAAAAGGGTCACACCAAAAATGAATGTGTGGTTAGGGCCCTTCTTCTTCGCAGAACAAACTGTTACGGGAACCAGATACCTAGATCTGTTGGAACAGTTTTTGCAGCCCCAGTTGATATCTGATGTGATTATGGATTGTTGTTCAGCAGGATGGTTCATCACGCCATTTTGCGGTCGTTGTTCGGGATTGTCTGAATCAAGCATTTCCCAGCGGATGGATTGGTCGTGCATCTCCATGGATGTTGGCACCCTGCTCTCCTCACTTGACACCCTTAGACTTTTTTGCATGGGAGTTTATCAAGTCCAGGTGAAGATACGCAGCAATGAACACTTAGGAATAGCGGATTCGAGCCGCAGCTGCTGAGATTACACCAGGTATGCTTGGGCAAGTTTTTCGGTCTACATTTGAGTGTTGAAGGGAGTGTGCCTAAGCATGCAAGGTGATCACATTGAAATGTACTGAAATTATGTCGTGTTGTAACGAAAAGTCAGTACCATTACATATTGGTTAATAAAGATTGTTTCAGAACAAAATGTATAGAGACTTTAAAATCTCCCCGTATTATTTACGACAAATTTCAGTAAGTAATAAATATACTGAGAGGCAGTAGTTAGTATATCCAGTTCTTTCAAGATCACCTTCTTTTAGTAAAGCTATGCCAGAAATTACTTCTCTCACCAGCTCTGTTCAACACCTATTCATTAATTAAGTTATCTACCCATTTTATCCTTAGCATTCGTCTGTAGCACCATATTTCGAAAGCTTCGGTCATATTTTTACTAAATTCCTTATCGTCCAAATACGAGTATCACTCCCGTATAATACTACGTTCAAAACAAATGCTTTCAGAAAGGATTTTTACTTCGTCCATATGAAATTATTTCGCAGCCAAAAAAGGTCTCAATACCTAATCTAATTCCTTCAGCTTCGCCTGACTCACATGTAGAAGGCAGATGGAGGTACCGCAGTTTCACTTGTTTAATAATACAGTTTATTTGAACATGTTGTATTTACGTGAGTAGCAAATTTCGGAGAGCTTATGCAAATAATATATACTCTGTTCTGTGAAAACAAGTTTTTCACATTGTCAGTCTTTGAGTTGTCTGTTCTCAGAAAAGTATTTGATAAATATAAGTTATTAATAATACGACAAGGTCAGTGAACAGTTCATATCATACCGGCCTGATGCTGTTGGCATGGATGGTGACTGTAAAAATTTGATAATATGGTGTTATCCTCGTTACCTGGACTTCATTTATAAAACGTGACAGGAATTTTCTGTTACGGCAGGCACCATGTACCATTTACTTTAGGGCATCCTTCCTTCCTGGTGCTGTCATGTATTTCAAAAATGGCTGCAGGATGTTTGCTATTAATCATACGGTTGTTAACATGCCAGCAAAGATTTACAAATGTAAACATTTTCCGAGAAAAATCGTTGACTAGGTAATACGATGTGTTTTAAGTTGTTCACTGCTACACAAATTACGTGCAGTGAAATAACTTAGGGACAAGTGTGCCATTGTTTAAAACATTTTTGATCACACATAAATGGAATTAATGTCGAACCGATTATGATGTATGTTATGTTGTAGGGATTCTTTCGTAAACTGTCGCTTTACGCATAGGAAACGGTACAGAACTGAAACCTAAATCATTAAAACTCTGTAGTAATCACTGCCAATAGTAAGCGAACATTATGGTCAGTGAGATACAGATAAAAAGAGAAATAGAGTAAATATTTCGGATGTAGTAACGATCATTTGGTGTACCCGCTGACAGACAACTGTCTTTGTCTTGTATTTTATTGGTTTATTTCGCGTGAGAGAGTGAAAAGACAAAAATTTGTTCTCGCACATTCTGCACGATAATGACAAAAAGATGTAAAAATCAGAATCATTACTTTTACCAGAAAGTTGAACAACGGAAACGTTAGAAGAGGCAGATCACTTACAATGACAGCAATTTCATTATTGAATCAGTCTACTATTCAGCTTGATAAGGAGACATCATTCTGCGAATATTGACAAACAGCGCATAAAATGACAGCCTACGGGTGTAAGGAACGGTCAGACTACCAAAACGACTTTCTTACAGACAGGACGAAAAAACATCTTCACAGGCCACGGGTCATAAACAATGAATATCTATGTTATACACGGTGTTACAAAAAGGTACGGCCAAACTTTCAGGAAACATTCCTCACATACAAAGAAAGAAAAAAGTTATGTGGACATGTGTCCGGAAACGCTTACTTTCCATGTTTTATTACTTATCTTCAAATCACATTAATCATGGAATGGAAACGTACAGCAACAGAACGTACCAGCGTGACTTCAAACACTTTGTTACACGAAATGTTCAAAACGTCCTTCGTTAGCGAGGATACATGCATCCACCCTCCGTCGCATGGAATCCCTGATACGCTGATGCAGCCCTGGAGAATGGCGTGTTGAGGTCAGGAGAGGGTGGAGGTCATGGAATTGGTCAGCCTCTACCAATCCATCGGTCACCGAATCTGTTGTTGAGAAGCGTACGAGCACGTCAACTGAAATGTGCAGGAGCTCCATCGTGCATGAACCACATGTTGTGTCGTACTTGTAAAAGCACATGTTCTAGCAGCACAGGTAGAGTATCCCGTATGAAACCTTGATAATGTGCTCCAGTGAGCGTAGGTGGAAGAGCATGAGGCCCAATCAAGACATGACGTGATTGCACAACTGCGTGCGGATTCTCGTCAGCCCACACGAAACAATTGGGTATTTTGACAATTGTTCAACTATTCAACTGTTTGTAAATCTATCGGACCAAACTGCGTGGTCATCAGTCCGTAGCTTACAAACTACTTAAACTAAAGTAAACTAACCTAAGGACAAACACACACACACACACACACCCCCATGCCCCAGGGAGGACTCGAACCTCCGACGGCGAGCAACCGCGCGCTCCGCAGCGAGGCGCCTTAGACCTTGACACTTGTCTGCACGAATTATTTCAATTTACATTTAAAGAGAAATACTAAAATTAGCTCTAACATGGAAATTAAGCATTTCCGGACACATATTCACATAACATGTTTTCTTTCTTTGTGTGTGAGAAACGTTTCATGAAAGTTTGCCCATACCTTTTAGTAACACCCTGTACACCTTTTTCGAAAAGTGTTACAACTAAGAAGGACAGACAGTGAGAACACCCACAAAAATATTTGAGAGATCAAATATTTAAAATTTGAACATCTCATAGTTCGTCACATCCGTCACATTGAAACCTCTCTGTGCAGAGTAATACACGTCGAAATTTTCTGTACAGCATTCTAAATTCGTCCGTTTTTCATGTATGGAAGATTTTGGGAGCGAATACAAGACATCAAGAAATCTGGTGGTAGCTTTGAGAGACACACTGCTGCCTTAACGGCGTCTCCGTATTCAACTGCATCTTGTAATGTAGGCCCTATGGAATTTCCGACTTTATCCGCTAGACAATAGATTCACGGGGTTTTTGTTTTAACTTGAATCATATAAATTTCACGAAAATGAAAAGAAATGTTCTAGATGAAATTTTTAGTAAAGTGAACACCTCTTTGTACTTCAAATAAACACCTCCATATCACATTTTTTGTGGGTCGGGTCAGCTTCGTAATTTCAAACAGTACCCCCGCCTCCAGCTTTTTTTTGGATATTCACTTCTACGTACAGTTTATTGAAGGTATTATTTTACATTAGTGCTAGAAGACGTTGTAATGGACAAAAATGAAGTATGTCTGTGTTCATAATTAAGAACCGACACATTAATTCTGTGTTTTATTTGAAGGGTTAAATGTAAATTTTGTGCTGTAACGCTTGATATTTATGTTCAAACGTTGCTTGAGTGTTGACAGAATGTGCAGGAAATGTTTATATTAACATTATACCAGGTATGATCTTAAGTTGTGGACATACATCCACTGTCGAATTAATAACTGGATATGGAAGGTGGGCGGTCTGAGCATTAATTTTGATTCACAATTATGGTGATGACGCTAATCGTGGTTCCTTATCACCCATTGAAACGGCTGACAATTTCCATCGTACAATAAAATTTGTCACACAACTGTTTATATTTACATGGTAAAGGTAATGTACAATCAAATACGAAAGTTTTTCTTTAATTGTCGATTGAAGTGCCACCTACAACGAAAAAAAAAAAAATTCAAATTTTTGTGGAGCTTATGGGACTTAACTGTGGAATCATCAGTCCCTAAACTTACAAACTACTTATACACTACCTTATACTAAAGACAACACAAACATCCATGCCCGAGGGGACATTTGGAACTCCTGACGGAAAATTGTCCCGCGCATCGGAGCATAGCGCCTCAATGTGCTCGGCAACTTCGCCGCGACCACCTACAACGAATAGAAAACAATAGTGCAGAGACTCGTACATTTTTTTGACGTGGGATCCGACCCATACGTATTATAGGCAGTCAGATGTTGTCAGTTGTTTGTAAATCTATCGGACCAAAGTGTGTGGTCATCAGTCCGTAGCTTACAAATTATTTAAACTATGGTAAACTAACCTAAGGACAACACACACACTCTTGCCCCAGGGAGAACTCGAAACGTCCGACAGCGAGGAACCGCGCGCTCTGCAGCGAGGCATCTTAGACCGCTCGGATACTCCACTGCGGCATACGTATTATAAAACTGGATGTATGTAAAAAAAAAAAAAAAAAAAAAAAAAAAAAAAAAAAAAAAAAAAAAAAAAAAAAAAAAAAAAAAAAAAAAAAAGAGAGAGAGAGAGAGATTTGGGTTTAAGGTTTCGTACACATCGTTTTCATTAGAGACGTAGCACACACATGTTTGGTTAGTTTTTGTCGATGATGGGGAAGGCGGTAGGCCGTGCCCTTTGAAAGGAACAGTCCTAACATTTGCCTGCAGCGATTTAGGCAAATGCATGGAAAACCTAAATCTGGATGGTCGGAAGCGGGTTTGATCTGCCGTCTTCCCGAATGCGACTCTAGTGTGTTACTACCGCGCCAGCTACTACACATATTTTTTACCATTGCTGCGAGAGTAATAATCACACGTAGTTCAGGATATATGACGTCATAAACAATGTATTTCGCGGGAAAAAAACTGTCGGATCTTGCGACATTATACAACGTCTACACCTAATCTAATGGGCTGATTTAGCCAAACTTATTACCATCAGACATCAAAAACGGCGGGGTTAAGATCTATATACGACACAGTTCAAGAGATAAAAAATCATTGTTAATGAAAGTCGTTCAAATTGCCGCGTCATACGATATGTGAACATCGAGACTTTATTCATTCACCATTGAGACTTGGAAAACAATTAAGACATAATTTGAAACCATTTTCTCGCTTACAGCTTCAGAAAAATGATGCATTAAAACTGCGACACTTGACATGACGTTACAATTTATTACTTCTACACTACTCGGTGTATTCGTGAGCCATTTTATAGGCATTGTGCATATGTACCACTAACATACACTATATATACACATTATATCATATTACAACACGTAGTTCACGAAGTGATGGGTTATAAACTATTAGGTTAATAAAATAGCGCCACATTACACATGAGGTTGTAATTTATTACTTCTTTATTACCAACACTGTTAGCAATACATTTCGCAGACAGTTTCTGATTTACGAGCCTGCAAAATTATGCTATTGTATAGCATATTATTCGGGGGATATGACGTCATAAGGTTTGAGCTGATGAAAACGAAACTGGTATTGATAGAGACAGAAGGCGATGGGCAAAGGGGGAAGATGGAGGTGTAATCACATAAGAATGGAATGAAGACACTCTCGGACAACGCCGAGAATCTAACGCAGGTATGCAATAAAATGCGAGAGTGCAATGTGTCTTTTTTAGATATTTTCTGCCGCAAGTAAAGTAATAAAAATTAAAAATTAAACTCTATATACTGTTAAATGTGAAGATGCTGTAAGGCTTCGCCTTGGGGTGTATCTAAAATTACTTTTACGCTCATTAGAGACGAGTGTATCGTCAGGCGTGCCCCAGGGGAGTGTGATAGGACCGCTATTATTTTCAATCTATATAAATGATCTGATGGACAGAGTAACTTGTAATCTGCGGCTGTTTGCTGATGATGCTGTGGTGTACGGGTGGGTATCGTCTTTAACTGACTGTAACAGCATACAGGATGACTTAGACAAAATTTCTAGTTCGTGCCAAGAATGGCAACTAGCTCTCTATGTAGAAAAATGTAAGGTGATGCGCATGAGTAGGAAAAACAATCCCATAATGTTCGAATACAGCATTAGTAGTGAGCTTGATGCTGTCGCGTCGTTCAAATATCTAGGCGTAATACTGCAGAGCGATATGAAATGGAACGAACACGTAAGGACAGTAAGGCGGACAGCCGACTTCGGTTTATTGGGAGAATTTTGGGAACATGTACTTCATCTGTAAAGGAGACCGCGTATTAAGCGCTTGTACGACCACGTCTTGAGTATTTCGCAAGTGTTTGGGACCCGCAGCAGATCAGTTTAAAGGAAGACACAGAAGCAGTTCAGAGGCGAGCAGCTAGGTTTGTTACTGGTAGGTTCGATCAATGAGCGAGTGTCTCGGAAATGCTCCGGCAACTCAATTGGGGATCGTTCGAGGAAAGACGACGTTCTTTTCGTGAAATTCTGTTGAGGAAATTTAGAGGGCCGTAATTTGAAGCTGAGTGTAGCACGATCTTGCTGCCGCCTACTTACATTTCGCGTAGTGATCACAAAGACAAAATAAGAGAAATTAGGGCTCGTACGGAGGCATATAGGCATTATTTTTTTCCTCGTTCTGTTTGGGAGTGGAATAGGAAAGGAAATGCCTAGTAGTGGTACAGTGTACCCTCCGCCACGCACCTTACGGTGGATTGCGGAGTATGTATGTAGATGTAGATTTCTCCCTATTGATAGTGATGTGCTGTTTCCTTTTTTCTAGGAACTCTTCGATCCAGTAGCACAGATCGTCTAATATTCCATACCTGGTATTTTGTTCATTAGGTGAAAACGTGGAGCGGTATAAAGGAGCAAGGCAGTGATGTGGGTGCGTTTTCTACCACTTTCTAACTCTGGCCGACGAACAGATAGTTGGGTTCACATTATCAATTTTTCCATTTTAATGTTGTTTTCCGCAGAGGTTTTCGTTTTCCAGAAATGTCACAACGTGCCAGCATAAAACGTCGAAATTATTATAACTTATTGTCAGGCTGGCCTCTAGATTTGTTGCTCAGTTCAACAGTACTAATGAAAATTGAAGTAATGTGGGATTTTGGCCGGTCTGTAGGAACGCTATGCTTCTCCAGCGACTGAAATAAATAAATAAATAAATAAATTCTCTTGCGTTCTCAATGTATGATGTTACATTCATCTCACTAAGTTCCGAGGCCTTTTTCTTTGTTGAGGAATTTCAGTTGAATATTTATTCCATTTTGCATAATTCAAAACGTCATTTTGATGTTCGTGCGCCAATGTAATGAAGGAAAGCAGTCGATACACAAACGGATAAAAATTTGGAAAAAGGAAAATAATTTTCGGCTTTTTCTGTGATTCTGTTTCTCGACTGCATTACGTTTACAGACAGTTGGACAGAGGCTTTTAAGCTTTGATTTAACAAACGTAAAATTTTACTTTCGAATTCGTGGAAAGCTTCAAGCGCTGTTCGTCTTATGCTAATGTAGCTCTTGTTTTTCTGCGGGGCTTTGGTTACGTTTAAATTTGCTTTGCAGTCTCTTTGCTTTTGGAGCAGCTTTCTAGAACGGCTTGCGAAACAAGGAGAATCTTCCTGATTGCTAACAAATTTATTCAGTACATACTAGCTTAAAGAGTATTGTGCAGTGCTCTTAAACATCGTTCATTTATGGAAGGCATTGTGAAAGCTGGAGATAAAATTATCAAATATGTTACTTATCACTCTTGCTTAGCTGATTTGTATTACTTTACAGTGTTTTTTATAGTCTTACGCAGTGATGCTATAACAACCTTTGATCATCGATTCCCATCGTAAATTAACATCCTTAGACGTTTCAACGTAGAGGTGAGTAACAATGACACCCTGTGTTCGAGTAACAAAAAAAAAAAAAAAAAAAAAAAAAGTCTATATAGCTTATGGGAGTTAACTACGGGGTCATCAGTCCCTAAACTTACAAACTACTTATCAACTGACTAATACTAAGGACGGCACAAATATCCATGCCCGAGGGGGGATTCGAACCCCCGACCGTAGTGGCCGTGCAGATCGTGACTGGAGCGCCTCAGTCCCCTCGGCCACCGCGGCCGGCTTCGAGTAACATTCAAAAGCCTTAAAGTAATGTAGGTTCCGGCAAGGATAGCACACCAAGTTTTTCATTAAGTCGTGTGTTACAATTGGACTCAGAGATTTATGTCTCCATTTCAAAGGCAAGGCTCAGAAGGTGGCATGCATTGAAGTATGTAAATAAACAGACAGAAGAATTAATAGTATGATATAGGCAAAAAGGACGTGGTAAGTATATATTACTATTATATTTACGTTGTGACTTCTGTAAAATTCTCTTCACTTTTGTTGCACGTTAGTCCGCTCTTATCGCACTGAGTTTTACGATAAGCTGTAGGTGCATTAACTACACTTATTATTGTATGTATTTCATGTTTATATTTTACCATGAGAAAGTGAATTGGATTGTTATTCTATTAAGATTGACTCATTTTTGTCTGTGCTGATATTTATAGATGAAGTGTTGCATCACCCTGGTTCCAGGATCTCCTGAACACTGACGTTAGACGCGTATATCGCATCAAGAACACAGTTCCTTAGATTGTCCAGATATGTCTCTGAACCCACACAAAGATTTAATAAATAAGCAAGCAAGACCAGTGCCAAAGCGACGGAATGGATTAGAGGGCCGATCCAGGAAGAGAGTAGACTGATAGTGGAGCTGCCATGCCTAGGTGGTCAATTCCGTTTGATCGTATGCCCATTGTTTCTTTGTGCATATGGGATTCTCATCGAGCTAAGTATCGAGACTTGTGGGAGTGAACCAAAGAGATATTGTTCGGACGTGGAGAAGGCACAGAGTTGCCTCGTCTGGCCACTTAAAGACTGCCACATGAACTAATGTCCGGCAGTTACGAATTTCAACTCGGAGGACCGCCGAGAAGTATGCCACCATTCTGAACAGTCATTTTCGTGCAGCTGCAAGACGCCGTGTCTCTACTCAAACTGTATGTCTATAAGCTGTGTGACATGCAACTTCATTCACGAAGTCCATGTTGAGGTCCATGTTTGACACCTAAAATGTTCAAATTTTTTTAAATCTAAGGGACTTCACTACGTTGTCCACCAGCCCCTAGCTTACAAACTACTTAAACTGACTTAAAATATCGTACGCCAAGGACGACACAAACCCCATGGCCGAGGGAGGACTCGAATCCCCGACGACTATCAACCGCGCGCTCCGCAGACTGATATGTAAACACTTATTCCTTTATAGGGCAAAACTTTATTTTTTAAACAGGGTATTGAAATGTAGTTAGTTAAATTACTTATCGTACCCAA
Source organism: Locusta migratoria (assembly GCA_026315105.1). NCBI lineage: Eukaryota > Metazoa > Arthropoda > Insecta > Orthoptera > Acrididae > Locusta > Locusta migratoria. The sequence continues at coordinate 647,995,625 of CM048744.1, read as the reverse complement.
ACACCTAAGAAATATTTGAGATTTGAAAAATTCTTTTATTATTAATTAGTATCAATTTTTATACTTGGCAATATATTGACCACAATCCATTCTGTGGAACAGTTACTTTTGTGGTCGATATTGTAACCACTTCATGAAAATGAGGTATTTTATGACAATAGCAGGAAATATGAAGAAATAAAATCTTTGTCTGTCATTTCCTTTCTTTTATGTTGCATACATACATAAAAATACATACGAAATATACATAGATGTGTCAAAGCATTGTCTGCACAAAGTTACACTGCGAATGATACAAGACAACTATAAAAATACATAAAAAGAGTCATATATAAAATCACAGATCACGTTTGTTCAGTTCTTTAGTTCTGCTGGTGGAAGGGTCCAAAGCATTGCCTACACAAAGCTACATTGCAGGTAGTGCATGCCAACTTACTACGCGTAGGTTTGCTTAGTGTACTGCAAGATGCACACCTCCTTATTACCTAAATCGTAAAATAAAATATTGTTTTCATTATGAAACTACAATTACTTTACAAGTAAGAGGCAGCTTATTTGAATCTACAATATGCTACAGTATCATAATAAATCGATTTAATTTTGTAAGTGTAAAGACTTACCAATAAAATTAGACGTAATCACTGCACAGAAAACTGGTACTTCTGCTTCCCGTGCTATATACAGCTCACTGCTCAGAAATCGTTCCTTACTAACGTGAGATGCAGCTTATTCAGAACAGCATATAACATCTAAGCGAAATTCTAAATTTCAGAAACTATTTGATAAAATTGTCAAGTAAATACTCAGATAACAGACTAACATAATATAACCTGTCCAGAATTATTTTTTTAGAAGTGAAATATTACGTAAACTCGAGAAAAATTGAGGTTATCTACCTCTCCTGGCATCCACGAAACAAAAGCGATCATTTCTAGTTTGCACTAGACGTGGTACATCTGGAGACAAATTACTCTTACCATATCTATATTATAACATAAAATCATAATAAATCGACTTCATTTCGAAAATGTAAAGACTCACCAGCAAAATTACGACATAAGCCACTCATCGAAATCTTAGCCGCTTTGTGGTTACTTTATCAACCACAAACAAGTGCTGCCATCTGTTGATAAAACAATATCGTTGTGGTCACTTCCTTAGCGAAAGATCATCCCCGCGCAGTAGCTGAATAGGACAGGGTCTATGACAGGCATTAGTTAGCAGATATTTTGAACCTTATATCGTGTGGTTAAAATATCGACCACAAACCTACAAAGGATTTACACCATACACCTCCCTACAGATGGGCCGAACAATATGCTGAATGGATTCATCAGAATTGGCATCAAGTGCAATTAACAACTTATCCTCGCATCTGCCTCCTACCAGACAATCGTCGGAGAACTTTTTGGGAGAAACGTCCAGATATTACAACAATGTCGCGGTTCTCCAAAGTTTTGGAGTGGCATTAACTGTGGCCACCGTACTCCACTGGTGGTCGTGGAAGGCAATCAAAAGCCTATACTGTACAGGGAGGACACCCTCCGAAATATAGTCCAACCATATTGGCAGTATTTCTGTGACGGATTAGTCTTAATGGACGTCAATTCTTGTGTTCGTAATGCACGTCTTGTGAATGTCTCCCTTCACGGTAACGACATAACCAGCGTGTCCTCCAGACATGAAACCTATCGAACATGCCTGCGATTCGTGTAAAAGGACTATTTTTGGACAGACGATTCACCGACGAATCTGAGAGATGTACGACGAATCACCAGCCGGCCGCGGTGGCCGAGTGGTCTGCGGCGTGATAGTCACGGTCTTCACGGCCGCTGCGGTCGGGGGCTCGAATCCCTCCTCGGGCATGGATGTTTGTGTCGTCTTTAATATTAGCTAGTTCATAAGTAGTTTGTAAGTTTAGATCCCATAAGCTCTACAAACATTTAAACGCCGAATCGCCGTTGATGAGGGGGACAATCTGCACCAACAGCCTCTTAATGAAGTACTGAACAGTATGTCAGTGCGTCAGTGCAAGAGGACGAGCTACCGGGTATTTGTGATACTTGTGTAGGCTGCAGTCTGGAAAAAGAAATGAGAATATCTAGGTTGCTGTCGTATAACTTATCAATTTCTGTTTTCATGAGAAATAAAGATGACTGAAATGTTGTTTATGTATATTCCATATTGATGTAAGGTTATGAACCCCTAGAATCAGGGCGATTCAATACTTTTTAGATGTGTGTATCATGCTCATTTCGAGGTGCATGTCCACACTGTTTCTATTTTGAGTCGGGATAACTGCTTTCGCCGCGGTGGAACGGCCGAGCGCATTGAGGCGCTATGCTCCGATGCGCGAGACTGTTCACCGTCGGGAGTTCGAATCCTCCCGCAGTTAACTCACTTAAGCTAAACAAACATTTGACTTTTTTTGATAATTGATTTCACCGTAAAAGTAGTAATATCCTGGGTTTCTAGGTATTTAGATTTTCTAGTATAAGTTACGAGTGTACAATAGTGTGCTTGATTCCTCTAAGACAGGGATGGCGAACAAGTGGCACGTATGCAATTACTTGCACAGGACAAAATAATTTGGCCACGAAGTCGGGAGTGGCCCGTAGCAATTGCACCGCGGCGGACATAGTTCTGACGTGACAGTACCTAGCGTGCTTGACAGCAAAGTACTGCGTAGTAAGTTAGTAACCAGAATGGCCGTGCGCACTAAGGTGTCCTGCTGCGGTGCGCACGGCTGTTCGCCGTTGGGAGTTCGAATCTTCCAGCGGAGATGAATGTTTTGTGTCGTTCTTAGCATAAGTTACTTTGAGTTAGTGTAAGAAGTTTGTAAGCCGAGGCTCTGATGACCAGCGTAGTTAAGTCCCTTAGCTTTACAAACAATTGAACATTTCGAACTTACTTTCGTTACGCAAAACACTGCATGTTGAGCGAGTCAATTATCTACATTTTGTATTGCTAGTCACACAAAACTCAGGGTATATGTTAAGATACTCCTTGAACGCGGTCTTACATGAACAAAATAAATATTTGCGAATGGAAAGGTACGTAGTTTCCATGAAAGTGGCACACAGGAAACATTCTGGTTTATTTATAATTTATCATAGATTCAGACATGCAATATCGACAATTATTAAAACTATACTTGCTGAAGCGGAAATATTGAAAGGTATCCGAAACAAACTTCCATAAATTTTCAACCGGAATTGCCGATAAAAAGAAATCTGTTCTTTTACATATTGAAAGCCCTTCGTAATATCAAGCGTTTAATATACAGCAATTCTTGTATTATCATGTTTATTCGCACATTAATTCGAGGACGGCATCTGTAACTTAACTGACCTATCTCTATACAGAAATGAATGGATCCCAAAATTTCTGTATCGATTTTGTTGATATTTTAGAAAAACTTCAAATTAGCACAGCGGACGTTATTGTGAAATTTGGTAGCAATCGAATCAACATATTCGACAATAATTACACAACTCTACCGTACTTCTAAAAATTGTTTTATTGGGTGATATGTTCTTCAAAACAGTCCCTGCAATGAAAGTTTACGTCTGCCTCTTGGAACGGCAGTATCGCCTCCAGCGGAGAGAGAGAAAGAGAGAGAGAGAGAGAGAGAGAGAGAGAGAGAGAGAATCGTAAGAATAATGATTATTTTTTTAATATTTCCTACTAAATTGAGAAATATTCCTTACATTTATCTGTTCGAATATTCAGTAAATTATCAAGATATACGAATGATCTTGACATAAATGTAAATAGGGGCAAATTTCATTGCTCCTATAACTTCTGGCGCACCATATTCATGACGGCCTCGCATTTGTAATGTCCACTAACAAGTCACAGGGACAAAATGTTCAAATGTTTGTAGAACTTATGGGACTTAACTAGGGGACCACTACGGTCGGGGGTTCGAATCCCCCCTCGGGCATGGACATTTGTGCCGTCCTTAGTTGTAAGTTGTTCATAAGTAGTTTGTAAGTTTAGGGACTGATGACCCCATAGTTAAGTTCTATAGACTCTACAAACATTTGAACATTTTAACTTAACTACGGGGTCATCAGTTCCTAAGCTTACAAACTACTTATGAACTACCTAAGACTAAGGACGGCACAAATATCCATGCCCGAGGGGGGATTCGAACCCCCGACCGTAGTGGTCGTGCAGACCGTGACTGGAGCGCCTCAGTCCCCTCGGCCACCGCGGCCGGCTCACAGGGACAATTACTGGGCTACTTTTGGAATACCTATGTTCCTCATGTGGAGAAATATATTTGTTTGCTCACCTGTTACGAAACCGTCTGACGTATTCGTATTCGTAGCGGACGGAAAAATCAAACCCTTTTTTCTGTCCCATCTCATTGCTACGCATACCGGGTAAAGTCAATGAGCATGGATTTCATACAGTGGCTAACAGACGTTACAGCACTCTTTGCGGCAACCTATTGTGACATTACAGATACAGGGGGAAGCTGATTGTTTCCATGTGAAAGACGGGTTTTACTAGGCTGTTGGGTTCCCCAGCCGGCCGGCTAACAGTTTGATAGTTAGGGTTTCCCTAGTCTGCTCGGAAACAGGAAACGGCGGTCTTGGCTGAGCGAGGGTGGCTTTCCCAGATTGCAACTGAAATACAATATGGCAACATACATTATTCTAAAAATCCATATAAAATCAGCGAATTATCATACGGCAAATAGAATTATATGAATGGATTAAGGAGACTTGGGAGAATTAAACGCCGTGATTGCAATTTCAATATCCCTTACAGATAAAAAGCCGATAAATTTCAGTACTATAATAATGATATTACTTATGTTTACAATTATTGATACGTACTGTTTATCAGTAACAGTTTAAGAAGCAAATGGGTAGCATTGCACCACGCTACTTTGCTTAAAAGACGCACCAGACTATTTCCGTATTCTTTCAATGAACTTTGTTTTGCCCTCTTGTTCTACTTTTCAGTAACATTCTTGTGTCAGGACACATATTCCACCACAGAAACACAAAACATGAACTCAGCAAAAGGCATTACATTTATATATGTATTTTATTGTATTTAATTTTATTCTTAGTAACGTTCGTTTAATGTTGAAGACTGCCACTTACATATTTCACGGCCGACTAAAAATAGTAAATATGCAGCATATAATTTATACATAGAATTATTTGTATTTGTGGATAAGAACTGAATATATTTGCATAAAAAACCATGATAAATTAAATATTAATTGTGTAACTATATTTCGACTTCGGCAGTGTATTTGAACAGTGAGACGCCACGCTTCATAGCTACCTGAGCAAAGGTCTTCAGTCTCAACCGATTATAGTGTTGTTAAAGATGTATTTGTTTGTTAAATGTAAACAACATTCTGTGATATTCAAATGTATAATATTTTTGAAGGGAAATTGTATTTTAAAGACGAAGCGTTAGGATGCGCGGAAGGATCAATTTTGGGAGCAGGTACAGCTCGCTTTCCAACGCTTGGGAAGGGACTCGTAATTTGGATGTGGTGGTGGAAAGTTGTGATGCTGGGCGGTCTGAAGGCGCGTTACGAACTTGTGATTTGAAGAGTTAGGCATGTGTGGAGAAAATTTACGGGACTGTGACTGCAGAACTTAGTCTCTGGTGAAAAGTGGTAAACTGTGCACGGTAGTAGGGCTGTGGAACCGTTCAACAGTCGTGTACTCGTGAGATGACAAACTGTGTTTTATAAGAAATACTCTTATTAATCGCGGATTAATTGGGAACTGTACTAATTTACTCTCGAATGCGTATGATACTTATTGTGCCTCTCGTGAACAATAGTTGGGGGAATATCCAGTTATTTACCGATGTAGAAAGTATGACCACCTCCGCATTTTCATGTCCATAACCTGTAATAATCTCTATTTATAAATAATTACTTCATGAGTGAATCACTTCTTTATCTTAGAATCCATTTGTTGGTTATTCAGAGGTTTACCTTATGTTTCTTTAAATATATTTTCGCGTCATCATATGCAGACTGATAGACTGGCTAAACTAGAGATTAATTATTGATCTTGTTTAAACAGGTAGGGTAGCTGTTTAGGGCATAGAAGCTGACATAAATAGCTCACCCCTATTAACAGAGACAACGAGCCATAAACGTTTTACTACCCTGAGTTTTGTATTGCCCAATTCTTATTTGTGAGTACCGATAAGGAAGGTCGCACTGTGGAAACTCGCCCGTCATATTGGCAGTGGTCAGAACACTTATTGTTGTTGAAAGCGAAGTGTAGTATTTAGTGTATATTGTATTTAGTATATATTTTCTGTTCAATTTTTGCTTCTGTAATATGTTTAAGTGTGTTCTGCATTAAAATACACAAATCTCAAATGTATGTTTAAAAACGTCAAATATTTCGAACAAGAGCACCAGTTTATTTGCCTTGTTTGATCTCTGTCTGTCTATACACAAACAAAATTCGTGGCTAATGGGACATAGCTTCCCCAAGTGTGAAGCTGCAGATGATCTATGTTGCAATTCCCTTGAAGTACACACCATAAAAACGCTGTTTTCTACCTAGTTTCTGCGTGTTTCTTCTTCTGTTGCTGCTATGGTTGATGAAAGAGTATCTCATCTGTTGAATAATAAAATAAAACACTTTTAGTGTTACACCTGCTTTAAAATATTTTCATTTATTGTTGTTCACAATACTTGATCATGCGTGGTTAACATATAATCATTGCAAAGCACAGAAGCAATAGTAAAAGCCGGAATTTTTTCACTTATTAAATGTCTGTGTTCTTTGTAGCAAATATTTACGTATAAGTTCGTGTGAACAACGCAAGTTACTAACGACCTGGTGGCACGGCAGTGCCTCCGCCAATGGGAGTAGCAGTAGACAGCACTTTCGATCCCGCCCCCCCCCCCCCCCCCCCTGTATCACAGTTGTGGATAAAGCTAGAAGCCTGAATTATTGCTAATTCTGTCACTCACTGACTTACCGAGCATCAAAATTCTAAGGTACTTCTAGCAGACACACAAACGTCAAATTTTGTATTTAGATAGTGTTTAGCCTGTAATAGAAGAAAAAATTCAAACATCTGTAAAAAATTATTTCCGTTCTAGAAATCATTTTCGCTTGATAGAATAGTATCTGTAAACTTGCCGTTTCGATCAACGTGTTGCTGGTGGTCTTGTGGCAGTGCGTTAGGTACACGTGCGAAAGATCGCGTGCACGATTCGTGGTGCTGTAACTTTTATTTTTACTTTTCGTTTCAATATAGCTGTTACCTTTCTACTAAGTGAAGAGTCGTCAGAAATGACATCAGGTACCCGATTAGAGAATGAAGAGTAACGGATAAGACATACCCTTAATTGCTGCAAATGGAAACAGTACCAATTACTCTTACATACTAGTTTGATTTCAGTTATAAATGAGAAAACTGTTGCTCGTAATGTCGAAAATTCCGTCACATGACGCGGGGCAAAAACTTCAGACCGGGAGCAAAAACATTGGATTATGGTTTCTAAGCACAACATGGCAGAGACAGGGAGACGCGCAGTCTATGTTAGGTATAGTCTGTGTCATAGTGGAAACTCTCTGGAGTGAATATTGCATTCTGTCTCCTCTAGAAGGTGCTGGTTCTGCTCATGTTATCAACATTAAGCTAGGATTGTCACGTGATATCATTACATAAATACGCGAACTTGAAAATTGAAGTGCCGATTTACTACGATAATTTTATCAGGAGGCCAATGAAACTTATATAATTCGACAGATGGTTTGCTATAGATGTGCACAATACAGCAATCATTAGTGTACATAGCCGTTGAGAGTAGATGTTTTCAAAGCTATAGCTCAGGACACGATTTACAATCTCCAACTCTAATAAAAAGCGAACGTCAAAAATTGAAGTTCTAGCAATTACTGCCCTAGGAATGATCGATATTAGAAAAACATCGATGGGAACATTAAAGTTCAATTCAAAGAAATGGATGTACGATGAGCATCTATAGGAAACCGTCCGGGAATATCAGTGTTTTGGGTGACGAAACGAACACTCCTCGGCAGAACCACAGACTCACACTACTAGACTGGTACTAGCAAATACAGTATTATCGGTCTTACTGTCACTTTAATCAATGTATCAACACTTATTTGTGTACGGATACAACAGTCGTAAGAAATAGGGATAAACTAATAAAATATCGCCACATTTACAGTTTTGACGAAAAGGCTAAAATTTACTTACGGCAGTGGCGTAGTGTGCAGATGTTGACAACAAAATATTCGCTATCAACTACAGAGCAGGAACAGAATTAATTATTTACTTTAAGGTCAATACGAAAGATTAAGCCCCTAATTCTACGTGACTGATATCCGAGTGTCTCATTTGTCATTTGCTGCTAACTTCCGCGCATTACACCTCCACTGCCGTAAGTAAAATTCTATCGTGTACTAGACAAATTTGATGATATTTGTATAATACTAATTCACTAATCCGCAAATTCCATGTTTGATTGCTGTTATGATTACGTTATTACTTTCGTCTTTGTATTCAAATTTGTCCCACCAAACATTGCTTGTTCCGGCAAAACAGCAATGAAAGTTATTAAATACGCCCTTTGTTTATTTTTTATTTTACTTTTTTTTTTTTTTTTTTTTTTTTTTTTTTGCGTGGTATGATTTTGTGGCAGCTGCTGCAAGCGCTTTTTTAACTGAAATATTTTATTGTCACTTTCGTCTTTCTATTCAAATTTCGTCAACCAAACTTAACAACCAAACCGTTTAACAGCAATTTTACGAGTATGTGGACTTAATAAGTTTAATAAGCACCAAATAAATGTGTACTACAGTTTATGAAAGCAGTTGTTTCAATACAGTACCAACAAATGCAAATCCATGAGCAAGATTGTTCGTCAATACAATTACTGTTCACTGTATAAGTTTCGCAGCACTTTTACATTATAATTAACACAAATATTTTCAAGCGGCACTTTCCTTGTTGTATCAAACCTCAGTTAACTGTTGTACTACGAACTGGAAGTGTATTTCTGACAGGTTCGTGAGATTTCATTACCATATTTTGAGGAAATACACTATCGGGCTCATCAATTCAGGCACATCTGTATTTAACAGACTATCTTTATTTAAAACGTGAATTTTGTTAATAGGTAAAATTCTCTAGTGGGGACGCCAGTTCAATGTACCACAAACATGGCGGACCTATCGCCATTCTATGAAATGCAAGCTCACTGGGTAAAGCTAAATAATTATAAAACATGGTGATTTCTGCGGCAGTCAAGGTAATATGCTGGGGCGCCAACTAATCTAATGTAAGTTTATTGTTAGGAAAGCTGTTAAAGCAGTAGTATAACTGGTAAGCCCTAAAAGGCTTCTCGGGTAAAGCACTCGGTTTGGGAAGAGGCAGGGCTATTCCGTGTAGAGCAGTTGGCTAACCACTGAGTAGGAGTACGGACGAGGCAGAACTTGAGGGAGGGCAGGCTGGTGAGGCGTCGTATGGGCCAGCTGCGGCCACGCAATTGGCGCCGAGGTGCCCGCAGCGCCCATCAGCCCGCAGAAAGTGGCTGCCCTGTTCTGCGCAGGAAACAACTGCCGGCGCCGCCTGGCTAATGGAACGCCACCAGCTGCCGCCTCCCAGCCAACAGGGCTGCCAACCGCTGTCGCAGATCGCCCAGCCACGTCAATCCTCTTCATTACGTCTGCCATCCAATAGTGCCCAGACGAATGAAATTAGTGCGTCTGAAGTGAATCATCAATATAATTTTCCACAGTATTGGTCACTTCCCATAATGTTGACAATATAACGGGTAATACTTGTTCGAAATATTATGGGTGCTGCATCAGGTATTCATCATAGTGACAGATCGCAAAAGATGAAGCCTCGAAGATAAATTATGACTTTGTACTGTATTATACCAATTGATTATTAAATTGTGCTCTGTGCAATAGTCCACAAGGCGGCGTCCTCTTTCATTCCGCCGGCCGCGGTGGCCGAGGGGACTGAGGCGCTTCAGTCACGGTCTGCACGGCCACTACGGTCGGGGGTTCGAATCCCCCCTCGGGCATGGATATTTGTGCCGTCCTAGTTCGTAAGTAGTTCATTAGTAGTTTGTAAGTTTAGGGACTGATAACCCCGTAGTTAAGTCCCATAAGCTTTACAAACATTTGAACTTTTTTTCTTTCATTCCTTTTCCCAGTCCACAGTCATCTACTAAATTTTTGTCTTCTTTTTCCTATTCCCGAATTCCAAACAGAATCAAGTTTTTGTCTCCCTTAATTGTCTGAATAACGTGTTTTAAGTTTTTACATCTCCGGCGGAGATATATGGCATATAAACTTGAACTACTGTGGTCTCTGTTGGATTCGTGTCCATCTTTGCTACGATAATACGTTCAACGTACTTTTAATAGAAACTTACCCATATCCCAATGTTCTTATTTACTATTGGATATACCCCTGCTGTACCCCCTAGTTAATTTTGTCATTATTAAAATGTTCAAAAGTTAGTACACGAATTGGGATAAAGTACTATGGTCATTAGCCCATAGACTTACAAATTACACTACTGGCCATTAAAATTGCTACACCAAGAAGAAATGCAGATGATAAACGGGTATTCACTGGAGAAATATACTACAACTGACATGGGTGATTATATTTTCACGCAATTTGGTGCCATAGATCCCGAGAAATCAGTACCCATAACAACCACCTCTGGACGTAATAACGCCCTTGATACGCCTGGGCATTGAGTCAAACAGGGACATTTTGCCATTCGTGCACCCAGGTGCGTCGTTGCTCCTGTCTGTGATGCAGCGTCAAGGGTAACCGCAACCATGGTCTCCGAGCTGATATTCAACCTATACAAAAACAGTTATTAGAGTTGAAGGGCAAGAAAGGGATGCAGAGGTTGGGAAGGGAGTAACACAGGGTTGTAGCCTTTACCCAGTGTTGTTCAATCTGTACATTGAGCAAGCAGTGAAGAAATGTAGGGAGATATTTGGAGAGGGAATTAAAGTCCAGGGAGAAGAAATAAAAACTTTGCGATTTGCCGATGACATAGTAATTCTATCACAGACCGCAAAGGATCTGGAAAAACAGTTGAATGGAATGGACAGTGTCTTGAAAAGAGGGTATAAGATGAACTTCAACAAGAGTGAAATTAGAATAATGGAATGTAGAGTCAGAAAATCAGGCGATGCTGAAGGAATTAGATTAGGTAATGAGTCAATAAAAGTAGTAGATGAGTTTTGTTACTTGGGTAGCAAGATAACTTCTGATGGCCGAAGTAAAGAAGATATAAAATGCAGAATGGCTATGGAAAGAGAAGCGTTTCTCAACAAGTGAAATTTGTTGACGTACAATATTAGTTTAAATGTCAAGAAGTCCTTTCTGAAAGCATTTGTCTGGAGTGTAGCACTGTATGGAAGTGAAACGTGTACGATAAGGAGGTAGAACAAAAAGACGATAGAAGTTTTCGAAATGTCGTGCTACAGACGAATGATGAAAATTAGATGGGCGGATCACGTTACTAATGAGGAGGTGCTTAACAGAATTGGGGAGAAAAGGAGTTTCTGGCATATCCTGACCAATAGAAGGGATAGATTGGTGGGACACATTCTGAGACATCAAGGAATTAAGAACATAGCATTAGAGGGAATTGTGTGGGGTAAAAATCGTAGAGAGAGACCGAGGGACGAATACAGTAAGCAGATTCAAAAGAATGTAGGTTGCCGAACGTATTTTCAGATGAAGATACTTGCGAAGGACAGAGTACCATGGAGAGCTGCATCTAACCAGTCTACGGACTGAAGACCACAACAACAATGATGCGCATACAATAATTTAATTTACTTCATAAACGGCGCTAACGATTTTCTTTCATTAGAACAAGACTCTCATGCGTGTGTTTATTAATGGCAACAGCAAGGAAATCGTAGGGTGTGTATATTCGTGGCCAATCTTTGCATATTAAGTGACATATCCAAATACGAAAATCATTACACTTGTATGTATTTTTGGCCTCAAATCATATTCTTTACTGCAATTCCTAAGTAGGTAAGATTTCAGAATATCCAATCTAATGAGAATATCCTTAGAATGACCACTTTGTTACAGAAAATAACATTCCCGAGTAACGCTCGGGATCCAGATGCTTTCTTATAATGATTAGAATTCAAGTAGCCGGGTTTCTAACGGTATATATCTAATGTACGCTTATAAATCCATGCCGACAAATGATGGACGTTTACCATTGTAGCATTACTTAGAAATGAAGTTTTAATTTTACTTACGACAGCTGCAACATTCGGTGCTACTGTAACATTTTATGGTAAAAACGGAAGATTATTAGCCTCATTGTATGTAACCAAGTTTTCAAAGAACAGTAAAGAGATTTTGGTAACAGCAGCCGCCGCAGTAAGTGAAATTTTACCGAAATTATTAAACAAATACAACAACATGAAAAATGACGTATCGATTTTCGATTATAATTATACAAGGAGACATATGTAACTTACATAATTCAAAAGACGCTTTGTGATAGATGCACGCAAAACGAAAATCTTGTGTCTACGTAGCCATTAAGAGAGGCGAAAGGAAGCAGATGTTTTCATATCTCTAGCTCTAGTCACGCTTTAAATTCTCCAACTGCCAAATAAGCGTCGAAAATTGAAGTGGCACCAATTCTGCCTTGTGTACCGGTCAGGTGCCATGGTAAAAATGCGATACTAACTTTTCGTGGAAAGACATTTTAGGTAGGGCCTAGGTTAGGTTTAATGGTTAATTTTCAGTAAGGCCGATCATAATATTAGCAGTGGAAATCAAAACACCATAGAACGTCGTTATTTCATTTAATTTTAGGTAACAGCAACTTTGTGATAATAGCATCTAGCAGGTAACATATTATTGGAAGTAATTCCCTAATTTTTAATTTCTTCGTTTTATGTAGGTACGACGAGCGAAAGACGATACGGCAACTGAGATATATGGATGGAAGGAAATGGAGGAATTAACAGAGGTCGGGGATTAGATAGAGGGAGGATGAAGAGGTAGATAGTGGGGGAGCAGGAGATAGACATAGCGAATGGGAAATTGATGGAAATAATGTAGAAAACAATAACTTTTTACTAAGGTGAATTATACGTCACATGGTTCAGAGTCAGTAAACTGATCTGTATGTTTGTGGAGAAAATAAATGGTAAACAATGTAATTTATCTTATAGGATTAAAATAATGGGTATCTGCGAAACTATATTTGTTATAACTTATTTCACATAGCCACAGTAGCCCAACTAACGATACTGATTTGATTTAAGCATTCTCTCTGTGATACTATGTTCACATGAATTATATTATTTCCTTTTGTATTCATTTCATATGAGAGTGAGCTAGAGCGAAGCGTGGCCGGGTTTAGCTAGTTTATTTAATATTTTACTGAACGAGGCGATTAATTTAGTGCAACTGTACCACGTATTATACGTTATAAAATACGGAAATAGAAATGTGAATGTGGAAAGAAAGACACAGAAAACTGCGTATGATGCCCCTTAAATATGCGATGAGGACAGCCGTGTCTTTATAAAACAAAATAAAGAAGACGAGTGTACTTACCAATATTTCTTCTACATTAGAGGTGACGGAGGAAGTGGCATATTTTAAAGATGAAGTTTCGAGGAGAATGTGAGAAAAACTGTATAAAATAAAAAGAGGCTCCTGAAAGTGTTTTATTGGCTGCGTATGTTGCTGCCAATAAATTTTTAGAATGTACTTGAAGCGGCCGTGAAAAATTTGTTCCGTTTTGATACTACGTGTGCAATTTATGTTATCAATCAATAATTTGTAAACACCCCTGGAAAAGTATGCAAATCCATTCATGTTCTGTATTCCCAGTTCCTGCAATGGATTATTGCGGGTTCCATTTTGTGATCTTCTCAGTTTGGAGTTTCTAATCAAAATACTTCTTTTCTTCACGCTCTTCGTAAGAATAAAAAAAGAGCCGTAGCAACCCAGCATTAGAATATCAATTTCACTCCAGACGAACCGCATCATTAGTGCCTCTAGTCTCGGTCACTTAGAAATAATGACTTTCAGTCACCCGTAGCGATTCATATTAGTTTGACACGAGGGTTCCTATGTTTTCAAATATCTAGTTCCAAATATTTTTGAAGGTCACCGAACTATAGTGTCGGTTCCTAATTTATGATAACCCCATCCGTCTTTTCGGAAGTGATCTGAAGTAGCCGAAAGAAGGTAAATGTATGAATTTGAAAATTAGTTGATACTAGAGAGTTGACTACATAACAATCCATCATTCGTACCTTTCCAAAAATTTATGACATAATACTTACATTTTAACTTACTCCAGAAGCTTGCACCTATATTCTGATTCGATGCCTTATTTTAATACTGTTTGGCTAGAGGGGTATGGGAAGCATGGGAGAAGATCGAAGGAGAAGGGTCTGGAATAGTTTCATCATTCAGAATATTTAAATTTCCCACAATCTTCTGTTTTTAAAGTTAATATCACCGCTATCTTTCATTTCTTAAATATACTGCCTTCACAATCTTTGATTTTTTTGCAAACAGACCCTGATGAAGGCCGCCTGCAACAGTGGCCGAAACGATGGTGGGATTTATAAAATGACGACGCGGTTTCATACCCAGAAGAATTTTATTGATAGTGATTTTGATTTTTTCCCTCTAAGGTCGTCACATACTTCTGATTTTTTACTGTAGTCAACATAATCCATCTTCGGCCTGTTGCTGACTGCAGCGCTAACTTGACCTGAAAACAATATTGATATTCTAAGGTTTCGTGTATTTAAAATGTATATGTATTATGTGTCGAAATGCATAGATAGTGATAGTCCAAAATTATTGTAGTAAGTAGGATAATATCAGATGAAGAAAGTTTTAAGTAGAAATGCTAGTGAAATTTGTATCTAAGGTTGAAATGGAAAAGTTTTTGGAAGGTACCATGCGATCATGGGGACAATTCGGTTTCTGTGGAATACTTTGATGTCTACTAGTCCGGGACATCAACAATTTTACAACTGCAAATTTAAGAGACAAACTTTTTATCAGTTATTCAATAATTACAACGCAGTGTACAGAGTGTGGTCATCAAGGTAGATTTTTATTTTGTGACATCGGTGTTTGTCTTAAGTGCTCAGACCATGCATCCTAAATAGTTGCAAAATACTCTTCTTGCATAACAGATTAATCACTTTGTAATATTGTAGGCCCTCCATGTACTTTTAATTTTTTTTTTATTGTACCAAGGATCGTGGTACTTCGTATCTAGGCGAAAGCAGTAGTAGAGTCAGAGTGTTGGTAATGATTTCCTCCTAAGTGATGCTGCGTTAATTCGGAAAAATGTTGATGAAAGAAACTGTACTTAAGACCTCATTTCTTAAGTCTTATTAATAAAATATGGAAGAACTGGCATTATAAGAAGTACCGTCTAACATTGTTACTAAGTAGATCACTTACATGTCCCAGGCTTACGTACTTCGTTTCTTACGGTAAGTGTTACGTCGGCTAATTATGAATTAATTTAGAAAAGGGGATAGTAAGGAAAGCTACAAACAATGACAGTAGGGATTGCCGGTCGAAACATATATTCTAAATTAAGCCCATGCATGAGAGGTAGCTACGTCTCAAGATTCCATAACATGTCACAGAATGGAGGCGCTTGGGGAGCTATTGACTTGTTGGAGAAAAAGGCGGAAATACAATGATTCACACAACATTGGTATCGTCAAAATAATAACCACTCCACACAGAGAACTCTGAAATGAAATAACGGATCTCTCTAAGGTAGAAGAAACTATACATGGTTATGTGCATGATCACAATAACACTGACTGGACCAATGTTCATATCACGCTACATATGTGTCAGCGACGCACGAACCTTATTGTGCTAATATGCAGCGGCAACACAGTCGCAACCATCGTGACTGTGTAGTGCTTCGTAGTTCTGAACATAAAGGTTCGGTCGCAGATGGATAAGACTGTTCTCAAGATAATGGGAAGCACTTTCCTCTAAGTGGTGGTAATTGCTGACTTTGAGATGCCGATACCTGTAAACTACTTCAACGGAATGGGGCTGTAATGCTGCTCTCCAGTTTTTTTAGACTCCGTCGGTATATTCCACTGCATTTCTATGATATACGGAAAGATTCTCGTAGCCAACCTAACAGAGAACAGAGGAGTAAACGTTCCTGTTGTTCTGGGCGTTTGCAGTGGCAGAGTTCCGACACTCAAGTTGGGTGACCCGAAGTGGCGCGAATTCCCAGAACGTGGGAAAACTTGTCTCCCTCACCCAACGCTCGAGTTCCAACAACGCTTTGAAATAACGGCCAAGAAACAAAGACGGACTTATTCACCTCAGGAATATTCTACATTGCCTAAAAACACGGCGTTGCCCGGGTATTGATTTATTTTTTCCTGGCTTGAGATAATACTCTTCCTACCCCTTCTCTCTCTGTACATCTCCTTTTTTCTAAAAGCATGTTATATTTATCGGATAATGCATACGAAATAAGGCTGTCTTGCAAAATGTACAAAATTCTACGTGAAGTATCCAAACAAAGAAAGATAGCAATCAAAATATAAATAGCATATAAAATTTGCACGATCTCATATATATTGAGTTATATGTTGTACAACTGTATAATTTTTCAGGTATATATACATTTGTATAAGTGCTGTATGTCTGTAAAATCTGTTGCGAATACAATTAGTAGTAAAGAAGTAATAGATTAAAACTTGGTGTATGATAGAGCTGTTTTTTATGAACATTACTGCTTATGTGCTCATATCTCATGAACTATGAGTCGTTGTGAAACATCTTTATATTGTGAAACATCATTATATGTATTTTAAAAATTGGTAATGAAAATTAGCAAAGAAGAACTGCAGTCAATATTAATAAATTCAGAGAAACTTTAGAATAAACTCATGTAAAAAAAAAAAATACCGACAGTTCTCTGAATGTCTTCTCATTGTTGATTGCTTCATCACATCTCAGGGTCATTATGTGGTTCACTTTAAGGCCTAAGTAATGAACTAAGACGAAACTTTTCACTCTTGAGAACGATTTGTATTTTCTAAAAAACATTTACATCACAAATGAAGATATACAAAAAAAAAAAAAAAAAAAAAAAAGACAGCTCATCACTTCTAACTGCTCAAGAAGACAAGACTGACTGCTAATTAACAAGCAAAGATACTGCTCTTACACTTTTTTCCTTTTAGTTTCACAGATGAATTTTTTTCTTCACAACATTAATTAATAATTGTCTATTGTTATTATTATTATTATTATTTTCTCTCTCTTTTTTTAATAATAGAAAATGAAATTAAAATAGAAATTCGCTTCTTACTGTTCTGACACCCCAACACTCCACTCCTGGTAACAGCACATCCGCCCCCATACTTTTGGCGAATGTACTCCGTTACATGAGGCAGAAGTATGTTATATATCAGAACAGTAAGATAGCTTTCCTTGTTGGCAAAAGATTAACCTTGAATAAGAAATATTTGTCCGTGGATTGGCTCACTAGCTGCTAATCTAATTGAGAGGCCGTTTATCTACCTTTTCATTGACATAATTTAGAATCTGGTAAGAAAAAAAATCATCAGAGCACACATACAACAAATTTACACAGAAATATACATCTACACATAAATTACTTAGATCAATACATATACAAAGAATTGTTTACAAGCAAAAAATTTACAAATTTTCCACGACACGGGGCGTTATAATCTTTTAGTCTCTTTCTTTTCCTTTTTAGTTCCATTGTATGTTTAAATTATTTAGCGTCACTTGTGATCGTCCCTTTTTTCCATTCAAATGTCCTGCTACGCACAAGTGTCCAGCGATATTGCATTGTCATGCAAAGAGAATGCGATCAGTTACTTCTCTGCTCGGCAGTTAACAATACCTGTACCTTAGTCTTTGTTATCTTGCTCGTTAACTTGGCGCTCAGTTCAGTAACTTGCACTGTTGAGAGCATATTGTAGTTCGTGCTCTTGTGTGCGGGAGGATCCAGATGCTGCTGGCGTTGTTGTTACATCCCGCTCTCGCCGTTTATGCTAAAGCGTCTATTGGGATATCATCACGACCACCGCCCGAGGACGCCGTGCTGCTGATTTGAGGTAAGTACTTCATATTGAATCACTTCACCTCTTCGACTGCACACGCGGCACAACACCGATCGACTATCCCCTCACAGAGTCACACGTATCACCCATTTTTCACTAATGAATTTACGTCCTCGTCTGCTCGTTTTGTCATCATGACACTATAGTTTCGTTACAATTAGTATTTTACCAAGACATTTGTTCAACAATACATATCGTCCTGTCGACCTTGGTTTATACTTCCTACATTTAATAGTTTTCATGGTTTTTAACAACTGTTAAATTATGAATTTTACATATTTTTCACCCTTGAAACAATTATAATATTACTCCTTTTTTTACATCAGAAATTATACATAACCAGAAGAAAACATACATTCCACTCTGTTATTACCTATAGTATTCTAACTTTTTTAATACCTCTCGTAAAAAATATACATTTATACGCCATCCATGGATTTACTTAATCTATTTATGTTCAGACCTATTCATTCGGATATAAATATGAGATCAGGCCAGGTTTCTGATCTTGCTTTTATTCAAATTTTTTTTCCCTTTTTTTCAGACTCGTAAACGTCTCATATATATATCCTCCAAGGAAACAAGAAATCGGCCCACACTATCCTCCAACAACGATAGAAGGAAAGAATCCTACATCATTTATCGTGTGTAATGTGGTTAGTTGTGTAGTAGAGAATAGCTGTGAGAACTTTGTTTACTCGTATTTCAACGGATAATCAATTACTATATAGATATGTATAAATCATAATTGGGAAAGAACTCTCTGTTTCTATATATGGACCTTTTAGACTTCAATTGACATAACTGTCATAAAATATTCATTCTGTTCATAAACACTAACCGTGTGAGGCTAAGTCCGTGTTCGGAAGAACTTTATAGCAATATTTATCTCAACTTTCTTGTATAAACGGAATATGATCCGGGAACCCAAAATTCATTTACCTACTGATTTATATATGGATGGTTTGACCTGTTAACCATTAAGTTTGATGAATCAGAATTGCAAGTGTGTTCCCTGCCTTCTGTATCTGTATCATTGTAACCCCAGCTTCAATTTGTTACTCAGTTATTTCTTGTTTTTCTCAATCAATATTTAATAATTCAGCATAATGTAAATTAATAGGCATGAAGTCCGTTTTAAGACACTTCACATTCATTCATCATGACATTCATTCTTCCATATTAGTCTTCGTAGAATAGGGTTAAAAGAAAAGAAAAATCGGAGTTGCGGAGGCCACAATTATTCATTTTAGATACCATCACGCAAATATCCAACCGAAAGCGCAAATAAGCGCCACGTGCCTTAGCACAAAACAATTCAATAATCCGTATCTCAAAGTACAATGTAGCCACACTTTTTTGTCAGGCAATACGCCTTCCACAAATACATTCTCATTATTATTATTGACATGAAGCGCGTAAAATGTAACCTATGCCTATTGAATTTCTCATTTACATATACTTTAATAGTTGTCGCAGCTTTCCTTATTATCTTTAGAAAATTTCCGCAAAGGTTTTAATTATTAGTGAGCAGTATAGTTGATTTTTTTATTTGATTTAGTTAAATTGTAGTTAGAAGTGTAGTTTAGATTTGTATATATCTGGTTAGCTGTAAGGTATCGTTGTTTTTAAACAGTTTTAAATTTCGTTTATATATATATATATATATATATATATATATATATATATATATATATATATATATATATTTAATTTTTGTATTTAATTTCGCGTGTACATAGTTCGTTTTCTCTCGTGTACATAGCATGTTTTATTTGCGATATATATATATATATATATATATATAGGTGTTTATCCTGTTTATATGAACCGGTTCAAACTGAGCACGTCCCCACATCTGTTTGACACTCCACTATAAATCAACTTTGACAGCTGGCGGGCGTTGATCATCAGCTGTCTCAGCGCTATCCGCCAGTGTTTATGATAGCCACGTAAAGTAGAATTCAACTTAGTGGCACGAATTTTTCGCGTGCATAGCGGTGGGCGTACGTATACTTAACACCGTCATATAAACATCTTTATCAAATTAGGTGAATGTGTCTTGTCTGAGTGTTATTGGATATATGGTTTTAGATCCTTATGCGGATGCAGTCCTTTTATTTTTCCCTATCCGGGATATGCTAACAGATAGCTACCAGGGTGTGGTATCTTCACAATAACAAATGGTCCTGTGTATACCACTTGCCACTTTGTATTCAATTTCTTTAATTTATCGGCCCTTGGATGGCTTTTCAGAAATACTAGATTTCCCTCTTCAAATTTGTGAATACGACCTAGCTTGTTGTCATACCTACGCTTTCTTCTCTGTGCCTCCTCATTCAATACATTAAGAGCTTGTCTTATTCGGTCTTCCATAGGTACAATTGGTGTAGGTATCTTTGGTAAGGTCTTCACCCATTCGTCTTCCTTTCTTTCAGTATAAATTAGTTCCGATGGCGTTAATCCAGTCGACGGATGGGGAAGGTTGTTTATTATCTGTAAGAATGGTGTTATCAACTCTACCCATTTTGTCTGTTTATTGGGCGCGTATGTTCGCATGAACCGATTAAATTCCTTGAATATCCTTTCTACCGGGCTAGCTTCTGGGTGATATAGTGAGACTAAAATGTGTTTAATCCCCTGTTCCTTTAGAAAATCTTTCCACTTGCCACTAGTGAAATTAGTTGCATTGTCAGTGATTATAACTTGCGGCTTGCCCACATTGACAAAATAGTCATCAATTAACCTTTTTATAATGGGACCTGATGTAATTGTTTTTGTGGCGTACATGCATACGTATTTACTAAATACGTCATACACTGCCACTACATATTTTGCACCACCTCTTGCTCTTGGCATTGGTCCTGCTGTATCCATGGAAACCAACGCGAGGGGGCCTTTTGGAACAATGGGGTGCAAATTAGTCAATTTAGAGATGTTTGAGTATTTTACCTTTTGGCAAACCGGAGAGGCTCGAATTATTTTATATGCTTTTCGGAAAAGATTGGGTATGTAACAATAAAAACTGATTTTTCCCACACATTTTGTTACTCCGTAGTGCCCCCAAGCATTGTGCGTGTATCTAATTAGGTTTTCCACACAAGTAATGTTTGTAAAGTCTATGGGACTTAACTACGGGGTCATCAGTCTTCCACACAAGCACTAGGTATACACTCCTTCCATAAATTTAAATTAGGTTTGCTTCTATAGAACAAATCACCTTCGTGTATCTTGTAATGTTCCCTTAACAGTGAAGTATTGTCTTCCTTAAGTTTTAGTCTAACCCCTTTCCATTTCTCATCTGCTTCTTGCAAAGCATCCATTTCTATGCACATTTTCAAATAATATGGGCGGAAAGTGCCGTCATGCATTAAGAGAATGCGGTACGCGGCAAATTGGTCCGAAATTTCTTGTAATTCTTGTACTCCTACTGGCAAACGTGAAAGACAATCCGTGATTACATTATGTTCCCCTTTTATGTAAATCACTTCATAGCTAAATTCTTGCAAAAATAGTATCCACCTGGCCAGTCTTCTATGCAAGAGTTTGCAAGAAAGTGAGGGCTTGATGTTCACAATATACACGAGTGTGTTTTCCCCATAGATAAAATTGAAATTTCCGGAAAGCCCACACTACTGCCAAGGCTTCCAACACTCTTACCGAATAAGCTCTCTCACATTCTGTCAATGTCCTACTTGCAAAACTGATTATACAGGGTCTTGTTTCACCGTCTACTTCTTTCCATTGGAAGAGACACGAACCAAGGCCCTGGAAGGACGAATCTGTCGCCAGACAAAACTCCTTCGATAGATCTGGATGGTGTAGTATGTTAGCATTGACAAGAGTACGTTTTATTTCCTTAAAATCCCGTTCACATTCTGGTGACCATCTCCATATCTGTCCCTTTCTCAATAAATTTAACAAATTGTCACTATTTAATAATTGATCTGGTAGAAATTTGCGAAAAAATGTCAACCCCAGAAAAGCTTTCAATTGTCTCTTATTCTGTGGTTAAGGAGCATGATTAATAGCCCTAAGTTTCTCAGGGTCCGGAACAATACCATCCTGCGAAATCACGTGACCAAGAAACTTGATCTTTTCTTGTCCGAACAGGGATTTGTTCAAATTTACAGTTACTCCGGATTGTTTAAATCGCTCAAGCACCTGTGTAATTAGCTTCATGTGTTCTGCCCACGTTGCTGTTGCAATTAATAGGTCGTCAACATATAATGTAATTTTTCTATGCAGCTCGGGTCCCAAAACTTTGTCCAGAGCTGCTATAAAAATTCCAGCAGAAACATTTAGTACAAAGGGTAGTACACAAAACTGATAACTACGTACCAAACAAGCAAAAGCTGTAAATTTTTGGCTTTCTTCGTGTAGCTTTATCTGCCAATACGAATATCTCAAATTGAGGGCAGTAAAATACTTGACACCGTAAAATTTTAACAATTGTTTATCTAAATTCTCTGGTCTGGTCCGGACAGGTACTATGACTTGATTTATTTTCCTAGCATCCAAGACGAGTCTGACACTGCTATCCGCTTTATTCACTGCCAAGATGGGGCTGCGATAGGGTGAATTTGAGGGTTCTATAATATCCCACTTTAGCATTCTATCAATTTCTGTATTTACTACTTCCCGTTTGGCCCATGGTATCGGATAGGAGTAGTTACAGTAGGTCTCATGAGGTACTGTTTCCATTTTGTATTCATATCCTTTTATTATTCCTGGTTTCTTGTCGAAAACTTCCGGAAATTGCTCTAACAATACCAGCAATTCCTGTTGTTGAATTTCCGTGAGACGCGGTGCACATTTATTTGTGTCATAATGCATAAGCCCTTCGTTTTCGGTAACGATGTTTACTTGATCTTTTATAAACAAAACTTCAGGACAAATTATTTGCAAGTTAACAGAATTCGACATTCGTCTCATACTTTCTCTCGTCCTAACCAAATCCACAACAATTGTTCCTTCTTCAAATTCAAAATAACAATCTCCCTTTTCGATATCTATTTTTGCCTTCGCCTGGCGAAAGTAATCCATACCAAGACTACAATCAACAATTAACCCT
Source organism: Locusta migratoria (assembly GCA_026315105.1). Taxonomy (NCBI): domain Eukaryota; kingdom Metazoa; phylum Arthropoda; class Insecta; order Orthoptera; family Acrididae; genus Locusta; species Locusta migratoria. The sequence goes on along the minus strand of CM048744.1, from coordinate 647,972,367 downwards.
TCTAAGACCAAAAAATTACACATAGTTGTGATCTCTTCGAATTTTAACGGAAGACGTACTTGTCTTTTCACAGGTTGTGTCTTCCGACCCACTGCCATAAGTATTTTGCAATTTTGGACTGGAAGAGAAGGAACTTGCATAAATTTTGATACTTCTTTGAGAAGGTTGTTAGAAATTACGCTAACTGTCGCCCCTGTGTCCAATACCACATATACTGGTACTTCTCCTACATGTCCCTTTACCATAGCCTGAACAACATCAACGGTTTTTGTTGTTCCCTCAGATTGGTCATTAATTAATTCATCTTGTAAAGCTTTCCCACCTGCATAGGGATACCTCATAAAATTGATTTGTGAATAATTTTCCCCCCTCACTAACAGGCATTGTCGGGGTACGGGGGCTTAACCCGACTGATTCAAGTTTTCCTGAGTCTGTGTGCTAGCTTCAGTATCCGGTTCCATTTCTATAATCTGAATCTGATTTCCGTCCGGGGGCCAGTCATTGTTTGATCTCGGATGGTTGTTTTGTTCCCTTTGCCTATTCGCATTACCCCACGATCTACCACCTGGCTGTGCCTGGGATCTTTGTTGTTGTTGTTGTTGGTGGTGGTGTGGCTGCCTTCTGTAATTATCGCGTGACTGATTCGAATTATTTTGGTTTTGTCCATTGCGAAAATTATTACGCTGTGGCCCATTCTGGTAGACCTGGTTATACCTGTTATCATTCCTCTTCCTATTGTCGTTCCGCATTCGGTAACTGTTATTATTATTGTTACTACCACCGTTGTAATTACCGTTTCGGCTAGAACTCGTTCCATTTTGCCTAGGCGGTGAGTTCCGACCAGAATTCCCATGGTTCACATTGTCACCAAAATTATCTCTGTTAGAATTGCGAACAAAACTTCTCTCCCCTTCATGGATCAGGTCGTAATCTTCTAAAGCATCCAGAAAATTTGGCAAATTATACACAGGCACCCACATAATTTTTTCAGCAATATCAGCGGGTAATTTTGATTTGAGTATCCTAATTACGTCCACGTGTGACATTGCTGTCGTCCAATACGAGGTTTTATTCAGATATTTTTCGAAATATTTACGTAGGCTGTCCGAGCGTATGTTATACGGCTCCGGGCTAAAAAACTTGCCGTCGTAGACGTTCTTGTACAGATTGTGACCAAAATCTTGCAATGAACTCCTGCTCAAATTGAGCATAAGTTTGGCACCTATTTATGGCACTTGCAGCCCAAGCACAAGCATTGCCTTCGATGTGACTAACTATTTCCTGAATTTTCCGAGCATCCGACCAAGAATGTGGCAATACATTCCGAAATGTTTGCAAAAATATGAATGGATGACTCTTTTTTCTTCCGAAAATGTGGGAAATTTTCTCGATCCACCTAAACCGTCTTCGATAACTATATTGATAACCTGCTCTCCGTTTTTTGTTGATTGGGTGTGGGTTACAACTGTGGACAAACCTGGTGCCGTATTTGTACGCGGCCCATTTGTTTGTGTTGGCATAGTTAAATGTTCCAGAGGCGATCCATGACTTTGCTGCATATTAATGTGTTGGAAAATTGGCGGCGTCGTTTGCGACCTTGTAAACGATACAGACTCCCTATGCTCATTTACTAAATTATGTTCCGGTGGTACGGAATTATTTGTTAATGTGGATGATTGAGCCGGTTTGTTTTCTCCGTAAATCTGACGGGTCATACTGCCAAATTCCCTTTTTATTTCCCGCAGTATTTGTTCCCCTTTTTCACTTACCCATTTTTCCACTTCCTCTCTACAATTCCGACGCCCTGAAGTGCTACTGTCGCATTCATCGTCTTGCATTTGCTTTTTTATCTCTTGTAATTCTATGTTGAATTCTTTTGTTCTACCTTTAAAGATCCTACTTCACGTGTTAGCTGCTCCATTTTATCGGCTAACAGATTGTACCCCTCGCTCAGCTCGTCTACTCTTTGCTCAATTAAGCTTATGGATCCTTCGACCATTTGTTTTGCTGCTTTTAAACTTTCACAATCCTTGGCAATACGATCTACTTGAGTGCTCAAACGGGTTTGCCTAACATTTAAAACCTCAAATTTAAAATTGATTTCTTTTACTTCCTGTTGTATGTCAGCTCGCATTTGCGTGACGTGTGTTTGTAAATTTTTAACAGACTCCTTGGTAGCCTGTACTTCGGTTCGCAAATGTTGCATTTGTTCTAATTGTTTGTCTGTTTGTTCCGATTGTTTGTTTATTTGTTCCGATTGTTTGTCCATTTTCATTTGCATACATTGTGATTGTTTGTCTATTAGTTCCATTATTCGGTTAAAAAGAGTGTACATTTCTGACGAAGATTTATTTTCCGTCTCTACTCGGGTGTTATCTGAAATTTTTATTTCCGCCGGGTGCACGGTTTGTGCCTTCGAAGAAGTGGGGGTCTTCCAGTTATTAAATTCAAGTCTGTGGGCGTTTTGTGAAGCTTCAACATCAGCCCCACACAATTGCTCTGATATTCGAGAAGATTCTATACTCATCGATATCTCTGAATCTAACAAAGGAGTCATCATCGGGTCATTGTTTGATATGAAAGGGGTATTGTTATCACCATTGGATTCATAATAGACTGGGATCTGTAATTCGGGCATTTGGACTAACTGATTATCAAAACTAACTTCGCCATCACTGTTAGAAGATTTTCCTGATTGTTCACACTGTTCACGTTTATCGGGAATTTTGGCAAACTTTCACTTAAGGCCTCGGCAACAATGACCATTCCCTTCCTCAAACCACTATTTAAAAAAAAAAAAAAAAAAAAAAAAAAAAAAAAAAAAAAAAAAAAAAAAAAAAAAAAACGCTTCAACAATCACAATTGAACACTTAAAACCAATTTCATGCCTTATATTCCACAAGAAGTTAATTTTAGGATAAATTTAGTTTAACACTCAAACTACATCGGCATCTACGTGATGTTACACCATCCAACTACGTTAATTCTGAGTAACTAATGAAGCTAGGTGGAAAGAGAAATTTCAAAATATTGTTAGTTTCTTTTACTATCAGAAAGATTGTTAATAAAAACTTCTTTCGAGTTGGAGTATAGATAGGACACCTCTTCCACCATGGAAGCACCTGTATATATATAATAGATTATCTTCTCCTACCTTTTGTTGTCTTCTTAATACCGCTGTGCGTTGTTATTTGTGCATTCCTTTCCCGTTACCTGAGTTGATCTCATCCTTATATCCTTTTTCTGGCTCCATAAAGTACGATACATGGAAAAGTAAAAAATTTACATCGATTAGTAAATACCGACAGTTTTCTGAATGTCTTCTCATTTTGATTGCTTCATCACATCTCAGGGTCATTATGTGGCTCACTTTAAGACCTAAGTAATGAACTAAGACGAAACTTTTCACTCTTGAGAACGATTAGTATTTTCTAAAAAACATTTATATCACAAATGAAAGTTCACAAAAAAAAACAACATAAAAACCGAGACAGTTCATCACTTCAAACTGCTCAAGAAGACAAGACAAGACTGACTGCTAATTAACAAGCAAAGATACTGCTCTTCCACTTTTTTTCTTTTAGTTCCACAGATGAATTTTTTTCTTCACAACATTATTATTATTATTATTTTCTCTCTCTTTTTTTTTAATAATACAAAATACAATTAAAATAGAAATTCGCTTCTTACTGTTCTGATACCCCAACACTCCACTCCTGGTAACAGCACATCGTGCTGTGATACAATTTCGAAGGTATATTCAGCTATATGTGTGTATACTGACTATAAAATTTCCTGCGGTTACAATTCGTAATGTAAAAATTATAAATTGTAACGTCATACTGAATGCCGTAGTTTTAGTCCATGAACAGTGAAAAAGTAGTAAGCGAGAAACTCTTTTCATCATTTTGATATGGTTTGTTTCAAGTTGCTAAGTACTGTCATTCTCATATAGTGTATTGATAAAGTTTCGTCGCATTATGTGGCAGTTTCTTGCAACTCCTATCGTTTATGATGTTATATCTTCTGAACCATGTGACGCACGTGGTTATTACCATTACAGAATTAATACCTCGCGGAAAGGAAGATCTGTACCACTTTTGGTTAAAATCGGTCCAGTGGTTGAGGAGGAAATGTTCAACATTGTCACGTAATGTGGCAGTTTTCCTAGCATCTCATTTTTTTATGACGTCTTATCTCGTGGTGTGCTGTACGTGATCCTTACACGTACGGTGACCGTCCTCATGGATTGAAGCGTACGTGTACAAGATTTGAAAAACAATGGAACATAACTGTAGATTTGCGAGCAATATCTACACACAATCAACGGACACTCTGCTTTATATCTAAGGAAAAGGTAAATTTAATTAAAAAGGGAATGCTAAAATCATATAGCCCCTGCAAACTGATGATTGTCTATGTAGATAATACCTTGGTAGTGTCTGCGGACTCGGGAAAAATGTTGTAATTACGTTTGACGAATTATTAATTAATAAATTTAACGATCTCCATTTCCTATCAATTTACCTGCAATTATAATGGAGTTGTAATCAGTGATCATAATTAAAAGTTTACTCTCTCCTCCTTTCTCGTGACGACGAGGGAGATGCTGTGTTGAAGTGTGTTACGAAGTTCCTGTATCACAGAGTAGTTTAAGTTTTGGTAAAATAACTCTCTTTGAGAGGTCATCATTCAGATTCAAACATGAGGTGATTTCTGAATAGAAATGAAGTCAGCGCTAAATTATTGCGCGCTTTATATTTTTCTCTATTATCCAAATATTGTGTATGCTTAACAATTTTCAAGCAAGAGGTCGATCTAAATTATTATTTCTTAAGAAAATATATGCAAAGAGAGCTTGTTGAATATTTTCTTTTGCATAAACGGTGTAGACAAACTTAGTTCTCATCTTCAGATCTCTACATTTTAAAAAATAGCACCTCATATGAGCTGGTGCTAGATGTGGGTCATTATACACATCCTCAGATTCTATACAATTGCTTCTAGAAACAGTGTCAATAAGTGAGAAAAAAAGTGTTGTGGAATTGTTTTTAAAAGTGACGAGCTATGACATATGATTTTAAAGTATATTCGCATCTAATTTACATGTTCTTAACACAGTCAATTTAAGTTATGTATGTTACGTAACGTAGACATGAAGCGCCATGTCGTATGAAATGCTATTTTTTTTTAATGTAGAAATCTGAAGATTACAACTCCGTTTGTCGAAACTGAAACTGGTCATCTAAAATAAAATATTCGACAAGCGATCATGGAATATACAGTCTTAATAAATATCCAAAATTTGTTGTCAATTTTAATGTCTACTAATACATGTAATAAGCTATTACATGCTTATGTCATGAAATTACAAGGACTTAAAAGCAACATTGCCTTAGCCAAGTGTTTTTCGTCAGATGATTCAAATAATTTCCAGATCCAAGTACCCTGTTTTGGCATGAAACTACAGTACGTCGTTAAGTTTTGTCGGTGAAAAGAAAGTCTGTCTGACCTGAGAATTCTTGCAACGACTCCACTACTGTTGTCATGAATTCAGTACGTCAGGTAAAACGGTGATTACGCCTCTACCGGATATTTCGTGGATATGTAGCTTTTATGTAAGCATAACTACTGAATAAGTAAATGTCCAAATGTCGGTAGCAGATGTAACGAAAAAAGTTTCAAGACTCCATGACAACAGTATCTTAATATTTGGAAAAATTTCGACCTTGTGTCATAAATATAAATTGTACATTGGAAGAAAATACAAACTTCGAAGCTAAAGTAGTTATATTAGTTACTTACTCAGAATGACCGGTTTCGGCAAGCAAAGTTGCTGTCATCTGATCCCCTTTTTTGTCACATTTGGCAAAAATAGGCTAGAGCTTTCTGAGGATACTTCCCAACAGGTAGGCCTGGCTTATGTCTCTCTCTCTATAATAAGATCTATAAAACTGCCGATAAAATAATTGATAAAATCATTAATAAAGTCACTTATAAAACCACTGTTAAAATCATTACTAAAGGACAATGCCAGCGGCGTACACCTCAAGTCGTTAGTAACCTTACTGCTGCGAGAGCGAGGCTGAATTCAACTTTTCGAATGAACTGACTTACGTAAGTAGCCTCACTGACAACCGATACTTGTGATACCAAAAAATCATGATTCTTCTTAGTTTTCTTAGGAACCAATCATGAACAAATAGTACTTTTGTGAGCCATAAAAAGCCCACCGTAAGCAACAACTAATACAAAAAGCTAACCGATGTGCTCAATTTGGCTGTAGTGGCGGAAGTGTATAATTTTGTTGCATTTTGATATTGTGCTGCTGAGTAGAACAGCACCATGTGCAACACAACACTTGCATTGTCTCGATGCATCTGCTGTTTAGTCAAGTGAAATATGTCTTCATGGTACAGTGTATTCAGAATATTGCAAATTACGTACAAGTAATCTTTGACGTATTTTTATAAAAATACACAGAAGTAGATGTAATTCAATTTCCACTTATGGGAGATTTGAGAATCCAATTAACCTATGCACAAGTGTGTGAAAAATGTATCACTCCATCACTGCTTTTAATTAATTTCTGGTTAACTTAAAATTTATACATAAATCTCTCCTTAGCCCCAGTAGTAATAAATGTACAGCACAATGTCATATTTGCACACTTTAGGTTTGTAACACTAGAAGTTGAATCTTTGCGATGGCATTCTGATAGTGTGAAAATTCATTTAAAGTTACTGCTTAACCGTTTATCTGAGATGGATTTGTAGAGGAGAAACGTTTCTACTATATTTTGTTCTCGTATGTTTTTTCTATATTCATATCGCACCGTTTCGGAGCCATTTGAAAAATTGCGGCGATTTGACACTGTGTGTGTGTGTGTGTGTGTGTGTGTGTGTGTGTGTGTGTAAAGTGATCCCAGTTTTTAGATCGCCCCGTTCAACCGATCTGCACCAAATGTTATAGACGTACTTTCTGGTCACCAACTACCAGAATGACCCTCTGGCGGCAAAGCCGGCTGCCGGTACAGGGCAGGACTATGCCCTGTCCCGACTATTATGCGTTGTATCGAAAACATTTTCTAGTAAAACTTATTCAGAATGTAAACTTTGAAAATTTTTCAGATACTTAGGCTCACAGTTGGTATACACGTATGAAGATATAACTCTTCATTAGAATCTACCGTCATATTGTATTGTGGAGGTTTGAACAACGGCTTGATAGACGAATATATCGCATGAAAATACAGTTTTGTTTAGGAAAAAACTGTAGCGATACGCCACAGAAATATTTGAACAGAAATAGAAGAATAAAAATAATAAGATATGATTACTAGTTTACGACAAATATCGCTAACATATAAGAAGACGGTATGAGATGTAGAAAATAAAAAAGTAATAGATTTTCCACAAGTAAGAAAAATGTGAAATTAAATACAAGAACAAAGAAAATAAAATAATAAAGGAAGTCGCTGCACGAAATGACAGCGGGGTGGGGAAGGATTCCCTCTAAGACTTAACTCCAGAAATTAACATAGTGTAGCTTGAAAGTTGAGCATCATTGTTCTTATGAATGACTGAAGAAGTGATCACTCATTTGCTCAATCATTGAAAGTTTTTCTCCTTTCAGTATTATTTCATTATGCATAATAGTTCCATTGAAGTCTATTTTCATAAATAGATAACAAAAAAGAAGCACCCCCACGAGGGGGTCGCACCCCAATCCGTGGTGGATCGGGAGGTCTCCTCAGCGCGTGTAAGGTGGCGTAAGACTTCCAGGGGGACCGAAGTGGAGGCCTCTCCGGTTAGTCTTACGAACAGATTCGAGGCGCTGTCTGTTGCAGAGGATGTTCCTGACGCAGATGGTGTCTTGTCCTGTGGTCACTCCTCTGCCTGCAACTTCCGGGAACTTACAGAGGATGGGTTTGTTAGAACCTTGTGCATCCTGAAAAGGACTTCTTGGTTATTTGTTCTGCATTCTTTGACCGGGAAGCCTTTTTCGGGCAGTTCGGTCTCATCTTGTCGCTATTACTTATTTAGCACCACCCAGGAGGCATGTGTGACTTGAGGAATGTCATGGACGCGAGTAACCTTACCCCCTTTTCCTTCCTAGAAATACTACAAAAATACTGAAATCCAAATTTTTAAAAAAGTAAAACATATGCAAGGGGGAAAAATTCACATGTTTGAGCTCCAACCGGTGAATTTTTCAGCAGGTAAACAGATACTCATACAAGTAAATATTCCATTGTAGCCAAATTTTTCAAAGATTAACTTACTTTCTGTGGTCAGAAGAATTACAGTATGAAGATAGTCTACTATAATTTCTTAGCCATACTGCTTCATATATAGATAATGCTGCAACAAGAATAAAATATGTTCTTTACTGTAAAGTAGTTCACCTGACGTTCTATGCTTAATATGTATATCATGTCGATGAAACTGTTAGAACTATGTCTATGTACGGAAAGTTTCTGAAGCACCAGTTGGAATTAAAAAAATTCGCGAAGTCCTTCGAAATTCTGCTTTGCCTCTGCAGGAAGGTTTTAACTCGATGGGAACCTAGTACATGAAACATTCTAGTGAAGTGATACATATTTTTAAATACCTATATATAGTAGATGCAGTCAGTATTTTCACATCCGAAGAATGTTTTACTACAAACGGCACCCAAGAAATAACACGGTGCATGTATAACCGTTTCTACAAAATACGCGACACCTTAGAGTAGCTGGTAGCTCTTTAATAATTCGTTGAACTTAACTTGCTTGAAGCATCCACTTTCTCTGGTAGAAACAATTTTAGTAACACTGCCATCAGAAGCAGACGAAGTGCCTAAACATGCGTTCGGACTACAAAACACTGTCAAATTTTTCGATCTGGTAATACTGAAGAGGAATTCAGCAAAGTACCGTGAAGCTTTTCACGTGCTTCCGTGAGAACATGAGACGCGGAAAGAACATTGTCACTATAACGATCATTCTTCATTCATAAATTGAGAACTTTTACACATGAAATTCCCAGGGTAAACTTTCTTGTATTCTGTAACAACCTTCAGTAAGGCGAGAGTACAGTGAAAAAACGTATTGAAATGTGTTAATGTTGCTAATTTTGAAGCTGTTTTTCAGCATTCTTCCTTATTTGCTTGTTTAATTTTCTATTTTACTGTGTTTAAAATTTCAGGCGTTAATCATCATTTACATTCAATAGAGATAGAAGCAAGAAATATATGGTATTGATCAGCTTAAGTAAACGTGTAGCCTATTTTAGTATGAGAAAGCTGTTATAACATTGTCAAATGATATTTTAAGTGTTGTAAAAATTATATCGAGAACAAGAAGCAGTCATGTTTTTCTTTTGTTATGCATTTTTAAAACATAAAACGTTTCTGTGTTGTTGGGTCTTGTGAGTGTCAATATGACAAACAATGAGCACTTTGTAGACCAGTGATAGCATTTGTTGTGGGACAGTCTTCCCTGAGGAGCAAAGTCACACGACCTATTTATTTCTAGAGGACTTGTACGTTTCAGAAGGAAAAATGATACTGCTTTTTATCAAAGAAAGAAGGTGTTTCAGTAGGATTAGAGTGTCTAGCAAGTAAACCTAAGGAATTTCCACATAGGCATTTTTATGAAATTTGGATGCAGTGCATGATAAACTAAGAGACTCATATTTTTTAGCGGTGGTGATTCATATTTAAGGAGTGAAGTGGTCCCTCTAAAATGAGCAACCGCGATAACTTAGAGTTAGTGAAGTAGTTTTAATTGATTTTTGTTATGAAAGCATCTTTTGATAAAAGAATATAAATTCAGCGTAGATATATTGGAGCAGGAGTAAAAATGACGGCCCACCTTTCCCGAAAGACACCAATTTTTTGCTACAAAAATTAGTTTTGCTTTAATGGAAGTAGAAACTATTAATGCTTCAAAAGGAAAGCTAATCAAGTTATATATATATATATATATATATATATATATATATATATATATATATATATATATATATATATATATAGTGGTAAACAACCCATGCTGCGCTCATTTGATGCTGCCCATGAAACACCTTGTGAATCTATATTTTTTAGCTATTTCATTCCTTTAATATACGGATATTTAAAGTCGCTGAACCTGAAATCATATTCTCAAAATGCAAAATAGCTGTTCCAGCATTGCGGACGGGACTCGAAGAAATACTTGAATAGATAGTAACTCGGTATGTGACTTTCAAATTACTGTAAAATCTACTTTTGAAGAAATAGAGAACAAAAGTGAACAAAACATGTTAAAAATGTTTACTGATTGTAACCGACGGCGTTAGCGTGCCCATGATGTAACAAATGGAGGTCTCACGGCTTCTTCCCCCTGCTTGAGTAGGTTGAGTCCCTCGCTTTTCAAAATTTTCTTTTCGTATGTCAGAATACGTTTCATTGTTTGAACGCGCAGGTAACATGTTTTATTCACTGTCATTTGTTATTATTTCAAAAGTACATTTTCAATGGTTTAAAAGTTCCATATCGAGTTACTGTATATTCAAGCATTTTTTCTAGTTAAATACTTTTTCTTAATTAGTCTTCCTTTTGAAGTTTTAATAGATTCTAATTCTATTGAATAAAAATAATTGGTCTCTTTCAGGGTAGTTGGCCCCCTAATCTTCACTCTCTCCAGTATACCTAGGGCAATTTCCATCTTTCAACAAAATATATTTTCATAACAAAAATAATTAAAATCGCTTCACGGTACTCTAAGTTGTCGCAATTTTTCCATTTTAGCCCTATTTTGGAGGCACCGTTTCACCCCGTAAATATGTCCTACCGCCACTAAATATAAACAAATAAATTAATTAATTAAAAAATTGTCTCCCTTGGTTTTTCAAGTGTTATAACATATAAAAATTGAGAGACACTTCCTCAGATTTACTTGTAAGTGAGCCGGCCGCGGTGGCCGAGGAGACTGAGGCGCTTCAGTCACGGTCTGCACAGCCACTACGGTCGGGGGTTCGAATCCCTCCTCGGGCATGGATATTTGTGCCGTCCTAGTTCGTAGGTTTAGGGACTGATGACCCCGTAGTTAAGTCCCATAAGCTTTACAAACAACAACAACAACTTGTAAGTGAAATGTTTTGAATTTCCCCAAAAGGAATCAATTCCACGACATGACGTGCTGCTGTAAGCAATATACACGAATAAAAAAAATACAAGTCACTGTTTGTTTAATGTAAAGCTCTCATTACATTAAATATTGTCTCTGGGCGATTATAACTGTTTATATACTATTAAACTTCATCTGCTGCTTGTTAATAATTCTGTGCTGTTACTCGTCGCCACGAAAATAATTATGTAATCCGTTCCACTGAATGTCAGTATGGTGCACTAGGCGACACTGAATAGTGTAATTCCTTCACTGCCGACGTTCCTTGTATGTAACTATTATACGCAGTATATGACTTAGAATTAACGTATTATAATACAGTGCATGCTATATGCAATGGTATTTTTCAGTAATCATTTACCTGCAACTTCGACAGAGAAGTAGCCGTTTAGTAATTTGCAGTGTAACGGCATTTTCAGGGTCAGCGCGAACTTTTACTTCGGATGCAGATGACAGCAGCAGCTGCTAACAACAGCGAAGGGTGACGATCTACGAAGAGCACAAGCTATGTAAACTACTACCACTGACGTGACGTATAATCTCTGTTATTGTAAATACTTAGTTGTAGTCATCTCTCTCAGGTGTAAGTTTGTAGCTCAGCTCTGTCTGATGTAAGCTCGTAAGGAGACGAGAGTGACTGAGAAATAATGTTGAACCATAAGGTCAGTTTTGTTTCGCAGTTAAAGTATTCCCTGTTTGGTGTAATATGTTCACTTTATTTAGGCAACACAGGAAGCCCAGTAGCGGGTTTCTGTCATGTGTGTGCTTGATGAAAGTATGAGGACCAGAGTTCAAGGGTCACAGTAAGAGTCACATAAAAATCCGAACTTCAAGATCAGCATCCAAATGTAAAATATGGAATCGATCAGAGTGATTGGTGTGAGACAAATACAGATTTATTGAGTTCCCTGTAATACCACAAAGTGCAAAACCAAAATATATTACAAGAAATACCCAGAGTTAAATGAAACTTATCTACATTACTTGCAAATTTTATTTATATGTGTGTACTGACGTGTGTTCTTTGTAACTATCACACACAGTATAAGTTTGAAAGATACGTACTGGACTGCATCACGTAGTATGCAGTGGTAATTGTCAGGTAGTCAGTAACGGCGACAGAGAAGTAGGCCTTGTGTAAGTGTAAAAGCAAAATGTATTCAAAAAATACCCGGACTTGCACGAGAATGACATTACTTGCAACTTTTATTCAAATGACTGTACTGCCAAAAGGGGGAGGGTTGGTCGTTGTCGCAGCGGCCGGCGCGCCACCGCCACCGCCGCAGTCGCCGGCGCCGCCGCCCCCGCAGCCTCCTGTTGTTTAGCCTTTGCTGGCGTTCCTGTAGTCGCAGCCGCAAGGATCGCACGGGTCGAATTTTTCCACCTCGTCTGGGCAGTCCTGTGGCACACATAATTCGCACTGCAGTACACAGCGGCCCCGTCGTAACTCAAGTCTACTATATGCACACGAATTTCAAACACTGATTGGGTCTCATGTTTCTTTTCTTAGTTAGAATGAAGCAATAATTGATAGGAAATCAAGTGTAGTGATGAGGTTACTAGTAAGATATTAACTAAATTATTACAGTATAAAATTACTTTTTGAAAGGTTACACACAATAAATTATCTAGTTTACACTGTCGCAAATAAATTTCTTAAAGACAGCAACTTTGTGTTGTGAATGAAAGGCTCATGGGGTCGAGGCCCACACAGTTTGTACATTTTCATTATAATCAACTGTTCCAATACCTCTTACATGTATTCAAAAATAAAGATCCATAAGTTTCTGTTAGTGTATACATAGTGCGTAAAACTGCGGCGGTGATAATGCTATATGGTATAATATTTTGGGGTAACTCTTCAAGTCAGTCAAGTGTCTTCAGAGTCCAAACACGTGTAATACGTATTATTTGTGGCGTAAATTCACGGACGTCCTGTAGAAGCCTCTTCAAAGAACTGGGTATATTAATTAACTACTGCCTCTGAGTATATTTATTCCTTAATAAAATTTGTCATAAATAATATATCCCTTTTCCCAACAAACAGCTCAGTTCATACACATAATACTAGGAATAAAAATGATCTACACAAGGACTTAAAAGCACTTACTTTAGTGGGGTCCACTACTCAGGAACACACATTTTCAGTAATTTACCATCAAGCATAAAAAATTTAGCTACACATAAAGATCAGTTTAAGAGGAACCTAAAAGAGTTTCTAGTGAACAACTCCTACTACATTAGTGAATTTCTAAATTGTACCAAATGATACATGCACTCATACCATATTAGCATGATACATGCACTCATACCATGTTAGCATTATTATATTATCAAAAAAACTTAAAAATGTATGTATCTATATTTATATTATGAGTGTATGTATCTGTATTTATATTATTAGTATTATGTATTATTCAACTTGTAAATTTTGTTTCTTGACATGTTCCACATCCACGAAGATTTCCTCAACATAGATCTACAGAACGAACAACTAATCTAATCTAACTTGGAATCGTACGCATTCTCGTCAGCAGAGTGGCTCGTATCAAGCCACGACGGAGTCTTCGTTTACGTGGTGATCCATCTCAACTCAGCGGAAGACGTCAGAGACTGAAGAATGTAATGTGACTAAAATGCCGCCAGATGTGAGCCATCCTTCAGTCTTCTCTGTCAATAAAAGTCAAGGCCCGAACAAGTGGTTACAGGGACACGAGTGTATCTCTAAATTCAACAACTGGGACAACACAATACGTCTGGATAATGTCTACTTGGAGCTGAAACTACAAAAGCATAGTTTCAAGATGTTTAGGGGCTGTGTAAGATAAGCGACCGTAAGACAAAGTAGGAAGAGCAGGTTGCACATCTTGTGTTGCTGAGGAGGCACTTCTCATGAAGGACATTGCGGCAACAGGCAACCTCATAAAACGGTACCCGTACATTGAGACGATGCGTCAAAAACGGCCGGCCGCGGTGGCCGAGGGGACTGAGGCGCTTCAGTCACGGTCTGCACGGCCACTACGGCGGGGGTTCGAATCTCCCCTCGGCCATGGATATTTGTGCCGTCCTTAGTCTTAGCTAGTTCATAAGTATTCTTGAATGGTTCACGGAAGTACCGTACTCCCGTGAGCCATTCAAGAATATGTTACGTCGGGAAAGCCTGAAACAGCACAGTTCATAAGTAGTTTGTAAGCTTAGGGACTGATGGCTCCGTAGTTAAGTCCCATAAGTTCTACAAACATTTGAATATTTTTCGTCAAAAGCGGAGAGGGTGTATAAATTTTAAACGAAATCTGAACGTTGTATCGATGGCTGCCATGGAGGTTGAAATCAATCCGTCAGACGTCATTTGTCAAATAGTTAGAGAAGACGTCCAACTGGATGTGGGAGCGCATATCGAGTCGAGACCACACACTTCAGGTGATAATAAGAGAGGAAATGGAACAAACACTGGATCCAATCTCTCGCTGTCCTTTTGTGTCAAAAGCGGCAGAACAGTCGAAGGCAAGACGTGTTTATGCTCCTGAAACGCAGCGCGAGAAAACTAATTTTGTGCCAAGGAAGATCCAGGACAACCAGCCAGTACATTATTCACCTTGTGAGCAATCAAGTCATGTGGTTCGCTACTGCGGGAAGTAGAGTCAAATATTTGCTGATGCCCGTGCCAGCAGGCTGGAAGCAAACATACGCTGACGTCAACAACAGAACAAACACGAAAGGCTGCATTTCAGTGAGTCATACCATCGCCGTAAGCTAGCCGCTGGAGAGGACGCTTCTCAAAGCGATAGTTTGGGTCTTCATCACCCCTTAGGATCTCCAGCCGTTCATCCGGGCGGCGCAACTTGGAAAACTAAAAGATGCCACCTTCCTTGGAAGTGAAGCCGCCGAAGAGCAAAATCTTCCGCAGTTGCTGACAAAAAGATGGGAAACTACAACCACACCCTTATTGATAGCTGAAGAGCACGAGCTCCTATGGAGTCAGGGTCATCATGTTCGATTATTTCGAAGAAGTACCGTCGCCATTTGCAGAAGAACACTTGCACAAACAACAAAAATACACAGCTGTAGGTGGCTAATGGGAGGGGGTGCAGCCTACAGAAAGTTTCATTATCGCACCTGTATAAATGACCTTCTTTTAGAAGAATTCCGTCATGACGTTATTCTTGAATTCGTCTTACTAAAGGCCATCCACTCAATTATAGGTTATGATTGCTCAGAGATTATGTTAGATGTGATGAGAGCCTGTGGAGGGGAACATGTGCATTCTAGTGTGTGGAGGATGCGTGTTATGAATGAAGTGGTTATTCCTGCATTGAGTGCTCCGAAGGTATCTGTCACGTGTGATGCAAAGCATCAGCCCATGGACCTCATACAGGAACGTACAAAAGAAAATACGATCCACCCATTTTGTCTAATTTAAGAAAGGAATTCAGGAACTGTGGATAGTCAACTGTTGCAAATAGCCACAAACTCTTTAAAGTGTCTTGTGCTTAGCAAGCGCTTAGCCGATAATTGAAGGAAAGCTGAATACCATAGATGCCTCTTGTGGCGATTTTCGTTAGTGCCGCCACTTCAAGATCTTCGGCTGTCGCCAGACTCGACAAAGGACCAACAGCAAAAAGTAGTTGCCATCCTCTAAGAGCTCCCCGAGTGCAAGTCAAGTGCAATTCAGATCAGGCGAAGATTTAACACATAATTAATACTGGCGATCATCAGCTAGTCAGACAGAGGAGGTATCGTGAGTCAGCAACAGAATGTCGAATAATTTGTGACGACATATAGAAAATGAATAGTGTAACATCTTTTGCCCATTCTAGAGCCCGTGGTTAACAACGGTGGTTCTCGACAGAAACAAGGACAGTAGTTCGCGGTTCGGTGTCGACTACAGGAAATCTGACAGGGTAGCCGAAACATATATTTACCCTCATCCACGAAATGGTGGACTGCCTGAACTTTTTCTCAACCTAGAACCATTCTTTGGGATATTGGAAAATAGAGGTAGATGAGGGTGTTCTTGAGGGAACCGCTTTTGTTAATTCAGAGAGCCTATATAAAGTATCGACATTCGATCTATATACTGCACCAGCAAATTTCGAACTGTTTATCCAAATCTACTATATCCTCTCAAATGGATGCCATTTAGCCCAGTCAAACTCTCAGAAAAAAGCCTGTACCTTGCAAAAGGTGGGGCAGAAGATTTTATATTTTCGACTCGTTCATATAGTTAGAGAGGTTTACCTTCATGAAACCTTCTACTTGTTATTGCAGTCATATATTGTCTAACCCTTTTCATTCTGTGATTTGTGTAAATTGTTTTATTATCAATTTGTCTAGAAACATTTATGTTTCGTAAACTGACTTTGATTCTCCCTTCGCCCGCTATATTTCCTTTATTATTGAAGTATTACTATGTTCCGAATGAAGTGGGTGGTAAAACACTCAGTTCGGCATCGTTATTTTTACTGCGACTCTAGTTCGAGTCCGACTAAAATTTTAACTTTATTAAATTATTCTCTCTAGCTCTGCTGCATCTTAAAAAAATACCATTTCATAATTTATTTGCAATATTGTTTTCATTATAAGGATTTTTGTCTGTCGGTTTGTTTCTGATTATTGGCTTGCTTCGCTCGCTTTAGCTGCTGCTTGCATTGTTTTGTCGCTTAACAAAGTTGTTCTACGTGTATTTTGTCTTGAAACTTCCATTTTTGTCTGTGTGTAATTATATTCTGTTTTATGGTATTTTAGCGAACTTCTCTTTGACGTACCATAACCGTGTTAATGATCTGTTAATTATAAATGATTATTTAACAAATATTTCCGTGTTTCGATGCCTCTTACCAGAGATATTTCTCCTAAATGCAAACTGATCTTTCCCAAGGTCGGATTCCACCAGTATTTCCATTCGTATTTCAATTCGTATTTTAATAATTCGTATTAGTACACTCCTAGAAAATGGAAAAAAGAACATCTTGAGTTTGTCGACCCAGCAGAGGGAAATTTTACTGACACATTCTTGAGGATATATACATCACACTATCGCAAAGATGTAGCCATACGCACGTGAATACAACCACCAAAGCGTGATCAATGTCGACTACCCGAGTTTACTCTCCTTTTGCAGTAATATAAGCTGTAATTTTCCGATGGTGACGAGGTACAAAATGTACTCTTGCGGAATGGGCTGCCATGAAGTTTCCACCTGGTGCCTCAATTGGGCCACATTTCGTACCGCTCATGCACACTGGGCGGCATGACGTATCATCCAGCCCCACACATGCTCAGCGGCGGACACATCTGGGGATGATGATGAGCAGGGTAATTGACGTACACCTTGAAGAGCACGTTGGGTTGTACAGGATACGTGTGGAGATGCACTGTACGGTTGGCAAAGCATATCGCCTTGTTGGTGTATGAATGGTGGCAAGACAGGTTTCAATGTACCTTGCACTGATCGATTTTCCTTCGACGACCTGTAGAGGAGGACGGGCAGTGTAGGTTATGGCTCCGCAGACCTTGATGCCAGGAGACGGTCTTTGCTTGTGTCTCTGTTTCGCACTCCCCTTCAAGACACCACACACTTGTACGACCATCTTTGGCACCGAGGCAACAGCGACTTTCATCCCTAAAGAGGATACGTCTACATTCTTTCCTTCATAAGCGCTTACCGTGACACAACTGGAGGCGGGCTGAACGATGTTGCGACGTGAGCGGACGACATCATAACGGCACGCATGATCGTGCATCAGTGTGTGGGGAACCATATCCTACACTGGCCGTTCTCTGGTGATCGTCTAAACAACATTAGACAGTGCACGCTACAATGAATCCTATTGCTATCACTCAAGCCCCAACAAAACGATATGCTTTTCCAAGAGGACAATACACGTCCGCATCTATCCCGCACCATCAGACATGCTCTTCAAGGTCTACGTCAACTACCCTGGCCAGCACTACTCCCAGATCCAATTGAGCATTGTAAATGCGACATAAAGTCGTTGAGGAGACAGGCGATCATGATGAAATGATTAGGTAGTACTGCTGTGAAGCTGGTTAGGTCGCAAATTCTTTATTATAGGAAATGGGTCTTTGACATTTTTCGGGATTTATTATGAACACTGCCTAGACCGCTTGTTCCCTGTAACTATTATGATTGCTACCGCTTTGTACAAATGTAATTACACCTCCTTGTCTGATGTAAAATGCCTTGTGTTAATTTTACGACTAATATTTGTTCTATCTTTGTCTACAGCTAACTGTCATAAGGTACGCTAATCGTATTTTTTAAAACACCTCTGACAATTTACTGGATTTGTCGAGCTGTCTATCTCATTTTAAATGAAATATTATTCTCTGTCACCTATTTTATTTTATTTTGCTTATGTTGTTTTAACTTTGACTACATGGTGCTTGTATAGTCTGTCATGATTAACAACAAAAGGGTTTAACAGCTGACAAATCAATGATAATTTTTGTTTTTGAAAGCCTTTGTACAAATGTTCTTTTAAAACCATTGTATACTTTATACTTTGTACAATAAGTGCGCAGCCGCCCTATGTAATTAATATGCATAACCTTATGCGATATGGCGCCACTATAATGCCACCTGGAGGCAAGGAATGTCTACCTGGACAGTACCGAATGTTTTAAAGTTTGTAGTCTGCTTTTGTATGTGTATCAAACAACTTCTTGCTTCTGTTCACGTGTGCACATGGCACGGAAGAGGTATAACACGATGTAAATCATCATTTTTAATATGGAATGTAACTTACTACTTTTTCTGTCATGTGAGAAATTGTGTTATTTTTATGTTTGTAGATGCTAATCTCATCTAATGCCGAAACGCGTCATTTTTGAGGGCACGCTATACATGAAGTGTGACCATCCCTGTCCCACCTCCTCCCCCCCCCCCCCCCGCGGGGGCGTCTCGACCTTTTAAACGTGCACAGTGCTAGTGTGTTCAGTGACATATGTGTGGTTTTTAATCCGTGCCTCCGCGATCAGCGTCAACGAGTTTTATCGTGCGCGCCGTCAACTGTCTTCGTGTTTGTCCTTGTGTTTCTTCGAATGTACTTTTAAACCGCCGCCGTGGCCTTTAACAGTTTTACTGACTATGTGTGCTTCTATTACCGCTTGCTTGTTCCTTTTTTCGTTCTTCCATATATGTTTGTCTCTTTGTCCATTTATGTTTCGTCCTTCAAAATCGCAACTTTTCTATTGTTTTTAAAATCTCCCAGTTTTTATTCATCTGTTTTATGTTCCTTCACAGTTTTTCATTACATGTATTTCGCATGACTGAAGAGCAGCCAACGCAGCTGCTGCCAGCCTGCTGACGGTAAATAGTTGGCTTTAAAATAACAATGAAGGAAAAAATGAAGTGTGACCTATAATAAAGAATGTGCGACCTAACCAGCTTCACAGCAGTACTACCTAACCACCCATTGAGCATGTTTGGCACTGCATGAAACTTCATACTGGGCGGTCTCCATGAGCGGCTCGAAATGTGGCCCAACTGAGGCAGGTGAAAACTGCAAGGGAGGCCATCCCACAAGACCACATTCGGCACCTCTACGATCGTCTCCATGGAAGAATCACAGCATGCATTATTGCAAAACGAGGGTATACACGGTACTAACGCCGACATTGTGCACGCTCTGGTGAGTGTAGTCACGTGCTTATGGCTCTGCCTACATCTACATACAAACTCCGCAATTCACTGTAAGGTGCGTGGAGGAGGGTACACTGTACCACTACTAGGCATTTCCTTTCCTATTCCACTCCCAAATTGAACGAGGAAAAAAAGAATGCCTAAATGCCTCCGCACGAGCCCTAATTTCTCTTATCTTGTCTTTGTGATTTTCACGCGAAATGTTAGTAGGCGGCACCAAGTTCGTACTACATTCAGCTTCAAATTCCGGCCCTCTAAATTTACTTAACAGAAATTCACGAAAAGAATGTTGTCTATTTTCCATCGATCCCCAATTGAGTTCCCGGAGCATTTCCGTGACACTCGCGCATTGGTCGAACCTACCGGTAACAAATCTAGCTGCTCGCCTCTGAACCGCATCTATGTCTTCCTTTAAACCGATCTGTTGCGGGTCCCAAACACTTGAGCAATACTCAAGACGCGGTCGTACAAGCGTTTTATACGCGGTCTCCTTTTACAGGTGAAGTACATGTTCCCAAAATTCTCCCAATAAACCGAAGTCGGCTGTCTGCCTTACTCACAACTGTCCTTACATGTTCGTTCCATTTCATATCGCTCTGCAATATTACGCCTAGATATTTGAACGACGCGACAGCTTCAAGAAGCTCACTACTAATGCTGTATTCGAACATTATGGGATTGTTTTTTCTACTCATGCGCATCACCTTACATTTTTCTACATTGAGAGCTAACTGCCATTCTTCGCACCAACTAGAAATTTTATCTAAGTCATCCTGTATGCTATTACAGTCAGTTAAAGGCAACACCCTCTCATACACCACAGCATCATCAGCAAACAGCCGCAAATTACAACTTACTCTGTCCATCAGATCATTTATATAGATAGAAAATAATAGCGGTCCTATCACACTCCCCTGGGGCACGCCTGACGATATACTCGTCTCTGATGAACACTCGCCGTCGATAATAACGTACTGCGTTCTATTACTTAGGAAGTCTTCCAGCCAGTCACAAATCTGCGAACCTATTCCATAAGCTCGTATCTTCGTTAGCAGTCTGCAGTGTGGCACCGCGTCGAATGCCTTTATGAAGTCGAGAAAAACACAATTCGCCTGTTGCCCTTCATCCATGACTCGCAAGATGTCATGTGATCGTGTGTCAATAAAATTTCCTTCTGCTGGCTCAACGAATCCATGGTGTCGTTTTTTTCATTTTCTGGGAGTGTATTTTGAAACAGTGACTTCTTAAGCTGATAGATCGGTAAATTTCACATTTGTCTGCCCTTCGAATAAACCGTAAAACAAATGTCCCGTTCGGAGCGGACTTCAGGGGCGCTAGTTACCGCTACGGCCTCGGCGGTGGTTGCGAACCACTGCAGGCCGCGTTGGGCCAACTGTCGCGGCTGTTTGGGAAGAAAGAACACCTGAATCTCTCTGTTCGAGCTCTGATTTCTCGCATTTTATTCTGATGATCATTTCTACCTATGTAAGTGGGAGTAAACAATATATTTTCGCATTCGGAGGAGAATGTTGGCGATTGGAGTTTCGCAAGTAGCCCACGCCGCAGCGATAAGCGCCGTTGTTGTAATGATTCCCATCCCAGATCCTGTAACATTTCCGTAACGCTGTCTCCCCTGTATCGTGACAATACGAAACAAGTTGCCCTTCTCTGGACTTTTTCGATGTCCTGCGTCAAACCCACCTGATAAGGATCCCACATTGGGCTGCAATACTCCAAATATGGACGGACAAGCGTAGTGTATGCAGTTTCTTTTGCAGTTCTGTTGCATGTTTTAAGGGTTCTGCCAATAAAACGCAGTCTCTGGTTCGTCTTTCCCACGATATTATCTACGTGTTCTTTTCAATTTAAGTCTGAAGTAATTGTAATTCCTAGGTATTTTGTGGAGTTTACGGTCTTCACATTTGATTGATTTATCTTGTAAACTTCACACTTCTCATTATTTAGAGTCAATTGCCAATTTTTACACTATACTGATATCTTAATCAGATCGTTCTGCAGTTGGTTTTGATCCTTAAATGATTTTACTAGACGGTAAATGACGGCGTCATCTGCAAACAAACTAAGAGAGCTACTTAGTTTTGCCCTAAATCGTTTATGTAAATAAGGAACAGCAGAGGACCAATAACACTACCCTACCTCGGTCAAATTCAGTCTGAGGCAGAGAGCGAGCGTATTAGTACCTGAGGCGGGCTGGGGCTGATGTTCTTGGCGGCGTAGGCGGCGAGCCCGATGGCGGCGGCGCCGCCCAGCGCGGCGATGATCCACTTGGCGTAGGGACTGGGCGTGCCGCCGCCGGGCCCGCGGTGGTGGTCTGGTCGCGGGCAGCAGGGCGGCGGCGCGGGCGGCAGCTTGCAGTCCGCGCAGCCGCGCGGCGCCGGCTCCTGCGAGTGCGGGCACACGCAGCAGGGCGGCGGCGCTGGCTCCTTGCAGCAGTGGTCGCGCACCGGCTCGGGGTCTCCCGGGCAGCCGCGCGGACCCGGCGGGCAGCGCCGCGGGCACAGGTCCCGCAAGTTCTCCTCCTCCTCGTGCTGCACACCACACCGACGCAAGTCAGCCCGAGGGCCTGTGCCATTGTTTCACTAGCCTAGAGTCCCGTCTAGACGTGTCGAAAACTGAACATTCCAAGTGTAATCAAAATAGCCACGGGTATACTGCCGGTCTATAGTGTCCAACGGCCACAATATTTCGACGATCATACATGTCGCCATCAGCAGGTGAACTGACGGACTGAGCTCCTGGAAACGCAGTGCCTATATCCTCCATTTGCACTCTCGGGGAAGGTCGCCCGCATTTTGAAAAAACACCAGGTTCGAACTGTTTTTTGTCCGCCGAATAAAATCCGTGCACTGGTAGGGAGCGCCAAAGATGATCTGGGTTTGAGGAAGGCCGGCGTGTACCAGATTCCGTGTCAGTGTGGAAAGTCATATATTGGACAGACGATGCGTACCGTCGAGGATCGATGCGTTGATCACCAGAGGCATTCACGATTGATGTATCCGAGCAAGTCGGCGGTCACTGAACATTATTTGTCGGAGGATCATGCGATGGAGTATGAACGCACTAGGATTCTGGTACAGACGTCGAGATACTGGGACTGCGTCGTTAGAGAGGCCATTGAAATTCGCACAAGTGACGACCTCAGAAACCGTGACTGTGGCTACAAACTTAGCAAAGCTTGGGAACCAGCGATTGGGTTAATTAAGAGTAAATCAAGCAAACGTAAGGAAGTGACGGCCACGGCGGACAGAGCCCTCCCACAGACGTCATCTCTGACGCCGTCACAATCGGTTCCACTGCGCGACCGCGTCGCGGGGCGCGGACCGCGGAGGGGTCGCTCCGCGGGCCGAGGGTATTTAAATCGCCCGCTATCGGGCTAGAACCCAGTTCCCTTCGAGCCGCATTAGCGCGCGGATCTCCGTGCCGGCGCGTTTCCAGGACCTCAGTCCGTCAGTTCACCTGATGATGGCGACATGTATGATCGCCGAAATATTGTGCCCGTTGGACACTATAGACTGGCAGTACACCCGCGGATATTTTGATTATCAAATACGTCGGGAGAAACTGAAGAATCACATTCCAAGTGTATATCAGCATCCAACCACATCTCTATTGTGTCTATGACGTCAGTGATCTATAGTGTAGTTGTTGACATTGGTAACTGAGGACACCGATCTTTCGTACACTGCTCAAAATAATTAGGGTATCGTGTGAGATATCGTACACAATATATATATATATATATATTTCACTGTTGAGAATAAAATCCGCTACCAGTCACATCAAAGATCGTATTATTTATTTATGACACGACCGGTTTCGGGATTGTGCCCATCTTCAGGTGCTTAAAACATTCAGAATTTTACATGTGTAGCCAGTTGGTAAAGTTCACTGTTTGGAGACAAATTATTTTATTAATAAATTCGCTATTATGAATACCAAATAATTTGTTTTCAAACAGTGAAGTCCACCAACATGCTAGACATATAAATTCTGAATATGTTAAGCACCTGAAGATGGGCACAAGGCCGAAACCGGTCGTGTCATAAATAAATAATACGATCTTTATTGTGACTGGTAGCGAATTTTATTCTCAACCCTGTATAGCAAGGTTCACGAAGTTCAGCCACATCCATCATGGATAAAACATACTTAGGTAACGTATTATATTCAAATATTGGTGACAACTGTAATTCTTGTGTAATACAGTACGACATTTTGCTGCCTCAACTCTTTACTTTCAAGGAAACAAAATGGGTATCGAATTTTAGAATTTATTTATATTTATGGTATGTTAAGATCAGAACGTAAATAACAATCAGGCAAAGCTATTCGATATAACTCTCAAAAATTCTCGAGAAAATCGTCTTTGATGTTTTGCAAGTACACGTAGGTAACAGTAATTAAAAATGTTGCAGCATTTGTCGGTGTAGCACAGGTGGCAGCATTCGGGCCTCATGGCCATGGAGTGAATGCTTCGAATCGCTCTGCGACTTCTTGTTTCGTCTTCGAATTCAGTTATATAAACATTTTGGTATCTTTAATTCCACGTGTAGTATCAATTTTTGTTTATGTATAAGTAGACGTGCCGAACATCTTGTCGTCACGTAAAGCCAATAGTAGAATCCGCGCAGGTTACGGCGGGCTGTACGCAGACACGAGTTTTCGTCCGAACCGCTGGGCGCGTTCATTCCTTCGCTCGGAAGTGGAGGCGGCGTCAGTCCACTTGCGCTGCCGGCCAGTGCACATCGAGTGAGCGCACCGCTATAAACGGCGTGGCAGTGCAGTCTCCAAGCGCTATAGGTGTAGGGAGAGTTCTGCGTATCTAGGCACGAGAGATTGTTGTCAGTGTAATTAAATTTGTGACGGAAGAGGCAAAAGAGGGGATAAAAATCTCATTAGAAGTGTCCTTGAAAGGGTGCTGGCCGCTACTGCTGTTTCACTTCGGATTCGGACAGCAAAAAAAAAAAAAAAAAAAAAAAAAAAAAAAAAAAAAAAAAAAAAAAAAAAATGAGAGAGAGAGAGAAAAACATCTAGATCATCAGTCCCCATAAAAAGGAAAAAAGTCATTATTGTTGCCCTCTAATATGGGTGACCAAGACACTTGCACAACTGCGTGGCATGGACAGTATGAAGTTACCAATCGTCTCTTGAGGGATATTTGACCATTATTATATGAGTGCAATATTCAGCTCTGCCCTGTGCCCTCTGCAACCGTTGTGGGAGGTGTTGGCCTGACAGCAATGCGTCTGCTAAGTGCATCCCAGACATGGTCAATTTGGCTTAAGTCCGGTGAACAAGCTGGCCACTCCATTCTTTCAATTACCTCAGCTTCAAGCATATTGTCCAGTGCAGTACTGTGGGGACGAGCATTATGGTCAAGCAGAAGGAACCCATTCCCTATAGCAACAGCGTAGGACACAACAAAAGGTCGAAGGATCTCTGAGCAGTCAAAGCGCCATTGTGAACGACATAGACGTCAGTGCTTTCGCCACCATTCGTCCACCACCTTGATATCGTGATATACCATGTATATAAGCAACAGGATTGAGCCGAATTCCATATTTTCTCCAGACGATGGAACGACAATTGTCCAACTGAATACAAAATCATGACTCATCTGTGCACAGCATCCGGCATCATTCGGTACGACTCCAAGCCCTAGGTTCTTCCGCCCAGTATCTGTGGGCTAAACGGTGTCGTAGTTTTAATGGAACACAAATCATAGGCCCTCCATGCATAGAGGTCACATTACCAAAGGATTTTACGGGCTGACTGTGTTGATATTGTGCGTCCTTTTGCTGTCTTGAGAGTGCGTTGCAACTACGTGGCATTCAGTTTCCTGTCTCGACGAGCTTTTAACCAGAGATAACGGTTACCTCTTGTTGATGTTAACTTTGAAAACCTTTGCCTTGCCTTCTTCTAACGATTCCTGTTGTCTGAAATCGCGTCGAGGTCCTAGAATGAACACTTAGGGACACTGCAATAGCTGCAGCCACTTCCCTCCGTGGCGCCCCACTTAAACCTTCCTATAGTTCTCCATGCAATAGCTTCGGTTAAGTCACGTTGTTGCCACATTGCACTACACTACAATATCTGAACCCAGCTGTTTGTGTAATTTGTTTGGTAAAGTCAACACCAAACAACTCTGCATCGACTTTCTGTTATTAACAGTGTCTCAGTTGGCGTAATGTTGTCTCCTCTTGGTAGATCCGATAGAAAGACGTCTAACTATTTTAGTTCATTCATGCAGAGATAATCATGCCCTTCCCAATTACCACGAACGTAAATAAATAGCTGCATTTCCATGAAAATCATTTCGTATCATTTCAACAGTGAGAACTGTTAGAAAAAATTATTTTCCAGATTATTTTATTATAAGCAATAAAACAACGAAAGTAAATAAACGTTTTTTACTGCATTTTCAATATTTTTTGATGTGTTTGCAAGTATAAATTTTCTTAATGAAATAAAATAAGTTTTGAATTGCTTGGACGACAATTTTACTACTTTGAGGAGCTCAAGAGAGGAGAGAATAAACTACGAGACATTTTATGAGAACATCAACAGTGTATCACCCTTTCGTCTATAATTAACTTAATCATCATTTTCTTGCTCCTAACCTCACTTCATCATTCAGATGCGACACAGTTGACAAGCCCTACAAATTTTGTGATAACGTCTAAATAAGAATGACCACAGGAGACTCCCTGGAGCAGAATGGGTAGGACACGGCAGGGTCGCTGAATTAAACCTACTCGTCTCGAATACTCAACTGAGGCAAGAAAGTTTATTGTGTAAAACTGCTTACGAGGTGGGGTCACTGTTTGAATCCAATTGTGAGACAAGCGTGAAGGTGAATCGCTCAAATACTTAAAATATTTCGCCTGGGCGGGCCAAAGAAAAAGAATTCCGAACACATAGAGCATCGGCGAAAGATGCCTCACTTTTTCGTTGTATATGAATCACAGGGATGTAATTTTGTGTCTGAGAATGTTGGAAGAAAAGTTTTTGGAAGTGAATGGATATGTGTAAGTATGTATAACTTACACATTTTGCTGAGGCGATCTTCTACAGCAGGTGTCAGCGTTATTATTGAAATGGGAATGTCCACAAGTAATAAAATATATAAAAATTGTGACGATCAAATATGGTGAAATATTTTATAACTAGAGCACATTACAAATTCAGCGTGGTCACTGACACCAGTTTCTATGGATTGTGATCATCTGAGGAAGACAGATAGTTTTTTTTTCTGAAACTGGTTAGGAAGAAAATAAATTGTTTCAAGATAGGCGATCTTGTCAGTTAATATAACAACTGTATATGTTTGTTTTGTCCACTGGGAAAAACCATTTCACAGAATTACTGTTGTGTCTTGTTGAAAATGTTGAAAGACAATGTTGTTGATTGGACGGATAGAAGATTGATAAAACAGCTCTATGTGGGGCAGTGAATCATGATTAGAACAGATGAAGATGAAACTGAAGAGGAGGCTATTATAAGACGTGTGAGACAAGGTTGCTATATGACACAGCACTCTTAAATATATATGCTGAAATAAGCTAATCAATAACACATTGGAAAAAACAAGTAATGGGACGAGAAAGATTAAGAAAAATTAGGTATGGAGGTGATATAACTGTACTGTCAGACACAGGAGTTCCACGTAATGATGGAGTATTTTGTAAAGGTGAGGAAGTAATTGGGAATGAAACTCATTGTGTATAAGAATAAAATGATGAAAATCGGAAAACAGGGCGACACGATCCATATATCACTAGACAAAAGGAAATTACAACTTCCCAATATTTGGAAAGCTTTACAACTTCCAATGGCAGTTGTACAGAAGACGTGATATGCAAAATCTTCATAGGGAAGAAAGCATTTGGCAGACTGAAATATTTGCTGACATCAAGGAAGATGCCCATCAGGGGCGGCTCGTTCTATAGGGTCACAGGGGCCTGGCCCCACCAGAAATTTGTGATGCAGTTTTGCAGTATTATATCGATCAGTTAGAGTGTGACATGATCCCCTCGAAATCGTAACTCAGTTTACAATGACGTGATCAAATGGTTTCGCTTGCCTCTTGTCGCAGCATAGCTGAGGCCCCATTAGCATGTTACGCAGCCATTCCGACAGCCGAGGTCTCTTACTGCCCCCACCCGCGCTCCTAATACTGCAGTCGCGGTGACGTCATAGAGCTGTTTTCCTTTCCCCTCCTCACCCCTCCCCTTAGTGCTGCCTGGACCCGTTGAAGTGGGACCCAGTGAAGCGGGCTGTACCTGTCACACTGCCACTCCCCATTCCTCGCGGTCCAAACACCTCCAAGGCCCCTCCAAGTTCTTCAATAAATTGTGTCTCCACAGCATAAACACAGACACCCAGAAAAGTACACGAAAAACTTGCCGAGGTGGTGGACCAGACCAACTACAGTATTACATACTCATAACCTCCAACAACAACAACAAATAATAATAATAAAATAAAAAATAAAATAACAATAGCAATAAAATAAATTTTTATGGCACATTTGTATAATTTTTTATTAGCTACAGTGTTTCATGAATTATATTAATTACTGCCATAATTAGCATATTACATATCTTTCGAATGTGTTTAAGTGATGTTATATAAATTGAGGTTATATATGAACACTTGAACTGATTCCATTATACTGGGTACTAACTTTTTGTGTGAGCCCCACCAACGAAACTGAGCACTAGCCGCCACTGATACCACATTTAACTCAGAAAGAATTTAGAAAAATTTTTATATGGAGTGTTGTTTCATGATTCTGAAACTAGAACAGTCAGAGAGAAAAAACAAAAATAATAAGTAGTTCTGAAATGTGTCTGTGGAGAAGGATGGAGGACTAGGGACTGGTGACCTGAGTAGTTAAGTACTGTACATTTACAAACATTTGAACATTTTGAAAATGTACTGAACGCAGTCTCCGAAAATGATGTCGAGCAAATAGTCCTTTAATCCACTAGAATAGTGAATGGTTGTGAAAATGTACTTGACCTCCAAGCAACAAATAATCCGGAGTTAATAAAGAACATTAAAAAAGACACAGAGGATAGTGAACAAACGAGTCTGAGTATCAGAAATCCCAAATTCATCAAAATGAAACGAACAAATATTTTCAAAAAATCTGAATAAAATTTAATTAACGCTTTTTTGAGTGAGATTCTCCAGTCTTTCGAAACTAACAATGTGAGTGTAGATCAGATATGGCTCACATTCAAAGAAATAATATCGGCAGCTTTTGAGTGCTTTATACCGAGAAAAGATGGGGCTGACCCGCCGTGATTCAGAAAACAGGTTAGATCACTATTGCCTAAGCAAAGAAAGAAGCATTCAAAATTTAAACAGACACAAAAACCCCAAGAATTGCATTCTTTTACAGAAACTCGCATTTAGCACGATCTTAAATGTAATAATCTTACAGTTTCCACAACGAAACCCTGTCACGTAATTTGGTAGGAAATGCTAAGAAATTCTTTTCGTATGCAAAGAATACTAATAACAAAATAGAATCAATACCGTCACCGCGCGATAACAGCAGTGATGGAGATGTGCTGTAGAAGGATTTCTAAACACAGCTTTCCGTAATTCCTTCACCAAAGAAGACCAACAAAATACCGGTACTTCAGAATTCGAATGAAGAACGGCTGTCAGCATGCGTAATTTTGAAATTAGATTTAGAAAAGTAAGTTCGAAGGCCACATATCAATTAGGTTCCTTCTACACTACGCTTAAGCAAAGCCCCATACGCAATTATTATATACAACCGGTCGCTAAGCGAAAGATCCGTATCCCAAAACTGGTAAGTAGCACAGGTCACTAATATTCATGAAAGACGATATGACTGATCCACAAAATTATCTTTGATATGCAGCAGGATTTTAGATCATATAATTTCCTCAAAAATAATGAACAATCTCGAAAGAACTGAGTGCTATAGACAAAGGGTTTCAAATCGATTTCATATGTCTAGATACCCGGAAGGCTTATGACACTGTAAGTCACAAGCGGCTTCTAATAATATTGCATGCTTATGGACTATCGTCACAGTTGTGCGATTGGTTTTTGAATTTTCTGTCAGAATGGACACAGTACGTAGTAACTGACGAAATATCATCGAGTGCAACAAAAGTGATATCTGGAGTTCCCCATGGATGTGTTATAGGGCTCCTGCTGTTCCTTATCTTTGTGAACGATTTAGGAGATAATCTGAGCAGCTCTTTGAGACTGTTCGCGGATGATGCTGTTGGGGGATCCCCATCAAATGGGACTGACGGAGGATACAAAGAAAGTACAAAGATGGGCAGCTGGTTTTGTGTTATGGCCGCGATATAGGGGAGGGAGCGTCAAGGAAATCATCTTTCTCTTCCGAATGCAAACATTTTTTGTTAGCACCCACCTACAGCGGGAGACATAGGGACCATTTACATAAAATAAGAGAAATCAGACCGAAAACGGAAAGGTTTAGATGTTCCTTCTTCCCGCACTCTATTAAAGAATGGAACGGTGGAGAAGTAAAATAACCCTCTGTCATGCACTTCAATGTGAGTTGCAGAGTATTCATGAAGATGTAGATATAGATGAGGTTAAAATAAGAAGAGATGGTGCTACTATGGAAAGCTTAGCTGTCGATTGAAGCCTAATGTGGATCTTTCTCTGGAGTACACTCTGACGATTAAACATTTTCTCGATTCCCGTTCTACACCACCGAAAACCCAACTCCCTTCATGTAACACTCTGTAAAATGGACATTATGCTAGAACTGCTCATATTTTCATAATTAAATTGACACGTTTACGAAGCTTCACGAGGAACAGTACATTAGAAAATGACGTAGAATATAAAAAAATTAGAAACTATGAACGCCAGAGATATACATAATTTAAAATGAATTATCAGACAACGCAAATTGTTTGTTCGACTCTTTAAGAAACACAAATATATTCCTGTGTGAGATCAAAATTATTACAACATGAAGTTTTGCAACTTTGTAGAAGATTGTAGAAGACAACACTGATGAGTAAATGTAAGTTAATTTCATAGCTCGTATATATATATATATATATATATATATATATATATATATATATATATATATATATATTCTATCCTGTGAAAAGTAATTTGAGTTTCCTTGCTTGTTTACTCGCAAGAAATTATGCTCTACTGTTAAGATTCCTGCCTAACCACGTCCTTTAAAATCATGACATACTACTAGAAAATAGTAAAGTACTGTGTTCAGTCGGAATAGACGTCTACAATATAGCCTAATATGAGATATTCATAGAAAACGGCAAACCACTTTCGACAAGCTATAGTTTTGTCGGTGTAAGTTGATCCCTGACAACTTCCATTGCTACTGCAAGCTTTCAACAACGAAGTGGTAACCGCTTCTGTCAAAAATTATAATGTGGAGTTCTTAGATGGGCATGTACAAACTTACATAAGCCTACTGGTGTCATTAGTGCATGACACCGTTTCGACCGATTTACTGCAGCCGTCAGCGATCAATTTACAGCGACTCAACTATAGACTGTGTATGTCTATTCCGATTGACAGCAGTAGTGTTTTCTACGAATATGTCATGAGTTTAAAGGATGTGGTTAGGCAGGGAACTAAGAGTACAGCTTAAATTCTTGCGAATAAACAAGCTACGATACCATTCGGATGCTCGCGTGTTCGATACATATTGACAGCAGGCCATTATCGATAGTACTCCATTATCGACATTAGGCCGTCAAAGAGATATGCAGCGCTTTTGATGAAGTCGGGTGTCAGATACCTGTCGACGGCTTTGAACAATGACGTCATACTTTGTCCGGAGACGTTACGGTCACAATACTTTTGATACAAGGATCGCATTATAATAAACAATTGACTGTATTAATTACCATTTTCGATGGAGTATATAAATGTGTATACGACTCAAATTAAATGAAATTAAAATTGAGTAACATTATAAAGTTTAAATAACGACAACGAATATTAGATAACAAATAAAATATGCAATGGAATTATATAAATGTGACAAGAGAATAACTATCTGAGTGGTATAAACATTAAATACTAAACTGAAACATATAAAAATGTTCAAAATATAAAGTACCATAATTACAACTGGTAATTAATATTAATATTCATAAACCTTAACGGGACACCCGCGGGAAATTGGACGTTTTCGGTGGGATCATATTAAATTGGAATAAAATAAAACGCTAAAACGTAATTAAGATAAAATTACTTGCTATGGCTATCTAGACTTGACCTAGATAAGTTCAGTTACAGATACCTAATAAATAGTGGCGAACCATAAAATATGAAGGGCTGGTATCGGTAATTAGAATTGATCTATATAGGTCAAGTCTAGATAGCGATACCAGATCATATTTTGTCATATGTCCACCTATACGTAACATCTATATGTGAAACAAAAGTATGAAGGGGTGGTATCGCTATCTAGACATCTAGACTTGACCTATATAGGTAACGTCTAGTTACCGATACCAGCCCTTCATATTTTATGGTTCACCAGTATTTAATAGTTATCGGTATCTGGACTTGACCTATATAGGTTAAATCCAGTTACCGATATACCAGCTCTTCATATTTCCTGGTTCACCATAAATAATGAAGGGCTGGTATCCGTAACTAGACTTGACCTATAGATTGTTATGGGAGCGGAATCGAAATGGATTTTCTTGTGGTTTTCTTATAATACTTCATAGCTGCCATGTCTGAATTTGGCAAGAAACGAAATATGAACATCTATGGCTGGAACGGTCGGACAGCTGAAGTTCAACATCCAGGTAGTCTAGAGATCAATGCTTCACCTATGTAAGTGAAGTCTAGTTTCCGATACCAGCTGTTACTATTTTTATTTCAAATATAGATCATGAATATCGGTATCTAGACTTGACCTGTATTGGTATATATCTGAAAAAATTCGGATAGCTTGTATCGCGAACAAAAGTATCCGTATGCACGTATTTAGTAGGTGTCGATATCTGCACATGAATTATAAAATTAGGTCTAGTTACCAATACCAAATCCTCGAACTTTTCTTTAACTCATATATGCCACTCACAATTATGCCCTGATCAGTTAAACTTTACTTACAGACGTGGCAACGAAAGTTGTTAATGTTGGCAATCATGTGACTTCCCCATTAGCCAATCGCGCACAAATGAAATGTTTTGTTAGGAAATCGTCATTTTACGAGTACAGATCCGCATTTTATGCTAATAACAATGATGTCTAAATAAATGTATTTTTTACAAAAAATCAAACTCACAGTATACAAACACATACACATCGTAATTGCAATTAAAAAATATAGATCAATTTAGCTAACGGAAATGAAATTATTATACAAGAACTAAACGAAAAAAAATTATAAATCGATATAAGTAGCAATTAAGAAAATTAAAAAAATACAGCAACACTACATGCAAAAATGTAATAGTGTTAAAAGCTGTTGTATAAACTTACCATTTATTCGTGTCACCAATCTTCCAAAAAATTATTACGATGACATATCAGTGAAAAACAGTCTTGTATTGAATATAGCAAGAAATAAAAAACAGAAATAACTTCGATAAAAATTAAAAAGAACACGTAACATATGAAAAAATAGTGAAATCAATTCCCAACCCCATACACAGTTAATATTTTACTTACCGTACCATCCTCACGTAATATTGTTGGCACTCGTGACGTTGGCATCAGTAATTAACGCGACAATACAAAATTTATGGTCCTGAATTCAACTATTTACGAAAACAATTAGTTTTACAGAGCAGATAATACTACATACAAGAAAAACTCAACCGCCAAGCAGGAAAATCATTAAATATTTACTTAATGGTCTGAAATAATCAACAATGAAGTCATTCTATGTGGATTTCTGGGAAAATGAACATCTTCAGAAAGATTTCGTATCATATTGTTGATGTCACCAACATAATCCCATGACGCCCCAGAATGGCACGTAACATTTAAACCTCCCTCCCCCCTTCTTCCAACTCCCTTCCCACCCATATCCACGACATCTACCGTCAATTAGCTTTATAAAACAGGTGTGTGCATAATTTTCAGAAAAGCCTTAAAATTACAAAAACATTTCGGAACAGATTTCCTCCAACAATATTCGTCCAAATGTCCTTGAAGTGCAGTTCACCTTCTTTACCTCCTCCCAATGACTGATTTAACTGCCCCCCCCCCCCCCTCAGTAGCTTTCTATTGTATTTGTGCACGCACCAGCTTTTTATCTCTAAATTCAAGTTTGTGGTTGACTGTAAGATGTGTATAACATCTTTGACCCAGTCCCTTACACGAAGAAAAACTGACAAAACAACAGACCCTTCCTCTTCAGTTAATGACGTTAAAACATCTTTCGTACGATTTAGTACAACCCGAAATATAACATTATCACAACCCCCCCCCCTCAGAAATAACCATCCCAAAAACCCATATTCCTACAACATCATTACCCCTCCAAAATTTAGGTTTCCCAAAATGTGATTCATTCACTTCAACAATGACACCCGGCCCATCCAAATAACGCCCTCATTTTATAAATTACCCGCAAACCTCCCTGCAGAAACTAAACCAATCAGATACTGTAGATTCAGATAAGTCTGATCAGTAGTACGAGATTTAGAAACTTTCACTAAGGACATATTTGCACCACATACACACTACACAAACATATATCCTCGATCTGCCCAAAAGATTGCAAAAAAATTAAATGTTCCCATTTTGTCATTGAGGATTGAGATGATGATGATTGGCGTTTTAGGGCGCTCAACAGCGAGGTCATCAGCGCCCGTTGAGGATTGAGAACAATTTTTTGGCATTAAACTTTTCTATATCTGCATTATTGCCTGCACAAATATTAGATTTCCACTTGGTTGATCTAATACCTTTATTCTTTTGTTACCTAACCTAATTCCATCAGCATCGTCCGATTTTCTTAGACTGCACTCCATTAGCCTTGTTTCGCTCTTGTTAATGTTCATTCTACATGCACCTTTCAACACACTGGCAATTCCGTTCAACTGCTCTACCAGGTCTTTTGCTGTCTCTCACAGAATTACAATGTCATCGGCAAAACTCAATGTTTTTATTTCTTCATCCTGAACTCTAATTACTTCTCCAAGTTTCTCTTTGGTTTACTTCATAGCTTGGTCAATGTACAAACTGAATAACATTGGAGAAAGGCTACAACCCTGTCTTACTCCCTTCCTAACCTCTGCGTCCCTATCATGCCATTCAACTCTGGTTTTTGTACAAGTTGTAAATAAACTTCCATTCCCTATATTTTACTCCTGCTGATTTCAGGATTTGAAAGAGTGTATTCCTATCAACATTGTCAAAAGGTTTCTCCAAATCAACAAAAGCAACAAATGTAGGTTTGTCTTTCCTTAACCTATCTTCTAGGATAAGCCGTAAAGTGTTCCTACATTTCTCCTGAACCCAAACTGATCTTCCCCAGTTCTTCTACCAGTTTTCCATTCTTCTGTAAATAATTCGTGTTAAAATTTTGCAACCATGACTTATGACTGAATGGTTCTGTAATTTTCACACCTGTCTGCACATGCTTTCTTTGGATTCGGAATTATTACATTTTTCTTAAAGTCCGAGGGTATGTCACCTGTGTCGTACATCTTACGCACCAGGTGAAATAGTTTTGTCATGGCTGGATCTCCCAGAGACATTAGTAGTTGTGAGGGAATGTCATCTACTCCAGGGGCCTTGTTTCGACTTAGGTCTTTCAACGCTCTGTCAAATCTTCACTCAGTACAGTATCTTCTATTTCATCTTCATCTATTTCCTCTTCCCTTACTACAGTATTGTCTCTTCATTTCCTTTGTAGAGCCCCTCTATATAATCTTACTAATGGAAAAAATACACGTAAGAAAGCCATAAAACAATTTACGCTCAAATAACAAATGACAAAAATATATATTTAATATATTCCAAGGGTTTAATAATCATTATATTACATATTTCTGTAAGAAATCATATATTAAAAAGGGACCTTTTATTATTAAAAAATTCACGATATACGGACTTATACGTACATACTCATGTAAGTATTATCTGTGGAACAGATTTATCAGCGACAATATAAACATTGATGGAAATAATTATGTAATAATTGACTTCCTTGGTCAAAGACGACGGGTGGTATTGGAGTCTAGACTTGAACCCAACACTTCTTTAGAGGCCTCAGATTAATTACATTTTAGCACTTTTTGACTTGTATACAGTTCGTGATTGTTTGTCTAATCAACGTCTTCTGCATTTAAAATAGGTTGAAATTGCAAGATTAGCTCAAAATAAAGTTCTGAAAATAGTCAGACTGTTTCCGGAATTAGGGGTAATCATAAATTTCATGAATTAAAGGGGAACTTACATCAGCACAATTTTAAATGACACAGCTACTATTATAGTTAACATTTTTCAGTTGGTCACAAGTCTCTCTGGGGAAAATGTTTTGAACCTCCAACATGGCTAGTAGTACCTGTATTTATGACAGTAAATGGCCGTTTGGCAATAACAAAGATGTATCTCTTGACCATAATGATGCACTAATAGACTTCTTGCATCCCGAGAATCGTGTACATCCATTTCATTGGACAACAGGAACAGAGTTTCCCACGGTTTCAGAATGACTTAGTATCACCATCCTTCGTGCTCTATGTACGACACTGACGACAGTAAGCGTAAGTAGTCTGAACGGAATTAAGTCAATACTGAAAAATTACTATAGTTAAGAAGACTAACTATAAGCACTAGTGAAATATGTCAGGTCCGGTAGCCTTATGAGAAACCCAGCTGTAGACTTGGGAACCTGCTGTACAGTTATGGTTAGGAACTTTATTAGAACCAATGTAACAAGCCTGAAACCTAGCAAAGCGACCCACATCGGGCTTAGGAACCTGTGGTTGTTCTTGTATGGTGTTGGGGCGTGGCCCCTTGGAGATAGGGCTACCATTTCTTTTACGTATAGTAGTAGCATAGCTACAAAACTCCAGAGTTCATGTCGCGGCATAGTGTGGAGTGTTCAGAGGTTGGCAGTGGCCGCAGCCCACCAGTCGTAGCACAGACGGTGACAGCCAATGAGATATTAGAGGGTAACAGCTGTTTTGCTTGGCCTTCACAATAGATAATATTGATTGTAGAAGGAATATCGTAGTAATATCGTTGTTACT
The DNA here is from genome assembly GCA_026315105.1 of Locusta migratoria. Lineage (NCBI taxonomy): Eukaryota > Metazoa > Arthropoda > Insecta > Orthoptera > Acrididae > Locusta > Locusta migratoria. The sequence continues at coordinate 647,935,286 of CM048744.1, read as the reverse complement.
TACTAATGTCACATCGCTGAAGCAATAATTTTGGCGGAAGTTGAAAAACATTGAGAAGGAAGCACAGAAAGATTTGCAATAGACAACGTTACAATCAACACCATTATTGCATTTATTTGGTAAATGCAAATTATAGACTACATTTGAAACACTGTTATTATTACGAAATAAGAATCGACGTAATTTATGTTAGCATATTGATGAAGTAAATAATTAATGCTGTTTCTGCTCTATGGTTGATAGGTTCTTGTATGTACCCTTGTCCGGTCAGTGAAAGTAATTGTCCTCGTAAAATGAAGATTTAGAATCACTTGATCACTGTTTCGTACAGATCATAAAATAAATAAAACATGCTATACATGCTCTATGGTTGACAGGTTCATGTATGTACCCTTGTCCGCTCTGGAAATTTACTGTTATCGTCGCCGGAACAATTCATAACAAAACATTGTAAATTAACACCCTGCAAATTAAATCAACTCTATTTAAAAACGTAACGAAATCACGAAAACTTCCAACATATTCCGAAAATATATTAAAACGCGAAAACATACAAAACAAATAAATATTCGTACCTTTGCCTCCATCAAAACAAGATCAGCATATTTTATTGACTTTCTCTCCATATTCACAAATGTTAACTCTCCCGGTAGAATCGACAAGAAAACAACGCGAAATGAAGTGACAAGAAAACGCAACACCAAATAAACACATTCGAATATTGCGCGAATATAAATCAGCGAATTTCATTGGCTCCCGTGCACTATCGCCTGATTGGCTGGCCATAGCCAACATCTGAACACCCAACACTACGCTGCAACACGGATTCTGAAGTTAAGCGTAAGTTTTAGATGCTTAATATTATATCAAAAGAAAAGATGCCAACAAACAGAGGTAAGCGGAGAAAACAAAACTTTACTCTTTCTAATTAGGTAGAAACAAATTCAGTGACCACTATTGTTAGACGTTTGACAGCAAACTTTGGTCAAATTTATGAACTAAATTTAAGACACCCAGTTTAGGTTCAAATATTTCAGTAACTAAAAAGGCTTGGAAATTAAATTGGTAATTCGCTTTAACCTCATGCCTTCTGATGATAATAACAAATAAATAATAACACCTAAAAGTGTGTTAGTTTGAAGACACTAATGGTTGAAACTGCAGTGGCGAATGTGTCTTCAGCTTCCCCCCACCCCCTTTGAGCTTTAATTGTTGAAATTGTGGTATCTCATTTACTATGCACGTTTATTATATTTGAAAGCAGTACTAAATGCTGAGTAAATAAAACCTACTTGCAGGTTATTCACTGCAATATTAAACTTACAAGAAGTTGTGGTAATTTAAAAAAAAAAAAAAAAAAAAAAAAAAATTACACTCGAGTTGTTGTACGACCGGAATCGATATATTATATCGAATGTCGATTACGCGTCGCTTCACGCGCGAGTTGAGTAAATACGGATATTTACTGATGTATCATAACGTACAAATACATTTTTATTACTAGAAATCTACCGATAATAAACTTACTTCACTTGCTTAAAGAGCGAAGTGTTCGTCTTGAAGTACGGCTTCAGTTGTAAATGCAACTTATTGATTATCAGAGTCTTCGTCTTGAAGTAGTCTGCGTGCTGTATAAGCCGCAGGAAGTAATCCATTACATCCATATCCTGGTTAAACTTTTCAAGTATCTTGTAGAAAAATAGGAAGAGTATCCGGTGCGTCAACTTTTCAGCATATTCTCAGATTATAAAAATATAAATATTAGAATACGTACAGCTGGTCTCTCTATACTGCACGATCCTCTTTCTTGAAAACCCAACTGTGTTGACTTTGAAGTTGTCAAATATTTTGATATGTCTACGAAAGTACGCTAATGGACCAAGTGACATCCAGCTGATAGCCCTGGTGTTCAATCTGAGGTAATGCGCTAGAGAACTTTCGTTGAGATAGGCAGGCATCAATGATAAAATTTTCGGATTTTAAATGATCATAAGGCATTGAAACTCAATAGCTCCTAATACAAGTTACGTATTCGAAGAAATATACATAATAAGGAAATGATGGTTTCTTTCTACTACGTAACTGCAAAAGCTGTTATTTACCGCAATTAAATTTTTTATTAGAATTAAAGAGACATACAGCACACGAAAAAGATTTTCGTGGAGTGTTTTAATCAGTTAGAAATCTGAAAACTTTCTCTAAATACACAAAAATGGGTAATTCCAAGAATGCTTGCAATCGAAGTATCTAGACCTGAAACGATATATATCGAACGTGCTACTCTAAATCGATTACGCGTCTACTCACGCGCGACTTCGGAAAAAATAAAACTGTCACACACATTTAATGGCTCAGATAAAACAAAAATTGTGCTTATCCTCCTAAATTACAGATTACAGCAACAGAATGTACCATCGATCACAGGTCTCAGCCTCAAAAATTCGCGGGAAAAAACTTCAGTTAATCTATACCTCACCATCAGAGTGAAGCTACAGATCAATTTTTAAACACAAAAGCTTAATCTATAATCTATGTTCTGGTTGTAAATAAACTATCGTCTGTAACTCAGTCACCAAACAGAGCCGTCGTATCTATATTTGTCATTTATTTTTACAAATAAAATTGTTGATCTTTTGTTCTCGCTCATCTCAGAAATATATATAGTGTATGGATACCTAAGGCTTATGCCACATTATATTACAATGTGTATCATCAGAAATATTCAACATATTTTTACAAAAATTACTACGATTCTGCTGTAAAAATATTCACGTCAACGCAGCTTTACATTACCACTCGTCAAAATAATTAGTAGATAAACATTCATATTTTGTCATCTCGCGCATCAATGTCTACATAATAGATTTACGGGTGCACTTTCGATATATATCGTTTCAGGATGAGATACTTCGATTGCAAACATTCTTGGAAATTACCAAAAAATGGGTAACTTGGAAGAATTCTTGCAAGCGTTCTACCAAATTACCAAAAAAATGTAATAATAAGTAGCAAAGAACTAACTTAGGAAAGCATCATTATTGAAGACTCATATAAAACCTGTTTAACAATTAGTAGCGATATAAATTCGAATTATGACGGAGGCGTGGTCGCAGATTAGATAAGTGACGGAATTCTATTCACTGGTATTATACAGGGAAAACGGAAATCAGTCTACGAAGGATATATATCGGTCACAAAACTCTGATGTGCCTCAGATTAGATTTCAAAAATGTTCAAATGTCTGTAAATCTATCGGACCAAACTGCGAGGTCATCAGTCCGTAGCTTACAAACTACTTAAACCTAGGTAAACTAACTAAGGACACACACACACACCCATGCCCCAGGGAGGACTCGAACCTCCACGGCGAGCAGCCGCACGCTCCGCGGCGAGGTACTTTAGACCGCTCGGCTACTCCACCGTGGCTCAGATTAGAATTTTTCTCATTTTTACGGGCCTCATACAGATCTATCTGTGACACATTAAGTTCGCTTAGGACGTCAGCAAGGACGGTGGCAGTTTAGTTTTATCTACGCGGAGAGTCACGCATTCGCTGTTTGTTTATCTGTGGTCTAAGATTCTATGGTATGATTTGCTGCAAAACCCGAACCGTTGGATACTTCCAGAACACTTCAACTACCAGGTGTAAGCCTGCTTTCAATGTTTCAAATCCAGCATTAAGAGACCAATATAGAAATATATACTGCAATCCCCTGCGAATCGCTTCCGCAAGGACCAAATAAGGCATTTTAGCAGTCAGCAGCCCACCAAAGACGACTGGAACCGGAATAAACAGTGACATGCTATACTGTGACAAGTACGCTGTCATGCACTCAATGATCTCTCTACATAGTTATTAAATTTTAGTTGTAATGTCATGTCAGCCAAAGATTCCCATACTTCGTTACTTGCCAAACCACAACATGGCTGCTAAGAAGTGTCACTATAAAATAAAAACAGCCTACTGTTCTATTCCTTTCTCATATCAGCCTATAACATCCCATACTAACAAAGATCAAAACAAGAAGTGAGTAAGCAATTCATTGTTGAGTAAAAACAAATGTCAAATCGCTTGTCAGATTACAACAAGGTACACGATGAAAAGCACAGGCTGCAGTTGTATCTTGCAGACCAGAGATCTACTTCTAGGTTGTATGGAAATAGATTATTACATGAATTTCACAGTAATTTAGAAAGTACGTATGTAGCTACGGATGTAGATGACGGGATGAGGTAAATAGCGAAATCTATGAAAGAGTAACTGACGCAGCGTCAAATATGGTCTGTAACGTTACCTGGTCACCGCAACAGTCGTCCTGTTCTTGTGACGAGTAGTTCCTGCCGGTGGTTCTGGGGGCTTTCTTGCGGTTTGCAGCGAGTTGGATGACCAGAAATCGCCTCGCGCTGCCCGCCGGTCCGGATAGCATTCTGCCCTCCCGCTTGCGACAACGACCGTTGTGTAGGATTGCTGTTAGTGTATGTTCCTTGATTTCAAGTTACTTGATATTGCAAGCTCTTTGAATGTCAACATTTTGTTTCTTCCTATTCTGATATTGAAGAAGTTACCAACGTGACAGTTACATGTTTAGAGCTGCAAGTGCACGACACTCGACTATTTCTGTTGAAATAATTATTTGTCATATTTTATCAAATACGGAGCATGTATTGACGCTCTGTCCGAATGCTAATCTAATTCTTGATGGCAGCTCCTGTGCTCGTTTATCTCTGGTCTAAGATTCTATGGCATAAGCATTGTGTACTGCGCATGACGTCAACATCAAATCAAAATAGATACGCGACGTCCGTGCGTCGAACTTGTTTACATCTTGCGCCAAGCCCATAACCATAAAATTTTACGTATTTTCTGTGTTTGAATACACTTTAATGACACTCACTACACTGTTATAGATACGTTGCTGCTATGGGTGCAAATCGAAATTCGTTAAGCCAGAAAAAGTTGCGTTCACTTGTAAGCACCATAAAGATCTAATTAGAGTAATTATGGTGTGAATACAACTATAACCGTGGCCGATACGATACTTTTATCACTCATAGACATTTACGGTTTGATGCGGCAACACATTAGTACACAAGTACACAAATTCTGGCTGCGGAAACCTACACAGTTATAATACAATCTGGATGTAAGATAATCTGCAGTAAGAAAGATAATAAATAGCGGTAGCGATAATTTGGAACAATGCTTCAAAGCAATACATATCAATGATGCGACTGTCACTGAGCCAAATATCTAACACGAGAGCATCGAAGCTGTACTCTTAGGTTCCTGCCTAACCACATACTATAAATTCATAAAATATTCGGGTAATTTGCAAGAAGCGTTACAGGCGAGCGTCGCAGTAACCATCGTTGATTGTTCACTCGCAACAATTTAAGCTGTACTCTCAGGTTCCTGCTTAACCACATCCTTTAAAATCGTGACATACTCGTAAAAATAGTAAAGTACTTTTGTCAATCATAATAGACTCTCGTAATAAACAAAATCGATTTTTCACTACTTCGATATCCATCGTTTGCAAGCATTATACCAAATTACAGCGGTAGCTATCCCATCTTAAACCAAATTGCTTCTGTACGTCAAAAGTCAGTGAGTAGAATATTCACGGACCTTTTAATACTCAAAATCTGCAGCGTATTTGTAGGCAAACCTCATAGAATAACAAAGGAAGTTTTGTAATTAATGTATGCTGGTGTGCAGTTGAATCACATCTCCATACTGATTGATCATTCCAAAGACATTCCAACTCTTTTATGTGTCAGAGATTTACAAACTGATGTGACACCTCTGGCGGAGAAGGTTAGAATTAAACGAACAATAAATCTATCGTAAGGCCGGGTCCACACATTGGAACCAACGTTGGCGCCAACGTTTCTTACGGCTCCATTGCTTGTCGGTATTTTGACCAAACATCAAAGGACGTTGGGCCAATATGGTACGTCGTACACACATTGGCGTCAACGTTTCATTCTGTCTTTGTCGTCTGCTCATCTCGAAACTGTTTGTTTCTTCGTTCGTTCTTCGTCGCCGTTTTAAAGTTTCGAAATCTCTTTGTAAATATTAGAACTGTATCAGAAAGTGATTCATTGGTGAAAGAAACCTCAAAACACGAAAAGCCACAGCAAAACTTGGGCGCGAACTGTGAAATTAAAAACTTTTTAGACTTTCGACACACTCCATTACTGAATTTAATTTTTAAATTTAACAGTGCAGTACTTAATATTTCCTGTCAAGTTTTAAATATTGTTTTGCGAACTTCAAGCACTACCAGTGGTATCAATTACATGGGTGTTTTAAAAGGGAAGGCTTCTAAAACTGCCTCCTATAGAAAGAAATCGATGCGTAATACCAAAAGAATAGCATCCCTCCGAAACACCTCTTTCTTTCTTATTTTAATTTAAATCATTTAAAGTAACATGTCTAAGTTTTAATAATTTGTATCGTTTACTTGTAGGATATTTTAAAAATTATTGATTTCGTACCGTAATTAATGTTCGATAGGAAGTGATACAACACCCCATCATCTTTTACGTATGTTTCCCATTTTCGTTTAAAATGACAAAATGTAATTATTCACACTTAAAAGTGTTAACGCATGGCCCGCGATTTGTGCGTCAGATATGTTTACGTTGGCTCTCGACGAATTCAACTGAAAGTTGTCTCCAATGTGTGGGCGCTGTCGTAAAAATATTGGCCAATATTGGCGCCAGCGTTGGTACCAATGTGTGGACGCGAGGTAATAAGTGTCAGCTAACGTCTTCCCCGAAATGCGCCATAATTTTGTTCCTTCAGTTGGCTTAATACAGATTACTAGGCCTAATTCATGTGCTATTAATGTAAGTTCCCTATTACCACTTTTCTCTGTTAGGGTATATTACACGGAGCGTATTTGGTCGCTAGTCGCTGGCGTCTGTTGTCGCTCGGCGTATGAGCGAATAGCGAATGAATACGCTCACGCAATGACACGCAGAGACTTCAGACGCTAGCGTCTTCGTAAAAACAATTGAAACACTACGTAGCATATGATACATTGTTTTGGTGATACCAAACAGTTCTGTTTCCCAAGATGCGACTTGACCATTTTCAAGTCTACAGCAAATCGGAAATAGGACAAATTTAGTAATAGACTACGATACCTTATAAAACATAAATAAGGCATTACAGTCATCAATATAAAAAAAAACGTGTTAAAATATTATACATCATACCTGTTGTTACATTCCTTAACGAAGATACACTTATGCTGTGATGATGCCATATGGCTATATTACATGTATTGATGACTGTAAGTTAATGCATTATTTATGTTTTCTAATGTAGTCTAATACTAGATGTATCATTCTATTTCTGATTTGCTGTAGACTTGAAAATGGTCATCCTGCCAGAAACCGGTCGTCGAAACGACGGAAAATTTTGTGATCATTGACGTAAATAAGAATATTAAAAGTTCTGTGTCCTACCAAACAAAATATGAAGTGGAATTGTAGTCAAATTTCTGAACATTTATCAAAGCTTTCCAGTATTATGGGACATTAAAAATAACGACTATTAAAATTTTATTCTTGGTGAGATCGCCATTCTCATGATGGTATTGTGTTTCCTTGTTTTATCCTCTACCATTTACAGTAATCTATCAAAATTTTCTTATGTGATCCTTATTATATTTCTGTAGGCAGAAGGACCTTCAGACGATAATTCACCCAAAAGATTTTCAGAAGTACCATATTTATCCCTCCTCGCAATCCACCTTCAAATCCATTTTCTTTTATTCATTTCTACTTTTCCGTTTTGCTTTTGGTTCATTAATTGTTCTTTTAAAACTGTTGCGAGAAACACAACGCCAGCATTTATAATTTCCTTCGACGTTTTGACTCGATTGGTGGCTACTTTAGACGCTCCCGTATATGACACGGGGCGACCAGAAACGCCAGCGATCAAAAACGCCAGCGACCATCGTCTAAAGTAGCCCACTATTCAACTTTAGACGCTCGCGTTTCAGAGCAGCGACGTTGTTCGCTGTCCCTGTTTACACGGAGCGATTTAGCAGCTGCGTCCAAATCTTCGACCATAGATACTAACAGACCGGACAAACAGCAGAACGGCTATACACATAGCGTGGTTCAAACATAGGACCACGCGACTGTTGGCAAACATTAGCCGGATATAATAAACAATTCCGCAGTTTTCAAGTAGAGACGTTGATACCATGAAAACGCTGCCATGCCCAGTCTACCAGTATCTATGGTCGAAGGTCCAAATACGCCAGCGACTAGCGACCAAATTCTCTCCGTGTAATATACCCTTATGTGTTGTATTAAATTAGAATGTCACGGCTTGGAATATAATAGTTTAACTGTCTGCAAACAGTGCTAGAACCATTGATTAGTCGTAAAGCAGATATCATGGATTTAAATTTTTTTTTAAATTGTAGGATTATCCAAGTTGGTGATTATTACTGTTGCGTTTGATCATAGCCGGACCGTCTGAACAGTTGACGTCACAGTTGGACTAATCGCAGAATCGCACACCTTTTGACAACTATTCCTTTCCAGCTACGTCTGCTGTTTTGTCTACCAACACTGCATAAAACTTGGGTTTTTCTATGTCAGTGGCCATATTCTTCCTAATAACAACCCCACACAAATTAATTCATTTTGTATTTTTGGCGACTTGCATTGCGGCAACAATTTTCCATATGACACCTTAAATTTTCATTGCCAGAGCTGATTCTTAAATTCAGTAAATCTAATAAAACACCTTTATCTGCCTGTTTTCCTCTAAGAGACACTTCACATAGTCCACAAAAAACTAGACAAGAAAAAATCGATGACAATATTTGCCTGTTTTCATCGATTACTTTTTGATGTACGTTTTGCAGCTGGGTGTATACAGGTACGTGATCAAGAAAAGCTTTTGCTGCAGCTGACGGTGTTAAGTGAAGCTGGGTATTAGCATGTTTCCGACACTCTTTATGAATATTCTTAAATTTTGTGAATGCCCTAATGATGAACGATCCCGAAACGCCTCTAACCGTGCAAGTCACTGGAGGAAACAAGCGATGAATTTGAATAACCAGACAGAAGGTAAACAAATCATCTTACACTTTGATTGACTGAGTGAATTAGGTCTGCCATTGGTCCTCCCGTTTCACGAGATTTTCATCTGTTGCCAACATAAACACTGGAGCCCGGTGAGAAGCGTCGTAAAGTTTTACCCAAGTACATAGTGTGCAACACCGATTACTTAACACTCATGAAACGAAAGTGATTGTTTCTTTATTGTGGTGTTTTCAGTCAATATTTGTTTATTACTGTGATGAAGATTAATAAACGGTTTGTGTGAAATGGTCGCGGAATATAAAGAAGGTAAAATTTTACTTAAGGCCTCGGAGTCGTAGTGCGCTTAAGTTGGCAACGACCTTTCAATGTTCCGTGGAACAACGTTTCTTGTTGATGGTGACAAAAGGTATGTAATGCTATTCCTGCTCTAGGATTGAGAAGTTCCTGTATGTGGTCTTGCACACAGTGTAAATTAATTATTCTCATAAAGCGAACATTTTGTTGTCAACATTAGTACATTACGCCGTCGATTCCGTAAGTGAAGTTTAACACAAAGAATAGTAACATAATTGATCCGAAACGATTGGCTCCTTAATTAAAAGCATTTATTCGTATTAGTTATTCATGTTATGGTAAAGCACAATATGTACATATCTTACTCCTAAAAGCGTTCACGAAAATTTATGAAATATAAATGTACACATGCTGCCTTGAGGAAACAAGATGACGATTTTGTAAAGCATGTATCTGTTACACTAAGATCACACAGCTGGTATAATTACTGGTTTACGTTGAATGTCACCAATCATGTGACACTGGCATAAGCCAGATGTATGACAACGCAAATGTTTTGTCATGAAGTATTTGTTGTACGAGGGAAATTATGTTTACTAAGCGGGTAAGGGTACATACAAGAACCTGTCAACGACAGAACAGGGAGAGAATTATTCAATAACTGAATGGTATCAACGAAATACTACTAAAACGATCCTATGTGGTCCGAATTTCTAATATTAACATCTTGGCAAAGATGTACTGCCGTGTTGTAGATGTTGCCAACATAACCACGCGAGGCCGTCGGGACGAAAAGTAAAATTTCACAGCAATAATCATCATATACTCGCACATAAATAGTCGACATCAGTGTAACGACAGATCCAGAGTCACTAACGTGTTACGTTTTTCCGTATTTCAATTCTGACCGATTCAAAAAGTTTAAACAATGATTGTATTTCGCGTTACAGTTTCAAAGTGTGCTAAATAGTTATATCTACGAGTAATGTCTTATCAACTATAGTCAAAATAGAACATTAAAATGAAAACGCATCAGAGATTGAGAAGAATACGCACGGAAATGAGAGTACGTATGCAATCACATATTGGAAAAATTCGATATATACCCTCTAGAATGTAGTAGAAAACATAAAATTGCTTTGTGTTTATGGGGGTGTTCATGATTTAAAAACTTACGTTCATGTTCACAGCGACATACCTAATTTGGCTGAATTACTTGGACACCATATCCTGTCAGTCGGCCGCGAGCGTAAACAAAAAACTATTCATGTACCACTTTACATGCGGTAAAGCCACCTCCGCTACAATTTAAAGCCTGTCAAGCTCATTTTGAGCCGTCTGTACTCTTTTACCTGCTTCACTTGCTGTGTTTTTATATTTTCTCCTTTCATCAGTGTCTTCTGTTTTAATCAAGAATTTCTATTAGGTTCAAAAAGTTCAATTGTTTGTAAACCTTATGGGATTTAACAGCGGGGTCATTAGTCCCTAAGCATACAAACTACTTATGAACTAGCTTATACTAAAGATGACCAAAACATCCATGTCCGAGGGTGATTCGGATCCCCGACGAGGAACGGCCTCGCGCATCGTAACATAGCGCCTCAATGCGTTCGGCCGCTCCGCCACGGCAATTTTTATTAGCCCTTGGCCGTCTACCTGTATAATCTTCTGCGGCCTTCATTTCAATGTCTCTCAGAACTGCTTATTCTTTCTCTGCTTTCCCCCTTTTCGGTCAAAACTCCCTCTGAAAGTCCTATCAACCTCTGATTCTTTCAATTTATCCAGGCTCCATCTCCTCAATTTTATTTTTTCCGGTTTCTTAGGCTTTAATCTATGAATCTGTATTTGCTCCTCTATATGTATTACAGTAAAAAATATAGTTTCGAAGTCTATCTGTCACCATTATGAAGTCAAACTGGTATCTTCCGGTGTCTCCAAAGTTCTTCCATGTATAAACCTTTCATCGTGCTGAAACCAAGTATTTGTGATTAAATACTGATCTACGAAAAATTCAACAAGGCGACCTTCTCTTTCATTTCAATTTTCCCAGTCCATATTCATCTACTATTTTTTTCTTCTCATTCTAGTCTTAACTACCGAATGCCAGTTCCCAACCACAGTCAAGTTGTCCTCTCCCTTAATTGTCTGAATAGTTTCTCAGAGCTAGTTGGCATATAAACTTCTACTACTTTGCAATGACATTGCTGTTACCATGCTATTCATAGTTCATAACCCATATTCCTAATTTGTTATAGATTATTAGACAACTCCTGTGTTACGCTCAATTGATTTTGTGTTTTTAGCGTGTGCCCACCTGATTAGAGAGCTTGTTTATCCCGCCACCGAAATTTATAGACGCCCGATGCCATGCATTTTGAGGCTTTTTTGTCCACGCTGCACGCGTGTATAAACTTAAATGTGGAGACTGTTCAAAAATCTACATAGGTCAGACAGGCAGGACGTTGGAAACACGTTTCTAAGAGCACTCCTCTCTTCATAGTAATAAAACAGCATCTGGAGAGCATTTAGTGACAGAAAAGCACGCTGTTGGAACAATTAATACGCATTTACAAATGCTACAGAGGGAACCAAAAGGACGCCTCCTAACGACACTGTAAGAACTGGAAATAGTCACACACCGACTTCAAGAACCTGGAAATACACACAATCAGCAGTGCATTGTTTAAAAAACTGAAAGCCTCTTGCAACCTTCGTTCTCGACGCAGCGCGCCTTGGAGCGGCGGCCCCACTTCACTTTCCGGTGGCTGGCGGCGGCAGCGCGTCGGCCCGGACACCGCCCTAGCAGCAGCGAGGCGTGCAGACTGGCTACCGAACGTGCAAGAAAAACTGCGCGCCGCACAACGCCACCAAGTAGCGACAGAGGCAATTAACGCCCATACCATGCTGTTTTATGTAAATTTTAATATTTTATACATAGCGTTTAATCATTTTAATGATATATATATAATGATAATATTATACAAACTGACCTTTAAAATTTTTCGAAGTATGACTTTTGTAATTTTATACATCTTTGTTATACACCTTTATGTTTTAAAATACCGTACGCTGTTTTAATTATCTTATCATATTTTTATACTTATACCATTTACAGGTTTACAGTTTTTATGGTTGGTTATATTCAAGAACCCCACTTTTAGGAAAATATTTATATAATAAACAATTGTTATTAGGGCTCAAGCCATCCCCTCCAACTCCTCCCCCCCCCCCCCACCTGCTCTTTCCCTCCCCACCACCACCTGGAAGCAAATTTTAAGTGCTTACATCAAATTGCAAAACTCAGTACCAAGTAATACTCAGCCAGACGAGTTGCGGACGCAACTATAAGGTAAAGAGAAATATTTTCATTTATGTATAATTTAACTATTATTCAATTAGCCTTTAGTAAATTCATCCAATTGTACATTTTTATTTTACTTATGTTTTGAGCTCTGAAGATGGTCCAAGTGATAGAAAGATGTAATTAAACAAATATATGTGCTACTGTTAACGGAAATGAACATATTAGAAATAATACAGTGCAGTTGCGGGCACTCTCCAGTCGATCATGTCGACCATAATACAAGATTCATGTGTGTTTTATCAAAACTGAATGTTAGAGGCGTGAGTGTTTGAATAAAGATATTTTCGTGTTATGGTATTGCAGAAGCCTACAACAGAAATACTTGATCACTTGGGCGGTCTAATTCTGTTGATCACGTCACATTTAATGCACGATTCAAAGAATGTAAAACCAGTAGCTGATTGTGTGACCTTTCATTTCTGTCCGCATGTACAGATGCAAACTTCAAGCAAGGGAATCATTATATAAATACGCTAACACGAAAATTGTGGTACAGATTACTAACTTATTCGTACAAGAAGGCCAATGAAAGTTACATAATTCGAATGATTGTGTGTCGTAGATTTCACGAATATAAATATTGTGTGTGCATTTAGCCATTAAAGTGGTAAAAGGAATTAGAAATTTTCCTATCTACAGCTTGGATCAAGTTCCACATTCTCCAACAATCATCTCACTGATTGGCTATTCGCCTCGACCAAAGACGCTGTAATGCCGCGCATCTGCAGTATTAAAATAAGTGAATATCGAAACATGGAGTCCTCCTAACTCACTTTCTTGTGCCGTTCGAATGCTTCATTTTCGCAGTGATTAAAAGTGCTTAAAGGAAATGGATGTTTTCATATGAATGCCGATATAAAGTATGATGCGCCGGGAGAGGCATGTAGCGGTGCACGGGGTGGAACTAAGAAGACAACATGTTGTCAGCTCTGGAATTCTGAATATCGCAGTATCGTAATAACATTATTTCTTGGCGTTGTATAAATATACGAGCACCGAAATTGTAGTTCCATTTCAAATATTAGGCTAATGAAAGTTATATAATTAGAATTTGGCAAAAGAAGTATATACTTCCGTTTTTATTTGTTGTTATTGTGTTAGGCATTTTACTTAACACGTAAAAGATACCGTTTCATACCTCCAAGTGCGGGTTAAATTTTACCAAATATACCAGCGGCTACCAATGATAATGTTGGCAACAGATGCTTAATAGTGAGAATCCTGTGAGTCTTCATTTTAGCCAATCGCTTGGCAACGCTGATCTTTTCTCATGGAATCTTCGCTTTACGAGGGCAATTATTTTTACTGAGCGGACGAGGGAAGATACAAGGATCTGTCAACCATAAAGCAGGAACAACATTATTTGTTTACTTCATGGTCTGTACAATACACTAATCGATCATTCTATGTTGTTCAAACAATTGGGCAAAGATTTTCTATCGTGTTGTTGTTGCCAACATAATCACGCGAGGCAGTCGACATGATACGTAAAATTTTACCCCCAGTGACCATTGTAAACACAATTGGTCGATTTTCGACCACTGGCAATACTAGTTTCAAAAATATTGTTGTGTTATTTAACGTTTAAACAGAAGACCAATGACAACTCTCATTCTTCGAAGAATAGTTTGCCCAGCTGTACGACATTTTACACTTTCTGGCAACACAACACCTTTGAATAGAGACACGAGCGGTGGACTTTCTCGCAACGCTCATTACTGCGTGGTGTAACTGAAACAATCCAGATTGCTCATTAGTGACAAATGAATGTGCTGCGCAATTCTCTGTACATTATCCAGAGTTCCCCGGCCTGTTTCTTAAAAAAAGGGGAAATGTAGCGCCCTCTGATTTTCCTGCTTTCTGTGAAATTATCACCGAATGGACGGGGAATTGTGGATTTCTACAGGCGCTAAGCAGACGTCTGTGTGGAGGGAGCCTTTGTCGTAAAGTGCTTTATTTGGCGAGAGAAAACGAGCGGCCGGTTTCGACGAGGGTTCGTTAATGAGATGGGTGGCGCCGGCCGTTTACGTGCAAAACAACACGCGTGAATTAAATCCGTCTCCGCCAGGAGCGCTACACGCTCATTAAAGGACCCAGCACTCCGCGCAAATCCGCCCTTTTGCAAAGAGGCGGCTACTGTCGTACATTCTGTTGACTCATCGGAGGTGCGCTGGTGCGTCAGGCGCACGCACAGAATCCACACGCGTCCTTCTCTACGCGTCCCCTCCCACGGCGGACAGAAAACAGCTCAGCAGAGATTGCGTCGAGAGAGAGCGGCGATAAACGGTGTGAATGCGAATGTGGTGTCCGTGTTGCCACGGCGACGACCAACTGTTGTCCAGTTTTTTGGGAACCACTTTGTTGTTTGAAGAGGAGCCAACACGAAAGCCTTTGTGATTCATATTTTCATGTGTGGTTTCAAACTTTTAAAGAGAGAGAGACAAAGAGAGATTGGGTAAATGAATCTCTCTCTCTCTCTCTCTCTCTCTCTCTCACACTATCTCTCTCTTTGTCTCCCTCCCTCTCCCTCCCTCCTCCTCTCTCTCTCTCTCTCTCTCTCTCTCCTGGGTGTGTGTGTTGTAAGACAGTTTGAAATTAGGTGATATTACGAGTGTGGCACTTTATGATTCTAGAAGAGTGCTGTTACTACAAATTTGGCCTATATTCGAGTACCGAAAACTGTTGTGTTTGCATCCACACATTAATACACGCTACTTGCTCGTACCGTATTTTAAATTACAAATTATTACATTTACAGACGGTCTGTCTTGAAGCTGACGGTGCTCAAATATACTAAATTTGTCCAAGGCGTAATAAAAATGCTGACAATTACTTCCCACAAACTTCACGTATATTTTCAAATATTTACGAAACTTCATCTCGCTTACGCCATACAGAAAATAATGAAAGGGAAAAGTTCTTGCAGGCCGCGGTGACCGAGCCGTCTGCGGCGCGCCAGTCACGTTCTGCACGGCCACTACGGTCGGGAGTTCGAACCCTCCCTCGGGCATGGACAATTGTGCCGTCCTTAGTCGTAGCTAGTTCGTAAGTTTAGGGACTGACGACCCCATAGTTGTCCCATACGTTTTACAAACATTTGAACATTGAAAAGTTCATCGTCTACTGTTTTTCGCTGTTCATGCGGTCCAAATTCAGAGAGAGAACTCTTACGTATTTAAAGAAGAAATTGAAAAAGTTACCAGAAACGAGTTGAAGCAGAAGAAAATACATAATGGAGTACTTCAACGTGAAACTTCTCTTGAATAAATTACTTTTTTAAGAATTTTGAATAAAGCTGTAACAACTGAAAGTGGCGGTAACTGTTGACATGCGACGTATCCTCTTTTTATTCAATCGTTAGTAACGTATTTCAGTTTGTGAGCGCTGCTATTTTAACGGCCGTGTCGCAGTGGATACATCTGCTCCTGCTAGTTCAACGAATCAAAGCACCGTCGGGAGAGATAAGTACTAGGATGGGTAACCGTACGGGTCCGCCACTTGCTACTGGTAATTTTCCTATTGCCTTACGTCAGAGAAGACAGGATGGATGGTGATGGAAAGTTTTTGACCACATGTCTTTGAGCCAATGTCCTGGATTAAATACCACACCTCTCTGCAGTGCCTCATCGTGTGAGGATGCAGCCCGTGATACAGATGAATGTATTTATAGCTTCAATATGTTGCTTAACGAGACGAACTGCATTAATAAAAGAGGAATAATTAACTTTCCTACGAGTATTCCAGCTGATTGGACTTCGTTTCTTCAACAGGTATTTCGTTGCCTACTAGATGATTAAATAATGGGGCAGTAGGGGAAGTTACAGACAATGAAACTTGGGGAGTCGGTTAAAAATATATTCAGAATATATTAGAGTTAGCCATGTCACAAGTCTTCATGTACGATTTCTCACTGAATATAGCCTCTGGGCGAGAAAAAGACTTGCTGTAGAACAATTTGAAAGATATATGCAATATAATTTTCAGTTAATTTTTGCCTTTCATACAGCCTTGAGCATGTTTTGTCATAAAAACCTAAGCTATAATTCTGTAGAAAACAAATTTATGTAATATTTTGTACCATTTCATTAATCGATATAATATACTGTACTTATTTTCATATCTTTGCTGTAAACCAAAGACTGTTCTTTCTTTGGAGTGTGGCTGGCACTCGCTATTGTTGCGTTTAAAAGAGTCGTTGTGTGACCTTCGTGCAAGAAAGTCGATGTGTGACTGTCGTGGAAAGCAGTCGTTGTGTGATTATGGTAGAGTTGAGTCGATGAGTAGTAGTCGTGGAACTGTCGGGTTAGTCTGTCTGTGTGTAAGACTAGAAGAGAAAAATTCAGACAGTTTCGAAGAGTCGCAGCCAAGTCTGCAGATTGTAATATTTATATGGAAATTAATCAGTCTCAAATAAGGTAAACGTGTACTTTTCTATTGTTATGTATGGTAGCTTGTATTTGAAATATTGTAGTTGGTGTTTGTCTTTTTGCTAATGAATACTGTTTAGTGCAGCTTGCATTTATCATTTATCCCTGAGTCATTTTACCGGTTCCTCGTTCCTTTCACCAATTTGAATTGCTATCCGTTCTGATTATTGATTCTTATGACAGTGTGGCATAATTATTGTGTTTGTAAATTTAGTACAGTTCAGTGTACGGATTATGTCATGTCTATTAATGAGAGCAGGAAGTAGTTTGTTCATAAATCCAGTAAAGTTCATAGTTAGAGATTTTCTCAGTCTTTATGAAAGTTAAAATTAGTAAGTCAGTTAATGTTAGTAATTGTTAAATTGATTTGTCTGATCAGAAGAGAAGTAGATCACGTAAAGAGATAAGAAATATTTGCAGTAAGTGATACTTGAAACCATTACCAGATTTTTATGGTAATGAGTATGGTAATTGTTGTTCAGATAGGCACATTATCAAGTGCAGTGATTCTTGCTATCTAATTAATATCAAATATCCTTGTTTGACATCCTGTTTATTCAAGTAACAAAATTATCACTGTAGTAGCACGCTGTTTAGTTGGCTCTCACAGTCGAATTATGCATGTTTAGCCTGCCTACTGGTATATGGTGCACGTTAACAAATCTGAACATATCATTTGCTGACATTGATTCTCACACACGAAATTAATGTGTAGACAAATTACGAGTTTAATTACTGTTAATTTATTAACACTGTACAATTTAAACTGTTACACGTTGCGCATAAAAAAAACCACATACGCGTAAGATCATTCATTCCATGTCAGCAACAATTTATTCTAACAGAGCAAAGGAATGTACTAAGTCTCATTGCTTAGTCAAATTATGTTGTAGCCAAAACCACAACACAAATTTATTCGTGAATTTCAGCGGACACGTTCACTTAGCACAAACAGTGACACGCTTGTTCCTACATACACACACACACACACATATTACTTTTATCATTCAAACGAACACACACCAATTTTAAAGTCATTTAGAACAAGTCGGTAATAATTAATTTTGACAACATTGTCATAGGAGAAAAACAGCGATCTATTTGGTACGATCAATATACAAAGAACAGTCTTGATCGCAGAAATTAACAGTTTCAATTAACCGGTTTCGACCTGATGTAGGTCATCTTCAGAATTACAAAAAGCCCATTTGGCCAGTTCTTTACTCGGCTGGGCTGGGCTGTCCTGGGCTGTTCTGCTGCCAGTAGGTAACTGTTACCTATTGTGACAGGTTTAGTCTTGCTTCATTCACAGGCCCCCAAAATTCATTTGTTTATATCTCACAATCCCGCTGAACGGATACTCAGAGAGATAATTCTACAGGTAAAAACTACTCTGCAACTCATTGGCTTCCAACCAACAATTATGTGTAGCGTGAAGTTCCCGGATGTACCGCCAGGCGGAAGTAGTGTAAATTATAATGCCGTATTGCCGGTCGAGTTCCTCCTCCCCCCCCCCCCCCCCCACCTGATCGACTTCACCCCTTCTGACGGTACTCTCGGACTTTAAGAAAAATGTTATAATCTTCATTCCAAAGAAAGCAGGCGCAAACAGGTGTGAAAATCACAGAACCATATAATTCTGCCCTTTTCGGACTGTTAGTCGGTAAGTGAACTCATTGTCATTTGATTTGTGTATTTGCAAAAGCGGACGTTTGTTGTATGGACGAATAGTGATCTAAAAATTGAATTGTCGTATTTTGTAGGGTGAAGTCGAACATGCCGCGAACATATGTGAAGAAGTTGGGAAGAGAGGGAAAAAGGATCTATAATCCAGTATATCTGCAAAATGCGGTTCAGGAAGTGAAGAAGGGAAAGATGAGTATTCGTAAAGCATCTGAGTGTTGCGGTGTGCCCTATACAACGTTAAATGAGTGGGTGAAGGGCAAACGTAGATATAAATATGTGGGCAGCCTGTTCTTAGTTCAGTAGACGAAGAATGTTTAGTTCATGGATTGATCAAATGTATTTCCAGATGTTCATGATGTAGAAACGACTGCCTTCATACAAATTGTAACAAAAATGAAGCCTGAGGGCCTTGGTCGTGGACGCTACAGTTTCACAGATTTTGACATTTCAAACATTGAGTGCAAATTCTTTATAATGCAAGATAATTTTATGTACAGTGGTTATTTTTTAAGGAAAATACAATGTTCTAACCATAAAATAGTCTATTTGTTCATTATAATACATTTTTGGTCTCTCAGAAAGACCCTCTACTATTTTAAAACTTCATACAAACATAGCCTACCATACCTTGGGAGATATTTTAGTGTAAAAGACGATCGGTTTCTCCCCATTGTCTGGGTGAAGCCGTTATAGGTCTTCAAAAAATGAGGTGGGGTGGGGTGAAGCCGATCAACCTTTAAATTAAAAGAATTTCAAAAGCACAATAGGCTATTCCTATATTCAACATTAGATATAATATCGATATCCTAAGGATTACATGTAATATTTTTGAAACGAATTCTTCCAGAGGTTCCCTTGAAAACAAAAGAAAAACTGAATTTTGTGATCGACTTCACCTCTTCTGATGGTACTTCGTCTCTCTCAATCACCTTACACAGCAGGTGAAATAGTTGTGTCTCGGCTGCTTCTCCCAGAGACTTCAGTAGCTCGGAAGGAATGTCGTTTACCTGATTGTAATTTAATTAAGGCTCTCAAGTGACTGACCGTTTCCAGGTTGTTGGTGGCTCTGCTGTCAACGAGACTTGAAGCGAAAGTTTCGGCGACGAGACGGGCCAGTGCGTAGTGAAGCGCGTTGTCGGTGAAAGCAGAGTGTGTGGCAATCAGCGCGGCCACTTCTGGTGCTGGCGGCTAATTGGTCGCTCCCACAGGGGCCGTAAAGCCAGGCTGCCGCGAGGTCGCACGGCCGACGCGGGGGTACGGGGCGATGCGCATGCGCGTAGTCCGCCGCTTCGTGAAGCGTCCCAGCGGACAGTGGACCTCACGTCAGAGCTGGAAGGCTCCATTATCAGCGATGGAGACCAGGTTAGAGGGCAATCAGATTCACACTACGGCGACAGAAGCAGCGTAATGGCGATACGCACAAATTCAGATGGTGGCAGATCACTTACACAAGGCAATATATAGGAGTTAGGTGATGTGACCAAAGATCTGAAGATGCAACCACGATTGAAAGGGAAAAGTAGCCTTTTCCTTAACAATATTCTGCTTTCAGCAAATGTGACTGTGTAACTTTTTATATGTCTATTAATTTTTGTTTAATTATATACTATTGGCCATTAAAATTGCTACACCGAGAAGAAATGCAGATGATAAAAGGGTATTCATTAGACAAATATATTATACTACAACTGACAAGTGATAACATTTTCACGCAATTTGTGTACATAGATCCTGAGAAATCAGTAACCAGAACAACCATCTATGGTCGTAATAACGGCCTTGATACGCCTGGGCATTTAGTCAAACAGTTTGGATGGCGTGTACAGGTACAGATGCCCATGCAGCTTCAACACGATACCACAGTTCATCAGCAGTAGTGACTGGCGTAATGTGACGAGCCAGTTGCTCGGCCACCATTGACCAGACGTTTTTAATTGGTGAGAGATCGGGAGAATGTGCTGGCCAGGTCAGCAGTCGAACATTTTCCGTATCCAGAAAGGCCCGTACAGGACCTGCAACATGCGGTCGTGCATTATCCTTCTGAAATGTAGGGAATAAAGGGTAGACTCACGGATCGTAACACATCTTAAATGTAACGGCCACAGTTCAAAGTTCCGTCGATGCGAACAAGAGGTGACCGAGACGTGTAAACAATGGCACTCCATACCATCTCGCCAGGTGATACGCCAGTATGGCGATGACGAATACATGTGTCCAATGTGTGTTCACGTGACGTCGCCATACAAGTATGCGACCATCATGATGCTATAAACACAACCTCGATTCACCCGAAAAAAAAAAAAGTCGTTTTGCAGTTCGTGCACCCAGGTTCGTCGTTGCGTATACCATCGCAGACACTCCTGTCTGTGATGCAGCGTCAAGGGCAACCGCAGCCATGGTCTCCGAGCTGATCGTCCATGCTGCTGTAAACGTCGTCGAACTGTTCGTGCAGATAGTTGTTGTCTTGCAAAGGTCCCCATCTGTTGACTCAGGGATCGAGACGTGGCTGCACGATCCGTTACAGCCATGCGGATAAGATGCCTGGCATCCCTACTACTAGTGGTACGAGCCCGTTGGGATCCAGCACGACGTTCCGTATTGCCCTCCTGAACTCACCGATTCCATATTCTGGTGACAACGCGAGCAACAATGACGCGATATGATAAAACCGCAATCGCGATAGGCTTCAGTCCGTCCTTTATCAAAGTCGAAAACGTGATGGTACGCATTTCTGCTCCTTACACGAAGAATCACAACAACGTTTCACCAGGCAACGCTGGTCAACTGCTGTTTGTGTATGAGAAATCGGTTGGAAACTTTCCTCATGTCAGCACGTTGCAGGTGTCGCCACCGGCGCCAACCTTGTGTGAATGAAAAGCTAATCATTTGCATATCACAGCATCTTCTTCCTGTTTGTTAAATTTCGCGTCTGTAGCACGTCATCTTCCACACGCAATTTTAATGGCCAGGGGTGTATATTTTTTTGTTTCAATTTAGTATGACATACATGAAGGATCAACCAATGTTACTTGTGTTGAACAATCCGTAAACAGAGTCATATCACGTCGGCTTCCTTTTACATGAAATTTCCCTGCGAGCTTCCAATGGTTTGACACTTCGTAAATGGAAGAAATTTCGAGATACTGGATTTGTGTAAGTACACGTAGGTTTTTATATTGGAGTCAGTGGCGGAGCGTTCTGTTTGTTCTCTGGTTCAGTGAACCCCTGGAAAAAAAGTCCTAAAAGAGAAGTATATAAATAAAATCAAAAGTGTTTTTAAACTATCATTATTCGTTTCTTTCTTCTATCAGATCATTTTATATGCACATTCAAAGTATGTTTACGTCACGGAGATAGCAGTCGTAGCTCGGCCGCTTAATATAGACGGCGGTGGTCGCAGCGTTGCAATGCGCATGCGCGGCTGAGGTTCAAATTCTCTTCTGAACCCACTAGCGGTAGCATATGGGTGCTCCCGTGTCAGGGAGAGCGCGGAGAAACGTGGGTTTTAACAATGACGTTGGAGTTGGTAGAAAAAATGTTGCATTGTTTGTAAAGTTAATGGGACTTAACTGCAGGGTTATCAGTCCATAAACTTACAAACTACTTATCAACTAGCTTATACTAAAGACAGCACAAACATCCATGCCCGAGTGGGATTCGGACCCCCGATCGTCGTAGCATAACGCCCCAATGCGCTCGACGGCTCCACCGCGGCGAGCTGGTAGAGACACCTGCTCTTGGGCCGGCCGCGGTGGCCGAGAGACTGAGGCGCTTCAGTCACGGTCTGCACCGCCACTACGGTTGGGGGTTCGAATCCCCCCTCGGGCATGGATATTTGTGCCGTCCTAGTTCGTAAGTAGTTCATAAGTAGATTGTAAGCTTAGGGACTGATGACCCCGTAGTTACGTCCCATAACCTGTACAAACATTTTTAACCAGCTCTTGGCTACTCGAGCCCTGGCGGTTACGCACGAATAGTGACGAAGCAAAGGCAACGGAGCTACTGCGCACCTCGTCTTGCGCACGCGCTGTCCTCCATGAAGGCAATATACACCGTTCATATTTGTTTTGGGCTCACTGAAGATTCATCAAAATGTCATATATGGTAAAATATCTTATAATTATAAACTAAAGACGCATTGAGTCTGAAGGCGTTCAGAAGATCCGATTATGAATAACAACGTAATCACCACACTTCTCCTAGGAAGAATAGCCGTGTGGTTAGCGGCATCACTCAGCACTGTCGAGGGTAGTGGGTTTGAGACTGACTGCAAGCAATTTCTTCGAAAGCCAATCTTCTTTTTAACAGATACGGGGACAACAATGACTTTTGGATTGTTGTTTGCCGCATATCTTTGGACGTTTTTGCTAAAGTGACGCGATTTTGAGGGGAAACGACATTAAAACTCTTCGCATGAAGAAATATTTAAGTCATTATTGATAGATCTGAAGCATTGAATTAAAATTTGTGGTGCGGCCGGGAATCGAACCCGGACCTCCATGCTTACTAGGCAGACGTCTTAACCGTTAGACTACCACACCACTAACGATTAAGGCGCCTCGGAATAGTCTATGTACGATTTCCCTCCACAACACAAACTTTAATTCAGCTTCTTTGCAGTAGCTTCTTGGCAGTAGTGGCAATTATCTTTGGAACAAAGAAGCTGAATTAAAGTTTGTGTTGTGGAGGGAAATCGTACATAGACTATTCCGAGGCGCCTTAATCGTTAGTGGTGTGGTAGTCTAACGGTTAAGACGTCTGCCTAGTAAGCATGGAGGTCCGGGTTCGATTCCCGGCCGCACCACAAATTTTAATTCAATGCTTCAGATCTATCAATAATGTCTTTGACATATTAGAGACGTAAATCCGTCTCAGGGATTCTTTAATTGTATTATTTGATATTTATATCACCGTAACAGGATTGTTCCACCATGTCCAATGCTGAGGTGCTATTCCGCTGCATGGAGAGCCTTGGCAGTAGTGGCAATTATCTTTGGAACAAAGAAGCTGAATTAAAGTTTGTGTTGTGGAGGGAAATCGTACATAGACTATTCCGAGGCGCCTTAATCGTTAGTGGTGTGGTAGTCTAACGGTTAAGACGTCTGCCTATTAAGCATGGAGGTCCGGGTTCGATTCCCGGCCGCACCACAAATTTTAATTCAATGCTTCAGATCTATCAATAATGTCTTTGACATATTAGAGACGTAAATCCGTCTCAGTGATTCTTTAATTGTATTATTTGATATTTATATCACCGTAACAGGATTGTTCCACCATGTCCAATGCTGAGGTGCTATTCCGCTGCATGGAGAGCCTTGGCAGTAGTGGCAATTATCTTTGGAACAAAGAAGCTGAATTAAAGTTTGTGTTGTGGAGGGAAATCGTACATAGACTATTCCGAGGCGCCTTAATCGTTAGTGGTGTGGTAGTCTAACGGTTAAGACGTCTGCCTAGTAAGCATGGAGGTCCGGGTTCGATTCCCGGCCGCACCACAAATTTTAATTCAATGCTTCAGATCTATCAATAATGTCTTTGACATATTAGAGACGTAAATCCGTCTCAGGGATTCTTTAATTGTATTATTTGATAAATATTTAAGTGTTTTAAAAGATGTGTAATATGTGTAAGATTAGGAGTGAGTGCTGCTTACCCGAAGGTAACGTGTCTCTTGATCGTCGTAACAGATGCATTTTGTTACAGTTCCTTAACAGTGTAATCAGTTACTGTGTTTTAGTGTTCTTGTCCATATTCATATATCCTTAGTGTTTATTATCAAAGTCAAATTAACAAGGTTCAGTATATTTGAGAAACAAATTTCCCTGCTTTAAGCTTCAAAGAAAAGTGTGAAATAAACAAGCTTGGTAGGCCGACGTCTCAGCTCGAGTTGAAGTGCAAACAAGCTGAGGTAAGACATTCTGCATATCTTGAAACGAAAATATATCTAAAGGATGGGGGGGTGGGGGAGTCATCCTCGGCGCCACTCTTAGAAATGTTCAAATGTTTGTATAGTCTATGGGACTTAACTACGGGGTCATCAGTCCCTAAACTTACAAACTACTTATGAACTACTTACGAACTAGGACGGGACAAATATCCATGCCCGAGGGGGGATTCGAACCCCCGACCGTAGTGGCCGTGTAGACCGTGACTGGAGCGCCTCAGTCCCCCCCCCCCTTTTTTTTTTTCTCTATGGGTAGTTCTTGTCTTTGCGGACGCTGATCGTGTTTGTTCGTTTTGGTTCTACGTGATCTTTGGCTCAGCTTTTTTATTACAGAGGACGTTCAGCCCTCTGACCGGGCGCGCTGAGCCACGGCGCCCGGCAGTCCCCGCGGCCGCCGCGGCCGGCCTACTCTTAGAGGTGCACCAAATTGTCTCTTTGGACGCCGACGAACATGAGGAGGGGGAGGGGGCGTCGCCACATTCGAGATCCGGCACTGAAAAGAATGAATCCTCCGCCATCTCAAGCACCAGCCACCACCGATTACTGTAACTTCTCGAAAACAACTGATAAATCTGCTGAAACATATTTTGTCTCAATATATATCATATATTTAAAATTTTATTTCAATGCCTCTTCTTCAGAATAATATCTGTGATATATATCAAAACAAAATATGTCTCTGAACACTGATTTATTGTTTGATATTTATATTATCTGTTCCTGAGATACAAGGCAGTGTCGTTTCCAGTAAAGTTCTTTGCTGGGATGCTATTTCGCTTTCGGAGAGCCTTGGAAATATTGACACGTATTTACAGGCTAACATGAGGCAGAAGTTTGTGTTGTGGGGGTGGGGACGTGCATTAAGACAGTCCGTGCAGTCGCTGTAAGTCAGGGTGGCTTAGTGGTAGCCGGGCGCCGTGGCTCAGCACGCTCTGAAATAAAAAGGCTGAGCCAAGAACACGTGGAACAACAATGAACGAACAGAACTACCCGTAGATCAAAAAAGAAGAAGAAGAGAAAACTGCTATAGCGCTGCCGAATAAGCAGGATGTCTCTGGTTCGAATCCCGGCCACGGCACAAATTTTAGTTCAATGCCTCTCGTTCGGATTAATATCTATATTATTTTTTAATTTATTTGTAATTTTAACCCCCCCCCATACTGGCGCAGGCTGGCAGCAGCTTTAACGTCGCTCTTCAGCCGAGTGACAAATGTACATAACAAGCGACAAAATTGTAAAAAGGTGAAATAAAAAAAAAGAATTTAAAATACAAACGGTTCAACACTGTTCACTGACGACGAAACGGAGGCACTGATAAAACTCATGACAATACTTTGTTCTGCCGATATGATGGTTGCTGAAGTTTGAAAAGACGACGAGACGCCAGAAACGCTTTGAACGAAAAACACTGGCACACGGGTTAAAATTCTGAACAAAGACCCTGTAGGGGACAGGGGAGGGATTGAAAATGTGGAGAGACGGGAGGACGGAGTTTGTGGCCCCGAGTGACACACGGCCGGAGGGAGAATTTGTTGGCACTTGCCCGGAGCCCCGGACACTGCAGGTAGTGGACAGCCTGTTCCACAAGTAGGGTACACCGACCTGTCCACCGCAGATAACTTTGGGTTCGCTCGCCGTCTGCGCTGTGAGAGTTCGCGGTAAAATGGAACGGGCCGACGTCGTTACGTAGCACAGCACGGCCGAGTGCAAGAGCAGGAGAAGTGCAAACAATGTGCCGTCCTCACGCGATTTACCATAATTTGGTTCGTCGTAGACTTACATTCAGTATACAGGGTGTTACAAAAAGGTACGGCCAAACTTTCAGGAAACATTCCTCACACACAAAGAAAGAAATTATGTTATGTAGACATGTGTCCGGAAACGCTTAATTTCCATGTTAGAGCTCATTTTAGTATTTCTCTTTAAATGAGGCTTCATTCCAACGTGATTTCACAAGCAACATGTGTGGACTAACGAGAATCAAATGTTCAAATGTCTGTAAATCTATCGGACCAAACTGCGTGGTCATCAGTCCGTAGCTTACAAACTACTTAAACCTAGGTAAACTAACCTACGGACAAACACACACCCATGCTCCAGGGAGGACTCGAACCTCCACGGCGAGCAACCGCGCGCTCCGCAGGGAGACGCTTTAGACCACTCAGCTATTCCATTGCGGCTGACGAAAATCCGCACGCAATTGTGCAATCACGTCATCAACACAGATTTTCTGTGAACGTTTGGCAGGAATTGTTGGTGATGTCTTGATTGGGCCTCATGTTCTTCCACCTACTCTCAATGGAGCACTTTATCATGATTTCGTACGGGATACTCTACCTGTTCTTCTAGAACATGTGCCTTTACAAGTACGACACAATTGGTTCATGCACGATGGAGCTCCTGCACATTTCAGTCGACGTGTTCGTACGCTTCTCAACAAAAGATTCGGTGACCGATGGATTGGTAGAAGCGGTCCAATTCCGTGGCCTCCACGCTCTTCTGGCCACAACCCTCTTGACTTTCATTTATTGGGGCGTTTGAAAGCTCTTGCCTACGCAACACCGGTACAAAATGTAGAGACTCTTCGTGCTCGTAGTGAGGACGGCTGTGATACAATACGTCATTCTCCAGGGCTGCATCAGCGCATCAGGGATTCCATGCGACGGAGGGTGGATGCATGTGTCGTCGCTAACGGAGGAGATTTTGAACATTTCCTGTAAAAAAGTGTTTGAAGTCGCGCTGGTACGTTCTGTTTCTGTGTGTTTCCATTCCATGATTAATGTGATTTGGAGAGAAGTAATAAAATGAGCTCTAACATGGAAATTAAGCGTTTCCGGAAACATGTCCACATAACATATTTTCTTTCTTTGTGTGTGAGGAATGTTTCCTGAAAGTTTGGTCGTACCTTTTTGTAACACCCAGTATACAGCGAATAGTTTAAAGGGAGACTCCGCCCAAAAATTTAACTCTTCTTCTACTTTGCCAATAGCAACGAAATTTTAATAAGGTCTATTCTGTAAATATGTAGCAATAACCAAGGTTTTAAGAACATAACATCACTGTTTTTCGAGGTATGAATTTTAAATATGCTCTTAGTGGTATACCAGTAAACTAACTTTAGGTTCCCACACCACAGTTTGCACACGGAAGATATTGTAGTTATCTTCATAAGATAGATCAACGGTTCTGTGCTTTCATCTTATGAGAGATATAAATCATTTGCTTTCTGTATTTACTTCAAATTTCAACCTTAAGTTTTCTTTAATTATTGGTACTTAAATGAGACGATAAAATAAATAAATTCCGTGTTCCATTGTTTTAGTGCACAGAGATATGTCAACACATCAAGAATACTTCCTGCAAAAATTTGATTCAGATAGGTTAATACTCCACTCCCATGAACCACAGACATTGCCGAGGTGGGGTGGCTTGCGTGCCTCAACGATACAGATAGCCGTACCGTAGGTGCAACCACACCGGAGGGGTATCTGTGGAGAGGCCAGACAAACGTGTGGTTCCTGAAGAGGGGCAGCAGCCTTTTCAGTAGTTACAGGGGCAACAGTCTGGATGATTGACTGAGCTGGCCTTGTAACATCAGCTAATGTGGCTTTGCCACACAGCAACTGCGAACGGCTGAAAGCAAGGGGAAACTACTGCCGTTACCTTTCCCGAGGACATGCAGCTCTACTGTATGAACATATGATGATGGCATCCTCTCGGGTAAAATATTCCGGAGGTAAAATAGTCCCCCATTCGGATCTCCGGGCGGGGACTACTCAGGAGGATGTGATCATCAGGAAAGACAATACTGGCATTCTACGGGTCGGAGCGTGGAATGTTAGATCCCTTAATCGAGTAGGAAAATTAGAAAATTTAAAAAGGGAAATGGATAGGTTGAAATTAGATATAGTGGGGATTAGTGAAGTTCGGTGGCAGGATGAACAGGATTTCTGGTCAGGTGAGTACAGGATTATAAATACAAAATCAATTGGGGGTATCACAGGAGTAGGATTGATCATGAATAAGAAAATAGGAATGCGGGTAAACTACTATGACCAGCACAGTGATCGCATTATCATTGTCAAGATAGATACGAAGCCAACACCGACAACAGTAGTACAGGTTTATATGCCAACTAGCTCTGCCGACGACGAAGAAATCGAAGAAATATATGAGGAGCTAAAGGAAATTATTCAGACAATTAAGGGAGAGGAAAACTTAATTGTTATGGGAGACTGGAATTCGGTTGTAGGACAAGGAAGGGAAGGGAGGATAGTAGGTGAATATGGTCTGGGCAAAAGGAATGAAAGAGGAAGCCACCTGGTAGAATTTTGCACAGAACATAATTTAGTTATAACAAACACCTGGTTCAAGAATCACAAAAGAAGGTTGTATACGTGGAAGAGACCAGGAGACACCGGGAGATACCAGATAGATTTTATAATGGTAAGACATAGATTTCGGAACCGGGTTCTACAGTGTAAGACATACCCAGGGGCAGATATAGACTCTGACCATAACTTGTTGGTTATGAACTGTAGGCTGAAACTAAAGAAACTACAGAAAGGTAGGAAAAGAAGGAGATGGGACCTGGATAAATTGAAGGAACCTGAGGTTCTTAAGAATTTCAGAGGGAGCTTTAGGCAACAATGGACAGAAACAGGGGAAAATAAAACAGTAGAGGAGGAATGGGTAAAATTGAGAGATGAAATAGTGAAGGTAGCAGAGGACAAAATAGGTAGGAAGGAAAGACCTACAAAAAACCCTTGGATATCACAGGAAATACTAAATTTAATCGATGAAAGGAGAAAATATAAAAATGCAGTAAATGAAACAGGCAAAATGGAGTACAGACGACTAAGAAATGAGATTGACAAGAAATGCAAAATGGCTAAGCAGGAGTGGCTAGAAGGCAAATGCAAGGATGTAGAAGAATGTATAAATAGGGGAAAAATAGATACAGCCTACAGGAAAATAAAAGAAACATTTAGAGATAAGAAAAACAGCTCTATGAATATCAAGGACACTGATGGAAAACCAGTGCTCAGCAAACAAGGGAAAGCTGAAAGGTGGCAAGAGTATATAGAGCGGCTCTACAAAGGAAATGAACTTGGAGACAATATTGTAGGAAGGGAAGAGGGTGTAGATGATGCTGAAATAGGAGATACTGTACTGAGAGAAGAATTTGACAGAGCCCTGAAAGACCTAAGTCGAAACAAGGCCCCTGGAGTGGATGATATTCCCTCAGAGCTACTGAAGTCTCTGGGAGAACCAGCCATGACAAAATTGTTTCACCTAGTGTGTAAGATGTATGAGACAGGTGAAGTACCATCAGACTTTAAGAAAAATGTTATAATCCCCATCCCTAAGAAAGCAGGTGCAGACAGGTGTGAAAACTACAGAACCATCAGTTTAATAAGTCATGGTTGCAAAATATTAACGCGAATTATATACAGAAGGATGGAAAAGCTGGTAGAAGCCGACCTCGGGGAAGATCAGTTTGGGTTCAGGAGAAATGTAGGTACACGGGAGGCAATACTCACTTTACGGCTTATCCTAGAAGATAGATTAAGAAAAGGCAAACCTACATTTCTAGCTTTTGTAGATTTGGAGAAGGCTTTTGACAATGTTAATTGGAATGAACTCTTACAAGTTCTGAAGCAAGCAGGAGTAAAATATAGGGAAAGGAGAGTTATTTACAAATTGTACAAAAGCCAGACCGCAGTTATTAGACTCGAAGGGCATGAAAGGGAAGCATCAGTTGGGAAGGGAGTAAGACAGGGTTGTAGCCTTTCTCCAATGTTGTTCAATTTGTATATTGAGCAAGCTATAAAGGAAAGCAAGGAGAAATTTGGTGAAGGAATTAAAGTTCAGGGTGAAGAATTAAAAACATTGCGTTTTGCCGACGACATAGTAATTCTGTCAGATACAGCAAAGGACCTGGAAGAGCAATTGAACGGAATGGACACTGTGCTGAGAGGTGCATATAAGATGAACATTAACAAGAGCAAAACTAGGGTAATGGAGTGCAGTGTAAGAAAATCAGGTGATGCTCAAGGAATTAGATTGGGAAACGAAGCAATAAAAGAGGTAGATGAGTTTTGTTACTTGGGCAGTAAAATAACAAATGATGGTCGCAGTACAGAGGATATAAAATGCAGAATGGCAATGGGTAGAAAAGCGTTTTTGAAAAAGAGAAATTTGTTAACATCGACTATTGATTTAAGCCTAAGGAAGTCCTTTCTGAAGGCATTTGTATGGAGTGTTGCCTTGTATGGGAGTGAGACATGGACGATAAACAGTGCGGACAGGAAGAGGATTGAGGCTTTTGAAATATGGTGCTACAGAAGAATGCTGAAGATTAGGTGGGTGGATCGCGTAACTAATGAGGAGGTACTGAACAGAATTGGGGAGAAAAGGAATTTCTGGCATAGCTTGACTAAAAGAAGGGATAGATTGGTAGGACACATTCTTAGACATCAAGGAATTGTGAATTTAGCGTTGGAGGGAAGTGTATGCGGAAAAAATCGCAGGGGAAGACCAAGAGATGGATACAGTAAGCAGATTCAGACAGATGTAGGTTGTCGTTCTTATGTGGAGATGAAGAGGCTTGCTCAGGATAGGGTATTGTGGAGAGCTGCATCAAACCAGTCTCCGGACTGAAGACCACAACAACAACAACAGGTTAATACTGACGATGAAAAGTTGGCACTGAGTTATTGCGAAGACATACATCCATTAAAATTTAACGACGCAATAAGGTTTTCCCTACTTACTTATTAGAGGCTTGTAATTTCAACAACAGGGTAGCCTTTGCTGAATAAATATCCAAGCACACACTTCTAGTGGAGGAGCAGTGCAACAGATATTTGATTGAGAGCCGCTGCTTATTTCTTTGGAGTTCTTTCATTGTACTGCACAAGAGTTCAGTGTATTTCATGATATATACACGGTAAACAGGCAAAGTATTTGATATCCAGCAAGTGGCTGGCAATTGTTTCGTCAGTTTTCCTGGAAATCTTGCTACTTGTTTCTCACTGTTTGAATTTATGCTAGGTTCGGAGTAAAAATGGTTCTGTTTGATGGTGATAGAAATAAGCAAATATCTTTGCCATCTTTCGGCGTTGCACAGTACCGTACACGGCCAGTATTTCTTAGATTTGAAATTAACTGAAAACTCGGCGTTACACGGATTTTTATTTATTTATTTATTAAAGCCTTATGTTAGTCTGATTAATTGATTTATTTTTAAAATCAAATGTTTGTAAAGCTGTGTAACCGAACTGCAGTAGTCATCAGTCCCTGGACTAACTACTTAAACTAACTTATGTTAAGGACGGCACTTACACTCCTGCCCGAGCCTAGAGGTAGTACTTTTCTTATCCATTCTCTCTTTGTCCAGTCCTCTTTTTTCGAAAAACATGTTATATTTCTGACAGAATATATAAGAAATAAGACTCTCCTGTATAATGTACAAAATTGTAAGCAAATAAAGGTAGTAAGCAAAATACAATGATATGTATCATTCATACATTCATGTAATTCAAAATTTGACTATAAATAATATTTCTTGTTACTTGTCCAGGATCTAGTATGAATAAATTCTTTGTTGAGCTCACCCCTGAGCAAGCGACATAAAATCGTCCGTGTGAGGAGATATCAAATACACTCCGCAGTATTTAATACCGTGCAAGTCTCACTGGAAACTGCAGTGTCTGGAAGTTAAGAGGTAGATTTGCCGGAAATATTGGCGGCTCGTTGGATGTACACTATTTCATTCTCTTCCTTTCCTTGTAACTCTACAGAAGTCCATTGCTTTCGCTTGTGGCCACGTGCGCTTGGCAACATCACAGTCAGCTGTCAAACATTTTCTTAGTTTGACAGGAATGCAGGAGTGTCTTAGTACTAAACAACAAATGGATTAAAACATGAAGCATGATGAGACATATTTACTGAATTTTATGTTGTATAACTCTATAATGACCAGGTAGATATTCATTTGTATAAGCGCTGCACGTCTGTAAAATCTGTTGCGAGTATGGTTAGTAGTTAAGAAGTAATGGATTGAAAGATGATGCGTGATAGGGTGGATTTCCATGAACGTTACTGTTTATGTCTTCACATCGCATGAACTACATGTCGCAGTGTGATACAGTTTCGAAGGAACAATCAGCTGCTTGTGTGTAGTGTCTGTAAAATTCCCAGCAAGTACAGTTTTGTAGTGTAGAAATAATAAGCTGTTCCGAAATCAATATTTTATTCCTAGAACAGCGGAAAATTTGTAAGAGAGTAAAAATTTAATAAAGGTTTGAAATTATGCTGGAACTTTGTTGCAAGTCACTATTACTCCATTCTCCTATAGTGTATTTTGAAAGTTTCGTCTCGTTATGTCGCAGTTTATTGGAGCTTCTACTGTTTATGACGTCATATTTTCTGTAGCATCGTATGTGTTTCTTAACCCACACAGAAAATGTTAACTCACGTTAAGAAATAT
This sequence comes from Locusta migratoria, assembly GCA_026315105.1. Classification (NCBI taxonomy): domain Eukaryota; kingdom Metazoa; phylum Arthropoda; class Insecta; order Orthoptera; family Acrididae; genus Locusta; species Locusta migratoria. Next base: position 647,902,002 of record CM048744.1, on the reverse strand, counting down.
GTGTACAAAATTTGGTTGAAATCGGTCCTGTGGTTTAGGAGGAAATGCATAACATTGTTGCATGATGTAGCAGTGTTTCGCGAATGTCATTGTCCATGACGTCATATCTGCTGAACTATGTCTTGTATGTGATTCTTACACTTACGGCGACTGTCCTCTAGGTCTGAAGGTCATGTGTGAAAAATTTCATTAACATTTTAACAAAACTGCAGATTTACATGCAATAAATACAAACAAACAAACAGGCTGACACACTGCTTTATATATGAAGAAGAAGATTCGAATAGAGACAAATCGTTTTGGGATCTAGGAGCAAACATTCAAAATATGTGAGTCTATTTCTTAATTGAAGCTTTAGTGTGGAGTCTTCCGTTAGAATGAAAAATAGCCGTTTTAAAAATTTGAAAGTAGGATAATGGTTGTGTAAATACAAAGCATTCAGTCATGTTAATATGTCTGTGCAGTATGCCAATATATTTGTTCTGTACAAAAAAGTCTTGATATGGTTAGTGTTTATACATAAAATGCTTTCAAGAGGTATGACTAAAAACTTCTTCACTAAATGATGTCAGAGAAATAAAAGTCTCAGTAATTTTGCAAACATTTTCATTGTGAAAATACATTTTTGTTTTCAGGAGGAACGCTCATCGAACTATTGTGTAGTTAGATCAAGTTAATATACTGCTGTTCCGTGTTCCGCTTACATTAGGTTGTGCCTTTCCGCTGATATTTGCGTTATGTTCACAGCGTGGAAATTTATGCACAACTAGAAGTTATACACCTACAGCGAGAAATTTGCGCAATCAGTTTCATTGCAAAATTAATTTGGTAGACGGAAGTTTTTCTATATAAATTTGCAACAACGATTGTGCCGATGTTTAGATTTGCATATACATGCTTTTTTTTTTTTTTTTTTTTTTTTTTTTTTTTTTTTTTTTTTTTTTTTTTTTACCCGAAGTACTAAATTTACATATAGAAGCTCAATGGCAGATTTAAACTTACGAGCCTGTTTTGGAATTATCATTTCTGGAATAGTGGTATCAGAAATTGATCCTTTAGTGAAAGGAAAACAATATGAATTGATATCCTGTGTTTTTAAGTTCAATATTTAAATAAAATTACAATGAAATATAAATTTGTCAATTTATTTTCCGTTCTAAAACGGAAACTATCATAAGTCTGTAACTCACCTAAGAAATACCATATTGGCTGCCGCCTGATCTTTGCACCAACATAATATTAGAAAAATTATGAGTTTCATTATCAGTTGTCATTATGCTGAATTTCATGGTCAGTTCTGATTACCGCAACTATCGTAACAAACAAATTTGCCACAGAACGCGCTAATGAGCCACGTTTAAGCGATGCACGGCTGCTCGCAGGAGCGGCTGTGCTGAACTGCTGGGCTTGTTAGCGTGACTGGGGGTGAGAAGCCAGTTAGCCCGGCAAGGGCCCCGGTCTCTGTTCAAGTGTCACTCCGTGCAATTGTTCCAGCCCCTGTGAAGGAAGGGGGAGGGGGTGGGAGAGGAGGGGGGCAAGTATTCTTGGAGGGGGGTCCGGTACTTTTGTAAAATTTTTATTTCAGAAGTAAAACCCCATATTCTTATCAATTTTTTTTTAATTTTCAGTCTCAAACTAATACGAAATACAAAAGATGTGAAATAAAAATGTATAATAATCCTGAAAAATTTTATTATTTGCTATTTATTTATTTTTATTTTCACTCACAAAATGTAAGAAATGAAATGTGCAGCCACACTTCTATTGAAACATCCAGTACCCGGTCATATATCCCTGTTTTGTGTTTAATTTTCACTAAAAAGTTTGAAATACGATGAAGTATGCGGATTTGTGTTTAAAAAAAATCAATGCAAGAAATTACATTTGCGGCCTTCAGTCAGTTTCTTAAAGTTAGGTTCACATGCGGAGCAGCTTATGCAAATAGTGCCTTCGAGGTGGGCAGCCGTTAATCTTGAGTGAATATTATTTAAATGAAATTTGACATATATATGTGGAACCAAACATAATAGTCATAGAAAAGTGTGGGGTAATACACATGACCCCTAAAAGAAATCCGCTGAACTTCATTTACGCGGTCAATCAGTCAAACCTTAAGGTCGTAAATTCTACCAAATACCTAGGAGCTACAATTACGAACAGCTTAGACTGGAGAGAACTCATAGAAAATATTGTGGGGAAGGCGAATCAAAGGTTACGTTTCATTGGCAGAACGCTTCAAAGATGCGTCAGCTCCACTAAAGAGACTGCCTACATCACATTTGTGCGTTCCCTCCTTGAGTACTGTTGCCCAGTGTGGGACCCTCACCACGTGGGACTGACGGAGGACATTGAGAAGGTTCAGAGAAGGGCAGCTCGTTTTGTTTTATCACGTTCCAAGGGGGACATCGTCACGGAAATGTTGCACGATTTGAAGTGGAAATCATTAAAAGAAAGAGGTTATTCGTTGTGGCGAGATCTATTTGCGAAATTTTAATCACAGACTTATACTTATGAAGGTGAAAAATTTTTGCTAGCAGCCACATACATAGGGAGACATTACCATCACAATCAGATATAAAACGAAACGATTTAGGCGTTCTTCCTTTCCGAGCGCTATTAGAGAATGGAACGGTAGAGAAAGGTTATGAAAGTGGTTAACGAACCCTCTGCCAGGCACTAAAATGTAATTTTCAGAGTGTGTATGTAGATGTAGATTGGCGAAGCTGTTGTTTTTACTCCGGTGATTCATGTGAAAGGTTTCCGATTTGATTATGGATGCAGGAGGACAGTGGCAGCTGGAGATAGACGCATAGGGCGTATACGAGGAAATCAAAACCCAAACTGCAGTTGTTGCCACATCTGAACCACAAACGGAAAGACTACTGAAGACATTCATTTTATAAGCAAAAGTAAATACGTGCAAAAGTTGAGTCAGATTTAAATATGTTTGAATCATTAGATTCCATTCCGAATTAAAATTAAAACAGTCCAGATAGCATAATTCTTGTTTGTTATTTCATGACCGGTTTCAGCACCACCTGCCATCATGGTGCTGGTCATCTGAAGATAGTCTACATTGACTGAAACGTGTCATGAAATAATAAACAACAATTATGCAGTCTGGACTGTTTTAATTTTAACCATTACTTTAAGGTCGCGGTGCTCCATTATGATTTCTAAAATTACACATACCGAATTATTACACACCAAAGAAAATGCGTTTCATTTAAGAACAGATCGTAACAGCAATTTATGTTTCTTGTATATGTATATTCTGTTACATTCAGCAGAATAAATAAACATATTCGCATGTATTGCCTTATGAATAAGTTGTTTATATCACTGAATTAGTGAAATTGTTTTTTTTTTTTTTACATTTCCTTCACCAATCGTTACGTCTCTCGATATTTTATTAATGCTTGAAAAGCAAATATTACATAAACTATTTGGCTAATTATGGAGAAAAGCTATTATAAAGCAACGTTACTCTTTCGGCGCCTTGCCCACCAGTAGCAGCGCTAGTGTCGCTGCAACTGTCAGTTGGTAAGCACTCACTACAGTGAGTGTCACTACTGTATATATTAGCTTGTAGTAACACACGAATTTTCATTGAAACATGGTAAGATTGTCTTCGAAAATATTATCTTGAGCGTATAATTGAGGATTCTTACTTACACTAGAAGCTGCGCACAAGAACGGTTCTTAAGCTCGGCTAAAATTACAGTTTGAATCAGCTACCTTTTAACATTATGGTTTTATGAAGTTAAAAGTTTGGTGACTCACAGATTGTATTTCAAACTGGGCCAAAGAATTGTTCTGGTAATTGAGAAACCAGGTTAATTCATATTGGTTTTCTTGATACTATCATTCTAGTGTGCTGTTCAGTGACTAATCCGGAGGGGGGGGGGGGGGGTGCCTATCTGGTTACAGCCCTCCCTCTCCTGATAAGAGATTTATTTTTTAATTTTTTAGAAATCAGATCAATAATTTCATGCATCTTCTGAATACGGTGTAACCAAACATGGATGGGGCATCCATTATTATTATTCGACATCAGTTTGGGGTGTAAAGTTTTATTGAGCTCAGCGTCTTACAGACCCCTAAATTCGGCTCTGGTGCCGGTCCTTGCCTAAGTAATAATATATTGTCCTACGAATAAGATGGTAACTTCAAAGACAGGTGTTACAGTAGTTCAATAAAATTTGGTATTGACACGGCTGTCGGTAGACTATACATTAAGAAAAAAGGAAAAGGAACTCATTAACCAACAAACAATGGCCGTATTAATAAACGCACAAACTTGGGAACGACTGGACCTCATAAAGAATATTCACACTTTGTTGAAATAAATGTCAGCAAATCTTCGCACCCAGGTAACTGTCAACTGCATCATATTACAATTACACTCCTTAGCCTCATAATTGTGAATAACATTGTGACTGAACAGACTAAAGCATGTAACCAACATGGAACTTAGCAAAAACTTCATTCTGATCGTGAATTTAATTTAATAATGCATAATTATTGTACACATTGAAATTCACATCAGAAGTTTTACACAATATAAATCGATCCAAAACTTCAGCAGTTCATAGATACTTGTCGGTTGAAACACACTGAACCAACTAATTTGAAGTCTTTATAAAACAACGAGATGAATAATTACCCGTTCACATAACTTATGGGAATGTTGGAACTAAACAGTGGGCTTTTCTGTCAATACAAACAAGCCCGGCAATTTGCACCAGCTGCTGCCAACAGACAGCAACTTGGCCACGTGCCGTGCTCTGGATAACAAACTTGACGACAGCTTCTATTACATAATGTACAGTATAGCACATTAAAAAAGTATTGGTAACATGAACCCACTGGAATTTACATTTTATTTTAAAATTTAATAAGTAACAACAACTCTGCAAACAAGCGTAATAAAGATATGAACCAAAATTAAGAAAAAAACCTTTGTTACATAATATTGATTATTGAAAAATCAAAATTTACCAGCGCAGCGAGGATTTGATTCTTTGTGTGTGTGTGTGTGTGTGTGTGTGTGTGTGTGTGTGTGTGTTTGTGTGGGAGGGGGCTCATTTTTAAAAATAAAGGCTATTGAATTTATCAAACTATTACTTATTTTTCACTTTTAATAATTTAACCAATTATAGTAAGTGTACAATTGCACAAGAAATATAATGAATATGCTCGCATAATTTGAAAGTGGAAGAGGAGCAACGCGGTGGAAATGGAGTGTATATAATCAGATCGTAAAATAATCAAGCAGCTTTTATGTTAGTAGCCAAAGAGAAACGTCTTTACAGTTTAATTAACATGAGAGTCTATGTGTAAAAGTTGAACTAAAATAACGCTATTGTTATTGATAATATTCCACTCAGTGGCGGCGCTGACCTGTTAAGCAGCGGATCGCCGCATATGAACACTCGGCTCGTAACTTCAGCATAGCAGTAACAATAGCGGCAGCATCAAAGCTGGTCGTGGCGGCATTGTAACCGCTCACACTAACAGCAGCACACGTTCTCAGTGGCGGCATCACGTTGACGGCCCATTGTCACGTTCAGTTGTGCTTGGTAAATTATAGTTACGTTGTGACTTATTCTATGCGTACTATTTCAAATTTCCGGTGCCGACCTGTTTAATTCTTCATAGGATAGTGGTCGATATATTGCCTACCTACCAGAAGTGCGAAATGGTGTAAATTGCTCTTTGCCTTCATTGTTTTCACACGTTTCATTCTAAATAACAGGTTTACCAATGGAGTTTGTAATATTTCATAGTGTTTAGTGACGTTTTTATTCAATTTGTACATTGAGCAAGCTATAAAGGAAAGCAAGGAGAAATTTGGAGAAGGAATTAAAGTTCAGGGTGAAGAATTAAAAACATTGCGTTTTGCCGACGACATACTAATTACGTCAGATACAGCAAAGGACCTGGAAGAGCAATTGAACGGAATGGACAGTGTGCTGAAAGGTACATATAAGATGAACATTAGCAAATCTATGGTAATGGAGTGCAGTGTAAGAAAATCAGGTGATGCTGAAGGAATTAGATTAGGTAACGAAACAATGAAGGTGGTAGATGAGTTTTGTTACTTGGGTAGTAAAATAACATGCGATGGTCGCAGTACAGAGGATATAAAATGCAGAATGGCAATGGGAAGAAAAGCATTTTTGAAAAAGAGAAATTTGTTAACATCGAATATTAAGCCTAAGGAAGTCCTTTCTGAAGGCATTTGTATGGAGTGTTGCCTTGTATGGGAGTGAGACGTGGACGATAAACGGTGCGGACAGGAAGAGGATAGAGGTTTTTGAAATATGGTGCTACAGAAGAATGCTGAAGATTAGGTGGGTGGATCGCGTAACTAATGAAGTGGTACTGAACAGAATTAGGGAGAAAAAAAATTTCTGGCATACCTTGACTAAAAAAAGGGATAGGTTGGTAGGACACATTCTTAGACATCAAGGAATTGTGAATTTAGCATTAGAGGGAAGTGTTTGGGGTAAAAATCGCAGAGGAAGACAAAGAGATGGATACAGTAAGCAGATTCAGGAAGATGTAGGTTGCCGTTCTTATGTGGAGATGAAGAGGCTTGCTCAGGATAGGGTATTGTGGAGAGCTGCATCAAACCAGTCTCCGGACTGAAGACCACAACAACAACAGTGCCGTTTTATTGTTTTAATATTGTAATGTGGTTAATTTTGGTAATTCAGTAAATTAATTGTACATTCTTTTCAGTGCAATTTTTTAGTTATCTATTGCAGATATAAGAAGGTGGTCTTACGTCAATTGTGCTTCGCGGCCGCATCTCAGCGTCAGTCAACACATATGCATTGGTACCAACATGCAACAATATTTAATGTATTGCATGATGTGATATTATTTTGTCCACCCTCTGCATGTTTGCAGCAGGAATCAAGACCAATAGTCGAAAACGCTGGGTTGGGGTGAGAGACGTAACAGAAATACTCTCATTATCAGATGACATTAAAGGATTTTTCCTACAACGCTTTTCATAACACGTTCTCATAATCAGATTCATTTGGCCAGAACAACCACGGGCAGTCCTTTAACGTGACGACAATAGAAATTTAGCCTTCTAAGTCACGTACTGTGATGATGCGACAATGACAGCTGCAGAGTGGTCTTGTGGGATTTGAACAAACTGTTGGCAATAAGATTTATTTTCTAAAACTGAAAGCAATCGTTACACTCTGTTACCCAAGGAAAAGTGGAAGTAGATGCAGGGAACAAACTGGAGAGTGAACTAGTCGACATAGTACTTTTCTCAGTGAAAGTGGTAATGTGTAGTGAGAACATAAAGTTTAAATGTGACGTTACACTGTCGCAAATATACTAGTTTCACCCTGAGTTGCTATCGATATTTTTCACTATCACAACTACTGTCGTGGGGTCTTATTAGTATTTACACTAACTTAGATTCAATTTTTATGGTAATTGTTTTATACACATTCATTTCAACTTGTTTTCTACTGCTTTAACCTAGATATGACGTAAGCTATAAGAAAGCTAAACACTCACAGAAAACATCTTCATTTTAATGTTAACATTTTTTCATTTCTCAATGCATAAATTAACACTTTATTTTAGTATTAATTTCTCTTGTTTGCTTCATCTGCTTTGTTGATTAAGGTGCAAATTAAATCTCTGAAAGGCGAAACGTAATTTTTTAATGCAAAGTAAAGAAATTGACAACCATAGAATATTAGATTTTCACATTCTAGAACTACTAGTCGCGTTCTGCGACTATTTGAACCTGTTTTTCCCGTAGTAGTAACTACCAGAATCATTTCCCGACTTTTCCTCTTCTGAGACGTCAAAACCAGGAATTGTTATGTCTGTATTGTGAGCACTGTGTTGACTCTCACAACAACTTATATCGGAATTGTGTTTCTGGCTTCGTTATTATCCTGCAGATTCAGTTTCTATATTATCTAAATAGTCCATAACCTCTTCTGCCATCATAACAGTCCGTCGATTTGAATAGATTAATTAATCATTGTCAGATTATACACGGAACTCAGTAAACACAGTGGAATGTTGAGAAATAATGTGCATGTAACTACTATGCTGAGGTCTTCAGTGACCCCAAAATCCAATTAATCCGTAACAAACAATGTCACAATTTTCACTACCATGTTTCCTTGAAGACATTTTACTTCTTAGACAGTACATCAAATCTTTGCAGGAGTTACGCCATTACAGAAATAAATAAAATAATGTTTATTTTGGGGTAAAAAATCACCCCATGTTAGTAATTGATAGACTTCTCTCTCGAAAAATATTTTACCTAACAGGTGCTATAAAGTCAAAGAAAAACTTTGTAACTGTTGTTAGTTATTATTGTGCAAAACTGTAAGTAATTTAATAAATATAGAAATAATGATAGTGCATATTTTAATGTGCTAGTATTACCTGCGGGCAAAATTCGATCAGCTATGTTTGCAAATTCATGAAAATAAAATAAATTTAATATAATTGGAGCTCTGCAAATTAATAGGTTTTATGTGAAAGCTATGAGAACAGGTGAAAGAAAGGGCAACGAGGAAACATGAGTGAATGAAAGACACAAATGAGGGAATTAATAGATTTATTTCAGAATTTAGCGTTACAAAACTACAGTAAAAACAGCATTTTTCGTAAAAATAATTTCGTCATTCGCTAAATGTCCTTGTTCTGTATGTTCACAAATATAAAATTGCAAACCATCAAAGGATCGAACTCTTCTTGCTGCAACATATAGCTGACCATGTATGAAAACTGGTTCTCTTAATAGAATCCCAACTTCTTCAAAAGTTTGTCCTTGAGACTTATTAAAATACTGCGTCAATAAACTGAACTGTTTAATTATATTTAAAAATTATCTTTAAAAGTTAAGGATTGAGCGTAACGAAAAATTAAAAAAATAGGGGCAGTGGGAAACGAACCCAGGGATTGAAACGCCACGCGCTAACTGACTTCTTTTTTTTTTTTTTTTTTTTTTTTTTTTTTTTTTTTTAGCCTGTCATCTCAGCCTTATTTTTTAACAATGAAAAAAACATGTGTAAATGCTAATTTTACCTGTACCAATATGACAACTTCAACAGGTTATAATATAGTGGCAAAACTAATGGAGAATTTGGAGTATCATCCTAAAATTTCTTTTTAACCACTCTTTAGGGCTACTTGCACACATAATTTTTATATTCGCAATATGACAAACCGCTCTTCGAATTATGGTCTTCTTGTATGATTAAAATTAAAATTCTGTACCCTCATTTTCGTGTTAGCGTATTTATATAATGATGATTATTAACATGATTTTGCACGTGCTTTCGTTTGACAGTGTATAAATGCTCCCATGTTTTGGGATTTTATATCGCGTGGAATTCTCGTCTTTAGTTATGAGCGTTTGAGGTCAGTTTTTCAACACTGCGTTGGCTTGAACACCTCATCAGCACAATACATGCAGTGCTGGCAGATCCGCACCCCGATGCAGTACCTGTTAGCAGGAAGGCTTCACTCGCTCACAGAGTCATAGCTGTAAAGGCTGTCCCCCCATAAATGCATTCGGGGCTGTAAAATATTTGACGGCGTAAATCAAACATAAAAAATTACGCGACTTGCGGGCGCTGTGTAAATCTGTGTGTTGCGGAATCGGCCGTCGCGCTGACGCAAAAACCGCCCTGCACTCAATAACTCATCGGCGCTGTATAGAAGGGCCATTCAATGAGGATTTAGTATTCAATCAGCACGCCCGGCCCGGAGAGCCACATCTGGCAATAAATACGCATTTTATTAGCTCCAATTTAAATTAATTCCATTCTCCTCGCGTAATTTTCACGTCGTCCGGGCGAAACTTAGTTTCAACTTTTATTTTTATTTTTTTTCGCCCCATTGGGCCAAACGAGCGGTGCGCCTATTGTGCTGCAATTGTTTGCCTGTTTATGTTTATCGCGCACCGGCGCGGGCGCTGTGGGGTGCGTTCCATTGGCGCCTCGCGGTGGCGCTGCCTCTGGCTTTAAACGACGCGAAATTGCCAGACGACCTGACGACCGGCCGCAGTTTGGGAGCAATTAACAACGCCGCCTGCCGGCAAACGGGGCGAAGCAGGTTCGTACAGCCGAGGTGTGCGAGGCACACTGGAATACCATCGGAATTCGTTGACAAATTTTGTTGTCTTCCTGTCGGAACCAAGCAAATTTTTCCTGTTTTATGGGGTAACTGATGATAAAATCGAGAAACTTAGTGCAGCTATTTCGACTTTCGTTATGCGGAAGAGTATAAATCATTATTTTATTTATTTGATGTGCCCAGAACTTCTAAGAGTACACCTGTCACTGTATCTTACAGTTTGATTTAACGTAATGTATATATTGTCTTAAATTTGTTTATTTCATGTATTTTTCATTTCTTGTATGCTAGATATATTTCTTATGTAACGACATTTCCTGTATTGATCATTTAGTGTAAACATGTACTGTATGTGTAAACCCGCATGAATGCACGGACATTCTTATACTGTTAAGTTGGCAATGCGCCAGAGAAAATGTTGAACCTGTTGTAAAGACTGTCTTTGGTACAGAAGTAGTAGCGTGAGTGTCGCGCTGCTGAAGAAGTCGCGGAGCGGACTCGCTATAGTAAACACGTAAATGTTTTGTTGATGCTGCAGAGGCACGGTAGGCGCAGTGTGGCGCGAGTTTAATGCAATTGCAATAAGCCTGAGAGACGTACTGTTTAATGTATTGAAGGAAGTGCGAAACAAGTTTATTTATACTCGAAAGTGATCAGTGTAATCTTTTTTCATGTGTGCAAGACAAGTAATTGTTTGGGAATGGCCAGACTTATCATGTCGAAAACTGTGTTGCTATTTTTACCACTGTGAGTTAACATTGAAGGAAGTCTGTTCGCAGACTGTTAGCTGCTGACGTGACCTGGAAGTCTGTAAAAACGTTTATGAAGTATGACATTATTGTCGCATGGTTTCCGCGCTTATAACTGCCTGTTGTACAACCCTTACCTCTCTCGCTTCGTTATACCAACGCCATCTAGGGACAAGGTGGCGTTAGCTACGCGCCGCTCTCCTGCCACAGCAGTGAGAGAGCTGACTCGCCCAGTGAAAGCGATCGTACGATAATTTATAAATACGATAATAATAAATTCGTTGACAAATGTAGCTGATATGTTATCTACAACATTCTTTCCAAATAGCTATGAATTAGACACAAATAAATATACGTTTAGAACACGTTAAACTTTTATTTCTTGTAATTACCGCAAAAATGCGAAAAATTGATAAAATGTTCAAGACATAGGTTTTTGTGCACCAAGCAAGCACAAGCAAAGACGACATATGACAGTCCTGCGAATCACAGACGTTGTTAGACGTCCGTAGACAATACTCGGTCGGTGTTAGGAAGGAATCAGGCCTAATATCAGTATATTTCGCATATTTAATCACATTTTGAAACCGTGGGGAGGAAAATTGATAATGTACGACTGATTCCAACTTGAGAATATTGTCACGGTGATAGACAAGAAACTGCAGCGATTTGCACTCAATAATTTTCTCTTTTAGTTTTCTGTAAATTCTCTATCTAACGGTCGAATTACGTTCGTCGTGCCGGGTGGAATCTCAAGTATCTCTACTTCTTTGTCAGGGTGAGCTCGAAATACAGCTTTTAATGAATCAGAACTTTTATGACCTGACCACGAATCTAGAAGAAGAGATTTGTTCCCGCGGAACGGAAGAAAGCATTACGCATGAAAAGTGTAACGTTATCAGTTCCCATTTTTCCAGACTTCGAAGCGTCTACCACAAGATTTTCTGCGTATAACTTTGTTTTAAACGTGGTCGAAAACGTCCAGTTGGTTCTCGAAGACACACATATAGTTTAGGCAGCAATGAACCATCCATTATAGACTATGAGTGGGTGAGTGCAGTCGTGGACTGCGCAATTGCCTCAATATGTTTTTCCCCTTTGAACGACAGTATTCCTTTCGCACGCATTTCTTTTTGAAAACCTGACTGATCTGCATTGTAAACGTAAGATTATCATTTGCATTTGATTACTTCATTTTCCGACCTGTTTCTCGATACAATTTTGCTATTTTTCGTGCCATAATTTTATGGATTATTGAAGCGACTAATGCAAATTTGAGAAGCTCTAAATTCTTTATCGCCTATCGCGTTGGCAATCTCTAACGTCCAATCACGCAAAGTTGTGTTGCCGACACTCAATGACTGTCGTCTGGCATCGGTAAATGGCTCAAAAATCTCCGTCGCAATTTCTAGTCGACTTCCTTTACAATTCACGTTCAGAACGGACAAAGCGATACCTATTTTCAACAATACTGACACGTAGGCGTTTCTTACCACTTTCGTTCAACCAATACTTCACCGCTTTTTCTTTGTCTGATAATGTAATTGTAGTTGCTGGTGTTGCTTTCGGAAATAATTGATGATGGCACTATCACTCGACGAGTCTTCATGTGTGCAACTTTCTTCTGTTTCTTCGCCGTCTGTAGATTCACAGTCTGCAATATCGAGTATTACAGTCGTTTCTAGCCACATGTTTGCGCTATTTACATGCTCGTCTAGAAGTTTAACTACCATGTAGCACATCACATAGTCTTCACGCGTGTTTTCTGTTGATTGCTCCATTTGGCGTCTGTGGTATATCTCCAAGGCAAGCAGCAAAATATTTACAGGTTTTGCCATCACTTGTGAGGAGAGATTGAATGTTCACCGTAAAGTGGCTTGCGGAGTATAGATGTAGATGTACAGAATATCTTTCACATCTCTAACCGGTTTCAGGACGGTATGTTTCGAAATACGTACCGGATATGAAAAGGAAGTGCATGTCACAGAAACGAGTATTCGTTTCCCCTTTCCACCGAAACCGTGCAACGATATTCCTCTTTAGTGAACGCCGCGATAAGACGGCCGCACCTTCCAACCATGCGCACAACGCTCACCATAACAACAGCTCGCGACTCGTCATTTCCTGGTGTGGCCAGCGGTCACCGCAAGCGCCAAGCAGGAAAAACAGCCGTTTTCGTGATTTTTTTAGGTGATTTCCATGTCATGTCAGCAGCTAACATTCTGCATACAGACTTCCTTCAATATGAAATAACAGTGCTAAAAAAAATACATGTTTCGGCATGACAAGTCTTACCCTTGTTAGATAAACAAAATAATTACAATGTGACTCAGTAAGTAAAAGTACAGTACAGAAATACAAGTGACTGACGTAATAACATAGTAATACAAGACACATTAAAAATTCTGTTAAATGGATTTTAATGGCCTTATCAATTACTGAGATCTTCTATGGTGCATGGATCTGGCAAGTTCCTGGAGACAGACATATGCTGTGGGTCATATGGGTCGCCACACACGTAGAGTTCCTCTTCGGTGGTGAATAGAGGTCTGCAAATCGCCGGTTTCGCTCGCTCGTACTGGCTCGAGTACGCAACGCTTGGCGGTGGCGCGGCGAGTGTGTTACGCTCGGAGCGAGCGCGTTGACACTCCAACGAGGCTGCGTGGGGCGGGGCGGGCACAGGCCGCACAGCGTAGTGCTGCCGCTGTACTCACAAGGAAACCTACCCAAGTCACACTCCGATTTCTAAGAAATTTGCATATAATACATGAAAAACTATGGGACACGTAATTTTTTTAGCGGCGGAAAAACATATTTAAGGGGTGAAACGGTACGTTCAAAATTGGGGCAAAAATAGAAAAATGGAAATAACTTAGAGGTTAGTGAAGCTATTTTAATGATTTTCGGTATGAAAATATCTTTTGATAAAAGACAAATTTCATAGATTCAACTTCGATTAAATCAAAACAATTTTTTGAGCACCCCTAATTGTCACTTCCCCTGCAATGTACCTAGGCCGATCTCTTATTCCCGCCATTCCGAAAACATGCAGTTCATTCTTTTGGCTGGTGCACCCGGGTGACATTCTTCAGACGGCCCTAAATAAATATAAAACAGATATCACTGAAACACAAGGAGCACTACAAATTCGTACAGCTGTGTAAACTAAACAATTGGAATTAGAGGATTTAAAACAGGTACAGGATATATGAGCATATGACCCTGACGACGGAAGAAAGGGCGGATCCTATATATTGTACAAAAGCGTGCATGCGTTCTTTATTATGTAGATAAGAAAGACGACAGTGGTAGTGGGGTTATATGAATGTTGCAATTGGAAAAATTCCCGTTAAGGATTAACTTGGAAAAGGTAAAGGCGCAGCACCCACGCACAGTGCCAAAATGTTACGGGAATATGTGTTAACGGGGTGCAACAGAGAGAGAGAGATGCACAAACCTAACCTAACGGGTGTACATCAATATAGGAGTATTTAATATCAATATAAAAGACGCACAAAGTATTCCAGGACTTGAGAGTGATGAGAGGAATGGACATTAAATACAATCATTTCCTCGTTAACACGGCAAGTTACACCTACCACTAAACAGGCACTAACAGTCCACAAAATGGGAACAAGAAAGAAAGAAAGATCATGGATAACTCATTTGAAAATGATCTTAGCACAGAAACTTTTTATTAATCACGTATAATAAGCTGTATGGTAAAGTATAAAATGTGAAACTTAATGGCTAGTTCAACTGGATCGAGAGAACAGCTTTCGAAGCACCTGGGAAAGGAAAAAATTCCAAATTTCGAGGTCAGGATGTCTTCTCTAGCGTCTAGTTTGCTCCCGACACTCGCCTTGGACTCGGTGGGCGACCGAGTGGCGAGCGGGCAGTGTGGACGGTCGGGCCGGTCGAGCGTGCTCCGCTCGAACGAGCGAGGAGGAAGTCGAGCGCAGCCACACGCCTTGCCGCAAGCTGCAGTACCGATAACTGCCGGACTGTCATAGAACGACATGTATCTCGCGATTCGAGCGAGCAACCGAGCGACGTGCAGACCTCTAGTGGTGAAGCTCCACTTCCTTAAATTCGCCTTACACCGCAACACTCATGGCGGCGACTAAGTTTAGCGTCTTCCAAGTCGGGTATGGCAGGTAAAAACCCGCTGCAGGCCCTTGTTTGGTATTCTCTCCATCCCTTTCGGTTAGTGAGTGTTCTCAAGAGCTCTGTTCGACGAGTTACAGTTGATACCGGAACAGCTGTCGTTGTATTCATGAAGCTCCTTCTTGACTTCAGCCTATGTGCTTCATAACGGAACAGGGGGTGTCTAGGGTCGGTTTCCTGCTTCTTTTATTCGATTTCAGCAGCTGTTTGTCTGTGTATGTCAGGCGGCGCTGTACACATGATTCGGTAGATTTTGATAACTAGAGTTGGTCGCATGCAGCCAGTCACAATCCTTCCATTCTTATTCAAAGACGTATCCACCTGTTTAGCATGGATGCAGTTGCGGCAGACTGGTGCTGTGTATTCTACTGCAGAGAAACACAGTACCAAGGCAGATGTACGGAGCACATTAGGCTGTGAACCCCAGGTGCTACAAGTAAGTTTGCTTATGATGATATTTCTGACTCATACTTTTAGTGTAAATGAAACGTTTTCTTGGTACCGCTACCCAATCAACAAGTAACCTTGGCTGTGAATCATCTGCTGCTACGACCATGGGCAGTTTCAGACCTCTTCTCTTGTACCAAGGGTTTTCGTTTCGTAATCGTTTTTTAAGTAATGAATAAAATGGTAGCGATAGTGGAAGACTACAGCCAGGAAGTCAGACCGTTCAGTCAAAACTGATGTTTATAATAAGGTAACGTTGGCTGTTATACTCCAAGCATTCAATACTGTTCCGCATCGTCGCCTGATTAACAAACTGAGAGCATATCTAATATCAGAGCAACTATGTGACTGGATCGAAGAGTTTCTAACCAACATAACGCAGCTTGTTAAACTCAACTCTGACAAGTCTTCATACTATAATGTAGCGCCTATCTGTTGTTGGGGTTTGACGTTAACTAAAATATCACGTGAAAGTTTTGAATTGGGGAGAAGTGAAGCATATATGGAGGGAATGATTTTAAATATTTTTTGATTAATTTTGTATAACGTCAGAAATAAGGGTAATGTTGACGGCAACTACGTTATAAAAAGTTGACAGGCTTTACCTTCATGGTTACCATACATCCTTTTGATGATATCACCCCAGAAATCTATAAATTTAAAATAAGAATAATTGAAGTTAAGCACCATCGTGATCCAGATTTGGACGGGTGGAAGTCTGATGTGCAGTGGACCGTGCGATAAATCTTAGTTGAGAGCTTCGCGTTTGCGGTTGGTAATATATCACGGGCAGTGTTGCCAACGAGGTCATGATAAAAACCACCGAAGAGAACGTAAAATCCCACCAAAAACCACCGAACTTTCCGAAGTTCCCATGCAAAAAAAAAAAAAAAAAAAAAAAAAACCACTGTCTCACTGTCTATTCGTTTGTTCTTGACCGATTGATTTTAAATTTGGACGCAACTATGCATTTTAAAGAAGGAGTTTTTATGTACCTGACTTACCTGTATACACACTAGACGGAAATACAAAAAAAAAAAAAAAAAAAAAAAAAAAAAAGTTTATTCAAAAGCACTTCAGTAAACATGTTATATATAAACACAAACAATAATTACTTTGAGCTATTGCAATGCTTGTCGGGTACAGACAGAAAATTGTGAAATATTTGAACTTGAAAACAGAAAGTAATCCAGTCTGGAAAGGTCAGCGTCATACTACTGTCTTAATTTTATGTCAGAAGATCTAGATTTCAGCTATATTCCAATGTAATCACATCTGAGAAAAAAGAAAGTTAACAATGAAAGTACAGTCACATATTAAGTGTCTGCAATGTTCATTCATTTTCACAACAAGAAAAATCTGATAAAGTGCTGTAGCAACGAATACATACCATTAACATAATGTCAGTTCTTCGTCCTCGACTTCATCACCATCATCTTCGACAGGATCGATGCCCGAAGTATATGCAGCTGTAGTCACATTAGAGATATCTTTTAAAACATTGTCAGGATATTCATGATCTCGACAGCATTTCCCCCATCTTCTGAAGGCTGCACGGATGGTCAGAATGGCATTAATCATTATGTTCCCCATCCTGTTTCTAAGCCTCGTCTTCACCAAATTTAGCTGACTGAATGCCCTCTTTACTTCGGCGTTTGACCATAGCAATACTAGTAAACACATGGCAAGATTACACAGTTCTTGAAAGGGATTTTCGCCATTCGCATCTTTGTATTGTAACACTTCACTCCAGAATGATACAGTGTTGTTAACACTTTTCCGGTCAATTAAATTTAACTTAGCCCACGGAAGTTCAATTTTCGACGTGTCTAAGGGAGGAAAATGCATCTGTTCTGAAAGGAGGACGATTGACTCTTTATGCACTTTCAAACAGGTTTCTGGTGCAAGGTTGGAGATCTTGCTCAAAACATCTACATTTGATGACAAGCGCTTTTGCAGCTGTGTTACAAGAGCTAAAAAATCCACACATCTTTCTCTGAGGACAGCTTCTATTTCAGATGACACAACTCCCGACTTTTTTAGTTCCTCCAGTTTTTTTTCGGCATCTTAACCCAAATATGGTTTAGGTTCAAGAAATTTTGTGACGTTTTCCCTTAACAAATCTGCTCTACAGCCAGGAAGCACTACTCTCTTGGCTAAACCCTGAGTTAAAAGGATGAGATCATTAAGCAGTTTACTGGGATCGGCAGACTGAGCTTGAAACGCTTTGTTAACACGGTGCACCTCACCTAGCACTGTCTTTAAGAACAACAAATAAAGTTCATTTGTCTCATCTTTGTACATTTGATACATCATTTCAGCTGTGTAACACCTTTCACTATTTCTCACAGTTTGAAAATGAGTCTTTAGTTCCAAATACTGTGAAAGAACGCGTCTGACTGCCAGTTCAATTGATAGCCATCTTGTCGTGGAGACCCGAACATGTAGAGCGGGTCAGCACCTTCGTTAACTGTTCAGCACAGTTTCTGACGTGTACTTGAAAACCAATTGTGTGATTCACTTATCATAAATTCTAAGGTTCTAGGTAATGTATCAGCAGCTGCAGCAGACACAGCCAGTTGTAAGGAATGGCAAACACATTTAACCAAAATAAGATGACCTACTAATGGAGTGCAGTTTAAGAAAATCAGGTGATGCTGAAGGAATTAGATTGGGAAACGAAGCAATAAAGGAGGTAGATGGGTTTTGTTACTTGGGCAGTAAAATAACAAATGATGGTCGTAGTACAGAGGATATAAAATGCAGACTGGCAATGGGTAGAAAAGCTTTCTTGAAAAAGAGAAATTTGTTAACATCGAATATTGATTTAAACCTAAGGAAGTCCTTTCTGAAGGCATTTGTATGGAGTGTTGCCTTGTATGGGAGTGAGACATGGACGATAAACAGTGCAGACAGGAAGAGGATTGAGGCTTTTGAAATATGGTGCTACAGAAGAATACTGAAGATTAAGTGGGTAGATCGCGTAGCTAATGAGGTACTGAACAGAATTGGGGAGAAAAGAAATTTCTGGCATACCTTGACTAAAAGAAGGGATAGATTGGTAGGACACATTCTTAGACATCAAGGAATTGTGAATTTAGCGTTGGAGGGAAGTGTATGGGGAAAAAATCGCAGGGGAAGACCAAGAGATGGATACAGTAAGCAGATTCAGACAGATGTAGGTTGTCGCTCTTATGTGGAGATGAAGAGGCTTGCTCAGGATAGGGTATTGTGGAGAGCTGCATCAAACCAGTCTCCGGACTGAAGACCACAACAACAACAACACATCTGATTTAAGTTTTTGGTAAATCCCATTGTTGATCCCTACATTAACAGAAGCATTATCTGTTCCCAAACCTCTAAATTTCTTTTCATTCAGTCCATAATCAGAAAGAGCTAATTTTATGACCTTCACAATTGAATCTGCATCGCCTGATTCCAACTCATACAAACGCAAAAATGTCGACAGAAAAATAAATGATGCACAACCCCAACTATTTGTTCACTCCTATATCGGTTGATTCATCAGCTAGCAGACTGTAAGGACTTTCTGCAACATCTTTTATAAGTTCTTTCTTAAAGTAAGGAAACATGAAATTTCTTATTAATGCACTGCATTTTGTGCATTGAAGTTTTAACTTAGGTGAACCACATGAAACAACAACTACACAAATCAGTAAGATGATCCTCACTACGGATCGCACAGTGACACACTGTAAATAATGCACAAGCAGCTTCAGCTCTTGCTTGATTCAGATCAACACTTGCACTCGGGAAATCAATTTTTCTTTGTGTCTGAGACTGAAACGGTTCAGCGGCACGCACGTGTTTCTTGTTTTTTTGATGGTCTATAAGATCAGCACATCTTGCCTTCAGATTAGTACCACAGTAACGACAACGAGCAACTGTGTTGTCACCTCGCACTTCTAAAATCCAGTTCTTTATTTCCGGATCATTTTTCCACTCAGACCGAAACTTTTGCAAGTAAGGGACTTTGGTTTTTCCCATACATTCGTGATGCAAGTACACTTCCTCTCCATGGAGATTGGAGATTTTTTTTTTTAATTTAGAAAACGATGACATTAAAATCCACCAACTTTCCCACCTCACACTGACTCAGATTTTTTCCCACCGCCGGCTTAGAAAAACCACCAGATTCGGTGGGAAACCACTGACGTTGGCAACCCTGATCACGGGTATAGAAAATTAAGACTTCGTCATGTACTATAGCTTAATATAAATGACTGCAGGTTCTAAAAAATTGAATACTATTGTGAAGGGGAAGGACTGAATTCTAATGTTAAGAAAATGCTTAACAATCACTGCACTTTTATTCATCAGCCGTTAATGGCGTCCAATTCCGTAACACGCAAATAGTAAATCATCTACGCCGCTTGGAAGCGGGAAATCGAATAAGAACACCTCCTCCATTTAATTAATGAACTTATATATTTCATAATAGATCCTTTTTTTAAATAAGCACTATACTTACAGCAATATTAATGCTGAACGGGGAGAACTGCTCGTAATACGTCTTAACTCGATGGCGGCAAAAAAAACAGACAAATAAAGTGTTTCGCTGTTCTTTCTCTCCGACAGTAAAACAAGGGAATGTAGGATTTTCAGAGATTATTTTTCACTGGAGAGAAAGAAGAACGACCCTTGGTGGTATCTATAATCTTCCACTCGCGAAGTTGATTAATGTATATTTATTTATATTTTTATTGGTAGCGTTTCACTACGTGAAAGTTATTTATGGTGTACCCCACGGAAGGGATATAGACCTTGCTAGTCACATTGTAAGTAACATCGGAAGTTCAATGAAGCTTTTTGCGGGTGATGCTGTAGTACATCGACACTGGAAAAGGGTTGCGAAAAGCAGGAGAATTTGCAACATATCGACACATTGTACAGGAAATTGAATTTGAACCTGAACATAATGAAGAGTGCTGCGTTAGAAATAAGAAACTTCATTATATAATTGCGCAATATGAGGACAAACACTGGAAGCAGATACTTTCACACAAATTGAACCCTGTGGGGCCCGGCATTCACTGTAGTGGACGGCTGTTGCTGGTCGCATTCCTGTGCATCTGCTTTCGTTGTTTAGCTTTTAAACACATGTAGTCAACTCTATGGGACCTTTACGATAAATGCTGCTTTATTTGCCATTAGAACAATATCTGAAGTAAGCGATTTTTCAACACGAAAAGTAGGCTAACTACGCTTACTTTCACTCACTTATGACGCACGACATTATTTTTTGGGGTAACTCGCTTGATGCAGAAAGGATATTTCTCGTTTAAAAACGTTCGTAGAGTAGAATGTTTTCAAAGGCTTACTACATGTCTTGCGATTAGAGCTGGTGCTAAGGCCTTAATAAATTAGAGCATCATGAATCTTGGTGTACATTTTCTTGCGTTTCAGTGTTTTTGATATGTCCAAAATTATGGGACGTACTCTGATATATGGATATTGCACTTATAATTTTGTAATTTATGCAGAACAACCTTATTTCTTATATTTTCTCCCATAAATATAATATGTTTTTAGTGGAAAAAGGAGATGGGCAGAGAGATAACTGATAGGATAAGTGCTAACTCGAGACTAAATAAAATACGCAGGCAACGCTGAGTTTTCATCCATTGTTCGAATAAATAAATACCCGAGCTTCGCAAAATTTCAGCTAGCTAACATGGAGAACTAAGAAGAGAAAGAGCAAGGTTAGAAATAGGCATAAAGATGGAGAGAGTGATGTACAGAGAAATTAGGGGTATGATTGTAGTATGTACTTCAGTTGCAATGTATATTTAGCAATGACAAAGCATTGTCAGATTCGCTAGTATACAATGTACAATCGTACTATTGCACCCAAATAACTGTAAATGTATTCTAATAATGCAAAGTTGTGCTTCTGTTTGAGCCTCGTGTAGGTTTATCAAAAAATGCTTGATCAGCCAATGATGAACAAAAAGACGAAATAGGACAGAACAATGATTTATAACCATAATCATACCATTAACTGTGCAATTTATATTTAAAAATATGGAAGATAAAGACGGAGAAGAATTATATAATACTACAGTAAAATAACAGAAATAACTGATACGTTTTTTGAGTTCTTAGAAATAACCTGGTGCTTGATTTTCAGCTTTATTGGCCGCAATCCATATGAATTCCTCTCTTTTGACTAAAAGATAGGTAAATACGACAAATGATATACACAACACGTAACGGAAAAAATACTTGTGTCAGAGTAATAAAAACCACACAGCAGAGATCAGGAATACCTTCGCCCAAACTAATACAAAGGGACTATTACTATTTTGTTAGCTGAGAGATAACAATGTGATTTGTTAAAACAAAAGTGAAGAAACTAAAGTGCAAGGTGTGAAGGAATGGAAATTGGAAGACAGCGAAGCAGGTAATGTAAAACTGGCCCACCATAATATTGCAAAAGTGAAAAATAGGCCTACGTAAAGTAAGCAGTAATAGGAAACCCTTGTTACGGCTTCCAAGAAGCTCTGGTGATCCATTGGGAAACTTAAATGTTATCCGATGTTAACCAAGTATTGCTAATGTGTCCCAACATCAACTAACATGTGAACGGTGGAAAATACGAGGTATGTCTATAAAGTAAGTTCCGTTTGGTTATATAAACCAAACGTGAACCGATACAAAAATATATATTTATTGTATAAAAATCTGCAACTGTTCAACTACTTTTCTACATAACTTCCGAAATTTTGTAGGCACTTGTCATAGCGTGGGACAAGTTTTTGTGTGCCTTCTTCATAGAAGGTTGCCGCCAGCGTATTCAACCATGTAGCAAACGTGTTCTTTCAGCTCATCATCGTTGAAGTGTTGACCTCCAAGAACAGATTTTAAGTGTAAGAAGAGATGAAAGGAGTCTTCTTCTTCCCTTCACGTTGACGCCCGGCCTCACAAGGCGAATGTGACCAAACAACTCTTACGGGAATTTCACTGGGACGTGTTTGATCATCCACCGTACAGTCTCGCTCCTAGCGACTTTCTTCTTACACCTAAGACCTGTCCATGGTGGTCAACATTTCAGCGATGATGACGAGCTGAAAGAACATGTTACCACATAGTTGAATAAACAGGCGGCAACCTTCTACGAAGAAGGCATACAAAGACTTCTGCCACCCTATGACAAATACCTACAAAATTTCGGAAGCTATGTAGAAAAGTAGTTTAATAGTTGTATATTTGTGAACAACAAATATTCTTTCTGTATCTGTACACGTTTGTTTTATAACGGAACTTACTTTGTGTACATACCTCGTACATGTGGAATGAAAAATAACGCAAGTGTCAGAATTTATATTAATTGCTGTAGTTACTTATTTTACACATATTTTGCTGTATATTTC
This sequence comes from Locusta migratoria, assembly GCA_026315105.1. Lineage (NCBI taxonomy): Eukaryota > Metazoa > Arthropoda > Insecta > Orthoptera > Acrididae > Locusta > Locusta migratoria. Next base: position 647,879,102 of record CM048744.1, on the reverse strand, counting down.
ACATTTTGTACCTGTAATGTAAGTATCTTTCAGTAGCAGTTATATTGAAATTACAGCGTGCAATTTACATGGGCACTAGAGCGTTATGTGCTGTGGCACGAAAGGAAATGAGCGACGGAAAAAAAATCTCTTAAAATATGGAAATTGCGGCAACTGTCGATTAGCGCAGAACGAATTTACGAGTGGTGTCACAGTTCACAACAGTAATTTAGCCGTAGCATACACTGCGCAGCATTACATTAGCGACGTCAAATTCATTTCCGCAACGCGTCTGCGAGCAATTTGTATTAAAATTTGGTGCCCCCTCTCATGTAGCTGAGCGCACCGTGAAATGTTAACTACTTTGACGCCGGCGCGAGTACTTTAACTAATTACAGTAAATAAATAATCAAAATGAATGGTTAATTGCTAGTCACCCCGACATCGGCCAACCGCCTACCGACACCATAATTGCATAAAAGTTATACAACTAATTACGTGCCGCGCGTATCGTTTAAACATGATTCGATATTGTGACGCCTGTTTGCACAGAGTGTACCTAAACGAATTACATTCGCCGAGTGCGGATCGCAACTGTGCCCAGTCGACGCCGGCCCTCAGTTTGCGGAAATGGAATCAGGTATTTCATGTCTGTACGCCCGGTATCACGAGTGCCGCGGAATGCAGTTAGCTGAAAATGCAGATTTATGTTCGTTCCTTATCACAGGTTTTCGTGTGGAAGTACCTTCGCACAGTCGAAATGAATACTGCGTGTAATAATCCCAGACGGCTCTAAATGGCGACTAGTTTTTCAGTATTATCACGTGTAGGTTGAACCGTTTGTAGGACTAGCAAACTTGGTAATGCATGGCCACTGCTGAACGTGTTTGGGGATTGGATACATGTTCTAATATCGTTCAAACCGGTTTTCTCTCTTTCCTCCGCCTCTTCCCCTCTTTCCCATCTAAGCCTCCCATTCCACGCTATCTCATCTACCCAATCCCCTCTTTGAACTTCAGACTTTTTTTATCGGTATTCTCATCTCTTTATGCTACACCTGTGAGAGTAGTTATTTCAGTCACGGTATTGATTTTTCTTCTAATCCGCATACGGCAGTATTACTTTTTGCAGTAGTGCTTTTCTAATCAAAAGCCGATTAAGCCATTTACGTCCAGTTTTTTGTTAAAGCCGACTGTGATGCAGAAAACATATGAAACAATTCGTCTAATTATTTAAATGACCTACTACCATCGTTAAAACTGAATCAGAAAAAGGAAACTTAATCACACCTTTACATAGCACAACACAGTATTTTCATCCTTTGCTACTTTAACATTAATGATGTTTCTCTCTTCCTTTCTTACGAGATTTTATTTTTCTTGCTCATCCTTTCACACTCTCTTTGCTCGATGTTTCAGCTTTGTTCTTCATGGGGTCTATTAGCACAGAAAATAAAATGTTTATAAATCTAAGGGACTTACCTACGTTGGTTTAGATTATGCTAAGGACAACAAATACACCCGTGCCAGAGGGAGGACTTGAACCTCCGACGACGAGAAGCGGTGCGCCCCGCAGCAAGAAGCCTTGGAGTACTCGGCCACTCAACCGCGGCTGTCAGTAGCCAGAAGTTATCCATCCTACAGTTTTCTTCAATTTATTAAGGTGATTAAAAATTTTTCTTTGTTATCCTTGTTTCTTCCATTATTTTTAAATGTTCACACAATTTTAGCCGTCTTTCTCTCACTGTATCAGTGATTTTTTCTTAATTTTTGAAAAATCTTCATTTTTCTTTTAGTACATATGTTTTCATTGTTTTCTTGGGACCATTTTTTTCTAGTTGTCTTAGTTCGCATTTCTTATTCACCGTTAGGCACTCTGATGCATATGTTATTTGTGAACTAATAACTGAAGTGTAATGTCTTATCACTTCGCTGGAGTCTGATTTCTTGTTTTAGCAGCTTTGTGTTAATTTGTATGCAAATTCTAACTGCTTTACTCTATATGTTGTGTTATCCAGCCCGTTGGCTCTTAATTGTTCCATTCTTTTGTTTCATAAATTTTGCTCATTTATGTTTGCGTTCTGTATGCTCGTTTTCTTCGTAATATATTCAGAACTAATTGTTACCGATTATCTCGTGTAATAGACGAAGCATAATAGTTGTGTAGGTTTGTTTTTCATACATCAATGCTATCTCATCCGCTAAGGCTAAATATTTTACTCCAAATTTGTAAAATGTCTGAAATAGTGTTTGTCTGCTAACCCTTCTAAAAGTCTACGAAGATAACTACCGCAAGTTATTTTGTATAGCTCTCACTCTCAAAATAGTTTTTAAATTAAGAGCCTGTTCTGTGCTCGATCTACCTTCCCTAGGTCCTGCTTAGTACTCTACTACATTATATCGTTCTTGTTTCTCTATTTTATTAAGAAGTGCTTTAGACAATATTTTGTATGTTACTGGTAACAAGGAGATACTGTAAAAGTTGCTCGTTTCTGTTTTACCTCCTTCTTGTGGTGATGATGGATCAGTGTTTGAGTGTAGTCGCTGAGTTTGATTCCTTTTGGTCCAAATGTATTTCCTTCATGTCATTTCCTCCCATGTGGATACGCCACTTGCTTTCCATATTTCCATATTGCTACTGTTACTTGATTTTCTGTTTTTTCTGTTGTAGGATTTTGATGTTATACTTTTTAAACTATAATCTCCCAATAGGCTTTTCATAATATCATCGATTTCGAAGTATTTAGCTAACTGTTGGACGTTTTCCTTATCGCTTTAAGACCATGTTTCCATTTTTATCCAAAATCCTGTTAAAACGTCTTTGAAAATCTTGTAGAGTCTTTAGTGTTGTTCTATCTGAGGTCTGAATCCGTTTGTTCTACTCTTCATCACATTTTCTTTTCACTGCTCTGATGAGTTTCGCCGGTTTCTTCATTTCTTCTTCAGTTTATTCCCAATATTCATGTTTGTTACTACAGTTCAATTACTTCCACGCTTTTAGTTGATTGTCAGTTGTTTTGTATCATAACAAGTGGCACAGACACAGTGTGAGGGGGAAGAGAAGTGGGGGAGGGGGGGCTAATGGGGCTGAATCTACCCTCGCAGCACCTCCCAAACGCTTTTTAATTTAATTATTTTTATTTCTTTACACAGGTCGGTGCCGGAAATTTGAAATAGAACACACGTAATAAATCACAACGTTCTAAATTTGCCAAGCACAAGTGAACGTGACAATGGGCCGTCAACGTGATGCCGCCTCTGAGAACGTGTGCTGCTGTTACTGTAAGCGGTTTCGATGCAGCCGCTACCAGCTTTTATGCTGGCGCTATTGTTACTCCCATGCTGAAGTTACGAGCCGCTTAGCAGCGCCACCGAGTGGAATCTTATGAACAGCGATAGTGCTGCTTTAGTTTTTATTTTTATACATAGAGTATCATGTTAATTAAATTATAAAGGCTGCGGTGGAGTAGCCGAGCGGTCTAAAGCGTCTCGCTCTGGAGCGCGCGGTTGCTCTCCGTGGAGGTTCGAGTCCTCCCTGGGGCATGGATGTGTGTGTTGTCCTTAGGTCAGTTTACCTAGGTTTAAGTAGTTTGTAAGCTACAGACTGATGACTACGCAGTTTGGTCCGATAGATTTACAAACATTTGAACATTTTGAAACTATAAAGACCTTTCTCTTTGCGTAGTAACATAGAAGCTGCTTAATTATTTTACGATCTCATTATATACAATCCATTTCCATCACGTTGCTCCTCTTCTACTTTCAAATTAATGCGAGCCTACTCATTTTATTTCTTGTGCAGTTGTTTTCGTAATATAATTGCTTAAATTATAAAAAATGTAAAAATAAGTGATATATTAATAAATTCAATAGGCTTAAAAAAATAGCCCCCCAGAACTAAATCCTGGCTGCGCCACTGAACATAACTAATTCCACTTCATATGTCTTGGTATTTTCCGTGGTTATCTAATTTCTTTCACTAACTCCGTCACTATTCCTTTATTTTCTTCACAATCTGCCATTTCCGTGTCCTTATTATATCACAAAATGTATCAAGAATTCGCGTGAGAAATTCATTGTTTATCCTTGGAATTCTTTTTAGTTGCGGTTTTGGTTTGTTTTTGAAACTTGGTCTTCATTTCTTTAATATTCATAGAATATATGACTTCAACTGCGATTGGGCAAAGCTGAAAATGTGTACCCAGCCGGGATTCGAACCCGGGTCTCCTGCTTTCTAGGCAGTTGCGCTGACCCCTACACCACTGGGGACACAGTGATCACCGCACCTGCAAGGACTACCCATGCACGCCCCCCGTCAGATACAAATTCCCAGCTTCGCCCTGCCCACAGTACTCAAACTCGTAGTTTAACTAATTCCCGTAAGAGTAAGGGCTTCAAACTTGCCCACCCCTCCCCACTAACGATAGGATCATTGCCCGTCACCGGCATATTATATATATACATGTGGCGTCTGTTCGGAAAGAACAGTGTATGCTCATTTCCCCATTATTGTGGTTTATAGTTTCTAACTACTGTTTAAACTTCCTTTCTTTACCAACAAAATTTCGCACAAAAATTTTGATATGTTCTAGCAAATTCCAAATCTCTTCCAATTTTCAACGTTTGCTCTATTCTGTTTCTTGATATGTGCATGTGCACTTATAATAGTGGGACGTTTATTACCTGGCTTAAAAGTTTGATGGGGAACTAAATTTAGTTATTTGTTCATTTAATTGCTGCCTGAGTAGAAATTATGTCGTTAACTTAATCACATTATGCTTGAAATAAGTGAAGCTCGCAGCTAGCTCATGATTGCGGGCACCGTGCGGTCCCCGCTTGAGTTTCGGGATGTGCGCAAGCTGCTCGTTGTGTTAATATCAAGCATCAGCTTCGCTTCGCAATATATCTGGATGTAAATGACGTTTTGCGATGGAACCAAAAGCCTTTATTTGAACGATTTTTCGCACTATGGATTGCATACAAACTAATGTGGGGTACCGTTAAAGAAGCATACGTTTATGTTGAAAATAATACGTGTTAACGTTTGAGAATATCTCATAGTATTTAATTTCATAATCCCGTCCTAAGTTCATGGCTGTAAAAGTCGTGTTTCAGTATCTATTGTTGTTGCAGAGATATCTTGGGTGAAAAGTTTAAGCGGGACATGCTGTATATTCTCTTCGTTCAATGCATAACTTTCTCCATAATTGTGTTTACGAATATGCACTATATTGCTTGCTTCGCTGCAGTAGGTTTTAACAGAAAATTGGGAAACTGTTCACTGAATAAAAGGATGCGAGATGCTATCACTAAAGTTACTGTTCTCTCGTATGCAGCAGCTGGTCACGGTTGTATTTTTCAGTGAAAGAGTTTGGAAAGCTACGCTGCTTTATAACGTGCGATAAGACTGAACGGAATACTATTGGCGAAGTAGGCTTTGTTTGTGATTTCCAACAGCTTTTACCAAGTTCCTTGTAGACCACACACGAAATCTGTCCGAAAGAATTTAACGGAGCGCCTGACGGGAAGGTGTGGAGATGGTAGTCTCAAGAGTGCTTTCCGTCTCCGATAGGCGTGATTTCCCACTGCGGCGCGCGGCAACGTAGTGTCCCTGCTGTAGGGGTGTCTGGAGGCGCATTAAAAGTTAGCGCCAACACCCCGAATCGGATTCTAAGGCTATAAGCAACAAATTCCTGTGTTTACAGAAAAGTGGTCTGATGCCTATTTATAGCTAAAACTCTTCTGTGATCAAACATCATTTGCTGTAAACGGACCAACATCACCGCATAATTTTCTATCCAATAGGCCCGTAGCACAGAATCTGTATCTATAAATGTGGCACGGTTTCATTGCGATCGGATAGCTATTAATCTATATATATTAATATGAATGTCTGTTCTGTGTACGCTTTTCACGTCCGAACGACAAGACGCAAGAGACTAAAATATTTGTACAGTTACTAATTTATACCTGAGAAAGGTTTTAGGCACGGTTTTATAGCGATCTGATAGATATTTAGTAATTTCAAGAATATAACGCTAAATGCGGAACAATTATTACTCTTTGAAAATGGTTTTATTGGTTGCATTGGTGCTTGAGGGTTGATAATGATAAAAAGGTTGGGTATATTGGGATGGAAAGTTATCGGTGTATATAAAAATATACGCGTGTGTGTGTGTTAATATTTCGCTCTGCAGCGAAAACTACAGAACATGAACGAATAGTCTGTGTGAAATTCTTATCCGAAGTCTCTCGTTGTACACCATAGCAGTTCCATGATGATAGCTATAATGGGGTGGAAGATATGGTGACTGAACGTCGTCAAATTATTTAAATAAATCGGAGTGAAGGGCAGCGATGACGTTTGCGACTCTATAGCAAGGAGGTTACATACAGCGAAACATGATGCCACAAACCATATCTTTGGTCTATGTGTGCTACAATGTCTTCGGCTCTTTCTCTGTAAGGATAAACATACGAATTAGGAAATATAAGAATAATTAAATAAAGCAGTAAAAAGGAAATATCTTTTATATATCTCTTTAAAAAATCGATTTGACGTTTCGAGCATTACATCAAGTGATCGATCTGTGATATTATTACAATCATTGTTGTTGAATTTCGTGATTGGATTCTTCGAAACGAGTGCATTTTTACGTGTGATTTGAGCTACTAATACGCGAGCGGAGCCGCGGGTATAAGATAGTATATCTCTAAGAGAGAGCATATAATTATTCCAATATGCTGCTTTACAGTTTTGTATTATAAATTGTCAAAGATCTTTCACAATAAAATGCATTTTAAAGAACGTAACAGTTACATATTCTAGAGAGAAACAGCCTGCATCTTATCATCCGGTGATTGTGCCTTACAGTTCTGCGGTTCTCTAAGTCACATGGACATGCGGTTAGTCTCTTTTCGTGGCGTAAGTGTCGAGGGTTGTTATTAAGAAAATTATGCAGTATATGATTATACCAATATGCAGCTTTAAAGTTTTTTTTTATTATAATGTCGTTATGGATCCATTTCAGTACAATTAGCTATCGTCAGACAATGACCGTGTGACATCCTTGGACAATGTCTTGGTGTTTATTTAACAATAACATGAACTTTTGTGTCGCTCTTATGTAATATTATACAAATGTTTTTAAATAAAATTTTATTTAAATAAATAAATAAAATACAGACTGAGGGCTGCATTTTTGTCCTTCGACGTTGTAACGGTCCCTGACAATAGCAGCTATGTTCAAAATTTTATAATTTCAAACCTTTATATATCTTTTTCTAATTGAGAACAACAAGGAAATGATGAATGGAGAAAAGTATCTCGCTTACTACTTTTCTGCTGTTCATGGAGTTAAACTACGGTATTCGGTATGACGTTACAATTTATAGTTTCTACACTAAAAATTGTACTTGCAGGAAAGTGTTCAGCAGAATAGACGCATAAAACTGAATGTACCTTCGAAATTGTATCACAGTACAGTTCATGACATATGAATTCATAAACAGTAATGTTAATGGAAAACCGCATTATTACGCATCAGGTTTCTATCAATTACTTCTTTATTACTAACTGTATTCGCAACAGATATTACAGACGTACAGAACTTATAGAAATGAATATATAACCTACAAAATTATACAGTTGTACAAGACGTAATTCAATAAAAATGAGATCATATACAATCCTGAACATCATGCACCACGTTTTAATCCATTACTTATTTACTGTATTTCAGTCAGTTTAAGAAAATTCCTGAAAGCTGACTGCTGTTGACAATTTTTAACTGTGAAGCGCACACGGTTGCAGGCGAAAGCAAAAGATTTCTATAAAGCTGCAAGGAAAGGAACAGAATGTAACAACGTACGGCGTACATCCAACCAATATCCATCATTTCTGACAAACCTTTCTTTTAACTGAAAGAGATTGCATTTTCTATTACGATTAATGAAGCACAAGGCATACGTTTAAACACTGTGGAGTGTATCTGACATCTCCAAGTTTCTCACAGGGGCAGCTTTATGTCGCTCGCTCAGGAGTGGGCTCACAAAAGAAATTAATCATATTATAGAAAAATTCATTTCCCGTTACAGCTAGTAGCTAATGAAATAATTAAAATAGGTTTTATTTTATTTATTGATTTTTTTGCACTTCTATAACCAGTGTTGGTTACAGACAAATACTGCCAACACTCATAGTTATCAACCTATGCTAACTCTGTGCTAGCCCTTGTTTAACAGTAAATGTAATGCAAGTAGGAACTATAAAACTAAAGATTATTTCCAACATATCAATATGTCGTGTAGTTTTGTTCGCAAGCAGTTCATAAATAAGGAACTATACAGAGGTAAATTTCACAATCAGTATGCGTTTACTTCCTAAATTCCAGCGCTAAAACGAGTGCAGCACGAAACAATTGTATAATACATACGGTTTGTATTGGTACAGATGTAATATTAAAGATTTTTGTGGAAGCATTTTGTTCTGTTGATTTTTACAGGGCCGTACTAGTGTAAAATCTGAATGATAATGACTGTTTTGCTACAGAGCAATGACTCCTAGAAAATGACTTGTTTTATTAATATCACCCGAAATTGTAGACAGCTAAGCAAGAGCACTTTTGTAGGAATGATGAGTCTCTCGGCGATAACTTCGAATGAAAAGTTATCGGTTTTCCTACCGATTTGTAGATCTAGAGTAAGCTTTCAAATGCTGAAGGTAGCAGAGGTAAAATATAGGACGCGAAGAGTTATATTCAACTTGTACAAAAACCAGACAGCAGTTATTAGAGTCAAAGGGTATGAAAGTTACGCAGTGGTTGGGAAGGGAGCAACAGACGGTTGTAGCCTTTCCCCAATGTTGTCCTATCTGTGCATTGTGCCAACTATGAAGCAAGGCAAGGAGAAATATTGAGAAGGAATTAAAGTTCAGGGAGAGGGAATAAAAACCTTGCGGTTTGCTGACGACTTAGTAATTCTTAAAGAGACAGCAAAGGACCTGGAAGAGCAATTAAAAGTAATTAACAGTGTATTGAAAGGAGGGTATAAGATGAACAAGAGTAAAACACAGATAATTGAATGTAGCGTCAGAAATCAGGCGATGTTGAAGGAATTAGATTTGTTTTTGAGACAATAATAGTAGTAGATGAGTTTTAGCAAAATAACGTATGATGGTCGAATACTAGAAGATATAAAATGCAGAATGGCTATGAGAAGAAAAGAATTTCTGAAGAAGCGGAATTTGTTGATATACAATATCAATTTAAATGTTAGGAAGTTCGTTGCCAAAGAATTTGTCTGGAGTGTAGCATTGTACAGGAGGGAAACGTGGAAGATAAAGAATTCAGACAAAAAGAATATCCAAGCTTTTGAAATGTGGTGTTACAGACGAATGATGAAGATTAAATAGGCAGGTGATGTAAGTAATGTGAAGATGCTCAACAGAATTGGGGAGAAAAGTAGTTTCTGGCATATCCTGACCATGGTAAGGTGGGACACATTCTGAGCCAACATGGAATCGACAACGTAGCATTAGAAGAGGTGTGTGGGGTCAAAATTGTAGAGGGGACCGATGAGACGAAGTGAGCGAGCCAGTTAAGAAATGTAAATTGCCGATTGAGATAGACGCATTGACTGGGAAGGATGTAAGACTGGACTGTAGCCTTTTCTCAATGCTGTTCCATACGTAAATTGAAAGAGCTATGAAGGAACGTAGCGAGAGAAGGAAGATTAGGTTTTAACGTCCCGTCGACATGGTGGTCAATAGAAATGGAGCTTCGCTCGGATAGGTTTTGTCAAAGATGGAGAAAGAAATCGGTCATGACCTTTGCAAGGAATCATCCCGGCATTTCTATGATTTAGGGTAATCACGGAAAACCTAAATGAGGATGGTTGGAGGCGGGTTTGAAACGCTGTCCTCCAGAATACGAGACCAGTTTATAACGACTGCACCACCTCACTCAGTAGGAGATGAAGTTCAGCGAGAAGAAACGAAAACTTTGCGGTTTGCTGATTACATTGCAGTTCTTTGGGAGACATCGGAGGACCTAGAAGAGCAACTGACTGGACTGGACAGTGTCCTAAAAATAGGGCATAAATGAAAATACATTCCTGAAGAGTGGTTACCTAACTGAGTGTCCTGCTTGGTTTGTAATTTCAAAGGAATTTGCCTTTGATGTTGATGGTGCGAACCTTTGTGATCACTGTGCGACAAAGTTTTTCATTCTGTGCAAGTCAGTGCTTGCTATGTATTGAACATTTATTGGATGTCTACGATGTGCATATTTTGAAGTGTAGCTCTCGGGCAGTCATTTTCTGTTGACATCACATGAACCTGATGAGTGTTTAGTATCTAATCTGTTTCCTTTCATAGTTGTTAAAACAGCAGTTCCAAATGAGCCCTACTAGAGACTGAACTTGGACCTGACATTCAAGGTGTAACATTAAAGTAGATGGTCTATGAACCACATTTACCTTCGAAATATTCACCTTCAATAACTATACACCAATGAGCTATGCAGTTCATGTCCTGGAAACTTTGCAAGAAGGTTTCTTTTGCGATGGTGTTCTAAAGCCTCGACACGTTAGGAGTATCGTCAAATCTCTTTCTTTTCAAAGCGGCGTTGAGTCGGCAAATAGGAACGTCTGGAGGAATGAGATCCGATGGATATGGTGGATGTTCCAGTTGCACAGCAATGGCTGCGCCCACACAGTCAATATGGTCAAACAGTTCCCGACACTTCAGATTTTTCTGAAGAAAGCTACCCGTCAGCAAAATGATTTTATTTGCATTAACTTTCTAGTTCCTCTCGCATTTCTTCAGCAACGTTTGCTTTTTTTCTAAGCAACACAAATTTTATCATTTTTATTATAAACCACAGTAAAACGTAACCCAAGTATATGAAATAAACCTCAATTTGCGATGTTATGGCTTCACTGTATTAGGTTTAGATGAAATACCAAACTGTGGCGAATGAAAACTTGTGCCCGGCCGGGATTCGAACCCGGGATCTCCTCTTACTTGGCAGACGCAAAAAAAAAAAAAAAAAAAAAAAAAAAAAAAATGTTCAAATGTTTGTTAAGCTTATGGGACTTAACTACGGGGTTATCAGTCCCTAAACTTACAAACTACTTATGAACTACTTACGAACTAGGACGGCACAAATATCCATGTCCGAGGGGGGATTCGAACCCCCGACCGTAGTGGCCGTGCTGACCGTGACTGTAGCGCCTCAGTCACCTCGGCCACCGCGGCCGGCTTGGCAGACGCGTTGACCACTCGGCCACCGAGGACACAGTGATCAGCCCGACTGCAGAGGACTCTTCCCTGCACGTCTCAAGCCACACACAAATCTCCATTCGCCACGCTGTCTCTTTCCTATATCACAGTAGAAGGTAGCTCACTTCAGAAAACGGAGAAGGTTCTCCGTTAGTGAGAATTTCTATAAATACAATGTGCTCTGTTGTGAGCAATTTCCCCCACCATTTTACTCACACTGAGAACATACTCGGTTGAAATAGATTCTCCGACTCGCTTTATTAATGCGAACCTGAGTATGTTCTCTGGAATCCAAAGTAGATACTCTGTTTTATTCATACGGCCCATTATTATGCCCGTATGTACAGAAAGGCTATAGAGATTTTCTAACGCCGAAATAATTTCAACAGGAAAGAGGAAGGTGTTACACTGGATGGAATTGGAGAGACAAACTGACTATCGATTATTTTCAATCGAGAAAGATGAGAATATCAGAGACCATAGAGCAGGCGAGGTCACTTGACTGAGTGTCGCCCTCTGGAAGGACTATACGTATGAGGCTCATTCGAGCTCTACTTGCAGTTTGCTGCTTCACCTCCGAGGATGCCTTTCGCCGTCGAAGGCGAGACGTCAGGTGAAAATGGAGGGCTTAGTGGCCTTTGGAGCCTTAGCTTAACTTAAGGAATTCTGTTGTGACTCAATTTATTTCATGATATTGGGATTGAATATTTGCTTATTTTCTTTTTGTTATTTATAAGGGATATACACAACACCGGTATTCACCTTACGGCTGAGGGAAACACCCAACAGCTCAGCTAGAGTTGGGTGTCTTTGCTGGTATTCTATCTTCTTTCTTCCTTTTCTTCCTTAGTGGTGTTATAGGTGTTTTGGTTAATTCTTGTTGGCTGTGATTTCTTGAAGTACTTCATGTTTTCTTGAGTAGATCTGTTCGTAATGCTGTGATTTTCTGTTGGATGTGGATACTTGTATTGTGGATTATTGAGATATGTTGGTGTCTTGGTTATTAGCTGTTGAATTTCTTCACTGGTGGTCAATATGTTATCTCTGTATGTGGCAATTTGCTTCACTATTCTTTCGTCTGTTGGATCTACATTCAGAGTATCGTGTAGCGAGTTTGTTGTTTCATATGGGATTTTTGCTACTATTTGGAGAATTCTTCTGTCAGTTGATTTTATTCGTTAACATTGCGTAGTTGCTCCGCTCTATGCTATCTCTCCATAGTCGAGAATTGCTCTGTCATACATATTGTATATGTGTTGTACAGTTTTTGAGCTACTCTTCCGTTTAGGCGTTGTACCAGACGTATTCTAGACAGTTTAGCGTTTTCTATTCCTATTTTTTGCGTGGTTTGTGTCTGCAGTTTAGTAGATTGTCTGCTTCAAGTCCAAGGTATTTTGCTGAGTTATTTGGTTTTATTTTTTTGTCTTATACTTTTACATAGACTATTTTGGGTTTCTGTATTCGCACTGGGTTAGATTTTATGATGAATTGTGAGGTTTTTTGGGTTTGGGTGGATCCTCCAGGTAGCCATCCATTGTTCTAGGGTTTTGATGTATCGGTTTCTTTTTATAGAAATTGACTCAGTGGATGGAGCTAGGCTGAATACGACTGTGTCGTCGGTATATAGGGCTATTTCCTCATTTAAGTCTGTCGGTTTCGATATGTCAGCGGTGTATATGTTATACAGAATTGGGGATATAAGGATATAATGGCCCCTTGTTGCACTCCCGGTACTTGTTGGATACATTCAGAGTGTTTGAATCCTGCTTTGATTCGTATATTTCGTTTATACAATCTTAGAAAATGAGAAAAGTACACCATGTATTCGTCGACCCAGCAGAGGAAACTTTTATTTAGGTTGTATATAAGACATTACAAATTCTCAAGGTATCAGGGGTAAAATATAGGGAGAGAATAGTTATATTCAACCTATACAAAAACCAGACAGCGGTTATTAGAATCGAAGGGCAAGAAAGGGACGCAGAGGTTGGGAATGGAGTAAAACAGGGTTGTAGCCTTTCCCCAATGTTGTTCAATCTGTACAGTGAGGATGCAGTGAAGGAATGGAAGGGGCAATTTGGAGAGGGCATTAAAGTGTTGGTAGAATAAATAAAAACATTGCGGTCTACTGATGACATAGTAATTCTGTCAGAGACCGCAAAAGGTCTGGAAGAGCAATTGTATGGGATGGACAGTGTATTGAAAGGAAGATATAAGATGAACATTAACAAGAGTAAAACGAAGGTAATGGAATGCAATGTCAGAAAATCAGGTGATGCTGAAGGAATTAGATTAGGTAATGAAACAATAAAAGTAGTAGATGAATTTTGTTATTTGGGTAGCAAGATAACTTCTGATGGCCGAAGTAAAGGAGATATAAAATGCAGAAAGGCTATGGGAAGAAAAGCGTTTTTACAGAAGCTTGTTAACATCCAATATTAATTTAAATGTTAGGAAGTCCTTTCTGAAAGCATTTGTCTGGAGTGTAGCTTTGAATGGGAGTGAAACGTGGACGATATGGAATTCAGATAAAAAGATGATAGAGGTTTTTGAAATGTGGTGATACAGACGAATGATGAAAATTAGATGGGTAGATCAGGTAACTAATGAGGAGGTGCTCAACCGAATCGGGGAGAAAAGGAGTTTCTGGTATATCCTGACTAAGAAAAGTTTGGTTGGACACATTTTGAGACATCAATGAATTGTCAACTTAGCATTAGAAGGAAGCGTGTGGGGTAAAAATCGTAGAGGGAGACCGAGGGACGAATGTAGTAAACAGATTCAAAAGGATGTAGGTTGCCGAACATATTCTCAGATGAAGAGACTTGCACGGGACAGGGTAGCGTGGAGAGCTGCATCGAACCTGCCTGCGGACTGAAGACCACAACAAGAACATAACACACGATCACACAGACAGAGCCCTAAGCACGTAGTCATCAGAGCGTCTCCAGTGTTGCCGTTAGTACCGTGTATACCCTCCTTTCGCAGCAGTGCAAGCTGTAATTCTTTCATGGAAACGATCGTAGAGGTTCCGATTGTGGTTATGTGGAATGGCCTGCCATGTAATTTCCACCTGGTGCCTCTGTTGGGCCAGATTTCGTGCCGCTCATTTAGACCGCCCAACATGACGTTTCATGCGGTTCCAAACATGCTCAATGGGGGAGAGATCTGGGGATCGTGCTGGCCAGGGTAGTTGACATACACCTTGAAGAGAACGGTGGATGATATGGGATTTATCTCTTGGAAAAGCGTATCACCTTGTTGGTGCATGAGTGGTAGCAAGAGGAGTTAAATGAGGATTTCAGTGTACCGTCCACCGTTCAATATTCTCTAGGCGATCACTAGAGAAGTATGGGATGCACGATCATGTGTGTCCTCCGCTCACGCCCCAACATCGTTCTGCCGCCTCCAGTGGTGTCATGGTAGGCAATTATGAACAGACGAATGGAGACGTGTCGTCTTTAGTGGTGAGAGACGTCGCTGCCTCGGTACCACTGATGGTCGTAAGCTTATCTGGTGTCGTGCACGTTGCCGACCGCGGTGGCCGAGGGGACTGAGGCGCTCCAGTCACGGTCTGCACGGCCACTACGGTCGGGGGCTCGAATCCCCCCTCGGGCATGGGTATTTGTGCCGTCCTTAGTCTTAGTTAGTTCATAAGTAGTTTGTAAGCTTAGGGACTGATGACCCTGTAGTTAAGTCCCATAAGTTCTACAAACATTTGAACATTTTTTTTTTTTTTTGGTGTCGTGCAGGGGAGAGCGAAAATCTGGAGTGTACGCGACAGAGGCAAACGGGGTCGACACCTGGCTTTTTGGTGCGGGGAGCCGTAACCTACACTGGCCGTTCTCCTCTGTTGTTCGTTGTGGGAAAATTGAACAGTACGTTGAAACCATCATTGAACCCGTCTTGCCACCGTTCATGCACCAACAAGGCGATGTGCTTTCCCGATAGGAATGCACGTCCACACGTATCCCGTACAACCTAACTGTACTCTTCTTACAGGTGTACGTCAAGTACCCTTCCACATCATTATCCCCAGATCTGTCCCTCATTGAGCATATCTGGGGAAGGATGAAATGTCATGTTGACTGAGGCATCAGATGGAAATTGCATGTCAGGTCATACTGTAAGACACCTCTACAATCGTCTTCATGTGAAACTTGCACCCTGCATTGCTGCAAAAGGAGGGTATAAACGCTACTAGCGTCAACATTCAAATGTTCAAATGTTTGTAGAGTCTATGGGACTTAGCTACGGGCTCATCAGTCCCTAAACTTACAAACTACTTATGAACTAGCTACAACTAAGGACGGCACAAATATCCATGCCCGAGGGGGGATTCGAACCCCCGACCCTAGTGGCCGTGCAGACCGTGACTGAATCGCCGCAGTGCCCTCGGCCACCGCGGCCGGCGCGTCGACATTGTGCACCCTCTGGTGAGTGTACTGACGTGCCTATGGTTCTGACTGCATGATTGTGTGTTATATACATCCTCAAGAATGTGCCACTAAAATTTAGGTCTGCTAGGTTGACGAGTTCACGGTGTTCTTTTTTCATTTTCCAGGAGTGTAATTAATTTAATTAACTGAGTCGAGACGTTGAAAGTTAGGAGATCATATTATACAGCTTTTAAATTGTTATTGCAGAGCAAAGCAATATGCCTTGCCTATTGTATCCAAATCGTTTTCCTTACAGTTCTGAAAGCAGAAACATAATTCGTCGATGTGATAGATTGAGAATACGGCCCACAGTTGCTGACGCGGAAATGGATATATTTCACTCGTGATAGCAGCATAACTCAATAGAATTGCAGGAGGGGCGTGAAGTGGCGAGGAGGGATGCTCTGCTGCCGGCGGCTGACGCCCGTATCCAGAGGCGTGAGACAGCGCGGCTGCCAGTGACGCGCGACGCGTGACGCGCCCCTCAAGAGCGGTGGTCCCAGGGCGCGCGCGATCACCGCCCCTGACAAATGGTACCCACCCCCTGGATGTCACTCTCGAGGGCCATCCGGCGGAAGAGTCGCAACCGAGGCCGCAGCCGCTGTAATCGGATTTCCGTTGTGCGGAAAAAGTGACACATCTCAGCGCCGTAACTACCGCCCTGGAAATGACGCACGGCGCTAGTGTGGCGCCGCAGAAAAGCGTGTTCTGCCGAGGAGCGCTTAAAGCTGAACGCGGGCGCCTAGTCATTAACCTCAGGTAGAACACCAAGTACACGTGATAACGCGGAACACCATTCAAGTAAGTGAACTTTTGGCCCACTTTAGGTTATTGTAGTAACACTAAAAGTGGGCCTTTGCGATCGTCGTTTGACAGCTCGACATTTAAATGAAAATAACGGCTTAACTATTCATCTGACACAAAAATTGAATAACCGAATTTGTAGAGGAGACAATTCTCCAGAACCTAGCTCTCTTATGTTTTTTTCATATCTCGTAGTGTTTCGAAGATGTGCATCTTCATGTTTTCGCGGCGCGATGACTGTTCAAAGAAGTTTCGCGCGTGCAGCCGCATAAAGTTTTCTTCTTCTAATATGTCGGCTGAGAAACGTTCAGCCATCTTCAGAGACGAGTCGAAGACTGACGCTCCAGCACACGCTTCGTGCTTATAAACGCGCGGGCCGCGCTACTGCGCATGCGACCACAGATACAACAAGGCGCCAAAGACGTTACTCGGCGGCAAGGAAGTACACGTATATGTAAATTATGTCTGTGGCTGCATGGTCGATTACTGCGGAGAAATCGATGTATTATCATCTGTGCTGTGGTGGCGTCTTTGTAAATTTATTAAAGAAATTGCCGGACTCCGTGATTTATCTAAAGTGAAGCCACTGTCCCTGTTAATCAAATTCGTCCCCAAGCGAATTTCTATTGCTTCTTTCACTACTGAATCCCAGAAAGATGAAGTGTAAGCTAAAATTTTGACGTTTTCGTACGTTATGGAGTGTCCAGTATCAATACAGTGCTCTGCCACTGCCGATTTATTTGGTTGTAAAAGACGGGTATATCTCTGGTGTTCCGTGCATCTTTCCTGCACTGTACGTGTCGTCTGTCCTATGTACGAAAGGCCACATTCACATGGGATCTTGTAAACCCCGGCCTTCCGGAGCTCCAAATCATCCTTGTTAGAACCCAAAAGTGCTGCTGTCTTTGGTGGGGGTCGAAAAATTACTTTAACATCGTGTTTGTTCATAATCCGTCCGATTTTCGACGACAGGCTCCCAACATATGGCAGAAAAGCCATAGATTTAAAACTTTTTGCATCATCTTTCATATTCTTTGCACGTACCGTTGGCTTCGTACGTAGTGCCTTATGTATCTGTTGTGGAGAGTACCCGTTTGCTTCAAAGACTCTCTTCAGGTGTAAAAGCTCGTCCTGCAGACTGCTCTCATCAGCAATGACGTGTGCTCTATGGACCAGTGTTCTAAGAACACTCATCGTCTGGGATGGATGATGACAGCTATTTGCATGTAAGTAAAAAAAAAAAAAAAAAAAAAAAAAAAAAAAAAAAAAAAAAAAAAAAAAAAAAAAAAAAAACGCTATTTCTAGTGTATAAAAGTAAATTTGGTAAGTGGGGATATTTCGATCGTCCACCTACTGTCTTTTTACTTACGGTTTCTTTTGGCGTACACTTCCTCTTCCGCGTTTTTGTGGATAGCACACATGTAATACATATATGTTGCGAACTTTTTTTCTACCACGATTACTTTCCACTTTTGCAAATTTGCCTGTGTTCACTTTGTTAGTATGCGTAACTATTAGTCGGCTTTCACTTGTTCTCCAGTGGAATGGTGGTGGATTTGAATTGTGTATATTTTCTCTCTGTGCCTGTGTGTTCCGTGTGTGTGTGTGTTTTAACTGTCTGTGTCATCCTTTCTGTTCAACTCATTTAATGGAGTGATTTTTAAAAATATCTTGTCGACTGCAGCAACTGTAAGTTTACAAAAATTTGACAAAGTTCAGCCCAACCAGCAGCAAAATTTGATAAAATTCCTTGATCTAGATTTTGCACCATCTAAGAGTGCCTTCATCAGAAGAATAAAAATTAAAACATAACACGTGCAATTACGAGCAGTGTCCTCGAGTTCAAACTTATAAAATTATGCAACATGCTAGCAAAAGGCTAGCAAGTAGAAAAAAACAAACATGTTGCATAATTTTATAAGTTTGAACTGGAGGACACTGCTCGTAATTGCACGTCTTATGTTTTAATTTTTATTCTTCTGATGACGGCACCCTAGATGGTTCCGAAATATAGATCAAGGAATTTTATCAAATTTTGTAACTGGTTGGGCTGAACTTTGTCAAATACTCGTTTAATGGGTTAAATAAGGTATTTTTGCATAGTGTAGTATATTCATTGATGACTGATTTACCTTCTGCTGTTGCTTTTTAAATGTGATAGTTTTCTTCTATTGTAAGTCTGTGGTATAGGTTGTGACTTGATTTTAATATTTTAAGTCTGTTTCTATTATGATTGGGTGGTGGTTGTGGGCTATTAGGTGGTCTGCAAATATGCTATGGGAACTGTAACTTTTTAGTGCTCTGAGGTGTTCGGAATATGTGGTTTGAAATTTGTTTGTCTAATGTATATTGATTGACACGTGTTGCATGCCATTTCATATATGCCTGATCTGTTGAATTTGTCTGTGTTCTGAGTTCTTTCAGAACTGTATTTTCTGTCCTGTGTCCTATTCTCTAATATGTTGCCTATCCTGTGAACTATTTTGTTGTTGTAGGTGAATATGTGCCATTTGTTTCCTTTTGTATGTTGTGCTGTTGTGTCTTGTATGCGGTCATTGTCAATGTGTTGTGTTCATCTGTATTGCGTGTGGCCCAGTGTGTGTGTGTGTGTGTGAGCTGTTCATTATATTTCTTTTTACATATTTGTTGGTTTAGTCTATTATATGGGTATATGAACCACTCCACAATGCTATTTGTTTTATTGTTTTCAGTGAACTAGCGGCAAAACAGAATCAATACCTTCAATACGCTACAGCAATAGTGATTTCAACGGAAACAGTGGTACTAAAGAGGAATTGCTAAACACAGATTTCCGAAATTCCTTCACCAGTCCAGGCAAATACTGCAGAATTCGAACCAAGAATAGCTCACAGTACGAAAAATGTGTGACTAGATACAAAATACATCTCGAGTAGTAAACCAGCTTACATCATTGAACGTAAACACGACTTCCTGTCTATATTTTACACCAATCAGGTTCTTTTCAGAGTACGCTGATGCAATAACCCCATAGCTAGTTATCATATACGACCGCTCGCTCAGCGAAAGATACGTATCCAAAGTCTGGAAAGTTGCACAGGTCACTCCAATATTGAAGAAAGGCAATAGGGTGGTCCACAAAATTACTGGCCTATATCATTGATGTCGGTCTGCAGAAGAATTTTAGAACATGTACATACTCTCATCAAACTTCATAAACTACCTCGGAGAGACAAACCTATTGACTCACAGTCAACACAGGATACCGGCCGCAGTGGCCGAGCGGTCTGCAGCGCTCCAGTCACAGTCTGCACGGCCGCTAATGTCGGGGGTTCGCATCCCATCTCGGGCTTGGAGGTTTGTGTCGTCTTTAGTATAAGGTAGTTCATAAGCAGTTTGTAAGTTTAGGGACTGATGACCCCGCAGTTAAGTCCCTTAAGCTTAACAAACATTTGAACATTTTGAACAGTCAACACAGGAAGTACCGTTCTGGCAAAACAGAGCTGAAGCACTTTAGTCACGTGAAGTGATAAATGCTATCGACAACGGATATCCCATCGGTTCCATGTTTCTAGATTTTCGGCAGGCTTTTGACACTGTATCTCACAAGCGGCTTTTCATTTAACTGAGTACTTACCGGGACATCGCCGCAGTTAACCGATTTGATTCACGATTTCCTGTCTGAAAGGACAAATGTTCAGATGTGTGTGAGGTCTTATCCGACGACACTTCGTGGTCATCAGTCGCTTGACTTACACACTAATTACGTGACTAACTTAAACTAACTTACAGTAGGGACAACACAAACACCCATGCCCGACGGAAGATTCGAACCCCCGACCGCAGCGGCCGTGCAGACCGTGACTGGTGCGCCGCAGACCGCTCGACCACTGCGGCCGGCTGAAAGGACACAGTATGTAAAAGTTCACGGAAAGTCATTGAGTAAGAAGTGGTTGGTTGGAATAGAAGACCAAACTGCTAAGATCATCGGTCCCCCGGTGGAGAGGCGAAGGATTGAACATAGGAAAGGAGGGAAAGGAAATACAGCCCAAGGAGGAAAGAAGGAAGAAAGATTGCATTAGCTCGGAGCCCAGTGCTCTCCACGCGCGTATTCACGAAAGATACGTGAACTCCCTGGAGGGGAAGAAGTGGTATCTGGTGTTCCCCAAGGAAGTGCTATATTGCACCTAATCTTCCTTGTCTTTGCAAATGACTTGTTAGACTATATGATCCGCTGTCGTTTACCGGTTAGTAAAGTCGTCAGAATATCAAAAGCAACTGTTAAACGATTTACGTAACATATCTGTATGGTGCGAAATTTTGAAATTGACCCTAAGTATTGAAAACTGAGCACAAAAGTCTTCATTTATTCGATAAATCAGTTAAAACTCAAGGTCATAAATTCAAATGTGTCGGAATTACAATTAAGAACAACATTAAGTAGAATGAACACTCAGAAAATATCGTAGACAAGGCGAACCAAAGACTGTAGAGATTTTCACGTTTATCTGGTTCAGGCATGTTTTCCTGTTTGAACGGGTGATTTCTGTCACCTTGGATTACTCACATGGAATGATCTGATTGAAATTGTACCCTAAAATGACAGGCTGTAAAAGGCGAAAAAATATACCTGACGCCTAATGCTAGACGTAAGAAGGAAGAGTACGTTTCAATTAAGGACAGTGCTTACATGCTACTTCAAATGAACCGAACCACAACCCTTGTAAGCAAAGCAATGATATTATGGTTAATGTGCTAAGGCACCTCACTGGGTGCAGGAGTGGGGTACGTAGCAGAATTTAAGTAAAAAGAAATTTTTACTGAATAATCAAATGTACAAACTACTTATGAACTACCTTATTCTATAGACGGCACAAACATCCATGCGCGATCGGGGATTCGAACCTCCGACTGGGAGCAGCTTCGCGCATCGTAGCATAGAGCCTCAATGTGCTTGGCCACTCCGCCGCGGCTACTGAATAATTACTTTATTTATTAACTTTGAAAAACTTAATAGTAAGTTGTGAATGAAATATATGAAAAAAGATCACACTAAAATTATGTTGTAAAATATTTAAGGATAAGTCCTCAATGGTGTCTCTTCGACACTGCAAACACGAATAATTCAAAGAACAATATAAAGTAAATAAAATCTGAAATAATTTACCACATAAATAACTATTATTATGAAAATGGCGGGCGGCTGATTTTCCGCTTCTAGTTGATTTTAGGACTGAAATTAGACAGTAGAGACAATAGCGTTACAAAAGATTTAAAAACGTACTATTGGTGTGCTACCGCTCTGGGAAAGCATAGTTTAAAAGAGCTAACATGCGTGGCAACTGTGCACTATACCGTTCATTGAGGCTGCAGTCAGCTCCATCCTCCAACTCTGAAATTCTATAAAAATTTAACTCACCATTTGAAACTGAAGTTTATCTGTCATTTCTTTCCTACTTTTCTTGATGAAACCGAGTCTCACTATTCTTCCTTAGTGAAATTATAATTGGCAAGGAAAAACATATATAAAGCAGAGTGTCCGTGTGTTTGTTAGTATGTACTTACTGCATACGAATGTACAGTTTTGGTCCAGTCTTGATGAAATTTCGCACACTTGACCTTAAAATCATGTGGACGGTCGCCGTAAGTATAAGGATCACGTACAATACATAGTTCAGGACATATGACGTCATAAACAATAAGCTGCGCCAAAAAGTGCTACATAACGCGACAATGTTTTATGTTTCCTTCTAAACCCGTTGACCGAATTCAACCAAAAATTTGGTACACATGTTCCTTACCATGATGTTCCAGTTGCTGTAAGGTAAGAATCACATAAGACACATGGTTCAGGAGATATAACGTCATAAACAATAGAAGTCGTAAAGAACTGTCACATCGTGAGAAATAGAGTACTTACAAACTTCCCACAAACTTTATATTACATTTTCTCCCTGACAACCGCGTCAAAATGTTGAAAGGAAAATTTTTTTCTCGGTTACTACTTTATCGCTGTTCATGGAATAAACTATGGCATCCTGTATGACACTTCATTTTATAATTTCTACACTACAAATTGTAATCGCAGGAAATTGTACCGACATTGTACCCATATACAAATGAATTTACCTTAGAAAAGTATGACACTTAGTTCATGAGATATGATGACAAAAACAGTAACGTTAATGGAAAACCGCCCCATCTCGCATCAGGTTTTCAATTGTAACTTATTTACTATTAACTGTATTCGCAACAGATTTTACCAACATATAGCACTCATAGGAATGAATATATACCTTCAAAACTATACAATTGTACACATATAGTCATGGAAAGTCCAGGTTGGAATTAATAATATAGTAAGGACAGTTTACTACTCACCGCAAAGACGTGGCGACGAGCTGCGACAGGCACATACAAAAGACACACACATGCAACACTTTCAGCTATCGACCATGGCCTTCTTCAGAAAATAGAACACTCACGCAATCACACAGGCATACAACCATCACCTCCGGCCGCCACACTGTGTGATTGCGTGAGTGTTCTATTTTCTGAAGAAGGCCATGGCCGATAGCTGAAAGTGTTGTATGTGTGTGTCTTTTGTATGTGCCTGTCGCAGCTCGTCGCCACGTCTTTGCGGTGAGTTGTAAACTGACCTTACAATTGTACACATATAATTTTTATAAATATGTGATCACGTATATTAAGATGGGTAAAATCCTATCACATCATGCACCATATTTTAATAAATTTACGTATTTACTACTAAGACACTCCTATATTCCAGTCAGCTTAAGTAAATTCCTGAAAACTGACAGTGCTGCTGACAACTTTGAACCAACTTTGAACTGTGAAGTACACACGGCTGTAGGCGAATGCAACAGACTTTTATAGAGCTACAAGGAAAGTAAGAGAATGAAACAGTGTACATAAAACTAGTACTTTTTATTTCTGGCAGATTTATCTTTTAACTTCGAAGGATTGCAGTTTCCAGTGAGACTTGCTTTTTGTATTATGATTAATAATCACAGCTCAGTCTATTAAATACTGCGAAGTGGATTTGACATCTCGATATTTTTCACACGGAAGTACGGAAGTCTTTACGTCGCTTGCTCAGGGGTGGGCTCACCATTCATATTAAATCCTGGTCAAGTAACAAGAAATTTTGTTTATAGGCAAGTATTGAATTGACTGAATGTATAGGAATATTACATATAATTATTACTTTTGTTATTAGCTTTCTTTGTTTGGATACACCTCTTACACTTATGAACATTATGAGAGGCAGCCCTATTCCTTATATATTCTCCTATAAAAATAATATGTTTTTGGTGAAAAAGGGATGGACGGAGAGGGAAGGGATAGAATAATACTAACTCAAGGCTTGAATAATTAACCCTGGCACCACAAAGCTCAGATCTGTCACATGGATGTCTAAGGGGGGTGGGGGGGGGGGCAAAAATTGCCCTCACGTTTTTTTCACTTTTTAACCATTTATTTTTGTTTTTTTATTAATTTTTTACAATTTAATGAACTACGAATTTCTTTATTAGGTTGCAACACCATTTCCATAGTTATCAGGAACATTAGAACAGATGCAAACACAACAAATAAAGTAATGAATATGAGAAATGTTATTATATTTTTATCATGAAACTAACACTTAGATATGCATCAGACTAGTATTAAGAAATCATAAAGAACGTACAATACCAAACCACAAATACGAAAAAAGAAAATTAAAGTAAAAATTACAATCGCAGTTTTCCTTCCTACTCACTTTCACTTTCAATTTTACAATTTGTGCATATAATTGTTTTTGTAGAATCAGTGGAACACACATACTTGGAACACCTGCAACAAACAACAGACACTTTTGTCATCTTTTCCCTTTTAGAGTTTTTAGTCTTCAAACAGATGTGACATCTTCCTCTTGACAAAAAATCTACATCTTGAACAGTTGCAGTAATTCTGATACTGACGAGACAATTTATTAGAACTGCTAGTAATGTAGATCTGCTCTAACAGCAATGGAGATTTATTTCAAAACAATGGGAACGTAATACAGCGGTACCAACAGTCAGAAATTGCATTCCTTTCTTTCGTACTGAGAAATAATTTATGAGAAAAGTTGTCTCACCAATGTCTAAGAGGGGGGGGATGCAAAAACTATCCGCACTTAAATTAAATGTAATAGGCAGATTGAAATAATTCATAAAAATTATAAAACCGTGACAGCATATACTCTAGATATTTTTCTAAAACTACCTAAATTCTTGCTTCTTTTCTCCAACAACTAGATATATTAAACAAATAAAAGAAATACCGCGGGCAATTTTTGCCCCCCCCCCCCCTTAGCGGTGCTAGGGTTAAATAAATACCCGGGCAACTATAGAAGTCAGTCCACTGGCGTGATGATCACTCCAATGAGGCATTAACTAAATATTACAGACTCTCAACAAAGTTCACTTGCTCACTCCTAAAGTGCTGTATTTGCATCTCTAAACACTGGCACCAAGAGTCTTAGGCTCTCGTAATAATGTCTCTTCACGTACCTATATCTTAAGATTTCCTCTGCAGAGCCGCAGTTAACTGCGCGCCCTGCTTTGCAACTAATGAGTAACGCAGAAAGAAGTTTTGGCTGGGTCTTCCCACACTACTCTTGTTCAATGAAAATAATCATCACGCAAATACTGTGGTAGTGTTGAAATTGACGCAACGTGCTGGAAAAATAGGTTCCACTTACTCAGGTGTGGGTCATAAAAGGTCGTAAACAGCCCATTACTCGCGTGGGCTTCCATGTCAGCTTAGCATGTCCTAAAAGGGTTTCTCTTCCACTAGGATGGGTTTTTAAATTCGCTCCTGAGTGACACATTTTTTACAGAATGGCGCGAGAAGCGTTAAATATGGTATGTCTTATGTCAGCCTCTAATGCATATTTTTATGAACCATAATTATTGATGAAATTAACAGTAATTAGTATAGTTAATTACCGTCTAAAATATTAGTAGTAGGGTAACGATAGTTCGACAACACTGAGAATCTCTCGTCGACGTTAGTGTCATGAGGGTCAGGTATCCCCTTCCAATCGCCCAACTGCTGATCAAAGAATGCTGCCACACTCGAACAATAGTACACTTAACACTGGCGCAGTTGCAGGAACCAAGGAGCGTTGCATATAAACACCCCCTCAACATGTCTGTACTTGCACTACTACCACCTCCACCCCCCACCCTCTGACACCAAGAGAAGCCCACTTGCATGACCACTAATCAACTGAAGCCACCACCTGTCCATCCTGGAAGGACAGTAGCTCACTTGACATTGAACATGATATTAGTCTTAAAAGTCGGCAGATGACCAGGAAAACCCGCCCCATCCCTCTGAGGGCATGCTCCTCCGATGGGTTGAGACTTACCTGGCTGCCACCCCCAGCAGATATGGACTTGTCTACCCAACCAAGCAGTTGCAGACAATTATTTAAGTGTGCCACTGGCCACCTAGAGCACACCAAGCCCCAATTATGTTATTTGCATATCAAATCATACTTAGTATTAAATGAATAGGAGCATGTCCTAGCCCCAGTGCTTCAGAATTGAATACATCCACATTAGTGATTTCTTTTGCAAGAATACAAAGCAATGCACCCATTGAATATTTTTCACACGCTAATTGGTGCAGCTGGCTGATGGCGCTAGAGATGATCACTGAGTGACGGATGGCTGCTATGACAGCCAGTGATAAGTGCACAGTGGGCAGCCTATGAGTCTCACTAAGAGCCTTTGCACTAGTGGTCGCTGCTCCACCAATAGCGGAATACAATGGAGCACTCACATCTGTTTGAAAGATGTGTGTTATCCCCCGGAATCTTTCCTCGCGAAATATAATACACCACTCTGGGGTTTTCCTTGATCCATAGATTTTCGTTCTCTCTCTAACACGTTGAGACTTGCTTGCATCAAGCACCGCTAATAATTTCGTGTGGCTCATTTGCTTGGTGCAAGTCTTTCAACTGGACGCCACTTCGGCGACTTGCGTGTCCCTAGCCTACCCCAGTTATCCAACCGGGGAAATGGGACCTACAGCTGAACATGGAATCCGAACCACGTGTCGTTTCCGAACCCGCGACCCTTCGGTTTCCAGTCGAACGCTTTACCCCAAGACCACCAGGCCCGACACAAGCACCGCTAGTATGATGGGGGTGGGAATATAATGACACGTTTTCCTTTCCCCGATATTATCAGAGAACATTTTGTATTTTTATATTATTTCGGCGTGTTAAAATAATTATCTATGAAAGTCAGAGAAAGAAAATTTAGGAACAACACTTTCAATTTTTTTGTAAGAAAGAAGACACTCTTGCTTTGTACTTCGTAGCGATAGCATCTTGCAGACTGGAGCTGTACTTCATTATTTTTTATGTGGCCGCTATTATGTACACTCAGGTAAATATATGTGATGTGCGCGTATCTTAAATTTATAAATAAACCCCCACCTCTCACTTAAATTCGCACTTATGTATATTTATCAATAATTTTGCCCTATCCTCCCTCCGCCCATAATGTCTTTTTCAGCCTTGTTGAATCACCGCAACAATGGATGGCATAGTTTTTAGTTAATATTGAATGGTGATATTTCGTGTAGCCTCCCAGTCTTGTTTAAAAATTTATTCCATAATATTATCATTTACTGGCAATAGAACCTGCAGTCGATTTTCTTGTAAATTTTTAGAAGTCCGATGTGTTTGACTTACGTAATATTCCTACTGTATGGACATATGATGATGGCATCCTCTCGGGTAAAATATTCCGGAGGTAAAATAGTCCCCCATTCGGATCTCCGGGCGGGGACTACTCAGGAGGATGTGATCATCAGGAAAGACAATACTGGCATTCGACGGGTCGAAGCGTGGAATGTTAGATCGCTTAATCGAGTAGGAAAATTAGAAAATTTAAAAAGGGAAATGGATAGGTTGAAGTTATATATAGTGGGGATTAGTGAAGTTCGGTGGCATGATGAACAGGATTTCTGGTCAGGTGAGTACAGGATTATAAATACAAAATCAGTTGGGGGTATCACAGGAGTAGGACTTATAATGAATAGGAAAATAGGAATGCGGGTAAACTACTATGACCAGCACAATGATCGCATTATCATTGTCAAGATAGATACGAAGCCAACACCGACAACAGTAGTACAGGTTTATATGCCAACTAGCTCTGCCGACGATGAAGAAATCGAAGAAATATATGAGGAGCTAAAGGAAATTATTCAGACAATTAAGGGAGAGGAAAACTTAATTGTTATGGCAGACTGGAATTCGGTTGTAGGACAAGGAAGGGAAGGGAGGATAGTAGGTGAATATGGTCTGGGCAAAAGGAATGAAAGAGGAAGCCGCCTGGTAGAATTTTGCACAGAACATAATTTAGTTATAACAAACACCTGGTTCAAGAATCACAAAAGAAGGTTGTATACGTGGAAGAGACCAGGAGACACCGGGAGATACCAGATAGATTTTATAATGGTAAAACATAGATTTCGGAACCAGGTTCTACAGTGTAAGACATACCCAGGGGAAGATGTAGACTCTGACCATAACTTGTTGGTTATTAACTGTAGGCTGAAACTAAAGAAACTACAGAAAGGTAGGAAAATAAGGAGGTGGGACCTGGATAAATTGAAGGAACCTGAGGTTCTTAAGAATTTCAGAGGGAGCTTTAGGCAACAATTGACAGAAACAGGGGAAAATAAAACAGTAGAGTAGGAATGGGTAAAATATGAGAGATGAAATAGTGAAGGTAGCAGAGGACAAAATAGGTAGGAAGGAAAGACCTACAAAAAACCCTTGGATATCACAGGAAATACTAAATTTAATCGATGAAAGGAGAAAATATAAAAATGCAGTAAATGAAACAGGCAAAATGGAGTACAGACGACTAAGAAATGAGATTGACAGGAAATGCAAAATGGCTAAGCAGGAGTGGCTAGAAGGCAAATGCAAGGATGTAGAAGAATGTATAAATAGGGGAAAAATAGATACAGCCTACAGAAAAATAAAAGAAACATTTGGAGATAAGAAAAACAGCTCTATGAATATTAAGGACACTGATGGAAAACCAGTTCTCAGCAAGGAAGGGAAAGCTGAAAGGTGGAAAGAGTATATAGAGGGGCTCTACAAAGGAAATGAACTTCGAGACAATATTGTAGGAAGGGAAGAGGGTGTAGATGAAGCTGAAATAGGAGATACTGTACTGAGAGAAGAATTTGACAGAGCCCTGAAAGACCTAAGTCGAAACAAGGCCCCTGGAGTAGATGATATTCCCTCAGAGCTACTGAAGTGTCTGGGAGAACCAGCCATGACAAAATTGTTTCACCTAGTGTGTAAGATGTATGAGACAGGTGAAGTACCCTCAGACTTTAAGAAAAATGTTATAATCCCCATCCCTAAGAAAGCCGGCGCAGACAGGTGTGAAAACTACAGAACCATCAGTTTAATAAGTCATGGTTGCAAAATATTAACATCTACATCAACATCTACATCTACATCGATACTCTGCAAATCACATTTAAGGGCCTGGCAGAGGGTTCATTAACCACCTTCATAACTTTTCTCTACCGTTCCATTCTCTAATAGCGCGCGGGAAGAAAGAACACCTAAATCGTTCCGTTTTCGATCTGATTTCTCTTATTTTATTGGGATGGTCATGTCTCCCTAAGTAGGTGGGTGCTAGCAAAATATTTTCACATTCAGAACTAAAAGTCGGTGATTGAAACTTCGCAAACAGATCACGCCGCAATGAATAACGTCTTTCTTTTAATGATTTCCACCCCAATTCGTGCAACATTTCCGTGACGCTTTCCCCCCCGTAACGTGATAAAACAAAACGAGCTGCCCTTCTCTGAACCTTCTCAATATCTTCCGTCAGTCCCACCTGGTGAGGGTCCCACAAGGGGCAACAGTACTCCAAGAGAGGACGCACAAGTGTGATGTAGGCAGTCTCTTTGGTGGAGCTGGTGCATCGTCTAAGCGTTCTGCCAATGAAACGTAACCTTTGGTTCGCCTTCCCCACAATATTTTCTATGTGTTCTCTCCAGTCAAAGTTGTTCGTAATTGTAACTCCTAGGTATTTGGTAGAATTTACGACCTTAAGGTTTGACTGATTTATCGCGTAATTGAAGTTCAGCGGATTTCTTTTAGTGGTCATGTGTATTACTTCACACTTTTCTTTATTTAGTGTCAATTGCCAATTTTCGCACCAAGTAGAAATTTTGTCTAAATCGCTTTGCAGTTGCTTTTGATCCTCTGTTGACTTCACTAACCGATAAACGACAGCATCATCCGCGAACAGTCTAAGGGAGCTATTCAGATTATCTCCTAAATCGTTTATAAACACGAGGAAGAGTAGGGGACCAATAACGCTTCCCTGTGGAACGCCAGATATCACTTCTGTTTTACTCGATGACTTACCGTCAATTACAACGAACTGTGTCCTTTCTGATAGGAAATCGTGAATCCAATCGCACAATTGGGGAGATATTCCATAAGCACGCAATTTCATTAGAAGCCGCTTGTGGGGTACAGTATCAAAAGCCTTCCGGAAATCCAGAAATATGGATTCGATTTGAGATCCCTTGTCGATGGCACTTAACACTTCATGTGAATAAAGGGCAAGCTGTGTTTCGCAAGAGCGATACTTTCTGAATCCGTGCTGACTATTGGTTAATAGGTCGTTCTCTTCGAGGTAGTACATAATATTCGAACAAAGTATATGTTCCAAAATCCTACTGCAAATCGACGTCAATGAGATAGGCCTGTAATTTTGGGGATCACTCCTATTGCCTTTCTTGAATATTGGAGTAATTTGGGCAACTTTCCAGTCTTTGGGTACGGATCTTTCGCTGAGTGATCGGTTGTAAATTATAGCTAAGTACGGAGCTATTT
Organism: Locusta migratoria; assembly: GCA_026315105.1. Classification (NCBI taxonomy): domain Eukaryota; kingdom Metazoa; phylum Arthropoda; class Insecta; order Orthoptera; family Acrididae; genus Locusta; species Locusta migratoria. The sequence continues at coordinate 647,848,676 of CM048744.1, read as the reverse complement.
CATCAGCATACTCTGAGAGGAATCTAGTTGGTATACAATCTGGCCCGGAAGATTTATTTTTGTTTAGTGACGTAAGTTTTTTTACTACTCCAGGAACATCTACTTCTAAGTTTCGCATGCTGGCAGCTGTTCTTGGATTGAATACTGGAGTGTTCACTTCGTCTTCTTTGGTGAAAGAATTTCGGAAAGCTGTGTTTAGTAATTCTGCCTTAGCAGTACTGTCGTCGGTAGTATTACCATTTCTATCGCGTAGTGAAGGTATTGTTTGTGTTTTGCCGCTAGTGTACTTCACATATGACCAGAATTTCTTTGGATTTTCTGCAAGATTACGAGACAGGATTTCGTTGTGGAAACAACTATAAGATTCTCGCATTGAAGTCCGCGCTAGGTTGCGAGTTTCAGTAAAAGATTGCCAGTCTTGCGGATTCTGTGTCTTTTTAAATTTTGCATGCGTTTTTCTTTGTTTCTGCAACAGTGATCTGACCTGTTTTGTGTACCACGGGGGGTCAGCCCCCTCTTTTATTAATTTATTTGGTATAAATCTCTCGATTGCTACTGATATTATGTCTTTGAATGTAAGCCACAACTGATCTACACTCGCATTTTTAGTTTTGAAGGACTGGAGACTATCACTCAGGAAAGCGTGAAGCGAATTTTTATCTGCTTTATTGAATAGATATATTTTTCGTTTATTTTTGGTGCATTTGGGAATTTCGATATTCAGTCTCGCTACTACAACTCGATGTTCGCTAATCCCTGTATCTGTTTTGATGCTCTTTACTATCTCGGGATTATTTGTTGCTAGGAGATCAAGAGTATTTTCGCAACCACGTACTATTCTAGTGGGTTCATGAACTAACTGTTCGAAGTAGTTCTCAGAAAAAGCATTCAGAACTAGTTCGGACGATGTTTTATATTTGCCCCCGGTTTTGAATACGTAATTATGCCAAAATATCGAGGGTAAATTAAAGTCGCCACCGATTATAACAGTATGCTTCGGATACCTATTTGAAATATGATTCAAGCTTTCTTTGAACATTTCTGCAACCGCATCGTCTGAGTCAGGGGGCCGATAAAAAGATCCAATTATTAATTTATTTCGGTGGTCAGGTATAACCTCTACCCAGACCAATTCACAGGAAGTATCTGCCTCAATTTCGTTGCAGGCTAAACCGTTTGTAACAGCAATAAACACGCCACCCCCTGTTTTATTTATTCTATCCTTTCTGAAGACCATTTGGCCCTTTGAAAAAATTTCGGCCGAATTATATACAGAAGGATGGAAAAGCTGGTAGAAGCCGACCTCGGGGAAGATCAGTTTGGGTTCAGGAGAAATGTAGGAACACGGGAGGCAATACTCACTTTACGGCTTATCCTAGAAGATAGATTAAGAAAAGGCAAACCTACATTTCTAGTTTTTGTTGATTTGGAGAAGGCTTTTGACAATGTTTATTGGAATAAACTCTTTCAAGTTCTGAAGCAAGCAGGAGTAAAATATAGGGAAAGGAGAGTTATTTACAACTTGTACAAAAGCCAGACCGCAGTTTTAGACTCGAAGGGCATGAAAGGGAAGCATCTGTTGGGAAGGGAGTAAGACAGGGTTGTAGCCTTTCTGTTTTGTGTACCACGGGGGTCAGTCCCCTCTTTTATTAATTTATTTGGTATAAATCTCTCGATTGCTACTGATATTATGTCTTTGAAAGTAAGCCACAACTGATCTACACTCGCATTTTTAGTTTTGAAGGACTGGAGACTATCACTCAGGAAAGCGTGAAGCGAATTTTTATCTGCTTTATTGAATAGATATATTTTTCGTTTATTTTTGGTGCATTTGGGAATTTCGATATTCAGTCTCGCTACTACAACTCGATGTTCGCTAATCCCTGTATCTGTTTTGATGCTCTTTACTATCTCGGGATTATTTGTTGCTAGGAGATCAAGAGTATTTTCGCAACCACGTACTATTCTAGTGGGTTCATGAACTAACTGTTCGAAGTAGTTCTCAGAAAAAGCATTCAGAACTAGTTCGGACGATGTTTTATATTTGCCCCCGGTTTTGAATACGTAATTATGCCAACATATCGAGGGTAAATTAAAGTCGCCACCGATTATAACAGTATGCTTCGGATACCTATTTGAAATATGATTCAAGCTTTCTTTGAACATTTCTGCAACCGCATCGTCTGAGTCAGGGGGCCGATAAAAAGATCCAATTATTAATTTATTTCGGTGGTCAGGTATAACCTCTACCCAGACCAATTCACAGGAAGTATCTGCCTCAATTTCGTTGCAGGCTAAACCGTTTGTAACAGCAATAAACACGCCACCCCCTGTTTTATTTATTCTATCCTTTCTGAAGACCATTTGGCCCTTTGAAAAAATTTCGGCCGAATTATATACAGAAGGATGGAAAAGCTGGTAGAAGCCGACCTCGGGGAAGATCAGTTTGGGTTCAGGAGAAATGTAGGAACACGGGAGGCAATACTCACTTTACGGCTTATCCTAGAAGATAGATTAAGAAAAGGCAAACCTACATTTCTAGTTTTTGTTGATTTGGAGAAGGCTTTTGACAATGTTGATTGGAATAAACTCTTTCAAGTTCTGAAGCAAGCAGGAGTAAAATATAGGGAAAGGAGAGTTATTTACAACTTGTACAAAAGCCAGACCGCAGTTTTAGACTCGAAGGGCATGAAAGGGAAGCATCTGTTGGGAAGGGAGTAAGACAGGGTTGTAGCCTTTCTGTTTTGTGTACCACGGGGGTCAGTCCCCTCTTTTATTAATTTATTTGGTATAAATCTCTCGATTGCTACTGATATTATGTCTTTGAAAGTAAGCCACAACTGATCTACACTCGCATTTTTAGTTTTGAAGGACTGGAGACTATCACTCAGGAAAGCGTGAAGCGAATTTTTATCTGCTTTATTGAATAGATATATTTTTCGTTTATTTTTGGTGCATTTGGGAATTTCGATATTCAGTCTCGCTACTACAACTCGATGTTCGCTAATCCCTGTATCTGTTTTGATGCTCTTTACTATCTCGGGATTATTTGTTGCTAGGAGATCAAGAGTATTTTCGCAACCACGTACTATTCTAGTGGGTTCATGAACTAACTGTTCGAAGTAGTTCTCAGAAAAAGCATTCAGAACTAGTTCGGACGATGTTTTATATTTGCCCCCGGTTTTGAATACGTAATTATGCCAACATATCGAGGGTAAATTAAAGTCGCCACCGATTATAACAGTATGCTTCGGATACCTATTTGAAATATGATTCAAGCTTTCTTTGAACATTTCTGCAACCGCATCGTCTGAGTCAGGGGGCCGATAAAAAGATCCAATTATTAATTTATTTCGGTGGTCAGGTATAACCTCTACCCAGACCAATTCACAGGAAGTATCTGCCTCAATTTCGTTGCAGGCTAAACCGTTTGTAACAGCAATAAACACGCCACCCCCTGTTTTATTTATTCTATCCTTTCTGAAGACCATTTGGCCCTTTGAAAAAATTTCGGCCGAATTATATACAGAAGGATGGAAAAGCTGGTAGAAGCCGACCTCGGGGAAGATCAGTTTGGGTTCAGGAGAAATGTAGGAACACGGGAGGCAATACTCACTTTACGGCTTATCCTAGAAGATAGATTAAGAAAAGGCAAACCTACATTTCTAGTTTTTGTTGATTTGGAGAAGGCTTTTGACAATGTTGATTGGAATAAACTCTTTCAAGTTCTGAAGCAAGCAGGAGTAAAATATAGGGAAAGGAGAGTTATTTACAACTTGTACAAAAGCCAGACCGCAGTTTTAGACTCGAAGGGCATGAAAGGGAAGCATCTGTTGGGAAGGGAGTAAGACAGGGTTGTAGCCTTTCTCCAATGTTGTTCAATTTGTATATTGAGCAAGCTATAAAGGAAAGCAAGGAGAAATTTGGTGAAGGAATTAAAGTTCAGGGTGAAGAATTAAAAACATTGCGTTTTGCCGACGACATAGTAATTCTGTCAGATACAGCAAAGGACCTGGAAGAGCAATTGAACGGAATGGACACTGTGCTGAGAGGTGCATATAAGATGAACATTAACAAGAGCAAAACAAGGGTAATGGAGTGCAGTGTAAGAAAATCAGGTAATGCTCAAGGAATTAGATTGGGAAACGAAGCAATAAAGGAGGTAGATGAGTTTTGTTATTTGGGCAGTAAAATAACAAATGATGGTCGCAGTACAGAGAATATAAAATGCAGAATGGCAATGGGTAGAAAAGCGTTCTTGAAAAAGAGAAATTTGTTAACATCGAATATTGCTTTAAACCTAAGGAAATCCTTTCTGAAGGCATTTGTATGGAGTGTTGCCTTGTATGGGAGTGAGACATGGACGATAAACAGTGCGGACAGGAAGAGGATTGAGGCTTTTGAAATATGGTGCTACAGAAGAATGCTGAAGATTAGGTGGGTGGATCGCGTAACTAATGAGGAGGTACTGAACAGAATTGGGGAGAAAAGGAATTTATGGCATACCTTGACTAAAAGAAGGGATAGATTGGTAGGACACATTCTTAGACATCAAGGAATTGTGAACTTAGCGTTGGAGGGAAGTGTATGGGGAAAAAATCGCAGGGGAAGACCAAGAGATGGATACAGTAAGCAGATTAAGACAGATGTAGGTTGTCGTTCTTATGTGGAGATGAAGAGGCTTGCTCAGGATAGGGTATTGTGGAGAGCTGCATCAAACCAGTCTCCGGACTGAAGACCACAACAACAATATTACTATCCGATTTATATCATGTCACTTATCTTACTTTACTGTTTGCTACACGAGTCGTAGTTTGATATTGACGAACTGCCATCCACTGTTCGGCGAGTGGTTATCATATTATTAAAATTTCACTTAGAGCCAAATTTCAACCACCGATGGATCTCTTGTTAAAGGTAACTGCTCGTTGATTCTTTTGTAATGTTCTGCCTGCACAACACTCCACCGTTAATTAGCTTGCCATTTCATTTAAATGCATGTAATAATTTTTCCAATTTTTTTCCGTAATTTACTGATTGGGATCTTTCATAGCTTCTAACTTCAAACCACTTCCTTCTGTAAATTTGTTAATCTCAAAAATTAATAGCCAGGCTGGAACATTATAAAAAAGATTTGGCGACCGTTCACATGACTTTCATTGTGGTACAAGTACCGTAAGATTCCGAATTTGCACTTAGTTTATTAAAATAGATCTTAGCACTATATCGTTGTGTTACTCCATTGTCAACGTATTAATAGTTGTCTTTCTGATTTCATGCATCTACATCCACGAAAGTGAGATTGATCATTTTGGAAATAATTGTTGGAAAAAAAGTGACTACTCATGTTGACGGATATTTTAATGGAAATAATTAAAAGCACTGACGGACCACAGCATCTGGACAAAAGACAAGGTAAGATCAGGCCTGCACCGTTTCTGTAGACGCTTTTGACCTTCTTTTACTATTATTTGCTTGCAGAATATCAATTTCAGCTTTTCCGTATTTTGCAAATTTTTCCTAACTTTTTCATTATTAGTTACCGCGTCAACAACAGAGCTTTCTAGAATTACACAAGATGGCTGCCGAACCCATCTTGTAGCCGCGATCCTCATCTTTTTCGCATTATCTGTGTTTTGCGAGCTGCAGTGCCGTGTTACTAGCATCTTTGGCTATAGGTAAACAAACAGTGTTAGCTCACGACATCCGTATTTACATTCACTGTACGCATGTTTTGACATGGTTAGGACGCGAAGACAAGCTACCGATATGGATAGTATGCAACCGAGTAACATTGTAGGACAACCTGAGCAGGAATTAGAAAACGTTATGGAAGACAGGCGGATAGAAAATATTTCGCCTGCTACGGACGTAGGTGACACGTCCGTAGCAGACGGAGGTACGTCTACTGTAGCTGTGCACTCAGATAGTGATCTACCTACCTCATGGTTTTCAAAATTCGAGTCAGTATTTCAAAATTTAACGCAGCAAGTCTCCTTGATTAGCCAACAAATGACGACAAAGCAGGACTTACATAATAAATCCCAAGCTCAACAGAATGTCTTAACACGCCTAGAACAGCAACAAAAGGTAATCGCGGATCAAATGGTAACGAGGGAAGAAATCGAGAACAGATTTAAGCAACTCGAGGAAGCACAAAAAAACCTACCAGCTCTCATTTCTGACGAGGTGAGCAGACAATTAAATACACATATAGGCTATCTTGAACAACAGGTAGCAGATGTGGAAGGCAAAGTTAACAGTAATATTTTGAACGTAGTTGATGATAAGGTCTCGAACATTGCTTCACAGCTTGATAACGTTTCGCAAACAACCAAAGCCCTTCCGACAGCCATTGAAAATATTACACAAGACTTGTCAGCACTCAGAATTGAACATGAAAATTTAAAAACTACCGTAACGCACATAACCTCTCAGGCAGAAGCCATAGTCAGTGAGAATCAGGCAAGAGTTCAAACCTTTTTGTAGCAGACCGAGGTACAAATTAGTGATAAACTAGTACGTGATTTAAACTCTGTCATTCAAAACGTTGCTGCAAAAGTATATGAGGAGCACAGCACCGCTGTAAAGTCATTGCAGGAGGAATTGTCGAATGTAAAGGCTAGTGTACAAAGGGAATCCCGGACACAGACTGCAACTTCTGAAGAACGTACGAGACACGCATCACCGGTGACGTCATTCGCACTTATGTATATTTATCAATAATTTTGCCCTATCCTCCCTCCGCCCATAATGTCTTTTTCAGCCTTGTTGAATCACCGCAACAATGGATGGCATAGTTTTTAGTTAATATTGAATGGTGATATTTCGTGTAGCCTCCCAGTCTTGTTTAAAAATTTATTCCATAATATTATCATTTACTGGCAATAGAACCTGCAGTCGATTTTCTTGTAAATTTTTAGAAGTCCGATAAGTTTGACTTACGTAATATTCCTATCCGATTTATATCATGTCACTTATCTTACTTTACTGTTTGCTACACGAGTCGTAGTTTGATATTGACGAACTGCCATCCACTGTTCGGCGAGTGGTTATCGTATTATTAAAATTTCATTTACAGCCAAATTTCAACCACCGATGGATCTCTTGTTAAAGGTAACTACTCGTCGATTCTTTTGTAATGTTCTGCCTGCACAACACTCCACCGTTACTTAGCTTGCCATTTCATTTAAATGCATGTAATAATTTTCCAATTTTTTTCCGTAATTTACTGAGTGGGATCTTTCATAGCTTCTAACTTCAAACCACTTCCTTCTGTAAATTTATTAATCTCAAAAATTAATAGCCAGGCTGGAACATTATAGGAAGAACCCTATATAAGGACGAGCAGCTGTGCCATGGGATCATTTGTCATTAAGGATGGTACAGAGATCTTATTCATCAACATAAATACTTGCATCACAAAGGGGTTCATCATAATGCTTTTACTTTGTTTGTCTAAAATAAATAAATAAACAGTTAATCTCTCTGTTTTTGATATTTTATGTCGTCCTACATAGATACATGATATTCGGAAGATGGTTAAACAAATAATTACCCTGCAAACTTTTCTTTTAAACTATTTAGGGCCGGTTCGTCCATCTCACGTTGGTCCAGTTAAATGTGCTCGTTAAGTGCATTGTGTTTGTCATTGCCAGATACAACTCTCGTTTGCTAACCTGGAGAAAACGAGAAGGTACGATATATTTCGACTACGTTGGCAATAGAAACAAATGAAAGTGCCGTTTTAATAAACAGCAGTTTCCCTTATTTAATTATCAGGGAAGAGGTTAGCAGAAAGTTGTTAATTGGCATTATGGAGATTACAAACATGAAAGAAGCTCGAATTTTATAAGAAGTTAGTGCGAGTGTGTTGTATCCTCAATAGAGAAATGTTAGGGTGCATCGGAATGTAAAAAAAAAACGGAAGGCACGACATGGAAGGAGAGGCAAATAAATTCAGTGCTTTCCACGGAAAATGTAGGACAGTAAGAACGCTTAGGGCTTAGTACGATAACATGCCAAGTGCGTAGTATCTTAGTGCAAGATTGCACATAGGCAAAAGTATATTGCTCCTGTAGATCGGAGGAAGGAATCATATTTTGGCCTCACACTAGGCGCAACAAGTATAAGTAAATACTGTGTAAAATTTTACAACGCTTCTCGACTGGCTCCAGTGCTTATGTTGGCAAAAATTTTCAAATGTTCAAATGTTTGTATAGTTTATGGGACTTAACTACGGGGTCATCAGTCCCTAAACTTACAACTACTTATGAACTAAGACTAAGGACGGCACAAATATCCATGCCCGAGGGGGGATTCGAACCCCCGACCGTAGTGGCCGTGCAGACCGTGACTGAAGCGCCTCAGTCCCCTCGGCCACCGCGGCCGGCCTTATGTTGGCAACATATAAACAATGAAATGTAGAATTGTGTTAATATTTTTCACGAGCTACAGAGTAAATGTTATTGCTCCTCGTTTCACTCGCAGCAAAATTAATTCTGTACCTGCTCTACGGTTCACAGGTTCTTGTATGTACCCTTGACCGTTCAGAAAAAAATAAGTTTTGTTTTAATTGAAGTTGTCACGAAAAAAACATTTATTGGTCGTCTGAGTTGCCGTCATTACCATTGGTGCCAAAATAACCACTGCAGCCCGGCGAGAAGTGTGGTACAATTTAACCAAATACTGAATTAATAAGCTTGCAGGCATAAATAATGTATTCTGTTTTCTTCAGATAACTTACAAAATACGTAACTATCTGTTGGACTCTTGAGATGGCCATGGAGTTTTTCATGTAGCGTTTCCAAGGCGAAATAGCGTAACAAATTCTGCATCATCTCAGCATTCAAAATGATTTGGGCGAACATAAATACGTCTACGTCGCATTATAGGAGCAATGGCCTCTAGGTCTAAAATATTGACATCGTCTTCATTGTCAACCAAATCTCTTATTCCAACCATTTTCATCATATAGATTCTCACTGAACTAGTCATCACCCACAAGTTTGTATTTTGATATCGCAACAATAATTTTTAAGGTTATGTTGTGTATCTGCAATATATCAAACTCATCGGCTAGCTATTGACATATGATGATAAAATTTTTCAATGTAGGTGCTTTCCACACTAGTTTTTCATACATGTAGTGCTTCGATAAATCGGTCTTATCACGTGAATATATTGCGGTATTTTAGCGCTTTGGAATCTTTCTATTTTCATACAGATTCTCACTGATAGTTAGCCGTGTAACGAGCAGAATTCTACTCGTTAACTTAACGTCCAGTTTGAGGTCTTTTAACGTCTGGTTAACTCATAACGAAACATTGACAAACGCAATTCTCCGCTAACGACAAGTTAAAACCTTAACCGGAAGTTATCGAGACATTGACAAACCGGCCCTTACAGTCGAAATGAGATGTGCTTCTGTCCTACTTGATGGTGGTGGAGTGATCTGCCATTTTTTCGATGTTATAGCGTTCATCTCTCAAATGCTGCAACAGCTGGGTGATGATCTAGCTACAGCAGGAAGGCAGCAGCAAATTCGTGAAAACTGCGGGTCCCAAACACTTGAGCAATGTCCAAGAAATGATCGCACAAGCGTTTTATAAGCGGTCTCCTTTACAGATGAATTTTATCTTCAAAAATTCTCCCAATAAAACGAAATCGGCTGACCGCCTTACTCACAACTATCCTTACATGTTCGTTCTGCGGTGTTACGCCCAGATATTTGAAGGACGCGACTTAATCAAGAAGCACCACTAATGCTGCATTCGAATAGTATGGCATTGTTTTTCCTACTCATGTGCATCACCTTACATTTTTCTACATTTAGGTTACCTGCCATTCTTCACACCCACTAGAAATTTTGTCTAAGTCATCCTGTATGCTATTACAGTGCATTAAAGACGACATCCTTCCATACAACACAGCATCATCAGCAAACAGTTGACTCGATAGCAGACATCTTGATACTACTTCTTTCTATGGAGTTGAAACTGATAGATTTTATAGGGGGAATGGGGAGCGTCAGTAAGTCACAGGAAAACTTACCAACGTAATGGCTTCTTCTTATGCAACTAAGTCTTGAAAGTATTTTCGCTTTTAAAGTTCAAACGCATTATTTGCAAAGTGTACACCCTTTGTTTCACACAAAGCTGAAATTAGTATACGGTGGCAAATAATGATATTGCATTTCCTTCCCCATTAGAAGTTGCATTACATTTATCGTCATTTCGGAGCAGTTTTTTCTTGTAAGCACTCGGAGGAATAGATGGACTGTCATTATATACAACTAAATTACCACATCCTTAGGCTTTAACCACTCTTCTTATTGCCGCTAAATTTGTTCTGTAGTATCTGTTTCATTTGTTTAGTATTTTTTAAACACTCCTTCTAGGTTAGCCATGATAAAAACTGTCACAGGAAAAATAGAAACTAAAACACGGCTAGTGGATAACTCTTGTTGTCAAACACAAACAAATTGACGTTTGTAAGAGTTTCCTTCGAAATATCGATAATGTAGGCAAGGAATGAAACAGACAGTTCTCTACAGAACAAAAGAAACCACAACCTTATAGACAGAAAGATTCCATTCTGAGCAATGATGGAAAACAAAATTCTTTGAATGTCAGTACATGATTATTTTCAAATATTTGTTTAAAATAGTAAGAAATCGATTATTTCAAGAAATCAAACACCAAATTAAGCATATTTTCGTAATTTGCATCATAGTAAAATTGTCTTATTTTGTCATTATGGGCAGTAAGACTCCCCTTAAAGTTAGTTTAAGTAGTTTGTAAGTCTTGGGACCGATGACCAGATTAGTTTGGTTCCTTAAAATTACAAATATTTTATTTTCTGCTTTGGGAAAGTACCTTTCGAATTGTGTACGTTTCATTCATTAATATTAATTGTCGGCACTTCAGTTTTTGTGTTCACGCTTGAATAGTGTCAGACTTGGCATGGCCAGTTTCACGTTGCTACTAGTTCTTTTATATTTTTATTTTTTTATGTTTTCCAAATTAGAAAGTGTCATATTTAAGAACGGTCAACATAAAGAAAGTTAAGTTTATGTACAACAATAAACTGACGGTAAATCGACTGTATGAGTTCTAGTGGGATTACCTTTAGCTGTAATGCTGTCACGAAGATAAATAATGTACTCCACAAACAACAGTAGCGATTATTGGATGCAGTTTTCTAATAATCCGAACTAACAAACTACTAATAATCGTTTTTCTTCTATGTGAATTATTAATACCCAAGGTAAGTGTGACCACAAGGTAATAGTTGACTCTTACATGGACTTACCTTTCGGCCATGTGGTGCAGAATTCAGTTGTTTCTCATATTACTGTTGCGTGATATAATATCTGTTTAGTCTGTTAAATATGCTTAAATTTCCTCACATCCCCTTCTTATTAGGGAAGAAATTACATTCTGCGTTACAAAATAAGATCACGGCATCAGTAAGACATTTACTTTTTAATTGAAAGAACAGTGGAGTACTGAGAAGTAAATAAAATAAGTAAATAGATAAAATCTTTATTATCATTGCTTCAATAAAAATGAGATGTTTCTCTGTGAAACAACTCCAGTATATACAATAGAAACTTTGTTACATCAAGAACAATTTTATTGTTATCACAATTAGGCAATATCTGTCTTCTCAAAAGAAGTTCATATGTACATATTTCTGTTCACTGATGAATGATCGATGGCACTTGGCACACGGACCTTTAGATAAGGTTCATATATCGAAAGAAGAGACCCTTCTATGAAGAAGTCTGAATTCAAGGAACTTGTTTTACCGCAGTTTGTCATTGGTATAGAGTCATTTTTGATTCATTTGTGTACTGTTAAAGTAGAGATTTGAGAATTCTCTTGATTATTTGGTGAAAAACGCCACAACACTACCATGCATTTGTAGGTGGAATTGAGTTCCCTTTTTTTCGTAAGTTGTACATCGACGAATCTAAAATAACATATTTTGGACGGAAAATTTCACACAAAATTTGATTCGAATTACTGAACCCAACGTCAAATTTGCTCAGAAAACCATATTTTTCTGTAATAAAAAGTAATTGTGCTTGTATTTTCGAAATGTTGCAAACTGCTTCAATATATCTGCTGTGAGTAAATTAATGTTATTAAAACCAAACAGGAATATGTCTGCTGACTTCTTAGTTACATGATTTCTGCTGAATGTGGACTTAATTCTTTTTCTAGTATAGTAAGTGAGAGATGCACGTATATTCTGCGCAACATTCGCTAAACTTCAATTTTCGAACTGAGGTACGACAAATTCTTCACATGAGTTTATTACCGTTCGACTGTTCAGACAATGAAAAACATTGAGTAGAAAACATAATAATATATTCTGAAAATTATCCAAAGATCCACATGAACTCGGAGTGACCAGTGAAGATTCGTAATTTCTAACTTGATAGTACTTATCGAGTGTTACCGCACATTTGGATTTCGTATTTTTTTAAACCGCTTATAACTTCCATACATTTGTGCGTCAGCCTCTGGATAAATCACATAGCCAGAAAAGTCGAACGAGATCAACGTAAGAATAAATTATACAGCGTGAACTTTAAATGGGCGTGTCCCGCATTAATTTTATAGCAATGTTGTTACAAGCAAATACAGAAATTCTGTACACTTTCTCTTAGCATTTATTCGAGTCACTTCGTTGTAATTAGGTGTCGATTGTCAAATGCGGAAATCGACATCGTGTTCACATTATTTCCATCGTATCCTGTGTGTACGTAGTCTCAAAAGGCGACTACCTAGAGTTTTATTTAAAAAATTCAAAACAGCAGTAGGTAATTACGGGCGGAAATAATTCCAATATTAAAAATTAAAAATAAATAACCGAGTCATGAAGCGTTCAAATAGGGCGGAAATGATTCCAATATTTCGACTGGTATTAAAAATAAATAATCGAGTCATGAAGCGTTCATATAGTGTACCAGTTATTACTCCCAGTTGTTTAGCTTACACGTTGAAGAAGATGAAATAGTGTGCAATGATGATTTTGGGAGGTTACATTTTACGAGATATAAGATTAAAGAAAAGAAATTGAAAAGCTAAAGGGATGAAAAGTAGTAGAAAGGAAATTAGTGATAGTACAGAACTGATTGCTGGGGAACCCCATTAAAGAATATTGAAAAAAAAATTAAAGAAGTAACTTTTTGATGGCTAGAAAGCAAGAGCACTTAAGATGCGAGAATGAAAAGAAACTCGAATGCAGTGTTTCACTCGTGTCAAATACGGTCGTAGGATTAAGAAAGGAAACCAGAAAATAGAGAATAAGGTGATATGGAATTTGGTGAAGCACAAAGATATCAAAACTTCAATAGTCTATCGAATTATAGAATCAAGTACTAAAAAAAAAGACCGAGTGTGAATAAGTAAGATTTTAGAAATTCACTTAGGGGAGTAGGTTAAAATTAATGCATCTCGGAATAGTTGCATTGCATGAAGAAGCTACGGAGACAAACATGAAAAAGGCAATACAGGCACGTACAGGTGAAGGTGGTGGTACAAGAAAGGAAAAATTTTTGGACGGCATCGAATGTGTCAAGGGGTTAGAGGCTACAACCTTGAAGAACAGACTAATCAAATAATAAAATCATTGTTATTACGGTTATGAACAAGGGAAATCTTTTAGTGGCACTCTTAATAGTACTTCTTTTTTTCCATTCACGAGAAATGTGTGATATTTACAATCTATCCTCTTATGTAGATAGATTTTCAAACAAAATGCACGTGGGAAAAGAAGCCAATGCTTCTGATAATCTCGGAAAGACCTATCTTTTGAAAACGTAATGAATTAAAATAAATCAGGAGTCAACACGGGATCATTTTTTATATTTCTAAGACTTCAGCATGAAATAAACTCAGGTTTGTGGAATCATAACGCTTTCGTTATGTTTAAATGTAGGTAATGGGCGCATGAAGACTGAAGTTGTCTAGAAGATTTTATGAGAATGTTTAACATAGTAAACGTATATAGGCAGCAATGTACACTGACTTAGTAAATGTCATAACATAGCGAGACAGGTTATGTAGATGTGTTGCTTTGTGTGTACCACACTCTGCCTTGTAGCAGCTGCAGTTGTATAGAGGACCTTCTGAGACGTTGTTGTGCAAGTAATTGGTGTCACATGCAGCGTCATCGTTAAGTGACCCCATTCGAACGGGGTATGGTGGTCCTATCGCGACAGAGTATGTAGTGAACGGTCTAATGAGCTTGTCGTAGTCTCCAACAAACGAACTACCGACCATACAGTCTCATTGACCGTGACCAGCCACATTTGAGACCGGTTATCAGTAGAGACATAAGAGCAAAATCACTACAAATCACTGATCGACTCCCCAAAGTTCGTGCTAGACATGCCTCACAGAGACGCAATCTGTAGAAACATGTGTCCCATGGGGTAAGAGAGCCCACGCCGCAGACGGAAGCACTGGAAATACAACGTCATCGGGCACAGTGGCTTTCATATGACGCCAGTCTCTTAAGATGGACATTGGAAAAATGACAGATCGTGCTGTGGTCGAACGAATTACGACCCTGATGGAAGGCAACAAGAGCGGAGTAGACCAAATGAATTTCTGAATCTCACAAAAGAAGTTGGAAGATTGAGGTGTCATTTCACACGGAGTCACGCTCGTATTTTTTGGATAAGGCTAAGGAAGGAAATCAGCCGTGTCCTTTCAAAGGAAACCATGGCGGCATTGGTTGAGTAACAGGGAAATTACGGAACACCTAAATCTAGATGGCCGGAATTGGATTTGAACAACCGCCTCCCGAATGCGTGAGCAGTGCGTTACCACTGCACCGTCTCTCGGTAGTGTCTGCATCTCGCTTGCAAGCGCATAGTTCAAAGTAGTGGTTCGTTTGTTATGCTCAGGGCCGCATTTTCCAGGTATCGATTGTGTCTGCTAGTTCTGGGAAGATCTTTGAGGCGTCCGCCATATGTTGGGTTGCCCTCAGACTATCTCCATTATTTGGTCTTGCAACACCTTGACAGTTCTGCAGTATTCCATGATAACACACCACCACGTCGTTCCCCAGCCCCACGGTAATTGTTGGAAAAGTATGCAGGGGATATACAAAGACTGTGGTCAGCAGCCTAGAGACGAGTTTATTTGGAATGTGATGATATGTAGACTCTGTGGAACCTGCACCGACGGACAAAATGAAACGATCGTATGCCATTTATGGCTGGGAGGCCTGTCTGACGTTATTCGGCCGGCTGTTCGGGGCAAGCCTCCATATTTGGGATCACTGGGCGATCTGTGTGCCGATGGTGATGAAACTAATGATGTTAACACAAATACCCAGTGCCTTCCCCTCTATCGACTCTAGGCTTCCTGCGTGGTAGTCAGCCACGCATCCGACAGAACTACTGAGGCGGACACCCACAAACAGATCACAGCTGGCTGACGCTCAGTAAGCTCTTTGGCTTCAGCTGCGTCTATAGGAGTACCAGGAACTTGTAGACTCTCTTTTTCCCCTGCTTACTGCCGTCAGCAGGGCCAGAGACGTCTCAACACGACTTTAGTTGCCTATCCCACGACATTTACAAAGTGAGTGCACTGCCTCAATACGTTATAACCGTGTGTGCACACAAAATAACGTCTACTGTTTTAAGTAATTACAATTAGAATGGAAGAATTTCATCGAAGTTATGGTCATTATAAAATACAGAACAATTATGAAACATCCAGTCATCTGTTATTACAACAGTGATAACGTTGTTTATATTAGCAGAGACTGCTCATCCAATTGTGATCAAGGTACGCTGAACGACCATATCTATGGCACCAGTGACAGGAAGAGACAGTCGCTACGAAGCCCATCGGTGCTGTCCTCTGGGCTGCCAGGTAGAGGAGGTGGCCAGGTGGAGACGCTGAGGCCTGCGCTGTGGGACGGCGTGGTGCGATCAGACGCAGCTCTCGGGCAGGCGGCTGGCCATGAGGCGCTCCTTGATGGCGCGCCCGTTGAGCTCGATGTCGGCGACGGACGGCCCCGGGGGCGGCGGCCGGTACTCAGGCGCCGGGGGCGGCGGCGACGCGCGGGGCGTCACGGGGCGCGCCTCCCACGGCAGCACGCCGCCCACGCCCAGCACCGGGCCCGACACCTGCAACATCACCACCACACCGTCGCTGACGCCTCTCGCCAGGTACGTATCCAGTAACATGGAGCTACTGGTAAAGGTATTGACAGGTCATCCTTCAGTAGACCCACCATAATTGGCGACCGTGACAGGACATCATGGCAAGCTCAAACTTGGTATAGTGCCAAGTTTGATTCCATCTTAAAATAGTTGTGCTCAGTGTCTGTTTCAAATATATAGAAGATGAACAATCAGTCTTTAGTATCATTTCTTCAGGATATAGGAACACATTGTCAATTTTTAAACTGGCTTGACGTGGTGGTGACTATTGGAGGTCACCTTACGTAAGGTGTCTGTGAATAGGCAAAGGACAATGAGGAAGGTCACTCTGTAGTAGTGGTCAAAATTTCTGGCAACGTTATAAATTGACAATGATATCACATACTATGGATAATTTTACTAACAAGGAAAGTATTTGCGCTTGAACGAACACATATACACCAAAATCGTACGAGAGATAATGTAAGGATCCCTTAGTGCACTAGTGATACTCCCGCATCTGCAAAACTCTGCAATCGTCCTTTAGAGGTCTCTGCGTGCGCCTTGCCGCATTGCACTTTGACCTGTCGGTTCGCCAGTGGGACGGTGCAGTGTGCCTCCGAAGTTGCGTTTTGTGACATTTGTGTGGCGAAGCGTCAGATGGAGCGGCGATTGATAATCAATCCTGCTAAAGTATTGCGATTGGTTGAGATGAAGTTACGAAGTACCATTCTTCGTGAAGATGGAAGCATTCGCATGCTTTCTCGTACCTGTTATGGTACAGAAATATGAGCAAAAGTTAGATACTGTTGTAACACTAACACATAATAATAACACGGATGATAATGACGAACAGCTCATTACAAGCGGTAGTGCTACGGTAAGTGCGGGAAGAGGCGATTGAAGCAGTGGCAATGAATACCAACAGTCTTCCGAGAAGGTTAAAGTTGCTTTTGATGACAAAACGCTAGAGAACTTGTACGATGGTTATAGATAAAATTTCTGCTTTGCCTATGGAGTCTACAATTACAGCTACAGTGGTATTTAGAGCAAGATTGCAGAGTTTTGCAAAGAAACGACACCCACCAGCATATTGAGGTGTATGTAGAAGTCCTGTAACCAAACGTGCATACAGATATGTTTGTTCGAGCCCATGTACTTTCCATGTAAGTTGTAACTTGTTTGATACACTGATGAATATAATTGCTTATACACTGTAAATTGATTATTTATCCAAAATTTTCAATATTCCTCATCCTCTGAAGGCGAAAGTATTAATGTGATTCTGCCATATGGCTCCCAACGAAACAGCTGTAGTGCCAACTAACAGCCACTTCTCAGGACATATTTTTTATTTGCTGACCTAGAGAGGATTTTGATTCGTAGGAACAAGAGCTTGCAGGAAGACACATTCACGTTAATCTGTGTATGTGCAGTATTTTATAGACTCTGTAAATTGATTTAGCTTCTTCTCCAAAGCCTTCATCAGTACCCATGCCTCACTGGTTATAAAGTGTCATCTTTAGTGTCATCTTTTCGACTTAGGTTCTTACTTCAGAGCATGGTATACAGTGCTCTATATGACCTGTCGGCAGCATTAATTTGGGTTCTTCTTCTTGTTTCAAATGGGCCTACTTTGGACCACGCTTATCAACTGTTGGGCTGTTGACCTTTTCCCAGTACTGTCGCATCCTCTGCCGGTGTAACTCCTTTCTTTCTTCTGTCCAAGGGGGTACCTTTCTTTTGGGACTTTCCTGAAATCTTCGGACTTCCTTCAGAACACGTCTTACAGATTGTCTGTTCTGGAGATCAGTGATTCCCATTTATTTAATATCCTTCTCGGTTTGTGACAGCCTAGTGTTAAGAAACTTCTTGTTTTGCCAGAAGGTGAACAGACGGTTGGTCAATCTGCTTGAAGGCAATCTTCCAACATGGCTATAGAAAGCTACCCTTCTTTTCTTGCACAACCCGAGAGCTTCTCAATATGTTCATAGGGCTCCGAATTATGTCGCCTTCTGAGCTATCCATCTTCTTCTACTGGGCCTAGGATCTTCCTGAGGATTCTTCTCTCTCTGACCTCTGGTTTCTCCACCATACCCCTCTGGTTCATGGAAAGAAATTCCATGGCATACAGGGCTTCTGGTCGTATGACTGATGTGTAGTGCTTAAGTTTCAGGTTCTGTGACAGGCATTTTTTGTTGTAAGTGTTCATAGTCAGTCGACAGGTGAGTTTCAACTTTTTTACTCTCATGTGTTTCTACTGATAGGTTGGTTTCAATCCATTCGCCAAGATACTTAAATTTCTCAGTTCTTTTGATGCTTTCCTAGTCTAGTACCATCTCTGTTAGTTTATTTGATGTTGGTGATGAATTATGATTTCTCCAGAGACACTTGAAGACCCACTTTGGCTGCCTGTTTTCTGAGGCAGTTTACCTGTATTGTTGCCATTTCTAGAGAATCTGCAATCAGTGCCATGTCATCTGCAAAAGCCAGGCAATCTACATCAGTCCTTCGTTCTTGTGGCCCAGGTAGACACCACTCTGCACACCTAAATTGGTCAGTTCCTTGCGCCATTCTTTCAAAACCTTTTCAAGAACACAGTTAAAGAAAAGCAGGGAGAGTCCAGCCCCTTGTCTTACCCCAGTTTTTATCTCTAACATTTCTGAGGTCTTTGACCTTCTAGTGGGTGTTGGTCAAGATTTCTAGAATGAGTCTGCGGGTTTTGTTGTCCAGCCATAGTTCCTGGAGTATTATGTTAGCGTTTCTCTGTCAACGGACTCGTAGGCCTTCTTGACATCAAGAAAGGTGACGACCACTTCGCAGTTTCTCATCTTGGAGTATGCCAGTACAGTTTTAAGGTTGAGGATCTGTTCAGCACAGGATCGGGTCTTCCTGAAGCCTCCCTGATAGTCTACCAGTTGATTATCCAGTTGATCTTCTGCCCTTGTTAGTAACGCTTTGGAGATAATCTTGTATGTTCCCGGAACAAGAGAAATTCCCTGGTAATTGTTAATATCAGTACAATCTTCCTTTATGTTACGCGGATGGAGCAGAGCCGGTTCCAATCTGATGGTAACTTGCAGTTTCCCAGATGTTGTGGATGATCTCGGTGAGCTTGTCCACAGCACTTCTTTCTGCACATTTCCAGAGTTCAGCAACGATAGAGTCCTCTCCAGGTGCCTTATTATTCTTTAGAAGTTGAATGATTTGTCCAACTTCTTCCAATGAAGGAGGCAGTGAGTCTGGGTTGGTTGTGATTTGTTTGTAGTCAAAGTCTTCCCTGGGTGGATTACAGTTGAGTATTTTTTTTTTTTTTAAGTATTGAGCTAAGAGGTAGCAGTTGTTCTTGACTTTAAAATCCAGTTTGCCCTGCGAGTCTCTGATGTGGAGGCTTTGCTGATTGTATTTTCTTAGTGTCTGCTTGAAGGTTCTGTAGAAATATCTGGAGTTATTCTTAGCATAGTTCTCTTCGATTTGGGTTAGTTCGTTTTGAGTGAAGGTCCGTTTGGTTCCTCCAGTTATCCTAGCCTTTTTTGTTCCAATAAGTTCTCCAAATTTTTCTTAGTTGTCTTACAATTTCACTTCTGCCAGAGTGTATGTCTTTGGGCTATTGCATTGTCACTGTCTTAATTCCACCACAGATGCTTCCTTCTTCCAGAGAGGGGGACGAGTTCATTTGCTGTTTTCACAAGAGCTTCCTTCAGTTGGCCCCAGCTGTTGAAAACTGTACTGTTCAGTCCCTGGCTTACTTCTTGCCTGCTATTAAGTCGCTCTATGTCAAACCTTAGCATCTTGGAGATTCTATATACTCTACTGTTTCTAGGCTGGAGTCTCATTTTGATTTTTGAGAGGAAGTGGTCTGAGTCCATTTGGTAATTCTTAATTACTTCACATTTTGCACTTCGTTTTGAGACGCTCTTGAAATGGCCACATGATCTATCTGAAATTCACCCAATATGGTGGTAAATGACACCCAAGTCTTCTGCTTCCTTGGTAGATGTTGGAAAGCTGTAGACTGCATAACCAACTAAAAGTCCTGCACAGGTCCATCAATCGTTCTCCATAGCGGTTGGTTCTCATATGTGCTGTATAGTTGCCCACTATTTTTCTGTATTTTTTCTCTCTTCCCAAATGGGCATTGACGTCACCAAGAAGTATGACAGTGTGTGTGACTCTGGATTTTTTTAGAGAGAATATCTTCTAGGTATTCCTAGAATTTCTTTGTTCTGTCTGGATTCCGTTTGTTGTCTTGGTTGGTTGGGGCATGTACATTGATATTAGGAAATTTGAGGGAGATGATGGATACATGACTGCTTGAATGCAGTATCTTATGACTGATTATAAATCATGTACTTAAGTGGGGCACTTTCTTCATTACCCACTGACCCACTATATCCTTGGGACTCAGAGGCACGACCATCTGTGAACCTTGTTTCCTTAATTCGCTTTGTTATATCTGCCTCCGCTTTGTTTTCAGATGTTATCACAGAATAAGATAAATAAAGCTAGCTGTTCTTTCTAAGTTGTACTCTTCTAACCGCAGATCATCTGTGTTGCTTCTAATTCTCTCAGTTACCATAAACTTAGATATTGTCTCACGGATTTATAAACCAAGGTTCTTGACAGCGGCTTCTAACTCTTTGAAGGATGATGTGAGCGCCTACTTCTAGCACTTACTACTACATCACCTCCATAGACAAAGATTTCCAGAAATCTAATGTAAATATTTTCTCCTGGGTTCCTGGTGATTTATCTTACTGCTTTATCTAATACTATAATTGAATAGCACTAGAGATAATGGGTCTCCCTGTCTTAAGCCTTCTTCCGTTGAGAACGATCTCGACAGACATCCCTGAACTTTAATCTGGCCTTTACTGTTTTACACTGTCATCTTATTTAATTTTATTACCTTCATAGTGAATTTGAATGCCTGCATTGTTTTCCACAGAGACGATCCTTTAACTCTGTCATAGGACTGTTT
Source organism: Locusta migratoria (assembly GCA_026315105.1). Taxonomy (NCBI): domain Eukaryota; kingdom Metazoa; phylum Arthropoda; class Insecta; order Orthoptera; family Acrididae; genus Locusta; species Locusta migratoria. Next base: position 647,827,521 of record CM048744.1, on the reverse strand, counting down.
AAAGTCTGCATAGAGATGATCTAAACTTACATTATATTCGTAAGTCTTCTCCAGCGTCATACGTTGTGTAAAGATATGGTTAGCTGTAGACCTTTTAGATTTAAAACCTGATTGGTACTCCCATAAAATCTTTTCTGCTCTTCAACATACTCTCCTTGTTGTAGCTGTAGAAAGGTTTTTGTAGACGATACTAAGCAGAGATATTCCTCGTTACACTGAATGCATGATACTGTCACAGGTCTTTGGCAGATGTTTGCTTATGTTCAGTTCTCTGGCATTTTCTCTGCTTCGCAGGCCATTGTAATTATTTCATGTATACTCCATACTAAAATTTTACCTCCGAGTTTTATCAATTCCGTTGTTACCAGGTCGTCTCCAGGAGCTTTGTTATTCTCAAGCTACTTTATAATTTTCTTACCTATTTTATCGATGGTGGTTCTGTATCAGATACGTCATCATTCTTGTTCTTATTCAGTTTCTCCTACAGCTCCTCCATTTCTCTCTACACTTACGATGTGTCCATCCAGTCCACTCCTAGTCACTGCTCAGGAGATATCTTAATTTGGCGACCCTGACAGGATTTTATTTAGTAGAAACATTAAATGCAAGAGCTTGCAGGAAGACATATGAAAATTATTGTTGGTCTGTGCAGATGGTTGCTAACGCCCAGTTCTCTGACATTTTCTCAGCTTCGCAGGCCATTGTAATTATTTTATGTATCATTCATACTACAATTTCACCTCCGAGTTTTATCATTTCCGCTGTTACCAGGTCATATCCAGGAGCTTTGTTATTCTCAAGTTACTTTATAATTTTTCTTACGTCTTTTATCGATGATGGTTCTATGTCAAATGCATCATCATTTACATGCACCTCTTTTTTTCTTCAGCTTCTTCTCCAGCTCCTCCATTTCTCTCTTCGCTTGTCATGAGACTTACAGTCCACTCCTAGTCACTACTCAGGAGATGTTGTTATTTGGCGACCGTGACAGGATTTTATTTAGTAGAAACGTTAAATTCGAGAGCTTACAGGAAGACATATGAAAATTAATGTTGGTCTGTGCAGATTATTGCTAACGTCCAGTTCTGTGGCATTTTCTCTGCTTCGCAGGCCATTGTAATTATTTTATGTATGATCCATCCTAAGATTTCACCTCTGAGTGTTATCATTTCCGCAGTTACCAGGTCGTGTCCAGGAGCTTTGTTATACTCAAGTTACTTTATAATTTTTCTTACCTCTTTTATCGATGGGGGTTCTGTGTCAAATGTATCTTGTTATTCTTCAGTTTCTTCTCCAGCTCGTCCATTTCTCTCTACACTTACGATGTGTCTGTATAGTCCACTACTAATATCTTTATTTGGCCACCGTGACAGGATTTTATTTAGTAGAAACATTAAATGCAAGAGCCTGCAGGAAGACATATCAAAATTGATGTTGGTCTGTGCAGTATTTTATAGAATACGCGGCAGAGTACGCACCGTGGCGGGCGGCGGCGAGACGGTCCTGGGCCAGAGCGAGGTGCCCAGCATGCTGGCCGCGTCCAGAGGGCCCTGCGGCGAGCTCAGAGGCATGGGCAGGGGCAGAGGCCGGGCCACCGGGCCCTGCGGCGTGGCCAGCTGGCTGGCCGCCGGCGACAGCAGCCCGCCCGCCAGCGGCGGAGACACCACGCTGCCGTTGCCTAGCGACGGCGTCGACAGCGCCACGCGCTCGCCCGACGCTCGCAGCCCTCCGCCAGCTGCACACCACACAAATGCTACTACCTCCGTTCTGTGCGCAATCACTAACACAAGCAACTCTGTAAATCTCATAATTTAGTTCGTATGGCTAATAGTTTAAGAGTCATCTTACTTATATACAAGGGTTGGAACTTAAATAGAGGCATCTATTATTAACAATCGATACAAAAGCGCTACATGTTTGCACCTGCTATTGCTCTTCAATGTAGAACCCATTGACAGCGATGTGGAAGGAGTTATCTACCGTTAGCAGAGCCTGTTCTGTTGATGGCGCGAATGGTGCGGTCTACCGCCTGTCAAATCTCTGGAACAGCTCTGAAGCGAATGCCACAAAGTGGTTCCTTCATCTTAGGAATCAAATCATAGTCACAGGGACTTAAGTCCGGAGAGTATGGTGGATGGTACGTACAGTACTTCCCAGTCGCATAGACTGAACACAGCAGCCACAGCTTGCACAATATGCACCCGCGCATTGTAGCGCAAAATGACGGGTCAGTTGCGTAGAACACGTTGTCGCTTCTTTCACAAAGCTGGTCGCAGGTGTTGCTCCATAAACGGACAGTAATACTGTGCATTCATGGTCTCCCATGGACAAACGTAATGCAGTAGGATAACACCTTCACAGTGGTACAGGAGAACCGCCATAACTTTCACCGTACTTGGGCTCTGACGCATTTTCGACTTTCGCGGCGTCCCATAGGAACGTCATTCGTTGGCTGACATTTCAGTTTTGACTCGTACAATGTGGCCAATGTCTCATCCAGTGTTAGGATACAGCGTAAGAATACCTCTCCTTTGCGCTCCTAACGCTCCAAGTGCGTCTGCGTCATTTAGTAACCTTGAAAACGTTACGGAGATGATCGATAAGCTCCAGTGGAATACTCTGCAGCAGAGACGCTCTGTCGCTCGGTACGGGCTTTTGCCGAAGTTTCGAGAACATACCTTTACCCAAGAGTCTAGCAGTATATTCATCCCTCCTACGTGTATCTCCCGAAGAGATCATGAGGATAAAATCAGAGAGATTAGAGCCCACACAGAGGAATACCGACAATCTTTCTTTCCGCGAATAATATGTGACTGGAATGAAACTTTCACTCTGCAGCGGAGTGTGCGCTGATATGAAACTTCCTGGCAGATTAAAATTGTGTGCCGGAACCGGGACTCGAACCTGGGACCTTTGCCTTTCGCGGGCAAGCGCTCTACCGACTGAGCTACCCCGACACGACTCACGATGCCGCCTCACAACTTTACTTCCGCCAGTACCTCGCCTCCTACTTTCCAAACTTCACAGAAGCCCTCTTGCAAACACGCAAGACTAGCACTCCTGGAAGAAAGGATATGGTGGAGACATGGCTTAGCCACAGCCTAAGGGATGTTTCCAGAATGAAACTTTCACTCTGCAGCGGAGTGTGCGCTGATATGAAACTTCCTGGCAGATTAAAATTGTGTGCCGGAACCGGGACTCGAACCTGGGACCTTTGCCTTTCGCGGGCAAGCGCTCTAGAGCTCTAGAGTCCCGGTTCCGGCACACAATTTTAATCTGCCAGGAAGTTTCAATATGTGACTGGAATAGGAGGGAGAAACGATAGTGGCACTCTCCGCCACACACCGTCTGGTGACTTGCGGAGTACGGATGTAGATGTAGATGAGCAGCGTCGTTACGCATCCATCTCTGCATTTCCGTCAGTTTATGCGGAACCCATAGTGATGCAATTTTTCGCATGTGTAGGTGTTCCTTCAGGATGCGAAGCACAGTAGTATGCGCTAATCCGGTTTCGTGGGCGAGCCACGAATCGTCTGGCGTCGATCACTGTCCACTAACAGTACGCACTTCTTCTTCAGAGACGCTACTACGACCTGCCCGATGCATGTCTGCCACAGTTTTCCACCATTTCCACCATGCCGATTCGCCACACGCCTCTTCAAGATCTTCATGACTCTGTCATGCTGTACGACCTATGATACATTCAATCTTGATCGTACTCCGTTGCTTCTGTTTCTAAAACATAGTGACGTTAGACCGCTCGCTCACAAGTGACTGTGTTTCTCGCGATTGTGCGCACTCCGGTGACGTGCAATGAGCGAGTCCATTTGCTCGGAGGTAAGGTAGGTATGTCAACAATAGTAGATTCCATTGCATAGCCTCCACAGCAGTGTTGCCACTATTTAAGTTCCATCCTTCCTAATTATGATCAGGTCTGGGTACCGATGAACCTTGAATAATGTGGTACCCAGATGGACTATAAAGAAATTATTTTGGTGTTCTGCTATATAATAAATTGCTGTTAAAAAACAAGACTTCCTTGTAATCAAATGGCAGTACAAACAAAGTTAGGCTATAAAATACGACAAAACTCCCGCAATGAAGTGGGGCACAGGCTGCCCTGCCAATATCCTGCCTATTTTAAAAGCTGCTTGGTGGGCGAGTACTAGATTCACCAGGAGGTTAACATGGAAACAATTCAAGAGCCCATCAAAAGGCATACAAGGGGGATCCTGCAGAAGATAGAAGGTATAAGAAACTCGACATGACACCTAGAATATAGCGGATCTGTTAAACTCGCACGATGGCACAGAATTAAAGTACGACGTGTCAATAATAGATGAACCAATGTAGACCAAAACGATTAACATGATGGAATGAATATAACATCAGAAAGAAGACAGCCACCTGGTTAGGGCAGAAGAGCAATGACCTGTATGTCTACCTAAAAGAGAACAGTACGTGAGAGTTATTACAAGACCTGAAGAACACGAAGTCCAGCCATCGATTTTAGCTTCAGACAGCACTAAACAGTCTGCACTGATCAGACTGCATTTCGTCGTATTTACTTGGTTATTATATTCATTGTCCGTAGCAGGACATAAAGTTCGGCGAATAGTTGTTTAACATTAACGTAGATGAACTGTGACCGACAGTTGCTTTATATTCCTTCTAAATAGTCACCTGCCATAACTATGCACCGGTGAGATCTGCAATACTCGTCCTGGAAACTTTGCATGATGTCTTCCTTTGGGATGGTGTTCAAAAGCATCGTCACGTGTCGGTGGATGTCAAGAAAAACATTCAATCTCTTTAATTTCAAAGCGAGTTCGATGGAATTCGAAGTCTGATGGATTTAGATACGAAGAGTATAGTGGATGTTCAACTTGCACCATCCCGTTTATTGCTAAGAACTGTTTGACTATATTGGATGTGTGTGTGGGGCGAGCGTTGTCGTGAACAAAAGCACATGACTCTTGTTATGCGTACTGAGGTCGTACGCTGCATATACGTCGTATGAAACCGGTCTAAGTTTCACCGTACCTTGCAGCGTTAAACTTCGTTCCGTAAAGTAGCAATTCCATATGGATAATGCCTCTACTATCGAAAAATACGATGAACATCGTTTTGATACGTGATTTTTTGGCTGTGACCTTACTCCGACGACGTGCTGTCGGGAAAACGGCACTCCATGCTTTGCCGTTTCGTATCAGGGTCGTACGAGAGACACGAGGTTTCATCCTCAGTGACAATACGGTTCAGGAAATAGGGTATCACATCCAATATTTCGATAATATTCTGTGTGCCTCTATACGTGCCTGCGTCTGATCATTAGTCAGGTGATTTGGCACACGACAAAAAGTTTTTTTTCTTCTTTCACTTCTGGGTAAGGATTTGTCGCATGGATTCACAGTTAAGCTGCACTGTTATTCGCGCAGTTAATCGACGTTGATTCGTGATTAATGTCCTCATGTTTTCAATGTTTTCGTAATTGACCACTGGTACACACATTTGATGGACAGTGATTGACCCCCATGCAAATGTACCGGCATCGCATGCGTTTCTTTAGGTGCGTTGTCGTGTTCTCAATTCAGAAGTAACGCACAAACAAGCTCTCCGTCTAACAGGACTAACGCGGAGCACACACGATGCTCGACTGAACTGCTGTAGGGGCAGGCTTTCAACACAGGCCGTTTCGCATGTGGAACATCTGATTCGACCGTGTTGTCCGATCGACCGTTCTCAACTCAACCAAACTTTAATGTCAGATGATTTATTGTGGCTTCGTTCTCGACTGTCTTAAACGGAAATAACACTAATTAGCTTCTCAAAAAAGTTTTTACAAAGCTGACGTATAAACAGTACATAATATCCAGATTATACGAGGGCTGGGAAGAAGTTAATGGCAATTGTTTTCCTTCTCGTAGATATGTGAACGGATCACAAACATGTATGTGTCTTGTGGAGGTTCTGCAGACATAGTGTCTATGCAGAACAACAGATGGCTCTTTGGTAGTAGGGAGCGAGGGCTGTGAAATCAGTTGTTGGTGATTGTCGGTATTTAGGTAGGTGCAACATAGCCGGCTGCACAGGGCGGCAAATGTTTGGGGGCGGCAAAATTTTGACATCGAAAAATTATTTTTAAATATTATTTTAATGTTAATTGAATAATCATAATCGATTACAACAATAAATTTTAAGTTTAGGTTGTGTTGATAACAGTGGCGTATTTTTAGAAGTCAGTTTGATTCCTAGATGCTGGGGTGGGGCGTAAAATAAATTACTGCACAGGGGTGTCGCATACCCTAAATATGACACTGTACGTGCGAGATGGAAGTTACCCGTGTTGAGCAGTGCGCTTGCATCAAAATAGCCGTTCTCCGAAGGAGAAATGCCATTGAATGTGAATTAGTTAAAGCCCCTGGGAATAGTGGCTTACCATACCGTACAGTAGCGCGGTGGGTACGATTGTCTCAGCAAGGACGTTGGCGATGGGAAGAATTGGAGCATCCGCCGTACTCTCCTGCCGTTTCGCCCTGTGAATCTGATGTCACGAAAGAAGACGAAGCAAATAACCAGAATTCTTATCAATATCAGCTGCCAGTACGCGTAATTTAGAAGTTGATACCCCTAGTATATCAAAGCAACTTAAATCATTCAACAAAAGTAAATCACCCGGTCCTGATTGTATACTAAATAGTTTCCTTTAAGAGTATACTGATGTAATAGCCCCATACATAGTTACCATGTACAACTGCTCACTCAGCGAACGTTCTGAACCAAAAGACTGGAAAGTTACACAGGTTACGCCAACATTAAAACAAGGCATATAGGAGTGATCCGCAAAATTACCGGCCTATATCAGCAGGATTTTTGAAGATATACTATCCTCAAATTTTATGAACTACCTTGAAGAGAACAACCTGTTGAGCAATAATCAACACAGGTACAGATACTATCATTCGTGTGAATCACACCTAGCTTTTTACTCACATGATGTGATGAATGGTACGAACAAGGGATGTCAAATAGACTCCGAATTTCTAGAGTTCCGGAAGGCTTTGAATACTGTACCTCACAAGCCCCTACTAATCAGACTGCATGCTTAATGATTGGATTCGTGATGTCCTGTCAGACAGGACACAGTATGCTGTAACTGACGGAAAGTCATCGAGTAGAACTGAAGTGACATCTAGCGTTCCCCAGTGAAGTGTTATAGGGCCCTACTGTTCCTTTTTTTTTATAAACGATTTAGGATACAATTGTAGTAACCCTCTTAAGTTGTTAGCGGATTATGCTGTCACTTATAGGTTAATAAAGTCACCATAAGACCAAAAGCAATTGCAAAATGGTTTAGATAAGATATCTGCATGATGCACAAAATGGCGATTGACCCTTAATAATGAGAAGTGTGAAGTCATTCTTATGACCACTAAAATAAGACCATTAAATTTAATTTACACGATGAATCAGTCAAAACTACAGGCCATAAATTCAAAGAAATGCCTAGGAGTAACAATTACAAACAACGTAAATTGGAAAGAAGAATAGAAAATATTGTAGGGAAAGCGAACCAAAGACTTCGTTTCGTTGGCAGAGTAGTTAGAAGCTGCAAAAATTCTAAGAAACTGCTACACCACACTTCTGCTGCATATTTTGAGTATTGCTGCGCGTTGTGGGATAAACACCAAGTGTGACTGACAGACGATTTAGAGAAAGTTGAAAGAAGGAAAGTTCGTTTTGTATTATCGTGATATTGGGAAGAGAATGACAGAAATGATGGACGAGTTGGGGTGGAAATCATTAAATCAAAGACTTTTTTTGTTGCGACGCGATCTGTTTACGAAATTATCTTTCACTAATTTTCTCTTCCGAATGCGAACATATTTTGTTAGTGCCCACCTACATTAGGAAGACGTGATCATGGAAATAAAATAAGATAAATCAGAGCTAAAACGAAAAGATTTAGATTTCTTTTTTCACGCGAGCTATTACAGAATGGAGCCGTAGAGATACAGAAATGGAACATCTACAGTTGGTGTTTAGCAGAAATGAATATTCCTCCACAGACATCCAGATGGCACTATGATCTACTAACAAACCACAGGACAAACAAGCCAGAGGAGGCCAAGAGAGTGTCATTGTTGCCATATGCTGGACGTATCTCTGCTAAGATCAGCAAAATTCTCTCTAAATTTAGCATCAAAAGCATATTCTGCCCGGCCACCAAAATCGGAACTATGCTGGGCAATACAAAAGATGACCTGGGGCTACGTAAGCCAGGCATTTACTGAATCCCATGCCAGTGTGGGAAATCGTACATTGGCCAGACGACCAGAACAGTCGATGTCAAGTGTAAAGAACACTAGGGGCACATCAAACTTGGACAGGCCACAAGATCCGCCGTAGCAGAACCCTGTCTTTAGCTCAGTCAGTAAATGGACTACAACAACGGCAAAATAGTGACACAGGCGACCACATTCTGTGACAGTAGTACAAAGGAGGCCATTGAGAGAAAGGTCACAGTTAACCAGTTAACCTGTTAATCAATCGAAACAGTGGGTACCAGCTCAGCTCGGCAAGGAGTCCAGCACTGGAACTTATTAGGCCCAATGAAAGGCAGCACAAGACACATCAGGAGCAGCGCGAGGCGGGTGTATACCGTGAACGGGGCGCGCTACGCGGGACAGGCATCAGAGAGCTGTCATGACCATATAGGGCGGCAGAGTTGGGAGCGGACCGCCGTCGGAGCGTCAGATGCAGGACAACAGCTCAGATAGAGCACAAAGTGGGGACAGAGCACAAATGGAGCGCGCTATGCGGGGCAGGCGTAAGGCAGCTGCCATGACCACATAGGGCGGCAGAGTTGGGAACGGACCACCATCGGAGCATCAGATGCAGAAAAACAGCTCAGGTACAGCACAAAGTGGGTGCGGAACACAAACGGAGCGCACTATACGGTACAGGTGTCAGGCAGTTGTCATGACCGTAGAGGGCAGCAGAGCCAGGTGCGGACCACCGTCAGAGCATCAGATGGTGACAACTGCTCAGGAACAGCATTAGGTGGGGGCAGAACTCAAACGGAGTGCACTATGTGGAACAGGCCTCAGGCAACAGAGGGCGCAGAGCTGGGCATGCACCACGGTCGGAGCATCAGATGCGGGACAACAGCTCAGGAACAGTGCAAGGCGGGGGCGGACTACAAACGGGGCGCGATGCATGGGACGGGCGTCAGGCAGCTGCCATGGCCACAGAGGGTGGCAGAGCTGGGCATGGAACACTGTCGGAGCATCAGATGTGGGACAACGGCTCAGGAACACCACCAGGTGTGCCGCACCTTGAGCATAAATACTGGACCTGTTTCGCCAAATCGGTAGTTTTATGGAGCACCTGAAGTAGGCAGCGAGGTACACAGCCGAAATATCGTGTTAGAGGGACAGAAATATCATGCAGAATACTCGTTCGTGCTTCATGTCGACAGTGGGAATGCCTAAAGAGCTACATCATAAAAGCGATTTGATGATCCCTTTCCCAAGCACTTCTATGTGGCTTGCAGAGTATTGATGTAGATGTAGATCTGATTCCAAACATGAAGGAACCACTACGTGGTAGGCAGCTTGCAACACGAGAACTCGTTGCTAATACTGTGCATGAACAAGTCACCTGATTCAGACATGGTGCGGCAAATTCAGAGTCACGTGGTATTCTGCGCCCTCCACACCGTTGGCACTGTGTGGGGACAGAAGCAGGAGAATATTTTTATGGTCTGTATGCCCAGGTTTGTCATTTCAACTGTATGTGTACTGTGTTGTTATTATTTTGCGCCATGAAGGTAGTATTGTCCTGTATACTAACAGAATAAATTAGTTACGATATTTCATTGCTATTTATTGTGCACAGATGTAGTTAACAGCTTCTCCTTTCGTCTGTATAATTAAATCACCCACTCCCATGAACCACAGACATTGCCGAGGTGGGGTGGCTTGCGTGCCTCAACGATACAGATAGCCGTACCGTAGGTGCAACCACAGCGGAGGGGTATCTGTGGAGAGGCCAGACAAAAGTGTTGTTCCTGAAGAGGGGCAGCAGCCTTTTCAGTAGTTACAGGGGCAACAGTCTGGATGATTGACTGAGCTGGCCTTGTAACATCAGCTAATGTGGCTTTGCCACACAGCTACTGCGAACGGCTGAAAGCAAGGGGAAACTACAGCCGTTATTTTTCCCGAGGACATGCAGCTCTACTGTATGAACATATGATGATGGCATCCTCTCGGGTAAAATATTCCGGAGGTAAAATAGTCCCCCATTCGGATCTCCGGGCGGGGACTACTCAGGAGGATGTGATCATCAGGAAAGACAATACTGGCATTCTACGGGTCGGAGCGTGGAATGTTAGATCCCTTAATCGAGTAGGAAAATTAGAAAATTTAAAAAGGGAAATGGATAGGTTGAAGTTAGATATAGTGGGGATTAGTGAAGTTCGGTGGCAGGATGAACAGGATTTCTGGTCAGGTGAGTACAGGATTATAAATACAAAATCAGTTGGGGGTATCACAGGAGTAGGATTGATAATGAATAAGAAAATAGGAATGCGGGTAAACTACTATGACCAGCACAGCGATCGCATTATCATTGTCAAGATAGATACGAAGCCAACACCGACAACAGTAGTACAGGTTTATATGCCAACTAGCTCTGCCGATGAGGAGGAGATCGAAGAAATATATGAGGAGCTAAAGGAAATTATTCAGACAATTAAGGGAGAGGAAAACTTAATTGTTATGGGAGACTGGAATTCGGTAGTAGGACAAGGAAGGGAAGGGAAGATAGTGGGTGAATATGGTCTGGGCAAAAGGGATGAAAGAGGAAGCCGCCTGGTAGAATTTTGCACGGAACATAATTTAGTTATAACAAACACCTGGTTTAAGAATCACAAAAGAAGGTTGTATACGTGGAAGAGACCAGGAGACACCGGGAGATACCAGATAGATTTTATAATGGTAAGACATAGATTTCGGAACCAGGTTTTGAAGTGTAGGACATACCCAGGGGCAGACATAGACTCTGACCATAACTTGTTGGTTATGAACGGTAGGCTGAAACTGAAGAAACTACAGAAAGGTAGGAAAATAAGGAGATGGGACCTAGATAAATTGAAGGAACTTGAAGTTCTTAAGAATTTCAGAGGGAGCTTCAGGCAACAATTGACAGAAACAGGGGAAAATAAAACAGTTGAGGAGGAATGGGTAAAATTGAGAGATGAAATAGTGAAGGCAGCAGAGGACAAAATAGGTAGGAAGGCAAGACCTACAAAGAATCCTTGGATATCACAGGAGATACTAAATTTAATCGATGAAAGAAGAAAGTATAAAAATGCAGTAAATGAATCAGGCAAAATGGAGTACAGACGACTAAGAAATGAGATTGACAGGAAGTGCAAAATGGCTAAGCAGGAATGGCTAGAAGGCAAATGCAAGGATGTGGAAGAATGTATAAATAGGGGAAAAATAGATACAGCCTACCGGAAAATAAAAGAAACATTTGGCGATAAGAAAAACAGCTCTATGAATATCAAGGACACTGATGGAAAACCAGTTCTCAGCAAAGAAGGGAAAGCTGAAAGGTGGAAAGAGTATATAGAGGGGCTCTACAAAGGAAACGAACTTCGAGACACTATTGTAGGAAGGGAAGAGGATGTAGATGATGATGAAATAGGAGATACTATACTGAGAGATGAATTTGACAGAGCACTGAAAGATCTAAGTCGAAACAAGGCCCCTGGAATAGATGATATCCCGTCAGAGCTACTGAAGTCTCTGGGAGAACCAGCCATGACAAAATTGTTTCACATTGTGTGTAAGATGTATGAGACAGGTGAAGTACCCTCAGACTTTAAGAAAAATGTTATAATCCCCATTCCAAAGAAAGCGGGTGCAGACAGGTGTGAAAACTACAGAACTATCAGTTTAATAAGTCATGGTTGCAAAATATTAACACGAATTATATACAGAAGGATGGAAAAGCTGGTAGAAGCCGACCTCGGGGAAGATCAGTTTGGGTTCAGGAGAAATGTAGGAACACGGGAGGCAATACTCACTTTACGCCTTATCCTAGAAGATAGATTAAGAAAAGGCAAACCAACATTTCTAGCTTTTGTAGATTTGGAGAAGGCTTTTGACAATGTTGATTGGAATAAACTCTTTCAAGTTCTGAAGCAAGCAGGAGTAAAATGTAGGGAGCGTAAGGTTATTTACAACTTGTACAAAAACCAGACAGCGGTTGTCAGAGTTGAAGGGCATGAAAGGGATGCAGTGGTTGGAAAGGGAGTAAGACAGGGTTGTAGCCTTTCCCCAATGTTGTTCAATTTGTACATTGAGCAAGCTATAAAGGAAAGCAAGGAGAAATTTGGAGAAGGAATTAAAGTTCAGGGTGAAGAATTAAAAACATTGCGTTTTGCCGACGACATAGTAATTCTGTCAGATACAGCAAAGGACCTGGAAGAGCAATTGAACGGAATGGATAGTGTGCTTAAAGGTGCATATAAGATGAACATTAACAAGAGTAAAACTAGGGTAATGGAGTGCAGTGTAAGAAAATCAGGTGATGCTGAAGGAATTAGATTAGGTAACGAAACAATAAAGGAGGTAGATGAGTTTTGTTACTTGGGCAGTAAAATAACAAATGATGGTCGCAGTACAGATGATATAAAATGCAGAATGGCAATGGGTAGAAAGGCGTTTTTGAAAAAGAGAAATTTGTTAACATCGAATATTGATTTAAGCCTAAGGAAGTCCTTTCTGAAGGCATTTGTATGGAGTGTTGCCTTGTATGGGAGTGAAACATGGACGATAAGCAGTGTGGACAGAAAGAGGATAGAGGCTTTTGAAATGTGGTGCTACAGAAGAATGCTGAAGATTAGGTGGGTGGATCGCGTAACTAATGAGGAGGTACTGAACCGAATTGAGGAGAAAAGAAATTTCTGGCATACCTTGACTAAAAGAAGGGATAGATTGGTAGGACACATTCTTAGACATCAAGGAATTGTGAATTTAGCGTTGGAGGGAAGTGTGTGGGGTAAAAATCGCAGAGGGAGACCAAGAGACGCGTATAGTAAGCAGATTCAAGTGGATGTGGGTTGTCGTTCTTATGAGGAGATGAAAAGGCTTGCTCAGGATAGAGGAGGGTGGAGAGCTGCATCAAACCAGTCTCTGGACTGAAGACCACAACAACAACAATTAAATCACATTTTACAACCGGACTGGTATCTGTAAGGAAAAAAATAATAAAAATAATAAAAATATTAAATAAAATAGTCGCCATGACTTATGCCCCAACCCTCGTATACGTACCTTTTAAATAGCTCACCAAACGAGTAGAAGTATTAGCTAGAAAGACTACGTATAAATACTAGCTACTAACAAGGAAAGTACTTGGGCTCGAACAAACACCTATACACCAAAATCGTATGAGAGATAATGTAAATATCCCTAATTGCACTAGCGATAGTCCCGCATCTGCAAAACTCTGCAGTCGTCCGTTAGAGGCCTCTGCGTGTGCCTTACCACATTGCACTTTGACCTGTCGGTTCGCCAGTAGGGACGGTGCAGTGTGCCTCCGAAGTCCTCCGAAGTCGCGTTTTGTGACGTTATTTGTGTGGTGAAGCGTTACATGGGGCGGCGATTGACAATCAATCCTGCTAATGTATTGCGATTGATTGAGATGAAGTTACGAAGAACCCTCCTTCGTGAAGATGGTATTAGTGTAGAAGATGAATCATTCGCATGCTTTCTCGTATCTGTTATGGTACAGAAAAATGAGCATAAGTTAGATACTGTTGTAATACTAACACATAATGATGATAATAGGGATGATAATGACTAACAACTCATTGCAAGCGGTAGTGCTACGGTAAGTGCGGGAGGAGGCGATGGAAGCAGTGGCAGTGAATACCGACAGTCTTTCGAGAAGAAGGATAAAGTAGCAACTATCATCACGGCTTTTGATGACAATACGATAGAGAACATGTACGATGATTATTACGTAAATTATAGTTAAGATATCTGCATTACGTATGATGTCTACCATTACATCTACAGTGCGATATAGAGCATGACTGCAAAGTTTTGCATAAAATCGACACCCACCAGCAGACTGAGCTGTACGTAGAGATCCTGTAAGCAAACGCTCATACAGATATGTTTGTTCGAGCCCAAGTAAATTCCTTGTAAGACATAAGCCTTTGCTTAATACGATAAACTGAAGAAAAAAAACTGTCCGTAAACACAGATTAGATTAGATTAGTTATTCTTTCCGTAGATCCATGTTGAGGGGATCCTCGTGGATGTGGAACATGTCAAGAAACAAAATTTACAAGTTGAATAATAGATAATACTAATAATATAATTACAGATACATAAATTAATTTTTTTTGCTGCTAATGTAATAATACTAATATAGTATGAGTGCATGCATCATTTGGTACAATTTAGAAATTCACTAATGGAGTAGAAGGAGTTGGCCACTAGAAAGTCTTTTAGGTTCCTTTTAAACTGATCTTTATTTGTAGCTAACTTTTTATACTTGATGGTCCTGAGTAGTGGACCTCTTTTTGAACTAAAGTAAGTGCTTTTAAGTCCTTGTGTAGATCATTTTTATTCCTAGTATTTGTATGTATGAACTGATCTGTTTGTTGTGAAACGGGATATATTATTTATGACAAATTTCATTAAGGAATAAATATTCTGAGAGGCAGTAGTTAATATACCCAGTTCTTTGAAGAGGCTTCTACAAGACGTCCGTGAATTTACTCCACAAATAATACGTATTACACGTTTCTGGATTCTGAACACTTTTGACTGACTTGAAGAGTTACCCCAAAATATTATACCATATGACATTAGGGAATGAAAGTAAGCAAAGTATGCAAACTTTGTTATTTTTATGTCTCCTATGTCTGATAACACTCGTATTGAACACACAGATTTGTTGAGTCGTTTTTGCAGTTCTGTGGTGTGCTCCTCCCAACTAAATTTATTGTCAAGCTGTAATCCCAGGAATTTAATACTGTCAACCTCTTCTATGTGCTCGCCTTCATACTTAATGCATATGCTGTTAGGAAATCTCTTACATGTTCTGAACTGCATTGTGTGAGTCTTTTCAAAGTTTAATGACTATGAGTTGGCTTTAAACCATTTATTAATGTTCATGAAAATATCATTAGCAGACCTTTCTATTACTATGCTTGACGTACTTTTTATTGCAATACTTGTATCATCTGCAAACAAAACGAACTGTGCTTCTGGTAGTGTAACTGATGAGAGATCATTAATGTACACAAGAAAAAGCAATGGCCCTAAGATGGATTCTTGTGGGACACCACATGTTATTTCTTCCCAATCCGATGATAACTGTTGGCTTAATTCATTAGTCACTTGCACTGACACCCTTTGTTTCCTGTTAGTGAGGTACGACTTGAACCATTTTGCAGCATTTCCCGTGACCCCATAGAATTCTAATTTACTTAATAGGATATTATGGTTCACACAATCAAATGCCTTTGACAGCTATTGCACGAACCAATAATGAGTGCAGACCTGAAAAGTTGTAACGGGGACGACAACTGCAGAGTGGCGAGTACGAGAGAGCAGTGCAGTAACGTACCGAACCCGGCGGGAATGAGGTCTGGGTCCTTCTCCTCCGGGACGAGCGCGGCGGCGTGCAGCGGCGGCGGCGCCTTGGCGGCGGCGGCGGCGGCGGTGAGGCGCCTGCGCCTGCGCGACCGCCGGCTCAGCGTGGCCGCCGCGCCCAGCGCCGCGCACACCAGGGCCAACGACACGCCCAGCGCCGCGCCCAACACCGGCGCCACCGACACAGAGTCCTCGCCTGCAAAACACACAGTTCTGCCAAGCCTCTCCTCAGGCTAATGCCACTAGGGTTGCCAGATCTCCGGGCGCCGCCCGGAGTGCCCGGGTTTGGAATGAATTCTCCGGGTCTACAGGCCAATGACTCTCATCTCCGGGCTTGAATGTAACCTTCATCTTAACTTTTTTTACGACGCTTTCTAAGTACTATGCTCATGTAGCGATGACCTACATCGAACTTAACGTAACTGAAACTAAGGACGAACACAACATCCATGCCCTAGGGGAGCATTCGAACCTCTGGCGGGAGCAGCCTCGCGCACCGTGGCAAGACGCCTCAGTGCGCTCGGCATTCCGGCCGGCTCCTCTCTAGTAATTATGAATAACTTTATATAAATGTCAATTTCTTATTGCAACAAACGCTACTTTTCTATTCTTCCTCTGAAAACTGTTCATTGTTGCGTCGGTAGTAATCGGCTAGCGCATTATTGAGCAAACACTGTTGCGGCAACGTGTCAACTGGCGACGTCTTTTATTTGTGTTCGTTCGATCGTTGTTTGTTATCAGTTTACCGGCAATTTTTGGAATACTCGGATCGCTTGTGAACAGACAAGCTTACATTAACTCAGATTAGTGAGTAATAACAGTGTAATGAAGATACGATATCTAAGTTCGTTCCGTGAAGAATTGTGGCAGGAAGAAATTTATAAAGAGTGGCTATAAAAAGTCGATACTGATGAGTGTATGTGTAAGTGCAGAATATGCAATATCTTATTTACTGTTAAGTACGACGGAGTGAAAGCTGTGAATAAACATTTACAATCAGAAAGACACAAAGCGAATATTACCACACAAAAGAAGAACCAGTCGCTTCTTAAATTCTTGCTGAAACAATTTTCTGCAGAAGACGATAAAGTCAGTGCAACGGAATTAACTTTGGCTTACCATGGTGTGAAACACCACCATTCCTACAATTCTCAATATTGTGGTAATAAGCTGTATCCTTGTGTTTTTAGAGATTCCTCAGTGGCAACGAAAGTAAGATGCGGCCGAACAAAAAGCGAGACATTAGTAAAAAATGTGCTTCTGCCTTATGCTAAAGAGACGCTACTAAGCAAATTAAAGCAAAATGTCCCGTTTTTCATTAGGCATTTTTTTCCTTTTAGAATTCACATGTAATCCTGATTTGGGGGGGGGGAGTTGGTCGCATTTGGGGGGGGGGGGAGTGAGTCATTGGCCAAGGGGGAGGGGGGCACGTCTGGTCTCCGGGCCTGCCTCGAGTTCAATCTGGCAACCCTAAATGCCACTCAAGGTGCTTTTCTCCTCGGATAATAATCGCGGCTGAAATAGTCGCCTCTAACTGCCACACTTCAAAGGATTATAATCGCGGTGGATGCAGTCGCACCGCGCGGGAGTAGCCGAGCGGTCTGGAGCGCCGAGTTACGGATCGCGCGGCCTCCCGCGTTGGGGGTTCAAATCCTCCCTCGGGTATGGATGTGTGTTGTGCTGTTACCATGGGGGTGGAGTGGTAGATACCAGGGGAGGTAAGGGACAAAATTTATGTTTTTTTTGGGGGGGGGGGGTTGTTTAAAGAAAGATCTCAACCTGTTTTGTATCACATATATGTATATTTTGCAGAACTTTTTAACACCGTACATCCAGATACATTTACACATGGTAAAGGCTAATTACAGACAGACAAATATCTCTTTTAAATCTAGCTGTCTTTTGTCTCTATCATTTTCTTCTTAAAAAAATCACACATCACAGTTTCAAAGTTCGTCTTTTTCTTAAGTCCATATAGTGACTAAAACATCGTTTTCTCTGATTAATTTAAATTTACTTCCTCTTAAATCTACAACTATATATATATATATATATATATATATATATATATATATATATATATAGAGAGAGAGAGAGAGAGAGAGAAATACAGGAAATAATCGAAATTGACAAGTAAAAAAATATATATTTTTTAGACGACGTTACAGCGTTCAATGAATGAAATACATCGCAATTTGCACTCAGTTATGGCTTCCATGAACTATGTTTAGATGGAATACCAAAGTGCGACGAATGAAACTTTGTGTCTGGCCGAGATTCGAACCCAGGATCGCCTGCTTACTAGGCAGACGCGTTGACCACTCCGCACCGAGAACACAGTGACCAACCCGACTGCAGGGCTCTTACCTGCACGTCTCCCGCCACACCTACAACTCCATTCACCACGCTGTCTCTTTCTTATTACTACAGCCTATTTGCGTTTGGCGGGTGACGGGCAGGAAAGAGTCATCTACAGTCGAGCCGGTCGCTGGCTTGTCGGTGGCGGCGTGGTCAACGCGTCTGCCTAGTAAGCAGGAGATCCCGGGTTCGAATCCCGGCCGGGCACAAGCTTTTATTCGCCGGACTTTGGTATATGCCATCTAAACCTAGTACAGCGAAGCCATAACTGATTGCAAATTCCGATCTATTTCATTCATTGAACGCTGTAACGTCGTCTAAAAAATATATATTTTTTTACTTGTCAATTTCGATTATTTCCTGTATTTCTCTCTCTCTCTCTCTCTCTCTCTCTCTCTCTCTCTCTCTCTCTCTCTCTCTCTCTATATATATATATATATATATATATATATATATATATAGTTGTAGATTTAAGAGGAAGTAAATTTAAATGAATCAGAGAAAACGATGTTTTAGTCACTATATGGACTTAAGAAAAAGACGAACTTTGAAACTGTGATGTGTGATTTTTTTTAAGAAGAAAATGATAGAGACAAAAGACAGCTAGATTTAAAAGAGATATTTGTCTGTCTGTAATTAGCCTTTACCATGTGTAGATGTATCTGGATGTACGGTGTTAAAAAGTTCTGCAAAATATACATATATGTGATACAAAACAGGTTGAGATCTTTATTTCGTGGAAGTTGCTTTTACTGTAAATACTGGCGTAAAATCCCTCAGAAAATCCAGATATGACAGGAGTTTCCAGCAGATTGAAAATGTCGGTATATGCAGAAGAATGTATTAAAATTTAATTTTTATTAAGAACCAAGACTTATTGTTTTTGTTGTTGGTTTTTGGAAGGGTCTAAACAGCAACGGCTATCAGTCCCGAACCAAGACTAACAGAATTTTTCTTTCTGATTTAAGTGTTACAGCGGACGTTTTCGTGATATATAAACTGCATACTAACGTAAATGAAACTTTATTCAATTTATTCAAAATTCATATTATTTTATTGCTTTATATACCTATACATATAAAAAGTATTTGTGTGTTTAAAGTCACTTTCATTCATATATTTAATAAATAATAGCTTTATAGTGTGTTGTCCTTAGGTTAGTTTAACTTAGTTTAAGTAGTTTGTAAGCTGGGGACTAATAACCACGCAGTTGAGTACGATAGATTTACGAACATTTGAACAACATTTGATGAAGTCGCGCTGTACTTACCTGCGTGGCGCACAAGCGACAAAAATCGTTGGCTCTGCAGCTGTGTTGCAACCAGCCACGAGGGACACCACGCATGATGAGCTCTCAGTCAAAACTTAAACATTTATCTGCAGCAGCATGGTATCTAGTTCGTCATCGTAGGCTATTCTTTATAATCTTGCGATTTTACGTTGTACGGACAGGGATATTTCTCCACCTGTATTGTTATTTGTTCACTGTTCAAATGATCCGTCGGCCGCGGTTGCCGAGGGGACTGAGGCGCTCCAGTCACGATCTGCACGGCCACTACGGTCGGGGGTTCGAATCCCCACTCGGGCATGGATATTTGTGCTGTCCTTAGTCTTAGCTAGTTCATAAGTAGTTTGTAAGCTTAGGGACTGATGACCCCGTAGTTAAGACCCATAAGTTCTACAAACATTTGAACATTCAAATGATCCACTGGGACGACTTTGCAGAGTTTCCGAACATTATCACTCACAGACGAAACAGAGTTGACAAGGGACATTGGTATCGGATTTTAAAATTTTTTTATATTTATGGAACATGATGTTCAGAACCAAAATAACAATCAACTAAAACCATTCAACGCAAGTCTCGAAAATTCTCGAGAAAATTGACTTTGAAGTTTTGCAAGTGTACGCAAGTGCTAATAATTAAACAGTTGCACCATCTGTCGATGTAGTTCAAGCCTTACAAACTTAGCGGCGGTGACCAGAAGAAGGGCAGTAAATCGCGCGAAACCGGTCGTCTAAAATAAATAAGCACAAGCAACTGGTTGCTTAATTTTATTAATTCATAATTTAAAAATACACTGTCGCTTAGGTAAAAAAACCGTCCTCGTAATAGCTCAAAAATGTTCAGATGTTTGTAGAGCTAACTACAAACTTACAAACTACTTATGAACTACCTTATACTACAGACGGCACAAACATCCACCCCCGACCGCAGGGACCGAGCAGACAGTGACTGCCACGCCGCAGACCGCTCGGCCACTGCGGCCGGCTCTAGTAAAAGCCTTTTTAGGAAATTACCTTCAGCATTTACTCGTGAGGGTAAAGTGTTAGACTTCCTGATGACTAACAGAACCCATAATTTTCGGTCCGGCTAAGATTTTCATACCTAACTGCTATATGTTACTCCTGATGCTGATTTATATTTGCAACTTCGAATATATTTATTGTTTTCTTGGAAGCTATGGTCGACGCAGTGTTCGTATATCTTGCCATTGGTTACAAAGTTAAACACTTGCTTATCAAATTTCAGTTCAGTTTGTGACATTACAGATAAAGGGTGATTGTTTCCATGTGAAAAGCAAGTTTTGGCAAGCTGTTGGGTTCCCCACGACCGACCAACAGTTTGGACGTACTGAGTGGAATACAGGTCGTTAGGGAAACCCTAATCTAAACAGGGAACGGCGATCTTGGATTAGCGAGCGCTGCTATCCCAGATTGCATTTGAAATACAATACAGCCACACACATTAAAAATCGATATAAAAATCAGGGAATGATCACACGGCAAATGTAATTACATGCATGGATTCAGGAGTCTTCGGAGAATCAAACGCCGTAATTACAATTTCAATATCCCTTACAGGAAAAAAGCCGATAAAGTTCAGTACTATAATAATAGTATTATAAGACTAATATTTACAATTATCGATACGTAATGTTATCAGTAACAGTTTAAGGAGCAAATGGGCAGCATTGCACCACGCTACCTATATTAACTCACCGCGTTATTTCCGTATTCTTTCAGTAAATTTTGTCTTACTCTCTTGTTCTGCTTTTCGTTGAGGTAGTAATATTCTCGTGTAAGAACATAGATTCCACCACAGAAATACAAACCATGAACCCAGCAAAGCGCATTACATTTATATAATTATTATATTATATTTAATATTATTCTTAGTAACGCCTCTTAAATATTTCATGGCCGAATAAAAATAGTAGATATGCAGCAGATAATGTATACATAAACAATTATATGTATCTGTGGACAGGAACTGAATATATATTTGCATAAAAAGCCACGATAAATTAAATATTAATCGTGTAACTATATTTCGACGGCGGCAGTATATTTGAACAGTGAGACGCCACGCTTAATAGCTACCTGAGCAAAGAAGCAAAGAGCTTTAGTCTCAACCGATTTTGTTATTGTTAAATATATATTTGTTTGTTAAATGTAAACAACATTTGTAGGGAGGTGGTCAAATTCTGTGATATTCAAATGTGTAATATTTTGGAAGGGAAAATGTATTTTAAAGATGAGGCGTTAGGATGAACAGAAGGAGACAATTTTGGGGGCAGGTAGAGCACGCTTTCGAGCGCTTGGGTACAGACTCGTAACTTGGACGCGGTGGTTGAAGGTTGTGACGCTGGGCGGTCTGAAGCCGCGTTGCGAACTTGTGATTTGAAGAGATAGGCATGTGTGGACTTAGAAACTGTACGGGAATGTGACAGCAAAACTTAGTCTCTGGTGAAAAGTGGTAAACTATGCACGGTAGTAGCGCTGTGCAACTGTGATAATTCAACAACCGAGTACTCGTGTGATTACAAACTGTGTTTTATAATAAATACATTAATTAATCACGGATTGCTTTGGAACTGCAATGTTAGATTGACTTCATTAAATTACGAGTGATAATTTGGAACTTTTACTCTCGAGTGCGTGTGATACTTACTGTGCCTCTCATGAACAATAGTTGGGAAAATATTCAGTTATTTAACGATGTAAAAAGTAGCACCACCTCCGCATTTTCATATCCAAAAAGAATAATAAACTCCATTTATAAAAAAAAAATACTTCGTTTGTGAATCTTTTCTGAAAATTATCTTAGAATCAATTTTGGTGGTTATTCAGAGCTTTATGTTTGTTTAAATATATTTTTCGAGACATCATCTGCAGAGTGATAGACTGGGTACACTACAGATTAATTATTGATCTTATTTAAAGAGTTTGGGTAGCTGTTTATGGCATAGAAGCTGACATATACAACTCACCTCTATGAACAGAGACAACGAGCAATAAACCGTTTACTACCCAGAGTTATGTATTGCCCAATTCTTATTGGTGAGTACCGATAGGAAGGTCGCAAGTTTGTGTGCACAATGGATTCTTAAAACGGTTGATTGCGAAAAGCAATGGGCTGCAATTTCTGACCAGTCATCCAAGCACATTAACGTCTATGAATAGAAATTTTATGCCTCAAATGATAAATTTCATATGTACCTATTGAGTCTGTGAGAGATGAGTAAGATATACTGTGGCTTGGCATCACTGTTGAAGTATTTCAACTAAATAGAAGTGAGCATAAAGTTGGCAGTGTGAGAGACATTCAATTGTATTCTAGTTTTCAAAAATGTTCAAATGTTTGTATAGCTTAAGGGACTTAACTGCGGGGTCATCAGTCCCTAAACTTACAAACTACTTATGAACTAGCTAATCCTAAGGACGGCACAAATATCCATGCCTCAGGGGGTATTCGAACGCGTGACCGTAGTGGCCGTGCAGACCGTGACTGGAGCGCCTCAGTCCCCTCGGTCACCGCGGCCGGCTATTCCAGTTTTGACAATGACACTGTTCTGTATATGGAAATCGCGATGCCAGAAAATTGAATCGAAATGAGGAATACGATGGTGTATTACTCTTCAGTTATTTATTCTCTTTCGAAGTTGAAAATTATTTCTCGGCGAGGTATGTAAACGAAAAAATCGACGCCGCACTGTGCTTTTATGACTGGACAGTTAAGTTTTGATTATCCGTTACCTGTTACGAATGGCGCATGCATACCGCACGAACCGCATTTTTTTGCGGAACACCGACAGGAGACGTAAGCAAAAACATCAAATTCTCTTTATGGTCGTGGCTGGGATTTGATTAAATTTATTGCGAGTTACGTTAACGAGAAATGATAGCATCCAGCTGTAAAGAAAGATTAATTGGGATTGCGTGTGGCATTTTATTACGTTTCTCATATTGAAATTAAATAACAAATCATATTTTTTTAATAAATCGCTTGCAGGTGCTTCAATTATTAAGCTTCTGACCAAAGGTAACATACTGCAGATAACGTCTTATGAAGTCATTCTGCCCGCTTCATCGTGAAATATTTAGGCGCCCACAAGTTTTCTTGGTATCTATAGACATTACAAAAATTTATATACTGCATGTTATGTAGTGTATGTATGTCTTTGTGTGTTACACCTCTTCTCCTACACTAGTGGATAGATTTCAACGAAACTTGGTATACATATTCCCTGCGGCGCAAACGTTATGGTAGTATATATAATTCAGGGGATATGGCGTCATAAACTATTACATGCGCGAAAAATACCCAAATCAGACGACAAACTTCCATATCGCTTCCTAAAACTAATGAACCGATTACAACC
The DNA here is from genome assembly GCA_026315105.1 of Locusta migratoria. Taxonomy (NCBI): domain Eukaryota; kingdom Metazoa; phylum Arthropoda; class Insecta; order Orthoptera; family Acrididae; genus Locusta; species Locusta migratoria. Next base: position 647,803,811 of record CM048744.1, on the reverse strand, counting down.
AGATTGGTACACGTATGCTTTACCGTCATTCGACGGTTCCTGTGGGGGTACTAACGACGTTCGACACATAGTTTACGAAATTTGACGTCATAGCAAGTATCAGGTGACACTTTAGTCATCCAATATTTGAGAATGAGAGTGTTAGCGACTTACTACAAACTTTATACATAATTTAAAACTTTTAGAAAATATTTTCTAATGGACGAGCCTAGTAAAATGATTAAAGGAAAGACGACTGTCGCCTACTACTTTTCCGCTGTTCAAGCAGTGAAACTAGGCCATTAGGAGTATTGTTAAAATTTATCAGTGCTACACTGGTAATTGTATTCCCACAAAATTTTGCAGACTATGTGGACTTAGGCAATTGACTGCATCTTGGAAATTATTTAATCGCACGGCTCATACTTTACGATATATGAGGCCATAAACAATACACTTAATGAAATATCACCACATTTTTCGTGAGCTTTCGCTTTACTACGTTTTCACTCTAATTGCTGGCGACGTATTTCGCAGAAGTACGCACATTTAACATTGAAAGTATATGTTTCAGGAGACGCGACGTCTTAAAATCTGTAATGCATTAAAATTCGCCTCATCATCCTGTAAATGTTTACGCCCAACCTCCATTCGTAACCCATTTCGCAGACCGTATTCCAATGTTCTGATCCATGCAACTGGAAAATTATAGTAGGAAGAATTATTGGGGAGATATGACGTCATAAGTATTGAGCAACACGGACAGCGACAATAACCAGAAGGATTCCAAGGAAATGGAATAGCATAAGAATGAAAAAGAAAAAAAAAGGAAAAACACCCCTGGACATCGCCGGCAACTAACGATAGCAGTAAGTAGGTAGTACTAATAATCAGATAATCCATCATAGAAGTTAAAATTGATCATGTAAATTAATGTTTGTAATTTTTCGTGAAAATTTTAATTTCTGCTATGATGCACTAAACAGCATCGTAAAGTATTTTGAAACAAGACGAAAGTGATCAACAACTATCATATAATTATGGTTTCGGTTCTCTTCTAGTCATTAGTCAGACGTCATACACTAAATAACTTCGGAAATTTTATTCGATTCCAACATTATGAAATCATCATCTTTTGATGTTGCTGCTCTTCTTTCTTCCTTAAAGAATGGTGAGGATATTCCGCCGTATGCAAGACACTTCAATTTATGTTATATTTCTCAAACATGTTGCAGCACATTTTGTGCCATCTTCAGTGTGACTTTTAAATGTTTGTCTGTAAATTATATTAGTACTGTCAAAATGGCTTTTTGATATAAATCTAAATAATTTTTTATAAAATCTTTAACAGTGTTGGAGGTTGAGTTTGCAGACAGAATTTATCTATTTTAGTTTTTTTCTGAAAATTAGGTCTAGAAATACGACTTCACTGGTTTTTTTTAATATAAATACTTACATTGGGCTACATTTACACCACACAGTGAAGTAATTATTACCTTTTATAATAAATTGTACAACTTGTCATCTGCAAGGTCAAACAGTTTATATTTATCGTTTTTCAATGTTGAGTTCGAAAATCATGTCTTTTGTGTTGTTACTAAAGGTTCTATTTCCTTTTCTTAGCTGCTTGTTTTCTCGCGTTTCCTTTGCGTTTTGTTCATAACTTGTTTTCCACTTAATATGCCGCGGCGGAATGGCCGTGTGCACTGGGGCGCCATGCTGCGGTGCGCGCGGCCATTCGCCGTCGGGGCATGGAGTCGTCCCTCGGGCATGGGTGTTTCTGTTGTCCTTATGTTAGTTTAACTTAGTTTAAGTAGTTTGTAAGACTAGGGACTGATGACCAACGTAATTTGGTCCCATAGGATTACAAACATTTGAACATTTTTTTCATATTTCTAGGCCTAGTTTTCGGATAAACTAAAATAGATAAAATCTGTCTGCAGACTCAACCTTCAACACTGTTAACGATCTTGTACAATACTCTTTAGATGTATTTCAAAAAAGACATTTTGTACAGTACTAATGTAATTTTCGGGCAGACAAAAATCCCACTGAAGATGGCACAAAATGTGCCTAAACGTGTTTGGGAAATGTAGCAAAAAGTGAAGTGTCTTGGATACGGCAGAATATTCTCAACATTATGAACGTTCTGTACATTTCCACAGATTCACTCCTGAGCATGTAACCTGTATAATAGGGTTTATGTGAGGTATATGTAAAGATATGTCTAATACAGTAGTATATTAGTTTTGTCATGTAGGTTGATAACTGTTTCTGACTGAAATAGTTCGGTTAACTGATATTCAAAGAATCGGATTAGTGACTAAATTGTGGATTTCTCGTCGATCCTATATGGTTTCAGGAGTATAGAATCTCAATTTCTGAATTGCAGAAGATCGGCTTCGAAGACGATAGTTAAGAAGCATACTGTAAATGAAAACAAAAATGCAAACGGAAATATAAAAGTTTTGCCAGCTATGAAGTATTAAAAAAAATTCTTTTTGATATCCCTTCGAAAGAATCGTAACAAATGCAGATTTCTGATTGTTTAAGAACTGAGGTTATTTCCAGGATATTCACCTACAAATAAAACATTATTTTGAAACTTCCTGGTAGATTAAAATTGCGTGCCGGAACCGGGACTCGAGCCTGTGTCCTTTGCCTTTCGCGGGCAAGCGTCCTACCGACTGAGCTACGCGGACGCCGTCTCACAACATTACTTTCATATCCTTTCTTTCAGGAGTGCTAGTCTTGCAGGGTTCGCAGGAGAGCTTCTGTGATGATTGGAAAGTAGGAGGCGAGGTAGGCCTACTGGCGAAGTAAAGTTGAGGCGGCCTCGTGAGTCGTATCGGGGTAGCTCAGTCGGTAGAGCCCTTGCCCGCGAAAGGCAAAGGTCCCAGGTTCGAGTCCCGGTTCCGGCACACAATCTGCCAGGAAGTTTTATATCAGCGCACACTCGGCTGCAGAGTGAAAGTTACATTCTGAAAACATTATCTTGGTCTTTAACTTATAACAGTAGTTATCATACGCACGTACAGAAAATGTCAGATGAAGATAAAAAATCATGGTATAGCTGACATAGTGTCTCAAAGGAATTCCTAGTTCACGCTGGCCTGCAAGAGGTAGAAATTTTATAGCAGTGATACAATTTAGGAGCTAATACAGTGCAGGCAACTCTCAATTCACTGACATCAGAGCAGTACGGAAATATTTTATGGTTTTAATTGGAACTTGTAGCTGGGTGTTGTTTAATTTGCACCAGCTCTCATGTCCCATAGGCAAAGATGATGATGTGGTTCTCATCTGTTAAAATTTTATAAAAGGATATAACCCAGACTTTTTTGTCTTATGAAATTGATTTCTGTACGTGCCTTTTACAATTCAGTTAATTAATTCTGACTGTAGTCACAGTCGATGGTAGAAATAAATATATCAATAAAAATGGGCGCGGCACTTAGTTACCCTGTATAGCGAAATAAATAATCAGACACCATCTAATCGTCGAATTTCAATGAAACAAATGACGGCATGTAGTCATACAATTGGAGCTTTAAACAATTTATGTTTCTGTTTTGAACTGTTTGCTACTGTTCCCTCTTAAAGGTGGCGATCGTTCCCAGTGATTGGGTCGTGGCTTGTTTGTCGAGCAGTGCGGGACGCGCCCGCTGGGAAATCTCGCAGCCTGCCACACTCAAAGTAAAACGTATTTTTTTCTGTACCGAAATCAGCGTCCGGTTCCAGTGACAGGTTGGCCAAGGCACCGGCATTTGGCTACTTCGTTCTGCAGTGATAAGTTTCTGCTTCTAATTACTGTGCTAGATGGCGAATGACATCGAGTAATGGTATTATCTCAGCCAGCCTAAATTGTAGCATCTGACAAGATATGCACGATCCAGTTACATTACGAGAGTGAGTCACTAAATAAGTCGCAAACTGAGGTAGACACGCCAGAACTTCGCACTGTGTAGGGGTATTTCTCTGCCACTTACGACTCATCCCTATTGTGGGTTACAGCTTAAGAGCGTCACTTATAACATGCAAATGCTGCCACAAAAATTCCAAGCTCCAGGCTCTTAAAGCCTTCCCGAACTATGGGACAAGTGTTTAACACTAGAACCGACGGAGTTTTTAACACCCTAAAACCGCCACCGGTACAAAAGTGTCCCATTTCAGATCGATGCGTTACTGTTTATTCCTAGCCTTTTAATTTTAAGGGGTCGCTATTTCTGTAAGAAATATTGACTCTGATGGTCTGTTATGTTGTTTTTATTCCAGATATTAAGTACAAACGTAGTATTTAATTCAAAACGGTTTCATTTAACAACATAAGTATGGAATATTTTCTTTACTTTTAGACAAATCAACACAGTATGCAAACACTTGAAAATTGTTCATCAGTTAATAAAGAAATCAATTTTTTTAAATATAAATCCAGCCATAGCATGAAGGTTTCAGTACAAAATGATATTTTCTACTTGTAAGAACAGCACATAATACGTCATCAACATATTACCGTAGTCCAATGTCATTCTGCAATTTGATACATTTACCAAAGATAAAATTACTGTCCATTTAATTCCTTTTAGAGACCTAATGGTCATCATTGTCTGTAGACTGTACTTTGCAATCTGCACAGACTCAGGAAAGTACAGCAACACGTCTCTTGTCAACTGATTTGTCGCATGACACACATTTGTATGAACGTTTTCCTTCTCTGTAAGATTATCGAACCTGGCAACGGCGGCACTCCTGATGCTTCAACGTCAACTGGTGCAGCTCTGATCCTGGTTTCTGTATAGTCTTTGGCAAGTTCAGCTGCAAGCTTCAGAAGGAAATCACGTCTTGTTATTTTGGTGTTTGTCACTTCTTTGTAGATTACCCAAGCATTGATGCCTGCTAAATCTAAATATTATTAAAAAGTATGAACAAGCCACCTTCTTCCACTAGCTTTCACTCAGTATTTGTGGGCCATTTGGTCAACATCTACTGTATACTTGGATTCATTGTAACTTGTTTCACATCAGCATTGTAGTAGCAGACAACAATAAAAGCCTCTAACTTTTACTATCAGGCACAACGAACTCATTGTTTCACATCAGCATTGTAGCACCAGACAACAAAAAGCCTCTAAAAGTGCATAGTAATCGGCAACGTTTGGTATATACAATGAGACAAAAATGTCCCATCGGCGGTTTTCGGTATTTGTTGTTTTTTTTATCGAAAACTACGTACCTCACAGCAGCGGATTTCATTTAGAAATGGACTATGGTAAGAAACATTAAAAATCATAAAGCCACATCCACCTCCTGAAACAATTAAACGAAGGGAAGGGATTTAAATATTGCCAAGGGACAAAAATGTCCCATCGGCGGTTCTAGTGTTAAATTTACAGGTCGAGTCAGCTGAAAAGTAAAGCGATTTTTATGCTTGCAGACGCATTACTGGCGTGTCTATCCAAATTTGCGACTTATTTACTTACTCACCCTCGTAATATCAATGCCGTCTATGTTCGATGTGAACGTGCAAAAACCAATCGCAGACAGGAGCTGGCAGGACCAGCAACGGAGAGTACATGTCCGTGCGCATCGCGAAGAACGTGTTCTGAAGGGTGAGCGGGGAGCGGCAGTAGCGTGCTCGGCGCATCGAATATCAGAACGTTGATTGCCGAGGGGCGAGCGACGTGCTGGGAAAACAAGCCAAGGCTACGTGACGCAGCGCTGCCAACGTATTTGCCCTCACAAATAAATTTATGTTCCCAGCGGCGTCGGCAGTGCCATCTGTTACCGCCGTAACAACTGCTACGTGTTGCCACGGCCACAGCTTGATCCTGAAAACAGAGGCGTAACAGAAATTGAAGTGATTCGCACTTTATGGTGATGAAGGTGGCTTGCTGCTAGTAATATCGTATTTCTCAAAGACAATTCGAAATTGAAAAAAGCGAAAAATACAGTATGAGCACAATCATGGCCCCCCCACATTCGATTACGGGCCCTGGACCCAGTATCAGAGACGGGGCCCCCTCCCCCCTCCCCTACTTTACAGTCGCATGCTACATTAAAATTTAATGGTTATTTGTTACCAATACTGTGCTTACAATGTAATTTAATTAGAAAATACAGGCCATAGTTACAGTAACTATTTTATTAGTCCATACTAGGCTTTATTTATAACATTGTTTTACTTATAAATGATCACAGCAATTATATTTATTTATCTGACAAAGATTAAAACAAAAATAGTTACAAAACACTAAAATTACAATCAATGTCAGCCATAGACACTGGGTACAGAGAAAGACTACTTGTAAGAAATGGTAAGCCTGTTAAAGCGACGCTTGGAAGTTCAACTTAACTGAAGTTACTTTAGGTAACTATGTAAAAAAAAAGTTGAGGAAGTAGGATCAGCTCAGTGAACGGGCCTAAATTACAGGGAAGCAAAGCAGAAATGTTATGTTTCTATCTCTTTTTTGCTAGCTAGATAAACGTCAACAAAGGCCTTTGTTTTCTAAATAAAATGTTCATTTCGTCATCTTATATCCTACCTGTGACGGCCGCGGGGACTGAGGCGCTCCAGTCACTGTCTGCACGGCCACTACGGTCGGGGGTTCGAATCCCCCCTCGGGCATGGATATTTGTGCCGTCCTTAATATAAGGTAGTTCGTAAGAAGTTTGTAAGTTTAGGGACTGATGACCCCGTAGTTAAGTTCCATAAGCTTAACAAACATTTGAACATTTTTATCCTACGTGTAGTGAAAGTTGACGGATAAAACTATCACAAACAAAAACAGGTCTAGCTAAAAAACGAAAAAAAAAACAACCTCTGATGTAATACCAACTACCTCGGAAACTACTTTAGCTCCATTTAAAATGGTTTCCCATGAATCTCGAAGCACCTACATTTCATTAAGTAAATCTTTAATTAGTTGCGTCTCTACGTTGAGAGAAATAGAGGCCATGATCTTGTGCCAAAATGATGTCATCCATAGGCCTCTGAAGGATGCAAAGTACGTCTTAAGTCCCAAAACAGTATTTCTTCCTGTTGGGGTTAATGTTGGTACCTTATCCATTTGGAACAGCAGGTCTAAAAGGGTTAGGAATGAAGAATAGTGCTTCAAACTAGGCCACACAGTTTGTAGTCTTTCACTCCAGCGAGTTTCAGAAAGACTTTATAGAGACAAAGTGACACGCTGCTTCATCAGTTCCCAACGGTCAGGGCTGCTAGAGAAGAAATGATAAAAACTTGCAAGTTTCCAAAAAAATGTCACACTATCAGCTTCGCGGCGTTGACACCAACTACTTTCAGAGAGTGTGCTCCTCAGGGAGAAAAAATGGCAGACTTTTTTTTCCGAGTATTCTACACTGTACATCACTTGTGTGACCTTGCATGTTGGAGCCATTGTCATAGCCCTGCACACGACAATCAGCAAGTGGTATTCCATGAGTTTCCAGTGTGGACAGTATTTCATCAGCTATGGCCTGACCTGTTTTCCCGTTAATATTCATAAATTCAATGATCTTTCTAAAATTCGAATGACTTTTTCTCTATATTTTGGTATACATAACGCAGAAAGAGCACATTCTGCTCCTGGTGGGAAATGTCAGGAGTTGCATCAACAATAATTCCGTAGAATACAGACTCTTCTATTTGACGTAAAAATAGTTTTCGCCACATAGGGAAATAAATTCGTTTCGTATCATGATAGATAGTGAGCTTGACCTGTCATACTTTTATTCATTAGTGAGTTTTCTTTTACTATGGCTAGATGTTCACGAGTTACTTCGTCATATTTGCCAATAAGTTCCAAAATTGCTAAAAAAAATTCCATTGTGAACATCAGCAATCTGGGTATTTTCGCCTTGGAAAGCTAAACCTCTACTACTCAAGAATAAAGTTGTGTCAAGAATTCTTTGTCATATAGCTTTCCACCTTGTTGCTTCACAATTAATCATCGGTTGAAGATTACAAACGACATGGCCTTTCAGTGATGAATGAAGGGTTTTCCATTCTAGGTAACATTTTCGATGCTCAGAACTTTTTTCATGCATCGGTAACAACCTGTAAAGTCTTGTGTAGGGAGTTGTTTGTGGAAATAATCCTTCTTTAGCAAGTCTGCTTTGATTTGATTTAAAAATACTGTAAGGGAAACAATAAATACTCTTTTTCGTCTCGCTCCACATTAACCATTCACGTGGAAATAGTTTACTTGTTCTGTTAGCTGTTTTCATGTACAACAATGTCTCATGAAAGAATTTCTCTGAAATGTCAACTGGAAAAGACTTTGATCTGGTTTCAAAAGCTGAAAAAACCAACGTAATACGACGCTATTTCCTGTCGCAGTTTATCATTCATCACTCGTGGCCAAGTACTAGGATCGTCCAAAGTACAACACTTGGTTTCATCAGTTTTCATACAAGGTCTAAATTTCCACGTTGTTCACTACATTCACGAAGGATTTTTTTTCGCTTAAATTAGATGTTCATACATCACAGTATCTTGTTGTGCTTGCGCTCAAACTGAATGAACTACAGAACACGAAGGTGGATCATCTGAGGCTGTTGTAGGTTCTGACATAGCCTGAAGCTGGACTTCTTTTAACTCCCCTTTATCATGATACTTCAAAAATTTTGTAATAGTCTGGCGACCTTTAGCTACGTTTTCTAACTTGTCTCTTTGTAGCTCGACATCTTAAATTGTTGTGTTATGTCATCTGATACGAAACAATACATTCCGTTTCAAGCACAGTACTTTCAAGAGACGCGGTTACAGTACGGTAATGGAATCACGGGGCAAGTGCCCTCCTTCTTTGGATTACGTCCCGAATACTCCATTTTTATTAGCTGCAAAAATTTGTAAAAGTAATCGAATTTCTAATTGTTTAAGGGAATCGTCATCACTACGTAAATAATACAAAAAAAGTCAAACATTTTCATAGAATGACTGAAACATCAACTCGAAACACTCCGCCCTTATAATAACAAACGAAATACGAAAAATTAGACATCGAAAAATACTGTAGTAGCTACTCCAACATGGATGAGTTGTAGAGTGCCAGAAACCTGTCCCCATGATGTTGTATTTTTAATTATACCGATCAAAAATAAGAACTTCTTTACGGTCCCTCCACAACTATCAACATACCTGTAACTTTTTCTTGGTTACATCAGCGCACATCGTAGAAGAGTAGCATATTTAAGCTAAAGACTACTATCTGCATTTTATTATGAAATTTACTAAATGGTATATTAGTATCTAAAATGCTCTAGCCGACAGAAAGTTGAGAAAATGTCCTTAAAATAACGGAAATGTGAGCAGCCTAATATCAGACCCAGACATCTGATCCCCGGGACAAAATTTAGTTATTAACGGATTCTGGTAGTAATTTTCTGGCCTTTGCATTGGCGATGTCCGTTTGTATCCTTAACGGCCTCAGGTATGATAAACATTGACGTTCACTGTTCACTTCAACAGAGGACAGCTACACAGATGTTTGGTGTCAAAGACGGAGCCGGCCGCGGTGGCCAAGCGGTTTGTGGCGCGTCAGTCACGTTCTGCACGGCCACTATGCTCGGAGGTTCGAATCCCCCCTCGGGCATGGGTATTTGTGCCGTCCTTAGTATTAGCTAGTTCATAAGCCGTTTGTAAGTTTAGGGACTTATGACCCCGCAGTTAAGTCCCATAAGCTATACAAACATTTGAGCATTTCAAATACGGAAATCTGCTGAATAAAGCAATCTGCACCAATGGCGCAGCGCATATGATCAAATGACCCGGAAAAATCTGATATGGCGAAAGCCTGTCCCAGATATTAAGAAACGCTAGGCCGTAATTCAGTTTTTAATCATTTTTACAGGATTGTTAATAATAATTAACTTTTAAGTAAGTGCAATGAAACGAAATACTTCACTAGCCACAGAAGGCAAAGCTAGGAAGAGATCTCGACAGTTTGAAAAATGGAAAAGACAAAATGGAAAGAAACAAGTTTAAGACTCCTCTAAATTCCACAGTTCTATTTTATGTGTGTGTTGCACAATATTATCAATTGTCGGAGAGAATTCGACTTCAGAAATAATGTAACTGTGCATAGAGAACAATCAGACGACATATTTAACTGGCTTTATGCTAAGAATTTTAGAGAGACAATGTAATGAAATGAAGTGATATTACTCCCTGAGAAATGAAAAAAATTGTTAATCATTACTGATTGTATCTGCTATTCTGGTGATTAAAATTTAGGTTACGGGTTGCATTGTTCACTAGAGAGCCATAGGGAACGGTGTGAGCGATTCAACTGTACAAATTAAAGTAACATGAAAATAAATATTAAAGTGCAATACTGGAAACAAAAAAGGAAACGTGTTTACAAGTTATTTGACTTATCTCGCCTGGGGAGAGACAGCTGCGCACGCTTCTCATGATTCAATTTGATTGGAGATGCACACCAATAAAAGTTTCGTGGTAAAGCAAGTTGACATTCAACATAATGATGATGATGACATCGGTGATTGTGAAGTGTCTAGTGATAAGCTAGCTCTACAGATTCCGTCAGTTTTGTACATTTTGATGACAGCCTCTCTGCGTGTGTACCAAATGAAGAGATTACTGCTGATGTGTGCCAACAACGCAGCGATGATCGAGAAGGTAACTGAGAGTGATGGAGATGACGACATTACTCTTGAAACACCTGAACTGAGTGAACTGTTTAGTGCAATCGATCTGTGCAGGCGTTAAATTAGTTCAAAAATTTGTAGTAAAAAATATCTGAAATAATTAATAAATTCTCAAAATGAGGTTTAATCATATAATGCATGGAAGGTGAAACAAGCCAAATATTTTAATCTCTTTAAAACAGGATCAAGTTAAAAATAATATATTGTTAAAACAGTGGGAAGTGCTAGATTACAGTATTGTATGTAATTTTTTTTAACAGGACTAAATGGAAAGATTTCATTTAAATACTGTATTCTATCTTTATTTTTTATAAATACATCCTGTCTGGATTATTCGGCCGCCTAGTGGAACTATGTTTACTTGCCGCCACTTGGGCAACTTGTGTGTCGATGATGATGAAAATGATGACAAAGACAACAGACAACAGCAGTTTCCAGCTGGGAATCGAATCTGGGCCCCTGCGTCGTAGTCAGCGCTGCTGTCGACTGAGCTAATAAATAATGATATCTGTGTCTGATCTCTAAGTAATCCTGAGTTGCAAGCAACCTTTTCCCCTTGACATACATTTAAATTAGGTTCTGCTGTATTTAATTTTTTTCTCAATATCTCTGAGTTTTCGCTTCACTCTATTTTGTAAATCAATTAGAACATAACTCAGGTGCAAATATTACGTATATAACAAACTAAACATTTGTTAATATTTTTATTTACAATAAATATTTGAGAAAATAGGCAACGGACATAAAAACTGCTCCTCCCTAAGAGAAATCCTAGATACGCGCCTCAATATAGAGTTAATCTACGTTTTTCGAATTGAATTGTTAGTAATGGTATCTCTTACCTTACGTTGTTGAATATTATCACATAAAAATCATCGTAGCGAAACGAAGTACTTTCTGTAATGTAACATTACATCAGACTTAACCAAATAACGTAATCACTGTGGTAGCAGGAGAGAAAAATGTCAATTTCAGCACACATCACAGGAAGCTGACAGGTGGACTGCATGCACCTGCTGACCAGTGCAAGTGGCGCAGATCGTCAGCTGTCAGTGGAGAACACATGCTGTTAAATGTGCCAACAGCTGCCGCGTGTCTGAGGCAACTCCACCGTGACGTTAGCAGCAGGCCACGCCGGTTGGCACACAACTTCACACGACATACGCAGTGACAGTAACTGCTAGCACCAATGTCATGAAACTGTTACAATAAACGGTTTGTCAGAAATATCTGTTTTAAACATTTGTCTGTTAGTTAAACAATGCTTTAACATTCAGCTGGATAAAAATATTTTTCCATTTTGAATTAACGTAATTAAAAAATTATACTGCACCTGACCGTTCCCGGGCCCCCTTCAGGTCCGGGCCCTGGACCCAAGTGTCCACCCAGCCCCAACCTTGTGGGGGCCATGAGCACAATCTACCATATACACTCAGGACACTCACTGCTGTGAAAGTTATTGCCGACTTACAGTTTCCACGACACTAGCGCTCCTCGTGGTGGGAAAAGCGCATAAGAGTCTTGTTCGTCTATAATGATTTTTCATTGTAATTGAGATAGTTACTACAATTATTGGCTTCCGTGCATTAGCCAAATATCAAAGGACATGAATATTCATGAAATTTATATAAAAAACTGCCTAATTCCACTGTTTAAGTGATGCAAGCAACAACTTATTCATGAACCAATATTTACTAGTATGTGTATATTTGCAGCTTACTCCGCTGGAAGTAATAGGTTATAAACAAATGGGAAATGTATGTTTCTAAATATTCAGATGTTTGTATAGCTTATGGGACTTAACTACAGGGTCATCAGTTTCTAAACTTACAAACTACTTATGATCTAGTTAACACTAAGGACGACACAAATATCCATGCCCGAGGGGGGATTCAAACCCCCGACCGTAGTGGCCTTGCAGAACGTGACTAGCGCGCCGAAGTCCCCTCGGCCATCGCGGCGGCTATATATTTCTATTCTGTTTTCACTATGGTAGTCAATGTCTTTGGCGGTTAACTCTTCGGTATGGAACCTACTGATTCACGTGCTTTTACACTTCGCACGTCTTTTTTGTACACGTTATTTCGAATGTAATTACTTTCGCTTAAGAAGAGACTGTCTTGAAAATTCTTGCCGTTCCAGGGTCAGATATAGCAACAATTGCGGAATTGGTTTATTCTTCTTTGTTGGGAAACAGTTTAACTACAGTTGACATTTTATTGCCAGGTCTGTCCGGTTTATTCTTCGGCGACAGCAGTGGTGAATGATCTGGTACATCAAATAACGCAGGTGTTACATTCCATACAAGTTCCCTATGTTTCACACTCATAAATGTGACTGAAAATGTAGTGAAGGCACCTTAACAGCCCCGGTGGAGTAGCCGAGCGGTCTAAAGCGTCTCGCTGCGGAGCGCGCGGTTGCTCACCGTGGAGGTTCGAGTCCTCCCTGGGGCATAGGTGTGTGTGTTCGTCATTAGGTTAGTTTACCTAGGTTTAAGTAGTTTGTAAGCTACAGACTGATGACCACGCAGTTTGGTCCGATAGATTTACAAACACTTGAACATTTGAACACCTTAACTTTTCTGAATAGAAAAACGACGTCTTTCTATATATGTTCAAATCTTCCTGTGTTTACAACCCATTTTTTGTTCATAGAAAATTATATTATTCGGTAAATACCGCAGGCTATAAGAAAATCGTAAATTGTCATTAAAAAAAAAAAAAAAAAAAAAAAAAAAAAAAAGGTAAAGCAGTCAACAATCCGAAGACTGGTTTGAACACAACAGTGCTTTACTAGGCATGGTCCTGTTTGGAGGTGGTATGCCGTTGCCTTCCTCCGACCTTCGAACTGACTTACCCAGCCAGTTATAGGGTGACCTACAGTTTAACGTGGGTTCCGAACCACGGTGCTACTCGGTATTTTTCACATGAGCAATACTGCCAGAGGTGAAAGAAGTGGAAAGTGACAGATAAAAATCCTAGGACCTGGCGGGGATCGAACCTGCGCCCTTTGGATTTGTAGTCTGGCACTCTACCACTGTGCAACCGAGGCGCACAAATTGTCATTAAACCTGAGAAAATCAAATGTGGAGTTATGTTTGTAGATTACCGATTTTTATACGTTCCCTATTGAGACACCTATTTTACGTACTAATGTAAACGATATTATTCGCATTCATCCGAGATCGTATTCAGAAATGTAACTTGCCGGCCGCTTGGAGCGCTGCTGCCGCAGTGTGTAACAAAATATAGTAGACGTGTCGTGGCGATATATGTTAGACTGTGGTATACATTGCATTACAGCAACAATAAATAATGATAATAACTGCGAACGTTGCGCATTTATCGGCATTGTTAATAATTTTTCTGGCCCACTCCGTAATGAGCGCTCCGTGGAGTATACCCGGCCCGGAAGCACTTCGTCACTCAGCACTAACTGTATTGATTTGCTACGAAATGCAACAGAATAACAATTCCTACATACAGTTCACAGTGTTTTGTATTGCATAGCTGAGGTTGGCAGCGGCCGGAAACAGATCATTCTTCGCCCGAACTCGAACGACTTTTGCCGTTCCAGAACTAGGGAGTCCGCGTTCGTTCCGACCAAGTAGTATGCCAAGCTTGCTGCCGGTTGTAGGGAGGAGGGGAGGGTAGGGGAAAACAGAAATCAGAGCAGCAGTTTCTGTAATGTGCAAACGGAAGGAATTATCTGACTTCTAAAACGGCTTTATATTTTACTTACAGGCCATGTGTGGAAGTATTTCGGAAACAGCTGAAAGTGTTCGCGTGCTGGCGAGATTAAAGTATTTCATTCAGGGTAAAACGTCACTGTCCAAAACTGGTGTCAAAGCATCTTTGATATATAATGATCTATACATGAGAGGGACGAGTGACGGCAAATAGGTGTCCTCGTCGGGCCCGGTGGTCTTGGGGTAAAGCGCTTGACTGCAAACAGAAGGGACGCAGGTTCGAAACCCCGTTGGTCCACGGATTTTTCAGTCTGCGCATTAACCCATCCTTCACGTGTAAACGATGTGAGGAGTCGCCAGAAACGACACGTGGTTCGGATTCCACATTAAACTGTAGGTTCCCTTTCCCCGGTTGGATAACGTAAGTCGCCGAAGTGGCGTCTAATTGAAAGACTTTCAGCAGACCAATGAGCCACGGGAAATTATTATCAGGTGCATAGGTGATGCGTTATTGTTGACTGCTGTTCATCGGTGACGAAGGCTGAAATTTGCGCTCTTACACACCAGTGCGAATTTCATTGCTAGCGGCAGGTGACATTTACAGATGAATTTAATTTTGTTGCTCCATCAACGTGACACGTCTGTAAGGAAACACAACAGTAACGTTCAGACTAGAGCAGAGAACATTATGTTCCAAGGAATGTTTTTGTGGCATGCCCTCGAGAATACCTGAACTGCAGCGTTTATGATAATTATCCTGTATGACTGGATAAATTGTTGAAAAAATAGGATTTTTAGTTCACGCCAAAGCTGAAAAGATACCCTGGGTTGTTGTGGCACTGCGTAATCTTAAATTTGATTAATAAAAATTAATACTAAAATCGTGCCTGTCGCAACAGATGAATACACACAACAAACTGTGAAATGTACAAATGGTTGTACAGCTTATGGGACTTAACTACGGGGTCATCAGTCCCCTTTAAACACCCAAAAACCAGTCCCTAAACTTACAAACTACTTATGAACTACTTACTAACTAGGACGGCACAAATATCCATGCCCGAGGGGGGATTCGAACCCCCGACCGTAGTGGCCGCGACCGTGACTGAAGCGCCTCAGTCCCCTTGGCCAGCGCGGCCGGTCACAAACTGTGAAGAAGAAGCTGTGGCAGATGTGTAAGCAAGATCTATGTAGGACTTTAAAAACTGTACGTTAAAATCTGGTTATGACGGAGGAATAAAAATTATGTGGATTAACCGTGAACAGCAAAGGAAATTGTTCACGTGTCTGAGAGCTGCAAGAAATTTATGGAAACGAGAAGGTTTACTACATTGAAGGATACAAGAAAAATCAGTTTGGATCTGCTAAAAACGAGTCGTTATATTGTATCTAAATGTAGTGGGTTGGACGCAGTACACTTTGTTTCTGAACAATGGTTTGCCGAGATTAAGACTGACGGAATAATTACATATAATAAGCACCCGTTTGTGAAAATTGTTAATGTTATATTTGAAAAGTCCACAGGACAGTGAATCAGAAGGGATGCAGAGTAACCCAGGGAGATGTAAAGTTGGACTCCAATGCCCTTATATAGAAGAATTGTCCAAACGAACAGAATTAATGGAACGTTGAAAGAGGTAGATTTCAGGAAGAGGGTTAGTTACTTATTAGAGTTCGAGAATGTACCTTCATTGAACATGTCATATTATTACCTAGGGAGGGAATTACAACATTCCAACTTTGATTTAAACTAGTAGTTAAATCTCAATTTGATTTTATAAACGCTACATCAAACAAAAATAAATAAGGAATTGTTTTCTGTAAAAATATATACAAAAAGTAATAAATAAAATTTTTTGTACCTGAATGTCTACTTAGTTGTTCGTTAACCTGTTAAGCAATCCTAAGAAGTCTCCTATTTACAGTGATCCATGTGCATACATTTCGGGTGGAAAGACAACTCATGTATATAATTTGAAAACTTCAATTATTTTCAGAAATTCTACAGGAGAGTGGAGTAAAACTGCTGCTTGTGTACTCACCGGAAGATGGGGAATATGTTAATAGTTGTATCATCCAGGAAATAAGTGGTAAAATGAATACCCACGAATGCTCAGGGCTAGAAAAAATTGCTGGAAGAAACAGAGCTAGTTGTTCAAGTTATAACGAAGGTAAATTGCACCTACAATATCAGATACTTATTTGAATTCGAAAACTTACCTTCACTTTAGTTACCGAATGATTGGCTGGGGACATAAATGCAAGGCACGGATGTAGATTTAAATTAGAATTTAAAATTTAAACGAAACGTTATTCAGACTATTCCATACAACAATAAAGGTTTTCTGTGTGTAAATATGTATACTAAAATTAATGAAGGCTGTTCTAGATGAATTTTCTAAACTGCCAAAAATCCTAAGAAGTGGCCATGCATATATTGAAGTGGGGAGTGATCAGTTGGGTGAGTCTGAAAAGTAGTTGAAACTCGATAGCTACAACAGTAGTGAGCCTATTTTTGCAACTACAAGGTGACAAGCACACATGAAAATGGGTGGTTTTCCCGACGAAGCTCACTTTAATTTGCGTGGTTTTGTCAATAAGCAAGACTGGCGCATTCGGTGGATGGAGAAACCGCATTTCGCGATTGGGAAGTCTCTTCAGCCTCACGGGTGACTGTGTCGTATGCAATGCCCAGTCACGTGAAAACTGGTGCCATGTTCCTTGACGGCATCGTGACTACTGACTGGTACGTGAAAGTGTTGGGATTTTATCTTCATTGCCCCTGATTTAGCAAGATGTGGTTCACGCAAGACGGAGCTGGACACCATCGAAGCATGAGAGTGGTGCCCTTTTCTCACATGACATCTTGCGAGCCATGGACGAAGGGCAACAGGCGGATTGTGTTTTTCTCGACTTCAAAAAGGCGTTCGACGAGGTGCCACACTGCAGACTGCTAACGAAGATACGAGCTTATGGAATAGGTTCACAGATTTGTGACTGGCTGGAAGACTTCCTAAGTAATAGAACGCAGTACGTTGTTCTCGACGGCGAGTGTTCATCAGAGACGAGTGTATCGTCAGGCGTGCCCCAGGGGAGTGTGATAGGACCGCTATTATTTTCTATCTATATAAATGATCTGATGGACAGAGTAAGTTGTAATTTGCGGCTGTTTGCTGATGATGCTGTGGTGTATGGGAGGGTGTCGTCTGTAACTGACTGTAATAGCATACAGGTTGACTTAGACAAAATTTCTAGTTGGTGCGAAGAATGGCAGCTAGCTCTCAATGTAGAAAAATGTAAGGTGATGCGCATGAGTAGAAAAAACAGTCCTATAATGTTCGAATACAGCATCAGCTTCTTGATGCGGTCGCGTCGTTCAAATATCTAGGCGTAACATTGCAGAGCGATATGAAATGGAACGAGCATGTAAGGACAGTTGTGAGTAAGGCAGACAGCCGACTTCGGTTTATTGGGAGAATTTTGGGAAGATGTACTTCACCTGTAAAGGAGACCGCGTATAAAACGCTTGTACGACCACGTCTTGAGTATTGCTCAAGTGTTTGGGACCCGCAGCAGATCGGTTTGAAGGAAGACATAGAGGCGGTTCAGAGGCGAGCAGCTAGATTTGTTACCGGTAGGTTCGACCAATGCGCGAGTGTCACGGAAATGCTCCGGCAACTCAATTGGGGATCGTTGGAAGACAGACGACGTTCTTTTCGTGAATTTCTGTTAAGTAAATTTAGAGGGCCGGAATTTGAAGCTGAGTGTAGTACGATCTTGCTTCCGCCTACTTACATTTCGCGTAAAGATCACAAAGACAAGATAAGTGAAATTAGGGCTCGTACGGAGGCATATAGGCATTCTTTTTTTCCTCGTTCAATTTGGGAGTGGAATAGGAAAGGAAATGCCTAGTAGTGGTACAGTGTACCCTCCGTCACGCACCTTACGGTGAATTGCGGAGTATGTATGTAGATGTAGATGGTTGATGTCGTGGAGGAGCACTTTGACTTTTATTTGCATTCTGGCTCGTGGGTATCCAGAATCCACTAGCATGGGCCTGTATTGGCCTCATTGTCTGGATGCGACTCTAACTATATTAAAAACAAGGTGTATAAAACCATTGCAGAGCTGAGGGCATCAACAGCAGCGATGTTCCGACACTTAAGCTAGTCAAGCACAATTTCACTGTTCGTCTGCGCCAAGATAGACACATCGAACATGTAACATATAGGAGAAAAGTGTTAGTGGAAACTAGATGCATGTGACGTTATTACTCCCTGGTTATTAATAACAATGGGTACCAAGGCAGGGAAAGTGTTAACACTTCGGTAGCTTGCTGGATATGTTGGCGATGGCACAGATAGCGGTACAAGAAACAAAAACAACTCTGCATTTAGTCCACAAGGCCGGCCACTTTTGGGCTGGATAACTACTTCGTTTTTGCAGGTCCTTCCGAGAAAGAAAACCCGTGACTGCAAAGGTGAACGCTTTTGTGATTGACTGGTTACCAAGAACCATTTGGACCTCACAGACAGTATGTTTCCAACAGAGATCAGAGTCAAACTATCATTCCGATAACTCGCTACTACTCTGGCTTAACAGATCTGTTTGGCGACAAAACACTGCAGGTCGAAAATTGAAGATTATTCCCAACTAGTATTTCCCCAGCATGTTGGAAGGTGTCGACATGCTCACGCTTAGCATTAGTCTGAAAATTAGCCACCGGATGTAGCACTGTTGCTAATGTAGAGAGGAGGATCATCTCTACACTGAGCTAATGGTAAAGTGTGAGTGCTTCCAAAGTTGTGTCTAAGATAATGTGCAAATTGATATATATATATATATATATATATATATATATATATATATATATATATATTACTATGTAATGCAAACAAACTTAAAACAAAAGAAAATGAGGACGTTTTATTGATGCTATCATCGGTTCTTTTATAACATAATACTACTGAATTAAAAGCAGAACTTTGTATCTTTTCTATTTTTGGTTTCGTTAAGTAAACCTGTATTTTGCTTACAAGGAAATATTCATACATTCACATTTGGCCTTGTAAGCCATAAGACCGTTAACTAGATAAAAATAAACTTCTAGAACGTACACAGAATTGAAAAACAGTGCTCGTAAATTAATATGATAGTATTCTACCAGGAAACGACGGAAGAATGAATGAAAATGTCCTCACTTACCCTAGCTTGAAGTTTGTGTTACACATTAAACGCCGTATCTCCGATCTCAATAACAATAATTCGACACATATTCTACGGCATTTTTATCAGTTTCGTCTATATTGCCACCTTCTGGAATAACCAGTATAACACGTGGAGTATGGTGTCGTGAACACAAGACTTTCGAACGATTGTAATGCAAAAGTTGGTAAGATTTCCCTGCGTTAATATGATTTTTGGTACATATTTTGGAAATACGCACGGAATTGTTGTAATTTTCAACAATAAAATCGAACAATTTCCCATCCTCTAATTTTGCGTATGTCTTTCTGCCTAGCACTTCGGAGCCTAATTTTCAATAAATATTTGATCTGCTGTGGGAACAACAGTTAGGTGATCAGCGGGTGAAGGCAATTTGCAGTTACAAGTTTAGACTAGTTTGGGCTGGAAAGCCCTTACAGCAAAGAAGCCATGTTTTCGGTAGAGATCAAAGCCAACGTCATCACAAAAGACATATTACGTTAAGCTGGGGGCTGCGCGCCACCTAGGTAAGTGGAGCGCCGCTGTGCGCAGTGTAGTCTCTGCACTAGACGGGGTTCATTGGAGGAACACGTCATGCGAGTAAGACATAAATGTAAACCTGTACTACAATGACATAGTGCATCTATGCACTTTAAATTATTTTACACAACAACTGTTCACATTACAAGATGACGGCTATGTAACAACATTTTTTGAGCAGATGATGGTGGCAGAGACCATTGAAATAGATCGTCCAAATAAAATTATATACCAGCGATCTAGGCCTTTTCCTTTTGGAACCTATCACGATCTTATAGTGCCAGTTTAACGACAAACTCACTTCCATAGGGATGTACAAATATGCAAAAGGAAGAGACTTGCTAAAATAGGTGAAATGCTCTGAAAGATATGGTGTACCAACTGCTTCTGATGCAAGAAGTTCCGTCTAATTGTGTTTTAAATAAAAAATAATTACATTAAATAAATATTTTAATTTTATAACTCCCTCTCAGAGTGTCCCGAATATGTAGCAGATACGTATGAGAACCCAGTTCTTAAGAAAAGTACAAGATGGCGGAGATAAATATTCCTTGCAGATAGAGATTCTGTTCTTTTGGACATCACTGCTTGACACTAAAAATCGTAGAGGTACAAATTCAAAATATTCAAACACGTCGACTCTTACAGTGCACTGAAGTACATACAATGGCAAAGATGAAGATATGTGCAGCATCGGTATTCGAACCCGTAGTTCCCGCTTCGGGTACCGATCGCCTTAACCAATTAGGATATCCAGACACATTTCTTGTCTCGCGAAATACTCAACTTACATCACACTACACTACACGACACTTTGATTGTAGTAACCCCTTATTTACTGACAGCGTTAACTGTATTCCAGCAATGGATCGGGCGTATTTAATAAACCACACAAAAAATTTTATTGACCAGTTGGAGGCATTATGCGATTAGCGATATAGTGTCTGTTCGTACTAAAATATCTGAATTCATCGTTGAATTTATTTAAATGCTCTGTAACAGTTGAGATGTGTGTTTAGACTTCACAACTTTTCCGTTTAATGTGGAAATAAAGAGGGACGTAAGTTAATGTAGAGTTTGTGAATCGTATTTTCTCCAATGTAAGATAATGCCCATAGATAATTCCCCTAACACAGAGTGAGAAACGGGCTATAGACTTAGGCATGCTAGTAGACAATACGCAACACTGATTCCATAAGCACCACCTTTCTACATCGACATCTAAAGTGTTGCGCGATTCTGAACACGAGCAGGCAGAAGGATTCATCGAGTTACAAGCTAGATTATATCCTTTGAACGAGCGGGGTGGAGAAGAAGTATCAAACTTGATTCGCTTTCGGAAATTTAGCGGTACAAACCTGCCACTGTCCATCCTTGTTTAAGTTTTCCAGGGTTTCCCAAAACCACTCCACGCAACTTCCAGAATGGAGCTGCGACCCTAATGATCACGTATTCGACTGAACGTCGAAGCCTAATCTTCTTTATGAGGCAAATTTTTAACACCGAAACCACTACTGGCCACTAAAATTGCAACACCAAGAAGAAATGCAGATGATAAACGGGTAGTCGTGCGCCTCGGTTGCACAGTGGTAGAGTGCCAGACTACAAATCCAAAGGTCGCGGGTTCGATCCCCGCCAGGTCCTGGGATTTTTATCTGTCACTTTCCACTTCTTTCACCTCTGGCAGTATTGATCATGTGGAAAATACCGAGTAGCACCGTGGTTCGGAACCCACGTTAAACTGTAGGTCCCCCTATAACTGGCTGGGTAAGTCAGTTCCAAGGTCGGAGGAAGGCAACGGCATACCACCTCCAAACAGGACCATGCCTAGTAAAGCACTGTGGTGTTCAAACCAATCTTCGGATTGTTGACTGCTTTACCTTTTTTAAACGGGTAGTCATTCGACAAATATATTATACTAGAACTGACATGTGATTACATTTTCACGCAATTTGAGTGCATAGATCCTGAGAAATCAGTACCCAGAACAACCACCTCTGGCCGTAACAACGGCCTTGATACGCCTGGGCATTGAGTCAAACAGAGATTGGATGTCGTGTACAGGTTCAGATGCCCATGCAACACGATACCACAGTTCATCAAGAGTAGTGACTGGAGTATTGTGACGAGCCAGTTGCGCGGCCACCATTGACGAGACGTTTTCAATTGGTGAGAGATCTGGGGAATGTGCTGGCCAGGGCAGCAGACGAACATTTTCCGTATCCAGAAATGCCCGTACAGGACCCGCAACATGCGATCGTGCATTATCCTGCTGAAATTTAGGGATTCGCATGGATCGAGTGGAGGGTAGAGCCACGGGTCGTAACATATCTCAAAAGTAACCGTCACTGTTCATAGTGTCGTCGATGTGAACAAGAGGTGACCGAGACGTGTAACCAATGGCACCCCATACCACCACGCCGGCTGATACGTCAGTATGGCAATGACGAATACACGCTTCCAATGTGCGTTCACCGCGATCGCTAAACACGGATATGACCATCATGATGCTGTAAACAGAACCTGGATTCATCCGAAAAAATGATATTTCGCCATTCATGCACCCATGCCGTTTCGTACACCATCGCAGGCGTTTCCGTCTGTGATGCAGCGTTAACGATCGAGGCGTGGCTGCACGATCAGTTACAACCATACGTATAAGGTGCCTGTCATATCGACTGCTAGTGATACGAGGCCATTGGGATCCAGAACGGCGTTCCGTATTGCCCTCCTGAACCCACCAATTCAATATTCTGCTAACAGTCATTGGATTGCGACCAACGCGAGCAGCAATGTCGCGATACGATAAATCGCAATCGTGATAGGCTACAATCCAACCTTGATCAAAGTGGAAACGTGATGGTACGCATTTCTTCTCCTTACACGAGGCATCACAACAACGTTTCACCAGGCAACGCCGGTCAGCTGGTGTTTGTGTATGAGAAATCGGTTGGAAACTTTCCTCATATCAGCACGTTGTAGGTGTCACCACCGGCGCCAACCTTGTGTGAATGCTCTGAAAAGCTAATCATTTGCATATCACAGCATCTTTACTAACACTAAAATTGCGCCTTTGCTATCTCCTTTTGATAGCTCGTAATGTAAATGAAAGTAATGGCTTGTTCATCTGACACAATAATTGAATAAACGAATTTGTAAAGGAGGAAATTCTCTACAATTTCGTTCTCTTATGATTTTTCCGTATGTCGATTTCTTTCAGAGATATTTGCAAAAATAACGGCGATTTGACAATTTCTGTCTGTCTGTAACGTTTTCCGACTTTTCCGGTCGCACCGATCAACCGATTGACACAAAAATTTACAAACGGCGTTGTTGGCTTCAAACAACCAGAATATCCCTGTGTCAACTGTTTTCACAAAAAATAGGTTAGTAACATTAGAACTAGGCCCTTTCAGATGGCCTTTTGACAGAGGGAAATTTAACTGCAGATCACGTTTTAACCGTTTACCAGAGACGAAAATTAATAAACATATTTGTAGAGTAGAAAATTCTCTATAACTTCGTACTATTATTTTCTTTCCATAACTCCCACCGTTTCACAGATATTTCCAAAAACAACGCCGATTTGATACTGTCAGTTGATTTTACATACACCAGTACAGTCAAAGAAACAAGGTGCCATGGCGAGAAGGTGATAATATTTTAACGGAAAGAGGTAATGAAAATATGGTAAATATATTAAAATAATACTTCAAGAGGAATAAGTTCAAAAATGAGTATTTCTGTCAAAGCTAAACTCAAATATCAAATAATGTTGCTTGTTTGTTTAAATACGGTGAGAGAGAATATTACGTGATGAATGCGTAGATATAGTCACAATCGAAGAGTCGTAATCGATGTTGCCCTTGGAAATAAGTGTCTAAGCTTAGCTTTTTACATCTTGTTTCGATAACCACGAAATCGTTATCTCGGGCCAATTTTGAAACGGTCATTCTCGTTTAGGGCTGCCATGCAGTCATGTTCCAGGCTTTATCTAGTACCACTACATGTGATTACCGCCACTGGACATTATTTATCACTGCATAGTTGTGAAGTTCATTTTTAAATGCTCCTTCTCGTGATCGGGCATATCTGCACTTCAGACGGGGACGGAGAATTTTGAACGTTGTAGTTTTAAAAAATCGTCAACAGACGACCAAAGGTCTCTGAATGATATCAAAGAAGAGAGTGAGTTTGCTGTGCGGGTACTTCATTCCTACAGTCCACAATCGTTAAGTCTGTCTGGTTTGCGGCATTGTAGCCCGTTCCTGTGTAATGAGGACATTCGCCGGCCGCGGTGGCCGATGAGACTGAGGCGCTCCAGTCACGGTCTGCGCGGCCGCTACGGTCGGGGGTTCGAATCCCCCCTCGGGCATGAATATTTGTGCCGTCCTTAGTATTAGCTAGTTTTTAAGTAGTTTGTAAGTTTAGGGACTGATGACCCCGTAGTTAAGTCCCATAGACTTTACAAACATTTGAACATTTAATGAGGACATTCCGTGTCACAAAGCAGAGACGTGAGAGGTGTGACGTAGGCTTGAGTGACGCCGCGGCAATCTCCGCTTTTGTTCCTGGACAATCAATCCATTTGGTCCCCTGTGGCTCATAACTTACGAAGTATCTAGGGAAAAGTAAGCTTCTAGGGAAAAGTAAGGCATTGTGTATTGCAAGTGTGGGGTGTTGCATCGAGTAGCTGCCAGCAAGACGCCACGTCATGAATTGCGTGGCCGCTCCGCCAGAGGTTCGAGACCTCTCTTGGGCATCGGTGTATATGTTATCCAACCCGTAAGTTATTTTAAGTAGATTTTAAGTATAGGGACTGATGGATTTAGCAGTTTGTTTCCATAGGTGTTAGAAGTATTGAAACATTTAGGTAAGCACAACAGTGCACACCGCAACTATGAGTGAGGATTAAGGAGTGTAATGATTGATAGGAACTAATACGGTGCACCTCACATTGAGTAATGGGTACGAATGAATGTGACACTCGGTGCCTCTCTCTCGAGCTTTAGTTCCATTGAGTAGAAATAATACTTGAGAACAGCGCAGAACAGTTTTCGTTTTCTCAACAGTAAGTTGAATGTGTCGCGTTATTTTGGGACGAATCTACTGATGGCACACTTAACCTTGGTCCTTCTGCGATCGGTTTAAGTCGGCTTATATTTTGTTGTTGCTCGTTGCACACCACAACTACGTATTGTAAAACAATATGCAGCCTGTGTGATTAGGAAATGCTATTGATGTGTAAGAGGTGTCGTGTTTAGTGATCGTTAACATTATTTACAAAAAAAATCCTCCTAGAGACTCATAATCAAATCTCGTGTCATGTGAGCAATGCATTTATCCATTAAATGTGATTCCTCGCCAAACGGTCGAAAGCGCTAAGTCACGGAATGCGCAGCCACTCCCATCGGAGATGCGAGTCCTCAAGCAATATATATATATATATATATATATATATATATATATATATATGTGTGTGTGTGTGTGTGTGTCTGTGTGTTGACCTTAGTGAAAATTATCTTATGTAGTTTTCGAGTCTACAGACGGATGACCACAGCAGCCTGGTGCCTTATGTTTACAAACTTTTCCACATTTGTGATTGTACACTTCCTCACAGTGTACTGTCGGTCTATGGCGACCAACGTGCACAATATGCCATGTACATATGTGACGCCATCGTCAGATCGACTGACGGACTGAGCTCCTAACCCGTTGAAATGAAGGAGGGAACCTTAACCAGGTATGATGAGATTCGCAGCACTTATGAGCTTTACCTCCCAATTCTTTGTGCAGTCGTGCTTCTAGGTGTTCAGGATCTGGGGATAGGTCAGGAACGTGCTGATTTAGGAGGAGGTGGGGCCAACGTGTGTTGCGTTGGAGCTGGTGGCTCAGCGCAAGTTGCTGGACTGGACGGCCTTGCAGTCCGCTTGGTGTAATCCCGGAGATTTCGGTCCTCAGCTGGGATAAGGTGGTGGTTGGAAATCCTGGGGAAGGTGCAAAGCCAGCCGGAGGGCACGGTTCTGCAGGGATTGCATCTTCTTGATGTGTGTCTGAGGCCGGCGATCTTATGTATCCCCTCCCCCCTCTCCAGGCGAGGTCTTTACCCCTAGCTTCGCACCGTAAGGTGTGCGTCGGTGGTTGCAGAGACGCTTCCAGAGCGCCTATTGTAACGATGATGCAGTTTCTCTGCGCACCCTGGCCACACAATCGTTTTGTTTGATGAAAGGCCTAATGCTGGCTCGTCACATATGCTATCTTTTAAGCTACAAGATGTGACTACCTAGGCTTTCCCAGCGTAATGATTCATAATATTCTTCTCGGGTTTCCTGCCAGATCAATACGTCAACTGCACACAATATTTCAGCGGTCCACCTGGCCGCAAACGGTAGGAAAGCCAGTGGTTACACTGAACAACAGATATGCCATGCTTTCCACTTTGGATCGTCGCGGGAACCACAAGAAAAAACTTGCAAATTACTGGCTTTCCTACCGTTTGCTGGAAGAATTTATTCAAAAATAGGAAGAATTTTAAAAAGACATGACATCCAATGGATTTTTCGTCCACCTGCCAAGGTTAGAGCGCACCTGGGCTCAGTAAAATATAACTTAGGATTGAGGAAACCCGACGTATACAAAATTCCTTGTCACTATAGAAAAGTTCACATCGGTCAGACTATCCGTACAATTCAAGATCGAAGTACTGAACACCATCGACACACAAGATTGCTTCAACCAGAGAAATCTGCAGTAGCTGAGCACTGTCTTACTGAGGGACATAAAAAAGTATGATGAAACACAAATGGTTGTTTCTGCGTCTCGCTATCGGGACTGCATTTTAAAAGAATCGATCGCAATTCGTCTTTCTGACAATATAAATAGAGACAAGGGTTTTCAAAAATGTTCAAATGTTTGTATAGCTTATGGGATTTAACTACGGGGTCATCAGTCCCTAAACTTACAAACTACTTTTGAACTAGCTAATCCTAAGGAGGCACAAATATCCATGCCCGAGGGGGGATTCGAACCCCCGACCGTAGTGGCTGTGCAGACCGTAACTGGAGCGCCTCAGTCCCCTCGGCTACCGCTGCCGGCCAAGTGTTTTCCTTTGAGTAAAATGTGGAACTCTTTATTGTTTGACATCAAAAAACAACGGTCTCTGCTTAATTGCGATCTATCGTTTACGATGGCTTCTACCACTGGCGGCGCTGAAACGTAGAGGGCAGAACTGTCAATTTTTACGCACGCGATCTCTGCCTTCCGCGGCGTATATAAGGGTCGCCGCTCGCGGCTTGTACTCGGTGTCGGCGATTCGGTGTACCCGCTCTGTCATCTGAGGATGGCGGCCAGGTGGACCGCCGAAATATTGTGTCCAGTTGACATATTGATCCGGTAGGAAACACGAGAAGAATATTATGAAGCTACAAGATGGCTAATCCGCGAAAAGGGGGTGCCGATCTTGAGCTTCTGCTCCAATCGTTCTCCACTCAGCGACAAAGTAAAAGTTTTCCAACAGTAGATTTGTCCCAATATCACGTGACAATTGGAGATTAATAGTGATAACACGCGGTAGAATACCTCCAAAGGTATTTCTACCCAACGATCGAGTCCAGCGACACTGGTGGCAGCCCTGGGTAGCACTGACCTGTCCTGCGCTCCGCGTCCCTGGAGGTGATCTCCTCGATGAGGACGGGCGGGCTGCGGCCCTTGGCGTTGATGGCGTAGACGACGGCCCGGAAGTTCAGGTCGGGCTCGAGGTCGGTGAGCACGAAGGAGGGGAAGTCGGCGGCGGTGAGGTTGAGCCTGGGGGCGGCGCCGGGGGTGGCGGGGGCGGCGTGCAGCTCGAGCAGGAAGTGCTGCGGCAGGCCGCCGTCGAAGCCCGGCTGGCACACCACCTCCACCGAGGCCGCCGTCTGGTTCCACAGCGAGCAGTTGCGCACCGGGAACGGCCGCCCTGCGCACCGCGCCCGCACTCTAGAGCTAATTGGTGGCTGAGTGCCGCGAGCAATGCAGAAAGCTGAAACTTTCACTTAGCAACAACATGTGCCAGTAGGGCATCCAATAATAGATCCAATGACATACAAACTATATGGTGCTCAGGGCATTCGAGGCTGTGATAAACAAGGTGCGTCTGAAAAGTTCGGTGAATGGTCACATACCAGATATGTCCACAAAGCAAGTTCCGCTTTGTTATATAAACCAAACGTGAACAGATACAGAAAAAAATATTTATTGTATTAAAATCTGCATCTATTCAACTACTTTTCTACATAACTTACTTTGTGGACATACCTCGTATCTACATGGATACTACGCCAGGGTACTCAGTACTAGTTACTTACTTCCCTATTTCCACTCCTATACAGAACGAGGGAAAATCGAATGCTTGTATGCATCCGTTCCAGCCCCAATCTCTCCCAGGTTAAACTTCGTGGTCATCACACGAAATGTAGGACTGCAGCATTAGAAACGTTCTGCAGTCCACCTGAAATTCTGGCCCTCTTAATTTTTAATTTCTTCACAAGTATTTGTCGAAAAGTTTCCGAAGCATCTCACAAGGATTTTAGAATTTTTTTTTATATTTATGCTACTTTGAAGATCAAAACACAAATAACAATCAGTCAAATCCATTCGACCCAACTCTCAAAAATTCTCGAGATAATTGACTTTGAACTTTTGCAAATAATCGTAACTACCAATAATTGATGGTGCTACACCATCTGTCGGTGAAGCTCAGGTAGTGGTGTGGTAGTCTAACGATCAGTCTCGTCGCGGCTACGGCAGTGTGCGGACCTCCGGCGGAGCAGCGCGCCGTTGCGAGTTTGTTTACTTCTGCGCGGTGAGTCGCGTGCATACAGCGTAGTCTTAGCAGTGTAGAATACCATGGAACCATGAATCAAACTAAGAGAATAGATACACTGAAGTTCACCTTTGACACGACTCTCCCTAGACCGAGCTCTTTTGAAGTAGAAAACTGGTTAGAAGAAACCGCAAAGATATCTGCCGATGAAGTCATTGGAATTAATTTCTCTATCGTGACGAGTGTGGTCTTTCTTAAAGTGATAAATTCAGACGTATGTGACAGAGTAGTAGCAAGCAGTGGAGGGACCTTCAAATTTAAATACACGGACGGTGCTGTCGGAGATGTGACAGTCACGCACGCGGGACTTGGAATCCGAACAGTGCGGATATTTGAACTGCCCTTTGAAACAACAGCGGAACAAATTAATGCGGTCCTAGCGCCCTATGGCAGGGTGTTAAACAATTTTGCAGAAAAGTTTTCTCAGAGTCACAAATTCCCTGTGTTAAGCGGAGTGCGACAGGTTAAGGTAGATTTAACAAAACACATCCCCTTTTACATCACTGTAGGCGGACACCGTGGAATTGTAACATATGATGGGCAGCCAAAGACTTGCGCTGGCTGCGGCGCGACAGGCCACGTCAGAGCGCAGTGTTTACAACGCCGCGTGGCGCAGATACCAGCCGGGGAGGCCGCGCGTCCTTCCGTGACAACAGCGCTGCCCCTGACTTACTCGTCGGCGCTAGCTGCAGTGCAAACCGCGACTCCACCTTTAGATGTCCCTCCACCAGAGCGCAATGATAGTCTTGCTGTTGCGCCGACAGGCACAACAAGCGTACCTGCTAGCCCAAACGTTGATGTACTTTCGACTACGGAGATTCACTCAGTCACACACATGGAAATGAGTGATGAAGCAGCGCCGAGTGCACCAGACCGTGAACTAACAGATTTGGGTAAACCCGTCCCTACACCTGGACCTAATAAAATACGGGAGTTGATGGATCTTGGATCTATTGACGAGAACCACTCGACGGAAAAACGAACCTCTGATACTGATGGTTCGGAAGCATCAAAGGAGTCGTCTTCGACAAAGAAGACAAAGAAAAGGAGACGAGCCCACCAGGGCGCTAATCAAGTCGCCCCTTTACTGAGGGAGAAAGCAAAGAAGATTATTAACAAGATCCGTAATGAAAATTCTGTGACTGCTGATGTGAATAAGCCGGTCTCGGGAGAAATGGATGTCGAGATGTCTGCCTCTTCCGGATAGATTTCGCACCAAGCGTTCAGTGGTGACACAACCTCTACCCCGTCTACACTGCTAGCACTGGATTCTTCTGCAGAGGTACAACAAACAGAGGATTTGCACCAGTCCACATGTCGAAAATCATGGGCAGAGGAAATTGAAGAAGCAGAGGAGGACGCTGACACGGCCGCTGTCCAGGAATTGGGGATGGAATCCTCAACCACCCTGAAGGAGCAGCTCACAAAAGATGCCACTATGGTAGCCCCGATTGAGGAATATGAGGCCTCTATTCCCAGTCATTCTAACAGGACAAACTAACTAATAGCAACCCTAAAGCCATGAATCAGTCGCAAGCATATAAAATAGCCACCCTCAACATCAATAAGATCTGGTCAGGTTTGCGGCTGTCCATGTTACAGGATCTGTTACGTGCTGCCGATATTGACATCATATTGCTACAGGAAGTGGCCGCCATAGAACTCGAACACATTGCCGGATATACTGCTATCACCAATCCGGAAAATGGAGAGGATCTCGAGATAGCTGTTTTAGCAAAAGAAGGCATCATAATGACTGATGTGGAAAAATTACCGAATAGCAGGGGAATTGCAGTCACAGTTTACCGAACTCGCATAATTAACGTGTATGCGCCATCCGGCAGTAGCAATCGGCGACGCAGAGCAGAATTCTTTACTAGTGAAATAGTGCCGCTATTTGGTCGGAATTATGATCATCTAATACTTGCAGGTGACTTTAATTGTTTGCTGCACCGCAAAGACCAGACGCCCAATTTCAATACATCGATGGAGCTGAAACGTATCGTTAATGAGCTACGTTTAATTGACGCTTGGGAACACCTACACGGCATGTTACAGGGTTTCACGTATGTCACGAGCCATTCTGCAAGTCGGCTGGACAGAATATATGTCACCGAACAACTCACTTCTTCCGTCCTACATTCCGAAATTTGGTCGTCAATTTTATCAGACCATGTTGCATATATATGTACTGTTAACATGAGCAAACAGGGCACATACTGTGCCAGAGGCACTTGGAAACTGAACAACTCCATTCTCCATGATGCAGAATGCCAGCGTGCATTTAATGAAACATGGAGGGAATGTGAACGTAAAGTATCACAGTACAACTCAGTGACGGAATGGTGGCTCAAACATGCCAAACCAAGGATACGGAGAATGTTTCAAACTTATTCAAGAGAAAAGTATTACTGGCAAAAGAAGACTACAGAATTTTATTTCTCCTGCTTAAGAGAGTTACATACATCGGACGCAACGATAATCGACAATTATGTACAAATAAAGCGAATTAAAGCAAAACTTCTAAAACTTAAACAGCAACAGTGTGATGGGTACAAAGTCCGGTCTAGGTCTGATAACCTGATAGAGCAGGAAGAACCTATGTTCCATGTCATTCTAGAGAATAAGAGAGGAAAAAGAAAATTTATCACACAGCTCCGGTTACGTGATGGGACCACCCTGGTGCAGCAACACGAAATTAAAAAAAATGCAATCCATACTCACCTGGAAGAGCTGCTGGCAACGGGAAGCAACGATGCAATAATGCAACAGGAGTTGTTACACAACCTTCAAGGGACATTAAGTGACGCACAAGCCCTAGAATCTCCTTACAGAAATTGATGAGGAGGAACTAGAATATGTCATCAAACGAAGCCCCAAAAACAAGACACCGGGCCCTGACGGTCTCACCGCGGAATTTTATCATATTTTTCGTTAACAGCTGCAGCCAAAATGAATTGTTCCAGACACATTTTAATCTGCCTAAAGAGCTGGTAGAAGGAATAGCAGTTTTCGTCCCTAAACATCCGGGAAGCAGACTTACTGACGATTTTAGACCTCTGACGCTACTAAATTGTGACTACAAAATCGTGGCACGAGTAATTGCCCATAGATTGAAACTTATGCTGAATTCAGTAATAGGCAGATACCAGACATGCGTGGGTCTTGACAGGAAAATCCAACAAAATTTATGCGAATACAGAGACGTGATCGCTACAGCAGAGGCTTGCAAAATTCAGTGTGCCCTAGTATCACTTGATTTTGCGAAGGCATTTGATAAAGTGAACCACCAGTACCTATTGAGCACCATGCGTGCTATGGGCTTCCCGCAGCGCTTCACGAACTTCATCAGTGAAATCTTCAGTAAAGGTGTTACAAGAGAATTAGTGAATGGACAGCTCACAAAAAAAAATTAAATTAAAGAGTTCGGTGAGACAGGGCTGCCCTTTGTCAATGGCGCTTTTTGCTATCGCCATAGACCCCCTGCTTGCTACACTGAACCAACGTCTACGAGGATTGACAATCAGTGGACTCAAGATTGCCTGCAATGCCTACGCGGATGACGTGGGTTTCTTAGTCATGGACGAACAGGAGTTAGGAGCAGCGCTCCTCGTCGTTAAGCAATACGAATTTGCCTCTGAGGCGAAGTTAAATGAACGAAAGTGTGGTTTAATGAACATAGGAAGTGGGATTGCAGTGCAGCACCATGAATACGTAACTCAAGTCTCCAAACTGATATGCTTAGGCATCGAATACCGGATTGACATAAGGCACACCATCGCTGTCAATTACCGCAATCTTCTCACACGTCTGCGTGCATGCATACAGAGCCATTACATCAGGAAGCTTGATGACTTACAAAGGGTTACCCTCGATAATGTTTACGTAACATCGCAGATGAACTATGTTGCACAAGTATTACCGATGCCACACGGGACAATGCAACGAATTATGTCCGCCTTGGGTCACTTCGTCACTCGAGGGTACATATTTAAAGTGAAATACGACACGCTCACTTTGGCTGTTTGGGACGGCGGATTAAACCTTACACATGTTGAAACTAAGACACGGGCGCTGTACGTGTGTAATACATATAAGATATGGAAGAACTTACTTAACAGTTTAACAGCCCACCTGTTAAACGAGATAACGCCTACCAATCTGCAGCCTCCAATTAACGTCCAACATATTCCGAGCGCTATGTCCCATTTCCAAACCTTTATAATTGAGCTGAAATACCTGCAGATAAACATGCAAGATGATGAGCTTATGACGGTGCATAAAGTTTATAAGAAGCTAATGGAAGCCGGCCGCGGTGGCCGAGGTGACTGAGGCGCTCCAGTCACGGTCAGCACGGCCACTACGGTCGGGGGTTCGAATCCCCCCTCGGGCATGGATATTTGTGCCGTCCTAGTTTGTAAGTAGTTCATAAGTAGTTTGTAAGTTTAGGGACTGATGACCCCGTAGTTAAGTCCCATAAGCTTAACAAACATTTGAACATTTGATTAGCTAATGGAAACCAAGAACCGGAACATTATTGAACAAAAATATCCTAATCACAGATGGCCAATCATCTGGAAGAACATCCACTGCCGTGATTTGACAACTGCGGTCAGAGCCTCCTGGTATCGCTTAGTGAACCGGAAAGTCCACACCAACTCCAGGCTACATTCCATACACTTGGCGGACTCACCATTGTGCGCAACGTGCAACTTATTGGACAGCGACGAACATCTTTTTGTGTGCTCCAAGGTGCAAGACGTATGGAACTTTATTCGGAAGAAGCTTGCAATCATGACAAGAACATCGGCTCTTCATATTACACCTGATGATTTCTTGCACCCAGATACTGTTCCGTACCCTAAAACCAAGCGGAACTCTGTTAACTGGCTGAAAGGACACTTCGTTCACTATTTAATGTCCAGTACAGCTAAAAGCAAAGAGTTCAGGAACTTCACAAGTTATCAAGAAAAAAACATTACAAGCAAAACTATGCAAACTTTCTAGAAGCAGTTTTCAGAGAAGAATTTAGAAACTACTGAGCACCCCAGACATTTAAAAACAGGAACACGAATATTGAATGTAGTTTGATATCTTTGGAATAAGAGCAATTTTAATCCATTTATTTTTCTATTATTTCCAATATTTTTATTCCATAAGTTCCACATTTAGAAGAGAAGACGCCTTTCTTTTAATTATGTACTCAGCATTCCCTTATGTGTTAACATGTGTAATAATAAAAATACATCACCTGGCAGCTCACGGTTCGCGAGTTAAGAGCAGATAAATAAAGAGAAGAGACAAAGAATTGAATTGAATTGCAAAACGATGGAAACTACACGGTAACACTCAATTTTCGAGAAGACGAACTCGGAATCGTTCAGAGAGCTAGGAAAGAAAATGGCATCGATGGAGAAACGAAGTTTTATTTTAGTCTTTTTATGGAAGAAGAATTTTTCATCGTGGAAGAGATCCATTAATTTTTACCTGCAGAAGAAAGGAAAATTGTTTTACCAAAGGCCGATGAAGCGGACGCCGATGAAGGCGAATTTGGTGAGCGGAAGGACGGCTTGAAGGGGAGGAAGGAGACCCGTTAAAAAAAAAAAATAACGGTTAAGACGTCTGCCTAGTAAGCATGGAGGTCCGGGTTCGATTCCCGGCCGCACCACAAATTTTAATTCAATGCTTCAGATCTATCAATAATGTCTTTGACATATTAAAAAAAAGCCATAAAAGAAAAAAAAGGTGGTAGCGTCCTAGCCTTCCAACCATACGTTCGGTGGTTCGAATCCTACCGTAACAGCCGTTTTTATTTTCTGTATGCTGATATAAGCTATACAGCATACAACGCCATCTATTAGCAGCTTTTGTAACTATTATTTCAAACTGCTGTATAAACTTCTTACAGCTTTCACAATAAACATACCGTTTGCTGCATTCCTCTATCGATCTTTGTTTTCGAGATATTTAATTTTGCAAAATCAGGGGGCCCTTTTCTGGACACCCTGTAGGATTTACCTGCGCCTTTTTCCAGTCGCTTGGAACTTTGCGCTGCAACAAAGATTCGCGGTAAATGCAAGGTAAGTAAGGGGGTAATGTCGCTGAATGCTCTTTGTAAGACCGGATTGGTAGCCCGTCTGGACCTGGCGACTTGGTTTTCAACTCTCTCAACTGCTTTTGTACACCAGCTACGCTTACTACTATGTACGTCGCGCGTGTTTTAGAAAGCACGGTGGCGAGGATGAGGTGCCCACGCATGCACGCTGAGAGACGTGTCAACAATAGACACCCTATCATGCAAAGCACTGCAGTGGAGCGGTGGTACCCGCTGCGTCCTACATAATAAGGTCAGTGTGAGAACTCCAGTCATTGCAACACGGAGCGCAAAATGAAGCTAAGCGATAACGTGAAGTTTTGTTTCAAATTAGGAAATACGGCGACGGAGGTCCATAGGATGTTAGTGCAGGTGTATCGTGTGGAAGCAGAAAAAAAGAGTGTTAGAGTGGTTGCGGATATCACGACGGGTGATATCAGTGCTTATAGCGATACTACAGGAAGCGTTTTCTGACAGTTTTCAACAGTTGTACAACCGATGTGTGTGGC
This sequence comes from Locusta migratoria, assembly GCA_026315105.1. Classification (NCBI taxonomy): domain Eukaryota; kingdom Metazoa; phylum Arthropoda; class Insecta; order Orthoptera; family Acrididae; genus Locusta; species Locusta migratoria. The sequence continues at coordinate 647,768,269 of CM048744.1, read as the reverse complement.
GATTAATCTGAAGGCCACAAAAGGTATTTTGTATTAACTCTTGTTTTCTATATTTTTTTAGACCATTCACCGAATTTTTGAGACGCACCTTGTACAATTCTGCATACAACCGTCATCAGTACTAAATTCTTACAGGCACTATAGGTTTCGAAGTCTAGAGCCACATCAACAATTAAAACTTAGTAATCTGCATGTCACAAGACTTTGTGCATAACCGTCAATATCGACACCTCACACCCTAGTGACAAATAATTAGGAAATTAGATTTAGGCGATATAAATATGCTATGTGACTCGAGATCGTTAGCAAATAAACTCCTCGCAGAGTTTTCTTTAAAAAATGACTGAGTTTTCGGTTTTTGCAATGAATCATTCTACGGTTCTACGACATCCAAAAAGAAAAAAAAATTAAATTCTTGAAAGAAATAGTATTATGTCATAGTAATTTCGTAACTAAGTAAAATATCTGCATAAGCCAACTTATTACTACCAAACACGGCGCGAATGCCAGATCAATGCAGCAGTTTATATACAACTTTCTTCAGACATGTTCGTTCAAGGTAAAGACTGTAGGTTAATTTCAATGTTCTCTGTTAGCTGCTATGCTGAGATTGTAATATGTCTTTATAGTGTCTTCAAGACTTTTAATATTTGTTCTCAAGATAGTCACTGTGTAATTGAAATCAATATACCACAATAAATCATTTTCAAACTTGTATTACCGGTTCTGATATTTCGATTGCTTACAGTTCTTGTACTGTAGGCATGCTGCACACGGTTGTCAATATCAGACAAACTCGGTATAACTTCGTACATGGCAGTCCATCAGCGGCAATACGAATGACTGATTTTTGAATACTTTCTCAAAGTGTTTTACCGAAACTGAAATAATAATAATTCAATTGAAACTTTACGTGTTACTATAATAATTTCTGTTGCCCACGCAGGTAATTATACATGTTGGTCTACCTAATAGATAGTGGTGTAATAATGAATAGGAAAAGAAACTCAGATAATGATTATTGTTATTTATTTATTCCACTTATACCGAGTTATCATATACAATCGCTCGCTAAGCGAAATAATCGTACCCAAAGATTGGAAAGTTGCACAAGTCACTCCAATATTCAAGACAGGCAATAAAAATGACCTGCAGATTTACAGGCTGATATCATTGAGATCGGTTTCTTATCGGATAATGGAACATATAATTTTTTCGAACTTCATGAACTACTTCAACTCAACACAAATTCAGAAAGTATTGGTGACAGGAAAAGAGAAAAAGAGATGGAGGAGCAACTGGCCAGAACAGAGTTAGGAGGAAACCGACCGACGTTTGAAATAAGCACATACAGTGGCAAAAGTTACTGTGAAATACACTTACCATTGTGTATATTAGTAGGAGGGGAGAAGGAAGTGAACAGAGAGCGGAAATGGACTATCATCAAGATTGATGATCTATCAAGATTGAAACAAATAAATTATCGGCCGAAACCCGATGTTTGCTAAGTGGAAAATAAAATGAAAGTAGTTTAGTATTGAGAGTGTACAGTGTAATAGAAATATTTAAGTTCTGTCCCAAAAGAATACTGTAGTTCACTCAAAAGTTAGTTGAATTAGTTAGTAAGTTTAGGGACTGATGTCCATAGCAGTTTGGTCCAATAGGTTTACAAACATTTGAATCTGAATGACACGCGGTGCAAGTTGAATTTGGAAGACATTCCTGGTTTCCGTAACTTCAACAAGATGTCGTCGTTAGATTTTAAAATTATAATGAATATTACAGGGCCAGTTGTTTCAAACAAAGACACAACTTTCAGAAAAAAAACCAGCTCCTGTGTAGAGGAGATAATAGGAAGTGTCTATGAAACCCTTGCGTATTTATGCCACATTTCAAAGCCAGTCGTATATAATTATTCCCCTCTCAGTTTGAGAAGCATTGAATGGAGGCTTGCCGGCCGCGGTGGCCGAGGTGACTGAAGCGCTCCAGTCACGGTCAGCACGGCCACTACGGTCGGGCGTTCGAATCCCCCCTCGGGCATGGATGTTTGTGCCGTCCTAGTTCGTAAGTCGTTCATAAGTAGTTTGTAAGTTTAGGGACTGATGACCCCGTAGTTAAGTCCCATAAGCTTAACAAACATTTGAACATTTTTTGAATGGAGGCTTATATAAACGTAATTCATCTTTAGCCTCAAAGTCACTCACACTACAAATGAATGTAACAAGGAATCTGCTACTGACGACCTCCTTTTCACGTCCACCTTTAGCACACACGGCTGCCTCATACATACATTCATTTTGGCTTCGTAGAAAACGCTATAAAACAAGGAGTTGTCATCGCTCTTTTATAGCCTGTCAAGAAACGTAACTTTTGACACTTCATTTTCCAAAATAAGACAATGAAACTTGTTGTTCTTGCGTGGAAATGAGAGAATTTTTTATCTACTTCATAATATACAGCTGGTGCCAAACAATGTAACAATTTTCTATAGGGAGTCATACTTCTTTTTAATATTTTTATGACGCCAATCATTCTACAAGCACTCTGGCTCTTATTTGATGATGAGTTCATAAATGTTGCTTCTTGTCCATTTCGTAAAGAAATACGCGGAAAAAACTACAATGAACTGTACAGATACGTAGATCAAAATCGAACACTACCACTGGAAATCAGCATTTGGTGCTAGCAAGCCACGATCTCTGTTCCTTAGCCACGGAACGCATTTTTATGTTGCCAGCATGTTGTGAAAATCGGTTCTGTACTCCAGAACCAGCAGCGAACAAGGTTTCAGAACGTGCTTCAAACTCATTGTAAACGTCCCTTAACGCCAACAGCGAGCAAAAAACTAACCTGTAAATGTTTTCTTAAGTTCGCCGTGGAGCTTCGACTGTTCTTAATTATTTCTCCACAGTCACCCAATTTGCTACGAATTACTATCCGACGTCACAAATTCAAACACATCAATATAAGATGACCAAGGCACGCGTCCTCTTCCTTCGCCATGTCGAGATGTTTGAAAAATAATCGCAGACTGCCCGATATTTAGGTGTGACGTGTCAGGTGATTGTTATACTAATTATTGCGTATATAATTTTAAAATAAAAGTTTTAGAAACGAACGCGCACTACTAAATGTTATAATGCTACTAAATGTATAGCTCTTACATTTCTAATGATCATTGTTAAAAAGATTTAATTTATAAAAAAAATATTTATTTCTCTTAACTAAAAGCAAAGCCTACTATTCTGCAGTCTTTGGGATTCTTAGAAAAAGTATGTTACACTACTTGAGACAAAAAAATGGTAATACTTCCGTTAACTCGTTAACCGATAAAAGTAACTTGGTGATAGTTAAAGTTACTTCATGTAAATAACAACGCTATTCTCGTCCGTTGCCTTTGAAAACTAACTGTTACTAGTTGGTTGGTCGGGGTCTTAAAGGGAGCAAACTAACTGTTACTACTAACGGCGTTGTAAGTAACGCGTTACTACCCAACCCTGGAAATGTACGAGATTAGGGACTATTGAAACAAACTAAGAACAAATAAGAGTTATGTTACATTATAGTAGAGTAATTACTAATACTGTCGAAGACGAAAACGGTACACAAAGAAGTTCTTCCACAGACTACCATATAAAGTGACTTGGTGAATTTGACGAACCTACCAAACTACAGGAGAGGCAGAGAAGATGTTATAATATTTACATCTAGCACATGGTTCTATAGAATGAGGGTGAATAACGGAATATTTCGGATCATTAAGGATTTTTGATTGGTATTGTTATAGTATTAGTAATGTGATAGAGAAACTTGTTAAAATCTTAGATTGCTCAAGCAATCGCCAGCCAAGATAGGCGAAAGCAGGTAATCTGCTCTGTCGTAAATGCGACGCCAGTCTCACGTGACGACAGCAGATGCTGCGTTGTCGAGTTGAAAGTCTACATATCCTGCCAGCTTACAATGGATGTATTAACAGTATTGTACAAACAGATATAACAACAGATATTCTGTGGTCACCGAATGCTCAAAAATCAACCAGTACTTGTTACCTAAGTACCACATGTTTAAAATTTCTCAAATGGGAAAGAATGCAAGTAAAATTATATGAAATTCGTGATCACTAGTATATCGTGCCTTTTGCTATATCTTACGTCTAGGTAGGTGTAGGCCACTTGTTTATCTCCATAAAAATTAAAATGATTATTGTGTTACTTCTGTCCGTTTCGGCGTCCCTCTTAACTTAGCGCCCGCTACAGCTAGCCGCCTCTGCCACCCCTTTCGTCCATCCCTGTACTTTTGAACTTTGAAAGTGCTTATTTACGGCATTCGTTCTCGGTGTACCCCTACTAATTTCTCTCCAATGCTAAACCGACGATTCTCTGAGGTCTCAAAATGTAACCTACCAATCGATCTCATCTTTTAGTCAAGTTAAGCTATAAGTTTATTTTTTCGTCATTTCTTTTGAATACCTCGTCATTAGTTACATCTACCAACCTTATCATCATTATTGTGGCAACAAATTTCAAAACCTGCTACCTCTTTTTCTCTGAAATCCTTGCTACTCTTCAGCCTTCACTATTTCATCTCTCTGAGCTAAGAATTCTTCTTTTACTGTTTCACTCAATAGTTGCAAAATGCACGCTCTGAAACTATGACCAACCTCAGGTTCCTTCAATTTATCCACGTTCTATCTTCTTACATTTCAACCCTTTTTTGCAGCTTCGGAGTCTCTATCTGTCTCTCGACATGTCTTACAGTTTAAAAACTGGTTCTGAAACTTATGCCTTACCATGCACACTGTTCGCCCTTCAACTACTGAAAAGACTGCGGTCCATCTTCAGAAACCACACGTCTTCCAGGCTTCTACAAAGATAACCCTACACTGTGCTCTCACCTAAGGCACGGCCATGTGTATCGTGAAGCCACGAAAGGAATTCCTACACGTAAAATGAGGTGTATGTTGTGGGTATAAGTAATATCTGCGAGAGATCCTGCATTGTAGGTAGCCAAATGATTAAAATTACATATTTATAGTTATTTATTTGGATAACTATGAAAAATTATCTCTTGCAGGCGTTTCCCTCTTCACCAAACATTCACCAAGCGTTTCGTGTAGTAGTAGTTTTGTAATGTTTGCCTTGGAAATAAGAATAATAATAATTAATAATTTGCCCACCCCTCTCTTGGGCAAAGAGTTGAGTACCTTGATGTGTGATTTAATGATTGATTGATTTTTCCAGGGAAGCCAAAACAGTCTTGGTCTAACCCGCCACTGCCCCCACCGAAACAAAGTTTATTGTGCGGTATCGCTCCCTGTATGTCTAGTAAAGCCAACCAATGCCCTTGAACAGTGCAAGGAGTCCCTTTACCAATTCTTTATTAGACACAATTTCTTCGGGTCTGGTTGTCCCAAATGTTCTGTACCGTTTACTCTCCAATGCAATGCATTCGAAGATCAGATGTGATGCAGTTTCATCACCGTCATCACAGATCCTACATTTAGGGTCCTCTTCTGTTATTCCCATTGTACGTATGTGTTTTTTGTAATTTCCATGGCCTGTCAGCAATCCAACCATGAGTCTAATCTCTCTCCTGTTCAGACCCAGGATTGCAGAGCTTCTTTTAAAACATGGCTTTGGCATCATTACCTTGCCATGTTTTTGTTGATGGACTTTGGTCCAATATTCTACCTGAGCTAAGAATTCTTCTTTTACTGTTTCACTCAATAGTTGCAAAATGCACGCTCTGAAACTATGACCAACCTCAGGTTCCTTCAATTTATCCACGTTCTATCTTCTTACATTTCTACCCTTTTTTGCAGCTTCGGAGTCTCTATCTGTCTCTCGACATGTCTTACAGTTTAAAAACTGGTTCTGAAGCTTATGCCTTACCATATAGCCAGTTACGTAGCTCCCATTTGATCATTGCCTTGGTGATTGTCAGCACAGGTTCCGGTCCAATAAATGGAGTCTCTGCCCCCATCCTGGCTAATCTGTCGGCATGTTCGTTGCCGAGTGGCCAGGGACCCACAATAGGTTTACTCTTTTGCTTTCCCCTAGCTCCACCAGAACCCTGTGACATTCTGCAACAATTTTACACCTTGTTGAAGGAGCTGCCATTGATCTCAGGGCTGCCTGGCTGTCTGAATAGATATAGATGCTACGATCTTTGTAGCACCTACGCAAATTCTCCTCCACACACGCCCCGATGGCAGTGATTTCGGCCTGGAATACTGAGGCTATTTTTCCAAGAGAGATGACGCCCTCCAGTCTTGGCTGCACCCCATATACCCCGGCCCCAACACCTTGGTCCGATTTTGACCCGTCAGTGAACCAAACAATATCCCCCGTATGGTGGCGAACTATTTTCTCCCACTGCTCCCTACTTCCAATTGTTATACTGAAAGGCTTGTTGAAGTAGTAAGGGGTTATAATATAGTCGGCTGGCATTTCCCAAACCTTTCCTATATTTCCCTCACTCACTATTTTAGTGTGTGATTCTGGATATCCCAAAGAGTTCCAGTTGTTGCCAGATGTGAGTCTGTATGCACCAGCTGCTGCCTCCACCTTGACCCAAAGGTGTAATGGGGGCATATCCAGCATGGGTTCCATCCCAGCAGTTGGTGTGCTGCTAATTCCACCTGTTATGGCGAAGCAGGCTAATATCTGCACCTTACCAAGCTCCTTAGCAGCAACCTGCTGTTCTACCTTCTTCCACCACACAACCGCCCCATAGGTGATCCTGGGTCTAATCACTGTGGTGTATATCCAGTGCATACCCTTGGGGCTCAGGCCCCAATTTGTGTCACAAGCTCTCCTGGTACTCACACGAGTACCTTTTGCCTTGGAGCAAATATTCCTGATGTGAGGGGTCTATGTCAGTTTCTCATCTAGGGTAACCCCTCGATATTTCACTGTCCCCTTCACAGGTAGCGCTTCATTGAAAAGCTTTAGATTACAATTGCATGTTGTATATGCTTCTTTGTGAATGGAGCAACAACAGTCTCCTAGGACTAACCCTCAGATCCTGTTTTGTGTGCCAGTCTTGCACAATGTCCAAAGCACCTTGTGCCATATTCTTTACTGTGTCAGCAAATTTGACAAGTATTACTATGACAAGATCGTCTGCGTATCCTTGGCAAAAGTACTGCCTAGAGTTTAATTCTCCAATGAGATCATTCACCACTAGATTCCACAATAAAGGGGAAAGAACTCCTCCTTGCGGGCAACCCCTAGTGGTGTTGATTACCATTTTTTCATTCATCATGTTAGGTGCTACATTTCTTCCACAGAGCATGGCCCTAGTCCACCTACATATTGTGGTCCCTAGGTCATGCACCTCTGCTGCCCTATCCATGGAATCGTAGGTCGTGTTGCTAAAAGCCCCCTCGATGTCCAGGAAGATACAGAGGGCTATTTCCTGAAAGTGTAGTGCTTTCTCCACCTTCCCAACAAGTTGGTGGAGAGCTGTCTCACATGATTTACCTGATTGATATGCATGTTGGTTTGAATGTAGAGGAGCCCTACTTAATCTCCTTTCTCCAACATGCACATTAACCAGCTTTTCCAATCTTTTAAGAATGAAGGAGGACAGGCTGATTGGTCTCATATCCTTGGCCTTGGTATGATCAATTCTCCCTGGTTTAGGAATGAAGACAACCTTCACTGCCCTCCAGGCATTGGGAATGATTCCTGCTGCTAGGCTAACCCTGAATAACCTGCATAGGAATGTAATAAGATTTTCTCCCGCTTGTTGCAAGAGAGCTGGAAAGATTCCATCGGGGCCAGGTGACTAGAACGGTTGAAATGTTCCCACCGACCATCGGACCTTACTGAGATCGACACACTCCTTGGTCAAATCCCAGTCCTCTTTGCGAATACCTGAGAACCGATGTCTGTCTGGAATCGCATTCTGGTCTTAGATATCCCCCAGCGTATATTGAGGAAAGTGAGTCTTGAGGAGCAGTTCCAGCGTTTCATGTGCTGTCTTTGTATACTCCACATTCTCCTTCCTCAATGTTACTCCTGGATTCGTTGGTACCCTAGAGAGGATTTTATGAATTCTCACTTGAGCAGCCGTGCCCTCCACTTCCTCACAGAATACCCCCCAGGATGCCTCCTTTGCCCGTCTGATGGCAAGGCCGTAATTGACAAAAGCCTCACGATACTTTTCCCATTGTCCTTTGATCCTCGCAAGGTTAAACAGTCTTTGTACCTGTTTCCTTTGCATTTCCAGGTTATTATTCAACCAAGGCACACTCCTATTTGTGCACTTCTTGGTGATTGAGCAATTGTCCTGGTATGAGGTCACTATAGCAGAGGTTACGGCCTCTGCTACTTCCTCAAACTGTGCTGGATTCCTTATCGAAGTTTTAATTTCCGATAGGCTGAAATCAAGGTCTTTCCTATATGTCTCCCAGTCCGTTTTCCTGGGATTCCTATAGGCCATGGTCTGTCTGGTTCCCATTTTAACCTTGAATTTAATATACATGTGATCTGATCAGGATGGCTCCAGGACCACATGCCACTGTTTGACGTAATTTCCCATCATCATGGAACCAAAAGTTATGTCAATTACTTCTTCCCTTCTACTATTCCTGAATGTTGGTTCATCACCCCTATTCAGAATCTCCAAGTTGTTAGATAGGAGAAATTCAAGAAGGTGCTCAACCTTGCTGTTGGTGTCCTTGCTGCCCCACGATAGATTGTGGGCATTGGCATCACATCCCACCAACAGTTCGTCACCTTGTCGATGGCAGGCTTCTGTCAGTCTCCTCACTTCCAAAAAAGGACGAGAGCTGTCTTCGTAAGGAAGGTATGCTGAGACCAAAACAATTCCCCTCGTGATACCTTCCTCACATTGCTGCATCCTGATGGTCACCAGGTCCCTGGAACAAAAATCTATCATTGGTGTGAAAGGTATTCCATTTCTAACATAAATGCATGTTCTGGAGTTATTTAAATTTCTGGCATAAATCAGCTTACCTCCAGTACCACCGAGGTCCGATACACCCCCTTTGTATAAATAGGGTTCTTGTATCAGAGCCACATCCACCTCCTGTCTCCCCAGGCGACGGCTCAGGGCAGCAGTGGCCCCATTACCTCCAGTACCACCAAGGCCCGATACACCCTCTTTGTATAAATAGGGTTCTTGTATCAGGGCCACGTCCACCTCCTGTCTCCCCAGGCGACGGCTCAGGGCAGCAGTGGCCCCTTTACTTTGCTGCAGGTTTATCTGCAGCACTTCCAGTCCCCATCTTGCTGCCATCATTGCCTTTAAGGTTTTTGATTACCCTGACGCCAACCTGCGAGAACTCTAAAACAGTTACAGGCCTTGCTCTCGCAATGCCTTCAGGGACTACTCTCCGACCTCCACCACCAGGGTTCGTCCTTCCGGAACGACCTTTTGGTTAATTACCCTCCAATTCTCTGTCGAGACGTTTGGGTTCTGGACCCTTATTTTCTCGAACAGAGTCTTTGGAGAGACATCCTTAAGGATCTATGGTACCCATATTGATACTTTTGCATCTTCTGTTCGGCTGCTGTCTTGACCAGCAGCTTCGCATCCTCTCACGGGGATATCATGGGCACATTGTACTTAAGCCATTCTGCTGAGTGCTCCCCCTCGCAGACTAAAATGAAGGCACCGCGATCTAGATAGACCCTCCTGAATTTGGGTCCTGGACCAGCGTCCCCCCAATCTCTTCAAACAGGGCCATCTGCACAGCTCCTCCTGCTGCGAGGTGATGCTTACCAGTGGGTATCCTTCTTGGACAACCGCCACTCTAAAGACCGAGACTGCAGTACTATAAGTCTGTTTCCCTATTTCCTGCCTCAGCCTTTTAGGATCGCGCTTGTCCAGAGAGGAGGGAGTCTTAGATTCCTCCCTAACCCTCTTGCCACCTGTCTCTGACGTCGAGGGTGATGCGTATCGCCTTCGACCTGAGTTTCTTTTTGGGGGTCTTAGGCTCAAGCCGTTTTGATTCCCTCCACTTATGTTTAGGAAGCCATTCTTTTCCTTCCTTTTGCTTCTGTTTCTTGAGACGTTTCCTCCTCTGAGCCCCAGATAAGGCCTTAATCCTAAGCTGGTCCAACTTCTCTGATACAGTTTCCACTTCCTGCTCAGGTCTAGACCCTGACTAAGAAGTAGGAGTGCTCTCCATCGCTCCTGATCCCGATGTCTGAGTATCTGATTTCTCAGATTGCCCCACAGATTTTTTTAAATATTTTTTTTCTCCCTGTTCATGTTAGTCCAACGAGATTTGGGGATTTATATGGTCCACACCACGATAACCCCGTGCGGTGCAAGGGTAACTTACTCAGGGAGGTCGCCCGGTTTCCCTGAGGCTCCGTTTGAGACACATCCACCCATGTGCCACGCACCCCTCAGCACGGGTCGCAATACACCTTGGGTTGGGGGGCACTTTAACGTCAAGCCCGGGACGAACTTTGATGTGTACTACATACTTGGTCATGGCTCGTCGACCCATGCTTCATGCCTCATCATACACTATCCTGTTACTATGTTGTTTGACCCAATGTAAATAAGCACTTGTGTATATCACCGTAAGGAGTGCACTGCATTGAGGAATCTCCTTTAAAATTACTTTACTTATGCTCTATGCTACAAAATGTCACCGTATTTACTAAAATTAGCAATTACTTTAGGGTTCTGAACTGGTTGCCAATGACAAATGTGTAACATTATCATCGATTCCAGTCAGTTCGCATCTTTCTACGACTAATGTTCTCATACTGCTGAAAGATACAGAGTGTGTGGTTTTACCTGTGGCCACTACCTGAAAGACACAGGGCACGGTGTTTAACCTGCGGCCACTACCTGAAAGACGCAGGGCGCGGTGTCTAACCTGCGGCCACTACCCGAAAGACGCAGGGCGCGGTGTTTTACTTGCGGCCACTACCTGAAAGACACAGGGCGCGGTGTTTTACCTGCGGCCACTACCTGAAAGACGCAGGGCGCGGTGTTTTACCTGCGACCACTACCTGAAAGACGCAGGGCGCGGTATTTTACCTACGGCCACTACCTGAAAGACGCAGGGCGCGGTGTTTTACCTGCGGCCACTACCTGAAAGACGCAGGGAACGGTGTTTTACCTGCGGCCACTACCTGAAAGACGCAGGGCGCGGTGTTTTACCTGTGGCCACTACCTGAAAGACGCAGGGCGCGGTGTTTTACCTGCGGCCACTACCTGAAAGATGCAGGGCGCGGTGTTTTACCTGCAGCCACTACCTGAAAGAAGCAGGGCACGGTGTTTTAACTGCGGCCACTACCTGAAAGACGCAGGGCGTAGTGTTTTACCTGCGGCCACTACCTGAAAGACGCAGGGCGCGGTGTTTTACCTGCGGCCACTATCTGAAACACGCAGAGCGCGGTGTTTTACCTGCGGCCACTACCTGAAAGACGCAGGGCGCGGTGTTTTACTTGCGGCCACTACCTGAAAAACGCAGGGCGCGGTGTTTTACCTGCGGCAACTACCTGAAAGACGCAGGGCGCGGTGTTTTACCTGCGGCCACTACCTGAAAGACGCAGGGTGCGGTGTTTTACCTGCGGCCACTACCTGAAAGGCGCAGGGCATGATGTTTTACCTGCGGCCACTACCTGAAAGACGCAGGGCACGGTGTTTTACCTGCGGCCACTACGTGAAAGATGCAGGGCGCGGTGTTTTACCTGCGGCCACTACCTGAAAGACGCAGGGCGCGGTGTTTTACCTGCGGTCACTACCTGAAAGACGCAGGGCGCGGTGTTTTACCTGCGGCCACTACCTGAAAGACGCAGGACGCGGTGTTTTAACTGCGGCCACTAACTGAAAGACGCAGGGCGCGGTGTTTTACCTGCGGCCACTACCTGAAAGACGCAGGACGCGGTGTTTTACCTGCGGCCACTACCTGAAAGACGCAGGGCACGGTGTTTTACCTGCGGCCACTACCTGAAAGACGCAGGGCGCGGTGTTTTACCTGCGGCCACTACCTGAAAGACGCAGGGCACGGTGTTTTACCTGCGGCCACTACCTGAAAGACGCAGGGCGCGGTGTTTTACCTGCGGCCACTACCTGAAAGACGCAGGGCCCGGTGTTTTATCTGTGGCCACTACCTGAAAGACGCAGGGTGCGGTGTTTTACCTGCGGCCACTACCTGAAAGACGCAAGGCGTGGTGTTTTACATGCGGCCACTACCTGAAAGACGCAGGGCGCGGTGTTTTACCTGCGGCCACTACCTGAAAGACGCAGGGCGCGGTGTTTTACCTGCGGCCACTACCTGAAAGACGCAGGGCGCGGTGTTTTATCTGCGGCCACTACCTGAAAGACGCAGGGCGCGGTGTTTTACCTGCGGCCACTACCTGAAAGACGCAGGGCGCGGTGTTTTACCTGCTGCCACTACCTGAAAGACGCAGGGCGCGGTGTTTTATCTACGGCCACTACGTGAAAGATGCAGGGCGCGGTGTTTAACCTGCGGCCACTACCTGAAAGACGCAGGGCGCGGTGTTTTATCTGCGGCCACTACCTGAAAGACGCAGGGCGCGGTGTTTTACCTGCGGCCACTACCTGAAAGACGCAGGGCGCGGTGTTTTACCTGCGGCCACTACCTGAAAGACGCAGGGCGCGGTGTTTTACCTGCGGCCACTACCTGAAAGACGCAGGGCTCGGTGTTGTATCTGCGGCCACTACGTGAAAAATGCAGGGCGTGGTGTTTTACCTGCAGCCACTACCTGAAAGACGCAGGGCGTGGTGTTTTACCTGCGGCCACTACCTGAAAGACGCAGGGCGCGGTGTTTTACCTGCGGCCACTACCTGAAAGACGCAGGTCGCGGTGGTTTACCTGCGGCCACTACCTGAAAGAAGCAGGGCGCGGTGTTTTATCTGCGGCCACTACCTGAAAAATGCAGGGCGCGGTGTTTTACCTGCGGCCACTACCTGAAAGACGCAGGGCGCGGTGTTTTACCTGCGGCCACTACCTGAAAGACGCAGGGCGCGGTGTTTTACCTGCGGCCACTACCTGAAAGACGAAGGGCGTGGTGTTTTACCTGCGGCCACTACCTGAAAGACGCAGGGCGCGGTGTTTTACCTGCGGCCACTACCTGAAAGACGCAGGGCGCGGTGTTTTACCTGCAGCCACTACCTGAAAGACGCAGGGCGCGGTGTTTTACCTGCGGCCACTACGTGAAAGACGCAGGGCGCGGTGTTTACCTGCGGCCACTACCTGAAAGACGCAGGGCGTGGAGTTTTACCTGCGGCCACTACCTGAAAGACGCAGGGCGCGGTGTTTTACCTGCGGCCACTACCTGAAAGACGCAGGGCGCGGTGTTTTACTGCGGCCACTACTTGAAAGACGCAGGGCGCGGTGTTTTATCTGCGGCCACTACCTGAAAGTCGCAGGGCGCGGTGTTTTACCTGCGGCCACTACCTGAAAGACGCAGGACACGGTGTTTTACCTGCGGCCACTACCTGAAAGACGCAGGGCGCGGTGTTTTACCTGCGTCCACTACCTGAAAGACGCAGGGCGTGGTGTTTTACCTGCGGCCACTACCTGAAAGACGCAGGGCGCGGTGTTTTACCTGCGGCCACTACCTGAAAGACGCAGGGCGCGGTGTTTTACCTGCGGCCACTACCTGAAAGACGCAGGGCGCGGCCTGCGCGCCGACGGTGTTCTCGGCCCAGCAGAGCAGCGTGCCGTAGTCGAGGTCGGAGCGCACCGTGTAGCGCAGCAGCGACAGGCTGCCATTGCTGGCGAAGTGCTCGCTGTCCACCTCCATGGTCTCCCCAGAGTTGTTGAACTTCCAGCGGAAGGCTCGAGCCGGCGGGTCACTCTGCACGCGGCACCACACGTCCAGCGTCTCAGAGCGCGATGCACCCACCACCACTGCTCGCTCCTCAGAACATCGAGGCGAGTCTGGAAAGTCACAAAAGCTTCATTGTTAGTACATCAGTCATTGTGTTTTCAAGTAAAGGATTTTTAAGTCAAATATATTGGTAATCCCAGAGAATGTAACATAATTTGGGAGAAATAATTGTAGTATCAGCATCTGTATCTGCATCCGACTCATACATTATGCCGATCTCATAAATGCTTTACAAGTTAAGAATAAACGTGATAAAGGATGTGAAACTATTTCACAAGTACTACGACTGAAGCGATAGTTGAGTAATTTCATCCTGTTGAATTTCTACATTTGCATTATTACTCTGAAAATCATACTGAAATTCCTTGCGGATTGTTATTCTAATCTCTTTCATACGATTTATCAATCATTCAACTCTTGAACAACACGGGGGAAGAAAGAACCCCGAAACCCTCCGTTAGACATTTGTGTGATGACCATTTCTGACTTTGTAGTTTTTAGTTTGCAATGTATATTCGCATTTGGAGGAGTAAGTGTTAAATCTAAATTTCGTTAGTAATGATTCCCACTACAACACCTGTATCATTTCTGTGACACTCCCCTGTCCCATGTTAATATGAATCGTGCCGCTTGTCATTCTACTATTTCGATGTCCTCCATCAATCACACTTGATAAGGATCCCATATTTCATAGCAATACTCCAAAAGAGGATGGCGAAAACTAGTGCACGCAGCGACTTAGTGATTTTGTTACATCTTCTAAGATTTCTTCCAAGCCGCGGGGACCAAGGCGCTTCAGTTACGGTCTGCATGGCCACTACGGTCGGGGGTTCGAATCCTCGCGAATCCTCGCGAATCCTCGCGAGGTACTGGCGGAAGTAAAGTTGTAAGGCGGCATCGTGAGTCGTGTCGGGGTAGCTCAGTGGTAGAGCGCTTGCCCGCGAAAGGCAAAGGTCCCAGGTTCGAGTCCCGGTTCCGGCACACAATTTTAATCTGACAGGAAGTTTAACATTTTCTGTATTTTTCAGTTTAATTGAACTTCCTCGATATGTAATTGTATATATGGGCTTCAGATTTGAATTATGTATCTTGTAAAAGGATGTTAGCTGGTTCCTTTTAGTACTCCTACACTGCACTTTTCATAGTCAACTGCCGATTTTCGCGCCATACAGATATCGTACGTAAGTCGTACTGAAGTTGTTCATGATGTTTTGATTACTTTACTAGTTGATAAATGAAAGCGTCAGCTACAAAGACTCTAACACGAATGCTCATATTTTCTCCCAAAGAAAGATAAGCAACAGGAAAGGACCAATAACACTACCTTGGGGTCGCCAGATATTGCCTCTGTTTCAGACGATTCCTTTCCATCTATTACTACGAACTCTGACTGGAAAGCTCCAATATTGCATAAAGGTGCAACTTAATTAAATGACGCCTGATATGTCTTGTTGGTATCAGTCATCACCTCATGTGAATAATTAATTATTAATACCGTTATTATTATTATTTATTTGGCATTCCCCATTACATAATTACATGACATATTAGAGTAACTAGCTAGTTGTGTTTCAAAAGAACGATACTTGGTGAATCCGTGTTTACTGTGGGGCAACAGTTCTGTTCATGCTAATCCAATACGTTTGATCTCAGTGTATCATCCAAAACTGCTAGGATGGTCGTTAGTGATACAGGCCTTTAATTTAGTGGATTTCTCTTATTGCCTATCTTGCGTATCTATGTAACCTGTGCAACTTTACAGTCCTCCAATGATAGAGAGAATAAACAGAAAATTAATGAACCTTTGAACTGAGTTTGCCCTCTTCTGAGAGTCTCTAGTTAATGTATATAGTTTCGTCCTCATGAGCAAGTTTCATTACAAATTCAAATTGCTTTCAAATGTCTATTCGATTTCGGCGTATACAAAGACTAAGTGGTTAGTGAGCGTGTGTACATATTTTTGGTCCCCCATATCTCTCATAATGCAATACATATTATAGAAGCGTATGTATATTATATGTTTGTTTGCGTCTCCTAAACGAATGGACCTAATTCAGCCAAACTTTGTACACATGTTTCTGTCAGGCAACAATCGCTTTTGTGGTAGAAGCAACTACCTTCCGAAGGGGTAGGAGTGACAACAGACAAGTAGTCCACCATGCGTAAGTAACTAGAATTTGTTAACCCACTATTTGAGAACTACTCCACTTAGCGACCCGTAACAAACTTTAATCTCTAGGAAATATTCGCTGTCAACCCGTACTACATGATAAGAGGAGAAAAATGTGGAATTTTCATTTATTATGTAGTAAAACAATGATATTGAGAACGACGTAAAAGTGTATTACTCCTTCACTACTAATTGTATTTACGCCAAATTTTACAGAGGTATTCACTTATACCACTGGATGTACCTTCTTCATACGTACCTCATATGTTTAGTATAAGTGAGGTCATAAGTATAAGGAGTACGAAAAACCGCTCCACCATGTATGAGATTTTAATTTATTACCTCTAATTCTATTCCAGACACGTTTTGTAGAGTGTTTGCACTTGTACTACTAAATGTACTATCTAAATTTTAACACAGCGCAGCACAAAGTTAAGAAGATATTACGTCTGCACATTTCTGGCTTTTCAGCGAATTGAAGTATACACTACTAGAAACGTGAAAGATTTTTTTATATAATCACAGTGTAGCCATCGGAAATAGTGTCATGACACCTCATTGGTACTACTACACACTTTGGGTTACCAGGACATCCAGTTTGGAAGACTCTGGTTAGACATTAGACTCCATATGTGAATGTAGGCCACTCAGACAATTCTACACATGATTTTTTGGATGAACTAAACGACTTAAACTTGGTGCACCGCGGTCCCCAACAAAGGCAAGCACTGTCGGCTTATGTAACACCAGTTGATTTTTGTGGGGATATTTAAGAAATAGTTGTATCACAGAGTCCATAACGACAGACGATCTAAAACTGCTGATCTAGGAATATTCTTGATCCGTGACATCGGCAACATTACATATTATCCACAGATCCTTTAGAAGCGAGTTTTGTAGTGAAGTCAGGGAATATGGCCACACATTTGAACATCACATTAAACCAACATTCGGCCGCCACAGAGTCACTGCAGAGACAAGTATGACGACAGCATGTGATATCAACCCCTGAAACTTCGTAGGGATCTAGAGTGCTAAGAAAAAGGAATAGATAATTAAACTGACTTGTACACAGCTGGTTTGAATAATTCATTTTCATCACTGAAAAACTATTGTTTCATTTAAACAACTGTATCACTTTGTTGTAACTCTAGGAAATAATGCGATATACTACGTTCACAGCTCTGCAGACCTATCTTGCAAACTTTTCTTGTCACTTATTAATTTGTAAGATGGAAAGGTAAACAATTTTATCTGAAACACACTGTTATTTGAAATAACTTTAAATGTCTTGACCACAATTGCACTTTATTATATTACCTGTTTGCCGGTCGCGGTGGCCGAGCGGTCTGCAGCGTGCCAGTCACGGTGTGCGCGGCCGCTACTGTCGGGGGTTTCGAATCCCCCCTCGTGCATGGATGTATGTGCCGTCTTTAGTATACCTAGTTCATAAGTAGTTTGTAAATGTTCAGATGTTTGTAAATCTATCGGACCAAACTGCGTGGTCATCAGTCCGTAGCTTACAAACTACTTAAACCTAGGTAAACTAACCTAAGGACAACACATACACAGACACCCATGCCCCAGGGAGGACTCGAACCTCCACGGCGAGCAACCGCGCGCTCTGCAGCGAGACGCTTTAGACCGCTTGGCTACTCCGCCGCGGCAAGTAGTTTGTAAGTTTAGTGACTGATGACCCCATAGTTATATCCCATAAGCTCTAAAAACATTTGAACTAACTTTACACTCACCAAAACGATTAAAAAACTAAAAAATTCCCCTTAAAACTTTTAGTGTCATAGACATATGTCGTACATTAAAAAAAAAATGTCTAGAATTCAACCCAGAACATCTCTGTAGGATGGTCAATTGCATCCTTCAGAAATGTTATGGGGTGAATTGTAAACATTTTTATGTACAAAATATAAGTGGAATTTTTTAGTTTTTAATAGTTTTGGTCGATACGCGTAAGGCTTTAATAAAGTGCAATTGTGGCAAGAAAGTTATAATTATTTCAAGTGCATCAAAATGAACACTACGTCTCACAAATGTCTGGTGCAGACAGCAAGGAACGCTGTATAAATAGTAGCTGCAAATAACTTATAGTTAAAATACGAGGGGTGTCCAAAAAGTAAGTTCCGTTTGGTAATATAATGAAATTTTACACAGATAAAGAAGAAATTTTTATTGCACAAAATTCTATAACTCTTAAACTACTTTTCCACATAACTGCCGAAATTTTGCAGGCATTTGTCATAGCGTGGCACCAGGTTTTGTATACTTTCTTCATAGAAATCTGCCACCTGTGTCTTCATGCATCAGTGATCGTGAAATTTGGGGGAAGTCCATAGCGAGAGCACTAATTGTAAACCTACGGTTTTCCTGGATCTTGTCATCAATCGCGTGAACCAGTTCTTCTGTAACCAAAGGTGGACACCCACTTCGTTCTTCATCGTGCACATCACTACGCCCGCCATTGAACTGTCGGACCCATCTTCTCACCATCGAATCACTCATCGCATTTGGTCCGTAAACATCGCAAATTTGCCGATAAATTTCACTTGGTTTCACTTTCCTCGCATTCAGAAACCGAATCACCGACCTGAAATCAGGCGGGATTTTCAATCAACGCCGACATTTCAAACAAGCACAACAAAGCGTACGTAACTGACAGCGACCTCCAAATGGCGCACGTTATTCTCCTTCATACACATCGTCTACAGCGCATGTGCGGAACTGCAATCGCAGCGCTGCAGCGGAAATAAATTGAAACGGAACTTACTTTCTGGACGCGCCATGTATGAAGTCAGAAAGAAGTGTGTACTCACACTTGACCCTGAGCATGAGGACGTTGGAGGGCGTCTCGCCCTCGCCGTTGGAGGCGACGCAGACGTAGCGGCCGGCGTTCTGCCTGCTCACCTTCTGCAGCACGAGGCTCTGGTTACTGCGGATGACGCGCTCCGCAGGGTTGTGCGCCAGCGGCAGGTCCTGACAAACACCAGGCAGCGAGCGTACTCAGTCTGCCTGTGGCAGGTACTTACAAACACCAAGCAACGCGCACAATCACCATACCTGCAGCATGTGTGACCAAACAACAAGTAATGTCCACACTCAGTCTACCTAGGCAGATCTTAGCAAACACCAAGCAACACACACACACTCGATCTACCTGTGGTATGTACTGCCAAACACCAAACAACGCACACACTCAGTTTACCTGATAACACATGCTAAGCACAGAGTCTTCCTGCGACATGTCCTGTCAAAAACCAAACTACACGTATACTCAGTCTACCTGCTTCGGGTTGTGCCAAATACCAAGCAATGCACACAGTCTAACTATGGCCGTTGTGCCAAATGCCAAAAAAATTCCACACTGAGTCTACCTACGGCAGGTCCGTCAAACACCAAGCAATGTGCACATTCAGTCTGCTAACGGCAGATGCTGCCAAGCGGTTAAGTGAGCGGTAGCGGCAGGACATTGGTTATTCTTGAAGGCGTTTCCGTATCACTGAGGTACTGAGCTAGACAGATCAGAGGTGCACTACACTAAGGAAGGAGCTACTCGGGTAGCAGAGTACTTACGGGGTGCTCTGATGAGCACTCGCCAGTCAACATTCATTCGTGCCGCATTCGATATCATAATAGTATCCGTAAACTTTCAAAGCATTAGCAACAAAGTTCCCAAATTTACCGCGCTGTAGGGAACTTATTGTGCTCGTATAGTTTTAGGCACCATGATGTGGGAAGCTCGAAAATATTTAGCGAGTCCTGGAAAGTATATCGGAATACAGATCGGACACAACTGGAGGGGGAGTGTTCAGTGCAGTGGACAAAGCTATTGTTTCTACTGAGGTCAAGTTTGAGAGTAACTGTGAAGTTATCTGGGTATGTATAACAGGTGTAGGAGAGGTAAAGTTAGAAGCTGAGTGTATTACCGCCCCTACCTGTAAGATTACCGCCCAATAGAAATACTGGTAATTAATAGCATTTGATAATTAAACAGTATGAAGTTCACTGCAAACATTGACCATGTCAATGCACTAAATGTTACACAATTTTAATCTTATTAATTATGGTAGCAATGTATGTACGCAGTTGGGTGACAACATTTATAGTTAGGCCAAAGGTAGAAATTCTCCACGTTGAGATTTGCTGTGTGCTTGTAGCTGACGGGAGGTCAGCGAGCAGGCCGACGTTGGTGGCTTGTTCCAGCTTAGGATTTCCAGTTTCGTTTCCGGTGAGGGGAGAGAGGGGCAATGGCGAGTGCCAGGCACAGTGCAGTGCACAGAGTGAAATAAAATATTCTAATACTACTGGCATTTGAAGTAATACGATGCAATTAGGAACCTTTAAGGCCCTCATTACAAAATAGCCTGTTGATAAATAAACAATACATTAGCTGATATAGTCACATCTGGCATAATATGTTTCATTGACAATGAAAAGTAATAAATTACCAATGAATACAAGACAGTTACACAACTAGCATGGCAATGTTTGTTTATAAAAATAATATATTAACTATTTCTCATTTTATTTTCAATTAATCTTCTTTATTTTATCTATAAGTATTCAGTTAAATCACTTATCTGTGATATAAGAAATTGCACTATTATGATGTTTACACCAATATAAAACCTAAGAAGAAATTTGTTTAATGTGTAGTGTAATTATTTTGATTTTAAGTAAAGTTTTAGAAATGTATTGGCTGAGCGCTGTACGTTGGCAAATCGGTTAGAACAGCTCACATGGGGAAGTTGATAACGTAGGGAAAAACACTCCGGCAGCTGAGCTTTTGGCGCGCGCGCGCGAGGGCAGGAAGTGACGACACGGGAGCACATAGGGTAGATGGCCGGGCGGCGTCGCTCTGCATCAGTCGGCAGGTGGATCGCGAGGTGGAGGTTATAGATTTGTGTGTGGCAATCGCCACGTGTGGTTGCTCGAAGTAGACTGCACCAAGTTGAATCGGGTGCTACTGTGTGTTGTGAATATTTAGCCGGTGGAACAAGGTGTGCATCGCATTGAATTCAAGTGACTGTGATTTGTTAATGTAACACGTGTCGTCGCATAGGCATGAACATAAACGGTGTTTGAGACAGCCACGTGGTGTGAAAACAATTCGCGACAAATATTAATTTTGTCTGGGGGCTCTCGAGCTATAACTTTATTTGATAAATGTGCCGACGTACAGACGTAATCAGCCACAGGGTTCAAGTATTGTGAAATAAACAGCATAAAGTGAACTTTCACGTGTTTTCAAAAATAGTAGTTAGTACACCCTTTTCTCTCATGAACTTGAATTTATTATGAATTTGTTTTGTTAATCATATGCAGGGAAGGAAAGCTGCGAACGTGTGATATCATCCCCTAGAAAACGAGTCAAACAGTCGCAATCACAGTTCCAGTGTTTTTGCATGTTTAGGAATTTGGTTCGCAGCTGGTGGTTGTGAGTTTTAAAAATTAAACTTTCCATATTTTAAACTCTCATCCCGACCTTCACGCTCGCATTTGGGGGCTCGTCTGGGATAAGTTCACGTTGGACTTGCTCGGACGGAGAGATTAGGGTTTGTATAGGACTGTGAACAGTTACGAACAGTTGCAAACAAGTGCGCGGACGCGACGGACAATTTGAAGTGTGTGTGGCGGCTGGCAGCAGAGAGCGGGATAAATTCACACTGGTCTTGCTCGGACAGAGAGGTAGGGTGTGCGTAGGACAGTGATAGTGGACAAAACAGTTAGCATAATCGGAAGATACGTAAACGCGTCGCGCGGTTATCGACGGTTGGTGACTGGCAGAGTTCGGGCGCGGGCATCCGTAACAGGCGATCGACGGCGCATAGGCCGGGCAGCAGTGAGCGGCGGCGCGCGGGATCCACGCACTCAAATTTCATTTTCTGCAACGGTCGGCAGTGATCGTGGGGACTTCGCAAGTCGCCAACGGAGCGTCGGGGCCCAGCAGCTTCGATTCTACAAAGGATAAGGGATGCAGTGAGGACATATTCCAGCCACAGCTTCTACAACAGACGGCGGCGAGCGTTGGGGACGTCGCAGCTCGTTGCAGCAACTTCTGGATTAAAAGATAAGTACAGCAGCTGGCGCTATAAATTCTTGTATGTTAATCAAGCTTTCTTGTGGTACAAAATCATGGAGCAGGTTTTTAAAAAGTCGCCAAGCGACGTAGATTCAGAGAGAAGCATACCAGAAAGTCCAGAGAGAGTAAATACTGGGGGAATGTTGTTGACACCGGACATGATCGCAGCCAAGTTAGCGAGTTTTAGCTCAAAGTTAGAATCAAAAATAGAAAATTCAAACTCAAATTTAGCATCAAATTTAGAATCAAAAATAGAAAATTCAAACTCAAATTTAGAATCAAAAATAAGATCAGAAATAGGAACTGTAAAATCAGAAATAGAAACTGTAAAATCAGAAATAGAAACTGTAAAATCAGAATTGAAAGCAGACTTCAAGGCAGACATTGGGCACTACAAAATTCAATGTTTGCATTAAAGGAAGAAATAATCACAGACATTGACAAAAAGATAGGAAGTCTAACAGAACGGTTTGAAAATAGGGAAAAGGAGATACATGCCAGAATTGGTGCTATTGAGACTGAGGTAGGAGGCATGTTAGATGCTGTGAAACAAATATGTGATCACAGGAATGAGGGCACTATGCAGGCGTTGGCTGAGGTTGACAAGAGGATGGTGGCAGGTATTGAGGAAACAAAAACTTTGTTGTCAGGAAAATTAGAGAATACAGAATGTAACTTTAGGAAAAAGAACAAGTAGTGACAGTAAACAATACTGAGATTGAGATGGTGAACACTAGAATAAATAATTTAGAATTGTGTACTGCATCAGGAAACACTAATTGGTCCATGGTGCAGACACCTAATGGCAGAAAGTTTTCAGGAGTGGGTAATTATCATCCAGTAGATTTTTTGGCTGCATGCAAGGACCAATTTGTGCCTTGTATGTCAGACCAGTGTAAAATTAAGTTATCAAAGAGAATGCTTGCCTGTTCTGCTCAAACTTGGGCAAATCAGTGTGCTGATAAATTTGTTACTTTTGAGGCGTTTGAAAAGTTGTTTTTAAATAAGTATTGGGGAGAGGCCAAGCAAGCTAAGATACAAAATGAATTCTGGAACGGGCCAAACTATGTGAAAGGGAGACAGAGCATGAAGGAATTTTGTCAGGAGGAACTTGAGAAACTAGTGCATTTAGATACACCTTTGAGTCTTTTAGCAGTAATTTCCACTTTGTGTAGGAGGTCACCTGCAGATTTGCATTGGCAGTTAATTCACCATCCCACAGATTCAGCTGAGAATTCCATTGAATTTGTAGAAAAGATAGAACAGGGTTTAAGTATGGAACGACAGCTCAGGGGGACACAGCGTGTAAACCACAATGAAAACAGAGGCTGTAGAAATGGGGGTCATAACCAGGGAAACCACAATAGAGAGAGGAATTTAAATGAAAATTGGAGAGGTAACAATAACAGAGGAGACAACTGGGATAATAGAAGCCAGAGGGGAACATGGGAAAATGACTGGAGAAATCAAAGACAGGAAGGTGGAAATAGGAATGGGGATAACAGTAGGAGAGAAAATCAGAGACAGAATCAGGGAAACTAAGATTTGTTCCAAATAAGGTCCGTTTTGGGACAAGGAACTATTCTGATAATAGGACCAGAATATGGGATAACAGGGGATCTAATAACCATAATTACAGTAGGAATAGAGATGGGGAGAGGAGGGAGAAAAAACTATGTCACATGGACAGAGATGATGATAGGAAAGAGGAAGTAGGAGTTCACAAGGGCAAGGATAAAGAAAAGAGGGAAGAAAACATAAATAGAGTAAACAAGGAAAGGGAGAAAAGAAAGGAAAATATGTGTCAGATAGATGCTGTTATAGGTAGTGAGGAAATTGTTGGGGATTGGTTCATACAACATGACAAAAGAAAGGCAAACAAGAGGAGAAAGGATAGGAACGAGGACAGTAAAGGGGAATATGATGTGTAAAATTTATTTAATAACATTAAAGAGGATAAAAACAGTGTTGGGTTAACCTTAGTTTTGGATAGGTCAGAGGCATAAGTGTTGATTGAATGTGAAAGTATGAAAAATATTGATGGTACTGGAGCCAGCATAGATGTTGTTGAATGTATGAATGAGAGTGAATGTTTTTCTAAACTAAATGTAAATAAATGTGGTCCAGTAGAGACAATAAATGACACTGGACCTACTGTAAATGAAGGCCAAGTTGACAGTGTAGATGTTCAAACCAGAAATTTAATTGGGAAAATAAACTGGATTAGGAAGTGGGCACCAGATGATTGGCTACTGCACAAATATGATTATTTGGACAGACTAGGCAAACAATATAATAGGGAACAGACTTATTACAATGTGTTGAAAGTGTTTGTGAATGGGGACAATGAGCATGATCAATTAAGGGGATTAGGCATGTGTACCCGAGATCATGATGAGATAAGTGAGGGACTGAGAGTTGTACAGGAGGGGTTATGTGATGAGGAGGAGAAAATACAATTTTTTATGATTCATAATAATGAACAGTGTCATGAAATGGACATTGATGGGTTAAAGTCAGGTTGGGTTAATGAACAAGTACATGAGTATGGGCAAGATGATTGGATCCAATTCCTCAAATATTTAAAAACAGCAGAGCCAGTGGCATGGAAAAAAGAAAATTCTGCTTTTGCAAGAAAAATAAGGGTGTTAAATGCAGGGAACTCAGAATTTGAAGTAATAATTGAGGAGAAGCTGATTATTCAAGATTTATTGGTGATGAAAGGTCTTTGTTTAAATCTAGTGTTAGGAAGTGATTTTCTGTGCAAATATGAAGCTCAGTTGGAATATAAGGATAAAGTGCTAGAATTAAGTCTGGAGGGATGCATGAAGAGGGTGAAATTCAAAAATGTTGTAAGTGATAAAGATTTAATGGCATGTTTACACAAGTAACTGCCATAAACCCGTGTAAATAATGAAGTATGATATTCAATGCATTCTAGATAGTAGGTTAAGAATTTGTGTATATTTATTCTGTAGTCTGTGTTAGTAACTAATTGTGTGTTTAGATTTAAGCATTGGGGTCAAGTTTACAAGAGTTCTTTGTAAATGTTTTTCTTTTGTTGTTGAAATATATGCTAACATCAGATTTTGCAGTTCAACAGTGGTACCTGAAGTAAAGACTGTACATATGTGTATGTGTGTATGCTAACACTAAAGGATAAAGTGGGAGTGTACTGTTTATGTTTGTGTATATGTGAGCAGGGATGGCTATGTGGTGTGAGTTGAGGGGTGACTTGGAGAATGAGAAAGTGGTGGTCATTGAGGCAGGCAGTGGGGTCTGTAGCTTAGATAAATTGTGATGAAGATGTCAGCTGACGGTGTTGCATATGTGAGTGTGGCTGTTTTGGCTAAAGGTGGGTTGGATTGAGAAATGTTTCAATGAGAGAAAGTGTTTGCTCTTTAATGTCTGTCTCTTTTGAGTATTTGGTAGGTGACGTGTTTAATAGGGAACGCTCAGTATTGTTATGTTAAACTGATTCTGATAACACATTTTGGTTTCTTTAATGGTGCTCAACTGTAGACTGAAAAATTTCTGCAACAACAGTTGACGAGAACTATTTTTCTGTCTAGTATGAGTATCAATAGGGTTTGGTAATATTTTATTTAAAAATTTAGATGTTTTGTGATAAACTAATTTTGAGATTAGACTTTAACCTTAGATATTTTATTGTGGGGAGTACTTGTGGAAAGCACATGAGGCTGATGACAGGGATGCAAATTTAACCTCACACCAGTAGAAATAATTTCTTTTGGTGCGAGGGGGTAGGATTTGTATTTATGCTTGTAGGTGTCATTTTGATAGAAGAGAAAATTCTCTATAATAACATTCGTTTGGTAGTATTATTTGTAGTAGGCCACATATTCTCTTGTCTGTTTCATCTGAAGCTATGGCTGATGAGAGTGCAGGCATGGTGGTTTGGGTTGATCTGATAATGACTAACACCAGCCACTTTGAGTTCTTAATTCTGTTGATTTGCATGTTACTGTACATGTCTCAATGCTTAGTTTCAAATGTACCAAGTCTGGATGGCAGAGGGGTGGGATACAAATCCAACCGAATCCTGGTGTCCAGACAAACTATTGTCTATGTTGACTCATGAGTTCCTTCTGCTCTTCCTGTTCCATGTAGGGTGCATATGACGTGTGTGAACAAGAACGCTTGATCCAGTGCCATGAATCTAAGCTGCAACAGCCTGTTGGTTGAAATGACGGAGACATAGGACCATACACCATGGACCAGAGTTGCTGCAACGATGACTCTGGGGTTCTCAGTGTCAAAGTGGTGAGAGATTTCCTTTAAACAAGTGGAGTGTACACCGTCAAAAGTTTTATAGTAATAATTCTAGTTTTTCCATGTAGGACAAGGTCCCCTAAAGACTAAAGGTTAATACTATTATAAATATGGTGCCAATTCTGTATATAAACAACAGGCACACTTAAATTTCATGGATGTAATTAGTTATAGGGATTCTTTTCTAAAAAATATGCACACACTATAAGTGGTCTTAATGGTACAAATATTGGGAAATTTTCTCACTGCCCTGTTCATGTTTATTTATCTATTTATATTTTTGATTTTTGCATTAGTTAAGGTCATAATTGGTATAGTGTTTGAGTCAATCCGATTCAATACTTTTGTAATTTTAAATGGTTTTTGATGCCGCAATTGAGGGTATTGTATTACCGCCCAATAGAAATACTGATAATTAATAACATTTGATAATTAAACAGTATGAAGTTCACTGCAAACATTGACCATGCCAATGCACTAAATGTTACACAATTTTAATCTTATTAATTATGGTAGCAATGTAGGTTCGCAGTTGGGTGACAACATTTATAATTAGGCCAAAGGTACAAATTTTCCATGTTGAGATTTGCTGTGTGCTTGTAGCTGACGGGAGGCCAGCGAGCAGGCCGACGTTGGTGGCTTGTTCCAGCTTAGGATTTTCCAGTTTCGTTTCCAGTTAGGGGAGAGAGGGGCAATGGCGAGTGCCAGGCACAGTGCAGTGCACAGAGTGAAATAAAATATTCTAATACTACTGGCATTTGAAGTAATACAATGCAGTTAGGAACCTTTAAGGCCCTCATTACAAAATAGCCTTTTGATAAATAAACAATACATTAGCTGATATAGTCACATCTGGCATAATATGTTCCATTGACAATGAAAAGTAATAAATTACCAATGAATACAAGACAGTTACACAACTAGCATGGCAATGTTTGTTTATAAAAATAATATATTAACTATTTCTCATTTTATTTTCAATTAATCTTCTTTATTTTATCTATAAGTATTCAGTTAAATCACTTATCTGTGATATAAGAAATTGCACTATTATGATAAACAGTACAAAGGATGTTTACTACAATATAAAACCTAAGAAGAAATTTGTTTAATGTGTAGTGTAATTATTTTGATTTTAAGTATGTGCTGTACGTTGGCAAATCGGTTAGAACAGCTCACATGGGGAAGTTGATTACGTAGAGGAAAAAACCCCGGCAGTTGAGTTTTTGGCACGCAGTTGGTGGTTGTGAGTTTTAAAAAATTAATCATTCCCAATTTTTAACTCTCACCCCGACCTTCACTCTCGCATCCCCCCTCCCTCCCCCGCCAGTGCTGCTGTAGCAGTTTTACAGTCATTCAAGGAAAGTCTACGCCAGGTAGTGTGTCGGTATCCGGGCCATACAATATTAGTCGCGGGACACTTTAACCTTAAGAGTATAGATTGGGATCTCTCTAGTTACATTTTAGGCGGTACAGACAAGCAGTCTTGTGAAATACTTTGGACACGGTTTCCGAAAACTCTCTTGAGCAGGTAAACCGCCATCCCACACTCGATGGAAATATTTTAGACCTTATAGCTACAAACAGG
The DNA here is from genome assembly GCA_026315105.1 of Locusta migratoria. Lineage (NCBI taxonomy): Eukaryota > Metazoa > Arthropoda > Insecta > Orthoptera > Acrididae > Locusta > Locusta migratoria. Next base: position 647,740,268 of record CM048744.1, on the reverse strand, counting down.
CCCGAACTCGTTAGCAATGTATTTGTAGAGACAGGGGTTAGTGATCACGATATCGTCATTGCGGAAATGGTGAGCAAAGTTCATAAACCAATCACGAAGGCTAGGAGTGTGTTTTTGTTAGAAAGAGCCGATAAGCAATTGTTAGGATAGCACTTAGATAATGAATGGCCATCGTTTAGTTCCGGTACAGTGGATGTAGAGGAATTGTGGACTAAATTTAAATGGATTGTAAATAAAGTGTTACAAAAATATGCGTCTATAAAGTCGATTAATAATGTATAATAATAATATTAGAAAGGAAAGACTGTTGCACTCTCGGTTCAAGCGAAGATAAGCAAAAGGTAATAAAGATTCTTCCGTCTATAAAAAGATCTATGTGCGAAGCATACAATAATTACCGGAGCCATACCTTAGCAAAAGTTCTTTCCGAGGGCCCGAAAAAATTCTCGTCCTATATAAAATCGATAAGCGGGTCAAAGCCCACTACCCAGTCATTCGTTGATCATTCCGGGGCAGAAATAGAAGAAAGCAAATAGAAAGTAGAAGTTCTAAATTTAAGCTTTCAGAAATCTTTTACGCAGAGGATTATACAACGTACCATCATTTGATAAACGCACTGACTCAAAAATGGATAACACAGTAACAGGTATTTCAGGTGTAGATAAGCAGCTGAGACAGCTAAATACAAAACAATCTCCTCGTCCGGATGGAACACCTTTTCGGTTTTGCAAAGAGTAAAAGCAAATCTTGAATTCAGTGCAAAGTTCCTAGTGATTGGGAAAAAAGCGCAGGTGACTCCCATTTAAAAAAAACTAAAAGAAATGACTAATGTAGTTACAAGCAAATATCGTTGACATCAGTTTCTTGTAGAATTTTGGAACATATTCTCAGCTCGAATATAGAAAATATCCTTGAGACGCGAAAGCTTCTTTCTATGTATCAGCACTGGTTTCGGAAACATCGATCGTGTGAAACTCAGCTTGCCCTTTTCTCACATGACATCTTGCGAGGCTCGGATAAAGGGCAACAGGCGGACTGTGGTTTTCTCGATTTCAAAAAGGCATCTGACGCGGTGCCACACTTCAGACTGCTAACGAAGATTCGAGCATTTGGAATAGGTTAACAGATTTGTGACTGGCTGGAAGAGTTCCTAAGTAATAGAACGCAGTACGTTGTTCTCGACGGCGAATGTTAATCAGAGACGACTGTATCGTCAGGCGTGCCTCAGGGGAGTGTGATAGGACCACTGTTATTTTCTATCTATATAAATGATCTGATGGACAGAGTAACTTGTAATTTGCGGCTGTTTTCTGATGGTGGTGTGATGTTTGGGAGGGTGTTATCATTGATTGATTATAATACCATACAGGATGACTTAGACAAATGTTTAGTTGATGTGAAGAATGGAAGCTAGCTTTCCATGTAGAATATTGTAAGGTGATACGCATGAGTAGGAAAAACAATGTCATGATGTTCGAATATAGCGTTAGTAGTGAGCTTCTTGATGCAGTCGCCTCGTTCAAAGATCTATGTGTAACATCGCAGAGCGATATGAAATGGGACTAACATGAAAGTTGTAAGGTGGATAGCCGCCTTCGGTTTATTGGGAAGATGTACTTCATTTGTAAAGGAGGCCGCGTATAAAACTCTTGTACGACCGCTTCTTGAGTATTGCTCAAGTGTTTGGGACCCGCAGCAGGTCAGTTGAAAGGAAGACGTGGAATCAGTTCAGAGGCGAGCAGTTAGGTTCGTTGCTAGTAGGTTCGACCGATGCGCCAGTGTCCCGGGTACTCAAATGGGAATCGCTAGAAGAAACAGACGTTCTTTTCGAGAAATTCTGTTGAGTCAGTTTAGAGGGCCGGACTTTGTAGCTGACTGTGGAACGATCTTTCTGCCGCCTACTTACATTTCGCGTAAATATCGTAAAGACAAAATAAGAGAAATTAGGGCTTCTTACAGCAGCATATAGACATTCTTTTTTCTCCTCGTTCTAGTTGGGAGTGGAATTGGTAGGGAAATGCGTAGTAGTGGCACAGTGTACTGTCGGCCACGCACTTTACGGTGGATTGCGGAGTATGTATGTAGATGTAGACCGAAGGAAACGCCCTCGCCAACTGCTGAAGCCCTGCCGGTGCTGAGTACTTTCCCGCGCGGCAGCCCCGGCGGGAACCAGCCCAAAGTCTACCTACAGCCGGCAGCGCTGCCTACATTGCCGGAAGCGCCTGCTGCTACGTCTCAATAGCCCGTGTACTCAGACATCTGCCTCATTTAAGTGGGTAGTCGCCTCACACAATCAATTGAAAAAGCTTTCATCGGTCACTTTGTAATCATGTTAATTTTTGACAATCGATTTGGCCTACGAATTCACCATCATAAAGGCCTTCCCCAAAATAATAATAATAAGTAAAGAAAATAAAATTTCTTTCACAAATATGATGGATACGTCTCACTGAAATAACCAATTTAAACACTTAATAAATAATTGTTACAGAAGAGGCATCAGCATTATACATGGTTTGATCATAACTTGACCAAATGTATATATTGCAAATCAGACTTAAAGTCCTGGTAGAGGTAAGCAGCCGTTATTAATATGACAACAGAAAGGATTCTAAAAAAGCTGATTGGCTGCAATAATGAAGGAGTCCTAGATGTTGTAAAAGAGAAAAATAAAGGATTTTACAACATCTACAACTCCTTCATTATTGCAGCCAATCAGCTTTTTTAGAATCCTTTGTGTTGCCAAATGTATATATTGGTTATTTATGTGAGACATGTCTACCATTTTCTGACAGAAATTCTATTCCTTGTTTGATGATAGCGATTTGGTCATTAAAAGCAGTTACCAAAAATAAAGAAGATTCAAATATTCAAATGTTTGTTAAGCTTAATGCACTTTAACTGCGGCGTCATCAGGCCCTAAACTTACAAATTACTTATGAACTACCTTATACTAAAGACGAAACAAACTTCCATGCCCGAGGGGGCATTTGAATCCTCCACCGTTCAGCCACTGCGGCCAGCTAAACAAGATTCCAAAATCTCAACTGAAAGGACTTCCCCAGGCGTTACCCAGAAAAGCGTTATAGGTCCCGTACTATTCCTTGTGTTTATAAACGATTTAGGAGATTCCCTTAGACTGTTCGCGGATGATGCTGTCGTTTATCGGTTAGTGAAGTCAACAGAGGATCAAAAGCAACTGCAAAGCGATGTAGACAAAATTTATACATGGTGCGAAAATTGGCAACTGACACTAAATAAAGAAAAGTGTGAAGTAATACACATGACCACAAAAAGAAATCCGCTGAACTTTAATTATACGATAAATCAGTCAAACCTTAAGGTCGTAAATTCTACCAAATACCTAGGAGTTGCCGCGGTGGAATAGCCGAGCGGTCTAAAGCACCTCGCTGCGGAGCGCGCGGTTGCTCGCCGTGGAGGTTGGAGTCCTCCCTGGGGCATGGGTGTGTGTTTGTGTTTGTCCGTAGGTTAGTTTACCTAGGTTTAAAGTAGTTTGTAAGCTACGGACTGATGGCCACGCAGTTTGGTCCGATAGATTTACAAACATATGAACATATATGAACCTAGGAGTTACAATTACGAACAACTTAGACTGGAGAGAACACACAGAAAATATTGTGGGAAAGGCGAACCAAAAATTAGGTTTAATTGGCAGAACCCTTCGAAGATGCACCAGCTCCACCAAAGAGACTGCCTACATCACACTTGTGCGTCCTGTCCTGGACTACTGTTGCCCATTGTGGGACCCTCACCAGGTGGGACTGACGAAAAATATTGAGAAGGTTCAGACAAGGGCAGCACGTTTTGTTTTATCACTTTACCGGGGGGAAAAGCATCACGGAAATGTTGCACGAATTAGGGTGGAAATCATTAAAGGAAAGACGTTATTCATTGCGGCGTGATCTGTTTGCGTTGTTTCAATCACTGACTTTTACTTCTAAATGTGAAATTATTTTGCTAGCGCCGTCTTACTTCGGGAGACATGACCATCCCAATAAAATGAGAGAAATCAGATCAAAGACGGAACGATTTAGGTGTTCTTTCTTCCCGCGCGCTATTAGAGGATGGAACGTTAGAGAAAAGTTATGAAAGTGGTTAATGAACCCTCTGCAAGGCACTTAAATGTGATTTGCAGAGTATCTATGTAGACGTAGATGTAGATGTAAAGGTCTATGAGCTGGATTAATATTCAAACTGGTATAAATAAAATAATAAAATTCTAAACTTTTATGATATGCATCAGGAGAGTAGAGCTATTCTTCATTATTCTATACAGTTTCGGATTCAAACGCTTGCCGTACAACTTCATGGTCTTTGAAATACCATCCGCAAATAACTTTGCCACCTGTGAATATAACCAACATGTCAGTGCGTATTAAGCCACTGCGCAGGCTGATGTAGAAATGCCGATGCTGCCCCCACTACTTTTCGTGCTACGCACAAACGGAAACAACTTTATAGGCATCCGTCGTAAATATATCGGTTGTCGCCTCCCTGAGTCCAGTCCATCTAGATTCAACAAAACTAGGTCGTAGAGTAGCGGAATTATGTCTATCTGTAATAATGAAGAAGTTAAAGAGGTGAAGCAGTTATGAGTCCATAGACTAGTGTGAACACCACAGTGCTTTACTATGTATTTAGCTATCCGACCTTTCGCCGACCTTTGTACTTTACTCAGTCAGTTGACCCCAATCACGGTGCATTTCCGCATTCTTTAAAATCAATGAAGGTAGCCAGACGTAAAAGAACTCGTAAAGTCAGGTAAAAATCATAGCAGTGATCTGGGATCCAACCCGGAAACTCTAAATTCATAGTCTGACAGTCTGACACTCAAACGAAACTACGTAAAATGAACTTCCTAATGATAACAGACTCCTGTTTACCGGATAACGTAAGCAGTACTTGCATTTCCTCGAGAAATAAAGCTAAGAAATAAAGTTTTTGTATACAGGTGCACCCGCGGCCGGCTATAACCATCCAGGAGCCCCGGGCGAGTCGCCCTCTTGGCGCCGTTTGTTAGATAAACAGTGAATCTGGCAAGTGATTTGCAACAAGGTATTTCACTGTTTTCTAGAAATCGTCTTAAATGCTTAATTAGGTCGAATAATGCACATGTTATGTTTTCTTCTCGGGAATTTGAGTATTTTACATAAATAGTATACAGGGTGTCCCAGCTATCTTATCCACCCAAAATATCTCTGGAACAATAGCAGCTATTTGAAAACGACTTTCACTGGTATCAATGTACGGCTGGGGCCCATGAATGTACATATTTGGAAACAGTCTAAAACGAAAGCAAATGTGTTTTGTAACACAAACTTATGTTTTTTTTTTAAATGGACACCCTATATTTTTTCTTCAGCAATCCATAGCATGACAAATCACATAAACAATGGCGTTGATTGCATCGCAATATTCCAATTACATCTCGAGATATTGCGACGCGAAGTTGACGCTTGAAATAGCCAACTTCGCGTCGCAATATCTCGGGATGTAATCGGAATATTGCGATGCAATCAACGCCATTGTTTATGTGATTTGTCATGCTATGGATTTCTGAAGAAAAAATATAGGGTGTCAATTAAAAAAAAAAAAAAAAAAAAAAAACAGAAGTTTGTGTTAAAAAACACATTTGCTTTCGTTTTAAAATGTTTACAAATATGTACATACATGGGTCCCAGCCGTACATTGATACCGGTGAACGTCGTTTTCCAATAGCTGTTATTGTTCCAGAGATATTTTGGGTGGACAAGATAGCTGGGACATCCTGTATACGATGATGTTTACAATAAAGCCAGTAAAATGTTAACTGAATACGATGTAAATCTAAATAGTAAAGTCTAACTATCAGATTAGTGAGTTCTAACTAGGACAATGTTTACAATGACATCAAAGGTGGCTTAGACACATACATTGGTAATGATCTCACAAATTGCTCCTTATTGGACTCACATTTACTGGCACATTTTTGCTTCCATTATCGTGTACTTTCAACCGTGTAAGTTTGCGCCATGCTTATTGATACACCCTGACGCTCTTTTTGAGATTTGTGTTTCCTGTAACAGCACTGTTCAGCTTAATGCTCCCGCTGTCGTAACATTCAGTATATCAGTGATATGTTGTTTGGGTATTCATGTTGTGGAAAATTGTCAAAAAACTATTGCATAGTACAGCACCGTACAAATACGTCGACAAAAACTCCAGAAAAACTGTTTTCGCATGTTCCAAACTACACGAGTAAGCTAAAATGTTGTTGAAACACGCTTGTAGATACCAAATAAGATAGCGATCGCGTCGTGCATTTATTCGTGTGAGGATTCTATTTATTCACTGTTATTTATCATGGTCTGCATGTGCAAACTTTTTAAGGTTTATTATCTACAGAGTAGTGCGCTAATGTTGTCATTTGTATTACTACTCACCCGACTCCAACTGACAAATTACTGACATTTGAGTTTAAATGGTAGCACTACCGAAACACGCTGTCTTTTGGGTGGCGCTGTATTATTAAAGTACTTTAGGGGAGTATTATCGATGAAATCATTACATGCACTGCATGATCTGCTAATTGCTGTGGAAGAGCCATTAAGTCACAGATATTGGAAATAAATCCATTCGTATTAATTAAATGATAATGTAATGCCTATTTCACAGTCCGTATTTTCTTTCACTTAGACTGACAGTTACTTTCGGTGGTGGACGAGAGATGGTGTGGTTGAATGGGCGCTCCCTTGTTGGAGTTCGTGAAACAAATAAGAGTGCTGTGGCTGTGGTAGTCTGGCTGCTTGCGACACCAGACAAAGCTCACGTGAAGCGTGAATGGCTGCAGTCAGTAGGAAGGTTGCAGTCACCACTCATTCATGTTGAATGTTGAATGAGGCTGAAACTATTTAACTATTTTCTAAGAGTGGCAGAAAAAAGGGATGCCGAAATCATTTTGTTTTAAATATGATTTCTCTTATTTTATTATGCTGATCATGTCTTCGTATGTCGGAAGCCATGATGTTTTCACATTTGGAGGAGAAAGTTGATGAAGGAAATTTTGCAAATAGATCTCGCCGCAACGATTCATGCCTTTATTTTAATTTCTACCACAACTCACACATTTCTGTGACTCTTTCTCCACTATAGGTTTGACTGGTATATAGGTATTTAGTTGCAAATTTGACTGATGTATCGCGTAAATGAAGTTTAAAGGATTTCGTTTACTGCTCATATGCATGAATATACAATTTTTATTATTTAGGTTTTAAATGTTTATAACCGTATGGGACTTAACAACTATGGTTATCAGTCCCTAGATTTACAAACTACTTAAACCAACTTAAATTAAACTAAGGATAACAGACACGCCCATGCCGAAATGAGGACTCGAACCTTCGACGGGAAGCAATAACGTTATTTGCCTTAAAGCACTCTGCCATTCCATCGCGGCAGTATTTATGGTTAAGAGCCAATTTTTTGACCATGTAGATACTCATCTAAACCGTTTTAAAGGTGTCTTTGATCATCCGGTGACTTTATTAACCGGTGATAAAACAGCATCATTCGTGAACAGTCTAAGAGAGATGCTCAAATTGTCTCCTAAATTGTTAAGGAACGCCTGATATCATTTGTGTTGTACTCGATGATTTTCCCTCAATTACTACGAACTGTGACCTTTCTGTCAACGAATAGTGAATCCCATCGCACAAATGAGACGCTATTCCATAGGCACGCAATTTGATTAGAAGCTGCTTCTGAGGCAGCGACGAAAGCCTTCCGGAAATCCAAAAATATGGATCGATTCGAGAACGCTTGTCTATAGCACTCATCACTTCGTGTGACATACAAAATATTATTTAAATCGCACAGATTTTTATATTAGTTAACTTCCCTATCACAAACAAATCTCAATTTCATTTTAGTATTTCATTTTTAATTCAGTTTTAGCCCGAGTGCGAATCTCATTTTCCTGTGAATCCTGTATTCGCTACAGCGAAGCAATTTTGTCGAGCATACTCTGACAACTCATTAACGAATTTTATTGCATCGCCTTCGCTCTCTTCCTGTGACGCCATTTTAATAGCTATATTCGCGTCAATAAGCTGCTGAAATGGCGATTCGCTTAATTACAAGACGATGATTTCCGTCTTCAGAAGGAGAAATTTCTCTTTCGAGATATGCCAGACGAGTATCAGTACCACGTTGTATACACCACGAAAACTGAGAATGTTTCTTGTATCATTAGGTGCTGATCCGTATTCTTGTGGCAAAACAAAATTCTTTTTCATAACACACTAGTGTTCAGAAAAAAGGAAAAAATAATCTGAACACCTCGAAAGACAAGAGATAGGATGTTCATATTCATAGGACGTATTGAATTATTACTATTTGTATTCAGTGGCTAAAGCCCCCCCCCCCTTCCCCGTTAGGTCCGAAAGATGTCTTAATTTTATTATTTTCTATTGTTTTTATTTTTTTAAATAGGTGGACACCGGAAATTTGAAATGATACAAATGTAATAAATCACAACGTAACTATAATTTGCCAAGCAGAAGTGAACATGAAAATGGATTGCCAATGCGATGCCGCCTCTGAGAACGTGTGCTGCTGTTACTGAGAGCTGTTTTAATGCCGCCGCGACTAGCTGTGATGCTGCCGCTGTTGTTACTGTTATGCTGAAGTTACGAGCCGATTGTTCGTACGCGGCGACCCGCTGCTTAGCAGCTCAACTGCGCCACCGAGTGGAATCTTATGAAGGCCGCCAAAAACTATAACAACAGTGATTTTTACTTCAATTTTTACACGTGGAGGCTTACATAAATTAAACAGTTATATCATCGGCGAGCTTCTTATGTTTCTGATAGCGAATGATAAGAGCCTTTTACCATTAATAAATTCAGTAGGTTAACATTCAGAAAATAACTCATCGGTTGCAATGCTAACCATGGTTTTGGCTACAACTAAGGAAGTCTTCATAAAATGTAAAAAAATATTAGTTCCGTGAAATGGACAATAGTTCTTGATCAACAGAGCTCTCGTTCAAGTTACTTCTGATGAAGGCTTCCTTAGTTGACGCCGAAACCATGGTTAAGTAATAAGATGTTTTAGATGTTTGTATAGCTTATTGGACTTAACTACGGGGTCATCAGTCCTTAAACTTACAAACAACTTATGAACTAACTAACACTAAGGAGGGGGGATTCGAACACCAGACCGTAGTGGCCGTGCAGAGCGTGACTGGAGCGCCTCAGTCCCCTCGGCCACCGCGGCCGGCGTTAAGTAATCAACCTGTAGCTTTGAAACCGGCGAGCTTTATTTTTCAATGTCAATCTTTCACGAACGGTTGCTGTCTGAACAGCATTGTTTAAAATTGTGGGAAATTCTGAAGGCTTTATTTTTAAAAATGAGCCCCCTGCCCCTCCACGCTTCCAGAGCGAAATCCTGGCTGCACCAATGTTTAGATTAATACGTTATGCAGAAATGATTAACGCTAGAACCACGTCGAACCGCCGGTTGAAGGTGAATATCGATATCGCGACCCAACACACCGGTAAAATGTGCATGCATCTGTCTTTGACATTATAAACTGAAGGTAAGGGTCAGCGCGACTTTAATATAAATAAGGGATGCCTCTCAAACATATTCGCGAACCCTACTGTTAAATCATTGAGGTTGAAAGAGGGCGCATTATTGGTGTGAGAGAAGGCGTGGTATCCATCCGCGAAATTGCTGCTCGTGTGGAAGGAGTGTGTGCAGGAAGGTTTACGGAGGGCCGTAGAACACTACGAGGTAGGTCAGGTTGCACCAACCAAACCACCCCACCGAGATGATGCCTGATCCGAATGGCATTGAAGGACAGATGTGGCTCCTCCTCGACTATGATGGAACAGTGGAATACATCGTTCACTGTCAGGGCTGACAGTTCGTCGCCGTTTATCACGACGTGGGTTTCTCCGCGTAACTGTGACGACCGTAATCATGTTGGATGACAGAAGCGGTCTACATTACAGAAGCTCCGGTCGGGTGACGAAACTGCGCGCTGTCACCAACCCAGAAGGCATCGACCCTGCAACAAGGTTCGGTCACATGACGAAGCAGCATGCGGACATCGACCCTGAGGAAGGAAGGAGGAAGGAAACTTAGGGTTTAACGTCCCGTAGACAGCGTGGTCATTAGAGGCGGAGCTTACGCTCGGATTTTCGGTGAAGGATAGGGGAGGAAATCGGCCGTGCCCTTTGAAAGGAACCATCCCGGCATTTGCCTGGAGCGATTTAGGGAAATCACGGAAAACCTAAATCTGGATGGCAGGAGGTGGATTTGAACCACCATCCGAATGCAAGTCCAGTGTCTTCCCATTGCACCACCTCGCTCGGTCTCGACCCTAAGGCGCTGACCCGATCTGGATGGTTCGAGCGCCGAATTCAGCGCTGGAGTGACTCGTCATGAGTCACAGCTGGGCGATAATGTGCCGCCCATGCTGTCTCACTCGTCTTTATCGTCATGAGACAGTCTCAGCTAGGTGGTAATATGCCACCCAGTCTGTGTCATTCGTCGACATCGCCATAAGGTCAGTCGCAGCTGGTACGTCGTTCGGTCTGTGCCACGAGTCGCCGTCGTCATCGGAAGGAGTGCGGTGGTCAGCGGTAGCGCGCACTGCCTGTGCCGCTCGCCGCGACATCTGAATAACGTCTGACACCGAGCCTCGATCCCCGGACTCGGACGCCTTCACTGGCCGACCACGCCGCCGCCGTAAGCCGCGAGGCGTCCCAGTCCTCGCCAGACAGTACGACGCCGCCACGATGCAATACGCAGCCTTCTCGCCGCCGCCGGCACACGCTGCCGCCCTTCCGTCTGCAGGGGGCTCACCGACGCCTGACGTTACACCGTCACACACAGCAGGGCCGCGGGACAGAGGCTGTGGTTCTCTGACACCGTAGTTGCCGTTCGCCGCAGCGGCGCATTCCACCAGACGCCTGTGTCAGCGCAGACAACTCCGACGGCGAATGACCGGCCACGCGCGGAATATTACATGGTTAAAATGGCTAACCTGACGCGTCGTAATGTTAAATATAATTTCATTTTTGTATAGGAACCATTGTTTAACTCCAAGCCATGACCATCCAGCAGCCGAATTCCACAGCCCACAAAACCTGTGAAGTGCACAACCTTGTCCCTTTACAGCTAAATGGAACGACGTCGCCGGCCGCGGTGGCCGAGGGGACTGAGGCGCTTCAGTCACGGTCTGCACGGCCACTACGGTCGGGGATTCGAATCCCCCCTCGGGCATGGATATTTGTGCCGTCCTTAGTTGTAGGTAGTTCATAAGTAGTTTGTAAGTTTAGGGACTGATGACCCCGTAGTTAAGTCCCATAAGCTTGACAAACACTTGAACATTTGGAACGACGTCACTTGGGAGAGGAATGGCAACAGTCAGTTTTGTCGGACGAGTGCAGGTTTTCTTTGTTTGAAAGGGATGACCGAGTTTCATTCGCTGCAGTCAGGGCAGCGGCTTCACAGTGATAGCAGAGAAACAAGGCACGCAGCGGTTTCACGGTGACTGCAGAGGCACGTGGCGCACAGCGCCACCTAACGGCCTTATGGTGTGGGGTGGTACTGGAAACAACGACCAATCACCATTGATGCTGCTCGAAACACTTCAATTGTTTCACCTACGTGAATAATATTCTGCGCCTAGTAGTGTATTCCTCCTGCACGAAACAAATATTCAAATGTTTGTAAACCTACTGAACCAAATTGCTATGGTCCTCAGCCCCTAGAATTACAAACTACCCGTCAAATCAATTAGGGGATCTGTTGATATGTCCAGGTTTAGAAGTATTGTCATCGGTAGAATGAACTAAAATCGACGTCTTTCTGACGTTTCTACCGAATAGAGACAACATTACGGCAAGCACTTGGGTTCAGATAGTGAAGTGAGCAGGTAGTGCAATTCCACAATAACGTGACATCGCTATAGCATGCAAAATCCTAGGGAGACTGGAAGCGGGACAGGCACAGAGAGAGGGGGCTGCAGCTGTAGGAGTGTCCCAAAGTGTAATTTTAGTCACCAGGAACCGTTAAAAGAAGGCAAGAGATGACTTAACAGCCCGTCGAGACAGGAGGTAGAATGCAGCTTAGCAGCAACAAACATTCCAGGTAGCAACAGGACGAGCAATATCAACACAGTCCGAAATGGCCTTCGTGAATGTGGCCTCTACGCACGGAGCACTATAGCCCGCAGAAACTGGGCGGAGGAACATCAGGATTGGAATCGTAATGAATCAACATTTTGTTGTCTTCTGGAGAGAACGTGGAATAATCCTGCTTATATGCAGGAAACATCACCATATCATGGTCGTGGACGAATGGTTTGGGCAGGGTTTTCCTACGGGCGAACGTACGTACTTCTATGTCGTTCAGAATGGCGCTTTGATTGCTCACAGGAGTAGATACGAGATCCTTCCACCTTTTTTGTGCTCTACGGTAGTGGACGTAGCGGAGGATAACATGCTGGCAAGTTTGGGAATTGAACGAGTGAAGTGGTCAGCTTCTTCTCCAGAATTAAACGCATTTGAGCTTGCCTGTGATGTACTTGGCAGACTCATTGCAGCCAGACAAGCACCTCTCAAAACGGTTGAAGTTCTTGATAATACACTCTTGGGAAAATGGTCAAATATGTCCCAAAATCTGATTGATAACCTCGTAGTGTCCATGCCACACAGGAGTGCACTGAACTGGCCGTCTGAGGCGTTCACACGCCGTATTAGAAGGCAATGAGAATGACGTCTTCACTATTATATTAGCCCCATGGTGCCTCGTTCTAAGTAAACGCCATGTAAATTTCAAAAAAGAGATGACGCAAAATATATCGTACTGTAGCTCACCCAAATTGTGGTTGTAACCAATATCATTACTACAAATTTATTGCGTATGATATCTCAACTGATTCCCTAATTATTTTGAGCAGTGTACTTAACCTAACGTACACTAAGGACAGCACACACACTGTCTCACACACGCACACACACGCACAAACACCCACCCACACCCCCCCCCCACACACACACAAAGAGAGAGAGAGAGAGAGAGAGAGAGAGAAAGGACTCCAACCTCCAACAGGAAGGGCCGCCCAGAGAGCAGCATGAAGCCTTAGACCACGCGGCGATTTTGCGGCCGTTCGCCGTCGGTGGTTCGAGTACCCTCTCGAGCATGGGTGTTTGTGTTGTCCTTAGTTTCTCTTAGTTTGTTTGTAAGCTACGAACTAATTAATCGAGCAGTTGAGTCCGATAGCTTTACAAACATTTGAACATTTGATTTGATGTGTCTCGGGCTAGCTGTAGCCTCTTTGTAACAAACAAGGTCGTAATAAGTGTCGTCCATTGGTCATAGAATCGATAACATAGTGTGCGAGATTGTTAGAGTTTCTTTGTGTTTGGTGTACTATGTGGCTTCCCTGTGTTGCGATTGGGCGAGTACGTGTATTCAGGCGGCGATGTCAGTAGAAAACCACAGTAGTAATAACCACGGAAAAGCCCTTGGCGAGCAAGGTACAGTCTTAGACAAAAAAATTGATCGCCGGCCGGCCGACGCAGAATGCTAAGTCCGCCGATGTGCACGATCTGGCAACACTGTAGAATGCGGTACTGTCAGGAGGAAGTGTTATGACCTTCTCGAGACGGTTCTGTGCTATGTGACCGCGTGGTCTCGCGGTAGAGTCGCGTTTACAAGCGTATATGTGAGCAGTCGCGAGATCGAATCCAACCACCTTCAATTTCTTTTTTTAAACCGCAAATCGGCTGTCTTCGTTATCAATGTGGAAGAACCTCAAATATAAAAGCGAAAAGTCCCAGAAATAATTACACTAAAGGGCTCGCTGCTGCATCAAAACTGAACTGTTTACTCTCGGGAGTAGTGGGCACCGGCTACGGCGACGCGCCAGCGGCCGCATCGCGGCTGCCGCCTGCGGACTCTGTGACAGCGGCGCGCCGCTATGAGTTTTTTTACCGGCTGTTATATCCTTACCTCAAGTTCTGGTACTTATATTACAGTCACATACTGAATTTTTCTGACATATATGAACATGATCTAAACGTCGTAAAGTAGAATCAGTATAAAGGGTCATAGGAGTGACTATTACCACATTTTTCTTGAACGTCATCAGGCCGCTCAATCAGGATTCCTACTCACGATTGTTACTAGTAACGAGTTATGATGCTCCCATGCTGACATCTTAAGAAGAAATTAATGACTGAGTACTAAAAGATTGTTATACTCAGCAAAATGCAACCACAACGACAGGGTGCGCCCATTTTTCGCAAACAACTGAGACACCATTTAGTCCCACTGTAAGGACAAACGACCAAAAAAATTACATCATGTGTTAGTACTACACTATAATAATTCCCGTTCATTTCACAAAGAATACATCGGATAGTGTGCTTTGGAAGTCACCCATTCCGCACCTACTCTTTCGATCATATGTCCTCAAATGTTTATCTTTCCTGCCCCTACTCGAATAACCTTCGACAAAAATTATTTCCAGACGAAAATACACGTCGAACATCAATTGGCGTCATAATTAGCTTGGAATCAGTTCGATTCTAAAGGTAGAGATATGGTAAACTACCAGAAAGTTGTCAGACTTTCGCATAATCTGATAGAATATAGCAAGTAACCACAAGAGGTTTCTTGTTGTTTCGATGTGGATTCGTGCAACTCCTGTCACGAAAACAGGTAAAAAATTCTACTCGATTGAGACCCGAACCAGTGACCAAAGCCACCTCTCCGTGGCAGACGACAACTTTACCCCAGAGCTAGCGAGGAGCTGTGCACGCCAGTTCTTTCCTACTGCCACATACATCAGTAGAACACATAACTCGCAACGTAAGAGACTAGTTGGAATTTCGCCGTGTAAACAATTTTCTGGACCCAAAAGCATGAACAAATAGCCTTCTGTCGCCTCTCGACTGACAAACCAGTCAGATTATTCAATGGGCATTACAGGAAACATCAAGTGAATTTATGAGCATAGTTCTGTGCCAACCAGGAAGTAAGACCTCGGTACCAGCGTTGACAGACTTACACTGCGATGTTGCCAAGCTTCAGTCATACTATCAACAGGAAGAATAAGAGCCGAGGTGATTGCCAAGCGAGCTCGACAGAGACTTAGCTCGCGCCTCGCGCGCCTGGTGGGGATCCGAACACCTAAAGTATATGTCAATGAGCCATGCTCGCAATTCCGTAACTAGCTTTAATGAGTCGATCGTTGTCACTAATAAAAATATACAGATGCACCGACCTCTAACATAGTAATAAGTGTCTCAATTATTTGCGTATTCTGTCTTAAGCGCAATGACAACAAAAGTCATTCACCAGTGCTGTTTAACATTTCTTCGAGCATTTCCATTGATTATACTGAAAACATTAGATGTAAACGTCAGTTTCCTTTAGGATTATAGACTCAGAAAGTGTCTTTCTTGATATCGCTGTCAGAGGCACAAACGAACGAAGAGAGGCAAACAAACGAAGATAAATCAAAGCAGCATTGTTTTCAAGATGTGAACATTTCTGGGAAGTCTTCGTAACATGGTGTGCAAAATAAGAAGATCTTCTGTTATACAAAAATAGAATTAGGGACAGTGATGTATAGATTAAATTATCTTTACGTCAAACTGACATCGAGTCTACAAATATTGCAAAAATGATACTATCACCTGTTGTATAGATTCCCATCAAATCCCCCAACAGAAACGAGCAGCAGATATACTGAAAGCCGTTTGATGACATTCAGGCAGAAAGAACCCTAAATCCAAAATAACTATGGGTTAAGAAGCAGAGCATAGTGCTGATATTATATGCAGCAGTCGCAAAGTGTTTTATTTTTAATTATGTTTTTACCCCAGCCGTTTTCATATAAATACAAGCTCCAAGCTCCCACAATATTCATATGAGAACCATTGGGCCGTAATATGATGACACAGTTGATCAGATTGTTATAGAAATTTCAGTGAATTTGGCGTTATCCATTGGCAGCATAGACAAATTGTCACTATTTCGGAATATATGACAGTTCTGTTACGTTCTGTTGCTCAACAGTTAGTGAACAGTTTCTACACCTTGGCACGTAACACGAACCCATCAGATGCCAATTATATGCAGCTAAATTTTATAATTTGATCTTCCTACGAACGATTTAAATTATGTTGCGACAGTGTTATTACTTACTGAAAGTGTTCAAAAAGCATGAGTATATCTCTTCTCGTTCACGTCCACTTCCTGCTCTCACCCCTACGCCCACTGTAGAGGTCTAATAAATGACACAAAGTTCAGGTTTATATCTACATTAATGGGGCTATTGATGTCAGTTTTCCCGACAGTATTCTGCTATTGTTCTGAAGATGAATACTCAACGTAAATAGTAATATTCAGTTGGATGAATAGCTGAGGTGTCTATTTCAGTTCCACAAACCAAAAAAATGGTGAAATTAAGCGAATAAAAAGCGTCTATAAGCAAATAAATAAAAATGAAATAACAGTTAAAGGAAATACTTTCTTGACCTACAGACCACTGCAATACAAATTCTTGGATTTCACAGAAATGAATTACTTAAGCCCTACTTTTGTTTTGGTGCATTTCACTTGCACTAGAGAAGGGATAATACATGCGAACATTACATTACTATTACATGTCCTGGAACTCCGTCGATTATTACCGAGTTGACAATCACTTTCAGTATGATATTCGTTGTTTGAGTCGGATTAAAGGGGCTTTACGACGTCATTTTATTAATCGAATTCTTTAAACTTATCGATAGTTGCAGGAAAGTGAATTCAAGTAGACAGCGGTAATATTGAAAATTTGTACCGCAGTGATAGTGGAACCCTGCTTTCTTTTTCCTAATAGAGCTATTCTTTGCGGTCGTTGGATAGTTTTTATTCTATGTTGATTGCTAAGATTGATCTCAGTTTCCGTTCCTTAAAAAAGACAACAACAAAAAATTACAGATGCGGTCACTCCTCTGAGCCGAGCGAGCTGGAAGAATCGCCTCTGCTATTTATGCAAATAATATTCAATATGCTTCAAGACTTTCAAAACATGTTGTCACTGAGTCTCATATAGGTATGACAGTAGTGGAGATAGTTCGAAACGTATGTATGGTGCGATTTATTACTTTTGTGCTAATCACCTCACAAAAGAGATTTCCCGTTTCAAGAAAGATCTTTCCGGTATTCATGATTTTACACATGAAGGAAGACTCAATAACTCAGGTACGTCATGAACTATGATGAGTTGACCATCGTGCGACGTTGTTACTGGTCAGACGGGATTCAAAAGATGGGAGCAGGAGTATTGCACACACACTTTCAAAGCGACAAAATCCAAATTATTGCTTTTGCACATAAACGTCATTAGTGCACTCATTAAGTGTAATACTCGTATTAGTGACTAATTCTGTATCCTTTATGTTATCTTCTTAAATGGCTGGTAGCTCTATCAAAATAGGGTTAAAATTCTGATATACAGAGGGACTGGTACCATGACCTAAAGCAGCCCTCACTTAAGAAGTAGACAGTCATCTCAGGGCTACTGACGCGCTGCTACGTCTCACTTCCTGCTTGTTCTATTGGTGGTTACAACTAATCGCCAATTTACGCATGGTATGACCTCCTTGCACTTGAAGTAGAAAGTAATGCGCCGACGTCGCACCGTTAAAGAAAGTAACTGAGATTATTCACCAAACAGACAGGTAAATATTAAGTGACTTTATCATGTTTCTATGTCATACCGGAAGTAACGGCGGTCACGCCGGTGCCAAAGAGCTCTCAAACTTGCACTGCGCTCAAAACAGAGACTTACCGAGATTTCAATACGTTCAACTAGCTTAGCATTGAGCTCATTTTCCATAGAGTGCTTCTGAGTCGGTGCACGGTATAGTTACGAACGATGTCTCCACCCTGTCACAATATTCAAATGAGAATTGTAGGCGTTTAGTACGACGGCACAGACAGGCAGACAGATCTTGTAGAGACTATTCATGCGCTACTAGTTCTTGACACTTAACTACGTCGGTTTGTAGGACTTATTTTCGGCCCGTGAAAGAGTTTTGCAGTAGCGGGTAAATAAGCATTCACATTCTGGTACCACTAGGGTTGCCAGATCTCCGGGCGCCGCCCGGAGTGCCCGGGTTTGGAATGAATTCTCCGGGTCTACGGGCCAGTGACTCATCTCCGGCGTGACTGGTAACCTTCATCCTAACTTTTTTTTTACGACGCTTTTTAAGTACTATGCTCATGTAGCGACGATCTACATCGAACTTAACGTAACTTAAACTAAGGACACAACATCCATGCTCTAGGGGGGGATTCGAACCTCTGGCGGGAGCAGCCTCGCGCACGGTGGCAACTGCGCTGCTAGCTGTCAGAGCTCAACTCTCGCCGTACATAGTATAGCACTGTCGATCAATTCACTATACAATTCGCGATCGTTTTTGATATCCTGTGCTTCGGTGTTCAATGTTTAATTGATATTACATTAGAACGTCGATTACCCGAACTAATTAGGGAACGTGGGTGTTCGGAAAACTGGTTTATTTGAATAATCTTATCTCTCATAGAAAGGAAGCACTATTACGTTTAATCATTTTATGCCCTCAAGTTTACTTCTTTACGCGGCAGCAAGTGGTCGTAACAGGGAGCAGACGCTAAATGTGCCCCTTCTCTTCACATGGAGCCAATGGGAAGCTCTTCTTGGTGGCGGACGATCCTTCACAATGCGCGGAGAAGCAAGCGGCAACTCTTCCAGGGCGCTGCTGTTGATGTGAGCAGCTTTGATGCTGCCGCCACTTCTGCTGCCACGCCGACTGAAGTGTGCCGATTGTTGATCCACAGCAACTGGCGGCCTGGCCTGAGCTGCGGCATGTGAAGTGAAGGCCACCCCTAGCAATGTTCCACCGGGGGGATACTTACTCGGAGGGAGGAGATGATTAGTGTTTGTTTTAGTATTCACGTGTAATCCTGGTTTGGGTGGGGGGGGGGGGGGGAGAGTTGGTCGCAGTTGGGGGGGGGGGGTGAGTCATTGGCCAAGGAGGAGGGGGGCACGTCTGGTCTCCGGGCCTGCCTCGAGTTCAATCTGGCAACCCTAGATACCACACACATAACCAGACAAATAATATGCCAGTTAATCGCAGTGAAATGCAATATGACCGTGTGTTTCTGGCAGCGACTATCTTTTTCGGTTTTTCTATTTTCTGTTTTGCAGCAGTCTGCCAGCTCGTTTTGGAAGTGAAAAAGGATTTTTGCAGTCCACCACACCTTAATTCACACACACTCCCTTTCCAGACAATGACAATTGCAACCGGAAATGTTAAATAAAATATGACACTAGATGCAATTCCATACCTACCCAATCTGCTTCTCGTTGTCAGCTTTTTTGTTTATTGTACTTTTATTCTGAAGACACAAAAGCCTCCATTCTTACAGCTCCACCAATCAAAATGCAGTTCAATGACTGACATAAATTCGTTTCTAACAGATGAACAATATTATAGTAGTAACTGGCAAGTGTGGCGAATTCTACGTCATCTGACGATTACGAACTCAGGTGTTTCGTAGGATTCTTGTAGTTGATGTTGCAGTCGTACCCATTTAAAATACAAGAATATTAAAAGCTTTCGGCTTTAAACATACTTTGTGGTGGGATTTAACTGTATGGTTTCAGTTGCAGCAGTACGCAGGTGGTGATATATTGTCGAGTCTGTGAAGATTCTCTCATTTCTTTAGTGCAGGCTAAGTTAGAAAGCTGCTGTTAGAATTATTGAAATGAAGTGATCATATGGCATTATTGTCCGGGACATCCCAGGTGGGATTGTTCGGCCGCATTACTATTTAATCTCAAATTTAACATTCTGCAATAATAATAACAAAATAACAAAAGATAGGAAACAACTCGTCGTAAAGACGAACGCTGAGTCACAGGCAGACACAAATAAGACATTCACATTCAGACAATTTAAATTTTATGCCGCAGCCTTCTTCAGAAAGAGAAACATTCAAACACACAATCACTCAAGCATAACGTATCCCCACACGTCAGCCATCGCTGGCAGCTCAGCACACCCTGACATACGACAACACATTTCAAGCTCGTTTTGCTCATCCTTAGGCGTTTATGCGTTCTGATCCGTTAGTTAAAGAAATTGTCTTAGCATCAGTTTCGTTCAGTCTCCCCTCTAGTGAGGTTATTTTAGTCTCAGACGGAAAGCGGTGCTAGTGAGTGAACATTGAGGCGCTATGCTACAAAGCCGAGGCCGTTCCCCGTCGGGGGCTCTAATCCTCCCTCGGGCATGTATGTGTGTGCCGTCTTTAGTATAAGCTAGTTCATAAGTAGTTTGTAATTTTAGGCACTGATGACCCGCAGTTAACTCTCACAGGCCTTAGAAAAAAGAAAAAAGTGAGAGAACAGAAATCGATGCCCAGTGGTGCCTTCCACTAGCGTAAAGAAATGTCTCGTCATGTGTCCTGATTGAAATCATGGCCTATATGGGTAGCGGATAGTGTTACTTTCTTCGTTTTTGCGTGACATCGTGTAATACACATTTTATAAGCCACTTGATCAATCATGATAACTACATCTTACACTTCATCTTCGTCCATGGCACAACAACGAATTACGAAAATAGGTTTTCCATGCTGTAAATTACGAGAGACATTGTAATTCACTCTTCAGATGAGCTCGTTGTAGACGAAGACGTAAACTTCCTAGGATTATTGATTATTACACACGAATTATATTTAACTGTTTGTCAGACAATAAACGTAATGGCACTTCAGCGGTATTCATTCGTCAGGCATTGATTGTGAAGAGGCCAAAACATGTCAAATATTTGTGTCTCGGAGTGGGAAGTGTATTTATTCAAATAACTAATGGGTCATACATTTCCTAACAGTGGAAATAATGCAGCAAACTGATTACTTAATTGTAACATACAAACTTGTGTAATGGCTAACATTTCAACTGTGTAGCAGACGGTAATTTGCCTAAGCAATTATTTGCAGAATTCATTATTTACCATACGACTTAACTTCGTCTCTTCTTATTCCTATTAAGACAGGTGTATCGTATATTGGACTGGAGCAGACAAACGAGTGTTTTTTTTTTCAAACGTTAAGGGTTCTTGGTTCCATTCTCTGCATGTTCTTGATGGTCTGATGGTCATAAGAAATCTGATTTAAGTAATATTCAATTTTTGGGTGAATATGGCTCGGAAAGCAACGTCAATTTTATTAGAGTCCATATCCTGTCTCTGAATGATTTGACAATTGTGTTAATTCTGTAAAGCGTTTTGGCAACTGTGAGTCAGTGATGAATGAATACATGCGCAGCGATATTCACCGATGAAAGGAGGAGGCGGGTGTACTTCCCGTCTTATGTCCCCACGTCTATATATAAAAAATGTTAGGCGTATAGCTGTTAATCTCCGAAAGTTCTTGACCCCTTGCTTTGAAATTCTGACTCGACGTTGCATTCTAGCTCAGGAAGATTTTTAGATACACATTTCTTGAATATATTATATACAAACTATAAATGCGTTACTTTTGCTATTTTTACTATAAGCCTTTTTCCAATTATAAAGTTTATATAAATTCATATATGACACATATTGAAAAACTTGGTATATGAAAACATGCACATATCTTATTAGAATATCTTATATGTGTGTGTGTGTGTGTACTGCTTGCTCTTTCCTCTTTGCTTATATATTCTCTCTGACTTGACTCAGTACTAAAATACAGTATCTCTGACTTCCACACTCCTTAAAACCATCCTCATGACCTAGGTCGTGATTTACCTTCCCTTTCCGTTCCCATCATTTTTTCTTTCCTTCTCTCCCACCTGAAGAAGGAACTATGTTCCGAAAGCTTGTCCGTTTCGTATGTTTTCTTTTTTTCTTCACTTGTGTCACTATTGGTGGTACAGCACAAAGGTAAGCACTGGCCAGCCAATCTATCGCTTTGAAAAATAATTTAAAAATTATTATTGCTGCGATCAATTTTGACGTTAACCACGCAGATCTGATCATTAGTGTGAAAGCAGGCACGTTAAACAGATGCAGAACAGAATGTTGTATTTCTATAGAAGCTTCCCTCGAAATATTTTCTCCATTAGGTTTACGCAAGCTGTCTGCTTTATACATTTTTAGTGAAACCTTCAACCTGCCTGCAAAAAGAACGATCACAGTAAAGTGGAGTACCTGTTCGTGGTATAATTTTACACAGCAAAAGCCTACGTTTCTTCTCTCTACAAAGTTTTGATGGAAAAGTGCTTGATCAGTGTATACTCAAGCAAATGTTATCCACATACGTGAGACTGTAACTACCTACCAGAAATATAATTCATGTTTGAAGAAAGTTTGTTTTTTAATGCCACTGCTACGACAAAAGCACATGTCTGAATAATTTTCCATTGCATATTTTAACGATATTCTGTACACTTCCGCATGATAACCGCAAACCGTAGCCACAGCACCACTCCCTCTACCTCAGAACAACGCTCACATTAATGCTATAGGAGATGCGCAAAAACAATATCTATTTCGTCGGAAAACCCACGTACTGATTTACAGGTCTAACAGTCTACTTTGGAGGTATAAAAAACACTGGACAGTTTGATATTCTGTGTTTGCAACAATACTGAGAACATAACTCCGATCGATATCCTTACAAGTAACGACCGCACAAAGGACGTTGAAAATTATAAATAGTGCCAGCATTGTATAAATTCTTATACATTATGATTATGTGATGCTAATACTAGAATGAATATTAAATATTAGTTAAAGTGTTGCAAATCACCTTATCAAATGTGCAGGCGACACAAAAAGAATAATAGACGGATTATAAGAAAGAAAATGGGTCCAAGAGAAGGAACAGACGTTTGGAAAATCCATAGTAATTAACCCACAAAAATATGGAAAACAATATCAGTCGGAATGGATAAGTGAGGGTAACCATATGTTGGACATATGTATAAAATGAATGATAAAAGGCTAAAGAAACAATTATTCGTATACTTATGGAAGAATAAATGAACAATAGCACGAGAAAAGAAGAAAATAAATATTTAGAAAGGAACATCATCAAATAAACTGAACTAACCACAATTAAGAACGTAATAATAATGCTAGAAGCTATCGAAAGAGGACGAAATAAGAAATTGGAAACAACCTGAAAAAAAGAAGTAAAATACAACATGGGAGATTGTGGCAGATAAATTAATCTATACATTACTGTCCCTACTTTTATGTTTAGATAACAGAAGATCTTCTTATTTTGCACACCATCTTACGAAGCCTTCCCAGAAATATTCACATCTTGAAAACAATGCTGCTTTGATTTATCTTCGTTTGTTTGCCTCTCTTCGTTCGTTTGTGCCTCTGACAGCGATATCAAGAAAGACACTTTCTGAGTCTATAATCGTAAAGGAAACTGACGTTTACATCTAATGTTTTCAGTATAATCAATGGAAATGCTCGAAGAAATGTTAAACAGCACTGGTGAATGACTTTTGTTGTCATTGCGCTTAAGACAGAATACGCAAATAATTGAGACACTTATTACTATGTTAGAGGTCGGTGCATCTGTATATTTTTATTAGTGACAACGATCGACTCATTAAAGCTAGTTACGGAATTGCGAGCATGGCTCATTGACATATACTTTAGGTGTTCGGATCCCCACCAGGCGCGCGAGGCGCGAGCTAAGTCTCTGTCGAGCTCGCTTGGCAATCACCTCGGCTCTTATTCTTCCTGTTGATAGTATGACTGAAGCTTGGCAACATCGCAGTGTAAGTCTGTCAACGCTGGTACCGAGGTCTTACTTCCTGGTTGGCACAGAACTATGCTCATAAATTCACTTGATGTTTCCTGTAATGCCCATTGAATAATCTGACTGGTTTGTCAGTCGAGAGGCGACAGAAGGCTATTTGTTCATGCTTTTGGGTCCAGAAAATTGTTTACACGGCGAAATTCCAACTAGTCTCTTACGTTGCGAGTTATGTGTTCTACTGATGTATGTGGCAGTAGGAAAGAACTGGCGTGCACAGCTCCTCGCTAGCTCTGGGGTAAAGTTGTCGTCTGCCACGGAGAGGTGGCTTTGGTCACTGGTTCGGGTCTCAATCGAGTAGAATTTTTTACCTGTTTTCGTGACAGGAGTTGCACGAATCCACATCGAAACAACAAGAAACCTCTTGTGGTTACTTGCTATATTCTATCAGATTATGCGAAAGTCTGACAACTTTCTGGTAGTTTACCATATCTCTACCTTTAGAATCGAACTGATTCCAAGCTAATTATGACGCCAATTGATGTTCGACGTGTATTTTCGTCTGGAAATAATTTTTGTCGAAGGTTATTCGAGTAGGGGCAGGAAAGATAAACATTTGAGGACATATGATCGAAAGAGTAGGTGCGGAATGGGTGACTTCCAAAGCACACTATCCGATGTATTCTTTGTGAAATGAACGGGAATTATTATAGTGTAGTACTAACACATGATGTAATTTTTTTGGTCGTTTGTCCTTACAGTGGGACTAAATGGTGTCTCAGTTGTTTGCGAAAAATGGGCGCACCCTGTCGTTGTGGTTGCATTTTGCTGAGTATAACAATCTTTTAGTACTCAGTCATTAATTTCTTCTTAAGATGTCAGCATGGGAGCATCATAACTCGTTACTAGTAACAATCGTGAGTAGGAATCCTGATTGAGCGGCCTGATGACGTTCAAGAAAAATGTGGTAATAGTCACTCCTATGACCCTTTATACTGATTCTACTTTACGACGTTTAGATCATGTTCATATATGTCAGAAAAATTCAGTATGTGACTGTAATATAAGTACCAGAACTTGAGGTAAGGATATAACAGCCGGTAAAAAAACTCATAGCGGCGCGCCGCTGTCACAGAGTCCGCAGGCGGCAGCCGCGATGCGGCCGCTGGCGCGTCGCCGTAGCCGGTGCCCACTACTCCCGAGAGTAAACAGTTCAGTTTTGATGCAGCAGCGAGCCCTTTAGTGTAATTATTTCTGGGACTTTTCGCTTTTATATTTGAGGTTCTTCCACATTGATAACGAAGACAGCCGATTTGCGGTTTAAAAAAAGAAATTGAAGGTGGTTGGATTCGATCTCGCGACTGCTCACATATACGCTTGTAAACGCGACTCTACCGCGAGACCACGCGGTCACATAGCACAGAACCGTCTCGAGAAGGTCATAACACTTCCTCCTGACAGTACCGCATTCTACAGTGTTGCCAGATCGTGCACATCGGCGGACTTAGCATTCTGCGTCGGCCGGCCGGCGATCAATTTTTTTGTCTAAGACTGTACATATACTCTGCAACCACGAGAGCTGGGACTCCAGTCCAGCAATGGGGCGTCAATATTCAAGAATGCTATTCACGTAACGTCGGAACAATCGAACGTCGGCCGAAGAACCCGAGACAACAGGCACTATTATGATCATAGAAATGCGGTCGGAAGAGCATGTGACCAAGAAGCGCTGTACTTTTTTTCGTGGTTTTGTAGACTGGGTAAACCATCTGCCCGGCCCTGGCCGAAACAATATACCAATCCTTCCTACTGTTCTTGTACACCAGATGCAGACAGTACATTAGGCCGCTGAACCGTGGAGCGCCGATATATCGCACAGTGATGCATCTTCTCTTTCCTATGGCGGAACCGGGAAGTGGTATGTCTGGCGGGTCACGTGGAGTAAGCGGGAGAATAAATGTTTGTAGTGCTTATTGGACTTAACTAGGGGTTCATCAGTCCCTAAACTACTTATGAACTAGCTAATACTAAGGACGACACAAATATCCATGCCCGAGGAGGGATTCGAACTCCCGACCGTAGTGACCGTGCAGACCGTGACTGACGTGCCGCAGACCGCTCTGCCACCGCGGCCGGCTACGCGGGAGAATCGACAGTCGAGAGGCAAAAAGCGCCACTGAGAAAAGTTAACACCGACCGTGGACAGCGTACTTAGCCGACGTTGTGAGTGGCAGTAGACGCGTTTATTATACCACGGGCTCGGTGAGCTGCCCTCGGGCTGGTGTAGTGCGAATTCGGAGAACCGTGCTCAGGAGTTTGGTGTTGTGTCAGCCTTCTCGATCCTTTTCTGTTCCATCAGACACCTACTGCTCCAGGCATTTTGGAAATATCATGAGCGCCGATCTGTTGCCTTTCACTGACACCTCTCTGGATTGATCTCAGACGGTACCGCTTGTTTTGGAACGACCTTCCTCGCTCTGGCCTGTGGAACGCTCGTGTTATCGCGTGTGTTTTGCCCTCGCTTCTGCTTTTGCGCCTCATGCACACGGGAAAGCACGTTAGACTCGATATATGTATATTCTTTTTGAACACTATGAATCCTGTGTGGATTTAAATTGTGGTTTGGTTTTATGGATAATGTTGCCAATATGGTTTTGAACGCTTGGTTGTTTCTATCACAGTTAGTGGCCAAAATTGGCCGGTAAAATCTCGAAATATTTGTTCATTGTAAGCACCCTGCGATGAATGGTTGTTGAGAGTTTGTGTGGCCATTACATTACATTGCTTACTTCGTGCTGAGAAGCCGGTTTTCCATGTGCAATCTTCCATCGCCCTAGGTCTAAGTGACATGGGACTAAATGTAGCCCCGACCAGGCGTGTGGGTGTACTTCGTCTATTGCCAGTAGGAAGCATTGCTCCGACTGCGATAACCTTGTTATATGTTAAACTGTTATATGTTATTATGTTTTATAATAACCTTATTAATCATATAATGTAGGTTTTCACTTAAAATTTCCGGGCTGTTAGGCCGTGGTCAATGGATAAAATTCTCCCCTAACGTTTCGTCTTTAGCTGCGGAAGACGAAACGTTAGTGGAGAGTCTTATCCATCGACCACGGCCTACCAGCCCGGAAATTTTAAGTGAAATTAATCTTATTAACTTTATTTGCTGTCAATATACATAGATTCTCCGAAGTTGGGAAATTTAAGTCAAGCATCATTGCTTCAGGCCCTCATGTTAATTAAACAATGTTTAAGATTTACCTTAATTATACCTTTTATTATGACGTTTCAATGATAATTTACTTAGTTTCTATTTGGTTTTTCAAAATACAAAGATTCATGGTAATGTTTAAACACTGCAGGAATTAGAATAGCTGGTAATCAGATTCACAGACCCCCGTCTTTGCCCACAATATACCCTTCCGGAACTCATAGGTGGACAGTGGGTGTCCTAACTCAACCTGATACCTGATGGTACCAAGCACGTGGTCATCCTGCTGTTGTAGCCTGAGATCAGAAAACAACTCTGGGATTTCAGTGAGACCTGACGCTACCAACTCATCATGAGCTTGACCACCTTTAGTGGATATGTCCTTCTCGTCCCAGTGTTCCTAAAACATTCTACTAACGGCGTCAGCGACAACATTCCCCTGATGTGTCGAACTGGCCACCTGGCAATACGACCATTCTTATGTGGGTGGGCCAGCACTCAGCTAAGAGCCTGGTTGTCGGTCTCTAATAAGAATTCCCGGTGTGAAAGATAGTAAGTAAATATCTCCACGGCGGAGAAAACGTCTAATGCCTCCAATTCGTAGTTGGAGTAGTTCTTTTCTTCATGCAAATGTGAGAGAACCGTTGCCAGACCAGAGTTGGAAGCGTCAGTTCTCACTAACGAATTCCCGCTAAGAATTTGCTCAGTACTGTACATTGAAATGCGACGGTTATATCGAGGTCGTAGGTGGGTACTTACGTTATGCAGCCAGGAGAGTCTTCGCCAGGGAGGGTTGGCCCTGACTTGGCACTCGAAGTAGACGTCGTCGCCCTCTTTGATGTCGTCCGCGTTCAGTGTCGATCCCAGCAGCAGCGACACTATAGGTGGATCTACAGGGTGGAAAATTTCACATCATTGCGACATACACGTACACCAGACCAAGCAGCTAAAGTTCTACGCTTGTAGAGGGTTATCAAGAAAGTAATACAGCGCATTTATCTTTCCTCAGCCGAAAACAGTTTTGTGAATGCGAAAAGTTGCGTGTGAACTAAATTTCTCGCCTTTCCGATAGAGAGCTTAGCTGCAGCACCGTTTCAAAATGGCGCCTGAAAGTGATGTACGTTACAAGCAACGTGCCGTCATTTTTCACTGCAAAGAAAGAAATTTTGAGGTATTTTCACAACGTCCGAAGTACTGAGTACTAAAACGTGAGGTCATCGGAGGGCGATTAGACGGAACTCCACGATTTGCAGTTGTCTGGGACGCCATCCATGGCTGCCACACCTGACATGTTGTCATTTACGAAGACAGGAGCATTACGACTCGGCAGTTGACGCTGAATCCGTCAATCAGCAAAAGAAGTGTGGACGCAATAAAAAAAAAGTATGTTAAAATAGGTCCTGCGATGGATCATAAATATAAGATACTTTAGTTGTTATTCGTTACAACGTTTTGAAGCTGAGGATAAGCCTTCTTGTTCAGGAATGTGATACGTAATAAAACACCATTTGGAGCTCGAAACGACAATCGATGTAATGGCGTCATTTTCGCTGTCCACAGAAGAAAAATTAAGGTCATAATAACTACGTTTTAGAATTCTGAGGTTATCCTTGGTTAAAAGAGGCGGTGCTATTAATACAGAAGCCAATGCTAATCTATTAACAAATCTCAAGAAGCGCTACGAGAGATTTCAACCTCGGAGATATTTGATTTAACATTATGACGCTTGGTCACACACCAGACTGAGGATTCCTGAATACGTCACGGAACAAGGGTGGTCGGTGTTACGCCTACAGTCTTGACCTAGTTGCTTCCGACTTCAACTCCTTTGGGCCGTTACAGTGTGCCATTTGTGGAAGATATTTTGAGGACGATGAGGTTGTTCACACAAAGAAATAATGGTTCGGTGGTCAGAAGAAGACCAGAAATCGAGATGGTATACACGTCCATTTTTCTTGCTGGAGGAAGACCACTGAACAACACGAAGATAATGTGAAAAAATAGGGTCATTATAAATCTCAAAATTTACAATAAGCATTAGTTGAGGGGAAAATTTGGTGTATTATTTTCTGGGCAAGGCTCGTGCGTTTATATCAAGTCATAAACTGTGGTGAAACTGTTAAAGAAGCTACGGTAAGTGGCCTCACTTCTGTAATATTAAGTTGCAAACTCTGTTCCGTTAGTTGCTGATACAACTTTACGAAAAATTATCTTAGATAAAAAATTCTTCTGAGCAATATTTTAGAGCAATATATTACATTTTTAGTCTTCCTCAAACCAGCACAATAATTCGTAACCTAAACATTATTTTACTATGACATGCGTATTCCGTACTGTAACTTTATAATTAGGAGTCACTTCATTAAACTACGTATGTCGATGTAGTAGTGACGTATGCTACTACTTATATTTGTAATCTGCTTTTATGCGTTCTGGAATAAATTGTTATGGAAAGGTCAAGTTTGAATTTGGGTGTCTTTCCGCAACAATTTGAATACAACCTTTTTTATAACTATTTCTAAGTTTTATTTATTACCTGAAAGCAAAACTTTAAACTTCAATTAATCTAAAAGCTACATAACACAATCACTCAGATATCCTGTTAAAGCCACCATCGTATTTGCTTATGCAACGGCTTCTGTTATGTTTACAGATGTTTCAATTTTCGTCTTCAGCCAAAAATAACCGTTTCCTCGCCTGGAGAGATCATGGAACTCGGAACAATTCTGGTTATGCACACAAACATCACCATATTAAGATGGCGAAGGAATGGTGTGGGCAGGAGTCAGTATGTGCCGAGGTACAGACCTCTGTGTTTTACAGAATGGCGCCTTCATTGCTCAGAGGTATAGCGACGAGATCATTTTGTCGCACCCTACGCTGGTGACATAGGAGATGGGTTCCTTCCGGTGGACGATATCTCTCGTCCCCACAGAGCCGCTCTGGTAAACAATTTTCACTGGCCTTACACTCGATGGAGTATGTCTGGGATGTATTTGACAGACGCATAGCAGGCAGACCTGCACCTTATAGAATTGTCGCAGATTTGAATTTTACAGTAATGGAATAATGGCCAAATATCCCTCAAAAATGTTCAAATATTTTTTAAGCTTATGGGAATTAATTGCGGGGTCATCAGTCCCTAAACTAACTACTTATAAACTAGAATGAATCTTTCACTCTGCAGCGGAGTGTGCGCTGATATGAAACTTCCTGGCAGATTAAAATTGTGTATCGGAATCGGGACTCGAACCTGGAACCTTATAAACTTATTCTAAAGACAGCACAAACATACATGCCAGAGGGGGGAGGGTGGATTCGATCCCCCGACGGGGAATGGCCTCGCGCATCGGTGCACAGCGCCTCAATGCGCTCGGCCGCTCCGCCGCTGCAAATATCCCTCAAGAGATCATTGATAACGTTACACAGTCCACGTCATGGAGATGTGCAACTATACTGGCCGTCCGAGGTGATGACACACCGTATTAGAGGGCAGAGAGAATGACTTTTCCACTCTCTCTCTAAGTAAATGCCATGTTAAAGTTAAAGAAAGAGCAGAGACACCAAAATATCGTACTGTATCATACAGAAATTACAATTGGAAGCACGATCTGAATAAAATACGTTCGATACGTATATTATCTATGATATCTCACCTAATCCCCTAATTGTTTTGAGCAGTGTAGTACTTACACAGTTTCAATTTTAATGTTTAATCAGAAAAAAATAATTATCGACTAGCGAAATACAGAAACGTATACTTTCGGCGTTCAAGAAAGTGAATGTGATTTGAGCAAAGTGGTGGAACGTATTTCATACTTCGAAACTTCCTGGCAGATTAAAATTATGTGCAGGAACCGGGACTCCAACCTGGAACCTTTGCTTTTCGCGAGCAAGAGCTCTACTAGTGAGCTATCCCGACACGACTCACGGTCACACCCCCAACTTTAATTCCACCAGTACTTCGCCTCCTACTTTCCAAACTTCACAGAAGTTCTGCTGCGAAACTTGCAAGACTAGCAGTCATGCGAGAAAGGATATGGTGGAGACATGGACTTAGCCACAGCCTAATGGATGTTTCAAGAATGATTCTTTCACTCTGCAGCGGAGTGTGCGCTGATATGAAACTTCCTGGCAGATTAAAATTGTGTGTAGGAATCAGGACTCGAATCTGGGACCTTATAAACTAACTTATTTTAAAGACAGCACAAACGTATATGCCCGAGGGCTGGGGGGGTGTGGATTCGAACCCCCGACGGGGAAAGGCGTCGCGCATTGGTGTGCACAGCGCCTCAATGCGCTCGGCCGCTCCGCCGCTGCAAATATCCGTCAAGAGCTCATTGATAACGTCGTGTAGGTGTGCACCTGTACCGGTAGTCCGAGGTGATGACACATCATATTAGACGAAAACGGGAATGACTTTTTCACTGTTACTGTATCCACATGGTGCCTCTCTCCCTAAGAAAATGTCATTTTAACTTTAAGTAAAGAGTTGAGACACCAAAATATCGTACTATATCATACAGAAATTACAATTGTAAGCAATATCTGAATAAAATATGTTACCATATGTACATTGTGTATGACATCTCTCCTAATCCCCTTATTGTTTTGAGCAGTGTAGTATTTACACTGTTTCAGTTTTAATCTTTCATCAGGAAACAATAATTATCGACTACCTAAATAAAAAAACATATACTTTCGGCGTTCAAGAAAGTGAATGTGTTTTGTGCAAATAGGTAGAACCCATTTCATACTTTCATTACATATTTTCAGAAAATGTGATGTCCACAATAGCATCTTTTCCTTCGATGGTGACGCCAGATAACAGCGAAAAAAACAAACAAAACCAGGTTAATTTCCATGGTTTGTGCTCCACGACTCTGCTATTTTCAGCCATCAGTCGATCTATTAAAAAAAAAAAAAAAAAAAAAAAAAAAAAAAAAAAAAAAAAAAAAAAAAAATTATTAGCAAATCATGATTTCGGCAACTAACTGGCCATTATCAATTCATGTGTTTAACTGAAGATGTTATTAACTCATACCACGCTAAGTATGAATGGTAGATGAAAAGCTCGGAGTATTGGAAACAGAAAAAAAAAAATCGCGAATTTTCATAATAATGAAGTAGATAGTGTGTGAAGAGAGGGAGAAAGAGAGAGGGAGAGAGCGAGAGAGAGCAAGAGAGAGAGAGAGAGAGAGAGAGAGACAGCTGAGCAGCAGCAGCAGCAGCAGCGGCAGCAGCAGCGCCTTACAGACGACGGTGAGCGTGAAGCTGGTCTCGAGGTAGGCGCCGGTGACGTTGGGGTTCTCTGCGCGGCACGTCACCACCTTGCCGTCGTCGTCGGTGGCGGGCACCAGCGTCAGCTCGCTCACCGTCGTGTTCTCCGCCGTCTCCTCCTGCACGACACACACGCACACACACCGCTACACACGGGACCACGCCAACACCGCTCCTAGCCCCTTAAAGCACAAGTTGTGTAACTCCAGGCTTTCTTTCCTTCACGTTAGCAATAGGATCTTGTTTTGCTCAATTTCTGTAGCCTATGCTTGTATATCTACATATATACTCTGCAATCCACCGTAAGGTTCGTGGCGGAGGGTACTCTGTACCACTACTAGGCATTTCCTTTCCTATTCCACTCCCAAATAGGAGGGAAAAAAGAAAGTCTCTATGCCTCTGTACGAGCCCTAATTTCTCCTATCTCTTGTTTGCGATCTTTACGGGAAATGTAATTAGGCGGCAGGAAGATCGTTCTCCACTCAGCTTCAAATTCCGGCCTTCTAAATTTCCTCAATAGAAATTCACGAAAAGAACGTCGTCTTTCCTCCAGCGATTCACCATTTGAGTTCCCGGAGCATTTCCGTGACACTCGCGCATCGGTCGAACCTACAAGTAACAAACCTAGCTGCTCGCCTCTGAACTGCTTTCAAGTCTTCCTTTAAAATGATCTGCTGCTTGTCCCAAACACTTCAGCAATACTCAAGAAATAATCGCACAAGCGTTTTATACCCGGTCTTCTTTACAGATGAATTTCATCTTCCCAAAATTCTCCCAATTAACCGAAGTTAGCGGACCGCCTTACATCTATCCTTACATGTTCGTGCTGCAGTGTGACGCCTAGACATTTGAACGATGCGACTGCTTCAAGATCCTCTCTATTAATGCTGTATTCGAACATTATAGGATTTTTTTTCCTACTCATGTGCGTCATCTTACATTTTTCTACATGTAAAGCTAGCTGCCATTCTTCACACCAACTAGAAATTCTGTCTAAGTTATCCTGTATGCTATTACAATTAATCAATGACAACACCCTGCCAAACACCACAGCATCATCAGCAAACAGCCGCAAATTACAAGTTTCTCTGTCCATCAGATCATTTATATTGATAGGAAATAATAGCGGTCTTATCACACTACCCTGGGGCACGCCTGACGATACACTCGTCTCTGATGAACACTCATGTCAAGAACAACGTACTGCGTTTTATTACTTAGGAAGTCTTCCAGCCATTCACAAGTCTGTGAACCTACTCCATATGCTCGTATCTTTGTTAGCAGTGTGCAGTGTGGCACCGCGTCGAATGCCTTCTTTAAATCGAGAGAAACACCATCTGTCTATAGCCCATCATCCATGGCTCGCTGTATGCAGACAGCACAATGGTGCATTTCGTAGTTACTCCATTAGATGTGTAACTGTAATCTAAATTTAATGTAGACCTTTCAACAAAGAGATCAATTTGCAGTTCCATGCTCCGCACAAATACATGTAAAGCGTGACATTTGTACCAATAAATTCAAATGCACCAAATTAATGAAGATATACACATGGCTGAAGCAGTACCATGAATGTCTCTTAAGAAAGGCTCGAAATCGATTAAAGTCGACTCCGGAAAAATTCAGCTAATGACAATTCTTACTGCGTATTTACCTTTCATATGCAGAAGTCTCTGTTTCTTCCGAAACGACCACGTAACTGGTTTATTACAAACATAATTTATACGAATACAGTTTAGGTTCTGATAACACCAAAGGCAACATTCATTTATTGCTGGTAATAAGCGATCGGATCTATATGGCGACAAGAAACTGCTTCTTATTTGGTGAACTACATTAAAACTAGAGATTCAGCAGCAAAAAATACAGCCATGTACAGTGACACGTGTACTGTTCAGAACCGGAATTTAACGGATTACATGACGTTAATTAAAGTTCTTCATAGTGAAGTCAACAACACTGAAAGCGTAGACCAAGAGTTCAAGATAAGCTTCGAGTCTTAGCTTCCCAATGACTGCGACTTTGCCCCGATAGAAAATTTCTGCAGGGGGCAGCATATTGTAACTCCTAATGATTGCTACCAGCTCATTTGTACGTCAAGAAAAAATTCTTTTCTTGTTTCGTTAACGTCAAAAATTATTTTTTATTTATTTATTTATTTATTTATTTTGCGTGTTGAGAACCTACTGAGAAATAACAAATAGGAAGGAACAAAGCGAGAGGTAGCCTGTATCATCTTAATACATGCAATGGATTCGGTTACATTAAATATCTCTAAACAAAGATAATGCGAGTTACACCAATTATGCTTTAAAGGGCTCAATTGTTACTAATTTCTCAACACTTTTTTTCGTCACACACACACACACACACACACACACACACACACACGAGTAGAAGACGAAATATCAGTTTGACAAGCAGCATCACATTTCTTACGGTTCCTCGAAAATACATGTGAAATGTTTTGTTTTGGCTTTATAAAAAATTAAATTTGTTTGCCGGTTACATGAAATAATAATGCTTTGAGCTAACATTACCGATACACTCGAAAAGAAGTGGTTTATAAAATATAATGAATAGTCATTATATAGTTCTACCTTTGTACAACGCTATTGCAAGCAGATTTGCGACAGAAATGACTTACTTGCTGATGTATGAACTCGGTCAAATGCAGCTTCAATAATCAAATGTTCAGATGTTTGTCAAGCATATTGTGAGACTTAACTGTGGGGTCATCAGTACCTAAAATTACAAAGTATTTATAAACTACTTTAGACTAAAGACAACTCAAACATCCATGCCCGAAGGGGGATTCCAATCCCCGACGGGGAACGGCCTCGCACATCGGAGCAAAGCGCCTCAATGCGCTCGGCCACTCATCCTCGGGTTTCAATAATCTTCCCATCGATAATCACATACATCAGTTGCAAGAAGTAAAAGATTTATAGTGAAACACAAACAGTGGGGATATGTAATTCTGTCGCTTGTAAAAAGAACTGTCCAAACCTTTCACCTAGTCATATGTAAAAACTTCAGTCATCTCATTAAAGAACTATTATTGAGATACGATAACTTGCTAAATTCGCGAAGAAAAATAAAACACCTCATAAATAGTTAGCTGAAGCATTTAAGTCGCCTGATGACGGCACTACGCAGAAACATACCTAGTGATAGATAAGATAATATATTACAGTGTTCTGGACCATCTTTTACTACTATATGCGCAATAGAAATACAAGAAGTCTTTTTATTGCAAGAATCAAAGTTTGATTTCGCCTATAAATAGGAAAAACTGTTGCTCATAATGATGAAAACTAAGTCACGTGACTCGAGACAATTTCAGATGTTGGTTTCAAAGCACAACATAGCAGAGATAGGGATACGCGTAGTCTGTGCTATCTTTAGTCTATGACTGTTTCCGTCATATTCCTTACTCCACATGGAGCAGCTTTTTCCGTCTTTTTTTTTTCTCTTTTTTCTATTTTCTTAAGAACGAGTTAGCTCCCAAATTAATTTGCATGTGATAACTCCGGTTTTTCTTGGTATTACATTTCGAGTGGGTAGTAGTGTGGCTATGCTGCTGGTTGAGGTGCATTGCTGTTGACACGGATTATTTATAGACGATGTAAAAACTGGTTTGGGGGAGATTGGTTTGGATTTAAGAGAAACGTGGGAACACGCCAGGCAACACTCACATTACGATTTATCTTAGAAGTTAGGTTAAGGAAAGCGAAACCTACGTTTTTAGAATTTGTAGGTTTTGAAAAAAACTTTTGACAATGTTTACCGGAATACAGTTTTTCAAGTTCTGAAGGTATCAGGGATAAAATATAAGGAGCGAAGAGGTATACTTAACTTGTACAATTATTAGAACTGAAGGGGCACGAAAGGATCGCAATGGTTGGGAAGGGAGTAAGACAGGGTTGTGGCCTCTCCCCAATGTGAGCAAGGTGTGAAGGAATGCAAGTAAAAATTTTGGAAGGGAATTAAAGTCCAGGGAGAAGGAATAAAAATCTTGCGATTTGCTGACGACATAGTAAGTCTGTCATAGACACCAAAAGACTTCGAACAGCAATTCAACGGAATGGACAGTATACTGACCTAAGGACAACACAAACACCCATGCTCGAAAGGGGACTCGAATTCCCGAAGGCGAACAGCCGCACGCACCGCAGCACGGCGCCCCAGTAAGCACGGCTAATCCGCCGCGGCTAGTTAACTTCCGATGGCCGAAGTAAAGAAGATATAATATCCAGAATGGCTATGGGGAGAAAAGCGTTTCTAAAAAAGCGAAATTTGTTGACGTCCAATATTGGTTTTATCGTTAGGAAGTTCTTTCTGAAATCATTGTCTGGAGTGTAGCACTGTATGGGAGTGAAACGTGGACGATAAGGAGTTCCGACAAAGAGATGATATAAGCTTTCAAAATGTAGTGCTACAGACGAATGATTAGATGGGTATTCACGTAACTAATGAGGACGTCCTCAACAGAATTGGGGAGAAAATGAGTTTCTGGCATATCGTGACTAAGAGAAGGGATAGGTTGAGGGGACGCTTTCTGAGACATGAAGGAGTCGTAAACTCAGCATTAGAAGGAAGTGTGTGGGGGTAAAAATCATAGAGGGAGATCGAGGAACGAATACAGTAAGTAGTTTCAAAAGGATGTAAGTTGCCGTTCTTAGTCAAGATGAAGAGGCTTGCAAAGGACAAGGTAGCGCGGAGAGCTGCAACAAACCAGTGTGCGGACTGAGGACCACAACAACACAACTTTGCATTCAGACCCCCCAGTAAATCCTCTTCAACCTTGTACGACCCCCTTTCTTAGTTTGCGTATGAAATACTGCGTATTTGTAGGGACTGCATGCCGTATTTCTTAGTTGATTTACTCCGACTTTGAATTTATTCCACTTTTCTGATTTTTGAAGACTGGGCTTCGTCCATCCGTGTAAAACCTTTCCAATCGTGTCTAACTGTATTTCTTTAGCTTCTTAATGATATCCTACGCATTTCTAAGGGTTGCATGCCGTAGCTATTTTTCTTTATTTTTCGGAAATTGAATTTTTATATTTTTACTGGTTTTCTGAACCATGTGGCTCCGAACTCCGACTTCAAGGGTTTATAGCTAGTCACTCGAGTTCTCGCCACTGCTCACACACCAGTGTCTTCCTATTGTGTATTCTTGCTTCGTAATCTGTGATTCCGTTGGCTTTTGTTGAAATGAATACCATCTTTATGAACTTTGCCTTCAGTGGAGTGCGAGTATGTAATGTAGCAGACACGTGCCGTGTGTCTCAATAATTCCGGATGCTCACGGTTTGATTTGAGAGCGTGTGAGTGGCTGAATTCTTGACGATTGTAAATCCCTCCCACGACGATGTTCAGTTAGATTACATTAAATTTATTTTAAATGAGATGTATTTTTACTGTTTAAGAAAATTGGTGCCCCCATTTGCTCAAACTAGACTATGGATTGAAGACGACAGCAGCTGGCTGCAGTGTCAGTGACTAGTAGATTGCCACGGCTAGGTGTCGGTCTTACCTTGGTCCTGCGCATGGGCCTGGACGCCTTGTACCAGGTGAGCACGGCGGGCGGGCGCGAGCCGGCGGTCTCGCAGCGCACCACGTACTGCCGGCCCGCCACCAGCTGGCCAGGGCGGTCCAGCACGCGCACCCACAGCGGCCGCACTGCAACACACGCACAACACTCTGCACTGCGCCAGCGCCGTAGCCATGGCAACGCGCGACTGGGCAACACACATTTTACTTATACAGCGTGTCCGCAAAGTCTCTCCGCAGTGCCGATCTCCACGTGTCTCGAGTTGCGAGGCGTGTAAGGTTGGCAGCACAGACAAAGCGCACCTGCACGTGTTCCGTGCACCTGCAGCGGTAGTAGGGTGGGGCAGTGTTGCGTGTGCGCTACAGCTCTTACTTGTGTTATTGTCTTGTTCTTGTATACGTTCAGTGTGATGAGAATGCTTACTATTGCAAGAGAGAGCATTTTTAGTGGAAGAGGTTTTCCGGGGAAAGATGAAACTTTACGGAGCATGTGAGACGACACTGTCATTGCGTTTTCCTATGTATAGGTGTCCACATCGCGACACTGTGCGTGATTTAATTCGCAAATTCCGGACAACAGGTTCAGTTCATGATGAACTACGAACTGGTAGGTGCACGGTTTTAACAGAACGGAAGCTCAACGACATTTGTACATCATGTTGTAGAGTCCAACAAAATCAGTAAGGAAATTATCACAAGAGGCTAAAGTTTCTCGTACGACAGCACACAAGGCCGTAACCAAAGAACTGGGGCTGTATCCGTATAACATTACTGCAGTGCAACAATTACATTGTACGCACCATACGAATAGAATAGGATACTGGTAATGATTTCAGGGCTCTATTGACAAGGAGATGGTGTTTTATATCGAACATTTTTCGCTGGTATGGCTTGGTTTCACCTATCTGGCTACATTCATTCTAAAATTTCACGTATATGGTCATCCAAAAATCCACATGCATTAAGAAAAACGCCAGTTCACGCGGAAAAGAACGTTGTGTAGGTTGCCATAAGACGAGCGTGAATTATAGGGTCGATATTTTTCAAAACTACCGTCACCTCCGAAATATATTGTTACCAGATAATTTATCCATTTATTGCTCTGCTGAATGAATATGAGATCAATAATTAATTTTTCCGTTAAGGTAGCGGTATTGATCATACAGCACACCAATCCCTACGACTTTTAGATAAAATCTTTGCAGACAGAATAATTATAAAAGGTCTCTGGTCCCCACGCTCACCGCATTTGTCTCCTGCAGACTATTTCCTTTGGGGTGGAACTAAAACATTTGTTTAACAAAATAACCCAAAGACAATACATGTACTTAAGACGGCGATAACTGAATATCTCCATTCGATTAGACGTGAAACATTGGTAAAGGTAATCGAAAATGAATGTAATCGTGTTGAACTATGCCTTCAAGAAAGAGGAAATCACTTCCAGCACCTACTGTGCTAGTGGTGAGTACAGTGTATTTTATTGTAATTAATATAACTAACTAATGTCATTGTTTTAACTAAAATAATGTTGAATCCCGTCTCGCAACGTAACTGTAGCCAGTAATAGTGAAATCCGACCGCTAGCTTCTACAACAGCATGAATGTGCTGCCACCATTATGTGACCCGCGAAGCGAGACACGCGGAGCTCGCCCTGCGGAGAGACTTTCCGGACACACTGTATCTAGTAGCTTGATGGAGATTATAACGGGACCGCTTCTCTGGAAACCTTCAGCAGTCATAAATGAAGCATGGGATTCCGGAGCACA
This sequence comes from Locusta migratoria, assembly GCA_026315105.1. Classification (NCBI taxonomy): domain Eukaryota; kingdom Metazoa; phylum Arthropoda; class Insecta; order Orthoptera; family Acrididae; genus Locusta; species Locusta migratoria. Next base: position 647,700,619 of record CM048744.1, on the reverse strand, counting down.
CGGTCACTGACAATCCGTAACGGTTGGTTATGTAGTGTTAAATTACGTGATAATTCCAAGAGAAAAAACTAAATCGTGTGTGCAATCAATGTTACAGGGTTTTGAAAACATTGTAAGCGTTGTGAGCGCTGAAAATAGACTTCACTTGTGGTGTCCTAACGGAAGTTTAAATAAAGAATTTCCAGAAAGGAGTGGAGTCATTAAAACAGAAATTCCGTGAAATGAAAACTGTATAAATGAAAATATAATTGTGAACAGGTCTATCAAGTTATACCGCAATAATCCCAGGAACATAACAGTCGATCAAATATGTAAATAGGTGTAAAGAAACAATCGTTCACGTTTCGTGTTTAGACATTTTTGAACTTTAGACTAGAAAACGAACATGGGCCGTAAAATCTTACCTATATTTGTACGATATCTACGTAAATAATAATAAAATCGTTCATTCGATATTTAATTGAAAAATCACGAATTAAAGATAAGCATTGTTGGTAAACAAGAATTTGATGTTTCATCAAAGACACGCCTAAAGAAATCCCGAGGTTTTTGTGTAAATATCATGTTCTTTGTTATTGCTATTATTCTACGTTATGGTCATTAATTAACTCAATATCTTGTCATTGTAAGTCAATATTCCTCAATATTGTTATAAAAGTTGTCTTGTACAGCCAGAATTGTTAAGATAATATATAGATAGCAGTGCGATGCAGCACTAGGAGGTCGTATTTCGTGTGAGTTGAGATCTGTAACAGTTGGCACTGTGATTTGTCAAGGTTTCGATGTCTCGAGTTTGTAGCAATTACTTACTGCTGGGAAAAACCAGTGTTTTTGTATAAAAAGTTATGTACAAGGATATGTAATTGAACTGTGTTATTACCTTCCTTGAATAAATTGAAGAAAAGAATCAAACTGTTATTTAAAGTAATTCAAGGAACCTTCCACATCATACTGCACTCAAGGCAAAAAGAGATATTTTCGACATTATTAGAAATTACTCGATACCAAAAGTCTCAACAGGTTATATATAGTCTATTTAAATGTGAATTCTACTATACAGTTCGATTATGTAATAGGTACGAGAGACGTTATAAGATGTAATGTAACATCTGAACCAGTAGCTTTTAAACGATAAAAAAAGAACAGACCACATTTATGGGTGTAAGTGTTTGCTCTTCACTTCAGATCAAATCTACGTGTATAATGGCCAAAGTGTGATTTAAATATACTTTAATAACTGAAATTTCCTGACAGATTAAAAGTGTGTGCCCTAACCTGGGTTCGAACCTGGGAACTTTACTATCGATAGGCAAAGCCCCAATGTGCCGCGATCAAATGCCGGTTCCAGCACTCAGTGTGCCAGGAAATTTCATATTAGCGAGCACTACGTGATAGATTGGAAATATCATACTGGCACATTAATAATTTCTTGACTTTTATTCAATTTTACTCTGAAAACTTGCTTCTTGCTGAATATCATGATTCAAGGTCAAAGGGATGGTATGTATGGCAGTTACCTCTAAATACAGAAAAATGTAAGGTGTTACGGATCTGTGGAAAAAAACAATGTTAAATAAGATTACTGCCATTCGTCTGTTTTGATTAATTTATTGTACCACGATCATGATTCCAGCCATGTAGCCATTTCCTAATATCTTCAAATTTAAAATCATCTGATTCGCCTAGAATGCGAGTCATCATCACATTAATTCAGCCTATTCGTATCTAGTTTAAAAATTGAAGACATTTGAGAATGGTTGGCTGGTTGGTTGTTTGGGACAGGGGGTCCAAAGTGCTAAGTCATCAGTCGCCCTGTGTGGAGGGGAAGGAGTGAGGGTAGGAAAGGAGGAGAAGGGAAAGGAAATGCAGTCCCGGGAGGAAAGAAGGGATAAAGACTGCATTAGATCGGGACCCCGTACTCGCTACACACGTTCTCACGAAAAAACCGTGTGCCCCCTGGAGCATTTCAAAGTGACTACTCGGACGAAATCTTGATTGCTTTGTAATAAATTAACCAAACCAGTCAAATGACAGTAAGTACCTGAAAGTGCTTCCGACAAAGGAAAAGCTATTAATCCCTTGATTTTTGAATATAGCATTAGCAGTGTGCTGCCTGACATAGTCGATTAAATATTTGAGCATAACGTTGCAGAACAACATGAAATGGAATGAGCAGGTAAGGACAATTCTGGAGAAATTGGACGTTTAACTTCGATTAATTTGGAGCATTTTGCGAACATTGTGCTTCATCTGTAAAAGAGACCGCATAAAGGAACAATGGCGCGACCCCGACTGACTCAAGTGTTTAAGATCCCCAAACGTCACTTTAAAAGAATAAATAAAAGCAATTTAGCGGCGGGCTACTGAATTTGTTCTTTGTAGGTTGTATCAACACAATACTGTTACGGAAATGGTTCGGAAGTTCAAGAGAGTAAACCTGGACAGAAGACGTTTCTTTTGAGGAACCATACCGGGAAAAATTAGAGGGCCAGCATGTGAAGCTGACTGCAGAACGATGATTCGGCCCCCAACACACATTTCGAGTAATGGCCACCAAGGTAAAAGATTTGGGGATCCTACGAAGGGATATAAAGTTTCGGTATTCCCTCGTCCAATTTGGGGATGGAATGTGAAAGAAAAAGGCAAATAGTGATACGCGGTACCCTCTGTCGACTACCGTGTGTTAGCTTGCGTAGTATGTATGTAGATGCGTTGTATAAAAAATAACGTAAAAATACATCAAAACAGAATTCTAAAATGATTAGTATCTTAACAACTTACAGGTATACTGTCAGGTGACGTCGTAGATCACCGACGATATTTCGACAGGAGCGAACCCCGCATTTTCAAGACACAACTGCACTCAAGGGAGCAAAGGTGCAAGCGAATTTAATACCTCGTTTTGTAAAGGGTAAACAAGGAAGATAACACAAACACTACAAATCACTACAGAGTCAACACAACCAAAGATGACCAAACATCAAAAATATTGATAGTGACTATTAATCAACAGGTGAGACAGCATTAATTCTGTCCCTTTGATTTTTGACGAGATACAGTGCCGGATTCCAAGCAGAATTTAAACAAGAACCACCATGTTTATAAGATCACTTGCTAGTTTAATTTCAACAGCTTCATCTCAATAGGTGGAAGTGAATGCCCGAATCTCTGTGTTGTTGTATTTCACGGGATGACTTATGCCAAAACAGTGTTCTGCAACAGCAGATTTGCTCGGCTGTTGTAAGCGAGTGTCACGCTTGTGTTCAGTACACCGGTATTCCACAGTCCTGACAATATATGACATGTCACAACTGCAAGGAATACGATAGACACCAATCTTAAGCAAACCAAGATAATCTTTTACGGATCCCAACAGGGCCTGTATCTCAGAAGGTGGTCGAAAAACATTTTTCACGTCATATTTCCGAAAAATACGACCAATCCTGTAGTAAAATCTCCCTACATAAGGCAAAAAGGCCATAGATTTAGGTGCCATTTCGATACTACCGTCACTCGCCAGTTGCACATAAGGCTGATAGCGCAACGTACGTTTTACCTGCCTCTTACTATAACCATACTGACGAAAGGTGCCCTCGAGACAACTCAGCTGAAACTTTCAGGGTCAAATGACATAGGCCCTGTGAGCCACGGGTACGAAAAGCTCCTTCATGCTGAGCTGGATGGTGACAGCTCGCAGATACAATTCAGTGTGAGTACGCTTCCTATAAATTCTGACCAACACATCAAGAACGGGAGGGCAGCTATTCTTTTCCACGTCCATAGTGAACTGAATATTCGGGTGGATTGAATTTAGGTGTTCCAAATAACCGTTAAAATTCTCACTACCATGAGGCCAAAGGACAAAAGTATTGTCTACATAGCCGAAAAAACACGCAGGTTTCAACGTCGCTGACTCTAAAGCACGTTCTTCGAAATCCTTCCTAAACTAACTGGCCACAATAGGTGTCAAAGGGCTTCCCATTGCAACTCCATCAGTTTGTTCATAGTACTGACCATTGAATAAAAAGTAATTGGAAATCAGCACATGTCGAAATAGATATGTTAACTCGACACCGAACTTAATCTCAATTAGTTGCAACGATCAGACAGAGGAACGCGAGTGAAGAGAGAAACCACATTAAAACTCGCTAAAATATCAGACTCATTAAAACGCTATCCGTGCAATCGACGTAAGAAACCCGCTGAGTTCTTAATGTGGTGGTCACATCTACCTATTGGACTCAACAAACTGGCAAGAAGTTTTAGTAACACAATATGTTGGAGCACCAATGTTAGATACTATAGGCTTCAAAGGAATATTCTCCTTGTGGATCTTAGGAAGGCCAAACAATCTACGTGGTGCAGCACAGTAAGAATTAAGACTATTGAGAGTCTCCCGTGACAAAGAACTTTTCTTCAGGAAGTTATTAGTCCTTCTATGAACACTCTTTGTAGGGTCAGCACCGATTCTTCATACGCCGAATCAGAAAGTAGACATTGCATCTTTTGAATGTAATCGTCCTTTTTCAACAAAACTTATGACAGCCCAGTTTTATTTGTGTTGGGGAAAGGTTTGAATTTCGCACCGACGGTTAAGCGTATACCGGTCGTTGATTTCATAAGTTATTTGGAACAGGCTGTCTCTAAACTACCTTCCGATGCTGCGGAAGAGGCTAGGAGGGAAGCTTATCGTGTGTTGACGGGCCAGTTCAACAAAGTGTAATATAACAGCAGCTCTGAAGTCCGCTTTACGTTCACTAAGAATGTATCTTAATATTGTTATCTTGCCTGCGGACAAGAAAAATAAATAAATAAATAAACGAGAGAGGCAGTGGACCTACCAAATTTAAAAACAAGCAACGGACGTAAGAATTAAAACTACAACGCAGACAATTCAATGAAAATAGACCTCCCTAGGGGTATCCATGCCATGGTTTCCAGTATGTCACGTTGTTGTTGCATTGCACTATATGCTCAGTATACTATCTGATCGCCAATACTCGTGTAATTCGTTTAGTAGAGTAAGGATCTTTTTGTTATTACCACTGTATCGATTGTCGTTATGTTGTTGTCTCCACTCCGTAGAACCGACAGAAAGATGTCAAACCATTTTAGTTCATTCTGCCGATAATTCTTCAGGACCTAGATATCTCAACCGGACCCTTCATTGTTTTGGAAATCACGTGACGCATTCAAAAGTTGGCAATTTAAAATTTAATTTTGCTATATTCAGATATTTTGAACATTACCTTTTGTAGTTTTCAATAGATTAACATTATTGTTGGTTAATGTAGTGCGTCTTATTTTTATGACACAGTAGGTGCCTCCATAATTCATTGAAACATGACTCAGAGTTAATTTTTATTTCTGAAGTTTTTAAGTAACTGCCACAATTCCTATTAATACATCTATCTTTAGACTCAGCTACCATAGCAGCACGCGTTTACCCTATTTCCAGCGATTCGCCACCGTCCACCGGGCATTTCTCGTTGGTTTTTTGCGTATAACTCGGAAACTATAAACTTTTCACAAATAACCTGATCGCTCGCCTCCCACTGATAAGCGGGGCCGGCCGCGGTGGCCGAGGGGACTGAGGCGCTCCAGCCACGGTCTGCACGGCCACTACAATCGGGGGTTCGAATCCCCCCCCTCGGGCGTGGATATTTGTGCCGTCCTTAGCCTTAACTGATACGACAGTAAGCAGTGGAGCCCATTCTCGGTGGCTGTTTTGTATTTTCCGCGCTACAGCTCAGCACTGACTGGGTTGACCAGTTGCGCCTCCTCCCGCCAGCGCTAAGCAGCACTGTCCTATTATGTCTCCAGACAATACTTGATTTATGGCTACCGGCTGTCGCTATGAGACTCCACATGTGACCGTATCGATAGCTACGCGCAGAACCTTCGGTGTATAGCGTAACCATAGCCATTTTTCGATGAAGGACATTAGCCTTTACAGTTGTGGCAACCACACGAAATACCATTTGTTAAAAATTCAGTACGTTTTTACTAAATGGTAGAGCCTACAACCATATTGTTTGTAGATCACTAAAATAAAATGTCTGTCATTAATAGTCCAGTCAACTTGTGCTCAACAGATCTCCTAGGCGGAAAGGTTTAGGGTAGTTTCGATATCTTCGATTACATATGTATTTTGGGCTGCTGAATGCGAATATGACATTTCCCACCCGTGGTGGATTAGCCATGCATACTGGGGCGTCGTGCTGCGGTGTGCCCGGCCGTTCGCCGTCGGTGCTTCGAGTCCCCCCTCGGGCATGGGTGTTTGTGTTGTCCTCAGGTTAGTTTAACTTAGTTTAAGTAGTTTGTAAGCTACAGACTAATAACCACGTAGTTGAGTACCATAGATTTACAAACATTTGAACATTCCCCAACAAAATTTCGTGACAGAACGGTGGTTTTTTGCTTATACCTCGGGAACTATAAACTTTTAACAAATAACCTCCCAGTTCAGAATTGAAGTCCGTAAAATTTCCTACAGAATTCACTAATTATATTATCTAGTCTGACGAGCAGTACGATTCAAACGCTAATTGAAAATTGGCGTACTTTGACAGTCTCTGATAAAGATGTATAAATTCAATTTCCGAAAAATAAAGAAAATTAACTACAGGATGCAACCCCTAGAACTGAGTAGAATTTCACAAGGAAGTTACTGAAAGAGGTTTTATAAGGCTGGGAGAGAATTACTGATAAAGACTAAGTGCATACTACAAGCTCGGAGAAGAAACTGCAAAATTAAAATAGACGGGGAGAGAAGATCGCGAAATGTAAGTGGAAATCAGCAGGATACTCGCCTAGTTGCTTGCCTGATGGGCATGGAACAAACAATAGTGGAAGCTGAAGGCTTTGTTCTAAGAACGCTGTAAAAAAAGAACATATCGTCCATTAGAAATCGGGCCCCACAAAGCTAGAAAGAATATACACAGAGTTCGTACCCCGCCACATAATCATAAAAGGTTTGAATATACCAGGCCGTTATCAAACTGCAACTAGTAACACATACACCGCGTTTACCTGTTGGAAATCATTGGATTGAAAAACTAGAACACATTTCCTCGCACGATCAGAAGGAATATTCCAAAAAATTAATCTAAGTTCAAGAGTGTAAGATAAACATGCTAGACAACAAATCGCTACCATCTCCTCGTGCACAAGAGCAGAACCAACCTTAACTCACCACAACCCCAATCGGCTTATCTTTCTATTCCTTTCTAATGTGTTCTGAGGATAGTCCAGGGTCAGTCCTCGGTAACTTAAGGCCTTGTGAGAAAGGGGAGAGCTACATCGTCGTTGTACGTTCGGTGGTGCAAATTGCTGTACGATATGGAATTCTACAGATACCTTTTGAGAATGGTTCGAAGCGCCTTTCCGTACAGTGGACCACAGGATATTCAATTGTCGTGACACAGCAAGTACATTGCTTGACGATCGGGAATGGCGCGAAGCGTTATCTACTAAAGCAATTTTCTGTGATGCTACTGGTCGTAGACCTCTTTCCACAGTGACGCCCACTTGTCCAGTTGATTCTAAGTGCTGAGTTACGCTCCGTAAGGCTCGTGGAGAAAGAGGACCCTTCCGTAATCCTTTCAGACGACGATATTCTCCAAGTGAAGCTGCGGCGTTCATCTACATTACCGTTGATTCAATAATAGAGCTTTACCAAAGACGCCTCAAGCTTATGTTGATACGTCATTAACTAAACTGCAACTTGTCAGGTACGTGAGACTATGAATGACGGTTATGATCACCGCACCTGGTGGCCATAATTGGAATTGAACTTTGGCCTTGTGACCCATTTGGATCATGAACCCATTACTTTGGATGTTCAATCTAAAAAGGTTGGTACTCGTACCGTGATTAGTTTCTGTATCATAACATATTGATTAAAGAATAAATATAACAGCTTGATACTTAAAAAGGGATTCTGCAGGCGGAAGTGGAATACTGCTGACGTGAAAACTTGTTTCGTAAATTTTGAGATGTACGTCGAAGCGAACGACCTATTTACCCATTCTCAACACGAATTCAGAAAGTATCCTTCTTGTAAGTTGTAAAACACAGTTAGCTCTTTACTTACATGATGTGACGAGCGCTATGGAAAAGGAATGTCAAATAGATTCAGAATTTCTAGTTTTCTGGAAGGCTTTTAACACTGTAACTCACGAGCGTTTTCTAATGAAGTTGCTGCTTATCGAATATGCCACAGTTGTGCGATTGGATTCATTTCCTCTCAGAAAGGACACATTACGTTGTAATTCACGGAAAGTCACCAAGTAGGATATCTGGCATTCGGCGGAGAAGTGTTATAGGGCCTTCAGTGTTCCTTCTTTTTATAAATGATTTAGGAGACGGTCTGACTAGCTCTCTTAGTCTGCTCGCGGATGGTGCTGTCATTTATCGGTTAGTAAAGACACCATAAGGTCTGAAGCAACTGAAAATGATTTAGATACGCAACAGCAGGGTGCAAAAATTGGCAATTGACCGTTAGTAATGATACGTGTTGATGGCATTCATATGAGGACTATAAAAATCCGTTAAACTTTATTTACACGATACATTAGTGAAATCTAAAGGCCCTAAATTCAATTAAATTCCTAGGAATTATAATTACGAACAATCTACAATATCGTAGGGAAATCGAAGCAAAGGCTACATTTCATTGTCAGAACTATACAGCGATCAGCGGAATATGCAGTATGAATCGCGTTACTAGCGTACCGCCACACCTCTCATAGGTCATCCGTTTGACTAACCTGAGTAAGGAGGAGGAGAGCGCGACCGCTCGCGCTTTATCGACATTGTGTTGAAATGTTTGTTCAAATGTTTGTAAATCTATCGGACCAAACTGCGTAGTCATCAGTCCGTAGCTTACAAACTACTTAAACCTAGGTAAACTATCCTAATCACAAACACACACACCCATGCCCCAGGGAGGACTCGAACCTCCACGGCGAGCAACCGCGTGCTCGGCAGCGAGACGCTTTACACCGCTCGGCTACTCCACTGCGGCATAATCGTGTATAAAAGGAGCTGTAATGAGAGAATCAGATGCATCACCAGTCGCAGCATGTTGACGTTACCTGAAAAGGCGCTTTTAGTGAAGCTGTATTATCAGAATGGGGAATGTGCTAGTTCAGCGTTACGATCCTATCGCCATAGGTAGGGGATTAGAACGGGTGAAGGTCCATTGACAAATGCAGCTGTGGCGAGAATGATTTCGATGTTCGAAGCCACGGGTTGTTTAGACGATAGACCCCGTAGTGGACAACTGAGCACAAGGCGTAATGCTGCTGAGACAGTTCAGGAAGAAATGAAGACAGTAGCGGGTTTGTCTATGCACGGGGATGTCAGCGCTCGTGTAGTCTCACGTCGCACCCACATTCCTCCGATGCTAAACTTAAAAAAAATCCATCGGCATCATGAACTGTTACCTGGCGATTTAGTGAAGCGGAGGGCATTTGCCGTGTGGGCGTTTCAAAAGCTGGAAGAAGAGGACGATTGGTTGAGTAACGTGTTATGGGCCGACGAAGCTCATTTCACGCTCCGAGGGTCTGTCAACGCCCACAACTGCAGTATTTGGGCTACCGAAAATCCTAGAGTGTCTTGGAAACTCCATTTCACGACGAGAAAGTCACGGTATGGGTTAGATTTATCACATCTACCGTTATTCGGCCTTTTTTTTCGAGGAACTGCGTGATTCTGATTTTGTAGCTGCTACCGTGACGGGTGAGTGGTTCGCCAATATGTTACAGAATCGCATCATCCCCAGGCTAGCTGATAAACACCTGCTGGAACATACGATTTTTATGCAGGATGGCGCTCCACCCTATATTGCTAGATGAAAGATCTCTTGCGCGCGTCGTTTGGTGATGATCGTGTGCTCAGCCGCCACTTTCATCATGCTTGGCCTCCCAGGTCCCCAGACCCACCACCACCTAGAGACAAGGCCGCGGCGCTCTCGTGTGACGTCAGGCAGAGTAGGTTGCGCGCATAGCTGACTGACTCGCTGCTTCGGCACAGTGGACCATGCCCCAGCGGCTACTCAGTCAGCTATGCGCGCACAACCTACTCTGCCTGACATCACACGAGAGCGCCGCGGCCTTCTCTCTGGGTGGTGGTGCCAGACCTCAGTCCGTGCGATTACTGGCTTTGGGGTTACCTGAAGTCGCAAGTGTATCGTGATCGAGTGATATCTCTAGGGATGCCGAAAGACAACATCCGACGCCAATGCCTCACCATAACTCCGGACATGCTTTACTGTGCTGTTCACGACATTGATTTAATTTATTATATTTTAAGTTTCCAAATGAAAAGCAGTAGAAGAAAAAAAGTGGAAGATGATAAATTTATAAGTACCTATTACAGTATGTTTTTTATATCGTCCACTCCCAAGTTCACAAAAAAGGAAAAGGAAATTGCGAGCAGGTCATATCGTCATTTTCAGATTGAAGTGACTACTTCAAACAAAGAAATAATAATGAATAGCTGCTTTAAAATGCCCGCTGACACATGCTAGTGCAGTGGCGGTCGACTCAGTTCTAACCGTTTCCAAACCTGTGTTTGTTCGAAGGAGTGGGTGGGAAAGAGGCGGGGGGGGGGGGGAAGCAGTGGCGGAATGGAGTGCCTAATGTTCCCGACCAGCAGCTACAAGCCAACGCAGCGGGCGAATTTCCAAACCTCTCCGCGGTTCCTCGACACGTTCGGGCATGTGGCGTTGTTTGATGGGGGTGCGTCAGACGACTGGCAAAATTAAGCCCGATGGTCCCACTGGGTGCAATTAGGGAATTGCAGGAAGCGTACAAACGCCGGAGTTCCGGCCTCTCCCTTCACTCATTACCAACGTACAGCACTAAAGTGACACAACTCTCATAGACGCCTTCGGAACATTTTGTTGAGCGTGGAAGAGAACATCCATCTCAGATTTGGCTTGTAAACAATAATTCTATTGCAATTTTATTAATTCAAATTAAATGTTTTTAAACCTGTCGGACTAAACTGCGTGGTTATCAGTCCGTAGCTTACAAACTACTTAAACTAAGGTAAACTAACCTAAGGACAACACATAGACCCACCATGCCCCAGGAAGGACTCGAACCACCGACGGCGAGCAACTGTGCGCTCCGCAGCGAGGCGCTTTAAAAATTCAAACGTTTGATAAGCTTATGGGTCATCAGTCCCTAAACTTACAAACTACTTATGAACTACTTACGAACTAGGACGGCACAAATATCCATGCCCGAAAGGGGATTCGAACCCCCGACCGTAGTGGCCGTGCAGACCGTGACTGGAGCGCCTCAGTCCCCGCGGCCACGGCGGCCGGCCGCGAGGCGCTTTAGACCGCTCGGCTACTCAATAATTCTATAAACTGGCAAACAGTTACAGCACCTCATTAGTGCTACTTTAGTTGCTGTCGTGTATTGTGGATCGTGCAGAAATGCCCATGCGGAAGCTGTGAATCCAGTTTAATTCAGCCATATAGATCACATTTTCATCCTGGATATCTCGATGGCCTGAAGAAGACACTAATGAGGTTATCAAACTGGTTTCAAATTAATAAAATTATTAATGTTACGGCTGTTTGTTTATATGTTTTTAATATATTTTGATCATAATTTCAACCAGCAATTCTCCCACTGTCCACATTAGTATGGAGCTACATGATCTCCGTTGCTCTCTCAACAAAGAGTGTCTAACAGCTCTCTACTTGAATTCACTTGTAGAATTTCAGATAGTGATTGATTTTGATGTTTTCTTTTACAGGATCTTACAAATGTTTGTTAAGCTTAAGGGACTCAACAACGGGGTCATCAGTCCCTAAACTTACAAACTACTTATGAACTACCTACAACTAAGGACGGCACAAATATCCATGCCCGAGGGGGGATTCGAACTCCCGACCGTAGTGGCCGTGCAGACCGTGACTGAAGCGCCTCAGTCCCCTCGGCCACCGCGGCCGGCTTACAGGATCTCTCTACTATTAGTAACTGAAGAAAGAGAGGTTGATACTTACATTCTTGTAATTGATAGTGCTCGGATAAGAGAGTATAAACAGGTCAGTGACTATGATTCAAATCTGGTATTTTATACTATACGTAAGGGAAACAGCGTTTCCGAATCACCATATTAATATTTTGTACATACACTACTATTTGTATTGTCCGCCTATAATAACGAGTCAATAGTACTAGTTATTTAAATAGTGAGATACCTAGATTTATTAAAAGTTTAACGAAAGTTATAATTGAAGGTACCTCCATATTTTATAAGCTTTACATAATAAAACAGTATTTGGAAGAGGCAAATTAACTTGACTTATGGTGGGAAACCTAAGCCGAGTGGCGCATTGTTCAAATGTTTGTAAATCTTTGGGACTTAACTACTATGGTTATCAGTCCATAGGCTTACAAACTACTTAAACTAACCTAAGGACAAACACACACACACACACACACACACACACACACACACACACACATGCCCGAGGGAGGACTCTATCCTGTCTCATTGTAAAAAAGTGCAAAGGTGAACGCCAGCACGTGAATCAGATTGCTATAATAAGGCAAACAGTTAGGTTCATGTTTTATCAACAGACATATTTCGTTGTTACTTTATGGTACTAAATTAATGTAATTTTATTTCGATGATTGTTTATTGTGCCTCTCGATAAAAAAAACGGTCATCATACGTTGTAAGTTCGTCCAGTTGATATCATTTCATCAGGAAGTATCAGTTGCGGCTAGGTATGTGTACATGAAAGGAGAAAAAATTCTTTCTTTCTTTCTTTTCTGTGCATGACTGGCGAACCACTGATTCTAGACGTAATTTAGTTTGATAATATTCTATAGTTATCAGTTGTTTTGAAACAGGCTGTCCTTGCATCAGTGTCATGCAAAATCTGTTGGACAACAAGGGAATAAAATTAGGGTGGTAAAGTATTAAATGAGCTTACACTATGAAGATGGGTAATGGCGACAGCGACCAAGATGCTCCTAACATCAGTTTAGATCAGAGTTACTACTCGTTACTTCATATCAAATGTTTGCAAACCTATGGTCGTCATCGGTCCCCAGACTCACAGACTACTTACACAAACTTATACCTTCCTAAGGACAAGACACGCACCCATGTCCGAAGGATGTCTTCAAACTCCGGCGGGAGCGGCACGCAGTCACTGACATGGCGCCTAGAATCGCAAGGACATTCACGAACGGCTAACGGCGATTTCTATTAAGTAACAGACTGAATCGACAGTACAACAACCAAATTCACTGTGGTTTCCAGTAATTAATACACATGAAATGAATAAAACAATTATTTTCTTTTTAAATCTAAATCTATATAAATATTCCTCGTCTCATTTAAGTATGTGGCAGGGGATTCATTAAATCGCTTATATGATGAGACTTCCTGTGCCGGAACTGGGACTCGAACCTGGGACTTTTGCCTTTCGCGGGCAAGCGCTCTACCACTGAGCTATCCCGATACGACTCACGATCCGTCGTTACTTTAATTCTGCCAGTACCTCGCCTCCTCCTTTCCAAACATTACAGAAGTTCTCCTGCGAAACTTGCAAGACTAGCACTCCTGAAAGAAAGGATATGGTGGAGACATGGCTTAGCCACAGCCTAAGGTATGTTTCCAGAATGAAACTTTCACTCTGCAGCGGAGTGTGCGCTGATATGAAACTTCCTAGCAGAATTGAGACTCTAACCTGGGACCTTTTACTGTTGCGGGCAAGCGTTCTACCACTGGGCTATCCCGACACGAACACGGTCCATCTACACAACTGGAAACATCCCTTAGGCTGTGACTAAGCCGTGTCTCGACTATATCCTTTCTTCTAGGAGTGCTGGTCTTGCAAGTTTCGCAGGAGAGCTCCTGTGAAGTTTGGAAAGTAGTAGGGGAGGTACTGACAGAATTAAAGGACGGACCGTGAGTCGTGTCAGGATAGCTCAGTAGTAGAGCGCTAGCCCACGAAAGGCAAAGGTCCCATGTTCGCCTCCCGGTTCCGGCACACAATTTTAATCTGCCAGGAAGTTTCATATCAGCGCACACTCCGATGCAGAAAGATAGTTTCATTAGCTTTCATGATATTTCTCTACCGTTCCAATCTGTAACAGAGCGCGGGAAAAAATAACATCGAAATATTTCGGCTTTCGATCGGATTTCTCTTATTTTATTCTGATGATCATGTTTTCCATTGTAGGTGGGTGCTAACAAAATAGGTGCTCGTTTGGAAGAGAAATTTGGTGAAAGAAATTTCGCAAATAAAAGTCACCGCGACGAGTAACTACTTTCTTTTAATAATTACAACCCTGCTCGTGCATCTTTTCCGGGACACTCTCTCCGCTACATCGCGATAATACAAAACGAGCAGACCTCTGAACTTTCTGCACGTGCTCGGACAATTCCATTTCGTGGGGATCTCAAAGTAGGATGGAAGTGTAGTTTAGGTACTTTCTTTAGTAGAACTGTTACATCTAATCAGTGTTCTGCCAATCAAACGAAGCCTTTGGTTCACCTTCTCCACAACATTTACGTTGTTTTATTTACTAGGTATTTAGTTGAAATTTCAGCCTATATATTTAACTCATTTATCGTGTTATAGAAGATTAACGGATTTATTTTAGTGCTTTGACATCACATTTTTATTTATGGTCAACTGCCAATTTTCGCGCCATGCAGGTATCTAAATCGTTTTGCAGTTGCGTTTGATCTTCTGATGACTTTACTGACCGATAGCCGAGAGAATCATTCGCGAACAGTCTAAGAGAGCTGCTCAGATTTTCAAGATGTTCAAATGTTTGTATAGTCTATGGGACTTAACTACGGGGTCATCAGTCCCTAAATTTACAAACTACTTATGAACTACTTACGAACTAGGACGGCACAAATATCCATGCCCGAGGGGGGATTCGAACCCCCGATCGTAGTGGCCGTGAAGACCGTGACTGGAGCGCCTTAGTCCCCTCGGTCACCGCGGCCGGCTCAGATTTTCTCCTAAATCGTTAAGCAACAGTAGAGGTCGTACAACAGTTCCTTGAGGAACTCGCAGATATCACTTCCGTTTACTCGATGCCTTTGCGTCAGTTACTATTTAGTGTGACAGGAAATCACGAATCCAGTCGCACAGTTGCGACGATATTGGATAAACACGAAATTTGATTAGAAGAGGCTTGTGAGGTACAGGCT